>CM069434.1:16519709-18919709 GCA_035610365.1 Aquatica leii | reverse complement strand
CATATACATTTATTAGTGTTAATTGTAAACAAACAATTTGTTAAATTATTAAATATTACAGACACTCACAAATTAGAATTTATTATATTGTTTGCTCATATTCTTGCTGTTGACGTTTCACAGTTCGAAGATTGGTTCTCAATCAAACTAATAACTTCATAAAAAGTTTTTTACACTATTTTATATGTTATATTCGACGTAAGCTTTTGCAGCAACACTACTAAGCCGGCCGCCGTGTCTTTTCAAAATTTTGATTTGAGCTCCACCGTCGACCAAAAAGTTTACAAGGTGTTTTTACTAATTGCTGGCTTTGTGTACTTGCCTTGTATATAAAATATAAATATTCCGCAATAGTCCATATTGTTTGGTCTCAAATTCTTTTACTTCTTGTAAAGCTCAATTTCGTTTACTTTATTTTCCGAAGTAACTATGAAAACTCGTTTCTTCTTTGTTTTGTTTGTAATGTTATGACCAAAATATGCTCGTATTCTTCTACATCAGCTACTTTTGCTAAACTTAATTTTTCCGCTCGATATGCTCTATGCAACGCAATTACCAATAAACTTCATAAACCAAAAACTGGCACCGAAAACGATTTCTAAAGATTCCTACACATCATCGAACGATAGAATTTAAAATGTTTTGCCTTTAATTGTCATTTTGAAGCTTCGGGTAACCTAGCAGTGTTTTATATGCAGAAATATCTACAATGATCTACACGTTAGTAATAGTTATTTACAAGTGAGTGCGTGTAAGTGGTATTTTACAACTTTGAAAACCGAGCCCAACGAGCGAGGTTTTTATTTAGCTGCAGCGCTGTAATACTTAAACGCACAAAAATTATATTATTTTTTTTTAGTTGAGAAGAATTTAATATAGAAAATTATAAACAATTACGTTTATGCTTTTATGTTTTTATTATAGGTACCTACTTGCATAAGTACAATAACTGCAATTTGATGAATTTAAAATTTCATTTTCGGACTATTTACCTATTACAATTACTTTAAATAACCATTTTGCTTACATAAAAGAAGTATTAATTACAAGTCAAATGCTTAAATGTCGCACTTTTAAATGTATTATCTAAAATCGTCGCTAACTTGACAATTGTCAATATCGAACTGTAATCATAATTGACATAGTTCTCAAAAATAGCATATTTCTAAATATAAAAATATAGATTTAAAAATATTTTTTTTTACATTAAATTTAATGTAAGTAATGTAAAGTTACATTTATTTATATAAAATTTAGTATTATCTAATTAACATACTTTTTCGATGTTTTGTAAAGCCTGAAATTTAGCGCTCATTTTACCGCACTGTTAAAAAAATTACATTACTGTTATAAAAAATGTGCGCAAAAATCAAATTACATTTGTTGTAAAAGAATTATAAATTACATTTAAGAAAACTAAAAAGTAAATTTGCATGTTTGTGTAAATTTGATATACTTGTGAGCTACGCTCATTCGCGAATTCATTTACATTAACTGGAAAACTATCAATTTTCTAAACTTTTAAATCAGTACGCTATTATTGCAGTAAATTTTGTTTATTAAAATTTATGGTTATATAAAAGTTGTTTAAATAAACTATCTGTGAGAATAAGTCTTATTGTTATTACTGAAGCTTATGAAATTGGTTGCTTTTATGATAAAATTGTTCTTACAATTCATCTTTGTAACAAGTTTGTATTTACTTTAAATTAAATAAAAAATTCTGAAACAAAAAAAAGTAAGAAGAAAACTCTTCGTGATTTAAGGTGCACTTACTATGTAGGTGATCTTTGCAATCGTCATCGTATATAGAAAGAACACAGCGAAGGTTAGCTAAAAAACAGAAATTATGTCAACTTTTACCCACGCACATATTTCCTTTTTCAACCCACAATTTTTCGAGATGCACATTACATCACTTTTAGTCATCAAACCAGAATATTCTTCTCTAAGTACATCAATACGTATCTGTCGTAACTTCTATTTCCTGCACAATCTGACGTATTGCAACTTTTTTACGTTGTTAATAACGCAATAAACAAGTAATTTATAAAATGCGTATTGTCAAATAATGTTTCTATATAAGAAACAAATAATTACAAAAACTACCTACAACCTCTTGTAGTATAAAGGATGGGTCTTTAGGATAGGCAAGTGCAGGTGTGAGAAAGGAAGTGTTGAAATTTGCGCATGGAATCGTGTGATTCATCGTGAATAACTAATTAAACAACGTCGGAATTATATTTTTTTAATGTTAAAGGTAGCTATTAATTAATGATCCTTAAATTCATTAACCTTATTCAATGTTAACTCATTTTTATTCTTTGGCATTGAAAACAAACATCTTAGAGACATTATTAATTATAGAAATTTTACAATACGATTTTATATAAAAAAAATTATTCACATGACTAGTGTTAGAAAATGTTTTAATTTAACAAAATTTATTTTTCGTAAATTAAAATTGCTTGCCCATTTAAAAACGACTTCCGTTGGTCAATAACACATCAAGAATGTTCCATAAAGCAAAGGATAAAAGTAAAAATAGTAAACGTTGGGAAATAGCTTAAATGCAGGAAATACCATAATTAGCGTAAAGATTGAAAAAAGACTAGTAACAAAGGATTTCATCAATCACACATACAAATCTGAGTCGGAAACTGTGACTCACTATATAGTTCTACACGCATATAAAGTCATTTTATAATCACTAAAATTTTATTAATAAGATAAATAATTAACCGCCAATTAAATTTAATTAAGCATAGTTGACGTAAATTAATAAAGTATTTCAAGTTTTCTTTAATAGATATGTTGGCAAAATTACAATTATACGAGCAGTGAGGTTTTTACGTATTACTAAAACAAACAAGTTTTTTTACTGGAAATGATTGCGTAGGATACAGACTAATTGCTAATTATCGACTTTACTTTCATGTTAGAATTCGTTAATGAAAACAAAAGCTTACCAATAAATTATGTTCAATTCATGTTTACTACGAATCTTAGTTAGGAATTGTTAATGACTAATTTTTATATATTTCTTTCATTAACAGGACATTTGTCTTTACTGCAATTATTTATCAGAAATTACAATAAAAAATCTTGAAATATAGTATACAATTAGCCATTTTAAAAATAGAATGTAAAATACATGCACGAACAAATAGAATTGTAATAATGGCGACAGAAGTATGACATTATGGTTTCACCTACAACTTCATGCTCAAGTAAGCATGGCGATTCTATGACAGTATGATAAAAATTTACTAAGTTAAAATAAACATATTTCTATAATAATGTTCTAATTGTTTTTGACAACCCAATTTTTTTTTTGAAAAAAGGATAATTAAATGTTAATAGAAATTCGCCACGTACAGAAGTTAAAAGTACTGAAGACAGTTTTGTTATTTCTCATAACCATAACTACTTGTAATTTAACTTCTTTGAATTTAACTGCATATTATTAATGTTATTAGTGTTTTGATTTGAAGTAAAATAAGTCAAAGTTTATTTGTACAATAATAAAAAAAGTAATTAACATAGCAACCGTTATTTGTTAAACTGTACATTAAAATTTTGTTATAATTTATGAAACACAAACGCTATTAATACCAATTTTGTTGATATTTGTTTAATGTATACCAAAAGCAAAATTATTTAGCTTTTGTTTTTAAATAATGATTTTTACTAGCTTTTATTGTATTCGTATATGTTTGATACTTAAATTCAACTTCGTAGTGTGTATTGCTTTTATAGATTTGCTTGTTAAGGCACGTTTTTATGAAATTGTGTTTTTTGTTTCTGACATGTTAATAATCTTATCATAATTTTTTTTAAACAACTGTTAAAAAATATTTAAAACATAAACATTTTGTGATATAACCACTTTTGACTATTTAATAAATGACTATAATATAAAGATTTTAATTATTTAAAAAAATGATCATAAGTACATTAAGTATTTACAAACTTTGTATAGAAAAAATACGTTTGTTGCCTAAAATAGTAATAAATACTAACAATCAGTCTAAATTAAATAGTTGAATAATATTGGAACCGGAATCACCTTGTAGCAACCGTAATAACAGCGGAAATATTATATTCTAGTAAATTACGTAATTATATTGATACACAAAATTAATTATAAATTGATTTTTTTAAATTGGAATCTATATCTAAAAGTAAGTGTTTTTTCTACTCAACTCGATTAAAAATATCATCACCAATTTAGTCTTTGATAACCGGTTAACCAGTAAAAGCTCAACAAACTAATTAACAAAGTGTTCATTTTAATAATTATAAATAATTTAGTTTATGCCTTTCCCATATATAAATATCTCATTTATTGTTTATTTTTGTCTATATGTTTCGACATTATAGTCATCGTCAGGCCTCTAAAATTAAGATCTTAATAGTTAAATCTAAACCTTAAAATATACTTACAATTAATAAATAAATTAATTAATATATATAATATATATTACAAAAATTTTAAACAAGGTAGGTATATAATAATTACGATAATAAGATTAACAAAAGAATTAAAATAATAATTTAAACTAAAACAAAAAATGTTAGTTAAGAAAAAGAAAATAATTATCAAAATTTATTTAAACACGCAAAATTTAATTTAAGACTTTTATTGTAAATATGAACAATTTTATAGTTACTTTTATAAACAGAAGAGTGGTTATATTCTAATATATGGTTAGCGAAAGAAGATTTGTTAGATAAATTAACACCAACATTATTGTTTTTAATGTAAGAAAAATGTTCAGATATTCTTGTTCAAAGTTTACAACCGGTTTGTCCAATATAAAAAAAATTACAGCTACCACAATGTAATTTGTAAACATCTGATTTATTTAGAATATCAACTTTATCTTTACTATTAACAAGTAAAAATTTAAAATTAAATTTAGAGGAAAAAGAAATGTTAATATTATGGTTTTCAATAAATTTTGAAATTGAAAAAAAAAGCGACTAATCATACATGTCTTTTTAATGTTATCAGAAAATAGAGTAAGAAATTGGAAGGTTTTTAATATTAATAGAATTACAAATTTGATTTTAAAGTTTTTAAATTTATAAAGAGGTAATTTGTATAAACGGTTAAAAAATCTAAAAGATGACATTTTGTGGGAAAAAGGATAAAAAGAAGAAAAATGAATGACATGATCAGTAGTAGTATTATTACGATAAATACCAATTTTGATAAAATAATTAACTCTATTTAAAAATAAATTATCCTCTAAGTATGATCAAAAAACTTCAAAAATAAAATGTGTAATTCTATTAATATTAAAAACCTTTCAACTCTTACTCCACTTTCTGATAACATTAAATAGACATATTTTTCTCATATTTCTTACATTAGTTGCTCTTCTTTCCAATTTCAAAAATTATTTAAGAAGCATCATATTAACATTTATTTTTTATTTAAAATTATACTTATTAATAGCAAAGTTAAATTAATAGAACGGTTCGTCACCTGGTAGTGGTTATTTTAAAGTTTGGCCAAATGAATGACCCCTTTTTTTAGGAGGTTGGGCAGAAGCAACTACTTCAGTAATTTTGCGACGTTTCGTGCTCAGGAAAAACACTTCATAAACAACATTAATGTTAGTTATTTCAAAACATACTCAAATTTTCTAAAGTGCTGTCATGTTTGATAATTATGTAATTATACATTTTTGATTTGATGAAATATATAAAATGTTTGTTTCTTACAATAAAGTGAGCAAACCTGATGAAGTGTTCATCCTAAGCACGAAACGTCGCAAAATTACTGAAGTAGTTGCTTCTGTCCAACCTCCTAAAAGAAATGGTCATTAATTTGACCAAACTTTAAAGTAAAGTTAAAGTTAATATTCTAAATAAATCTGGCGATAAATTAAATTGTGGTAGCTGTAATTCATTTTATATTGGACAAACCGGTCAAACAAGAATATCTGAACATTTTTTTAAAATTAAAAACAATAATGTTAATAGAACGGTTCGCCTCCTGGTAGGTGATAATTTTAAAATTTGATGAAATTAATGATCCCTTCTTTTAGGAGCTTGGATGAAAGCAACTACTTTAGTAATTTGCGACGTTTCGTGTTCTGGATGAACATTTCATCAGGCTCGCTCACACTGAGTCAAGTAAGTGCACGATGTACGAAATCACATCACGTTTTTTAATTTAAATGTATCAATTTTGAACTTAATTATTCTAGAAAAAAATTACTTGACTCAGTGTGAGGAAGCCTGATGAAGTGTTCATCCAGAACACGAAACGTCGCAAATTACTGAAGTAGTTGCTTTCATCCAACCTAAAAGAAAGGATTTGATCAAATTTTAAAATAATGTTAATGTTAATTTATCTAACAAATCTTCTTTCACTAATCATATATTAGAATATAACCACTAATTTGATTATAAAAGTAACTACAAAATTCTTCATATTTGCAATTAGT
Organism: Aquatica leii; assembly: GCA_035610365.1. Taxonomy (NCBI): domain Eukaryota; kingdom Metazoa; phylum Arthropoda; class Insecta; order Coleoptera; family Lampyridae; genus Aquatica; species Aquatica leii. The sequence continues at coordinate 18,913,248 of CM069434.1, read as the reverse complement.
CTTAAATTATTTTTTTTAATTCACTTTAACCAACTAATTTGGATAATTGATTTGTTGTAATTGTCTTTGAATTTTTTCTGTAAAATTAGTAGAAACAGATAATTAAAAACGATGAAAACAAAAGCTCATCTATCTATCTGTTTAATTAAATATAGCTGTAAAAATTCAAAACAAAATAAACTTTTTCAATAAAATTTTTGTAAAAACTATTTACGTTAACTGTCCATACTTGCTAGAAAACTTTACAAAAACCATTTATGATTAAAAGAAATGTAAAGTACATAAAAAATAACGTAATTAAGATGTAGTAAAAGAGAAAAGTTGACGCGCATTTTAAAAGTCGCAATATAAAATATATTGGTTTAAAATTAATATAAATTAATGGAAATTAATGTATTTATACATGATATAATACGATTTAGTATCATTACAAAGTGGTGACTTTGAAAACGCAGCATAAAAATTCCAATATTAAACTTTTAATGTTTAATTATTTGTTTCTCTACTTATTTTAGAAATACTGTAAATTAATATTTTGTAGACAAAAAATTCTGCATTTATTAATAGATTTTATTTACACTGTTTACAATTTTTCATTTTCCAGAACCCACAAATTGGATAAAATAAAAATATTTTTAAAACATTCTGGTATGCCATGGAATTGTAAACTCAAAGTGCATTTAAATTTTACTTAATTTAGGAGTAATTAAAAACCATAAAACGAAAAATAAGACACAAGATTATATTTATTTTAACGAAAAAAAAACACGAAATTACAGCAAAAATAGAAAATCATACCAACCACCATTTACTACTAAACAATGGCCCAACCGGAATCAGGTTTTAATTTTTCCCGCTCGGGGAAACTTTCTACTTTTCACGTCGTTTCTGGAATCAATCTAGAAACAAACGTACTTACTATTTAAATGGGTGAACGTATGAATGATTCTCAGTTTAAACTGGGCGATTTCGGTGTGTTGAATTAAAAAATAGTGACGAAAGTGCTAGAGAGTTATTCAGAAAGAGCTAACAGTGAGTACAGATAAAAAAAATTTTGAGAGGTGGACGTTTAATCTTTAGCAGGCAGAGAACGGTTAGTGATAACTAGACGAGGTTTCTGGAAGTTGGTAAAGGAGTTCTCAGGCTCCAACAAAATGATTAATTTGTTACAATAATTAAGTCTGTAAATTGGTAATTGGTTTAGGGGAGAGTGGTCCACAGTGAGATGTGTTCCACAGTGAGACAGTAGACTTATTTCACAAATTGGCAACTTTGCCTTGTTTTATAACCCCACTTAATATTTTTCATCGGCTGTTACATGTTCCCGCCAATTTGCAGATCTGTGCAGTATATTATTGTTCTCAAATGACGGTTGGTTGAAAAAGTGTGTATAAAAGTAATTAGTTTAGAAGCAATAGTGATCGTTATTTTTCGAAGCGGTATTTAGTTATGAATTTTTTGTTTCTGGTAAGTAAAGCTAATGTGTTTATATACATATATACTTTAATACAATTAGTAAATTATTTCTACTGATTTTAAGACATAAGTGAGACGTCTTACTGTGCCCCATTAAGTGCCATGCTGTGCCTCATCCAAATCATTTAAAAAATAATTACTTACACAAAGTTTTTGTTTTTTAAGAAGATGACGAGAAATCGAAAGAGGAAAACTGACATCAAAATATTCTCAGAAAATTCAATGTGTGAAGCGGTCAAACTTGTATTAAAAGATGGTTTATCTCTTCGTAAAGCAGCAGAATTGAAGGGAGTTTCATTTCAAACATCAGCAAGGTATGTTAGGAAACAGAAAATGAACAAAGACGGCAATGTTAAGATGAAACTTAACTATAGTGTAGAACAGTTATGACAAAAGAACAAGAAGATTTAATTGCAAATTATCTGGAGATTTGTTCAAAAATGAATTACGGTTTAACAACTCTAGAGTGTCGTCGTCGTATGAAACAGCTGTAAAAAACAATATGCATATTCCAAAAAACTGGCCAGAAAACAAAGCTGCAGGGTTAGAATGGATGAGAAGTTTTCTAAAAAGACATCTTTCATTAAGTATCTGACAACCAGAGAGGCTACAGGCCTTTTACGAGCAACGTCTTTTAATCGGCATAATGTGAGAATTTTCTTTGATAAATTGGAAAATATTTTGAAAAGAAATGAAAATTTTGCTAATGGGTCTAGAATTTGGAATCTGGACGAAACTGGAACTACCACCGTTCAGAAACCAAAGAAAGTTATAGTTTGCATAGTAGTTAAGCAAGTAAGTCAAACAACAAGTGGAGAGCGGGGTACCTTAGTAACAATATGCTGCTTTATTAGTGCAACAGGCAATACAATACCGTCAGCTATTATATTTCCTAGAACGCACATGGTTTGGAATGCGCCACGCCATCAGGATAGATAAAGAGTCAAGTATTTGTTGAAGTTATGCGCTATTTTATTAAAAACACTAACTGCTCTCTGGAAAATCCTACAATTTTTACAGACGATGCCTTTCTTCCCACCAGTGTTACTGACAAACCTCTAAACGATGACTTCTTTCCTTGTTTTAGTGGTGTGAGAACCTCTACGTCACTACCTTTAGTTTCTGAAAAAAATGAAGAGCAGAGTGGCAATACTAATGACAATATACTTCAAACACCATCTACCTCAGCAGTAAGCGTTACTGAAAATAAATCTACCAATCAGAACATCATCAACCAGAATTTTGTAAGTCCTCAACAGCTTAGAGGTTTTCCTAAAGCGGACGCTAGAAATAAAGTTCAAAATAGAAGACGTGGGAAACGCTTTATTCCGACCGATAACCCGAAAAAACTGGAATTAGAGGCAAAACAAGCACAAAAACGTAAAGTAAAGGCAAAAGCAGTTAAAAGAAACTTGATCGAGTCAGATACCAGTTCATCGAATAATGAAGTTGAGCTGTTGGATGATTCATCAGAGTATGATGTAAATATGGATGTTCCAATAACAGGATTTGAAGAACTTAATAGAAATGCGGTGTCAAATGATTATGTACTGGTAAAATGTGCAGGAAAGAAATCAATCAAATATTTTGTGGGACAAATTTTAAGTCATATGAACAACGACCTCCAGTATGATGTAAGCTATTTACGAAGAAAAGATAAGTCAAACAAATTTTATTACCCAAATGTACCAGAAATAACTTATGTGCTTTCGCGAGACATTGCTACGATCCTTCCAAATACAGAATTGTTTGGCAAAACCAAAAGGCAAAACCAATACATTTAATTTGAAATAAATTTTGGCACCATAGATGTGCAGTAAGTTGCGTCTTATTGTGGATTACAATCTGTCTCATAGTGGACCACTATGGGGCACTCGGAGACATTTTTCACAGTCAAATATATTTATATGTAATTTTTTTGTTTGTAAGTTTTTGTTTTTATTTTTCACTGTAGACCACTTTCCCCTACTACAATATATTTACACGTTCCCGTGTATTTGAAGGTGCGTGTAACGCTTGTACTGCCCTCAGAGTCGCTAAGTAGCCTGTACAAATTTTTAGTGCTACACTGAGACAGTTATACAACCCCTCACCAAAGTTTAGTCAAATATTAACGCCTCCAGACAAACCCTTGAAAGATTATATTCTCTTGCACACAAATAATCACAAAAGTGTAACTTACCAAATTAAACAAACACAGTAAGAAGAAACAGCAAATAATAAGATGAATAATTGTGGAGTTTAACGTAACGTTTTGGTGAGACAATCAAAAGGAATCACTAGGTCGGTTCTTGCAATAATATGAAATAAATCGGTCGATGAAAATCGCAAACAAGTCGGGTTAAAAACGCAATCGGTTCGGGTAACTGGTAGAAATAGCTAAGGTTGGTTAATAAGATGGGTTAGCTTTTAGAAGAAGTATAACTGAATTTCGGAATCAAGTGGTGTCTGCTGATATCGGTGCTTTGGTTAAGTGTTTACAAAGAGGGAATCGTCTTGCGCGTCTTCGAGCAGCTTGTAGGGTAAGTTTGCCAAGCAAAATCCTCGCGTAATCTCTTAAATTATTTACTAATTTCCTACAAATGACAGAAGCTAAGACCGTCTTACTACACCGTGTGTTGTGGTTATATCACAAGCTAAGCAGCGCCTAGTGGTCATGTTCAGAGCCTGAAATAAACTGATGTGTATTGCGAAGTGTAACAAAAGCTTACCTTGCGTGATAACAAAGGATAGCAGAATACGCATTTAGAATAATTCTCAATATTCTATGCGTGCCTGATCAATTGTTCATAAAAATTTTCTAAGATGAAAGAACATTGAACATGTATCCCAAAGTTAAATAACATGTGCAGGTAACTAATAAAATAGAAAAATTAAATTGCGCTGTAAAATAAATATGCAACTTACCCCAGTAAATTTTCCAATACAACCACATTGTAAGCTGCAATTTAATATTCAAAATCAGGATGGATGGTTTAAGATACTTAAAATTGTCTGAACCCACGTAGTTGACACTAACACATACGTGTGACTTTCTTAACGTATAAAATGAAAGTGAATTTTTTAGTATCCAGTATGTAGAATAACGTATCATTGTGCAAAATTCCTACAGTACAAAAACTACACTAAAATATAATTAACATAACACGTTATAGAAAACTTCATCTTTATCTTCATTATTTGATGATTTAAAAATGTGTTTTTTTGCAGCTTGACTTTGCACCGCTGCATTTGTTTAATACAAATTTGTTTTTCTTATTTTTTTGCGTTTTTCTGACTTTCCTTACTTTAAAAAAATATTTTCATTAGTGGTTAGAATCTAATCGAATTGTTTGCTTTGTTTTTTTTAAAGCACGCGCGACTGTGAATTTTAATCTGGCACTTTTGTAGTTTCCGGAGGATCTCGCTAGAAATGTGACTAAAGATTGTACTCAATTAGGTATGCATAATCGGGAATATTTAAAGAATTAAATTAAACCATGTTGCAATTTTTTTCTAAGAAGTGGCCAGTAGCATTATAGAAACAACGGTTTCTTAAATTACGACTAAGTAACGATAATCAATCATATAATTAAATCAAGTATAGTTTGAGTTAAAGTACAATCGCAAGTTATGACTACTAATGCTTAAATTGCTTTATACTATGACTGAAATAACATTGTCAATAGCGCCAAGAGAAGCTTTTACGCTGTAAAGACTTGCAGGACTAGTAATCGTGACGATAGAAGCAAACGATTTTTAGTAGCGCCAGGTGGGCGTGCTAAATGTCGAAACAGATAAAATACTAACTTCTAAACTTCGTGCGAAGGTTTGTTGTCGGTGGGAAATAGAAAACTTTCTCTAAAAGCGCATTAAAAAAATCCACTGCACTCGATCAGCTATGCTCAGGTACGGTAAATAAACAAAACAATAATAATTCTAGTAGAAAACAAAAAAAAGCTTAAAATATCTAAATGGGTCTTAGAAAATATTTCATTTTTAATCAAAGTTTGTTTAAGAAGAAAAAAATATGAAGTTACATTATCTTTATTACCAAAAAACGTGCAGCAGAAAACCATTCAGATTTTTGAAAGCATTCCTTCTTAAAAAGTTTTAGTCATAAAAATCTAACTTTGTTAGAACCTTTATTAAACTTTGTTTAATTTTTTTGCAAATTCAAAAGTCATAGAGCAAACAAAAGACTTTGCTTTGTAATTTTTAATAGGTTAGCTGTGTTTGCAACTAATGCACATGAAAGCCTTAAGTTTTAATGATAATGCCAAAACTAAACTACACACAATTATCATTTTATCTAGAGCTACTTTATATACAGTGTGTCCGAAAAGTATGGAATATATTATACAGGTCGATAAATATGCACTTTACACGAAAAAGTTGTAAATAAAAGTTATTTATCACTTAGTTATCTACCACCTGGGAGATATCAATTTAAATTTTTGCTGTAAACAAAATCGCAACAAATAACACTTACATTTTTTTAAATGGCAAGGCACGTCTTTATTATACTCATTTGATAGAGTCTTTTTCTTCTCTTTTCAACCATATGAAACTTGAATACCTTTACATCAAAAAATTTTCAAGAAAAACAAGGACATGTCTAACAAATTTATTTTACTGAGCAGTATTAATCAGGTACGTAATATGTAGTATTGAAACAATTGAATGCACTGTCACAATAGCAAATATTAAACTTTAAATATCTTCACATAAAATTGTTATAACAAAAAAATTTATTTAAACTAAACTTACAATAAATGTTCAAAATGTAAACCATTCATAATTTGACAGTGGTAAATTCGATTTTTAAAACCATCGATTGCCCCATATAGCCCAAAGAAAAAAATCTAGTGGACTTAAATCTGGCGAGCGAGCAGGCCATTCTATCGTACCTCTTCTGCCTATTCATGTATTTTGAAAAATATTATTAAGAAAGTGGCGGACATTAATTCCAAAATGTGGAGGTGCCCCGTCTTGTTGAAGACATATTCTGTTATGAGGTTTATCTGGATCTACTTCATGTGGAAATAACTCGGCCAAAGCAGGAACTAACTCATATCTTAAGAAATCGAGATAAATATTCGCCGTTAAACTACCTTAAAAAAAATATGGCCCCAAAATTTGACTTCCAATCATTCCTACCCAGACGTTGACTTTCTGCTGGTATTGGGTGTGTCCTTCTAGATACCAGTGAGAATTTTGTGAAGACCAGTAACGTGTGTTTTGTTTGTTAATTGTGCCGTTTAAACAAAACGTGGCCTCATCAGTAAAAAGGATATTTTTATGAAAAGGTGCATCTCGTTCAAGTTTGTTTGTTATTGTTTCACAAAACTGCAGCCTTCTGTCCAAATCGTCTTCAAATAATTCTTGAACTACACAAGCTTTATAAGGATGAAATTTTTCTTTTTTTAAAACGTCATGTACAGCCGTTTTATTCAAATTATGGTCTCTAGCAATTTGCCGAACAGAAATTTGTGGATTTTCCTCAACAGACAAGAACACATTTTCTCGTTCCACATTACTTAATAACAAAGGTCTACCAGTTCTACTCGCATCTTTCACCGAACCTGTTTCTTGAAATTTCCGCCAAATTTTGCTTACCGTGGACTGCTAAATGTTTAATTCTGGATGCAAGTTATTAAATAAATTACATACTTCGTCTTGGGTTCTTCTTCTATCTCCATATCCCAGAATCATTAAAATTTAAATTCTATGTTTCTCAGATAATTGAGCCATATTTCAAGCACTAACAAATAGCAAAGTGTGACAGTGTTCTAAAGTGCATTCAATTGTTTCAATGCTACATATTACGTACCTGATTAATACTGCTCAGTAAAATAAATTTGTTAGACATGTCCTTGTTTTTCTTGAAAATTTTTTGATGTAAAGGTATTCACGTTTCATATGGTTGAAAAGAGAAAAAAAGACTCTATCAAATGAGTATAATAAAGACGTGCCTTGCCATTTAAAAAAATGTAAGTGTTATTCGTTGCGATTCTGTTTACAGCAAAAATTTAAATTGATATCTCCCAGGTGGTAGATAACTAAGTGATAAACAACTTTTATTTACAACTTTTTCGTGTAAAGTGCATATTTATCGACCTGTATAATCTATTCCATACTTTTCGGGCACACTGTATAACTGTTTTTTTTAATTTTTTTCTACAAAAGAAATAAAAACGTTAAATAATTTAAAAATGTAATATATAAAACGTCAAATTTGTAATTAAAAAAATAGATATTAAAAATTAGATAAAACAAAATCTTAAAACTCACATTTTAAAAAACATCTTAAAAACCATAAAATTGTAATTTGTAAACAATACTGTCAATTATAATTTAACAATTTTTTTAATTGTTGCTAATTTTATACTGTTTATTTTAAATTTTTTAGGATATTAGTGATTTGATCATTTTATTTGAAAAAAAGTTATCAATGAAAAGTATATAAAATTTAAAATAATCAATGTTTTATTTGTGCAAAAAAAGTTTTAAAAACTATTTAATTATTACACAAAAAATCATTAAATAAACATCTTATTTTACCTAAGAAACTTTTTTTATAGTATGATTGTGTTTTGTCGCGCTAAAATTTGTTTCAAAGCTCTCTTTAGCTTAGTGTGATCAAAGTTTTAAGTTTAAAAGTTAGCTATTATTCTTACTAAAAGTTTCTGAATTTTGAATAATAAACTTACGAATACATAATTATTTAAGTACTTTCCTTCTTATATGTTAATATAACCGCAAGATTTTTGCATTTTTGAAATGTAACATCTCAATCTTCAAACGACTTTAAGTATTTATTTTTCTTTACTATTTTAGTATTCTTTAGTTTGTTTCTAAAAGTATTTTTATCATTTTGCTTATTTAAAAGTTGCAAAACCAATTGTTATAATACTACGGTGTTTTTACATTTATTAACAATTTATTTTGAGAAGTAAATTTCAAGACTACACTAAAACTGTTAAAATAGTTCCAGTATGGAAAACTGGATACATAGATAACAATTCATTCTTTAAACAATTTAAGTAAATTTAAATAAGTTTTTACAAACAAATTTATTACAACTTACTTTATTCAATACAAATAGAATTTAGATAATTAAAAATTCTGTTAGTAAATCATTATTTAGTTCTAACGGTTACGTTAAGTAAGAATTTATTTTACATTGGATTTATTGTTGTAACTCTTTAAATACATGACAGTTAATTATTATTATTGACAGTCAAATAAAATGTTAAACAATTAAAATTGCATTGATATAAAAATATAAATTAAAAAACCTATATAACAATTTTTCGTTAGTTTAGTTAACATAATTAAATCTTACAAGAAAATATGTTATATTAATTTAATTCATAAATGTTTTTACTTATATACAAGGTGTTTCTTAACAACATGTTAATATTTCAAGCTAAGCATAAAATCTAAACTTTGGAACTACAAGATGCTAAAGTTTTAAGAAAACATTCTTTTTTTAATTATATTTTTGCATCAAAAGACATTTTTTGCTGTACAACATAATTTTTTATTCTTGCCAGTATTTGTACTAAACCATTTTGAAGATAAATGTGATACGCTACTGTTTTTTCTTAAAAAAAAAATAATTTTTGAAATCCCCATTCCCTGCTGAGCCAATCTGGTTTCTCGATTTTTTTCGTTTGACGTACAGTTTTTGCATAAAAAATAAATTTCGTCGTGAATAAACCACTTTTATCAAACCTAGCAATTCTTCTTCGAGAAATTACCGATAATTATGCCCATTCAAGCTGTCATGAAGAAAATAAAGTTCAAATAAATAATAATAAATTAACTACACAATTTTTTGCAATTTCAACATTTAAAATTCCGTTTTTTAATTTAAAAATAATTTTAGGAAACTTCGAATTATTAAACTTAATATATTTCTCAAATTTTAACAAAACACAACGATTGTGCTATTTGTCGTCTATTTCAGAGATAGTAAATTAATTTTATCTGAAAAACTTTTTTTATTTATTTTTGTCTGACATATTATAATTTAAGTAATTAGACGTAAATATAAATAAATAATTTTCTTAGTCTAAACATAAGTTTACAAAAGCCGTTAATTTTTAATGTTCAATTAAATTTAAACCGTTAGATTTAGCATACAGAGCAAAACACTACAATTGTAAAAAATTTTAATTAAAAACCTTAAACTATTGGAATTAAACTTTTCTAATTTTTATGTAAAATGGGTGCATTTTTAATTTAAAAAAATGTAAACTTTTTAGTAACATGCAAGTTCTCAAATACAACTCTCAGATTGCATCATTCATTATTAAAGTATTAAAAATGTATAAAACTTGAAGATTATTACTGGGAATTCTTAGACAAACACTTCCTGTTTCTTGAAGAAAATGTTACGTGCATTTTTAAAAGCTTATTCAACAGGAAACTTCGGATTTCATTAAGAATTTTATAAATGTAGATACAAATAATTTTACAAATAATAAATTTTTTTTTTATTCAAAAATAATACTGAAGAATTAGAGATCTAGTTTTTAACGTTGATGAACTGTTAATCTATTAAAATCACAAAGTGTAAAAAATACATTTAAGAAGTTGTTGATATTAACAATTGTGGCAATCCGATGCGTTAAAATAATTGGGTTAGAATAGATACCGGTTCAGTTTACCGCATGAGATGCAAGTTATAATTGTAGCTTTAATTAGCAAAAGTCCATTTATAAAACTTACATCTAAGTTCTTTCAAATTATATTTCATGGATGTGAATTTTTAAGAAAAAAACAGACTTAAATTGGTTCTCATAATGGTTTTATTCCACGGTACATAACTTTTAATTATTTATTTCAAAGCTTTTTGGGTATGGCGAAATTCATTGTTCTTAATGTTAAATTGCGTAACCAACAAATTTTACTAAATTGCATTTACCCTGATAACAAACAAAAAATAATAAATAAATACCCTTACTTATTTGCATATCAGTTGTATCGCGTGTGCTTTTTACGGACGCAACTATCGTTAGAAAAAAATCGCAATGATTCATTCGGTGTAATTAAATTACACGCGTTAGTTCCGAAGATGCATTTTTTGTAAATATTTTTTTACAGTTACCGTTTCAATGTTCATCGTCTTTACGGCAAGTTGCAGGGTATGAAATACCAGTCCACCAGGAGATGATCGGCCCACGCGTTCGACACCAGTCCAACTGGTTTGGACGCCTTCACTTTTTACGTAGCCTTGTGTACCTGTCTTGTTGTTCTAGCACTAGTTCACATCGTAGTTCTTTCTTAAGCGCATTAATTATTTTATGGAATAAATGAAGTAATTTTCGCACGTCGCATACATTTACATATTATAGAAATTCCGCAATTTTACAGTTAATTAATTACGTTTCATGAAGGAACTAAATAATTTTTGAATGGAGTAAATCTTAAGGACGTGTCTTATTTACGATGAATAATAAACAAACATTAAAGTTCTCATTATAAACTCGTAAATGTAAATTTTCTGTCATTTTGGGGTTAAAAGGTGAATACAAAACATAAGTTTTCACTGTCGCATGTATGTAACAGTTTCTTACTGATTTGTCAAATTGTCGTTTGCGCAGATTAGTCATTATTTAAATTACATTTGTTTAAACATAAACAGATTAATTAAATAAAATTATTTCATTCTTTGCATTCTTTAAGAAAAAATGTATTAATAAATCATGCAAGCACTAATTACAATGATTATGCATAAATTACTACTTGTGACTTAAGATTAACTAAATTTGACTAATTAGACGTACACGAACAACGTAAAAAATTTAATAAGCAGCATACATAATTAGATGTTTATTAAATGCAAACTTACTAAAAATTATTCTATTACTGAATAGTATATTTATGATTATTAAAAAATGCGTTAAAAGTTAATGATATTGTTGTCAACAATAACAATAAAGTTAAGACTAGTCAAATGAATATTTATATAAATCAACAAGTTTTAGTAATTTTTTGTGTTTAATATTAAGGTTAATTGAATTTAATTTAATCATAAAGTTTTACTATCTTTGTATGTATTAATGTAATGTAAATCATACTGTTTTAATTTACAATTTTTTTATTTTTGTAATTGTATAAATATAATAGTTATAGCTATTTTTGCACCAAGGGCGTAATCATCCAATACATTTCCTGGCAAATTAAAAAAATATGACGTTTGATTTAAATTAATTTACATTTCTTGATTGATTGGTTTTAATTTTTAAACACCTTGTATAAGTTTATTATAATTGGAATATAAAACAATCTATTGTTACAATTTACTCTAAATTTTGCTCGCATAACTTGGACACTTCTTAAGTATTTCGAGCAATAAAATGATTTAGAAAACTTTAATGTTTAGGCACTATAATAATGTAATAATATTCATAGGGTGTAATTTAAAAAAACACAACTTTGATACTTTTAGAACTTTTACAACACCCTGTACATAAAAATAATTTTAAAAAGTAATCATAATAAACATAATATATCTCAAAAGTAAAACTTTAGAGAGTCGCGTATTTTGGCCACAATATTCCGTGCCGTGTAGCATGAATAACCCTGTATAGAATAGGAGCGGAAATTGGTTGTATGAGTCAAACAAATCTCAAGTAGAAGTTAAATATACAAGCGATGTAAGGAAAGGAATTGCTAAAAAAAGAAAAACTAACTGTAAGTGGCAATTTTCGAGATATCCAAGCGATCAAATAGTTTTTAATGGTTTTAATTATCAGTTAAAAAATCCAAGAAATCAAAAAATGAATTGTCAAGCCGTTTTTTTCTAAACTAACAGTTTAAACACCGATTATTTACTACGATAAGTTGCCAAACGTTTAAAGGTTAAAATCCACCGCTAAGGACTCAAGATGGGATCTGGATCAAAAATCGAAGGCTAAGTGCTGTTGTTTTTGCAAAACATTTAGAAATCGTTCCCAACATTGACAAATAATGAGAACATTCTGTCAAGCTAAAATCTTCCGATTAACGCTAAAGAAACTCAAAGATACAACGTCAGCAATAAGAAAGCACTAAGATACGATCTTACAACGAGACAAAAAATAAAAAAATTATCAGATCTAGCTTTACATAAACTCCAATACGTCATTAACGAATGTCTAAAAACTATGTCCGTTAGAATGGAAGATTGGTAAAGTGAGTGTTATACCAAAACAAGGAGAACACCAATAGAACTAACATCGTATCGTACGATATCTTTGTTGCCCGTAATGTCAAAATGTTTTGAAAAACTTCTCCTGAAGAGACTATCACAAATTACTAAAACTAAAAAACGAATTCAAAACCATTAATTTGGTACATCAGGTACACAGCCTCAAAAAAGTTTTTGGACAGTTTTAAGCGCGACCTGCAAGGTAGGCAACCAAACTTACGTTACAACAGAACGGCCAGCTAAATTTGACAACATTGGCATTATAAACATTATTTTAACGATATTACGCGGTTACTAACCATTCTTTATAAGCACAGCCTCAAGCGTTCAATGAACGTGTTTCTTACCTGCAAAAATATATCTAAATTGTATCCTAAAGTTTTAAATTCTTTTTCGTCTAGTTTTCTATTTCTTTATGTTCTTTGCTTAAGTAATTAAAAAAAATTGAATTGTTATTTATAATAAAATAATTTCCATCCAAACCTCAAATAATGATAAACTGTATGTCCAAATGTCCAAAAACAACTACTGTACTAATTACCCTAAAAGTTTTAATCTATCGGGATTAAATTAAAGTCAACATTCTGTCTTGCAAAGGCAATATTATCACTATTAAAACGTAATTAGTGATCAAACAATTGCCGTATAAATTCCCATTACTCCTTTTAAGTCATTTATATGAAAAATTAAAAAATGAATAAATCTCATTTTATAAAATCAAGTCTAATTTCTTACACAGAACGCTAAAAATATTCGAAATAAAATTTGAAAATGCTGCAAATTAAAAAATTACAAAATTAGAAACTTGCAAAACGTATTTTTCTCCCTCTCCTCTCCCATTTAATTTAAGTATTACCTATTTCGAAATTATATCAATTTAATAGTAATGAACTAAAATTTGCAATTTCGTAGTTTGCATTATTTTATGTTTTACATTACTATAGTACCTACTAGATTTTGATAGAAATAATACCTTAGATTTTATTAAAAATTATGTATAAACTCTACCTACAAAAACAAAACTAGATACAAAAATTCCTAATAAAAAACATGATTAAAAAACAATTTAATATTTTATTTAAATATTTGTATTTTACATTCTAATAATGTGTGTAATATTCATTATTGGTTATACATTTCCGCAGACGGTTAGGCACCAAATTGATTAAGTTGGCACATACATTAGCTCCTCGAAATCTTTTCCACACGGTATTAATATGGCGATGCAAGTTTGAATCCGGTGATTTAGGTGGCCAACGGATTATTTCCACTTCTGGATGTTGTAAGAACCATTTTTGATCTACCGCTGCCGTATGGAAAAGTTTGAGCAGTTAAGCGTCCATCGACAGATGTTAATTTCCGTGGGCATCCAAAGAATTTTTTTACTATATTGGGACGGGCAGAAAGTTTTTTCCTCTGAAAAAACAACACATCTCCAATCTAAATATAATGTTCTTCTAAAAACTCCAATCTTCGGTAAACATTTTCTTCGATTATTACAGGTTTCTGTACAGGTTGATAGCAGCTTATTCCTTCAGTTTTTAAAGTATTCCTTACTGTTTGCAAACTGCATTGTAGCTGTGAATGAAATCAAACAAGCATCTTGTATGATGTTGTCTTTTTTAACTCTGGATAAGAGAGATGGCCTACCACTTCTATGAGCGGTCTGCAAAGGACGATCAATTTCGGCGCCATGTTCTTCGCGTTGAACCCAATAATAGACCACACATTTCTAATAAAATAAATAATAGTTAATTAAAAATGTGCAAAAGAACCGTTATTAATTTAAGTAAAAAATTTACGTCTTTTAAGTTAGCAGTACAAAGTTAGCAGAATTAAATAAAATATAATTAGGAATTTGATCCTAATTTGTTGCAAAAGAAAAATAAATGATAACTTTCTTACTTTTTTAGTTATGCGTTTTTCTGCTAACTTGAGACAAGTTAACAGTAGACCATTCTAAAAAAAATTTTAATAAATCTTTTTCTTGTTTAAAATGTGTGTAGAATAATAATAAAACTATCAGCTTTTTTCTTTTGCGATTAATTAACATCGATTTAGCACATTTAACACACATTTTGAACCAAATACCGATTCATTAAAAAGCACAGCTTAGAATGGTGTACTACTAACTTGCCTCAAGGTGAACTCATAATTAAAAAAGTACGAAAGCTACAAGTATTTTCTTTGCAAGAAATTGGTAAAAAATCTCCAATTATATTTTATTTGATGTTAACTTTGTACTGCCAACTTGAAAGACTTGAAAGACGTGAAAAACCAATTGCTATCTGAACTAAAACTTTTATAATTTCATTATAAACAAGTTCTTGTGATGTAGGTGAATAATTGTACAACCTAAATTATACATCATATCGTCCATTAACTTAAAAACTACATTAGCATATCTATAAAATAGGTATATATCTATGCTTAAAATTGAAAACACTGCTAATATTAAGGAATATTATCAAATCCAAAATAAAAAGTTATCTTACCGATAAACCCATACGTGTAGAGATTGCTTGGATAGAAAATCTACATTTTTGTAAATCAATCATCTTCCTTTCAGTTTTTAGTGATAGCTCTGCTTGTCCAGGAAATTGACATGCAAAACAGCACTACTAACGGGGGTTCGGGACTCTAGAAATACTATTTTAAGCGTAACTTTGATGAAAATTTTTGTATTCTTTCTTCTCAAATTTCAATTAAATTTTTGATTTTGGTTTCAATACGATAAGTACTAGTAATAAAAGTAGAAAAACGTTTGTAATTTTTTTATAATCAACAATACTAGGTTTTCCAAAGTAAACGAGATGTAATGAACCAAATCCGAATGAAAACAAAATGTATTACATTTGCCAAATGTAATGTTTTGTACTCTATGGAGATTTATTAACAATGCCAAAAAAAGCAAAACAATGAAAAGTAAAGGAAAAAAGTTTATAATAAGATAAATTTAAAAAAAATTAAAACACTATAAATTATTTTTTTATTCTAGGTTATTTGCATTTTCTCATCTTACATGATGTTTCTCTAAAGCGGGGGTGCCGCGCGCGCCTGAGGTCGCTCCGTCTACTTAGAATTTCTGCATTACCTCGAACTTTGATGGGGCACCTATTGCGACACATCAATTTTTTTCCTATAGGATAGAACAACGATTAAAATTTTAGCATTTTTTTAGCATGTTTTTATATTTTTATTGAGTATTTTTAACCCCAAGTACTTTTCCATTGACCCAATAATTTTTGCTTGCCATTGCGTACTTTACCCGGGGTATAAATATAAATCAACATGTAAGAAAAAAAAAATAAAAAAAAGTGAATAATGATAATGGAATGGTTTAGTGTTCAAGAAAACAAATTATAATGTTTAAAAACATTTTTTATAATATGTAAAACCTTACTCCAATTATTTAATAAAAAAGCTATTTTTCAGATTTTGTCATTTTTCTTATATTAAAATTTAAAAAAATAACAAGTAATGTAAACAAAGTACATAAAAACCTAACTAAAAATAAATATTGAGAATTTTTAAGTGAAATTAAGATCGCAATTGTTCAACCACTAATAACGTTTTAATAATACTTTTTTTACAAAGAAAATCAGAATGTTGACTTTAATTTAATCCGGATATATTAAAAATTTTAGGTTAATTAAGACAGCAATTTCATATTTGGGCATGCAGTTTAAATTTATTGTAGCTATTTATAAAACTTATTAGCTATAAATAACAATTAGAATTTTTTTGATTCAGTGCTATTATTTAAAACTTAAACAAAGAACACATAAATACATAAATAGAAAATTTGTCAAAAAAAAAATTTATTTCAGGGTACAATTTAGATACATATTTGCAGGTAAGAAACATGTTCTTCTAACGCTTGAGACGGTGCATATGAAGAATGGTTAGTAACCTCGTAATATCGTTGCAAGTAATGTCTACAATGCCAATGTTGCCAAATTTAACTAGCCGTTATAACGTAAGTTTGGTTGCCTATCTTCCAGGTCGCGCTTAAAAGTGTTCAAAAACTTTTTTGAAGCAGTGTACATCGTTTAACCAATGCAATGAAAAAAGCATTGGAGCAGAAAAATATTTGTTCTGCTGTTTTCGTAGATATTACGCAAGTATTTGTCAAAGTTTGGCACAAAAGCTTGTTTTAAAACTTCATAGAAATTTATTTAAACAATACTATCAAATCTAAAAGTCGTCCATAGACTATATAATATTGAAAGTACGTTATGACACAAGCTATTCCGCATTACATCAAATATATGCAGGTGTACCACAAAAAACTGTGCTTGATATCAAATAAAGAAAACTTCTGGCTATTTGGACGCAAATCTAAATTGTCAGTAAAGAATAAAATTTTGACGTATAAGCTAATTTTAAAACTTGTTTGAATGTAAGTATGGCATACAATTAGTGAAATGCAAACTGCGTGGGATATAAGAAGCAACGTTTGTCGGCTTAAAAAAACGAAACCACGTAAATTGTTGGTATAACAAGACGAGTTTTTATTTTATGACGAAATTGAACACACGTGAACGGAAAATCGTTAAATTAAAACCTTTGGTCGATCAAATAGATTCCACTGAAAAGATTCAAACCTTAAGCATAAAAGTAGAAACTCCTGACTTCAAAGTAGTAGTGCTCTCTATGTATTGCCCCTCACGCCACTTAATTTCTGCCCAATAATGTAAAGCTTATTTCAATCTTTTGGTAACACGTTTATTGCTGCATTGGAATGCAACAAATACGACTTGGAGATCAAAGTTATTTAACACTAAGGGAAATAATATCATACGATTAGTTCATAAAGTCATAAACTCAACCTCAAGTTTGTTACTACAGGGGTACCTACCTGCTAGTCTAGTGACTCAAATAAAATACCCGATGTACCTGATTTCGCAGTGGTCAAAGCCATAAAAACACATATTTTAAAATGAAGTTTAACTTTAATTTTTCTACAGATCAAGCGCCAGTACTAATAACTGTTAGCACAACAGTCACCACTAACGAACCTTATGTAAAGTTATATTCCAAATATACAGAGTGGAACGCCTTTAGAACACTATTTGACCAAAAAGTTAATCTCACTGTTCAAATTATAACTACGCGTGAACTAGAAGAGGCAATTAATTGCTTTACAACCTTAACTTTTAACCGCTGACGTCACGAATCGAAACACAACCGCTATAGTGCGGTCTGGTTCATAGCTTTAAGAGAAAATAAGACATCTCGTATAATCATAACATATTTTTTTCAAACATTGCTTTTTGCAAAAATGACAGGCGTACATAGTTTTACGTTTAAATTTTGGCGGACACACATCAGTAGATCTTGTCTCAAGACGGTTTTCTACGAGGATATTTTCAACTATGATATTCTTGTTCTTACTTATAATAGTCATTTATAATTCTCTAGGTAATTTGAGGTTTATCATTCTTTTTTCCTACTGTGGCAGCACTACTCTTTTGGCTGGCATTTTCAAAAAATCAGCTTTCTCCAATTTTGAAGAGTCCTTATGCATTAATCGTACTCACGTCTAGTAGCGCAAAAAAATTACCTACGATTTCTATGACTAGGACTACAGTTTCTTGTTCAAGGTGTCAACAACACATTTAGAAGAATTGTGATACATTGATGAAATCAAAATTACAGATTTTGGCGTCTTTGGAATAAAGAAAACTAAAGTTATATCGTTATTGAATCCGTAAAAAAGGTTTTTTCTTCTTTGTGTTTATTAGCTTGAAATTGTGATGGAATGTGCGTTTATTTTTCCTAGCTGTTTCAACATATGTCAGGCTCCTTTTTGTAATTTTTGCACTAATTGCACACAACTGAACTAATTACCGGCAGTTATATTGCGATTTGACTTTTCTATTGGTTTGGACAATCTTATAACAGCTTGGGTGGAAAGTTCCGAATTTTTTTAACACTTATTAATATTGAATCTGAATCCAAAATAAATACGTGTTATGAAGATAGTTGTTGCAAGAATCGGCAGAGCACATAATTTTTACGCCATATTGTGTTGGTTTTTTAGGCATGTGTACTTTAAACTTGCAGCGACCTCTAAAAGAAATAACAATTCGTCAATTGTTACATTCGTTCCAAGAGAAAATGCACTTTCTGAATGCTCGATAAATCTATCTAAGATCTTTGTACTATGCGATACTAGATCTCCTTAATCTTGCTTCTCTTTTTTAATTGTAGCATTATCAAAACGAAATAAAAAATAAATTCAAATTGTCGTTTAGACAAAGTACAACAAAAACATCTTGTCTTTTACCATCTATCGCAAACAGAGAAGTGATGTTTTTATTTCCCGTTTTAAAAACAGAAGAGTATATCAAAACCCAAAAAAAGCTTTTATTACTATTTTATCAACTGTAGATAGCACAGTGTTAGTTGGGTTTTTGTATAATTGTTTAACTTTTTTTTATTTTTACATTCGTTTAATGAACAATTTCTACTTTGAAAAAAGAAGTGACCAATCATCTCCAGGTTTTGGATTTGTATCTAGTTGCTTTGCTTTTGCACGTAATTCAAGTAAAGTAACAACAATGTTATGTTGTCTAGTTGTAACATTTACAGGCGGTTCATCTTTACACCTACAAAAGATGGAAATTTCACTAAAAACAAATCTACTTAAAAAAACAATTGAATCAAGTACTTACCTTTCAAACTTATTCTTTCCAAAGTTAAAAGCTTCTGCTTTTCTTTTGACATTTTTTTTGTTTATTTTCAAAACTCGATTTTTCATTTTAGGAATAATCCATATCTAAACTTTCTTTACAAAATTCAACTTCCTCAGCATCAAAGTCGTCATTGCTTTTTTCGTCATCTTGTTCTAAAAAAGTTCAATCCCAGTTAATAAATACGGGATTTTAGGATGCATTTTACAAGAAAGGTTTCCAAAACCTGAACGCGTTACCTTTAAAACAAAGCGTCTGTTTACCCAACCGGCTTACACACTTCTAGATCATTCACTCGTAAGAAGATAAATAGACCGCCACCTCGCAATTCTCATACAATGAGAGCATGCGCAAATATCCATGGTTGTCGATTTTAGAACAACCTACACAACTTTTATTTTATAGACCCACAAGTTTTCTACAAAAATTGTTTCTCAAAAGATTAAAAAAACCTTAGACTTCGATGTACTAATTCCATCTCGTTAATTAGGATTTTGAGAACACTACTTAATAGTACATCAAGGACAACCAATAATAAACAACATCATATAAAGCCTTGAGAATGAGAAAGTATGTGCAGGTATATTATTAGATATCCAGCAAGCATTTTGATATAGTTCGGCAGAATAGTAGCTCTATAAAATCAGGATACACTTTTAGAACTAATTCTAATAAAATCCTATTTAAGCAAGAGAACATTTTTAGTAAAATATAATGATGCAGCTTTAAGTCATCAACACATCGCGGCAGGTATGCCACAAAGCAGTGTTCTGAGGTCACTTTTTTGTTTAATCTACATTTCTGACGTACTAACAACACGTGTGTTTATAGCAACGTTTTTCGATGATACCGCAATTTTAAACGGCGACGGAGCAAGAAACGCAGCAGCAAATTTAAAAGACTATTTCAATTTACTAAAAGTTTGGTGGATGTAAAATTTTAGTTAATAGGGCTACACAAATAATTTTTACAAATCGGAGTGCTCAGTGTCTACAATTAAAAATAAATAATACTTCAAAACCACTAAAAAACAGAAAAAAATACCTCGATTTACACCTGAACTAAAAGTAAACTCGGTACAAACATATAAAAACCAAAAAGGAATAGTTTAATCTCTAGCTCTGACAAATAGATTATCTCGTTGAACGGTTTTTTAGTTTTTCTTATCTAATAAGGTTATATGTATGTACAGAATCTAGATTTAGGCATGTACAAAAGTTTTACTTACAAAAATACTACAACAATTTTAGTCGAAAACTTTCCGTATTATCAGCTAACGCTCTTGGTATGCCAGAAACAACACGCTACACACTAATCTAGAAATTCCTTACATAACTAATAAAATTCACAAATTTCCCAGAATTTACCATAACAATTTTCAAAGACACCTTATCTAATTAATTGATCAACTCACCATCCAATCACAATAACCGCATGATTTTGTTAAAATAATATAATAGCAGCTTCAGCACTAGCTGAACCTCTACAAAAAATCTGCAGTTGATTTTAAAAATAATAATTTTGACACTAAATATAATTAACGATCTAGCGCATGGTACCCATGCCAAACAAAAAATTTGTTTGTAGATTTATTAGAAGTTATTTGCACAATTGCCAAACTTTTAAAAGCATTAGAAACGATTCAAAAGCTTGGAAATTGGATGTCTTACGAATTGAAGCCAAGAAACGTCGAATGTCGTTTTTTTTTACTCGTGAAAGTCTTATGTTAGTCGCCTCTTCGTAGTACACTCTAGATATTTTACTACGTACTGTGGTTTTTCTTGGGTAGTCGTTCGTCGTTCGTGGTGTAATACACCCGGAGTCTATGTGAGTGGCCTGGCATTTTAGAGCTATAAAACGTACAGCAATTTACCCGATTCCAGTATTCTAGGATACTGGTGCATTTATGCGAAAGGGGCGAAGTGAATTCATTCTATGAATGGAGGAGACTGCAACGGCGACTTGTCTAACGTGGCCCGGCATCAATATAAGTATCCGAGAGAGATAAAGAGCCCCACCGAGGACGTTTGCTCTCCGGTCGGATTATCAGGAGCTTGGAACAGGTCAGACGTCAAGTTATTTCGTTGTGGACATTAATCCATTAATGATGGAAGAGTGCTTAGGAATTCTATTTTTGCCTGAAATTGTATTGGCGCGCGAGAGCTGGGTTTGACGTGTTAAACTGGCTAGCTAATATCGCCTAGAAACAAAAAATCAGAAAGGAGGGTGCCATTCCAAGGTAGCACTAAACTGCCAATTTTCTAATTAGGATTGTATTGGGAAAACTGAAGTAGGATGTGAATCCACAGCCACCGTGTTAGAAAAACCGGGATGTGCAAAACAGAACTTAAAAATAGTTTTAATAGATGCGATAGATTGCAGGCACGCCGGCGCGCAAAATAGGATAGTTAACTAGCCTTTTCATACCCTTCCGGTGCGGTCGTACCTATAACTCTCGATTATACTAATAGCAGAACAAAAAAGTTGTCTTGTTTGGTATTGTGCTCGCTGATGAAAAATAGATACATTTACAATAATTCAAAAAAGATGGTTCAATGTGTGAATAACCTTCAGCGAAAATAACTGCTACCGATTACTACTTGTTTTAATTGATTACTCATGGGCTGGCTGAGTAGCACTTATGAAAGTGCTAAAACGCGACTAGGTTTTTTTTAAGTTTTCATTAATTGAGTTGCTTGGTTATTGCTTCCAAATTGACCTCTCGAATCTCTTTCTTTATGCCTTTTCCTGACATTGCCAATTTTATACATATTTGTTTTCTATTCTCAGGGTGGTATTCATCTTTTTTTCTGTCTTCAAGCGACAATTTGGTCATTTTTTATTGTTAATGTTGTTCTGACAATTCCTTTAAGTGTCTATACCATCGTAGTGCGTTGTTCTCGAATGTTTTGGTGATTAATTGTTTATTCTTCTCCAGGTATAGTTTGTATCTATTCGTTGTTTTCAGGCATCTTCTCATAAAGTGAATTCTATTGTTTGTATTTTGTCCCTGGTCTTTATCTGTAGCAACATTTCTGCACCGTAGAAAAGAATTTTGATTTGATTTTTGATTGACATTCTCGTTCCATAGTATTCTATGTAATGAATTTGTGGCTATTTTACCCAATATTATATTTACGGTATTGATTTAAAGTTTT
Source organism: Aquatica leii (assembly GCA_035610365.1). Taxonomy (NCBI): domain Eukaryota; kingdom Metazoa; phylum Arthropoda; class Insecta; order Coleoptera; family Lampyridae; genus Aquatica; species Aquatica leii. The sequence goes on along the minus strand of CM069434.1, from coordinate 18,890,734 downwards.
TATAATACTTTACTTCTTAATCTTCTATATACGAGGCTTGTTCAATTGAAACCCATCTTTGGCCGATAAAAAATTTATTGGCAAATATATTTACAAATAATTACCACTGCAATTAAAGCATGTATCCCATTGATTTACGAACCAATGCATACTCTGCTTAAATAATTTTTGTGGTTGCTGCTCGAATGATTCTTTTACGGCATTTTGTATATTGTCGTCCGACTGAAAATGATTATCTTTTAACGTCTTTTTTAGTGGCCCAAAGAATGTGAAAATCACAAGGCCATAAATTGGGACTGTAAGATGGATGCTAATGCCCTTCATTTTTTTCGTTGTAGATTTTCTTTCACTACTTTGGCAACATGAGGCCGAGCATTGTCGTGCAGCAGAATGACACCATGTGTCAAAAAAAATGTTAGCGTGACCTTGCCTGCAGAAGGTTGATCTTTAAACTTCTTTGGTGGCGAAGAATTTGCGTGTTTCCAATGCATCGATAACAGTTTACTGGATGGTTCAAAATAATGACACCAAGATTCGTCGCCAGCAATAATTGACAAAAAAGAATCATTACGAATTCGCCTGTATTCCGTGAGATGTTGCAAAGATAAGCCCATTTGCAAGCTACTTTGGTCCTTTGACAAAAGACAAGGAACCCATTGCGCACAAACTTTGCTGTAACCCAGTTTGTGTACGATACTATACAGATCCTATACTCACACCAACATTTTCTGAAATTGCTCTAATTGAAATTTGACAATTTTTTCTAATCAGGCCTTCCACACATGCCACATTCCTTGCTGTTGATAGTACGCAATGCATCTGATCGTGTCTTATCATTCGTCTACTCTTAAACTTTCGACGCCATTCCTTGACAGTTAGATACGCAAAACACGCGTTTCCATACACTGCTTGCATTCGCGTATGAATTTGCAATGGTTGCAATCTTTCAGCACACAAAAATTGAATGACCGCACGCTGATTATACGAGTATTTGGACGAATTTTTAACAAACGCTATTTTAAAGTCACAATACTTAAAATTGCTGTCAAATACAAATGATAGGAACTGATCAGTGTGAAGTTTACAAACACAATTACACAACGTCAGTTGAGTGATTACAATTGTTTCCAAAGCTAACTTGGCCAAAGATAGGTTTGAATTGAACAAGTCTCGTATAAGTAGATTGTTTGCCTCTTTTTTAATGTACATACATTCTGTTTTTTGGAAATTTACTGTCAACCCCCATTTTTTTAAATTAGCTTTCAGTTTCTGAAATGAAACGAAATAATTTACTGTATTAGTAAATAACCTCAAAATATGTCATTTTTTAACATGGCGTTTGTATGTTTTCAGAAAAATGAAAGAATGCAATTCTTTACTAATTCTACTAAGTAAAACATTTATTTTTACAATAAAACAACGAGAACTTATTTAAGTGTCTTTGTGTATCTAAATAAATTCTGATAAAATAAATTTTATGTGTATTTAAATTAATATTCTGTAACTTGGAAGATATCTCAGAAAGAATAACATAGTTATCGAAGTTGGTTTCCAGTGGTTTGTTTCGTACTATTTTCTCTTATTTAATCTATGTATTGTTTCCAAATTCTGCTATCCTTTGATTTTATAGTTCATCAACGTTTTTCTAAGTCAGTTTTGGATTATTTGTTATTTTGTTATGGTTTTTTATTCAGTTGCTTGATATCGTTATCAACGATATTCTACTAACAATACTTTTGACCCCGAAATGGGTAATATGATTAGCAAAAAAAACGATATTTTAGAAAAATCGTCATTTCTTAAAAATTATTAATTAATTGTACTAATAAACTGTTGCGCAAATTTTTTTAATCTTTTACTATCCAAAAATGGTAATACACAAAATACGAGAAAGTTCTATAAAATGTAATAGTTAACTTGACATCACGCGGGCGTTTAATTTATTAACGATTTGTAAATACTCACGTAAAAATTAAATTGAGAAAAAGGTCGTTAACTGTCACAATTTTTTAGAAATCATGGTCCAAAATTGTGGTTAGAAATTGCATATGAATAAAAAACGCTGAATGAGATTTATAGTCAATGGTATTGTCGTCAAGCTCACCTACACCAAATTAATTTCTCAAATGTGTACTGTTATTTTTTATAAAACTGTTAAAAATGGTCAACATCAATGAAAGAATAAAATAAATTATAACTTCGTGAATGAACTTTTATATCCTCGTGGCTATGGAAACTATAAAAAACTGTTATTTTTCTTTTCGTAAATTGTGGACGCAAGGTACTTAGAAAAATTGTCAATATTATTTATTTTAAAGCAATCGTAAAAACGGGTTCTTTGAATTAGTGACAAGGTGCTGGGACCACTCAAGTATGGAACATTCAAGCTTACATACTCCACGCATGATGGGTCAATGCTCGCTGTCTGATAGGCAATGTGTGAACAAGTACAGTTATATAAAAAATAAACATTTAAGCAAGGGATGGATACGCCTTAAAAAACGTTTCTTAAAAATGTACGTGCTAATCGCAAAGAATTGGTACTTTTTTATAATTATAAATTAACTACACTTTATTTGTTAGCGTTTCAAATCTATTTTATTAGCGTTCACTTTGTTGAACGTAGGTCTATGTATTCAGGTTTACAGCTGACAGGAATGATGTATATTTTACATAAACGTCCTCAAAGTTAGACTCAGGTGCATGGCTAGGTGGGCGAGGACCTCACTCGCGGCCGGACGTGTCCATCTCGGTACACTCTTAAGAAAAAACATAGAATAACAGGTGTACAATGAACTTTTAATTGAACTTGACAATTTCAAATATTACTTTTCGGTAACATTTAAAATTGTTTATTCTTAGTTTAAAAGACGGTACCACATTTACAATCAATCTGCGGCTACTTTTGTATCAGACATCTTATATTTTTCAATAAATTTTAGATAAAACGTAGATGAAAAGAAGCGCTACGTTTTACAACGTAGAATATTTACATGTCAGTATATTTCATCCACGTCTGTTTATCAATTTAGAAAGATAATGTCTTCAAAAATGATGTTTCTTGAAGTTCTCGTATTTGTATTTGCAAGAAGGACATTTTTTAACAACGGGATTTTCTAACCACTATGAGTTTTAACTAAGTCAAGGACACTTTGGTGCTAATTTCCAAAGTGATTAAATCATTTTCTTGAAATCGACAAACCCACAATTGCTTCATATCGAAGTTTCACTATAAGAATTTTTGTGGTTGGTGTTCAAAATTGGCAGCTGTGGTTTAACCACAAGGCAGGCGTGTATCAAATGGCGCTATTGTAATGTTTCTTTACGCATGCTGAAATAATTTGTCATTTTAAATTCAGCGAATGTGCGTTTTGTGGTCTCCCACGTACCAGTAGCTAAAAAGAAACAATAGAGTACTTGCGGCTCTTTCGTGGTTGACCGTGATACTCAACCAACTCATAAATGTGTATTAATTTCGCGGAATGTTATATAACTAAAGCGACACCACGTTCCATTCATAGAATATATTCTATTGTTGTGCAAATAAAACTTTTTACGGCGACTTTAACAAAATCGTTATTTGTTATTTATAGTTGCAATTTTCTATATGGTCATTAAATTGTTACGCGCAGTTATAAAATTCGACAAAAATCAACGACTATTAATCGCTGCAAGATTCGTGGTTAAGTTATGACAATCGTAACTAAGTTTATTACAAAGACAGTTCCATTAAATTTTTTTTCACGAGTTAATACACGACTAGCTTAAGGTTTCCATTGTCTATATTTTAGTTGCAAACTATAAACTTCTCACAAATGATAGTTCTTTTAAACGTCAGTTAAGTTTAAGCTTTACATGTTTTTAATAAATTGCAGCCTGAAACAAACTACATTACGTTAGCGTTGATCTTTGATTTATTTTATAAATAAAATACAAAAATAATATTCATTTAACTTGTCAGATTTCGTAAGAAGAACATTATTGATCTACTAAATATTTATTCAAATTCTTTAAATGTATGTTAAATAGTAAATAAACATAACTACATAATTTCAAGCATAATTTACTTGCTTGTAACCAAATTTTTGGTTTTAACGTATAGGAGACATTTAAAAAATTTTAACAATCTTGAAACCGTGCTTTTTTTATTTTTATTTTAAATTACATTTCTTAATCATTGTTAATGATCAAATTCTTATTTTGTAATTTACTAGTTTTTTTAAATTCTTAAATGGGTTAAGGATACGTTCTAAAAATATTAATATTTATTTTGGAAACAAATTAAGATCTAGCGCCGAAGAGTAAACCGCAACCCACATTGTGTATACCAGATTTTTTTTGTGAATTTCACCACGATTTCTTTTGATTTCACTAGATTGTCTATAATTGTATCAAGATTTCCCCCAATTTCCACTGATTTCTTTAGGATTTTCTTTGATTCCTTCAGGGTTTTTCTCCAATTTCTTAGAAGTTTCTCCAATTTATTCAAATTTCCATTAACTGATTTTTTGTGATTTTCCTAAATTTTTTTTACAGATTTTACAGATTAGTGAACAAAACATTTATTTTAAAAACATTACAAACACGAAAAATTTATTTTAAAAAACAAAAATTATAGGCAAAGTTAACGGGAGGCATTAGGACCCCCAAAAATTTCGGAAGCACTGTATTTTTTTTAAGTCACTAACACAATAACACTAAAATTATTTCAAGTGCTTCTGTTTATTCTTATGTCCATCTATCGGTTTAGTTAGTAGTTTTGATTCTAACGGAACTCTATGCAACTTGTGCAGTACGCTAACTTACCGGCATACACATACAAACAAACAAGCATTTTTTGAGGTTAAGTGCTAATAAGTGTCTTGTTGTTTTGTTTCTATCAGTATTAAATATGAAAAAATATTAGACAGTTTTTTTAAGAGAAAAGACAATATTGTGAACGCTGTGCCTGTACAGCAAAAAGAAAACGATTTAGCTGGAACTGCAAGTATGTAGAGAAAATTATACTTGTACAGCTCTAATGCTGCAATTTTAATTTCAGCACTTCTTTTAATCGACACTTCAATCGCTTTAGGCTCAAAATGCTCGAACCAACCTACATCAGACTTGAGTACATTAGACACAAAACCTGTATGGCCTATATTGGATAAATATCTTTTAAGAAGGTACAACACCAAAAATAGATCATTTTCTTCCAAGTACTTCCAATATTATGATTAGTTGGAGTACAGCATAAAGTGTAATGCTGTATTTTGTTATTGTTCCCTATTATTTGGTAGCAAAGCAGCCAAAGCTACAAATGAAACTGAAATAGTTTTTACCAAATCTGATTTTAATAATTGGCAAAAATTAAAAGAAAAGCTTCAAAAACATGGCGTCACTATGAATCACTTAAAAGATGCACAAAAGTATTCTGGTTTTTAACAAACAAAAAAACAAGGGTCTGTGACTTCACAAATATATTTTGCTCACCGAGATCAAGAAAAACCAAGAATATTTTAAAACAATCACTGATATAATACTGACGTTATCCTGCATTGTCATTCCTTTAAGAAGTCACAACGAAAGCGACAGCTCGTCAAACAAAGAAAACTTAAAAGAAATTGATGAATTGTTTTGCCAACATAATATTTCTTTTTCGGAGTTTTATAATAAATATTTTAATTTGAGTAGCTCAGATATTCAAAATGAGATAATTGCTTTCTGCTCTAATTTGGTACAGAAAAAAATCGTTTGTGATAGAGATTGTGGAATGTTTAACATTATTATTGATATAGCAAGAACATTTAGATAAGAGTAATTATCTTTATGTATTAGATACATAAATACCAATCTGGAAATTTAAAAACACTTTTTTGGTTTATTTGAATGCTCTAACAAACGAGACGTCACAGGTCTATGTGTCGGAAAGGATAAGAGAAGTACAAGTGAAGCTGAGAGAAGTTTATCTTGAGGTTATTTACATACATTGCATGGCTTACAGACTGAATCCTGCGGTTGTTAATACTTGTGGCAACATCGAAACTGCCCTATATGTGCATTTTTCACAACCTTCATTGCATGAAAAGTATATAGATCTTCAAAAGAAAATGAAACTCAGAGTTACTGAGTTAACAAGACTGAGTGATACTAGATGGAATTGCAGAACAGAAAATTGTGAAGGAGTGAAGAAGAATTATACCTCTATCATTTAATTATTGGAAAGAAAAGTTTCACATAATGCAAATAAAAATGCTCCCGAAGCGGTTGGGCTTTTAAATGGCAGCACAATAATAAAATTCTTGTCACAATTATATGTTTTGACAGATGTATTAAATGTCATTAATATTTTGTGCAAGGAGCTTCAAAGTAAGGAAGGAAATTTGGCAGAATCTCCGAATGTCATGCGTCTCTATTTAAGAAAATTAACTGCTACAAGAAATAACATTGATATAAAATCTACTAATATTTCTAAAAAAAAACTAAGTCAAAGTTGTTGAAAAATTTTTCTGTTGTGTTCACGATAGCATCAAGCGCAACCCATCTTGTCTCCTCCACTGATGATAATAGTAAGTCCGATGCCGAGTCTCTGACGCTTAAAAACACGTTCCGAATTAATATCTATTACCTTATACTTGTCCCAATAATGGGTCATTTAAAAATAAGGTTTTCCCCAGAAAGCCAAAAAAATGGCAATGTCCGTAAACATTTTTTTTTAATTTGTTTTAAAAGGTAGTTCCCATTTTGTGAATCCTATTCTGCAATTTTTTAAATAAACAGAGATGTTTTGAAAGCGGAATTGTTGATTCTAAAGAATATAGTGATAATCAACAAAAGGCCAACTAGGGCAATTAACAAATAATGCAATAAAAAAGTACTGAATCAAGAAACATTTGGCAGTTATTATAAACTTTTGAAAGTTGCTGTCATACTACCAGTTAACTCAGCATTTTGTAAAAGGTCGTTTTCTACCATGAGACGAATAAGAAATTGGCTACGAAGCAAAATGAGTCAAAATCGTTTCAGTGACTTGTCCACTCTTAATATTGAAAATGAACTAGCAAGAAGTATTGACCATCACGATGTCCTCCAGGAGTTTATCAGCAACCGCCAAAACGAAAACTAGAAAATGTCATTGGCGTTTTAAACCTGTTTCTGTTTTAATAAAACTGTTCTATGTTTTTCATACTCAATTTTTTTAGTCCTAAATTTCGGCCAAGAACTCAAGCACCCCTAATTTTGAGGACCTAACTGCGCCGATTGCAAAAACAAGAACTTTTTTGTTATTTACTTAAAAATAATATAACAAAAACAAAAAATTATAAAAGAAAACAAGAATTTCTTATAAATGCTCTAAGTATTTAACACCTGGTCTTAGTACAAGCTGAAGCACTGACAATGCAACAATAGCAAATTTAATCTTGCAATGAATCCGCAGCAGTGCACTGGCTGTGTTCTTACTGTCCGCAGAAGGTAGATCTGTATCAGGCTTTAGTCTTGCCATATTCTTGCCACACAGCACAAAAATCATTACGATTTTGCTGATTGCTCACCTGATCATTTTTCTCCAAACAAACGTCAGTACTGTTCAAGCTGTTATCATGTCATAAGTCATTAGGATTGTGTTTAGATTAAGCTGTTTTCGGTTCTAATAAACAGTCCGATTCAATAGAGGCATCTTATGTTTATTTCCTGACCGAACGCTTCGTCCTCGGCTCTTTACTCTGCTTTGTCTGAAGATGAGCTTAATTTGGAGCCTTTGTTACGGTAAGAATTATGGGTAACTAAATTTAAATGGAGCGATGGCTGCAGTAGATCGGTTCTTGTAGGCAAAATGGGGTGGGTTAAAAATTGTGAGAGGAATATTTAAATCAAAGATGTCGTGGTAGATAAAATTAATCAAATAGTGATTAGAAATTGTTAGAAATGGGGGCCACAAAATTTGTTTAGTTACGGTTCTGTTAAGTAAATGGTAAAAGTTTAACAGGGATCTAATAGTAGCGAAGGGTTTCTGAAAGAAAACGGGGAAGGTTAAGCAATAAATAGCAATCAGTAAATTTGATGTAAATATAATGAATTTAGAATAAATGGAAATTTACAAAATAATCACTAAAATATTCAATTTTGAATTATGCAAACAAAATATGCGTGAAGTTGAGTAAAACAATCGATAATGGAGTTCAAATATTACAAAAATACAGGATCTAAATTACCTTGTGTTAAAACAAAAGTAGTAAAACTAATTTAATTACGTTAGGTTCGCAAAACAAACAACAACAAAAAATTTTAATTTGGGGCAGCGATCGGGATTCGATAAGACAGTAATTACAATTTAAAATACAAAAAAAAATCTTACTTTTATTACTTTGCTGATAAAACTCCGTGCACGGTATTTCCAGTCGAAGTTTCCTTAAATAAAATAATTAAAACAAACAATTGGCCGTCGGTAAATAACAGCCGAGAATTAGAGTTAGGTTCAAGTTTACTATCTCGTAGATCAGGGGAGGCGTAACCAAATTTATGTAGGTAAATAGGTCAGTTACAATTACGTTATAAGTCAACAAAATTCAAGATAAATCAGATAACAAATTCTTATAGAAACAAAGAGAAATTACATTAAGTAAATTAAGCCAAAGTTTAAATAACAAAAGTGAATTTTAAATAGCAAAAAAAAAATGTAAAATTTTAAAGTAAAGCGTTAAGAAAACTAAGTACACTTTTAAAATTTAAAGTAACTTATAGCCGTAAATATACGATTTTTAGTAATTTTAGGAAAGAAACAGGTTCCGTAGATATACTAAAAGTTAGGAAGGTTTTAACGTAAAATCACCGTGTTTAAGTAAACGTTAGTACTACCAAGGTACAGTAAATTTTTGAAGTGATCTCAACAAGAGTTTGTCAGCAACTGATTAAAGAAGAAAACGAAGTACCTAAGGTCATAATGACCTCAGAAGATAACAAAATAAATTCGTCAGCAAACTCGTGAGAACGCTCGAGTAACTGATAGTTTAAACAATGATCTTGATAAGGACTGGCAGAAAAGCAGAATTTAACCACGTATTAAGCGAAGATAATACGCTCTTAATTAATCATAAATTACAAATTATCAACTTTAAAATGTAACGAAATAAAGCGTGAGATTAGCAACAACAGCAAATTCCCACACGTATAACTTAAATGAATGAAACAGTACCGGATTTAGGAAAATTTGCTTAGGGCGTAACACCTTGTTTGAAGCATTCGATTTCGTTTTTTAATTTCTTTTGTTAATAGGGCGTGGTTTATTTGCAGATGCGAACGTACCAACCAATGTCGACTTACTCAGAATAAAACATCTAATCCGATCGATGCGAACACTAGCATCTTTCGCGTTTAAAAGCAAACAAAATAAAAATATTTTAATTAAATATTGCTTCTCGTTTACAATAAACTGTAGAAATCTACGGTTGGCAATAGTTTGCTTGTCCGAAAAATTCCTAACCTGTAAATGTTTCCTAAATGGAACGCAATTTGAAAGTTCTTGAACATATTGGTTTTTAATATCGTTGAACTTTGCGTCCAGTATTCTGGCTTTTGAATTGAGCAGGTTAACATTGTTATGCACATTCATCAACTGTGTACCTATCGTCGATTTTGCTGTTTACCTCATCGTTGTCGAGATGCTTTAGTATATCATCTAAATCTCATCCACAGTAATTCCCAATGCTTCGATATACCTTATTGCGTCAGACATAGCACGTTGAACCACGACTTCTATATCTTTGTCTGTACTATATACTGGAAGCTACCGTCACCGTTTGGAAAATAAGACAAAAAACGTTTCTTCTCTCGTGGAAATATAATACTGCATCTTGACGGCATTCAATCGTTCATAACAGTGTTGATAATTTGAATGCGGGCAATTTGGTGCAACGTTTCTTTGATGCAAAAATTGACTACCGTCGAACAAGTTGACGTCATTGATCTTGTCACTTAAAACAGATTTTCACAGGCTTGACTATTAGAAAAACAAGGTGTAAACGATTTTGGCGATGCTTCTTAATTACAAAAATTTCTTATAACCTAAAAACTGAACTAGCAATAGTCTACAATTATAAATTTTTCGCTTTAACGTATAGGAGACATTTAAAAAATTTAAACATTCTTAAGACAAAGCTTATTTTATTTTTATTTCAAATTACATTTCTTAATCATTATTAATGATCAAATTTTTCTTTTTTTGTTTTATTGATTTCTTTAAATTTTAAATGGGTTAAGAATAGGCTCTAAAAATATTATTTATTTTTGAAACAAAACAAGATCTAATAATTTTGTACAATAGATTTCTTTTTTTTTGCATTTTCTTACTATTTCCTTTAGATTGCGCTAGATTGTCTATGCTTACCTACGATTACCCCTGATTTTTCTAGGATTTCCTTTGGTTCTTTTAGGGTTTTCCTTGATTTTTTACAATTTTCCTTGATTTCTTCAAACTTCCATTAACTGATTTCCCGCGATTTTTTCAACATTTTTTACATTTTTCTATTGATTCGGTCGGTATTTTGGTAATTACTTACTAGAGAAAATGAGTAAACAAAACATTTGTTTCAGAGATATTACAAACACAAAAAAAATTATTTAAAAATAACAAGAACTTATCTGTTATTTACTTAAAAATAATATGACAAAAATAAAAAATTAAAATTTTGTAAAACCAAACAAGAATTTCTTATAAGTATTCTAACTATTTAACACCTGGTCTTAGTACAGGCTGAGGCACTAGCAATACAACAATAGCAAATGGAATCTTGCGATTAATCTACAGTAGTGCACTGGATGTGTTTCCACTGTCTGCAGGAGGATTTCAGTCATGTCATATTCCTGCCACATAGCACAAGAATGATTACGATTTTGCTGACTGCTCACCTGATCGTTTCTCCAAACAAACATCAATATTGTTCAAGCTGTCGCTATCACATAAATTATTAGGATCGTGTTCAGATGATGCTGTTTCCAATTCTGATAAACAGTCCAACTCAATTTTTGAAAGCGTCCGCGACTCTTTACTCTGCTTTGTTTGAGCTTGATTTGGAGCCTTGTTTGAAGCATTCGATTTTGTTCTTTTATTTCTTTTGTTAACGGGTCGTGGTTTATCTGTGGATGTAGAGGTACCAGCCGATGTCGACTTACTCTGAATAAAGCATCTAATCTAATCTCTGCTAACTCTACCATATTTTTCGTCTAAAAGCAAGCAAATTAAGTTTTTTAATTATTGCTTTTTGTTTAGAATAACCTGTGGAAATCTATGGTCGACAATGGCTTTCCTGTCTAAAAAATCCTATCTGTTAATGTTCCTTTAATCAAATGCAGTGTGATAGTTAATCTGCACAAATTTTATCAAGTATATCATTTCGTTCGTGAACGTACTGGTTTTTAATATCGTCCAGCTTTTCGTCCAGTATTCTGGATCTCTACCATATGATTTAGATGTTCGTTTTCTAATGGAATTGACAGGGTAAGCTCAAAGTTTTCATCCACTGTAATTTCAAATGCTCCGGTATCTCTTATTGCTTTAGACATAGCACGTTCAACAACGGCTTCTGCAGGTTGTATCTGAAATATGTCTACAAAGGAATAGTTTCCTTGTAGTGTTAAATATCCTTTAAAAATATGGTCTAAAATCCCCTAGTTTTGAGATATTTGCAACTATCTAAACAAATGGAAATTGTTGGTTGATTGTAACTATGCGGTAAATGTTGTAAAATCCGTTGTTTTCTTTAATTTTCCAACATCTACAATATCAATTGTTAATAAAATAATTAAAGTAAGTAGTAACGTTTATTTCTTAGCATTATTACGGACCCAGCTTAACAAAATGTACTCTGTACATATTCACGTTTATCTTTGATAGTAACCAAAATAAGACTTTAGATAATTAAACTCAAAATTCAGTTTGACAATCTGATTTATTTCTGTCTAGATTTTTTATCGGATTTGTTTAGTTGATGCTAAGTGTTTTGTGATAACGTACTCGTACTTCATAATATTTAATTTAAATTTTCTTTACTATGTATGTACAACAGTGATACTGTTTTCAAGTACGGTGAGTGTAATTATAACATCTACATCACACGTAGATTGGGTTGAGCAATATTCTAACCAACAATTGCCTTCAAATAACTTTATTATGGCGTGTGTGCAAGGACTTAGAAAAACTGGAGGTGTTCTTCCTACCTACCTAGGCCGTGTAGTTAACGTATCTTATAATACACTACATCTTGTTTTAAAGGATTATTCTTTGTACCTTGACCGTGTTCAACAAGTCCAACAATTAATTGACGTTGATTCTAAACCGCGAATTGAGTTTTGTGAGTGGTTGCAAGAACTAGAAGCTTTTGACCTTGACTTCAATGTCAAAATATTATTTTCAAATAAGTGTTGTTTTACACGAAATGAAGTGCTAAATTTTCACCACACATCTGTTTAGAATGAAGAAAATCCTTATGAAATTCGACAAAGTAACTTTCAGTGGCGATATATTTGGCCGGGTATTTTAAGAAATAGTTTAATTAGACCGTTAATTTTATCAGAAAAACTTAAAGGCGACTTGTGCTTTAAAACAAAAAAGCTTTTGCGCAAGAATTAATCTTTAAAGTGCAAAATGATGTGGTTTATGCACAATAGAAGTCCTCCTCAAGTAAGTCGCAATTTCTTAAATATAGTTTTTACAGGTTGTTGATTTGGAAAAAACGGCATGGGACGCTGGTCAGTCCGTAGACCAGATATGAACCTTTTAGAGTTTTTCTGGAGCTATGTAAAAGGTAAAGTATACAAAACCCGCGTAAACAATAGACAAGAGCTGCAAAAACGATTCTTTGCAGCAGCAAATGCAATTGAATTAGACAGAATGTGCAATTATGCAATCTTGTATGAGGAGTGCACCAAAATCCATTGCTTTCAGATTCTTAAGCAGAAAGTAAAATACCACAGAAAATACAAACGAGTAGAAGCGTCCAAGTTCTTTTGTAATAAAACGTTAGCGAAAAAGTACATAATTATCAAAAATATAACTGTATGTTGACTGTCAGGAACAGTATCTACCAAGAGCTGAACGATTCTAGGTAAACATATTTTCTCGACTGAAAGATCATTTATTTTGTCTTCCGGTTTGAGAACCAACGCTCAAAAAGTGTTGATCCTTCGAAGCCGTGTCGATTAGATTTTGTAAATAGCTCACCAAAGCGCAGTATTTTCTTATGGGTAGTTTAATACCGAGTTTAAGGAATCGGGTTCGAATTTTTGTTGCTATATGGATACTATTTTTTACATATCTTATTTCAAATTTGATTTTCAAATCCTTAAAATTAATTAAAAACCATAGCCAATTATTCAAAAATTTAGTGGAACTTATAGACAACATGGAATTAAGACACACTCAAGTAGGCGCGTATCCCTGTCATACGATTAGCCAATTACACTAATTCCAAATAACTGTGCCTTTTCTATGTATTTCCATCTAGTTTAAACATCTTTAATTTAAATTTGTTGTCAGTTTCAAAAACTAAAAAACAAAATGCAGGAGCATTCTCACTCAGCCATATAAATATATATAAATTTTGTGTTGTTCTTAAAGTAACCCTGGATTTCTATCGCAGAGGTGGCTATGAAGTGTTAAAGGAATAGCATCCTTTAAGGGCAAAACAAACACTAAAATTTTATCATCTTTAGAATCATATTGTACTTTGCCTGTTATTCTTGTGCCATCTTCACTAATCCAAATTTGTTTAGGTAGGTGGAGATCTCCAAAAATGTGTTAAGCTTATTACAGCAAAATACACTTTTAGAATACTGTCTATCAGTTTCTCACGCGTATTGGTTTAAACATGAAGAATTCTCTGCCAAAATGCGTTCCGGTATAACTCGTCCGAATCCGGTTTCCGGAAAAACTTTCTTCCAAAATCCGTCTCGGCGGAACCCATCGGAAATTCGTTTCTAGAAAACCAACTCTCGTATTCTAAAAGAATACTTTGAGAACCGTTTTCTACGTGCTAAAGATTACAAATGTGCAAAATACATGAATTTTTAAAAAATATTAGTTTTAAGAAATACGTATTTATGAACAAATTATTGTAACTAAAAAATAAATTTAAAAAAAAATTTAAAATAGTGATAATAAATAAATAAAAAACAAACAAAAAAAAAAGACAAACAAAACTTTGTAAACATACATTTACCTACAACAAAAATTAACTGTAGTTTTTTTTTTGACAATTAGAAAAAAAGACAATTCAATAACAGAAAAATACAAAAACTCTAATAAAATATCGTTTGAATTTCATAGTTTCATTAGAATATATGAGTCATATGACATCAACGTCTAGAAACGCAACAAATACAACATAAAATATTACGTGTTTTGAAATATTAGACAAACTATAATAGTAAATTCAATTAATATAAAGTAATTTGAAGTAGTAACACAAAATTAAGAAATTGTGCTATTTACTATTTTTTGCAACACTTATACAAAACAATTAAAAAAAACACATTAAGGTTACTTAACAAACACTATCAGAATCCTAAGATTTAACTAAATATGTGCTTAAAGTACCTATAACTGGTTTCATATTATGATTTTTATTTTTGAATAATTTTTAATGTAACTTCCAATGTTACAAACAAGCACAAACATTGTTTGTTAAGTTTTAAATATTATAACCAGAAAAAAAATTATTACAGCCTAACTATGTAGTTTAAAATAAACAACTAAAGCGAGAATTCCGGCTTTTATGTAGAAACAACAATATTATTTTATATAAAAATTTTTGTTCTAAGTTTAATCTCGCAAATGATTTATTATCAAGATAGTGTAAAATCTTAGTATTAAAACAACAGCATTCGCGCTTTTTTAAAAAGAACTTGAGTAGATTTTTCGAAATTTAGAATGTTGTAGAATTAAATTCATATAAATTTATTTTATGTAAAAGTTGTACAATTCATGTGTCATTATATAACTCTAACAATTAATCTTAAAATATTATTAAAAGTTAACTGTATACTATTAATGTTCACATTAGATTCTAACGTATTTTTTAAATTACAAAAACGAAGAATGCAATTTTAGGAGTTAGACACTTTTCTATAAATAACAGCAATTAAGTTTTACGTTACGTTAGTATTATTTTACAAATTAGGTATTGGCTTAAGAAACCGTCCATAACGATAAATTAAGTAAAGTAGCAAATAGGACAGCAAGTTAATCTGATCAAACTGCTATTTTCAGACAGAAAAAAAGGAATGTTATTAACGATAATATATTATGTGGTCTAACAGTGAAATATTCTTCAGAACATATTGACATACCTGCTTTTTTTTATTTTTATGTATTTGTAAAGTATAAATTATTATTTATGTTATAAAATTTAATTGCTTAATTTTTCATTAGCTGATTTGACCTATGCACTCCGCGTCCCATTTTTCTAACGGTTTCGTTTTTGTGAGAACGACATTGGAAAGTCTCTCATATGCTTTGATGACAGATTTATCTTTTTTCGTTTGTAAATTTAAAAACTTTAATCTTATTTAAAATATTGCTAAGTTGTGCCGATTTGTGGTTTATAGAAAAAAGTGCCGAGAAAATTTATATCTTTTCGTATATTACATTTTTCTGTCAAGTAACGATCTGTATCAATGCTACTATTGATAGCAGGTTTTATGTTAGCAGTAAACTGGGCGCGATTGATTGCAATATTCCTTTTCTACGATGATGGATGTGGTGTTAGTTTATGACATATGCGGTTGACAGTAGCTTTGGAATATATACCACACACGTACCATAAACATTTTATGGAACACTAAGGATAATTTTATTGTTATCGCAAACTTACCTACGTAAAAGAAGAATTTTGATTATAAAATAAAATACAAATGTGGAAAAATGCTAAAACTCGTTTCCTGTACGTTTCATTAGTCTTTTAACGTTCGTCTTCTTTATATAGAAAAGTAGATTACAAACGACAATAAAATAATTACTAGAAATCACTGTTCTTTTTTAAACAATAAATTTCAACATTGTACTAGATTTTTGTAGTATGGTTGAATAACCGTAAAAATAATAAATCTGCCAATTAAAGCAAAAGTCGAACGGCCGATGGTAAAGATAGCCATTTGTACATGAAATAATGGTATTTGGTTACTGGCACGATAAGGGATAATAACATTTTAGATAGAAACGGCGGATGCGTTTCACAACCGTGAAACAGGTGACACGTACTTCCGATGTCAGTTACATCTGCTATCAATTTTTATTTATCTACTTTAAATAACAAAGTGGCATAATAAAAATGCATAATGCGTATATTTTTGTGTTTGATGTTTACGATTTAAATGTAACTGGTTATTTAAAAGCTTTACAGTTTTATAGTTTATTGCCATGCATTGAAAACGCTTTGCGCGTCATTTTATTGCTACGAATTAACTCATGTAGACATTATGACAATTGATAAATGCGATACCACTAAATAAAACGTGAAATAAGCGTTTATATTGAAAACACAATTGCTCGATTACTGACGTGTGGTAATCTAAAAATAAAATAATTTACAAGAAACATCAAAATATTTGCAGTTCTTTTGAAGTTCGCTGAATATCTCTAAAAAGTAAGCGTCTTACAGAAAAAGTTTCTTTATATGTTCAGAAGTTTCAAAGTTACAGTTTCTTAAAAATTACCAAAATTTTACCAAAATAGAATACTTTTTGATTATAATACATCTGTACATTTATTTGATTTATAAGTTTTAAGATTTGTAGCGGAAACAATTCACTAGAATTCATAAATGCGTAAACCTAAAATTCCAACAAAATTGATGTAAACAATTCATATAAGAACCCATTCTTAATTTTTGTTTCAAAAATTAACTTACTATGAGGTAAAGATACAAACTTCTCCAAAAACTTATTTCTTGATGTTGTGGACCAGTCAGAAATAAAACGTTTCATTAGCTATTGTGCTAACTTCATCAGGCAACCTGTATTAAATGGTAATTATAATTTAATTATAAAAGTATCACAGTCAAAAACATTATTAAACAGTCAATATAATTAAAAACTTACGAATTAGAATAATAACTTTGATTTGATAACTGAAAAGAGAGGGAAATTGTATTTATATATATGGTTAACGTATTTCGTAATGCTATGAAAATTATTGAACAAACTTGTTAGTGAATTCGTTTACATTTGTATATAATGTTGTTATAAATGCGATTCAGATTTTTTGCATCCGTCTTAAAATTCACATTATCATTGTATAAATTAATAAAAAGCATCTCAGATATTATCTTTTTTTTATATTTAATTCTACGTCTAAAACTTGTGGGTTATCAAAATCAAACTCGTGATTGTCCTCGAAATTTTTTTATTACACTCATAAATGTAGTTTTTAATTCTATTTTTAAGTTTTTGTTTTGTTTGGCCAACATAATATTTATTGCATTGCTTGCAACTTTATTTACAACACCTGATTTCTCTGATTTGTAAAGAACGATTTTAATGTGATTCGATTTTTTTAAAATGTTAATTATGTTATGTTACTTAAACTTGGGATGTTAATAAGCTTTTTGTATTGTATACTAGTAGGTGAATAATTTGTGTTTAAGTTGTACAGATGGTAGGTTTTAGAATGTTTTTGATTAGATGGTGTGGATAATTTTTATTTTTCAAAATGTTTTTAAGGATCAATAAGTTTTTTTTGTGAATTTGTATCCTACTAAGATTTTGTTCATCAAACTTTTAATTATGTTTATTTTTTTGGTTGTGAGGATGACTAGAAAAATAATTGATGATTCTATTACAAGCTGTAGGTTTAGTGTACCAGTCAGTTAAAATTGTATCTATATCTCTAAGCAGAAGAATATCTAAAAAAGGAATAAAAATATTTTTTTCTAACTCATAAGCAAATTGTATGTTAGGATTATAGCTATTGAACGTATCTAACGATTCATTAACTAAATGTTAAGGAATGCAAGTAATAAGTTTTTGGAAGAGTTTGTATCTTTACCTCATAGTAAGTTAAAACGTCTACTTTCTACAATGTCGTCTTGGCACTCACTCCCAATTACTAGAAAAGTATAATCATAACATCTACAATGTAATTAAAAATCTGAAAAGAAGTATTACTAAACTAGTTAATTTAGACAATAGGAAGTATTACTTAAAAAATTGCAGAACAGATCGTATCCTTCCAACACACGTACAACAGTTTTTTAAGTTTAATACAGGTTAAACGTATTCCATTTAACAGAAAACTTATAAATTTTATATATTTGTTACAATATGATTTCGTCAAACTAGAAATAGACATTACCTATTGGAATATTTTTAACTTAAAGAAACACATCAATCAATTGAAAAGGTTAATATTAAATACTCATAACTGTAGTGATTTCCGAATACTAATAAGCATTTTAAAAACTAAATATAAGAAAACCCGTTGTAAAAATAAGGAAAAACCAGATAACAAATTGAAAAATTATACATCCGTAATAACTACAATCTACTAATTAACGCAGTAAATTGCATTTATAATTAAACAGATTTATAATTAAAGAGCGGACAGTCAGGCAAATGCCTGGAGCCTGCGTATTTTGCCTTTTTGTGTAATTTTTTGACTTTTTGCCTTTTTAAAGAGTATTACAATTACGTACAATAATATAATTAACATTTTTTGCTCAAAAGGTCTTACCACGAACCTATAAATAACAACAGGGATTTTCATATTTCTTAAACAATGGTTTCTAGAAAACATTAAATACAAAAGCCGCTTATAGAGAAGAACTATTGTAAAAATTTATACTAGAATTATGTACAATGACAGGTTTAACAGAACACTATTTACAAAACCGGAAGGATTTTGAAATGAATCATATTTTATAGGTCTATTCAGTACCTAACTAAAGCAAACAAATATAGATAATTTTAATTCTGTCCGGTGGGATTCCTTTAATGACTGAAACACATGATTAAAATATTTTTTGTTTGTTATAAATACCTGTGATGTTGTCACACTGTGATAGTCGAATGCTGTTGTGCTGTGAGTAAGTTTTAAAAAATGCCACCTAATAAACAATTAAAATTTGAAAATTATTACAAGTGGAGTAAATTTGACAATAATTTAACAACCGACGGGGAAAACCCTTTTTGTCAAGTTTGTACAAAATCAGTAAGTTTGTATTATCTTAATTTAAATGCTTTTAATTACTAGTATATGTATTATTTTAGATCGGTGGTACTAAAAAGTACCATGTAAAACAACACTTGGGTAGTGGTTTACATTTAAAAAATATTAAAAAAAACTATGAACAACCATTGTTAAAAAACGTTATAGAAAATTAACAGAATAAACCTGGTCCATCACAAACAACTTTTGCTCTAGATTTGTGCGAAACATTGGTGTCGGTTCAAATTCCTCTTAAAAAACTTGATAACATCAATTTTTACAATTCCCTCAAAAAATACACCAAACAAGTTGTTCCAGATAAATCAACTTTGAGAAAAAAATATTTAGACATATGTTACCAATCGGTAAGCAGTTTAATTAAAGTATTAATTTAATTTGCCAAATATTGTAGGAATTAGATAACAGCCATAAAATTCATATTTTCTTATATTTATTTAAAATTACAGTAGTAACATTTTACAATCGTTTCGTCAATTATTATCATGGCTTCTTCAGATGTTAATTATACAACTTCCTTCTTTTATTCATCATTAAGTGTAACATTATTTCCTATGATAGAACAATTTTTAATTAAATATTATTTAATAATTATATAAACTTTAACTTTATGAAAGATTTTATATCCACAAATATATTAATAAAATGCCATCAATTACTATAACGTGTATGAATCGAAGTTTAACCCACAAATCTTTTATTTTTTTTTTAATTAACGGTTGTGCTATTCTTTTTAATTTCAATCATTTTATAAAGTAACCTTTTTTTTATATTATTTTCTATACGTAATATTTTTGGTAATTTAAAATTGAAACTATTTTTTTTCTCAACAGTATAATCCAACAATGCAGTATCCGGAAGATGTGGTGAAGCTTTTTTGGTATTTTAATATTTTTCAAAATGCTGGTTTACCTTTTATAGAAAATATAGACAATAAGGAATGACATTGGGGACCATTACATTTGGACTTCGGTTAATGAAACAACCGATTGCAGAGGTCGATATATAGAAAACTTTGTAGTAGGTAAATTGTCTGAACTAGAACCAGGAAACGCTCATTTGCTAGCATCCAAAGAAATTCCACAGACCAATCACAAAACAGTAATAAATTTTTTCGATGATTGTATACGTAAGTTTTTTTTTAAATGATTAAATTAAACCAATCTATTAATTACAATTATATAATTTTATGTTTGTAGGACTTCTGTATCCCAATGGCGTAAAAAAAGAAAAGGTTCACTTATTCGTAACCGATGCAGCACTTTATATGATCAAATCCGCTCAGGCATTAGAAATATTTTATCTGAATTTAAAACATTTAACTTGTCTAGCACATGGAATACATAGGGTGTGTGAATTCATTAAATACGAGTTTGCAATAGTAAACAATTTAATTTCTGCCACCAAAAAGGTAAAAATCTCTAACATATTAGATTCTCTTTTTGATTATTGGATCTTGTTTCAGATGTTTGTGAAAACACCATTACGGGCAAGGGCCTATAAAGAAAAACTTCCAGATGTTAAACTTCCACCGGAACCTATCATAACAAGATGGGGAACTTGGTTATCTGCTTGCATTTTTTATGCCACACATTTTGAAAAAATTAAAGTACAGTTCACACTATAATCTGACATTGTCTTATACATTAATTGAATTGTCTTACTTCAGGTGGTTGAATTATTTGTCGAGAGGGCCTCTGCAGCAATTGCTAAATCTCAAAAAGCTTTTAATGACAAAGCTGTTAAGAGAGGACTAGTTTTTATAAAAATACACTTTTCCGGCATTCCTGGCAAATTAAAGAAGCTAGAAAAAAGTGAAACCGCAATGACTAAATTTTTCGCTACATTCGAAAAAATATGAGCTGTTATAAGAGCATGTCCATTGTCCAGAGACTATAGGAAGAAAAATTAATCAAAAGTTGGATTCCGTCACATCAAAAAACCCTTCCTTTGACCTCTTTAAATAACTGAAATTCAAACAGGGGAGGTCATGAAGCATCAACAGAAAATATCTTTAACAATAACGGAAACATCGGCTTAAAATTTGCTCCACTAACATCTTGTGATGTCGAAAGAACTTTTTTCTATTTCGCGACGGTTATAGCCTTATATCCGTACTGTAAACGATACGGAAAGAGACTCTCTTTCCGTACTGCTGTAGTGATTAAATAAATTTAAGTTTGCAATACTGTAAACCCTATCTGACTGGAAATCATAACCTAACTAAATATATTACAGCTGTATTTTCTGATTAATAAAAGTTATTTTGCTTTAAATTACAGTTAATTTCGATATTTAAAGGTTAGTTTATAAAGTAGAACAAAATTAACGAACTTTTAATAAACTCATGCATTATTATCAATTGTACAGTTATTATAAATTTTGATTGTAACAGTACAATTATCACCAATAGAAATAGGTAAGCCAGGAAGTGTTTTGATAGTTTTTGTGCTTTCTGATTCAGATTGTACCTCTACAACATTAAATGTTTCTTTTGCTTTAGTACTACCAATGCTACTACTATTCCCACTTTCACAATCGGTTGAAGTTGAAGGTTTGACAACCGTAGATGTTGCGAAATGATGTGAAAGCTTTTGTGCTACTTCGAACTTCTTCGTTATTGTAGCATCGATATAGCCTTCAGCAACTGCTGACGATTTCCAGCCTCCATGTTTTTTTATTGTAATTAAATCTCCACCACGGTTTGCTAATTCGGAGACTGAGCTACGTCGAAAACAGTGACCTGTATAATCCTCGGGATTGGATAAATTCAAAAATGTAGCAATGCTTTTTGGCATTTGTCCTATTTTATTTATTCCGATTGGTAAAATGCTACATTTTCCTTCCCGATATGTAAGAAAATACCGATCGTGTGGTGTATGTGCAGGTCGAAGCTGATAATATTTTTTTATTAAATTTATCCAAGTAAGTTCAGTTATGACGAATACTCGTGGGACATTATTTTTAGTTTTAGGAATAGATACTATGATCGAATCCATCTTAAACTCAATGTCCTTAATACTTAACAACATTAGCTCTTCACGTCTGCAAGCACCTGAGTATCCTATAATTAAGGCATTCTGAAAAGTAAAAACATGTTGTACATATCAATGAAGTTAAACCAGTTTTATTAAATTTTAGGTACTTAAACTGTCACTAATAAAGCGTACTGCATAAACTGTGTACTTTAATACATGTATGTACTTACTTTCATTGCAAGATAACGATCATCATTGGCTTCAACAAGAAACTTTTCAATATGTTTGAATTCCAGAACTTTAGATTTTTTAGGCACATAATTTTTAGAAATTCTTTTCAAAAAAACAGTCACTTTTAGAAATTTAGAAATGTCAATATTTTTGTTTATGTTAAGGCACGTTTTCAACATGGAATAATTGGACCACATAGTTGAAGACTTTTTTAAATGCGTCATATTTTGAAAATACGCCAATACCACATTTTCTGTAATTGAATTTACATTGTTTTGATCGCACCAAGTTGTAAAGTTTTTATATTCTTTTTCATATTTTGCACGGGATTTCGTTGGCAACAAGTTATCTAAAGCTTTATTAGCTAGTTCTTTTATGTCAGGCGGAGTACAACTTAGAGATTCCATTTTTACAACTTTTTATTAAATTCAGAAATAATTAAAAATTTCAAATTTGAATTGTCAAATGCCACAATTACCAACATAATTAAAAAAAAATCACAAACAATTAAGATTATTATTTATTAAAAATTTTAGAGTAAATGCAGGCGAAATAGAAAAAATAGTATGAAAAACACATGTCACAACTTCTTTTTGCCGCACTCGACCATTTGCAGACCTCCTTTCAGTCGGTCTGCAAACCTGGTCTTCGTGCGGCAAAAAGTCTCATTGTGACATTTGTTTTTCAATATACTATTTCCTTCTATAAAAATATTTTAAATGATAAAAGGCAACAGCTTCTTGATCAAAATATATAAACTGTAAATTTTAATACTTGTGCCTTTTTTATTGTTTTTTTGGCAGGTTCAATATGCCTTTTATGCCACCTTATTTGGTATATTTTCTTGCCTTACTATACGCTTTTTATTTATAATTATACTTAGTTATGTCACACAATGTTTAGTGCTGAACCCTAAATTCACCTACAATAATAATAATAATAATATTAATCTTTCTATTGGCAATGTTATCAAGGATGTAGAAAATTCAAAAGTGTTTGATAGCAGAGCTATCTCATAGTGTAATTTTACTATCTATCTACAGTTAACTATAAATAGCTATAAGACCACGGTAAACACGTTGAATTAGTTTAAAACCCGCGAAATTCAAAATCAGCTTTGAATATTTTGTCGGTATAAAACCACAACGTAAAAGGACATTCGGGTAAGCAATTTCAATGCAATTGAGCAAACGCCACCAGTGTGAACTACTGGCCGGCCATTTCGCCCTTTTGGGGCTCAACAGCAGTAGGAGAACACTCTAATGTAGTTCCTACAATTGCATTGACTCCCCTTATAGCTGATATTTAAGTATGACGAAGTAACGATTCAAAAGTGTTTGATAGCAGAGCCATCTTATACTGTAATTTTACTATGTATCTACAGTTAACTATAAATAGCTATAAAACGACGGTAAACACGTTGAATTAGTTTAACACCCGCGAAGTTCAAAATCAGCTTTGAATAATTCGTCGGGATAAAACCACAACGTAAAAGGACATTGGGGTAAGTAATGTCATTGCAATTGTGCAAACCCCACCAGAGTGAACTACTGGACGGCCGTTTCGCCTTTTTGGGGCTCATCAGCAGTAGGAGATGTGTTAAACTAATTCAACGTGTTTACCGTCGTTTTATAGCTATTTATAGTTAGATGTAAAAGATGTTTTAACTCCACACTTTGACCGGCAAAGATTACGGAGTAAAGTAGTAAATATCGTGACCAACTTTGTTCATAACAAAAAAAAAACACTCAAATCAAAACCATTTTATCCATTCTATCATTAATAAAACACAAAAAATAATTTTTAAGAAGCATAAAGAAGTTTTTATTATTAAATCTGATAAAGGAAATTCTACAAGTATTATGAATAAATCTATGTTTTAAGATAATATAGAATTTACTAACATTTACAAAAAAGTTAGTTGAAAATTTTTTCCTATTCAATTGATAGGATCCTTCAAGGTGGAGGAACGGCAAAAATAAAATCAACCTCGTATGTTGTTAAGGCGACGTTTCGTAGGCTTTAGTGCTCAACTTCTTCAGGCCAGTCTATATAATTTAAAACATCAACAATCAGTAATACATATTACACATCAATACAATAGTTATAACCCACATACGAACTATCAAAGTTTGTTTCGAATATATTAAACAACATTTCTTTTCTATTTAGCTATAATTTAAAAAATTCATATCAATTGTTGGATAAAATCAATAATGTAACAGTACCTACAGGCTACATACTCGTTTCGTTTGATGTCATTGCTTTATTTACCAACATTACAAAAGAATTAGTTGTTAGCGTAATTATTAAGCATTGGTTTCACATAAGCAGTTTTACCACACTAAATATGAGTGAGTTTATTTCAATCATTGAGTTTTTATTTATGTCGAGTTATTTCACTTATAAAGATGACCAATTCCTACAAATTTTTGGAACAGCTATTTGAAATTCTACATCCCCAATACTAGCGAACATAGTAATGGATGATCTATTAACGTTTGTACACTCAAATCTAACGTTTAACCCCATCTTTATGTATGTGTATGTTGATGATATTATTGCATGCATCCCCCAAAGTTTAGTAAATGAAACATTAACTGTTTTCAACAGTTATAACACACATTTAAAATTTACTTACGAAGTCGAAAATAATGGTTGCATCCCATTTTTAGACCTACTTCTAATCAACAATACAAAACATAATAACATATTAACAGACTGGTATACAAAACCAACGACATCTAATAGAATTCTAAATTATTTTTCAAAACATCCACACAACCAAAAAATTAATTTAATTAAAACAATGAAAAATAAAATTCTTAAACTTAGTAGCAGTCAATTCCACACGAAAAACATTCACTTATTTACGAAAATACTAAAAAATAATAATTATCCATTTTCTCTTATTAAAAAAATTTTAAAATCCAATCAACAAGTACAATTCAGTGATAATATTTATAGGTCTAACCTATCACAACCTATCATACACTACAAAAGATTAATAAACATACCGGGTTTAAGTCGTAGTATTATTAATATAATAAAAAAATCTGATAACATCAAAATTGTTCTCTACAACCATAATACTATTTATAATACAAACTACACCAAATTAAAGAATAAAACAAACTTATTAGAAAAATCATCTATAATATACAAAATTAATTGTAATAATTGTAATCTTTACTACATAGGACAAACAAAACAAAAATTAAAAAATAGAATCAAAAACCATAAGTATGATTGTAGTACTAAAGCTAGTGACACAGGTCTTACATGCCATCACGTCACAACAGGGCATACTTTTAATTTTGACAGCCCTGAAATTCTAGATGTAGAATATAATTTAAAAAAGAGATTAATCTCAAAAATGGTCTTTATTAATTTCTACAAAAACAATGTAAATTTTAGAACGGACACTGACAAACTAAGTTCGATCTACAATAACATTATTAGTAAAATTAAAAATTAATATTCTACTATAACTTATAAAATTATTAATAATTTCCATAATACATCAAAAATTAAAATTTTGCAGTGTATTAAAATGGCATGTTAATATTGATAACCGTTAACAATTTCTTACTTATCTATCAAGGTTTCAATAATTTTATTTCATTATTTATAAGTGTACGCCACGATTTTGTTTGTTATGTATATAATTTATATGTTAAAAAATTGTATTCTTATTAATTGGGGTAAAACCAACCACTAATTTGTTGGTAAGTTTTTCTTAATTGGTTTTATTTTATTTTATTGCTTTATATTATCTTATTATTATATTTAGTAATACTGTAGTTGCATTAAGGTACTTTTATTGAATATG
Organism: Aquatica leii; assembly: GCA_035610365.1. NCBI lineage: Eukaryota > Metazoa > Arthropoda > Insecta > Coleoptera > Lampyridae > Aquatica > Aquatica leii. Next base: position 18,864,501 of record CM069434.1, on the reverse strand, counting down.
TGTGATTTTAATTTTTTTTTCGATTTGGTTTTCTAGTCACCTTTGTTCATATTAATGTAAAATACGATTTTTTAATTGTTAATGATAGATTTTAATGTTATAACTATTGTATTGATGTGTAATATGTATTACTGATTGTTGATGTTTTACATTATATAGACTGGCCTGAAGAAGTTGAGCACTAAAGCCAACGAAACGTCGCCTTAACAACATACGAGGTTGATTTTATTTTTGCCGTCCCTCCACCTTGAAGGATCCTATCAATTGAATAGAAAAAAATTTTCAACTAATTAAACATTTTAGGAGGATCTTAAAACTGTATTTTAAGAAATATTAAGTTAAAAAAGTTAGTAATGGATGTCGTTTTAAAATCACCATAGCAAAAAGGCCATATAGATCTAAGTTTATGTAAGAAATTGATTACTTATACGAATAATACTCTTAAATTTTACTGTCTTGATAAAGTACATAAGAAAAATCTTCCTATAAGATTTACAGTATCATCTATTAATTCACCGATTTATGAACTATCTTAGTCCGTAACCACTATATGAAACAACATTTCTTTCTAGTTTGATCATAATCTCAAAAATTCGTAAGTTCATAAAGTCGTTGTACTTATAGATTACATATTAGTATCATTTAATGTAACTTCTTTGTTTACAAATATTACAAAAGAATTAATTGTGTTTTATCAAAAAATATTGGTCACAGATATGTAGTTTTATTACGCTTATCCTTAACAAGTTTTTACCTATAGTCGAGTTCTTAAGTCAAAGCTCTCTTTAACTCTGTGTTCGTGTGTCTACGTTGATGACATTATTACTTGAATTTCCAAACATGTAGTAAATGAAACATTCGATACATTCAATAGCCATAATTTTAACCTACAATTTACTTATGAGTAAATAGTTGTATTCCTTTTTTAGATGTTCTTCTGATAGAGATAAGGATAATAATAAAATTTTAACTGACTGGTACACTAAACCAATTGCTTCTAATATAATCATTATTTATTTTTCTAAACATCCTCACAACCAAAAAATAAACATAATTAAAAGTATGATGAACAATATCTTAAAACTTAGTAGTATACAATTTCACGAAAAAACTTATCTATCCTTAAAAACATTTTAAAAATTCATTACCATCTGTACAACTTAACTTAAACACGAATTATTCACCTAACATAATTGACATTTAAAAAAAATCGAATTACGTTAATATTGTTCTTTACAACCAAAATACTATATACAACACTATCTATACAAAACTAAAAAACAAAACTAACATCTTAAACAAATCAGGTGTTGTATATAAAATCAACTGCAAGCAATGCAATAAATTATATGTTGGCCAAACAAAACAAAAGCTTAAAAATAAAATTAAAACTTTCCATCATGTCGAGGACAATCACGATTTTTATTTTGATAACCCACAAGTTTTGAGCGTAGAATCTATTTTAATACAGAAACAACATCAAGAAATAAAAAAATTAACCTTTGTACGTCATTCGGGTCTTTTTTGACCTAAAACAAAATTAATTTGTCTCTAATGTCGTGTTCGGTTGTTTGATTGATCTGAAGTTCATAAACTTTAAGAGAAGCGTTTTATACCTCCTAATGCGTGATTAGACTAAGATTGGTAAACCCTTTATTTTGTAGGAGTGGCTATAAAAACTACTTTATAAGTTTTTTTAGGGCGACGTTTCGTGGAACGGTTGTGTCCACTTCTTCAAGCCAACTGAATTTATTAAAAAGAATACAACATAAGTAAAAAGGCAGTTACAATTCGGTGAGATCTACAAATTTATCTTCTACTTATTATAAATGCTGTTTGATAGTTATAGATGATTACTTACGGAAAACAAATACACAGTAGAATGGTCCGCATTCCTGAAAATGAGGTTTTAAACACTTTGAATGTTTTTAACAGTTACGATTCACATCTATGTTTTACTCATGAAGTTGAAATTGAAAGCTCTCTACCATTTTTAGATATTAGGATAATTCAGCATGACAACACAATAATAACCGATTGGTTTACTAAACCGATAACTTCCAATCGTACTATAAACTACTTTTCAAAACATGCTCACCATCAAAAAAATAAACATTATAAAGTCTATTAAAAACAAAATAATAAGATTAAGTAATTCTAAATTCCATATAAAAAACCTTAATATACTAAAAACTTTACTCAAAAACAACTATTCTAATAACCTGATTAATAGAATTTTGTTTCACACTAACACCAGCAACGGTACACCATCACCATCTATTCAAAATAATTCTATATGTAACTTTTATAAAATCATTAACGTTCCTGGTCTTACTAAGAAGCTGATTCCTATTTTAACAACATCGGACCTTAAAATAACAACTTATAATAACGATACTATTTACAACATTATTTATTCCAACATTAAAGATAAGACCAAGTTATTAGACAAACATAATGTTGTATATAAAATCGATTGTATGGATTGTAATCAATGTTATATTGGTCAAACGAAACAAAAAACTATTAACAGAATTAAGAACCACCAATATGATTGTAAAAATAAAAAGACTGAATCAGTTTTTGTTCTCCACCCTATTAATTTACAGCATAATTTTGATTTTAGTAATCCTTCAATACCAGATGTGGAACCTAAATTGTATAAAAGATTAGTTGCAGAAATGATATTTATTACACAACATAAGAATAATGTTAATTTTAACACTGATACTAACAACCTTAGTACAGTTTATAATAACCTCAGCTCAAAAGCTTCTTAGACCTTGGGTATGTTTTGGGTTATCTTTTCATTGCTTATATTTTATATCACACGACCATAAAATTGTTTGTTAGTGATTCAGTTTGTAGTGGTTTTCGTGTATTTTTACATTAATTGTTTTTTGTTATTTATTAATTTTGTATTAATGACGTTGTTTGCGGACCATTCTACTGTGTATTTGTTTTCCGTAAGTAATCATCTATAATTATCAAACAGCATTTATAATAAGTAGAAGATAAATGTAGATCTCACCGAATTGTAACTGCCTTTTTACTTATGTTGTTTTCTTTTTAATGAATTCAGTTGGCCTGAAGAAGTGGACACAACCGTTCTACGAAACGTCGCCCTAAGAAAGCTTATAAAGTAGTTTTTATAGCCACTCCTACAAAATAAAGGGTTTACCAATCTTAGTTTCATAAACTTTGTTTATATCACTAATAACTATATTTTTTTAATTTAATATTTACGTTAAACATTTATATTAGTATAAAAGCTTGCACACATTCGGGTCACTTTTGTCCTGTATCTGGGAAATAGCACTAATTCGTTCAGATGTCTTTGTATCTGGTGCAAAGTGGCATGCAGTCTCCACCCGTTTCATTCTTTTACCAGTTTTAATTGCCTACTTCAAATGGATTTGCTATTTATTTAGTCTATACGGTGTGATGGTTTTACAAGTAATATTATAGCCGAATTTTCAATGACCCGGGCTTTTGAGCTTTACTGACAGAGAACTGGAACAAACACTGAATTATTCTTATGATTCTGATTTAGAAACTCTAAGCCAATATGGTTTTTGTAATGAATGGGAACTTTTGGTTGACGAAAAGTGTTTGAAAACAGAAGATCTTCTGTCTATTATTGAAGGTTTTGATTATGATGCCGCAAGAAAAATTTTGTGCGCAAAACATTTTGTCTACCACTCCCGTAGTAGTAGTAGATACGCTACTTCTCGAGTAGACAATGAATTGTTCGCATTAATTCTATTTTTCCGCCAGCTATTAAAAATATTATTATAGAAAATACCAACTGAAAAAGACGTATGTATAGAGAAGAATGAACAAATTTAGATTTTCCAGGTTTAAATGGATACCTTGGATTACTGCTTTCAGCAGGTGTTTTCAAATTTTATAATAAATCCACTAAAAGTTTATAGAATGTAAAATGTAGAACGATGTCCTTAAAAGTTTTAAAAAAATGTTTATCAAATGTTATAAGGTTTGACAATAAAGAAACCAGAAGCAAAAAAGAGCTCGTGATAAATTTGCGGAAATCAGAGAACTTCGTCCAGATGGGAAGAAATTTTGCCAAAGTTGTTCAATCCTTATAAAGATGTTACAGTTGATAAAAAATTGGTTGAATTAAGGAACCGATGTCGTGTTTTGCAATATATGCGAAAAATACTAGCCAGATGTGGGCTTGAATTTTGGGTTTTATGTAATAATAAGACGGCATATGTATGAAATATTCAACCTTATCTTAGCAAACCTTCTGGACGAGACAAAAAAGTAAATCAGGAGATGAAAGTCGTGCTTAATTTGTCTCAAGGTTTCAAGAAACATAATTTTGACTTGCGATATTTTTTTTACATCACACCAACATAGATAGATGTAGCTGAAACAAAATGTTACACTAATTAGTACCAAAAAAACAAAGCGTCTATTCCACCACAATCATTGCTAGATAAAACTTATATTATTCTAGAATATAATAAAACAAAGGGATTTGTTTATACAATAGATGGATAAAGCAGTAGTGTGCTACACTACAAAATAAAGAACAAAGCAATACCGATGTTTGTTTTCTACAATATACTGGACATGCCTTTCTACAATGCTTACGTTCTTTTTACCCAGATGCATAATACATAGAGAGAAAAAAATACTAGAAGACCCAGATTCGTTTTAGAAACTCTCGGGATGTCTATGGTAAAACTACAAATTGAACAACAAATTCGTGTACCGAAAATTAGGGCAGCAAACAGTAGAGTGAAAAAAATTACAACGGAAATGATCTCCGCACAATCTAAATGTTTCAAATAGAATCTTTGTGTCCAATTTTTTTTTCTAGAATAAATGCTATTGTGACCTTCAATAATTTTTTATATTAACACTGAATTCTAATAGCATAACAATGTTTTTGGTGGATATGAGTCCTTTTGGATCCGAACACTTTATATGTGACTGGAAAACAAACGACGCAGCGATGTTAAGCGGTTAAGTTTAGTAAACACTGTAGTGTAGATTGTTTATCTGTGTTCGTCTTGTCATTGCACTCGTGTTCGCGCACGCAATTAGTTTCCCACTTAAAAGTCAACAAAAGTTGACCAAAACAGGTATAAAAGAACGACGCCGCCGCTACATTAATTAACTTTTCTAGAACTGTTGGATTTTTAAACCGTTCCATTCCTAAAACCTGAGTCGTTACTGATGTGTACATGATTCTCTTCGATTTACAATTTCATTTGCATAACCGCTATTTTATATTTCATAAATTAATTCTTGTACCTGCTCGTTTTCATGTTCATCTCATTGCATGTAATTCATCTCCTGTCCATAATTGATCTTAGCCACCACACTTATTGTAAGTAGTTTTTAGTTTTCAATTCACGTCACCAGAACTTTGTTCTGTAAGTTTGGTTTGGTTTATTCATTTACTTTCAAACATTTTTAGTTTTTTTTGTTATCACTTGTAAATAATTCATTGATTAGTCTTCCTAAGTTAGAATTAGATTATTGTATTTGTACTTGATATCTTTCAGTCAGTCAGTCCAGACTGTATGTTTTACATAAGCCTGGGCATGCCGCTAGCATATGTGAATAAACGGAGTACGACACCGTGCCAAGTAATCTAAACTTCCAAGACAGAATTTCTACATTCACTGACTGTTGTTGTTGAAGTAAGTGCAAGGAACGCCGTTACCTTACACAAACAAAAGCAAACTTCACAGTCCCGATCAATTTAGTACTATTCGGAAGATCACTTCGACATTTATCAGCTCTTTCTTTTGCCGCATAGATATCGGAAATAATACCGACAAATTATATAAGCAAGACGCAACATTTCATCGTAATTCATAGTAAATCTTGCTTTTGTTTGTATTGGATAGATACTGAGAAATATACCAATAGTCTATTGATTGCATTGCAAGTAATTGTCGAAATAACATTGTCAACTGCTCAACACATTCTTGGCACGCACCCTGTACAAAGTTTTCACCAAATTTATAATTTGCAAGTATTAATTCTTTAATCCCTGCTACACTGTTAAACTAACCGTAGTCACCCGTAATTTAAGCTACCGTGATTAGGAATTTACTTGTCGGTAACACGTGTATTCAATCACCGTAACCGCCGTTAATGTCAAAAGTTACAGATTAAACTCTGCCATCTATAGAATGTTTGACCAACCAAATCGAAGAAAAGCCTTACAGTGTTGTGGATTTTATTTTAATTGCATAATCTGTATTACGAAATAAAGTTTTGTTTCTTTATTAGTCTAATTAGTGTTTAATTAAACCATAGCCGCCGACCGAGCTACTAATGCCAGGGAGAAGCACTCCACGCTAATTTACAAGCAGTTAGAAAGAGATTTTTTGTTGGTTTTAGATTTCCAGAGTACATGTACATGCGCCTGTTTTGGTTTGTCCCTTTCGATTTTTGAGTGCCCAGGTTTTGGAATTAAAATGGTGCATTAAACATTTTATTCGTTTTTGTAATTGCATGGTTTTCAATTTCTTTGCATTTCACAGAGTAGTAGTTGTTTTCGTCTTGTTTGCGTTTCCCGCCTTAGTTTTTGCTCTTGTCTTCGTCTCTCTTTCTTTACGTTACAAGAAAATATTCAGAATCAGATTATGACAAATCTTTAGAAGTACCAACCAATATAATCGTTTCTTTTTTGAAACCCGACAATAACAAAATAAAGATTGGGAACATTTTTGATGAAAACTCAGTACTCTATTATGGCGCAATGAAAGAAGTGAAAACTAAAGTTCGTCGTTTTTGAAAAAAAGATTGAAAGTCCTCGTTCTAAGTCATACACAAATAAGTAGAATTGTATTAATAAACAAAAACGGCGAGTACGACAGCGTACGTATTAAATCGCACAACAAAATGCAATACAAACGTTTAAAGTTTGAGAAATAAAAACAAATTTTAATCTCAGAACATTTTAATGTAAAACCTAACGTAATGTGTTTGAAAAAGTCAATACAGAAAAATAGCAATTACTGTGAATAATGTATTTAACAAAAGAACTTTCGTTACAGAAAACAGATAAGTCAACTTTGGTACAATTCAAAAAATTTTAGAAATAATATAGTGGAAACGAGCAGATCTAACACTTACGAAAAAACTATCACAAGCAGTAAAGCGGCACAGTAACAGATCGCAATACAAAATGAATTAAATGTCTTAGAAAAATAAAGTTTTGAAGTTTACTCTGCCATCACTTGATCAAAGCGCAAGTTTGAAATAGTACTGTCTGTCTAGTACTGAAATTGAAGCAGCGGTTTTTTTGTACGGAAATTAGACTAAATAAATGCACCGAGAATGATAGAAGACATTTTGAACATTTGCGAGCTGTTTGTGGCTAAAACTTTAAGTAATTTCAAATGTTCTGTGCATCCTTGATTTTATTGTTATCACTGATGTTTTGTTGGTCCGTTAGTCTTTAAACACGCTTTAAAACTTGTTTTGAACCATTGCAGTGATTTGTTTTTCTCACTAATGTAACTTGTTCCGATTGACATACTGGAGCTTTTAAAATATTTTCTTATAAATCGAGTAATGTTCGTTAAAACAAGATCAGATATATTCACATAGATTAAATGGTTCAGAAGATATTAAAATTTAAATATTAAAAATTACATTAGTCTCAGTCTCTCTTATAACAAAGCAAGATGATACCGTATCACCCAAGCTATCAAATTAATGCGAAGTAATAACATTCTGCTGAACTTTCATTGTTTATTATTTTTGAAACGAATATACACAACTTTTCGATTGCTGTGGTATCTGCAATCGTCATCAGGTGAATACTAACAAACTCAGAAACTACTGAAACTTTTATTTTTGAAACGAATATACACAACGTTTCGATTGCTGTGGTATCTGCAATTGTTATCAGGTGAATACTAACAAACTTAGAAACTACTAGAGCTTTATTTTTGAAACAAATATACACAACGTTTCGATTGCTGTGGTATCTGCAATCGAAACGTTGTGTATATTCGTTTCAAAAATAATAAACAATGAAAATTCAGCAGAATGTTATTACTTCGCATCAAGCAACATTGTTTAATACATTCAAACTATTAAATTCAGTTTTCAAAAAAATGGGGCTTTTTAATATTACCGTAAGTTTTTTTGTTTCTTTCTAGCAGTTACGCTCCCTTGTGATGGATTTACGAACTTCAAACTAATTTTCTTGCTAACTTCATTTATAAGAAGGTTTTTCCAAACTTCTAAACCTTGCCATTGTCGAGATACAGCCGCTCCGTACTCTTATCCAAACACCCAGTGTAAAAGAATCTAGGCAAGTGGTAGTTATCTATAAATAGATTCTAATTATGCCCGTGCACAAGAAATTATGTATTTGAAATTAGCTAAGAGTTGTTTACCTAGTGCTGGGCGTTGGAAAAGTTTGGCGCTAATCAAGTTGGTTACTGAGACAATTTGACAAACCATAACATATCAATTACAATGTCAATTGTAAAAAAAGAATCAAATATTAAACAACAATATTTAGAAAATTACGTATTAATTTTTCAAAATTTAAATATTAAATAAATTGTTTTGACAATCAGTGACGTACAGAATAAGATTGTACTTAATATACAACGTTTCAAATCGAATCAAAATATTTGAGACCAAAGTGAACCGACGGCAAGTTGCCCTAGCGTTAATTGAACTTGAAGATTTAGTCCTCCTCAAAATATGCGGCGTTAAATTATCATAGACCGGCATCCAAATTTTTTTAGGTTTTTAGCAAATTAAAATTTATTTAAGAAGTTGTACCTACTTTCGAAAGACTAACATAGTAATATTAGAATTTCATAACGTTCAAAACCTTAAGAGTAAATTTTAATATTTAACTTCAATACTGGGTATGTAATGAAATTTAAAAAAATTATTACATTTGCATTAAATATATAACTGTAGTAAAATATACATTAAAATTAGCGTAATAAATAAGTACGGACAGAAATTCCACAAATTAAATGTTGATTAGACTATAAGTTAAACAATTTATGATAATTGAAAGGTATTAATACGTCTTTACTTAGAAGGAAATGTAGGTACAAGGTTTAATCTCATTATAAAATACTACTTTTATACCAATTTTATAGTTCAATTGGAATAAAATTAATATATTTTTCATTACACGTGCTTTAAAATTGTTAATTTAAATAGTACATTGTATGTTGGCTGTATATGTTTTATAAAAGCGCCGAGATTTCATTATATAAATCTTAATTAAAACGATCTCCTGATCACGTATAACGTACTTAAAGAACAAACCATAAAGTCTATGTCAACGGCAGACCAAGAATAAATGATTTTAGAAAACCGCGCACAATAAATTCCTTTACGGAACTCTCTTAATTGTAAATTAAAATAAATGAGTACAAATGTTACAGTGCTTTGGCATTAGCAGATTTAAGATCTTCGTTTATTAATCGTCGGCAGTTATCCTCTTTTAGTGCCATATTTTTACTTTTGACGTTTATAGAAATTTAAATTTATTAGTACTAATGAGTGTTAACTCCTACAGCAAAAATTATAAGATATATGTAATTATCCAATTATATTTTTTTGGAACCTCTTTAACGTAGTAATTTAATAACACATAACTGCAAATTTTTTTCCTCTCATCTGATCAGAACATGGTGACCTAATTTATAAGTTAGATTGATTTGGAAAACTTTCCTTGCAAGTAAATAATTTTTTGAAAATTATACCGGGTAATTCAACATTCTGGAAAAGTGGCATCTTTATTAAATAAATGTGGCAAATAAACTTATATAAAAGTTGTTATATTTAATTTTTTCTATTTGCTAAAATTTTTTTTTGATATACAGGATGCTCCGTTTTTCTGTAATAGTTACGGTTAAATTTGGTATTTTTAGAAACAATTGGATCACGTACAAAACATTCTGGTTTATTAGTCTTTATTGTCCAAATTTGAAAGTATGTGGTCATTGTCAAAAACCACTTCATGAATCACTTATTATAATTAGTAAGGTAACATGTGCAAAAATTCTTTATTATAAAGTAATGAGTTTAAATATAGTAAATGTTGATACTTAAGCGTTTTTAAGTATAATAAAATGCATATTACGATACACACCACTCACACACTAAACCACACTAGTTGAGCTGAGAAAAGTTGTCATTTTTAATAATTACCATAGCTCCTACCTTAACGTTTGTTAGATCTTGATCTTTCTTTAAAACATGTATTTGACTTGTTTCCATAGTGACTCAAAGAGCAAGACCTTTCCTCACTCTTGGACTTTCCTATGAGGCGGCCTTCCCCTCCACATGTATAGCACAGTTTGCTCTTATCCGGGCTCTTGCACGTGTCCTTTTTTTGCTTTTACCCAACACGACGTCTATCCAAGCACTAGATGCCCTTGTTCTTCTATTGTTTTTCCTGTTGTTTTATCAACTTGGGCCGGGGCGATCTGTTGCCTTTTATTTACTTTACATATTTTTTAAATTTTAATCGTTCTTTCTAGACATCCTTTCCTTATAGCTTCTAATACCTCGTTTTCCGTTGTTACAGAACCTAAGTTTTTTATTTCGAGTGCAATTTCTGTTCCTTGTGTTTGCACCTTTGTGTCGTTTATCGCCGCTCTTTAATCTATCATAAAGTAGTTTTGCCTTGACGACTTCTAGTCTAGTTTTTATAGAATGTCTCTTTTTGTTTTGCTTATACCTTGTATTTTTGTTCCTATTTCTTCGATATCCGTTACGCAGGATTTTTTCTTTGATTTTGATGAAGACAGCCTCCAGTGACTTTATTTTTCTATTTTGTATTCAAATCTTGTTTTGTTTTCCGTCCGTGCTTGAAGTATTGCTTTTATCATCAGTTACATTTTTTTTGTTTTCTTAGTTTTTTTCCTTCTCACTGTCCTTCATTTATTTTCTAAAGCATCCGTCTCCTTCCCAGATTCTATCTCGTCGGTGTTTAATTGTACCTATTTTATAATGACTGACTTCTTCTGTTTTATTAGTGATACTGGTAGCCATATTCCTTTTTTTAGTTTTGTAGCCCCCCGGGATAGTAGCTACGCTAAATTTAGGTTTTTTGGTTTTTTTTGGCCATATCTTCGATCTTATTTCCATGCTTGTATTATTCTTTCTTTTGTAGTGTAGTTGTTTTGACTTTTCTGTCTCAACCTTTGCCATCATAAGACTCTTAACATATCTAGCCGGTCTATAAAAATGAGACGACGCAATTAACCCGTTTTTGAAGATGTTTACTGCGACGTGTGACAAAAGTTCAGCTTGTGTGATAACAACACGGGAATTATCTAGAATGGAAAATTGTGTTACAAATGCAACCCATGGAAACCTAAATCCTATTATTATTGCTTGATTCGAAGGTTTATGTAACGAAACGATTAAACGCTCAAATAAAACAAAGCTGGAACTTGCGGTGGTGCCCAATTTCACTTCATTTTTTGTCTTTTTTGGTTGTAGTGTTTATTGTTATTAAACAAGATATTCCTTATGATTTGTTTTACGTCTTAAAAATATAATAAGTATCAGCAGTGCTAAAAAATAATTATAGTAATTGTAGAATTAGATCCGCGCACGCTTCCGCCTTGTACGCTAAAAAAACTGTACAATATAGATAAAAATTGCACATAAACAATTTATTGAGCACAAAATTTATTACAAAAAAGTCCGCGGGAGTATATAATTATATCTAACAGTTTAAGAATTACAGAATTTTAATCTAATGTGAGACATTTTGGTGCAAATTTGCACACTTATATCTTCTAAACTATTGAAGGTAATTTACAAGAAATACAACTCTAGATCAGTGGTGTAATTTTACACCGACATTGCTATCCTTAGCCGCAAAAAAAGCCTATTTGAAACGCGCAGTGCCGTCCAGTAACAAAACTTAGTAACATCTTAAGGGTAAAAAGGGGCACAACTCCGCTTTCAACAGATTGAGAAAAAAAAGGAAAAGTAATTTGACAGATTTGGTATTGAAAGGGTTCGTGAACTTAACCAATCAGAAAAAAGGTTTTAAGAAATAAAGTCAAAATTGTGTACAAAGAAGCAAAAGAGTTTTAAACGAAAGTTTTAAAAACATGACGCGGTTCAAAAACGAAGAAAGTTGCATACGGAAGTTCTTCTTTGGACTTACAAAAAAAATTACTGTTGAACTGTTTTTCTAACGTACTCGTGCAAGGGAGTTAATTTACGAGCTGCTTTTTTTACCTACCCGAAAAAGTTCTTTACGCGTTGATTTTTTTTCACTTATCCGAAGAAAGGTTACTGACGGATGCGGTCTTTTTTTGTACTCGCGAAAGGAGAGTTACTGACGGGCTGGTTTCTTTCACGTACATTTATTTTTTTTTCTTTGAGTGCACGTTTTGTATAAAATTATGTTAGTGATAAATTGTTACGTAGTTCCCAACCTGCGCCCAGTCAAGACCCATCAAACCACATTACATGATCTTTAATTTGGAAATTAAGCGCCATATAAAAACGTCAGGAATTAGTTAAATTTATTTGGATATGCGTTTTGTAAGTTTTGTATTTGATTATTGTACGAGAAATGCTATGAACTTTAGAATGATTATTTAAATTTAATTCTATCCCTTAAATGAGGTTTTTTGTTTGTTTTTTTGTTGTAAATGTAGAGAGCAAATTTCATATTGTCTTTTCTTTGTTTTTGTCAATTAATAAGTCGCTTATAAAATTAGTTTTACTTTTTTCCGCCAAAAGATCACGCTAAGAACGCCTAGAGAATTTAATAGATAAGCATGTCAATTATTTTGCGTCGCGAAATGTTTTTATTGCAAATCTAATCTGCTGTAAGTCTTGTTACACTGGTTTTCGTGTAACCAAAAAAAAAGCAACGGCTAACATAGTGGTCCGGGAGAGGGAGTCGCAGGCCTTGTGATGCTAAATTATAAATTAACTCTAAAAAGACGCCAAAGCGGTGACAGATTAAGTTTGGGAGATATCGTTTAGCTCTACCCGTAGCTAGAAAAGAACAAATAATACGATAGAAGTAATAACACAAAATATGTATTTAATTTATCACACACAATAATCTCAAAGAGAGGGAAGAAGGTACATAAAAATAATTACGTAATTTTTTTTAATCACTTACGGCCAACAATCGCCATGACCAACGAAGTACTAATCGTAAAATTAGAAATTGTAATACTTACAGTTAGATTTTATCCAGTAAGGTATTAGCTAATTCCGTACTAGTGTTACCTAAAACGTAATATTAAATCTAACACAAAACGTACATACGGCGTCAACACAAATAAATTTCGTTTTCAAAGCATACAATCATTTGAGATAGCAAATGCGCAGCGTTTTCCTTCGACTTAACGTAGCAATTGCTATTAGCAGCTCCTTTCAAACAAAATCGTAATTTTGAAGGTTTCCCCTTGACGGTGTAAATAGTTAAGTTATTGTAACGTGACGTCATGGAAATTTTTCCCCAAATATGCTACCTGTTCGTTATCTTTACCGATAAAAGAGACGTGTGGGAGGTGTGGAAATCCGCTATAGACAATTAGAAAAGAATCAAATTAAATTCCCTATACAGACAAATTTAACGACTTACATCGACTAAGCTTCCACTAAATAACCTTAAAATTAATTTGCATATTTACGTGAAATAACCTAACGGTGAAAGCCTCGTTGGGCGTAGAGATACCAATAAGAACAGTCCGTGTTATACAAAACGTTAACGAGAAGTAAATTCGTTTGACAGCCGGCGTGTCGAGTGACAACTTTTACACTCAAAAAATAATTTACCAACTTTTTAACATAACAGTCTTCTTTAGATATAACAGGAAATCGCAAACCCAACAAATTGCTGAAAGAAATCTAGTTTTTAAACTGTAGATGCACATTTCCAAAGGTAAAATCTTCACTTTGCAACTTTCACATCTGCAAGGATGTGGCAACGTAGCTCGAATTGTGTCATAAGCTTAGAAGCTGTTGAACTGTGAACCGCTATAAAACTTGGGTAAAATCCAGTAACCATTTAGTTCCGTTGCTTTTATAAAAATGCGCGCCAATTAATTAGCGTGTGGTGAAACATTTGTCACGGATCAAGCGATATAAATTGATTATTTAATTATTGAATGATTTATTTAATCCAAGCGTATTTAATCAAAGTCTGACAAAATATCTGAAAGTTCCACTTTGGCTTTAAAATTGATTGTCTAGAGAAAATTTTACATTTATCCAAATGCTCTCAACCGTATATAGAGGATAGTGGTCCAATATCGAAGAAGCCCGGTTACTGGCTTACTTGATCAGTTATTTGTTTAGGTTTTATAGCAAATTATGTTTGGACATTGATTTAAATAACGCTTACTTCGGTTTCACTTACAATTGCCATTTTTTTATTTTATCACAAAACTTAAAAAAAATTATTTTGACGGGTAATATCGACCTTTCGGGTAAATTCGATCACATTGTGGGTAAATATCGACCAAAGAAAATGAGACTGTTGAACAAAATATTTAACATAGAAAACATATAAAAAATATTTATTATAAGTTTAAGCAGTCTTCACACTGATAATCTTTCGCATTATCAATATTCGTGCAGTTGGCGTGGTCCCAAGAACCACACGAACGACAGTTCCACCATAAGTCATTATTTCCGCCGAAACTATAACAAACGCTACATGTTTCGGTTGTTGCAGTATTTTTCTTTTTGACTAGAAACCACATTTCTCTTGACTTTTCGCACATCTTGCGGCCTCGCCTTCTTTCTCTTTTCTTTTTTTTCTAATTCAACTTTTAAAGGAGTAATTTTGGAATGTTGGGTTCTTCGTGACATGTTTTTCATTTTTGATTTTGGTAAGGGCAGAAGATCTGTAAAACTTTTGTTTGCCTGCTTGGGTTAAAGAGTCTTGTCAGTATCATCACTTAATTCATCTTCTGAAACCTCTTCTAATACCAAATTACAAATATCAGAATCTGAAGATGAGGATTCACGATTACGTTTGCGTTTATTTTGGATCATTTTAGATAGAGATCGACACATAGACGTGGTAGGCCAGCCACTGGCGAGGGAGTTCTTTCCATACGTTGAATTACAGGATTTTCATTTTCTGCGGTAATGTGCTCCACTCCGTCCGCTAAGGGTGTCAATTCTTCGTCACTAAACACAAAACGGTTAAAGGGAAATATTCCGGTTACTTCAAAAGCTCGTACACCTTTCTCGACTGTGGCTACTCTATTGAAGGCATTTTTAAATAATTCCGCAATGTCTTTTTGTATGATTTTTTGAAGATTTCTTGATTTTATATATTTGTCGCAATCCTGTATGTGTACATTGCTAATGCCTGTCTCATCGACATTATATATTCGATGAGCAGCAAATTTATGATTTTTTCAAGATTAATAAAAAATATATCTATTTCTACCCTGTTAAATGCCAACACTGTGCTTAAACTGGTAGCCTCTGGCTTACGGAAACTTATAGTTGAGTTGCAACGCATAAACAATTAAAGCCAATCTTTCCCACACTCCTTTTTTGATGTGTGAGAAATTTCTTCGGCGAACTGATAAGCAAGCTGGCGGATACATTGTGGTGTAAGTCCATAAAACAGTTTAGACATAGCAATAATATGGCTGGTAAGTTCTGATTCTTGTTCAACAGTAAAGACGGACTTCCTACCTAACTTGTATTTCTTAGGATCAAATCTTCCCTTTATTCTATCTTGCAACGTTCCGTATGGTACATTATACATCTTTGCAGCATTTCTTATAAATGTAACTTTGTCCTATATTGCTTTAATGGCACGCCGCATCTTTTCTTTTGTCCACGAAGAACGATTACTATTGCGCTTATATTTTTCACGTGGCATCTAAAACAAATAATATCCATAGCAGTGTAATATCGACAACTGTGGGGTAATATGGATCACAGTGGTCGATATTGCCCTTTTTACAGAAAAATAATTCAATCACTCAGAAAAAACTAGGTTAGAATTTCACAACGTTGGTAGTACGAATGTAACTATAGACGTGTTCTTTGTATCTTATATAAAAATGATAAATCTCAGTACTACTAAAAGTCTGAATTACCTTAAATTAAACAGCCTGTCCTTTACAATAATCGGCACAAAATCGAACAATGTATTGGTATCACAACACAACACTTATTTAACAGAAACTTGTTGTATTGAGTGAGGTTAGCTACCGAATTACTACACCTAGCACATGCTTGCGTTCGCAAAACTCATACAGGGTTTCCAAAACTGCATTGGTCGAAATTCGACCGCGGTCGACCACTTTCCCCTAATCCAGCAGAAAATGATAGTCAGTGGACGTGAATCTCAATTTTCCGACCTTTCCTCGCATAACATGCTTGTGTGCGCAATATTATTATTTGAGCTTTCCGAAGGTGACTTTTTGCCTTGAAAATATTTTGTGTCAAATAAAGTTTGATGTTTGCTTTGTGTTTCTTACCGTACATCACTTGGAAAAGAGAACCTTAGCGTTACCAACACAACCCAATTATTTCCTAATGCTTGTTGCTTAACCAAAGCTTAGATTTGAGAAAGTAAATAAGTACGGTCATTCACGACATTAAAGCTTTACAATCAAAACATCGCGTCTCAATGTTGGTGCCAAAAGTGGACTACTGGTGGAATAAAGAGTTGCGAACTTATGACAGAGTTTTGAGCAGTTTGTTAACGATTTGAAAAGATTAAACCAAAATACTCATTTTTGCGTTTCTGTAGAAAAATTTTCTATAAAAAATGTACCATTCAGTTTATAATCATTTCGCAGTAAACTATTACATACTACTAAAGCTATAAATGGGAAACAACAACCGGGAGTGTTTGGATTTAGAATTTTTAATATTAATTCAACGCCGAGCACAATTTCCGTTTCTTTTAGAGAGATAAAAGGCAATTGAACTACAAAAATGGAAAAAATTAGTGACGCCGGCTAATTTACACGCCATTATGTTTGTTGAAGTGCATAAATTTAAGATAAAACGATCGGGTTTCTTTTTAGATGTCGCTGGTAGCTATATTTTATCAGCGCGCAGCAATTCTTGATAAGAAACGGTCGCGTTCATAATTTGTTATTACAAAAAAATATCTCCAGGTCATTGGTGTTATTGATTCATCATCTTCCAGTAATGAAGAGGTTATTCTCAGGCATTTACCCAATCTGCAAAGAAACGTTTTTTTCATGTTTTAAAAACGTTACAACGTTTTAAAATAGTTGAAATAAAAAATGTTTTTCAAAAAAATATTTTTGTTACGTTTCAAAAATATTTCATTTAAACATTGATATTGAAACATTTTTAAAATGTTTTCTAAAACATTTTTTAGTAACATAAAAAACGTTTTTACTTTATTAGAAATTACACTTTTGCTTGCTTTCACCTACACCGTTTTTTCTTTTATATATTGTAACAAAAACACAACCATATAAAATTTTGTTACATATTATTAATAAATACATATTAAACCTTTTCGTTTTTCTAAAAATTTCTTGCAAATTTGAATTAAGTACTTAATAACCGCGTTTGCGCAGTGCCAGTATCTGCGTGAAAAGATTTTGTATGTTATAATTGCATTTATAATTGCATTATATTTTAAGCTTCAACGAATCAATTTCCATGGTATAAATTGTTATGCTGTGTAACGTATTGTTTTGGGTATTTTATACTTTATGTGTGTCAGCATTTATTATGATGGTACGTTTTTCTTTGGTTTCTTGTTGCAAGAAATTTTGCTGAAGTATAATGTTATTTGTTACAGCAGTGGTTCACTAAAATGTTCATTCTATGTACTTCATGATTTCCATTCTTTGTGATGTTTTAAGGTTATCAAATTGATATGATGACCAAATGGGAGATTTGAACGTGAACAGTACCCACTAAATCTTGGTATGTAATTTTTTCTGATATTGATGCAGCATTATTTTGTGTGTACAAAGTTTTAATATCTTAGATTGTTAGTTTTTCTGGTTTTCGTTTTTACAAAAAGAGGTACATGCATAATTAGTCTTTATTTTATTGATAGGATTGTTCGGTGTGGAGGAACGGCAACAATAAAAACAACCTTTATTGTTCAGGCCTTAACAACAGATAAAGGTTGTTTTTATTGTTGCCGTTCCTCCACTCCGAAGGATCTTATCCATAAAATAGAAATACTTGATTAATTGGAAACTTTTGTGAGGATTATTATAATTCTTTAATTAATATAAAATAATTACATGAATAACGTTTGTTTGACTTTTATGTCAATGTGTTAATTTTTCTTATAGGTACCAAATGCGTTTGCAGCCATATGAAGTTGAAGTATTTTGAGAACAAAGATTGTATTATTTATATTTTGTAAGCATTTTAGGACTGCTTCTATAATAATGATATAAATGTAAGTTAAGTTATGCTTAGTTTGATTGTAAAATGCTGTCGTTATTGGCTGTTTTGGTTAGTATAAAAAAAGTAACAGCCAAATATATCAGTATTTTAAAATTAAAGCAAGTATAACTAAACTTACATTTATACCATGATTGTAGAACTGCCCTTAAGCATATTGTAATATTAAAAAAAAGCGTTGATTATACATTTTTTATACATTAATGTAACATTTGTAAAATATCATAAATATATATAAATAATGTTATAAATAATATTTTTAGAATGTTTTTCTAATATTGACTTTGCAACGTAATTCTGGCCATTAAGACGTTTTTGCAATGTTTTTAAAAATGTAAATATGTCTTTTGTAAAACGTTGAAAAAAACATTTCAAAAATGTTTCTTTGCTGATTGGGTAATGAGCCGATGTTAAACAGAAACATTTGGTGAATTAATGTATACCTAGAATACTAGTTATTTGTGTTTTTTATTATTTATGTATGCATTCTTATTTTTGAAAATTGTAATACAAGTTGTTCATTATATTACGTAGGTAATATTGTGTTTGTTTTCAACACTTTTCGATAATTGCAAGAAATTGTGATATCCGTGAGTTTTTTATTAAAAATATTTTTCAAGGCTATATAAATTAATAAAAAAATTGTATCAACGTCACTATGAATCTGTTAAGATTAGATTTAAGTTTGGAAACATATTCTAATAGTTGAAAATACAGCGTGTTACAGAGAATATATAGCAACCATAATTTTATTAAATTAATGCTCAACAACTAAAGACGTGGGCCATATTTTTTTAACAAGTTTTCTATGCATGCAGAATGTAAGTACTAATGTAGCTATTATTGTTCGAATCAATGATATTAAGTAATGTATTTTATTAGACTGATCATGTTTTTACTAGTTTGTTAACCCCAAAAGCTTTGTATCTTAAATATACGTATTCACCTATTTGCACATGCAAAGTTTGCATAATTCATTGCTTCACTCTTGATCACCGCATAAAAACCAGTTAATAATGATAAGAAGTTAGATAGAGAAAAAAAAATGAATTTGGAAATGCTACGTAAAACACTTAAGTATTGTGTAATGCATAAATTGTATCTTAATTATGCCATAGACACAAATTGATTTTGCTGCAATGACTTGCCAAAATGAAAAAACCGGTAGCGGTTGTTTTTTGTTAAAATGTCAATATTCGTGAGGTGTATAAATATCAACGTGAATAGGTGTAAAGTTATCGTGCCGCTATTATAATGTAAATCAGTGAAAATATTACAAATTTAAAATTATAATTGCGATGAATAAAGATGATGATTAAATGAAGCGTTTGTAAACAAACAATTATAGTACAATCATATTCAATTTTAAAATAATATTAATGCGTACCGCACCAGTAAACTGCTTGTAAAGCGGTATGTAAATTTAATAACAATTTGTCAAATCTATATGCTAAGCAGTACCGGACCATCTGTAAATGCTGCATAATATCTGTGCCACGCGCCGACCATTCCTACATAACATTAACTACATTTACATTAATCACCATAAAGATTTTCTTAGCACAGTAGCTTAAATGCCACTTGCAGCTTCATATATTTGCGATTATAACTCACCCACACCCACTTATTGCTTGTATCAGTGATGTATGTTGTTCTTTATTAGGCAAGAACGTATTAACGACTATGTTTTGTTGTTAAAATTTCAAAGAACTCTATTACTTTAATCGTAAAAATTGATTAACTTCCCTCTATAAATGGTTAAAAGTTATTCAGCTCGATGTCGTTACACACAACATTAAATATTCATGTCGGTAAGATTTAAAATTTTAATAACATCGTTTTGTTTTCATTCATAATAAACCATTCACTTTAAATGAGTTAATGGATAATATCGCTAACTGTATGATAATATGCGAATCAATTATTTGCACGTTTAACGCTGAATATTTAATCAACTTTTTCTTAAATATTTTTTACTTTTCATTTTTAATGCGCATTCTTTATATACATTTAAAACTATTTAACATCGTATTATAATTAGACACTTAAACAAATAACTATTATTAATCAATTTGATTTTATTTGTATAATTATTTTGTTGCTAAAAATTTTGTCTTAAAATGCATAATAAAACTGTTTCATTTAATTTATAAGAAACGCTCAAACATTTATTTAAACATTTTTTTTGTATTTAAATAATTAATGTTTCCCCAAGAATTTAAAATAATTTATTATGTCAATGATAGTATTATTATATGTAAAACAAGTGTTTAGTTTAATTTAATTTTTTTTCAAATTAAATAATACAAAATAGTTATGATAATTATTCACAACAGTTTCAGAATGTATTAAAATGATTATTATTTGTGTATAATGGCACCGTGTTTTTTAAAAATATATTTAGTGCTAACTAAAGCTTAATTACTGTAGAAACAATTGTTATAACTGTTATGTTCTTGTACCATACTATAATGGGTTGCACTTTAGGAATCTAACTGAATACTGTAAATGTAAATACTGTAAAACGACAGTACACCTTATATTTTTATATATCGCCCGCTTTATATTCGATTGTCGATACATCTGTTTCAAAACATACATGATACTTAATTTATACAGGACAATATGTATGCATAACAATCCCTTCCTTGCTTACAAATTTAAACGCTGAGGGGGTTTAATAGTTCTTGCGCTACACCGCAGTGGTTGTTCAGCGTTACTAACATTTGCATCTGATGGCTGTACTATTATACATTGTTCAAGATATGTGGTATTAGGCGCATTTTCAACTACTGCCCTGTTAGCACTATTGGAGTTTAATACAATTGTTATATTTCCATATAAAAAAAAATAAAAAGTAGCAATTAATTACAAGTTTGAAACTTTTCAAAGTATCTGCTTTGATAAACCTACGATAAATGCATACAAAGCAGGCTACTAGAGGTCAAGAACCTTACTATTAAAAAAGCTTTAGAAATTGCTGCTAACTTGGAACTTTCAGAACAAGTTCATACCAACTTCAATGCAAAACTACAATTAATGCAGTACACACACTAAAAAAACCAGTAAAGAAATCTATATGAAAAAAGAAAAGAGAAAAAAGAAAATAGAAGAAACACTACAGCTACTAAAATTCCAACCTTTACAAAATCTTCAAAAAATACATCTTGCTACAGGTGTGAAAACCCAGCTATGTCGTATGCAGATTTTGCAATATATCTGGACATTTACAAAACGTTTGCAACAAGTTCAAAAATTCAAACGCACACCAAGTTGAAGTTCAAAAAGATATCCTTCAGCTAGATGGATTTTGTGAGAAATTTTTAATTAATAAAGCATAAAAAAACTGCTCAGTTTTTCTTTGAGGCGACGTTTCGTGCACTAAATGTGCACTTCATCAGGCCACTGCAATTTATTAAAGTAAGTACAAACAACTACCCAGTAAACACGGATTGAAACTGTTACAGTCACAAAATTAAAACAATTGTTTCATTACGTTGTTTCGTGATAGTTCCATTTTTGTATCATTTACATGTAACTGACAGTGAATAAATTGAAAGAGTTCCGATTTTTCACAATCAGTTTTAAACCGTTTCAGTACTTGCAATTGTTTTCCCATAATCAGCAACCGTCTAAAAACTGATTTATTAAAACCGAATATTTTTTGAATAATTAGAACTGTTTGAAGATCGATTAAATAAGATTGAATTATTTTCAAAACAGTGGAATCGTTCTAAGAAAAAACAAATACTTTGTGATTAGTCAGCATTAGTCGTTGCTATACTTTTGATTACTGTCGTCAAGGCTTGCGCTGCAAATTGATATCTTTTCACTTGTTCGGTTGTAGTTTGATAAGCTATGCTGTGTGTACAATTACGAAATGGAACAATATACGGTAAGTTGAAACATTTTATTATAATCCATAAATGTAATCAATATTATTATCATTTCTGTTCTTCATATGTATCATGTTTTAATTTGTATTAAAAAAATGTAAATTAACACACATAGTTGCGTTAAGGTAGATTATTGCGTAAATCTGATGATACTTTAGGATTTATAATCACAGTTCAATTCTTCAAGTTTTCTATACGATTATGTACAGCTAAAGGTATTCACAGTGTTTTTATAACTTTCTTATGATTGCTAAAGTGATATTTATATTAAGTTTGTGTTGTTTTTGATTAAAAAAATGTAATTAATTTTGTGTAACTCTATGATTATGTATGTATATAAATGAAATATTTATTTCTATGTTACAGATGCGGTTAAAAGTTGCTACCAAACAGTAACTGATGCAGTTTTCGAGGCTTCGGTGAAAATACCACTTCAAAAAAAGTTGCAATATGTAAAAAACTCAATGTGATATTGTATTTAAAAATATTTATTGTGCAATAAAATTTGAAACGTGCATTCGAAAATGTATTTATTATATTATTGAAAGAATTGTTTTAGTTCATTATTGAAACAAGAAAATCATATATTTATTGATCATTTAGTATCAGTTCAAGAACGAAGCTTTTAAAACGTAAACCGAATGCAACATTTATTTTGCAACAGATTTGAATTTAAAATACCGAAACTATACTGATTCAAATAAGTGAAACAGCGATGGACTTATAGCTATTTTATTGCACTTAGGTTTCTTTTATGTTTGAAACAAGAGTGAATCATAAATTTTCTGTTTTGAAACTGTTACTAAACATTATCAATTTTGTGTTTACTGGTCATCTAATCTAATAAGTTAGTAGTAACTAAATTACAGATCTAAACAGAAAAAAGAATAAACGCAAAAAACTTACGTAGAACATTTGAGCAATTACTCCGAAGTTTCATAACAATGAAACACGTCCTAAACTTAATTGTCAAAAATGTGATTATTAAAAGTCAATGATTAAAAACAATAAATAAGTATAAATAATAAATGACAATACAATTAAACATGGGGACAAACACTATGATATGTATAATCAAACATTTATTTCAAGGTAATCTGTTATCAAAATAGACTAAACATTGAAAATAACCGCGAAACACACTTAATAATTTTTCGTAATTTCAGAAAATAAATTATTATAAATACTACTTAAATTATTAGTTTCCGTATTAAAATTAATATTATTTTTAGTTTGTTCTATCAATATAGTAATACCATCAAATTATAAGATTTTGTCATTTGATGTCACTTCTTTATTTACCGATATATCTAAAGAACTGGTGGTTAAACTTATAAAAAAGTATTGGATAGATCTAAAAAGCCATACTACTTTAAATTTAGTTGATGTTGTCCAACTCATGGAGTTTCTCTTTTATTCGAGTTATTTTATATTTGAGGATGTAATGTATACTCAAACATTTGGTACTGCCATGGGTAACCCTGCGTCGCCTATATTAGCTAACCTGGTTATGCACGTCTTACTTAAATATGTAAAAAACAATTTAACATTTACTCCGTCATTTTTATTTTGTTACGTTGATGATATTATTACATGTATACCTAAAGCAAAGATTCAATACACTCTTAACACGTTTAATGAATATAATCCACATCTAAAATTTATGTATGAAATAGAAGAGAATGGTTCTTTACCCTTCTTAGATGTTAGGCTTAGTAAAGACATTATTACTAATAATTTAGTTAGTGATTGGTACTCGAATCAAAGAGAAACTCCATGAGTTGGACAACATCAACTAAATCTAATGTAGTATGACTTTTTAGATCTATCCAATACTTTTTTAATACTAACTTATTTGATTAGATAGTTGTTTGTACTTACTTTAATAAATTGCAGTGGCTTGATAAAGTGCACATTTAGTGCAGAAAACGTCGCCTCAAAGAAAAACTGAGCAGTTTTTTTATGCCCCTCCTTGAAAGAAGATTCCAATAGTTTTAATTAATAATGTTACAAAGCAGCTCAATTTATATTTGATTGATTTAACTAACCGAAAACCATTATTAAGGCGTGAGTGGATAAGAGAGTTGGGAATTACTTTACACAGTAATGATGGTAGTATATTGCAGGTACAACCTACCTTTACACTTAAATCTATCCTGGATAAATACGAGCCAATCTTTGGCAAATCAAATCTACAAGTGAATCTCAAGGTGAAAAAAATGCAGCACCTAATTTCATCAAGACAAGGTCGGTACCCTTTGCGTTCATAAAGTTGATGCTGAGATTGACAACTTAATAAAACAAAGTATTTTTACTAAGGTAGAGCATGCAGAATCGGCTACTCCCAGTGTACCGGTTATAAAAAGCAATGGAATTGTTCGTCTTTGTGGAGACTTTAAAATAACGTTGAATCCCAATTTAATTGTGGATGAGCACCCACTAGGGGAAAGCGGGGAGCATTGGGCCACAAAATGTTTATTTGATTGTAAACATTTTTTAAGTTGAACAAATATGAAAAAAACAAATTTATTCTAGTTTTAGTTACTTTCTTCATGTAATGGTTGCAGAAAAAAAAATACAAAAAAAATATGCTGAAAATTTGTTCTCTAAAGGCCGAAAGCTCTTCATACCTAGGGAGCATTTGGCCAGAAGATGGGGAGCCTTCAGCCACGTATAAGAAATTACTCTAAAACACATAAAAAAATATTTATTTATAAAAAATTCTGTCATAGATCAAAAAAATGAAAAACAATAATTTACGACCAAAGTATTAAAGTCATAACAGAAACGAAAATAGGATGCTGTTCTTGTAGTGCCACTTGTTGGAGGAGCTTTCAATTTTGTTATGATATCATCATTTTCAACCTCACATATGTCATCAATCGCTGGAAAATAAAAAGTTGTTGATAGACCTTTTCTTCTCAAAAACTTCAAGGTAGTAGTAGTACAATTCTCCTCAATATCTTCCATTTCGTCACTTATTTCTTCATCAGAATTATGATAATGTGATAATCCATCACTTTCGGAAGACGATGAATCCGACGGAATTTTAGTTCTACGTTTTTTCTTCGATTGGTTGTCTACTTGTTTTTCTAGCTTAGTGAAAATGTTTATTTTAAAGCCCTTCTTTTTTTTTGTCTTTTTCATTCTCAATTTGTTCCAGTCGTTCCTTCTCTGGGGTGTCAGTATAAACCCTTAAAGTCCCTGGCTTCCGTTTTGTTTTAGTTGCTTTTCTAATTGCCTTTGGAAAAGGTCTAACTAATTCAGGTGTCACTTTAGTGGGATGTTTTATGTCATTTTTATAACCACTGCAAGATGGTGTATTTTGCAAAATTGTTATGTCACTTAAAACAATTATCTTGTTATTTCCCGTCAACCCTTCATTTTTTTCTTTAATAAAATCACTGTTTTTGTTATGTTCTTCTCCATCTTTCTCATTTATATTACCGCTATTGCCATTTTCATCCTCTATAACTGTAGTACGTTCTGCAATATTGTTCGAGTTATCTACATTTGGTAAAGATTGATCGGTAACGGCACTCGGAGTGAAATCTACATCACTAAACACCAAGAGGTTCATTGGCCAAATTCCTGTGGTCTTAAAACTACTCACAATATTTTCATTTGTGAATGCTCTCAAATATGCACGGTGGGTTAGTTCTGGAATATTCCTAACCGTTATGGTTTTACCGAGATTGGACACCAGCCAGTCATTAAATGAAATATTACAAAAATTTTTAAAAGGCCCAAAAACTCCGACGTCTAGTGGCTGCATTCGGTGGGTTGTAAGGGGAGCAAAACTTAGTAAGACAATTCCTTTTTCCCTACAGTATTGGACGCATGTAAGGCTAACATGTGACTCGTGGTTATCGACTAACAACAAAATTGGATTGCTACGAGAGCAGGACGTATGTTTGACTATATGCTTTAATACAGAAGGAAACAACTCGTTAGTCATCCAACCAGACTTGTTTCCCAGTGCTAGACTCAAAACTGGAGCATCAGCTAAAAAGTCCTGTATGTTTCTGATCCGAGAAAAAACATAAACAGGAGGCAGACTCTGTCCAGATGCGCTAATAATTCCTACAAAAGTCACCAATCCACCTCTTTCAGCTGAGGCAGCTTGAGAAACTTGTTTCTTTCCAGTAGTAGAAACAATTTTCAGTGGTTTCATCACCGTTGTGACTCCCGTCTCATCGAGATTAAATATTCTTTCCGGAGTAAATTTGTAACGCTCCAGTACGTTTTTTATGTTTTCGAAAAATTGACCCACCTTAAACTTATTAAAACCGGTGTTTCTACCCAAGCTCGTGCTTTCTGGTTTTCTTAAAGAGAGTCTCGAATAACGTGACATAAACCCTCGGCGCCATCCGTCCTTTGCTTGCCGTTTTTGTTGCCACTCTGGAGGAATTTGACAGTTTGGCAAAACAGATGCATATCCGAACGCTAGCTTTTCAATTTGAACATATGTCAGTCCATAATTTAAATCAGAAGATCTTTACATATACGCTTCTAGTTCAGACTCTTGTTTCGTTGTAAATACTTGTCTATTTGTATATTTGTTTGCATATTTGGGCGATTCTTGATCACTTTCATTACCAGAGTCTTCTAAGTTTTGAAAATTTTGACGCAAATATTCTTCTTTGGACCTCTTCTATAATATTCTTTTTATTCGACTTTGTAATGTAGATCTTTTTATACCGTGTATCCTAGCGCCCTCTCTTACGGAAAAGGTACCATTGAAACAGCCTATAATTGTTTGTTTGATGCTATTTTTATCTATTTGATTCCTATTAGTTTTTAAAATTCGTTTTCGAGGCATATCGGCAAGAAAAACAAATATTTCAAAAGAATGTAGGGTGCATTCGGCCATGGACGAATGCACACACAATGTGGGCGGATAAATGCTCCCCACCTCACGAAGCGAGTGAAATGTGATTATACAAAAAGTGTTTGAATTTGTAGGTTAGGATTGAAAATGTTTATGAATTCTACAGTATTTGAAGATATTATGCACAAAAAAAAAGAAAAAAAAAGCAAAAAAACATCACAGAACTTGCAAAAAATTGTGTTGTTTGCCAAAAGCACAGAGACGCACCTGCACAAGTTTCACATTACTAGGAACCTTGTCAAGAACTAGTTCAACGAGTCTACATGACTTTTGCTGGTCCAATAAACGGATATTATTATTTTATACTAATCGACGCGCACACTAGATAGCTACACATAATGAAAGATATTACATCCAAAAATACAATTTGAGTATTATGCAATATAATTTCAATTTACGGAATACCACAAATACTAGTGAGTGACAATAGACCGCAACTGAAAGCATACGAATTAGAAAATTTCTTAAAAACAAACGGAGTATTCCACAAAGTTTGTGCAGCTTACCATCCCGTGACCAATGGACTAGCTGAGCGATATGTACAAACCAATAAACATGCACTGAAAACTGTAAACAAGATCACGAGAAAGCTTTAAACAAACTTTCTCCTAAACTATAGGAAAACTTTACATTCAATTATTGGAGTCAGTTCATTAAAATTAATATTTGGACATGAAATCAAATCCAGAATTGACCAAATTAAATCTAAAATGGACAGTACAA
Organism: Aquatica leii; assembly: GCA_035610365.1. NCBI lineage: Eukaryota > Metazoa > Arthropoda > Insecta > Coleoptera > Lampyridae > Aquatica > Aquatica leii. Next base: position 18,836,580 of record CM069434.1, on the reverse strand, counting down.
CCAACAGTCATGACGAGAAAAATGATGGTGAATTTAATGCAAATGATAGAGCCTCTATAAAATCATACGACAATGATCACTGGGAGTTTGGAAGCATTATCCGAAAACCAAGAAAACTTCACTACTTAGTTCAATTTGACAACGACCACGTATCAAAACGACACATAAGTCAACTACAAAAAGTGGGCGACAACATACCTAATATAAGTAGAAACAACAAACCCTATTTCAACTAACTTTGATCCTATACTACCAAAAATATACGAAAAAACGAATGATAGTGTTCAAAAAAAATCGTCAACTTCTAGTGACCATACTCAGATTTATTAACCAATCTTAAGACGTTCAAAGAGAGTTTTTAAAAAACTAAATTTGTAATTATTTAGTTCTTAACTAGTTCTGTATTTGTTAATAGTTCATTACATATGAATCGCATTGTTTATTTTTTTCTACAACGGAGAGGCTGTTATATTTTTATATAAGTAAACATGTAAAATTTGGCAACAGCGCGTTAAATTGATGTACGACAGAGGACGACGCCATTTTAATTTTTGCATCTGATTTTCCTATTCGATGATTATTACAAAAGGTTATTACGATTATTACAATAAATACGTTTCTCCCAATTATGTTGGTTTTAAATACAAACCAGAAAGAAACATAACAACAATATTATTGTCGTTTTTGTTTTCTACATTTACAATTGTAGTTCTTACTAATGGCGCCGGAACCTTAAAATCTTCTTCTAAGTGATTTTCTCGTACAATCTACATTAACAAAATCTATACGTTTAACTACTATGACATGTAAGTAACATTACTTATAATTCTAATTACTAACCCTTTTACCCACTTCATAGTAGCATTTCTAACAAAATTTTTCACTAACATTTTTTCCCTTACAGTATACATTTTAGTTTTTACAAATATTTGTTTATAGTTTTTTGTTTAGTGGCTTTAGTTTGAAAATACATTCATTTGGGGTCAACCTGGCGACTGTGGATGGTGTGTTTCTACACGAGAATATAAAATTACTATGTTGTTGTGATACCGTTAAGTTTGGATTAGAAAATAATTGTTTTTCCATTGCTTTTTTTTCTTTGCATACTTCGTTTTGCTGACCCGTTTGGTTCGGGGTAATGTGGTAGCGATTCTACTACTTGAATTCCATTCATCTGACAAAACTTTGAAAATTGTTTCGAGTTGAATGGGGGACCGTTATCACTGACAATTACTCTGGATAAACCTATAACTGAAAACGTACGTTATAATTTTTCAATCGTTTTTTTGGCTCTAGTTTCTTCACGCATCAAATGAATGTCTACCCAACGCAAACTACTATCTACTAATAACAGAAATATATAACTGTTCATAAAATGCAATGCGATGCGACGCGATGCCATGCATTGTTTATAGGCAATGGTAATAATAAATTCTTAGCAATGTCACTATAATGAAACTGACATGCATGACGTATATTAACAAGGTTCTCAATATCGTCATGTAACTTAGGCCACCAAAAGATAGACCTAGCTAACATTTTTGACCGAACAATTCCTAAGTGATTTTCATGTAACAACTTTAAGACGCTTAGCTGAAGAGCCTCCGGAACTATAACTCGATTTCCTCAAATTACACACTTTTTTTAAAGAAATACGGCTTTAGAAACATGATTCGTCCAACCTCTAACGCACATGTCGATTACCTTAGATAAATTATCCTCCTTGATAGTGTATTTTGCTAGTTCAACATATGAAATTGGTAACTCTTTCAAAAGATTAAATTAATTAATAGCTGAATCAATTCTAGTGGGCATTTTTAATGGAAAACGCTACAACGCACCTGCTTCTCTCAACTCACTACCCTTCCGATACTCAATCGTATAGCTATAAGCAGATAGGATTACATTCTATCTGACCATTCTCGAAGCGGACATAAGTGAGATTTGCCTGTTAGGGTAAAAAAAAACTTTTAATGGTTGATGATTGGACGTCAAAGTAAAATGGCGATCAAAAATATACTTGTAGAATTTTTTTACACCAAAGATAATAACCAACGCTTCTCGTTCTGTCTGAGGATAATTCTTTTCTGCAGACGATAACGTACCAGACACAAAACAGATTGGCTTATCCACACCGTTAATTATGTGACTTAATACACTGCCTTCCCCAAAACATCTTGCATCACTGTTTAGAATTATCTCTATTGCTGGGTCCTAATGAACAAGTACATTATTTTGTAAAATCAATTCTTTAATTAACTGAAACGCTCTTTTACAATCATCATCGAATAAAAACTCGCGATTTTTTCTCCAATAATTTATAGTAGTTAATTATATTTTCTAGTTTAGGTGCATCTTTTAAAACTATTATCTTACTTTCTGTAGAGTAAATTTCTTCTGCATTAATTTTGTGACCTTAGTATTCAACAAAGTCTTTAAAAAACCCACACTTGTCTAAATTGTTTTCATACAACATCACCAAAAATTAAAGTCGTTATACGTTCTTCAAGTGCACGATATGTTACGTGAAATCATGAGTATTAATTAAATGTTTTATTTATATCGTAAATTTACTTGACTCAGTGGAGCGAGCCTGATGAGCGCAAAACATCGCAAAAATACTGAAGTAGTTGCTTCTGTCTAACCTCCTAAAAAATGTCATTAATTTAGCCAAATTAGAATATAATCATTACGAGGAGACAAACCCTTCTATTATTTTGTATCTATTTTTATTTTTGGTGTCAGCAAATCGCTGAGAAGAAATTTGCACTTTTTAAAACAGTTTATTTTTATTCGTAGTGCCAACAATCTCATAAGTCTACAGGACCGTAATTTACGATTTATTTTGTTAAAAAATTAATTTTTCTAAATGGTTTAATTTACTGTTTATTTTGGTATTTTTGCTTTAATTCTACTTGCTCTACTTGCTTATATAACAACCCGTTAATCATAAGCACCCTGTATACCATAAGGTATTAAAAGTAATGTTTGATTTTTGATCGGCAATAAATGAACACGCAAAATTCTTAGAAATTTTTCTAAATATATGCATACATATAACACATGCAATTATTTGGTAAAGCTCAATAATAATAGAAACAGTTTCAGGAATTTCTTAAGCTTATAGTTATCATACAACCATTAACAATTTTCTCACTACTTCTATTTATACTTGGCCAAAATGTCAAGATTGAGTAAACATCAAATGACTCCTCTGATGTGGCATGTTGCAAATGCCAACCTCAATAACGGTTCGCCCAAACACTACCAAATTCATCTTTGAATGGGAACACTTTCACTAGTAATGAGATGTAAAAACCTGTGAATTAATGGTAATTTTTTTAGGTACAATACATATATGCAAAAGGAACAATTTTGAATCAAAACTTGAATTAAATTTGCACAAACTTCGTTAAATTGAATATTGCCCATAACTCGTTAACTGTTGGGTTTTGAACAATGTATTTTGGCTCAAAATTTATCAAATTGTCCACCTTGTATATAAACTGTGAGTAACAAAAATATTTACACGATTACAAATAAACGCAACACAATTCGTAAAAAACACTGTGGTGGATATGTACATTATCTGTTTCCATTTGCGACTGTACTGAACTGAATACTTTTAAAGGTTATGTTGGGCTTTTTGTCATACTATCGTATTTCGTTTTAATAGCTGTATATCAACATTAAATAATTACAAAAAAACAGGAAAATCTATTGAATTTAAAATTTATTTCATAACTGCTTACAATAATTTGGATTATTCATTTATGCATCAGCTGTCTGGGTCTCTTAATAGACATTTTGAAACAATACCTTTATTAGTGAGAAGATTGAATCAAAAAATCCAAGCGGACTCAAAATATCTATGTTTTATCTATCTATCAGCACCCATAGAGATAGAAAAGTTAAAAGCTAATTTTATACCCCCATGATTCGAATAAGATATGAATAAACCGCAGGCTATAACCACTACGTATAAACAATGTAAAGTAACAATGTCAATGCAAATATAAAAATTCCATCAGAGTGAATCACTAGACGGCCGTTTCGCTTTTTTGAAGGTCATCAGTACTGAGATAACACTTTACTGTACTTCTATAAATGCATTGATAGTCTTATAGCTCTATATAAAAAAATGATGTGGTTAACATAAGTGAAATACGATAGCTTATAATATAAATTTAGTATGCATGAATAATATTATGTAAATGGCTATAGAGAAGAAAATGTTTAAAGCTGATTTTATACCCAAGTAATTCAAATAAAGTTTGAATAAACCGCGGGCTAAAATCCCAACGTATAAACATTGTAAGGTAACGATGTCAATGCAAATGTGAAAATTCCATCAGAGTGAACCACTTCATATTATTACCTTACAATGTTTATACTTTGTGGTTTTAACCCGCATTTTAATTAAAACTTATTTAAATTACGCGGGTAAAAAATCAGCTTTCAACGTTTTCATCTCTATAGCCTTTACAATCTATTATTCCTGCATAATAAATTTATACTATGAGATGGCTCTGTCATCGTATTTCACTCATGATTATTTTTATGCTTTGTCGTAATTTAATAGAAAACAAATTGGGTATAGGTCAGTGTTTCTTAAACTCTAGTAAACGTATCTCTAGTTGTAGGAGCTTTTAGACAGCATATTTAACTTCACTTCATGTAACACCATCGACGAGCTCTGTACTTTTACGCCTCGTACAACCTTCACCTATAGATCGTTTCACGCGAATATGCAAATACATTTATAAGGCTGTATCGGGGTAAGTGATGTAAATTTTGCTTTATTTGAGGGTTTAATTTGGTTCTGTGCTAATTGTCTGTAACAGATTTTGGTACCCACCACATGTTTACCATTATCGCTGAAGATAACTAGCAGGTGACCTAGTTGGAAAACTTCCATGAGGTCACGTTATTGATAACGTTATTTCTTATACACCGTCAAGGGTTGGAAACCTTCAGGATTATCCCTCTTTTGAGAATAAGCTACGACAAAAACTAGGAAAACGTATGATGTTAAGTCGAAAGGAAACGCTGCGCATTTGCGTTCTTAAATGATTGGATGCTAAAGGGAATCTTTTACTGGTCTTAACATTATATGCTCGTTTATATTGGGCTTAATATTACTTTTTAGGTAACCCAAGTACAAAATTAGCTAATTCCCTACTGGATAAAACCTAACTGTGAGTATTACTACTTCAATTTTTTTGATTTGTGCTTCGGTGATCATGTCGTTTATGGCCGTACGTGCATGTTAGGTAAACACAATTAATAATATTTTTGTGCTTCACAAACTCATATTCAGTGCGCGTTGAGTCTCGAAGGCTTAAATTGCTTGTTTGTCTGCGAATTTAAAATTTGCAAATATAAATTCAGACGTTATGTTTATGTAAAAGTTTAGACCGACAGGGTTAGCTTGTTGTATGATGTGTTCATTATTTGATTCAACTTATTATCAATTCAACCCACGTATCTATATTTGTAAAATTTTAATTGATCTACCTTTTTCATCTTCTGTAATCAAATAAAATATATCTTCTTATCGTGCCGTCTTCTGCCGAAGGTTGGCGACCATCATGACGATCTGTATTTTATTTACGGCTGCTCTAAATAGCTGGTTTGTTGTGCAGTTGAACCATTCTCGTAGGTTACGCAGCCATGAGACCCTGCGTCTTCCTGGACCCCTTCTACCTTCAATCTTGCCTTGCATTATTAGCCTCAGAAATTCGTATTTTTGTCTTCTCATCACATGTGCAAAGTATTCAAGCTTGCGTGTCTTGATGATGTCTATCACTTCGTTTTTTGTTGACATCCTTCTCAGCACCTCTACGTTAGTGACTCGCTCCGTCCAAGCTATTTTTAACATTCTTCTAAACACCCTTATTTCGAAGGCTTCTATGCGTTTTGTTGTGTTTTTGTTCAATGTACTGGCTTCAATACCATAGAGAAGTACCGGATATATGTAACATTTCATCATGCGTATTCTGTGTTAATACGTCGGTGGTGTTATTCATTTTTTTTTCAGCTACAAGTAGAGTTAGACGGTATCTCCCTAACTTAACTTTTCATCGTCTTGGAGCCTTTTTTACATACATAGTTATATGTATTCTTCAGATGAAGAACCACCACTTTTTACTTCATTGAACTCTGATTCGGAAATTAATTTGACGGATTGGAATGTTACTTTTTCTGGTGAAGATCTTTTTTTGATAATGGAATTTCTTCTGCAAATTGACGAATTGTGTCTGTCTCGTGGTGTTTTACAGGGTCAAATTTTCCTCTCAGTTTTTGAGGTTTTGTCTGGTAATGCTCCGGTTTGTCGGTCGCAGAAAGCTTGTAGTTCAGATCAACGATAGATTTGTGTTACTGCTGGCTTTACATCGTCTATTCCTTCTGGACTAGTTCGACAAACTTTTGCGAATCTTTCTAAAGGTCGTAGATGTTCTACGGATTCGAAAGCTAGTTCTCTCTCATCAACACCTTTTTGTTTCGACATTTCTGCTTTGTTGCGTCCTTCTATTAACCGTTCCCTTCTTTAACACCGGCGTCGCAAGCTTAGTAAGTTTTAATCTGCTTTGTTTCGCTTTAGGATTTCGACTTTTGGCTATTCTTGTGGTTTTCGTCTGTAGACTTCACGATTTGGTTTTTTGACTATGTTGACGGTATTTTGTTGGTTATAGCTGAGATACTATCCAATTGTTCTATCCAGTTTTTTTCTTAAGTTTCTAAGCAATTTCTTTGGGTTTTTTTAACTGAAACGTCTTACTTCGGGACGGACTATCTTTCTATTTGTATATAGTTACATCCGCTTAGTCGACAATTTTGAGATTGGTAAGTCACTAGTAGGACTCTCACTTTGGTTTTAGTTTAAGTTTATTTTTCTTTGTTGGGTTTCCTATTCTGCTTGTAGGAATTTAAGTCTTGGAGTAAACTTTCCAATTTGGGGACAGCAATTGGTACGTTCTTATTCTATAACTAACTGATATCTTTTCTCTTTCTTTCTTCTTCTTCTTCCTCCAAAAGGTTTACCCAATAGGTAGGGTTGGATGGACACCGTCAAGTCTTATCTTTCTCCGTCTTTCTCTATCTCTTATCTTTCCTATTTTTCATTTCTTTATTTCTACGCTTAGGGACTTTCTATATGCCAATAATTCTTTTTTTTTCTTTTTGGTCTTCTTTAAGGTTCACCTCTTCGGTGATTAGTTGGACATATAAATATCTAGTCTTATATTTCTTGTCTCTTTGGTTTTTTCTTTTATCCTGTTTTGTTGCTTCAGTAACTTCTTTCTTTAGTGTTCACGCAAACTATGTTTCTTTTCTTTTGCTTTTCTTTCTCAGTTACTTCTCTTGCTTTATTGGGTTTAGTGGGTTTTTGTTTTGTTGTTTTTGGTTTGGAACTTGGAATAGACTGCAACGACTCTTTTGCTACTCTGTACTTTCACTTAGTTGGCATTTTTGATGTTGTCAGTCGCCGTTAGGATATTTCTCTTCTTTAGAATTCTTTTGCTCTTGGAATATTCCAATCCGTTCCAATGTGACATTCTAACAAAACGAGCACTGACTTACGACCTTCAATTGGCAAGTGATGAAGTTTCCTGTTCTTCTTTATTCACTCTTACTTCTTTTTTTCTTTTGGTTTTATATTGAGTTTTGCGGTTTGGATTTCTCTTGGATTGGCACTCATTTAGTGTTAAGCTTTTTGGCGACTTTGTTGTTGTGACTCTTAGATTACTGATTTTTTTCTGCTTTTTTAGGTAGTCCGACTTGTGTCGATTTTTAATCAAAATCTTCTTTTTGCTTAAGATTTCTTCGTTGGTTTTCTTTTATCAGATCCTTAGAGTCTGTTTGGTTTTTTTTGTAGAAAAATCTCATCACAATTCGAAATCTACTAGATACTTTTTTCTTTTTACTTCTGGAGTTTTAGGGACTTATATTTAGTTGTATTTGGGAGTTTGGGTTTCACGGAATTTTAGGGCGTTGTCATTGACCGTGGTCAAAACTTCTTTCTTTTCTGTACTTCTTCTTTTTCTCTTGGTTTGTTTCGTATTGTCCGTCAGTGAGGTCTATGGGACTGCGTTGTTCTCTTGCTTTATAGCGTAACGACTAATGCCGACTTTCAACAAGTACCTGTTCTGATACTTCTCTTTTGTTGGTAGGAGTTTTTGGTTCTTTGGAGTATCATTTGGGTTTATGCGACTTTTGGACACATCTGGTTCGTGATGCTTAACAAATTAGGAAACCCTCTTTTATCTACGTTTCTTCTTGGGTTGGGTGTTATTATATTTGGATTGGTTTTGGCTTTCAGGGTTCTGTCCTTGGCGTATGACTAAATTTCTATTCATGCTTTTACTTAGTGTTCACTTCCCAGGTTTTTATGTTGTTTATGTTAAAAATTTGTAGTTCAATTCGCGAATACAAAAAAATTATCTTCAAGTATGAAATTTGTCCTTAGAATTCCCTAATCTTTTGTCGGAATTGTCAAATTTTAGACAGCATATTTAACTTCACTTCTTGTAAGACCATCAACGAGCTCTGTACTTTTACGCCCGGTGCAACCTTCACTTTTAAATCGTTTCACGCAAATATGCAATTACATTTGTAAGGCTGTATCGGGGTAAGTGGTGTAAATTTTTTTTATTGGGGGTTTAATTTGATTAAATGTTAATTGTCTGTAGCGGATTTTGGTACCCATCACATGTTCACCGTTATCGCTGAAGATAACTAGCAGGTGGCATAGTTGGAAAACTTCCATGAGGTCACCTTATTGATAACGTTACTTTTTATACACCGTCAAGGGTTGTAAACTTTTAGGATTATCCGTCTTTTGGAGATGAACTACGACAAAAACTGGGAAAACGTATGCTATTAAGTCAAAGGAAAACGCTGCGCATTTGCATTCTTAAATGATTGGGTGCTAAAAGGGACGTTTTACTTGTGTTAACATTATATGCTCGTTTATATTTGGTTTAATATTACTTTTTAGGTAACTCAAGTACGGAATTAGCTAATCCCCTACTCTAGATCTTGCAAATGCAAAACTCATCAAGCCATATATTCTTTTTTTCGTTTGTATGACGACTAAAACCGTACATCTAGATTTGATTACAAATTTGTTTACGCTATCTTTTATTAAAGTATTTAAAAAATTCATTTCCGGGCGTGGAAAACCGACAATTATGTTTAGCAATAACGCTACATACTTTGTTGACGCATACCCTAAAATAGAATATTTATACAATATTTTTCAAACTGAACGAATGCAAACGAATTTAAGCGAATATTTAGTAAACAAAATGATTCGATGGAAGTTTATTCCTTCGAGTTCTCCGCATTTTGAAGAATTGTGGGAATCAAATATAAAGCAAGCAAAATTACACCTTCTAAAAATAATGGGTGGCGCTAATTTAACTTTTGAAAGCTTGTATACTGTATTAACCCAAACAGAGTCAGTATTGAATTCCAGACTTCTTTCTCCTTTGTCCGAAGATCCAAACGATTTCTGAGTTTTTATACCTTATCATTTCCTAATTGGAGGTTTTTTTAAAATTTTGCGAGAGAAATCCTTAGAATCATCATGGAAAATCGACTAAATTTATTCCAACAAAGAAAACAACTTCTCCATCATTGTTGGAAGCGGTAGTCCAAGAAGTTTTACTTGATTTTAACAAGATCACGAAATGGCAACATGCTTCAGACCAACAGGTACAAGTAGGTTCCTTAGTACCCTTGTCTGAACTGAATGCTGCGGTAGTTAATCAAAATCAAAACCTCTTGTTCCATCTAACCTCATTATACGATTTATTTTTTTTTTGTAGGATGAATACTGAAAACCAGAGAATGAAGATGTAACACTTAATACAAAAGTATTTTAAAATTATTGAATATAATTTAATTTATGAATTCTTGCTAGCAAAATCTAGCGGAAATACATAGTTTAAATTCTGTACATAGACACGTAGTTGTAAAATAAGTACTTTTTTTTAACTTGTATTTTAAAAATAAGTAATAAAGTATATTTATTAAAAAAATTACTTATAGTACAAATACATATAAGAATACAAATAATAAATTACAGTTTGAAACTCAACCTTTGTAATTTTCGCAAAACTTTAATAACTATCGAAAAACCAGTTCTGATTCTAGACATTTTTTCGTATACATTTTTGATACTATCGTTGATCATTAGGTGCTTATACAGCAATATTATTAATCTAAAGCCAGCGTTTAAATATTTTAAACACAAATTTTGTTACATTAGTGTATCACTTATTAGAGACACGAATATATTAAATTTAATAAAGAAATTTTCTTTGAAATTTGAGTAAAAGAATCTGAAATAGTAACAAGATGTCATTTTCAAGAAACAAAGTGAAAAGATATGTTTATTGTAATTACAGATTGTGCGGTCGCTGGTTTAATTCTGTTTTGTTGGCCCTCATTCATTATGAGCGGCTGACGGCGGACATGTTGGAACAGCCTGCCGTTCATTCAGGAATGCTACCGGACAATATTTATGGCCTAACTAAATCTCGATATTTTTTATACAATTTATAGAGGTAAATTGACAGGACCGTATCACAAATTAATTCATGCACGTTTATAAAAACGTTTTCTAAATTATTATACCTTCAAACGTTGGTTACTAAAATTCATACTTACTTTACAGTTAACGATAATTCGTAATACGTGCTTATAAGATCGTATAAAACGAATGAAGCCTTCGGAGTGGGTGTCAATTCGATTTGTATTTAAAAAAATTAAGCGATTTTTTGACTGACTGTACCAAGAAATATCTATAGTTTTTTATTCTCATCATCCTGGACCTGTTTGTCAAGTGTTTTGTTTTTATTGTTTTCCAATACACAAAATCGGATCGGAAAGTCGTCGTCCAAAGCGGTTCTAGCAATGTATTCGGCCTAAAGCCTGATCTATAGATATCTACACACGTCAGCCATCGGCTACCAGTTACCGCTCTTTGATTTCTTTTATTCGTTTTATTTCTTTTGCAAGCATACAATGCTCCTCGATTTTATAATGTAACGGGCGCTTCTTAATCTATTTGATTAACTTCCATTTTTACTTAAGCCAATTCATTATGAGATTTCCGTACAGCTCCGCGTATGCGAGCGATAACAATCTGAATGGTGCGAAATGTGAGAATTTAAAAATGTATATTCGTGAGAAACGTTACATAACTAAATTGTTTGTGAGTGTATGTTTTTTTTGTTAATATACGTATCATTTTTCTTTGCCAAAATTGTTGATTCAAATCTATTTGGTAACGTTCACACTTCCCCTTGATTTTAATTTATTTAAAAATCTCTCACGTAAACATGTACTTCATCATTTAGGCAAATTCTTTCATCTTAATTTCATGCACTAACACGGTGGCTGCTAACGAGGTTTTACACACGCAAGGCGGCTGACAGAACCAAGCCCATCTGCTGATGCATCCCAAAGATAGTGATTAATTATAAAAGAAATAGAGAAATTATCTGTTAAAGACCATTACAACCGAGGTCCATGTCACTCATGGTTTACATTTTAGTTTTTTTCCTGTTTTTATTGTTGCGTGGTTAATGATTCTTAACTTCGTTCTTAAATAATGGTTCAGGTTAATCTTTGGATACAAAAGTCAACAATTTTATTTTTAAATAAATGCTAATTATAAGTATATTATTTAATTAAATAAATTATATTGTTTAACTATTGTGTATCGGTAATTAACTAGCAAAACATTAAAAATGAAACATACTAATAGTTATAAATTTTTCAAAATTGATTAGGTAAACTTTAAGCGTTAATTTGAATTTTTTTTAACAGAAAAGCATTGAATAGAAAACTTTTTTTATTTTTAAAGATGTATGCAACTTATTCAAAATTGTAGTTATAGTTTTAAGTGATTTGTCAAAACAAGAACTTATTAATAAATTTGCATTTGTTACTAGTACTAGAAATACTTTTAACATTAACACTTTATGAGTTATTTCTATAAAGTTTTTTTCGTATTTGTACTAAACAAATAATTTTAAATGTGTAAAATTTTGTGCCAGTTAATGGAATTTTCTTAATACTTGAAAGTATAAAGTCTAAGGCTGTTACGGTAAAACGTAAGTCCTACACTCGGCTGAAGCGCGATCAATTACGGCAACTCAAAATTTCGTAGTGAGAAAAGAGAGAGCAATTAATAGAATTCAACCTGTTTTTGATGTGCTGATTGTATTTCAACTCAAATGCGCTAAAACGAAAAGAAACATACTCCAGGTGCCCGTTTTTACTTGACAACATTTAAGGTGAACAAATCAAACATGACTAAACATACAATGAGTACATTTATTTCACACATAAAAAGAATTTAATCCAGCAACTATTTATAAATAATATCACAGTAAATCCAATTTCAAAGTAATTTGAAAGATAATAGTTAAACTTAATTAGCGTTTATTAATTGTTATCGACAATAAAATTTTTACATACTAAAAAAAGATACTCATGTTGTTTTCAACATGCTTTTAGCGTTGATGCATCCCAAAACTTCTCCTCAAAACTGGAACATAAAATGACAAGTATACTACCGTAGTGTCACCCACTAAACTGCGTAAGTTACATTTGAATATTACGACACAATGTACGCTAAACTTCTAATTCCATACGCTAATTCAATTAAATCTAAAGGCTAGACTTTTTGGAATTGGACTTTCCCATTTACTAATCTCTTGCATTTAGAAGTTATTGCCAATTAAACAAAGTAGCTCATGCACGTAGTGGTTAATAATAATGAAACGATTTTTTAGGGTCAACACGTGCTTCATCGATTTTTTCACATTTAAACATTGAAATTTACACAATTATGTATACGGATGTTTACAGATATTTAAATTTAAAGTTTCACTAAGCTTTTATTAACAATACACCAATTTAAATTCAAATCCTTAAAGACATGTAAAATTACACAGACGTCATCTAGCGGAAAAAAAACGAAAACTAAGAATCTGAAAACGCGCATGTATTTCTTAGAAGAGTGTGAGGTTTTTAAAGGTACAACGCCGAGAAGTGGTCGGGATCTTAAGGGTGAATCTTGTTTGAGATAGCAATACGCGTTTTACTCTGAAAAGTTTCTTGTATAATTTGTGTTTTTGTTTTGTCAATCTTTGTAAATTGCTAGGTATGTATGTAGAATAATTTTAATCCGTGTAAGTCGGTCTGTTTTTGTATTTGTGCTTTAAACGGGAACCAGGGTAACTTTTACCATTGCTTTCTTTGTTTGATAAGATCGCGTAAATAGCCATTTTATGCTGCCGTTATTTTTTTTGTTATATTTCTTTTATTTTTTTCTGTGCCAATTTATGTTTCTTTTAAAAACTATGTTTAAACAAAACGATTTTATTTTACAATTGAAATTTTATTTGTTCCTTAAAAGTAAACTTGCTCGAGTCGTGTAGACGAAAGACGGAGCACATTTTGTTGTAACTTACTTTTGTTTGATCATTTCTTGTAAATTTTATGAGGTGCTCAAATTGCTAGAAGTTAGAATTGTTTTATTCTATAATATTTACAGGTTTATAGCGTGAAATTTCCATAGGTACGATGGCCGGTACACAGACTTTTGTGTGAATTGCCTTGTCGAATGTAAACGTAATATTTTATTTACCGTGAGGGGCATACAACATGTGGCTGCAAGTAGTTTGTGAAGTAGCGTATCTTGAATCTACGATATAGACAAGTGCCTGCTTCGATATATGCATTAAAGTCGCGGTAGGTTGCTTCTATGATAATGGGCCCTACATTTTATAACATTTGTCTGATATTATTGTGTGTTTATTATATGTGCATTTTGTGTATTATATATGTATTTTGGGCTCTTGTTTGTTTGTCCCGACCAATCAGCTAATAGCTGAATTGCATTCGTATCCCCAGACTTCAGTACCCACCGATAGACCGTCGGTTAACTAACTCTTCTTCAGTTTAATATAATGATGCACGTGCATGTGTTTATGTGTCGGGATTTAAACCTGTTATCGTACCTGCTTATCAGAACATTTTATTTAAACTCACGACATTCTAACTTCTAGATTGACGTGATAATTTCATTTATCTGAAAAAGGTTACAATAAAATGAGCAACGTACATTATTACTTGTTAATTTGATTTGGTACTGTGTTATTTTGATTCGACCCAAATGTAATTTATTCATAACCTGTTAATCGTAGTGATATGATGTGTTGCATAGCTAGCCGAAGCATTTATGAGGTCGGCTTTTATTAATTCATGATTTACTTCTTTCTATTGTGCATCTCGAAACATAACTTCTTCAAAGGAAGTTAGTTTATCAGTAAAATTTCCATAATAGTAACGTTCAAAACAGTACTGGCTAGTATGCCTCACTTTTCAGTTTACATTGCTTTGTTGCCAAGGTTCTATTAGTTTCCCCGTGTTGCCATACTTGCTAAAAGTACTTAAAAGACGAGTAATTTCTTTTACACTTATTAGCTGATCGTTTATAACAGTTGTTGCTTTGTGTACCCAAATGATGTAGTTTATTTGTATTAATATTCAGTTAAAGAACCGGAAATGTTTTTTTGCTCTGTTCTTCCTCTCCTACGGCGGATCCCACCGAACAGTCAAAATTTCGGTGTAAATTTAGCCGGTTAAACTGGAATAAAAATCACGATTCATTATTTTTATTGTGTGTTTTATCTAACCTACTACAGCGTTCTCCATATCGAGAATAAGCAGTGTATAACAAACTTAATACAACGTAACTAGACGATCATAACCACAGCGAGATGTCACTGTTTTTGTTTATTCGTGGGGTCTAATTTTCAAACGCGAATAAGTTACATCACAACACAACAAAGTTTTCAATTTGACGAGTTAACAAAAGTGTTATTACATCTAATACAAGTAAACTTTCTACCACTAAAACATAATGTCAATACTGTTATAGAAGATGTAAAAGTTCTAAAGTTAAGAATTGAGTCATTGGAATCAAAATATAATAAGAAAATATTTTATATTGAGAATTGATCATGACGAACTAATTTAATCTTTTGTAGTTTAAGCTATAGTAGAAATGAATACCGTCTTTAATCATCAATAGGGCATATATGTTGAGGTCGAGAAGACTAGGTAGTATGACTATTGCACATAATCTTAGTGAGCAAGACCAAAGTATTGAAGAAAACCAACATTTTTATTAATAGGAACTACTATAAGCAAATTGTGGACAAAATAAATAAAATGTTTGTCTTTAAAAGGAATGATATGAATGATAATATTAGTGGAAAGGTCTAAAGTTATACAGGGCACTGTGGTAAGTTTCGACTGGATAACCAAGACTAGGTCAGCTTAAGATTTTTCTAAAGTTTAGTGGTGTGGTTTCGAACCAAGGACCTTTGATCTTTAGTCAATGAAGGACAAGTCATTAACGGAATAACTAATGGTTTAACAACCCGGGGAGTCTAACGACACAAACACAAACATTATATAAATATAATTGATATTCGGAGGTATGCAACTTAAAAAAATTTTCTTTAATTTTAGAGGTTTTAAATCAAAATAATATAGTTTAGATTCAGTAGTTTTAACAGTTTTTTTAAGATAATGGTAATTACCTGTAAAGTTAATAATACAGAAAGTATTGTATTGTAGTAGTTCCGAATTTGGAAGCTTTTTAATGGAGCACAATGATAAGCAGAACTATTTAACTATAGAAGATTTAAATGCGCGAGTAAGGAAAGGGCAGGATCTAGAGCAGGAACTGGTGGACTGTCTACGATAAAAACTTAAGAAAATCTAAGGATATAAGGTACTACATGCAAGAGGTAAAAAAAAAAAGATTTTTGTTATAATAATGGATTAATTATATTTAATAGTCGTTCTGTGGGTGATTGTAAGGAAAGTTTAACAGTACAACTTATGACTGATGTTAATAAGCGGAGCCACTCTGGTGGAGTTGAAATACAGTTGTTTTCCAAGCTCAGGTGGACTAAGCAGATCTCCAAAAACTTTGCTTCTAGCGTCAACTATATTATGTCAAGGCTGCATGTGGAGAGGATGCTCAAGAGAGAAGCTACTTAGTTTGAATCAGAAAGTGTAGTGAAACTTTTAGTCACTTTTAGATAAAAATTGTGTAACTGTAAATACTTTAAAGCTAGAATAAATAGAGCATGTGCGGCACGTATAGGTCAATCATTTTCATAAACAATCTGTCAAAATTATTTACTACAATTCTATTGAATCGTTTTAATGCTTAGGCAGAAACGTCAGAGTTCATGAAAAAGCTGTCTAAACAACGGGTTACTTTACAATAGACAATATTTCATTAATGTGCATAGCTAGTATCTGAATGTCGCGACCTAAAAAAAGGTTTAATAATTTTTTGTTGACTTTAATTTAGCTTTTGATTCTAGCCGGTGTAGATTACAATGCCAAACACTTAAGATGGGGATCACGATTAACAACCCCTAAAGGTCGTGAATTAGTAAAATCTATAGAAAAAAACAATCTTATAGTCCTGTCTACTGGTAAACCCACTTATTGGCCGAGTGATAGGAAAAAAATTCCTGACGTCATAGATTTTTGTATCGTCAAAGGCATACCTGAACATTATTTACAAGCAGAACAAAACTTTGATTTGTCTTCAGATCACTCGCCAATAATAATTACGTATAACTCAACTATAATTATTAAATCAAAACCACTGTATCTTGTCAATAAAAAAACTAACTGGGAAATGTTTAGAAAATTGCTCAAAGAAAAAATAGACCTTAAAACTTTACTAAAAACTGCTAAAGAAATAGATGATGCAGTAGAATATTTAATAACAGCAATCCAACAAACTGCTTGGAAATCAACTCCTAACGAAGAGTTGTCCATAAAACAACAAAATTGCTCTACTTCAACAAAAATAGCATTAATCGAAAAAAGAAAACTAAAAAAGATATGTATGGTTTCAAGAGCTCCTCAAGATAAGCTAAAATTTAATAGAGCAGTAAAAAAACTTAAAAAGTTGTTGATGGTGGAAAGAAATCAAGCAATTCAAAGCTACCTTCAAAGATTAACACCAACGCAAGCTACAGAATATTCTCTTTGGAAAGCGACAGCAAAGTTTAAGAAAACGCAAGAATATATACCACCAATAAGAAAATCTGACAGAACCTGAGCTAGAACAGATAGTAAAAAAGTTGAAGTATTTGCCAAACACCTTGCAAATGTTTTTCAACCTTTGGCATCAGAAATTTCAGATGCTGAAGAAAATACTGTAAAGTTTTATTTAAAATCACCTTACCAAATGTCACTACCTGTAAAACAAATAAAATTAACAGAAGTAAAGCAAACTATTAAAGAAGACTTAAATACAAGAAAAGCGCCTGGATATGACCTTATAACTGGAAAAGTAATTAAAAACTTGCCTGATGAAGCTCTTGTTACACTTACCCACATATATAATGCTGTTCTAAGACTTGGTCATTTTCCATCCCAATGGAAAGTGTCGATAACTATTCTTATTCCAAAGCCAGGAAAACCGTCAGAAGAACTATCGTCATACCGACCTATAAGCTTGCTACCAACGTTGTCAAAACTGTTTAAAAAACTTTTCTTGAAAAGACTAAAGCTCCAGTTAGAAAAATTAAATATCATACCTGATCATCAATTTGGGTTTCGAGAACATCATTCTACAATCGAACAGATACACAGAATAGTCGACACTATAAATAAAGCATTTCAAAACAAAAAGTATTGTTCGGCATGTTTAGTCAAGCGTTTGATAAAGTCTGGCATGAGGGTTTACTATACAAATTAAAATACAAGTTATCTGCTTTTTATTATCAAATTTTAAAATCATATTTAACGGAAAGGTATTTTATAGTTAAGCACCAAAACGAAACCTCAGAAATGTACTCAATTCAATCTGGGGTTCCACAGGGTAGTGTTCTAGGCCCAATTCTCTATCTTATTTACACGTCAGATTTTCCACACACAGAAGGAACAACTATTGCTACTTTTGCTGATGACACTGCCATACTGGCAACAAGTGCTCTGGCCAAACGTGCTTCTGCAAAATTACAAATAGCGCTTAATGAAATACAACTATGGTGTAAAAAATGGGGAATACAAATCAATGAAAGCAAATCACGACATGTCACATTTACCCTCCGCAAAGAAACCTGCCCAAGTGTCACCTTAAATAAGAAAGTACTACCAATAGCAGAGACTGTAAAATATCTAGGTATGCATCTTGATCAGCGTCTAACTTGGAAACATCATATATTTATTAAAAGAAAGCAACTAGGAATTCTATACTCTAAACTCATGTGGTTAATTGGAAAAAAATCTGACCTTTCTTTACGAAACAAAATTCTTATTTATAAGGTGTTTATGCGACCGGTATGGACGTATGGTGTAGAACTATGGGGAACCGCGAGTGTTTCTAATATAGAAATATTGCAAAGATTTCAATCAAAAACTATTCGAACGATAACCAACGCACCGTGGTTTATTACAAATAAGTCTCTTCATCAAGATCTCCAACTGCCGTATGTTCAGCAAGTGGCAAAAATACTTAACAAAAAATACCTGAGTAGACTAAAAATTCATCCTAATCCTCATGCCGTAAATCTACTGGATAACAGTCAATCGCATCGTCGACTAAAACGATGCAGTCCTTTAGATATACAGTATAGATAATACTTTAATGTAAATTATACATATTTATTTATTTTGTTATTAACTAGAATTGTAACATTAATTTGAAATCTTAATTTGTTAATTTATTTTTATATTATTTTTATTTTTATTATTTGATTTTATGTTAAAACTAACATTAAGTTATAAATAGATAATTGTTTCTTTAATGTAAGATAACAATGTAACGCTAGCCATCTAAACATGGCTCCAAGTGTAAAAATATCTGTTTATTGCCTTAGGGCAGATCACAGAGAACACAGGTGTTTAATTAAAAAAAAAAAATTTAGAACATCATCTAAAACTATTAAAACTCTAGAATATAAATTTTGAAACTTCGACAGGGATCTGGCATAAGAGTAATCTGATTGGTAATATACTTGTCGAGGCAGGAGTAAAACAGTAATGTCTTCTCATTCTTTTTTTGTTATTCTTGTACTTTTGGAGGGAGATGAGCAAAATCTTTAGCTTATGTTATTGATTCAATTCTACTGTCTTCTACAGCTGCCTTCCTTTAAATGATAATCAACCAGTTAGACGAATGCTGCTGTTTGTGGAATTTAAAAGTAAATGTATCAAAATCTTACGTAGTTATCTTTACTACTACTACGGTTGCTTACTGCGACCTTCTAGGTAGTGTCAAGTCAGAGAATTTAATTATGC
Source organism: Aquatica leii (assembly GCA_035610365.1). NCBI lineage: Eukaryota > Metazoa > Arthropoda > Insecta > Coleoptera > Lampyridae > Aquatica > Aquatica leii. The sequence goes on along the minus strand of CM069434.1, from coordinate 18,817,215 downwards.
CAGGTCCAAATATGAGTTTGTTGCCAGATGAAAAAATAAAATAAATATAATAATTGTCAAACAATCGTATATATCAAAATTAAAGGTAAATTTTATAAATAAATAATACCGACTTCGGTAAGTGAACCATTTCCTGTTGGGCACTTGTAGTGCTTTCTAGTTGTTCTGTCACAAAGTAAGTAAGATTTCGTTACACAGTCTTGACGTTGAACTTATTAATTGGTGGTGACAATAGTGGTACACGCTTCCCAGTATCGCCACGATGTACCGTTTACGCTGTCTGAAATGTCGGAAAAGATTTAATACTGAGTTCTAGCGCCAAAGTGTTCCTTTACGCTTGTTGTCGGTGACAAAAGAGAAACTGAAACTGCATTGAAGATCCACTAGGCTCAATCAGTATAATGTATGACAAATGATTAAAACTAAATAATAAAAATTCTGAAGTAAATAAACGGTCAACTCAAAATCAAATTTGGAATCGGCATAAATTAAAACGGTAGTAACAATTCAGAGGGCTTAACCAATCTTACGATTAGAGTCGAAGGATTCTTAAAAAAGACGGTTTGAATATAAAACTCAAACTTTATGAGGCTGACGTCGGCTTTATATACTGCACGGTATCAATGATATCAAATGGAATTTGTGACCGTTGACATACAAGTCGATTACAGGTAAAATATTGGAAATTTTCTATGTTCAATTTAATTAATTGTAACCTTTTAGCTTGTAATACGTACCTGGCGAGACTTTTTTGTGGAAATTTTTATTTATAAATTAATAATGTAACAGAAAAAACGACTACAGAAATTTTGTACTATTACAGGAGATAAGTTGCTAGGTGCTACTAGAAGAATTGCGCATCATTTAATATATAGGCAACTGATACACGATTTAGGAGGAGTACTTAAACCGTCTAGTTTGGGAAATAAGGTGGATTATAATTTTTTTTGACTAATGCCCTATATTAATTGAGCTACCTTCACTGCATCTTGAGACTGCGATGCTCTTCTCTGAAGAGTGCATTAAGCTACTGGATAGCAATAATTGGGGTGGTCTGGCCAGGTACCTACTTGTATTAGAATCAAATTCTTTAATATTATCATTTTTACATTATATATTCATTTTTACAGTTAATGTAACATAATTATAATTTAATTATAACCGTCTGTTAACAAAGAACATAATTTATCATAAGTGAAATACGATGACAGAGCCATCTCATAGTATAAATTTACTAAATATTAGTATGTAAATGACTATATAGATGCAAACGTTGTAAACTAATTTTATACCCGTTTAATTCAAATAAGTTTTGAATAACCGGCGAGCCACAACCACTAGATATAAACATTGTAAGGTGAATCATTAGACGGCCATTTTTTTCTTTTAGAGCTCTTCAGCGGTGGGAGAACATTCTACTGTACTTCCATAAATTACTGCTGAAGAACCGCAAAGAGGCGAAACGGTTCACTCTGGTAGCATTTTCACATTTGCATTAAGATTGTTACCTTGCAATGTTTATACGTTGTGATTTTAGCAAGCGGTTTATTCAAAACTTAATTGAATTACTCAGGTACAAAGTCAGCTTACAACGATTTCATCTTTATAACCATTTACATACTAATATTTAAGCATAGTAAATTTATACTATGAGATGACTCTGCCACTGTATTTCACTCATGTCAATCACATCATTTATTAATATCAAGTTAAAGGATAATGTATTTGTAAAAGTACAGTAAAGTTTTCTACCGCAGAAGAGCTCCAAAAGGGCGAAACGACCATCTAGTGGTTCACTATGGTGGTATTTTTACATTTGTATTGACATACCATAATTTATGTTTTGTAAATTTATCACTAAGTACATATCTAATACAATAAGAATAATTACACTATAACATAAAAACAATATTTGAATAATAATACAAATAAAAATCATTTGTGTTTGAAAATATTGAGTAATCACAATGATGCAATTTATTTTTATAGCAAAAAAACGGAAAATGCATACTAGTAATAAAAAAACAACTTAACTTCAACATTTTTCCAATTATATTACATATAAATAAATCGGTATAATTGCAAAAGATTTTCTTAAAACTTTTATCATTTTTTTAATTTATTTGACTATACGTATGCAACTTTAATTTTTTCCTAACTGAAACCATTACATCTTTTTATTTACGATTCATAGAAACTGGTATACTTTTCGAATATCTTGCAACCGAAAATTCTAATTTACCTGACGGTGCGTTTAGTTTTTATGTATTTTCAGACGATTTAATTTTGGGCATATACAAAAACAACAAGCGTACGATTATCTGGCAGTTTCATCTTAAGAATTTTCTAATTTACTTTATAATTTACTAGTTAAAGATTAGGTACAGAGTATAATAAAGTTTAATTGATGTTTTAAAGCTAATTATATAAAAATAATAGCACTTATCGTAGTTATAACATTTCCTTTATATAAAAAGATAAAGTTTGTTTTTGTATTACATTAACGTAATCATTATTTCGAACAGAATTTAGTACAACCCTTTTTGTTATCGATAATATTATAGTAAAAAGATTTTTGCTTTTAGAATTTCATTAATTGTATAAAAAAATTGTACATTACAACTTTGTTCGCTTAATTATAATATCGAAGGTCACAACCACATTAATAAAAACGTAAAAGAAGAAAAAATGATTTTTTTGTTTAATTATTTTTTTGTGTTTACGATAACAGGTACAAATTCCTCTTATTGAAAACATTTGTTTGGAAGTGTCGTTACATAATGTCAAAAAACTCTAAAGCTGCAAAGTAAAAAATTGAGATCTACGTAAAACTATGCTTTGACAATCAGTTATTATTAAGTAGAAGTGTGTGTCTAGCAGAAAATTTGTTCAAGCTCTGAAATTTCATAAATTTAAATATTCGATATATATATATTTAATTAAGCGTTGCTACACCTTTATGATAAATTCGCGATAGACATTCTTTAGTGTACAATGTTATTTTTTATAAGTCTTTTCCAAACACATGTAACTTATATTTCTGTCATAAACAACAAAAATATTTCAAGATCTATTGTTTATCTATGTTAAAAATACTACAGATCGCATTGGTAAAATCATACCAAAACGCAACCGTGTTGCTTGATTTTCTATTTTTTCTAACACATTTTACTGTTTATTATGTATAAAATCTTAAATAAAAATTTGTTTTCCATTATCTACATTTTCTACGTACACGTGTAAAACATTATTTTATAATTGTAAATGTTTGTCATTGATTTTTTTGACACGTAAAAATACACCTTTACAAGATATACTAAATGAACACAATCTACATTGGCATGTTTGAGTTTTTAGACGTTTTTAGTGTGGATTAAGTTTCAGTTGTAATTTAAGCTGTTTTACTATTTAAATTTAAAATTAAAAAATAAATTGTTTACATATAGAGGTTAATTCTAACTTAAACTGCGTTTGAATGATCATCTTTAAAAATATAAAAACAAACAGACAAAATAAGCAGGGTGCTAAAGAAACATAATATCAAAACTGTTTTTACGACTAAGGATGCCCTGAACACTTGGTTTACGTCTGCTAAAGACAAAAAAGGGGCTATGAAACATGCTGGAGTTTACAAAATTTCTTGTTTTTGTGGATCAAGTTATATAGGACAGACGGTACGCGTGTAGAACCAAGGACACGCGCTCAATTTTGACCAAACTAAAGCGTTGGCTAGAGCTCCTTTCTACTTTTCCAGACTAAGCTGTGGAAATAGAAAAACATTTATGTAATATGAACTGAGAAGACGGTTTAAAACTCAGTAAATTTTGGGTGCCAGTACTACACCTTCTAAGAAAAAATCAACCTTCTTGGAAAGGACACAAACACTTACGCCAAGTAACAACGATGTCAGTCAAGCGGTAACGGAAAGATAAGATCCGTTAATTACGCTAATCGTTAATGATATAAATATGGTCTGTGACTGGGTGTTTAACTACGACGCGGTCTAAGCCGAAAGTTGCTTATAATCATATACTTTATTTCAATTTTTGTGGACTAACTAACTTAAGTGCGTTTAATATTGATAATTTTTATTCTTTGTTCAATTGACTTGGTACATTATTTATTTGCTGTAGCACTATCTTTTTTTATAATTTTGCCACAGGAGGTGGTTTGGTGCTGCATTTTCCCCATGCTTCGTTTATAAAAAGTAAAGCTTTATTTCTCTAAATTGTTCAAATGAATCAAATGTTGCTATTGATCTTTTGCAATGGTTTCACACGAGATGCATAAAACTTGCTGATTCAAATTGCTTAACACTAGGGCCGATTTGACTTTCTATTAGGGAAGAACTGCTGCCTTACATTTTTGTGTGGTGTTTGTATAGTTGAATCTTTGCTTTTTGGGAATCAGAGTCAGTACCTACTAATTCTTCCTTTTTCCCCAAAGAATCAGAAATGTTAGAAAACATTTCGTTCTCCTGTTCAACGAGAACCTTCCGGAAAGTTTCTCGTACCATTGCTGTTTCAATACTTATTCGCAAACTTTACGACTTTGATGCTCACACGAAGAAAACTTCAAAATAACGTTTTTTTGATTTAGGTAAACTTTCGCACATTTGGTGTTGCCTTCACGAGTCGTATTTGTCAAATTTTGATAGTTTCAGAGCATCGCAACTTTTAACGCATCTTATGACGCTTTTCTTCAGATAAACTTGTCTAAGAATTAAACTTAAATACAGTAATTTATGGAGTAAATAACTTTCCAGATTTGGTTTTTAGTATTAGTCTAAACGTTTTTCCTAAGCTGCAAAAGTTTATAAAATTCACATTTATGTTGATGATATGGTTACTGGTGCAAACTCCTTAGAAGAAGCTTCCAAATTACAAATGGAACTAATAAGGCTTTTTGTTTGGGCAGCATTTTAAGAAAATGGGCTAGCAACTGTCATCATATTCTAAAAAAACGTTTCTCCATATTTACAATCAGCTGTAGCTTTTGATAACGAAAGTCGTAGTTTCATTAAAATCCTTGAAAAAACTACTAGTTACTATAAAAGAAAATAATCTAAATCATATATGGAGAACCAACCTATTGGCCTACTGATCGTAGAAAGCTACCTGATAATTGATTTTGATATTAGAACGTTTTAACACCCATTAATGTGTAACAAAATTTTACTTTGAACTAGCTGCTTATCATTCAGCTATTCTAACCACTTTATACTCAGATACAATAAACACACACAAGCCACTTTTTTAAACAATAATAATACTGATTGAGAGTTTTTCTGACTCAGGTTAGACTATTCATTAAATTTTTAAATTATGTTCAAAAATTAATATAACACCGATCGTGCGGCGTTGGAATATACAGAACTAGTACAGCAAGCTGCATGGGAAGCTACTGTAACGTGCTCATTTTTTCGATTAAACTTTTGATTTTAATTCTAATTTTTTTATTCACTATATATGCGAATTATTCTGCGTAGCGCATTTACGCACACATGAGTTGGTAACCATCTTTTTAAGTCATCTTTGAGCAGCGGCTTTTTGCGAAGAAACGATTTTGTCTAAGTGTAACCTCTGACTACATATAAACATTTAAATGTGGTGTATTGCTTTGTTGTTACGTCGTCAGTCTATCTTTGTTGTGATCTAAATATAATATTGTTGTAATTAAAAAAAAACCCATAAATTGTAAAACCAAATTTTTACTTAAATGTAAACAAGCAACCGTGTTTGAGTTTTGCGATTTATCTCACGCCCTGATGAAGCCCCTTACGAAAGCCGGCGAAACGTTGGCAACTTCGGTTACAACAACAATGACACGGTCCAAACCCGGAAGACATTCTTATCTTAGTATAGATTCCGGCCGTGGAAGCCTTCGCTATTACATTAAGCACATTTTTCTTTGTTCTTTACGCATGATGTAATCTTGGAACTTGTATATTACTTTTTCTTACCTACGACAATTTATTTTGGATACGTACGTACAATTAGGTTTTTCGATTTTAATTTTTGGAATGCAATATACGTTTACAATTAATAAGCCTTAAATGTTAGTTTGCACGTCACATTTTTGAAGAATTTCCGTTGTGGTTTACAATTTGATATGTTTACAAAAACTATAAATATTTAATGTGTTACGTCGCGTTGAAAATAATTAGTTTTGGATCGCAAATGTAAAGATTATCATAAGTTACGTTTACGTTTTACAATGTTCTGATTATGAATAAGTGATCAATAAAAAGTAATATACAAATAGTTTTTTATTCAAATTTTATTTATTAAAATATTGTGACGTCCAAATTTCAATTTAAGTTGTTTTTAAATTGAAATAAAATTGAAAAGTACGATAGAATAGCTTAGACTCAATTTAAAAATTTGTAAATAAATTATATCGTGTCTTATTGTTTATGTTTTCTATTTTATATTTTGTTTTTTTAATATTAATATCTTGTTTTATACGTTACACTACAAGCATAAATGCTGAAAACTCACCAGATACGGTGCGAACAAAAAGGCACAAAACAAAGCAATTCACACTACACTTACTGCAGCATAAAAACGATAGCATACAGAAATACCTAGAAAATCTATCCGCTATAGAATTATTTTTTATTGTAGAAAACAGTATGTAATACAAAGAGACGAGCAGACATATCCGCAATCAAAAACAAAGTTGAATCTTAGACTTGTAGCAGTTCTGATAAAATTATTGTTTTAATTTAATTTAGACACTGCAACATTTTGTACATGTACGTTTTGCTTCACTGTGTTCTCTACAAACATTCTTATGCCAGATATACCATTCCTTCTGAAATTTCTTAGTGGAATAAATGTAGCAGCGCTTGCGAAACCGTTGTTCACTTTGCGTAGTAGTAGTTGATAGACCAGCTTCATCCACATTTAGAAATATTGACATATATTTGGTTGTTGCGTTTTGCAAAGCAATCCTTGATCTTCGTTTGATATGTAGTGTTACCCGAGCTTTTCCTAATTCTGTTAGAAATAATCGCTTTATTTGTTTTTTTTTATTGTTTTAGTCAGGATAAAGATTTTCTACAAAATGAAAGCAGCAATGGAAAACACTATCGCATTAAGGAAGAATGTAAATGGCTGACAGTTGGCTTTTCTTTTAAACATATATTCATGCACCATTCGATTTAAGCAGTTTACATCACCTTTTGTTTTATTGTACGATAGTATGTTATGTTAAAAGATTATTTTTCGAGTATAAAATTTGTCCCTCGACACGCCCCATCTTTCATAGGCGGCTGTCAAACAAATTTATTTTCCTTTAACGCTTTGTATAACACCGTTCTTAGCGGTATCTCTACGCCTAACGAGGCTTTCACCATTCGGTTATTTCAAGTTATTTCAAGTGAATATGCGAATTAATTTTGTTACTATTTAGTGGAAGCTTATTCGGGGTAAGTGGTTAGATTTGTCTGTGTTGGGGGTTTACTTTAATTCTTTCCTAATTATCTATAGCGGATTTTCATACCCCCCACACGTCTCTTTTATCGGTGAAGATAACGAACAGGTGGCATATTTAGGGAAAAATTTCCATGACGCAATGTTATTATAACTTAACTATTTACACCGTCAATATGTTAGAACGGTTGGGAGGAGCTGCTAACATCAATTGCTACGTTAAGTCAAAGGAAAACACTGTGCATTTGCTATCTCAAATGATTGTATGCTTTGAAAACAAAATTTATTAGTGTTGACGTCGTATGTACGTTTTGTGTTAGATTTAATGTTACGTTTTAGGTAACACAAGTACAGAATTAGCTAATCCTCTACTGGATAAAATCTCACTGTGAGTATTACAATTTTTAATTTTACGATTAGTACTTTGTTGGTCATGTCTATTGTTGACCGTACGTGCATGTTAGGTTAACATAATTAATAATAATTTGTGCATTACAAAGTCGTATGAAGCGCGTTGAGTTTCTAAGGCTTCAATTGTTTTTGTTATATATTTTTGCGATTTTAAATTTGGGAATATAAAGTCATTCCTTCTTCGAATGTGTACAAGGTCAGTTTACTGTACGACGTGTTGCCCAGTACAGGGCGTAACTTATATTTTCTCCGACCCTTGTATTAACGTTTGGAAAATATACGTAATTATATTTATGTACTTTCTTCGCCCTCTTTGGAATTATTGTCTTTGATAAAATAAATATATATTCTGTGTTATTACTTCTGTCGTATTATTTCTTCTTTTCCAGCTACGGGTAAAGTTAAACGATATTCCCTAATTTAATCTTTCATCGTTTTGGCGCTTTTTTAGAATTAATTTATAATTTAGCACCACAAGGCCTGCGCGCTCTCTCTCGGGGACAACTGTGTTAGCCGTTGCTTATTTTTTTGGTTACACAAAAACCAGTGTAACAAGTATTATTTTTTTTTCTTCAACAATGCCAGATGTGTATTGCACTGTTGAGAGTAAGACAACTGACTTATGTTTTTTAAAAACATATGACACCAGTGTTGCACTTTTTGCGAACCCAAAAATACTAGATCCTTCTGTTCTGATTTTGTTTGGCAAAATTCTGCAGGTATACACCTCTTATTTTTCAATTATAGTAAAGCTGTTAGTTAAAAGCCTTTCTATAAATCCTTAATCTGTAAACTAATTGTCGCACGTTACATATCGATTACTAAGTTGATAAGCCTCTATCAATTTTTCCACTACGACCAATTGCTTTTACATTACTTTCTTTGCTCAAATAAGGCAAACCTTTTAACTGAAAGTACGTTTGGGAGTCACACACCCACCAAATCTTTATGCCGTACTTATCAAGTTTTCCACATATTGTATAAATAAACACCGACCTCTAAAAGGTACAAGTTGGTCATTTACGGTTATATTCTCTTCTGGCAAGTAATACTTTCCTAGATTAGCATTTATTGCATCCTACACATCCTGTATCGATGCCAATTTATTTAAGTTTTTTCCATCACGGGTTGCTTTATCATCAAATGGTGGCCCATATATGGAATTCCCAATAATTCTGTAGGGTAAATTATTAGCCTTTAGATGACATTTCCGGTTTATTGCAATTTTTCCAGTTGGATTTAACACCTGTTGCCCTGATATCTTCCTTGTCGGTAAATTATATAATTTCTTCTAGTATGCTATCATTCATAAATAAGTAAAAGGTATCTAGTGGATTTGCAATTGTAGCACCCGGAGGTAAACACACTTTGTGCAATGATGATTTTATATGAGTTTTAGTCTGACTCTTGCAAGTAGGTGACTGTCTCAACCATATAGTTTTATCTTTTTCAACGTAGTTACCAGCACTTGTCACTGTAGGTGTGTGTTTCAACATTTGAATGATCTTGAATATCGTGCTCTTCTGAAGTTTTTGATACTCGATCCTTTTCAGAATCTGTTTACATCGTCATCGTCGCTGTTTTGACTTAGGTATTCACTTTCATCAAATTTTTATAAAATATCTGTTATGTCTTGCAGATCTTTCTAACTCAATAGTTTTTTACTCATTTCAAAGTTTTATTTAAAACTTGACATTCAAAAATTATTACCGAGTAAATTTAGTACGTAGCTTATTTTTATTGTGAATAAGGAAACTAACACATTTTAACAGCAAATAATAGAAATGATTTGTAACGTTATTAAAATTTAACTTTTTCACGTTTTACAATACCACACTGCATCACAGTAGAAGCAAGACTGACTGCAATTCCAACAAAACCGGTTCAACCCTGCAAAATCTTGCCCAATAATGCACGTGACGTTTAGACAAAGAGTTTTTCATGTGTCCCACAAGCACACATGCGGATATGCTATGCAGAGACAAAATTATACAAAAAAAATTAAAACAAAAAAATTTGCAATAATCGTGAGCTTACCGGTCACACTTTATTCGTTTAAGGGTTAAACCGTTTACAACTAATAAAGCACAGGAAATAATAGGTAACAAAGCTAATCGTAACAAGTTCAAGGATATGACATACTAACTGATGAATTAGTAAAACAAAAATCACTCCGCTGTGTTACACAAATCTAAAATGCCAAGAATGGCATACTATCTTAGCGTATAAAACACCGCCTAAATAGCAATGGTTACTAAGCCAAGTAAATTTATTAAAAAAATCGCCTATTAGTCTTATTCCTACGATTACTAATATTTTGGAAAAACTATTATTGTTAATAATTAAGCCGTTGCTGAATGACCCAGAACTGATACCAAACCAGCAATTTGATTACAGTACCCAACAGAAGACAATTAAACAACCTTAGTAGCATACAAAGTTAGAACCATATTTAAATATTTAAAAACCTTCTTGTTACAATATGTGCAGCCTATTATTATCCAATGTAGTAAAACTATGTAAAATAGACGTTGAATTTATATAGGATAACCAATATTGAATGATCACGTAAAATTAAATTAGATATAATATTGACAAACTATCATTTTTAAATATTGTAAAGCAACATAGAACCTACATTAAAAACCGATTTTAATAAAATATTTGCAAAGACAATAATGTCTTATATGGTTAAAAAAACTTGAGTACTATACACAGACTATTATGGGATCGAATCTTTAGTCAATATTCTTAATGCGTTGGATTTAGCTTATTTTGACGTTAGTGTTGGTGCTTAAAAGAGTCGCATCAATTGTTTTGATCAATATTGTTTAAAAGTGGTTCATTATCATAACAGTTAAGCGAATTTATTAGATGTAGAAAGATTTTAAATACTTTTGTAGTCATAACTTTTTTGTTAATGGTACATTTTTGAATAAATCGGTACGTGCACCTACAGCAAACATTTGTAAGACAAACCTATACCTATTTGTTTCTAACACTTATATTTGTCTTATTCTCAATCACGTTTTTTTTTAAATTTTTTAAAGCTATACCTGACAAGTAATTATTAATCCGTTAATTACTTCTTGTTTTAATTCTAGTTATAAACGTGTATTTATATAAATTATAAAAAAAATCTATAAAAAATTACTAGTTAGCTTTCCCTGTAGGTATTCTTTGATTAAACTAATTAATATAATAATCAGTAACTACACGAGAAGTCAGAATGCACAATTTGAGGAGAAATACTCATTATCTTAAAAAATATATAATAGAAATATACAAGAAAGCATTTAAAATTGTATTTTGGTGTTTCTAAGTAATTGTTTATATAAGGTCGTATCGTTTGCAGTTTTACTGATTTTTTGTAAATAGTTCCATTGTATTTTCGTACCCTTCATCTAATACGCACTTTTCTTTATGCCACTAAGTTGTGTTTGCAGCAGGTACTTGGGTTTAAATAAGTAAATTTTTTATTATAACACTAAACCTCATTTTTAATTGTATAATTTGCCATGTTAGCATTTTTTAATTTGGGTTTACTCAAATTTTGATAAAAACATTTTTTGGTTTGAAATAGTAATTTAACTCTATACAACATTATAATAATTAATACAAAATAAGCAAATCCTAATACTATACAAATATTAGAATGTCTTCCGGGTTTGGACCGTGTCATATTTGCAACCGAAGCTGCCAACGTTTCGCCCACTTTCGTAAGGGGCTTCATCAGGGCGTGAGATAAATCGCAAAACTCAAACAAGCAATCGAAATCTAACTAAGAACTTCTCAAAAGTTAGGTTATCCACTTGTAAAACAAGCCATAACCTAAACTATGAAAAGGTAAGAAAGAAAACGATAACCTGAAAAAGCAAACGAAAATCTAACAAAGAACCACTACTGAGTTAGGTAATCAACTTGTGAACCAAGCCAGATTCTAAACTCCGTAGAAGTGACTTAAGAAGAAATAGTCTCCGTATTTAAAGGAAAAGGATCGTCACGGATGATTAAGCTCGACCCTGATTGGGTTACGGTTGCTAGGGGGCGTGTTTTTGATAAATGACTAATAACCGGGAACCAAAGAGGGGATAGTTCGAAACCATGATCACGATTGAAGTTATTGGGGTGTTTGATGATTTCTATGCTTTCTCGGAATTTCCTGTTGAAAAAGAATGGAGATTTGGCAATCAACGAAACATGATCAAAATCTATCTTGTGACCTGTAGTAAAATGATGTTCAGCGACCGCAGACTTGGAAGTACATATACCTTTTCCTTATACAACGATCATGTTCTGAAATGCGAGTAATGACGGAACGACCGGTTTCACCAATGTAGACTAAACCACAAGAACAGGGAATTTGGTATACACCTTGAGATGAAAGTGTAGGAAATTTGTCTTTGGGAGAAGGAAGAATCTGAGAGATTTTGCCTGTCGAGTTGAATATGGGTTTAATACCATTCTTACGAAGGAGTTTCCCTATTTGATCTGTAACCTTGTGAATGTAGGGTAAAAAGGCCAATTTCGGGTTGGATTCGGGTGTAGAAATGTCCTTAGGTAATCGAGTACGTGGATGTAAACGACGATTAATAACTCTATGAATATCTCGCTTTACATAACCATTGTTCACTAAGGTTCTAGTAAGATGACGGAGTTCTGAGTCTAGATTCTCAGGTTGACAAATAGAAAAGGCACGATGGACCAAAGATTCAATAACAGAACGTTTCTGTGCAGGATGATGATGAGACGAAGCATGAAGATATCTGTCCGTATGGGTGGGTTTGCGATAAACAGAATGGCCTAGAAGTCCGTCGGGCTTACGAGTCACAAGAACGTCAAGAAATGGAAGAGAACCGTTACTTTCGATTTCCATAGTAAATTTGATATCTAAGTGTTGATTGTTAAGATGATCAAGAAACTTAGACAATTCAAGATGACCATGAGACCAAACAATAAACGTGTCGTCAACATATCTAAACCACACTTTAGGTTTTAATATTGATGATTCCAAAGCAACCGTTTCAAAGGATTCCATAAAAATGTTAGCTACAACAGGTGATAGAGGAGAACCCATAGCAGACCCACCCATACGGACAGATATCTTCATGCTTCGTCTCATCATCATCCTGCACAGAAACGTTCTGTTATTGAATCTTTGGTCCATCGTGCCTTTTCTATTTGTCAACCTGAGAATCTAGACTCAGAACTCCGTCATCTTACTAGAACCTTAGTGAACAATGGTTATGTAAAGCGAGATATTCATAGAGTTATTAATCGTCGTTTACATCCACGTACTCGATTACCTAAGGACATTTCTACACCCGAATCCAACCCGAAATTGGCCTTTTTACCCTACATTCACAAGGTTACAGATCAAATAGGGAAACTCCTTCGTAAGAATGGTATTAAACCCATATTCAACTCGACAGGCAAAATCTCTCAGATTCTTCCTTCTCCCAAAGACAAATTTCCTACACTTTCATCTCAAGGTGTATACCAAATTCCCTGTTCTTGTGGTTTAGTCTACATTGGTGAAACCGGTCGTTCCGTCATTACTCGCATTTCAGAACATGATCGTTGTATAAGGAAAAGGTATACTTCCAAGTCTGCGGTCGCTGAACATCATTTTACTACAGGTCACAAGATAGATTTGGATCATGTTTCGTTGATTGCCAAATCTCCATTCCTTTTCAACAGGAAATTCCGAGAAAGCATAGAAATCATCAAACACCCCAATAACTTCAATCGCGCTCATGGTTTCGAACTATCCCCTCTTTGGTTCCCGGTTATTAGTCATTTATCAAAAACACGCCCCCTAGCAACCGTAACCCAATCAGGGTCGAGCTTAATCATCCGTGACGATCCTTTTCCTTTAAATACGGAGACTATTTCTTCTTAAGTCACTTCTACGGAGTTTAGAATCTGGCTTGGTTCACAAGTTGATTACCTAACTCAGTAGTGGTTCTTTGTTAGATTTTCGTTTGCTTTTTCAGGTTATCGTTTTCTTTCTTACCTTTTCATAGTTTAGGTTATGGCTTGTTTTACAAGTGGATAACCTAACTTTTGAGAAGTTCTTAGTTAGATTTCGATTGCTTGTTTGAGTTTTGCGATTTATCTCACGCCCTGATGAAGCCCCTTACGAAAGTGGGCGAAACGTTGGCAGCTTCGGTTGCAAATATGACACGGTCCAAACCCGGAAGACATTCTAATATTTGTATAGATTCCGGCCGTGGAAGCCTTCGCTATTACATTAACAATCTCTACGGGGAGAATATTTCTTCTAAAACCTCCGTATTTTCCAAACTTCGCCACAAACTCGTCAAACTTTTGTGCAATTTAACCTTTCTTAGTCGCTGTCGTGACCACAACATCATTCCTGCATTCCTCAAAATTAAGTTCCACATTCAGACACGTTCTTCTAAAAACATCCTACACCGTGCTAGTCTAGCGTTGATACGCGAACGGATTAAGCAAACTAGGCGAGAGTTAGACACCATTTCGAAACAACTCTTTTATCTTCATCTTGAGTTGGCCAACACTCTATCCCCGGATGATTGGAAATTCTTTGACAACATTACTTACCAGCAGTCTGATACCACTCTACGACTAACCACTGAAGGTCATCTCAAAAAGTTTCAATTATTGGAATCCAAGAATCGTAAAGTTTCTTCTACTACTAACTCAGTAAAGACGGTTGTCAATTTATCTAGTTTGGTTCTCACTTCAGAACAGGAATCGGTGCTCTCTAAGGGTTTGAATTTTGCGGTTGCTCCCAAACGTATTCCTAAAGAAGATATTCTATGTGCTGTTGAGTCTTCTATAAGACATCTTCCTCGCCACATCTCAGATCCCATTCGTATTAACACTGGCAAAATCCTTGAATCATCTAAAATTCCTAAATCCAACATTTCTAAGTCGGAAGAGTCAGCTCTAAAAAGTCTTCGTAAGAACCCTGATATTATTGTTCTTCCAGCCGACAAAGGCAACGCCACTGTAGTTTTGAACCAAATTGATTATGTTACGAAAATCAATTCTATTTTGTCTGAGGAAACTTACGCTCTTCTAACCCATAACCCCACTTCGAGGATTGAACGCGAGGTTAGCCAAATCATCAAATCTTCCAATCTACCTCCTGAAACTAAACGTCGACTTACCCCATCAGATTCTAAACCACCTCGTCTATACGGACTTCCCAAAATTCACAAACAAGGTATTCCTTTTCGACCTATCGTTAGTACTATCCAATCTCCTACTTACAAGCTAGCCAAGTTCTTGTCCAACATTCTTTGCGAGTTTACAGGTAAAACCTCTTCTCACATCCTCAACTCTCAGCATTTTATTCAACGTCTAGAAACTATAAAACTTGAACCCCAAGATCTTCTCGTGAGCTTTGATGTTACTTCACTTTTTACTAAAGTTCCTATTAAGGATTCGCTTATTATCATCAAACAGATTCTGTCTCAACATGGCAAGGACTTGAGTGTGGTTCCTCTTATTGAAAAGTGTCTATCTTCTACTTACTTCCAATTTGATAAGTTTTACGAACAAGTTCTGGTGCTGCTATGGGTTCTCCTCTATCACCTGTTGTAGCTAACATTTTTATGGAATCCTTTGAAACGGTTGCTTTGGAATCATCAATATTAAAACCTAAAGTGTGGTTTAGATATGTTGACGACACGTTTATTGTTTGGTCTCATGGTCATCTTGAATTGTCTAAGTTTCTTGATCATCTTAACAATCAACACTTAGATATCAAATTTACTATGGAAATCGAAAGTAACGGTTCTCTTCCATTTCTTGACGTTCTTGTGACTCGTAAGCCCGACGGACTTCTAGGCCATTCTGTTTATCGCAAACCCACCCATACGGACAGATATCTTCATGCTTCGTCTCATCATCATCCTGCACAGAAACGTTCTGTTATTGAATCTTTGGTCCATCGTGCCTTTTCTATTTGTCAACCTGAGAATCTAGACTCAGAACTCCGTCATCTTACTAGAACCTTAGTGAACAATGGTTATGTAAAGCGAGATATTCATAGAGTTATTAATCGTCGTTTACATCCACGTACTCGATTACCTAAGGACATTTCTACACCCGAATCCAACCTGAAATTGGCCTTTTTACCCTACATTCACAAGGTTACAGATCAAATAGGGAAACTCCTTCTGTAAGAATGGTATTAAACCCATATTCAACTCGACAGGCAAAATCTCTCAGATTCTTCCTTCTCCCAAAGACAAATTTCCTACACTTTCATCTCAAGGTGTATACCAAATTCCTGTTCTTGTGGTTTAGTCTACATTGGTGAAACCGGTCGTTCCGTCATTACTCGCATTTCAGAACATGATCGTTGTATAAGGAAAAGGTATACTTCCAAGTCTGCGGTCGCTGAACATCATTTTACTACAGGTCACAAGATAGATTTTGATCATGTTTCGTTGATTGCCAAATCTCCATTCTTTTTCAACAGGAAATTCCGAGAAAGCATAGAAATCATCAAACACCCCAATAACTTCAATCGTGATCATGGTTTCGAACTATCCCCTCTTTGGTTCCCGGTTATTAGTCATTTATCAAAAACACGCCCCCTAGCAACCGTAACCCAATCAGGGTCGAGCTTAATCATCCGTGACGATCCTTTTCCTTTAAATACGGAGACTATTTCTTCTTAAGTCACTTCTACGGAGTTTAGAATCTGGCTTGGTTCACAAGTTGATTACCTAACTCAGTAGTGGTTCTTTGTTAGATTTTCGTTTGCTTTTTCAGGTTATCGTTTTCTTTCTTACCTTTTCATAGTTTAGGTTATGGCTTGTTTTACAAGTGGATAAGCTAACTTTTGAGAAGTTCTTAGTTAGATTTCGATTGCTTGTTTGAGTTTTGCGATTTATCTCGCGCCCTGATGAAGCCCCTTACGAAAGTGGGCGAAACGTTGGCAGCTTCGGTTGCAAATATGACACGGTCCAAACCCGGAAGACATTCTAATATTTGTATAGATTCCGGCCGTGGAAGCCTTCGCTATTACAAATCCTAATACTTACTTGATATATCGAATTTAATAATTAAATTATTACAAAAATTTTAAATATTGCTCCTACTCAAGAGCAAATTATCAGTTTTAAGCTATTGTATGTAATAAACTGCCGATGGAGACTAAAAAATCAAGATGTTGAAGATTTAGAAGAACCGAAAATAATAAAACATAGGTAAGTTGCAATTACCGATTTTAGAAAAAAAATTAGTTTTTTTATAGCTATACGAAAAAACTCCAGGTGGTACCTAGCTTTATACTCAAGTTTTAGAAGAAAGAATAAATTATCATTTTGTAGTATAATGAAGATTTACAAAGTTATTTTGGGTAAACTGTAAATATACTTTAAAATCAATATATTTAGTATTCATTTTTGTTAAAGTTGCAGTTGAATGCCGATTCCAATAAGTGCAAGACACAAATATTCAAAAATCTCATCACTGATGTTCATGCCAACGGCTGCGCTGAAGAAAAATTATTTTAACTTTTTAGTTAGTTTTATGTACTATTGTTTTTGCATGATAATTAATGATTTATTTTTAATTTAATTAGCTATAATTTTTGTTTCTTATTTTTATCTAATTCATTGATGAAAATAATTTTAATACATATCAAAAATTTGTCAATATTTTTTGTAGACAATAACGAATGTATACGTTAATAAATTATTATAATATGTAGTACTAACAACTAATTTATTTAATATAAAATAAAGATTGGTTTTGAATCTAGAACAATTGTTAGTGATCAATGTAAGACAAATACAGGTTGCCAATAAAGAATAGAAGTTGGTTCCAATGTAAAACTAATACACGTCACCAATGTAGAATAGATATCGGTTACCAATGCAGAACTAATATAAGTTATCAATGTATAATAGTTGTCAATTTTTATTTTAAAATAGATGTTGGTTAACAATGTGTAACCTAGATAGGTCACCAACGTAGAAAACACATTGGTCACCAAGCTAGGACCAATATTAGTTGCTAATGTAGAATACAGATTGTTGCCAATATATACTATATATAAAAGTGTTACATTTTAATGTTGCACCAATATTGATCTTGGTCTAATCTGGTTGTGCTACTAAGGAAGTTCACCAAGATGCAACTACTGATCTCCATTTGATACATTTTTTTCTGCAAGACAGTGTTCTGGGTCCGATTATTTATCTGCTGTGCACAGCTGACTTTCCAACATCAAAACAAATCACAACAGCTATATTTTTGCTAATGGCATAGCAGTTCTTGCACTACATATACCACTCAAAAAAACGTCTAGGCATCTACAAACATACAAAAAAATATATACAAAATATAGCAACGGCTCAAACTTTGGAAAATACAAGTAAATGAAACGAAATCGCAACACATAACATTTACGACGAAAAGAAGTAAATGTCCAACAGTTACGTTCAATGTATCTGTTTAAAGATAAAAAATTGAACCTTCTAAGAATATTGATCAATGGTGATTAAATCCTTCAAAGTAGGAGAGGGCGATCGATTACACTACTGTAACGTTTCCGTTACTGTTATTACTTGATTTTAAATTATCTGTATTAGTTTAACTAAATTTGCGTGTAAACCTTCCTTTACTTTTATTCTGTGGAATTCTTACTTTTCAAGGGCGTTGTCAACCTTGAGATGCATTCGGTACTGAGTCTCTGAGGAGTACAGAAGTAGTACTTCATTTGTTGAAGTGATGTAGTTTCTTTATCTTAACTAATATCTACATTATCTTTATTAAAAAAAGTCTGTGTTAAGAATACAGACTTTTTTTTTTATATACCGATTTTACCTTTAACGAAATTATCATTATCTTAATAATTCGAATGGGTTTGGTATGTGCATAATACTTTAATTACCAACGATCCGAATCGATTTTCGTAAAGAAAATACGCTTCATCATCGTTTTTATGGAAAATTTCCCAAGGTTACCCATCAATTTCAACTTTGGACGACATCAACCTTGCATTCTATTGGAAATTTGATCCGTATGCGTGAGTTGTCTTATCTCTACCTTCCTTTTCGTTGATAAAAACTGCCTTAGCAACCAACTTAAGTTTTCTTCTTGTTAAATAACTTGCATCTTAACGTAACTTGTTAAATACTAAATGATAAAATTTCTCTAATTAATATCAATATTACAATTGCATATTTAAAGTAACTTTAATAAAATTGTTTTCTTACTACATGTAAAGAAATACCGGTATTATCTTAATTTTAAGTTTAATAATTTAAATGACAAAAGTTTCTATTTTTAGTTTTAAGTAACTTTACCGAATTTTATATTATTGTTTTTGTTTTATTTTGAATATAGGATTTTAAATATTTTGAGAGTGATTCAATGAATTTTATGTTGTGTAACTTTTATTGCAGATTAAGACTTTTAATAGTTTAGTCTTCAAATAAAACTATTTGGCATCCCTGACATCAGAAGTTAATTGACCAATTTTGGCAATTTTTCTAATTGTTCGATTGATTTCTTATATTGTTTGTTAGCGCGCTCTTCTCTTACCTAAATTACCTGAGTTGCGGCTACACTACTTTATGTAATTTTTCAAGGCGACGTTTCGTGGAACAAGTGTCCACTTCCTCAGGCCACTGTATTTGATAAAACAACAAATTAATACAACATATACAACAAAGGTAAATATAAACAATACTTAAAGCTAATACTGTACAATTGTTATTATCTTTTAGGATGAATAAAAAACTATGATGTAAGAAAAACATAAAAAAATAAAAAACTACTTACAAAAAACTTTCATAACAAGTAGCGTTAACATGCGCCAAACACAGTCAATGTTACAAATATATAATAAATAACACTAAACATAAATTATAATTGATTTAAAAAACAAACAATAGTTGGAACAACTCACAAACATCGCAAAGACCAAAAACAAACTAACCAAAAATGTTG
This sequence comes from Aquatica leii, assembly GCA_035610365.1. NCBI lineage: Eukaryota > Metazoa > Arthropoda > Insecta > Coleoptera > Lampyridae > Aquatica > Aquatica leii. The sequence continues at coordinate 18,797,407 of CM069434.1, read as the reverse complement.
GCACTGAAAGGTAATAGATAAAAGTCGAGGTCATGACATTTTATTGATTAAGTTATTATAAACAGTACTAAGATTGTTAGTATCTGTATTAAAATTTAAGTTGTTGTTATGTTTTGTGATAAAAATCATCTCAGATATCAATCTCTTATTATATTTAGGTTCCACATCTAAGATGATGGGGTTACAAAAATCGAAATTGTGGCCAGTATCAATATGATGCAAAGCAAGAGCCGATTCTGCTTTTTTGTTTTTGCAATCGTATTGATGATTTTTAATCCAATTGAAAGTTTTTTGTTTTGTTTGCCCTATGTAACAATTGTTGCATCCCATGCACTCGATCCTGTATATAACATTGTGTTTGTCATATTACTTGGTTTTGTCTTTCGTTTTAGAATAAATGGTGTTGTAAATAGTGTTGTTATTGTAGGTCGCTATTTTCAAATTAGTATTTTTTAAAATCGGAATTAGTTTTTTAGTTAACCCCGGAACGTTTATGATTTTAGTATACTCACAATTAGAAGTAGTGTTAGTTTGGGTCGATGGTGATGGCAAGCTATTGCTGTTGTTCGTGTGGAATAATATTTTATTTATTAGATTCTTAGGATAATTGTTATTTTTTAAGATGTTTTTTAAAATATTAAGGTTTTTAGTGTAAAATTGTGAACTACTTAAACTAATGATTTTGTTTTTCATAGATTTGATTATGTTAATTTTTTGATGATGTGCATGTTTTGAAAAATAATTAATGGTACGATTGGATGCTATCGGTTTCGTGTACCAGTCTGTTAGTATAGAATTGTTCTGTTTAATTAACCTAATATCTAAAAATGGAAGAGAGCCATTAATTTCGACCTGGTGAGTAAAATCTAGATGTGGATCATAGCTATTAAAGATATTTAATGTGTTGAGAATTTCGTTCTCAGGTATGCAACTGATGACATCATCCACGTAACAAAACAACAATGTGGGTTGAAAAGTAAGTTTGTCCCGTACAAAATGCAATAAATCATGCATGACTAAGCTAGCTAAGGCTGGAGATGCCGGGTTGCCCATTGCAGTGCCAAATTTTTGTATATAAATTTCGTTCTTAAATGAGAAAAAACTGGAATCAAAAAGAAATTTTATAATGTCAATAAATTCAAAATACTCAAGTAGAGTATGACTTTTGAGTTCTTTTCAGTATTTATGGATTAACTTTAAAACTAGCTCTTTGGTGATGTTGGTGAACAAAGATGTAACATGGAATGACACTATGTGATAATTAGGTGGAATTGTAATGTTTTTAGTTTTTTCAACAAATTCGTGTGAATTAGATATATTATAATTGAACAAATATGAAATGTTGTTAATGATGTTCGAAATAAATTTAGATAGATGGTAACTAGGAGCACCTATGCACGAAACAATAGGTCTAAGAGGACTGTCGTCTTTGTGCGTTTTAATTAATATATAAAATTTGGGTGGTGTACTTGTGTATGTGACTATTTTTTGTAAGTAATTAGGTCAACGCGCCCTTTCTTAAATAGATTTTTGGCTAAGTTTTAATTTTTGTTTTAAAATTTAATTGTAGGATCTAAGTTAGTTTTTTTGTAAGTGTTTTCGTCGTTAAGTAACTTATAAATTTTATCTTCATACTCGTCTCTTTTTATTATAACCGTAGCGTTACCATTATCGGATTTAAGTATCAGTAGATTATTGTGAATTTTTAAAAACCGTTTTGTAGAAATTACCAATTTTTGAATAAAAAGGTCTTCAGTATTTTTTTATGTTTTTCTCACATCATAGTTTTTTATTCATCCTTAAAGATAATAACAATTGTACAGTATTAGCTTTAAGTATTGTTTATATTTACCTTTGTTGTATAGGTTGTATTAATTTGTTGTTTTATCAAATACAGTGGCCTGAGGAAGTGGACACTTGTTCCACGAAACGTCGCCTTGAAAAATTACATAAAGTAGTGTAATCGATCGCCCTCTCCTACTTTGAAGGATTTAATCACCATTGTATCTGTTTAACTTCGAAATACTTTGTACTAATAATTTTTAAATTTTGTTTTTTTTATGGTGCAAAGTTTAATTAGTTTAAGAAAAGTATGTTATTGGTGCAAAGCTTGCTTTAATTTAATAAAAAATAATACTGAACTGAACAAAACTATAAACTTCAGACATTCAAAATTTTTTACAAAAATAAGTATTCCAACATAGAGTAGATACTTAAAAAAAAAGAATATTAAAATATAACAATAAGAGAGCATAAACAAACTTACTGTAAATTTAGTTAAATCTTGTAATTGCTATCTTGTTTTAAAACACTGTTTATTTTTTGTTTATTATTTAAACCATTTATGAATAAAAATTAATTTATCAAAATTTAATTTTAATTAGATAATTAAGCGTCTATTTTATGACATCCATTAATCTTCTACTTGTTTATACGTAACTCAAGTTCTTAGTTTATTTTATTTTTCATTTGCCATATACAATATGAGATATTAGTTAAAGAATTAAAATTCCTTACTCGAGCAGTTAGCGATGTATCTTTTAAAATGTTAATCAAAATTCTTGCAGTAGCTAGTACTAAGTGGACGATTTACAAAAAAGGAGTATTGTAAGATTTCTTTCTGTTCAAACAGCGTTCCAGTGTTTTGAACATTATCTATAATAACTGTTAAATAAGATTTTTGCAACAACAAGAACAACCATAAATTTCTAACTTCTTCTCCATTCATCACTCGTATATGACGATCTTGTCTGAATAACTGTAAGCGATGTGCAATACGTCCCCATCAATCAGTGGTTTTTATTTCATCGGCGCTCGGCCGTCGCCTTCACGCAACGTATTAATTAGATGTTTGTTAAACGAAGAGTCATGCTAATAATTTATATAGTGTTGTCTTTTATTTCTAGTCAGGTTATGTACCTTAAGATTTTTTTACGCCATCGCTGGGAAAGTTACTGATAAAAACAGATTTCAATTGTTGAACACGATTATGTCGTTGCAGATGTACTTATACACTATAGCAATAATTAAAATTAATTCTTACGTAACCTTTAATCTTATTTTTGCACTTGTATTATAAATAACTTGATTGACGTCATTTTATCTGTATAAGGATAATGATTATACTGATTGGAATATTGCACTTAGATCTAATTTAAATAAACGCTTTTGACATAAACATAAACATTATGTAAATAAATATAAACACCTTAAACAACGTCTTATATAAACATTTTATTTTCTTCTTATTTTTAAAAAATCGATAATCAATACTTATGTTTTATTGATAACGATGAATTATGTAATTTTAAAATAGTAACGTTATGTAGACTGAAAAGTACGAGTATATTTGTAAAATTCAAAATATATTATTGTTTAATTTAGTTAGAAGTTATTTTATTAATGACGAAAAAGTTTTGGTGGTTGTATACTACATGTCGATGATTATACTAACCACCAAGCAGTAAGAACAAAGATTCAAAATAAAAATGTATCGAGAAATTTCGTATGAAAATAATTTTAAATCAGAATAATGTAAAGAGTTGCATCAAAAAAGAAGAGGAAAGTACGAATAAACAATTTTTAAAAAGTGAAAAATTGTGTGGTAAGTCGTTACTTACTACAAACAAATACAACTTCACAGTTACAGTATCTTAAAAACAAAGAAACAGTATATAAAATCTAGAGTGTGTTGAGTTCAGTTTTCCAACAAAAGAGTGTGACTTCGCAATTGCATTTACAAAGAAAATTGTTATCAATGAAGCTAAGTAAAAACGAGTCTCTTAAAAAAACACTTTATAACTTTCGGTGAAACTGTAAGGGAACTGAAGTGTGTTGGAGCTAAACTAGAAGACATCAATGTAGTATGTAATCTTCTTTTAACGCTACCTAAGTCATACGATGCTCTAGTGACTGCATTGAAAGCAAACTGAAAACATATAAAAGGAAAACAAAACAATAAGATTGACAGTCACGTAGGTCTGAATTTTTCGGAGTGCTCAATTTTTGTTAAATATTTTTTGCAAATTTACAGATAAAACTTCTCATATTCTTAACTCAAGTCTTACTATGGTTGCTGAACATCATTTTACCACCCGCGACAATCTAGATTTTAGTAACGTTTCGGTAAATACAAAATTTTTATCTTATTCAAAAAGAAAATTCGAGATAGTAAGTCGAGCTTAACAAACCGCGACGATATTTTTTCTCTACGTTGTTCTTTGCATCTTCAAGTTAATAAAATTTTATTCATTTTCAATTGTTTAAAGTTTTTTTAGTTAGATTTTGATTACTTGTGTGCCACTGTCCAAACCTAGAAGACGGTCTTACCTTAATATAGATTCTGGTCGTGGCAGCCTTGGTTGTTACAGTATAGATATAGTTATAATTAAAGAGCGGACAGTCAGGCAAATGCCCGGAGCCTGCCTATTTTGCTTTTTTGTGTAACTTTTTGTCTTTTTTGCGTTTTAAAGAATATTATTTTATATTGCCTTTTTACATATAAATTTTGAAAAGTTCGTGTAAACAGTGTTTTAATAGGTAGATGACAATAACGCATTACAGAATTTTACTTAAATTTGCTACAAGCTTCTAGTAATTTACGAACCTGCACGGCCAACTCACTGTAGGATTGAAACCATACCTGTCGGAGAGTGGGGAGGTTCAAGAGACTTTATTTTAAAGGGCGCCAGATCTTTTGTTCTTTGCAGAAATAGCTCCTGCTAGATCAGCACAGGAGGCTCGAAGCTTGTACATAATTGTTAAGGTTCGTAAGGCTGGAAGAAACGAAAAAAAGAAACTAAATCGTTAACAACAATTGCACTTTAATTACTCTATAAGGATAAATAGATTAAAATTTGAATCAATAACAATTGAATAGCATGACAATGAATAATCTTAGTTCGAGTACAAATATAAGCAGGTACTAGAGAGAATAATATAGAAAATAGAATATCAGCAGGATCGGCAACTTACACTACACGTAAAACAAAAGTGTAACCACCGGAACATATAAAAATCTTCATCAGTAAATAACATTAATAATAATAATTGACCGTTGACGTAATCAGCATGCGATAGTAATTTACTTAAACTAATTGGGTAACAATAATAAGCAACAAATCAATTCGAACGTACGATCAGTAAATATATTTAGTCCTGAGTATCACCGTAGCGACAACGAATAATTAAGCAAAAATTGACTTACCAAATTCAGGGTTACCTTCAGAAAACGTTTTCCTACTGGCTTCCTGTAATTAAATAATCGTGTCTACCTGGCGACTCACAAACTACAAGTAAAAGAAACATTTAAAGGAAAGTAATCCAACCGACACTTATCGTATACTGTTACAATGTATTTTCGTCTACGATGGTATTAATTTATTGCCTCCGAAGAGAATTCAATCGTATCCGGTACTTAGGATGTTCCGGACCAGGTGATATTAATTACTGGGATTAATTGCATCCGCATCAAAATTCTGCCCTTGTATCGCAGCGTTCTTAACTCTACAGCTTCCGATTATAATTTTCCCTTGTAGATTTAAATTACGACAAGAATACCCATATTTAGGAGGTAGCACATGGCGCTAACAAAAAGACATCAAAATTACCTTTAATCAAAGAAAGAACAAAAGCCACTTACCCTGCGTAGATTAAATTAGTTAAATAAGAAGACTTTTATTACCCATCGTGTCCCAACACGTGGATGTTTTGAGAAAACGATTTTTAATTCACGCAGACATAGGTTATAACATGAACGATGTTAAAGTCAAAATGCCCGTATCTCACAGGATATCGTCTACTTAATACGAAGAGACCAACGAGCCCGATAGATGGCGTCGAGAAATAAAAAAGTAATTTTTAATTAAACCAATGTACAGGGTAGTGCATTATAAAAATTTTGCACGTAACAAATTACGTAAAATAATATAATTATCATTTTTTGCTCAAAAGGTCTTACCGCGAACCTATAAATAACAACAAGAACAAATCGGAAAGATTTCGGAATGAATCATATTTTATAGGTCTATTCAGTACCTTAGTAAATTAAACAAATATATATAATTTTGATTCTGTCCGGTGGGATTCCTTTAATTACTGAAACACATGACTAAAATATTTTTTTTTGTTATAAATACCTGTGATATTGTCACACTGTGATAGTCTATTGCTGTTGTGCTGTGAGTAAGTTTTAGAAAATGGCACCTAATAAACAATCAAAATTTGAAAATTATTTCAAGTGGAGTAAATTGGACAATTTAACAACCGACGGGGAAAACCTTTTTTGTCAAGTTTGTTCAAAATCAGTTAGTTTGTAATATCTTAATTTAAATGCTTTTTATTACTAGTATATGTATTATTTTAGATCGGTGCTACTAAAAAGTACCATGTAAAACAACACTTGCGTAATGGTTTACATTTAAAAAATATTAAGAAAACTATGATACAACCATTGTTAAAAAACGTTATAGAAGATCAATAGAATAAATCTGGCCCATCAAAAACAACGTTTGCTCTAGATTTGTGCGAAGCATTAGTGTCGGCTCAAATTCCTCTTAAAAAACTTGATAATATCAATTTTCGCAATTTCCTCAAAAAATACACCAAACAAGTTGTTCCAGATGAATCAACTTTAGCATTAAAATTTGCTCCACTAACATCTTGCGATGTCAAAAGAACTTTTTCCTTCTATAAAAATATTTTAAAGTATTGAAAAATATTTGATGTGTTTAGAAAAATAAATATTGTAAAACAAAAAGAAAACTGTAAATTTTAATAAACATTTGTGCTTTTTTTATTTCCTTTTTGGCAGGTTTAATATGTCTTTTATGCCACCGTTTTTGGTATTTTTTCTTGCTTTACTATCCGCTCTTTAGTTATCACGTTAACCTGACAATGCTGATCAAAATATTGTGACAGCTTTTTGTTGAAATAACATTTAGAGAATAAATACTTTAAGTTGCATGAGCACAGACATATTGTTTGTACAAGTTGTAATTTGTCGATTAACGTTTGAATCATTTGGTTACAATAAGCAGTTTTTATTTTTTTTTTGAGTTTATTTTGTTAATGCAGATAAATTAAAAAATCCGAGCTCGTAGTAAAGTTAAAATAGCAAATGTAAAAGCAGAGAGTCCTTTTAGAAAACGTACATATTGCTGGCTAAGACGTAGAAAAATATTAAAAATCAGGTCGCAATAAATCAAAATAATGCTTTTCACATATAATAAGCTTTATATTGACACAAAAAAGTTTTAAAGAAGATCAGTAATTTACGTCACTAGCGTCAAAAATGAAGCATAGCATCACATAGCACGAGAGGTGTTTTTTGTGCTGTTTTTTGCAAAATGAAAACTTTTTTTTAATTAAAAAAAATTATATTAAAAACATGATTAACCGTCTAGGAACCTAAAATAACAGAAAAAAGTGTCAACAACCGCAATCAAAAGTTTTGCTAAGTTTAGAACATGAGCTCGCCAGCATCCTGATAGAGTTCTACTAGTATTAAGAACCAATTTCAAGAGGAAATCCAAAGACAAAAAGTGTTTGGGGCGTGAATGGATGACATTTCGGAACTTTTGTTGTAGTATTGCAACGACCTTTTGTTCATAAAAGATCAGATAGAAGTGGCACCAACCGAAACTTCAAAAGTACAAATTTTATTTTATTGTACCTAATTATGTAAATTTTGCAATTTAAACTTTGTTACTTGACAGGGATACTTCAGAGGTATTTTTAAGTTGTATGCATAAAACAATTTATTCGATTGTAATTAACTGGTTAATTCTACTACAAAAACTATACAGCTTCAACGAAAATTAAAAATTGTTGACACTTATTATTGATGCACTTGTTTTCCCATGAATTTGACCACGAAGTGTTTGAAAATTCACAAAAATCATCCAACAGTTACCTTTTGTTCTTTGTAGTGGTGTCATCAGTTGAGGGTCTTGTGTTTATGACCCAGGTTCCACAGCACCAGTACAATGATTTCCAATATCAACGTTATTCGGTTGCAGATAGTTAGCTTTGGTTTTCATGTACAAGTAGGTGTGCAAATAGCAGCATGCCAAAACAATTTTTCTAATTTTGTGAGGTTAAAATTTAATGTCTTTTTGAAATATTTTGAATTTCCTGATTAATATTCCAAAAACATTTTCAACCCCCGGTTTTGTTGAGACAATCTGTAATTGAAAATTTTTCTCTAGTCTGCCAAAAGGGTTTGCTGCAAAATTTTATAAAATCAGGTAAGCTTCATTACCAAGTTACTGCCATTAGTGCTTCCAACACAATTATGGAGATTCTATTGATCTTTGAATTTCTTTGCAACCTGTTTCCATCCCTTTTCACATTTGGAAACTTTAAACAAAAAACTATACACACATTTTAATAATAGAATGAAAAATAAATACATATAAGTGAACGTATTTGATTACTATTAAGTTTACTCTCCATCATCCATTCTCACACTTACCTCCAAAAGTTAAGTGTATCTTTTCAAATCTGCTTCATCTAGTCTTTTCCACCAAAAACAAAAAAAAGTCGGTCAGATTTCGCTTAGCAACTGGCGGGATCAGCAGTTGACTATTTTAAGTGGCTTGAGAGACAGAAGAGAACATGCTAAAGGCTGAGCAATGAAATTAAAGAGGTAACCAGGCTAAACACACTTTGCTACAAAAATCACAAACAACATGTTTTTAAAAGAAAATTGGAAAATTTTACAAAGAAGGATTGCGTTTTGAGATGTATCCATTAGGGATGGTCCGCGGTCGGATTTTGGTCCGGTCCGGCCTGAAATCCGGTCTGAATTTGAACCGAGCTTCGGGTTTATATCTTTAGAAGATTTTTTTATTATTATTGAGTTTAAGACTTCGTACCTTTTGGTAGACCACTCTATTTAATTAATGATAATATATAACATACGTTATAAAACGATTGACTTTCTTAACTTGATTTTTGTTATGGCTAAAATTAGGTGTGATTTATCATCTCTAGTTCCGTCCATTCTCATTAGAACATTATTTTCACATGAAATTAAGATTTTGTTTTATTCGTTATTATTTTTCTAAAAACGCGTAACTTTATTTTGAATTGTGTTAAAAACTGTTGGTTTTAATTTATCCCCGTTAAAATGTGTACGAATTATTTCAATCGATTTAAACTTTGTCAGATTTTCGTATCAAATACGTACATAAATACAAATACGTAAGCAATTCGGAAACGCGGACCTCAAAACATAGGTTATAATATATAAAAACTGTAGCTGTTTTTTACTCTAAAAGTTGGTTTGGTAAATATAGCTGTATAATTCTGTATTTTTTATACATATTTACCAAGTATTTAACACACACCTTATGGTTTACTTGCATCGACTACCTGTTTTTTAAGTCGGACTAAAAAGCAAAACTTTTCGAGACGACTCTATTTCAAAATCGAGGTCATGTTCAATCTAAAAAATTTAATAAAGACTTTTCTGATATTCGGATGAGCTAAAGCTCATCAGCAGGTAAAAACGTAATTTTATAATACTACAATTTGCAGATTAAAAAATGGGACTTTGACCCGGTTATTAGGGTAGGACGTTTCGGGTTAGTTATACAGTTTTCAGATTTGATCCGGTCTGATATCATCCTTAGCACCCACGTTGGTCACCTTCGCCATGTTCTTTGTCATTGTCTCATTTGTGTTTTTGGAGTTATTTAAATTGTAACGCTACCCTAACTCAACACAACAAATTCACAGTTCTCTTCTAACTGACCTTTTTTTTCACTTTAGCGTACCAACAGCAATATAAAAAAACCTCGGATAACACAAATGCTGCTAAGTTTTTTTTTTCATTCACGTCAAAGTGGTATTGCTGTATTATGTAATTTCCAGTTAATCGACATTTATACAATATACAAAAAAAAATAGAAACAAACTTGACAACGTTCTTTCATATTTCGATAATTGCTGGGCAAATTTTGATTATGATGAGTTCCAGAGTCTGAGAAGCAATGACCCAAGAATTTTGGGTCTTCTAAATTCCTGCCAAAAGCTAGGCACTTTAATGTAATAGAGTATGCTTTTTTCGATTTTGGGGCGTACATAATGTAATAGAAAACAAAATTCCCATCGTTCGTTCTAATAAAATTTTTGTAATTCTTCGGCTGAGAAAACGCTTAGGAAGTTAAGTAAATGCTATTGTTCGAGTACAAAACTCAATTGTGACTGAGTTTTGATAAAAGATTGTAGAGTTGATTAAAGCGCGTGTTAATCGATTGACTGAACCGTTTGTTCAGGCTACTTGATAGTCTAGGGCAGTGGTTCCTAAACTCTTTCAGCCCTCGGACCCCTTTTTATAATCAAAACTTGCCCGTGAGTGAAAAAACTACGTAAATGCATAATTGAAAAATTAAAAATTAAATTTTGATGCCTTAAATAACAAATTTCCACAAATACTTATTTCTAGTCGGTTTCTTTTTTTTGTAATAAAGCTCATAACAGCACTAAATCTACGTTCTGCTAAATGGAAAGACGGTAAAGCAATCAACAGCTTCTGTGCAATAGCTCATGATACCAGATATAAACAAGTATCTGTTCTTGTAACCAGAAGTTGTCGTATCCTTGTTTAAATATTGGTTTGCGCTCTTCATTTGTGGATAATTTAATAAGTTGCTCCTGTACTAGTACGTTTTTATATATCTGTGGCTTGGTTCTAAAATGGCCAATGTAATATTTTTTAATAAAACAGCTTATGTCCACTAAGTTGTTGTTAAAAAAAAATACTTTTTAGACAAAAACAGCCAATGTTTTAGGTTGTATCAGTAAAGAGATATAGAAGTATACTTGGCCAATGTCTAACACTTTTAAATTATATAACAAATTTCTAAAACGGTCATAGTAGACATAGGTTCTTTCTGTGACATTATATTTTAGTTTAAAAGCGCCAATAATGACATTGGCGTTTTTAAAATTACAACAATTGTGGGTAATCAGCTGACCTAGTTTGACATTGGTCTTTGCGTCGTTTAACATTTACATTACATTGCCAATTCTATACAAGAAGCAGGTAAACAATTTTAAAGATTACGAAATAATTAAATTGGCGAAAGCCAATGAAAATACACAAGAAAATACTACCTGAGTAACGGCTCTAACAAAGTAAAGGTCTGCCAAATAATGTTAGAGCGATTATAAAAAAAAAGTTCTTCTTCAGGCATTTGTCCTCAAGACGGCAGAGGACTCCATAGAAATCAACCTCAAATACAACAGGAAAAAAATAAACATTTGGATTTGCCCTGGCCAAAATGAGAACTTTTTAATAGCAGTAATGTTATTAACTATTACACGTAAGTTTAGCTTTAAAAAGAGAGAAGTAGCCATAAATCACAAGTTCTTAGTGCCTGGACACACACATATGGAAGCAGATACCATTTATGCTGCTATAAAAAAAAAACAAAAAAGTACACGACTGCAAATGACTATATACCAAAGAACTGGGCAAATTTGATTAGAATGGTGCCAAAAGATCCACCAATCAAAGTTGTAGAGGTTCGGCTGAGTCAGTTTCTACAGTTGAAAGAACTACTCAATGGAGTATTTTAACATCGCAAAACTAATACTATTAGAATAGCAGTCGGTTGGTCACAAATTTGATAGATGCAGTACCGCACTAATGATCTAGGTAAAGTGTTTTACAAAAATTTTGTGAACCCTGAAAAAGAAATTAACATTCTCGACTTAACTTCGGTGCTAAAACTATTACCCATTTCAGAAACTTTTCTAAAACTACCTGTCTTAAAAATTCTGAGTTTAAATGAATTAATGCTGCATATCGACGCCAACAGCCGTTTATACTATCAAATTGTTTTGAATTCATTATCACCATAGAAAGAAATGGACGAATATCACCCGGATGACGAACCCGACTACGATGATGACGCTGCAGCAAATGTTTTGTAATCCTATTTTATTTCAAATATTAAATTTAAAAACTTCTGTATAATTGTAAAATTTAGAAAAAAAAATATAATGTTGAAGGAAACACTTAAACTTAAAACAACATTTACTCAAAACAAGCATTTTTGACTTAGGCCTTTTCATAACCAAGTCAGAAGTAGTAGCCAATATGTTTTCTCAAGACGACGACGTTGATGATGAGGTAATAGTGAGTGAAACTAATGATTCTGAGGTAGATGAGCTGTATGAGAGTGACTATCAGACTGATAGTGATCAAACTGTTGTTAGTGATCTTGCAGCTGATTCTGATTCCGAAACCAATTTGCAAATTAGTCAATCGTTGTTACCTGGTTACAAAGGAAAAGATGGTACAATATGGAGCAAAAATCCACCAAGATGTGGTCGCACTCCTTCATATAATATTCTTCGTTCAGCAGCTGGCCGACAAGAAAACGCAAGAAATGCAAATACTCCAATTGATGCATGGAATTGCATGATAGATAAAAAAATTATAGACCTTGTTGTGAAATGCACAAATATATATATTGAAAAATTAGACACCGGTTTTCAAGACAACGAGATGCGGGACTAACTAATGTAACTGAAATTGAAGCCTGGATGGGACTTTTATATTGTGCAGGTGTACTAAAAGGATGTAAATTGAATGTAAAAGATTTGTGGTCGACTGATGGGAGCGGTATCAATATAGTTTTTGCAACAATGTCCATGAAGCGATTTCTTTTTCTGTCAAGAACCGTGAGATTACGCAATGTCCACGACAGGTCAGAAAGAAAGAAAAGCGATAAGTTGGCACCAATCAGGGAAGTTTCTAATTTGTTCCAGAGAAATTTTCAAGCGAATTATACGATGGGCGCATACGTAACTATCGATGAAAAATTGGAGCCATTTAGGGGCCGTTGCAGTTTCCGGCAATATATAAAAAGCAAACCAGCAAGATATCTAATCAAGATTTTCTTGTTGTCTGATGCAAACACATATTATACTCCAAATTTTGAAATAAATGCCGGAAAGCAACTGGAAGGCCCACATGCATGTAGTAATAAACCATCTGATATTGTGCTACGTATGACAAATTACATAAGTCAATCCGGAAGAAATCTAACCATGGACAACTGGTTCAATAGTATTCCTTTATTTCAAATTTTACTGAAGGATCACAAAATAACTTGTGTCGGAACACTTAGAAAAATTAAAGCCGAAATACCCAAGGAATTCATTGTTACAAAAGGAAGAAAAGTCAGTTCAAGCTTGTTTGGATTCACCAAAGATATGACACTTGTACCATATATTCCCAAAAAACGAAAAGTAGTTGTACTGCTCTCAACGATGCATCATGATGCCACAATTGATCCCGACACAGGAGACAAAAAGAAACCAGAGATGATTTCATTTTACAATTCTACTAAAGGCGGAGTAGATACTGTAGATGAGTTATTCGGCAATTATTCTGTATCTAGAAAATGTCGTCGAGGGCCTCTTACCGTTTTTTTGGGTTTATGAATATGGCAGTAATAAATGCCGATAAACGATAAACTTATATCACGCAGACATTTTTTGAAGGATATAGATTTGAAACTCACTTATGACCAGTTGTAAAATCGTAGATTGATACACTGCCGTCTAATCTAAACTTAATTATTCAGATGATTAGTTCCAAAGATGAGACCAGTGAGGATCCTGTACAAAAACGTCCAAAAGTTCAAAAAGGACGATGCGAAGATTGCCCGAAAAAGAAGGACCGCAAAACTCAAACTTCGTGTATGCATTGTGACAAACTAATTTGCAAAGAGCACGACAATCCTTTGTGCAAAACATATTTGGAAAAATCACAGAACTATCTGCAATCGATAGAGCCAGAGGAAGTTAGTGATTGATATTGAGTGATACTCGTAATTCTATGTTTCATTTATTTTTTATTAATTTTTTATGTACTTTGTCTAAGTTTTTTGAATAAATTTGAGTTCTTGCCTATATAGCAATATACTTAATTAGTTGTGAAGCTTCAAGCTTATTCCTTGCTCTTTTGCATAGTGGGTAAAATTTACCAGGCGCGCGTGCTTGCGTCAGAAATAGAGGCGCGCGTGCTAACGGGTTAAAAAACATAATTTTGGATCATATTGTTTACACTTAGTACAACATTTGAAGGAAACCGATTTTTTAAAACGTGTCTCTTTTTGTGATAATGTATTGTAAAAAATACAAGAAATAATATCCCTAAACGCGATTAGCATTACTAAGAATTTTGGAACTTTAACGTGTAACGTGGTAACAAAATTTTCGACTTTTACATTTACGAAAAAAATAAGAAAAGTAAAATATAGTATACCTATGGATTATAGCAATTTATGATTATCTATATTATAGGAAAAACTTATCTTAAAATTTTAAATACCAGAATTCAACCCCGGTTAAATAATATGCAACATCACAAGAAAAATTTATGGTACACGATGCACCTCCTTACAATACCAACGATGTCTCCAGAAAACTTTATGTAATTTTTGAAGATCGTTGGTTTGCCAATAATGGTCCCTTTTTTATGGCTACCTAAATCACCTGGTTTTAACCCAATGGATTTCTATATTTGGGGTAGAATTAAACATATTGTTTATGCGCTATGCATTCAGTTCACTTTCTCCTCAAGAAATTTTCAAGATCAACAAATGGAGCTGTTACAAAACGTCACCTGAGATGTAACTGTCAATGTTTTGAACACTTGTAAATTAGTTTTATATTTCAAGTTTGTTAGTGTAAATTAAAAAAAAATATTTAAATTGTTTTCATTACAATAACAAATATTTTTTTTTTATTTTACGTAAAAAGTAGTGATTTTAGACAATTCTGATGTGTATACATTTTTGAATTTTAAAATTCAAAACTTCAAAATAAAATTCAAAAACTTTTTTTTATAATTTAATTTTTTGTTATTTTCTTTTATAAAATAAAATTTATTTCATCAATTTAGGTCAGACAGTTTTGTAAATAATAGAGTTTAAGTAAAAACTTATAGCGAAGTAATAACATTCTGCTGAACTTTCATTGTTTATTATTTTGAAATCAATATACACAACGTTTCGATTGCTGTGGTATCTGCAATCGTCATCAGGTGAATACTGTATTCAGCGAAGTAATAACATTCTGCTGAACTTTCATTGTTTATTATTTTGAAATCAATATACACAACGTTTCGATTGCTGTGGTATCTGCAATCGTCATCAGGTGAATACTGTATTCAGCGAAGTAATAACATTCTGCTGAACTTTCATTGTTTATTATTTTGAAATGAATATACACAACGTTTCGATTGCTGTGGTATCTGCAATCGTCATCAGTTGAATAATGTATTCAGTATTTATTTCAAAATAATAAACAATGAAAGTTCAGCAGAATGTTATTACTTCGCATCAAGCAACATTGTTTAATACATTCAAACAAACGTTAAAAACTTATAAATGACAAAAAAATATAAAAATCAAAATAACTCAAAAACAGTTGAGAATCGATAGTATGTTGTGTTATCAAACTTATGTTCATTTTTGATAAAGAATCCAAATCCATTTAAAAAACATGATAGTTCCATTTTAAATAACAGAGCTATAGTCTAATTCCGGTATAAACGAAAGTAGCGCCATGTTTTTACAGAACATAAACTTTTTATTTAACATATATGTATATGTTACGGGTAAAGTTAGATTAACGGTTAAAACTAGGTTTACCCGGGTAATCCTAGTTAACACCAGGAAATATGGGTAAAGTCCGATATATAACTGATATCGTACATGTTTTCTAGCTTTACCCGGGTAAACCGCGTTCTATCTGCTTTCGCTTGGTTAAAGTTAGGTATACAAAAAATTATTGTTTGAAAAATACATTTAATTTGAAAAACACATTTTACAAATAAGAACACTAAAACTGTATACTAAAATCTATTTGTTTAAACAAGACAAGCTGCTGTGACGTTTTGAGTTACAAAGATTTCCAATAGCTTTACATTTACATTTATTGGTCATGCATTTAGTTTTACAGTTGCATCGTTTATAACCTTGACCTCCTAAAAGTGACTGTTTGTTTGCAAGTTTCCGTAAACTCTTCTTTACCAGTGATACACTTTCCAGATCTACAAGTTTCTCACTACTCACAGAAAATTGGTTCCTGGAAGACATTTCCTCAATAGTTCCACTCTTGTTTGCTAGTTTATAAAAATCGTCGTCGGTTTTCTCAATAACTGTCATCAGAATGTTTCTAAAATCGTCCCTCC
Organism: Aquatica leii; assembly: GCA_035610365.1. Lineage (NCBI taxonomy): Eukaryota > Metazoa > Arthropoda > Insecta > Coleoptera > Lampyridae > Aquatica > Aquatica leii. Next base: position 18,781,188 of record CM069434.1, on the reverse strand, counting down.
CTCGATCAACGTCTGGAATTTTTACTCTTACTGTATCTCCAACGGAACATGGAGGGAACTTTGAATTAGATAATGCTTTCATCTTCTTTGCTTGATTTTCTAAATTTATTTTTGCATCTAGTCTGTTTGACTGTATATATTTTTTGGCACGAGCAAAGTTCACACCGTATATTCGCTGATGTACATGGCTTATCACAATCTGCACATTTGGTCTGATTTTCTGAAGTTTCTATATTATTGGCGTTTTCTCTATATTTATTGTCGACATTTTCCATACTGCCACCTTCGGTAGTATCTTTTTGCGGTTTGTCACCTTTAGTAATTTCTTCTTGCGGGTTGTCTGTTTCTGGGTCACACTCCATAGACTGGTCTTCGTGTTGTTTTTGTTGGGGCTGTTCTCCTACACCAAATTCTCTGACGACTTTCTCAAGCTCTTCTTCGGTTCGTAGATTTTCAATAATTTCTTTTGGAAAAGCAGATGCGGATAGACCGACTTTAATATCATGGCCAAACATGGCGGAATAAGGAGATCGTTTTATTCCATCATGGTATGCCCTATTTTTCATTAACTGGGCAAATCTCAGGCCCTCTGACCATCGCCTGCGGTTTTCATCGTCCATCCACGTCATGAGCATATTTTGTATAAGTTGGTTTGCTCTTTCCACGCTGCCTTCTGACTCACTGTGACGCAGTTTGCCATGCAGCATTTTAAAGCCACTCCACATTGTACATAACTCCTGAATGACACGGTTAGCGAACTCCCGGCCGTTGTCCGATTGTAGTATAGATGGGGCGCCAAAAATACAAAATATCTCTATCAGGCTCTTAGCAATATCCTCGGTCCTTTTCGATTTTAGTGCACGTATCTGAACAAACTTGGTTTGGTGGTCCTGATACACCATGATAAATTTGTATTCTTCGTGTGAATGGGATTGCATGTCAATTAAATCCACTTGACAACGGCTGTTCATCTCCGAAAATACCATTGGTTTAACCACAAGCTCTTTTTTGACAAATTTTAATTTCTTTTGACACCCTTCACACAAGCGCAGATATAACTTAATAACATCTTGAGTTATATTCTTGTACTTTTTCTTACATTCACTTTCCATACGATGTTCACCACCATGTCCAATAGCCAAATGGGCAACATGCAAAATGTCAAACATTTCATCGTTTATAATATAATATTTTATGCTAGATTCACCTGATGATACACGAGCAATAAGCTTTTCAACGCCTCTAACAGAATATATGTCAAACCTTTTACCCGGGTAAACCTAGTTTTAACCGTTAATCTAACTTTACCCGTAACATATATACAAAATAAAAATTAGAATTATATTTGTAGAATTTGATAAACCAATGGTATCAGCTCTCAAAGGCGGACCTTGTATAATAATTGACTTTGAAAACATAGTTTTACTTAGATTTCAATTTATCACTTTACTTTAGAGTTTTATTATAATTACGTACATAACTACTTTAAAAAACGAATAGTAATGTTTGCAATGAGAGCAGCACAATAAAAGTTTTTTTTAAATAATTTACATATTCTATTTTGCTTGAGCAAGTCTTATTTGTAATGTCGATCAGTAAACCAAAATTACTAATGAAATCAGCTCTAACAATTGGAAGTTGCACATCTGCAATTATAAAAGACCAACATAATTTACGACGTAATCTTATATATAAACTAATTAACAGCTCTCTAAAGATTAAAATAGAAGATCCATTCGCGGTATATAAGATCTGCTTAGATGTACATTTACGCTAAACCATAGTAAGAGATAATACAGAAATATCTGCTATAGAATCAATTAGAATTTTTATATTTGAATATTGATCATACACAAATAAGGAGAAACTTCAGGAGCCCTTATGTCTTGCTGCATTAAGCTTCTTTTCAGCAACTTCGAAAAAATAATTTCAAGTCGTTAGGTATCTTTTCTAAGGAACTTAGCAAATCACAGGTTTTTTACGGTATATATGATCGTAAACTGTTAGCTCCTTACCAAGCAGTTTAACATTTTTGACATAATTTGGAAGGTCGTACATTTACCGTTTATATAGACTATAAGCAATTAATTTATGCGTTTGAGCAACGCCCTGAACGATCAAGTCCTAGACATCTACGACTCTTTGATTCTATTGGACAATTTACTACTGACATAAGATATATACCAGGTTTGTCTAATGTCCCAGCTAACATCATCTCTCTTATTGAAGTGATGCAATTGTCATCTACCATTTCTCTACAACAGATTGCTAGAGCTCAAGTATCATGCAATGAACTTAAACATCTGATGGCGTCAGAATCCTCTTCTTATAAATTCCAAAACATGCATCTGGATTGTGGATTAACGCTTATTTGCGATTCCTCCTCTGAAAAACTTCGTCCTTGTGTTCCCTTTGCGTATCATAGACAAATTTTCAATTCATTGCATAATATGTCTCAACCTGGCATAGCAGCTTCAGTTAACCTTTTGCAGCAAAGGTTTTGTTGGTCTAGACTCAAACGCGATGTGTCACTATAGGCTAAAACTTGCATTGTTTGTCAACGGAGTAAAATAGAGAAACACACTTCTAGTGCAATTGGTGTTTATCTACCAAGCACAAGAAGATTCTCTTACATAAACGTGGACATTGTGGGACCACTACCACCATCACAGGACTATTTACAATGATCGAAAAATTTTCTCGTTGACCTGAAGCTGTTCCAATAGTAGACATCACCTCCGAAACTGTTGGTAATGCAATTTTTTGCAACAGGATATCGCGTTTTGGTGCGTCGTCACAACTGATAGAGACAAGCAGTTCTAATGTTAACTGCTTACGAGCTTAGCTCGATTAACTGGAACAAATCGACTGCATACCATCCAGCAGCAAATGGGGTTAATAAACGTTGACATCGAATCCTCAAATCAGCGTTAAAAGCTAAGTTAAATCACGATTGGGTCTTCACTTTACCATTGGTGATGCTAGGACTTCGATCTTTCTAAATTTGATCAACTTTTAAATCTTGTGAAAGACGTTATTTCTTTTCAGTCTGACGTTTATAGTTTTTATTGCTCTTGTGGTCGTGCATACATTGTAGAAACGGATAGAAGCGTAGGAATTCGTATTAAAGAACATTAAAGATGTAGTCGTCTTAAAAAAAAATCTAAGTCAGCAGTAGTGGGGCACATGCTAGAAATGGGTCGTCAAATTTTGTTTTCTAATTTTCCTTTACCGGAAATTTGGAAACCAATTTTGGGGGTCGATGTATAAAAGCGAGATTTTACGGCGCAATCAATCATTTTATTCTAGGTTCTGAAGGTGTTCATTATAACGCGTGACGATAGCTCAGCTTGAATGGAAAATTGTAATACGAATATAACCCGTAAAAACATGAATTGTACTATAGTTTACGTTTTATCATATTATTTCATTGTCTGTTGTGTTTTTTACGATTGTCAATTTAATTCGACAGTTCATTAATTTTGTTTATACTTTGTAAAACGTTTAAATCGTCTACGTTCGTTACAGAAAAAAATTGTGCGAGTATTAAATACATTTCGAATATAATTTTTCTTCATTATAATTTTATAATGCACGTTAATACATTCTCTACAGCTTAAAATTTTTACTATCAATTTTGTAATTTATATAACACTTGTACAAACTTTGAATTTTGCTTTCGATATTTTATTTTGTGTTGAATTTTAATGTTAACATACAATTTTTTTTCTGTAATTTGTATAATTTTTATCTAACCTTTGGCTTTATGTTAAAGTTTTTTCACTGCACCAATAAACAACTTACCTACATGTTTACACTACATTTACACCATTATTATGTTGGGCATCTCAAACATGATTGTTCTGACACATTTTGCTAAAATTCTTCACCAACAAGTGGTCATGCATATAAGGAATAATTTGTTTTACAGTTAGTACAGTTATTAACTAATTTTTCCTGTTTGTTTTAATTTTTTTGTTAGTAACACAACTTTTTTAACCTACAGTTGCAATAAAAATGATTCACATTATTAAGGATCAACTTACTGAAGTTTTTAAAAGTAATAATACTTGCAAGACTTTTAAAAACAGTTAAAGCAAAGAAATACTGCTTTGTGCACATTTTAAAAAATGTAAAAACGATTTTTTTTATGCCGCAAAATTAATAAAATAACGTACTTTAGATACAAAATTAAGAGTGTTTGTATATATTTACATTTTTTAAATAAATCAAAATTTTATACGTTTATGTACTATCTATTATCATAAAGTATTTTTAGTATCAATTATTTTTTCTTCTTCGAAGAAGTCTTATTTTCTAATGTATCAAAAATTTGTTGATTTAAACCAAAAAATTAAACATTTGTAACAATTAAATAACTATGATAACAATTTTGTTGTGATTTATAATATGTTTGTAATGCAAATATTATTTTTATACCATATTCTTTATGTTATAATTCCTAAAGTACAAACTACTAAAAATAGTAATTCTATAAAAAAATTGTTTTATAAAGATAATTTAAAAAAGTTAGTTTTTGCGTTTCTAAAACTGTTAACAATAATGCTTACTAAGAATTATTTAACAGCTACCAGTCCGTTTTGCAAGAATATGTTTAGATAGATGTTTGAATTATTGAGTCGTTTATATTTAATAAACAAAAATGCAAAAAATAGCACAAACAATAAAAAGTCAGTAAATGTACATAATAAGCATTGGCGTTAATAATTATATATTATATTATTATTAATAAAAGAACAGATAGATAAAAACCAAATCGTTGATCATAAATTAATTAAAATTAAAAAAATGAAATCTTAATAAGTTGATACTGAAAATATATGTTTGTTAACAGCAATTCCAATAACGTAGGTAATGGAATAGTTATGTTAGTTTCAGGGAAAACTACAGAACAACACAATTTATGTAAGTGAATGGGGTTAAAGTTAAAAAAATTACTATACCTTAGATAGCATCATTTAGCAATGCTGTGGTGGCCAGACAGAAAATGTATAAAATTACCACTAACTATGTGAATGGGACAGTTAAACAGCGATCAACGAAGTCCAAGCGGACCAATCAAATTGCCAGAGTTTTTGTGTTATACGTGTATTGAAACGTAAATACAGTAGCAGTGGCGTAACCCTGAAGTGCTGAATTTAAAATTGAATCGTTTTTACTCGTATGTTGAATTCTTATCGTGAGTTTAACATACCAAAGCAATTCTGTTTTGTTTTCGTTATTTATTGTTACTACTTTTTAACATACAGATTTACTGTAACGTTAGTACTATTGTTTTAAATTGTTATTGAACTTTTTCTCTTTTAATTAAAATAATTAATTAAACAAAATTACGGGTAATGGTTAAAGTTTATTTGAACAATGGTTTAAAAGACGATAATCGTTTGTTGATTATTGGTTAACGATGTATACAAAACACATCGTTATGATGCACATGTACTTTTTCCATTTACATTTTTGAATAGACAGCTTTGTAAATGGTTTATTGAAGAATCAGCGCCTAACATGCATGATCATCCTTTCCGTAAAATCAATTATGAATCGGCGTTTCTGTATCGATTTAATCAATCATTCTTGTTAAATAAATTGATTAATACAGTTTACCCCCTACTAACATGTCCGTCAAAGCAATTTCAATTTAACAACTCAATTATTATTTGTTTGTTGTTTGTATAAACAATTACAAGCTCATCAGTATTGTTAACTTTTTTAACGCGTGTACATTTATGTGTGGATCACGTTTTGCCTGTCTACGTACTATTCCTGTACTTGCAATAAAATAAGATTTTCTAAAATAAACTAACGTATTAGTTACTAGGATGACTGGACAACTATAAACTTACCTTTTTTGTAAAACATATTTCTAAAAGACGTTTAAGATAGAAGTACTGCTATAGATACCCGCTAAGTAAAAGTGGATTTATAAAATTTTAAAAAATTTAAATCAGTCTTAAGTTTTGCTATATCTTAGTGTATGTAAAAATAAACGTTTAGTAACACTTCGTTTATTTATACTTAGCAACGAACTAAACTGGTGACAAATCTGTTGATACGTTTCGATACAAAACTTTTCATATAGTTTAATGTTAGTAATGCAACAATTTGATTGCATCTGAGATAATCATGAAGAATAAATAAACGGATCTTGCATACTTTAACCAATGACAAGTTTTAAAGAATAATTAATTATTCGTTACGTTTACGTTATATTCAAGCTGAAGTGTCTTCTATGTTACTAGAACCTGAAGAAGCCGTTACATCAGAAACAACCAGTACAAACATTTTAAATTTTTTTGTGCTGCCTTAATTGCGAATATTAATATTTGTTTGTTAGTGTAGTTACGTAATGACGAAACAAATTCTAGAGCCGCAAAGCGATAAATTAAAATATATTTTTTCAAAGTCAATTATTGTTTAAGTAGAAGTGCGTATCTAGTAGAAATTACATTTCAAAATCTCTATAATTTTATTAAAATTGATTAAAAAAAGTTTTAGAAATATTATGCATTTAAATAGTACAGTATCTCTGAGTATTTGTTACTGCGTATGCTACGTATGGTAATATAAACTAACACAAAATTTTATATTGAATCATTGATTTACATATTTATCTTGGTTTGCTGCATTAAATTTGTTGCTTCAATAATATTTTTTTTTAATTTAAAAAATGGATGAAATATATTACATGGGATCTGTACAGGAGATGAAGACGGAGAATATACATACATCGGCCTTAGAGGAACAACAACAATAAACTACAGCATCATAAACAAATTGGCAGAGCAAAGAATAAAGAAGTATACAGGGGGAGAGAGAACTGAATCAAATAATCAAACTTTGATAATAGAACTGCAAGAGACAGAAAAAAGGATAAAAATACAAACGACGAGAAAATTAAGATTACGACGTGGAAAAGAGAAGATATCATAAGATAGAAGAACACTTTTAATGTGCAAAAAGGAGATAAAAAATATAGAACAAGTAATAACAACGGTAGAGGAGTCAATGCATTATAAGACTATTAAATAAAATCAGTTTAAAGCAGGATGAAAGAAATGTTGGAATAATGACTGCAAGCAGAAGAAAAGAGAAACAAGAAAACTACTGAGAAGATAGAAGAAATAAGAAAGCACAGCATCAAACTCTACTTAAAGTCAAAGAAGGAATGCAAGGACATGTGTTATAACAAAAAACAAGACTGGAATAAACAGGAACTAAAAGAAATAAGTGAAATAACCAAAGAACATGACCTATAGAAATATATAAATAAAGATAGAAAAAAATATACGACAATTCTACAAGAAATAAGAGCAGAGGACTGAAAAACGTATTTTATGGAATAACTGGAGAGGAGTGATACAAGAAGAACAATAGAGAATGACGATCAAGTAAAAAAATAAAAAAAAATTTAATAAGAAAATTGACAAGCAGATAAATAAATTTGAGGAAAATAAAGCAACTGGAACAGATAATATACCAAACAAAACTTGGATTAACCTATCAGAAATAGGAAAACAAATAATAGAAACAAACTTGATGTAATTTGGCAGCAAGGAAGTACACCAACGGATTGGAAAAAAGGGCAAATTTATTCAATATTTAAGACGGGAGAAAGGCTGGACTCAAGCAACTATAGAGGCATAACCTTGTTAAATACAATATACAAAATATATGTAATGATCGTGTATGCCAAGCTAACTTAAAGAAAAAGACATCCTAATAAAGAGCCAAATGGGTTTTTAGAAAAGAGAGGAGCACCATAGATAATATTTACATATTGAGTTATGGGACAGAAAGATAATTAAAGAAAGAGAAAAGAAAAAAGTATGTCTTCTTTGTAGACAACATTCGATAGCATAAATAGAATAAAACTGTTTGTGCATGCTGTAATGATTTAAAATCCGACCTTGTAATTGCAACAAAATTGATCAGCAATTCTGCAATTAGTACGCAGGAACTAAAGCATTCATCTACATCACGTTCGCAATTCAGCAAATTTTTATTGTTTATACCTGTTTGTGTCTTCATTTATTTGTTGGCGGTGGCGTAAACGTTTACGTATTGGTCCGGTTGGGCGTGTCCCTCCCGGGAGTACGATAGGAAGTTATTGCATCCTCCTGAGGGTTAACTGAAGCCCGTCGGCGTGAATTGGGATAACTCCCTTATTAAAACAATCAAATAACATAAACAAATTCACAACGAGGTTTTTAAAGTTTGCTACCGGTACGTGTTCAAAGTAATTTAGTACTTTTAAAATAATTTGTTTGCTCACGCGCATTCATTTCAGTCATTGCAATTTATTGCATTCAACCCTGATCCAAAACCCTTGAGTATTTCATTTAATTAGCCTCATCATGACAATCATTCACCAATTAAGTTTCACACAATTAAAAGTTGTCAAAGAGAGTTCTACGCATCGATTAAGACCAGTAAACCAGGTTCAGTTACCGATACCATAATCGCACGAACACGCAAGATCAACGCTCGCCGATTAAAAAGAACGAAACTGCTATTCTTACCTGCAATATCCAAAATTCTGTACACTTGTTAATTGCCCTTTATTTACATGTAGTCTCCTGGCGGAAACCAACAAGGACACGATACAAATTAAGCAGTCAGAAGAGCAGTGCGTTACGAATCAAAGGTGAAGAACGCGGTAGAAGGAAATTACGTGGCGGAAGTGTGACGAGGTATAAGAAAAGATAAACAAAGCAACGAAAAAACAAAATAGGCAGAGAAGAGGAAACAAGTGTATGAAAATGCTGAGGTGTCGTAGGAGGCAAGAAAAGAAAGAAGAAAAGGGGAGCTGGGGAGTGAGGTCACAGAGAAAAAGAAAGAATTACACTGGCAAGAAATAGAAAGAAAATGGTGCACCTACTATGGCAATGTAAGAAGTTAGAGCAGAAGGTTATTTGGGTTCTACACGAAGATGGAAGGGGAGACGGATGAATCAAAAAAGTCCTAGACAGTTGAGGAAAGAAGAGGAGAAAGAGTGTATTTTTATTTTTAAAAACCTTTTTTGAACCCAGTACTGCACGATGGTGCATGCAATGTACCATTTATTAAACCTCTTTCCATTGCTGCACGAACGCTCAGATTATGTACCACTTCATATAATATAATACTTATGATTCATATTCGCACGGCTGCAGGTTTGTCATGCTCAAATTCATTTAGTTTCAAAAATTATTGACAGTTAGTTGTTCTTGGTGTAGTTACCGACTTGTGCGTATAAAAGAAAACATTACATAGTTTTATTGTATTTTAATGAAAAATACTTGTATTGTGTAAAAATTGACTACAGTGATTTTGATAAGTAATTGATATTATATTTACGTTAAAAATGAATTTTACTTAGATGTACATGAGATCTATTTGGTGGTACATTATAAGTACCAGTGGAAATATGGCAAAAATATTCTGAAACTTAAATAATTTTATAATTGATTTTAACTTACTGTTCATAAACATCAATCAAAGGAAGTAATTGATGAATTGGATCTGAATGACAATCAAAGAACTAAAAATTGATGAAGAAATTATTAAAGACGAATTTGATTCGTCAGAACTCAAAAACAATATTAATTTCAGCCTGTTATACAATTATAAGAAATAATATTCAGGAAGCACAGACAATACCTATATGGAACACTAATTTTATGGGCCAGGATATTGGCGATTTTACAGATTCTGCAGATATAGTTATTATTAAGCTATTAAGTTGGTGGAGAATCCTGTATATCACAGAAGGACAAAACATATTGATATAAAGTATCATTTTGTGAGAGAATGTGTCGTGAATAAACAAATTGTACTTAAATATATGCCAACTGATAAAATGTTAGTCAATTTTTGTACTAAACAGAGAAAAACATTTGAATTGTGTAAATGGAATAGGACTGTTAAACTTTTTGTTTGTATGTATTATTACTATTACTTCGCACTATTAAACTCATTGTAATTTTTTTTGTTTGTTTGTTTCGTTATGTTATTATAAGAAGGGAAAGTGTTATAAAATGTGTTTTATAATAACATGAACTTGTAGCATATTAGTAGGTAGAATGTTGTTAAGTAGTTCAATGTGTACGCGCGCCAAAAACAATATATAAGTTAGAGTTACCTTGTTTTTTGTGAGTACGTTAGTACGTTATTAGATCCTGTATGTATAGTATTTTTCATTCTGTTCTTTAAATAAACTATAAAAGTGTAATCGTTCATTTTTTTTGCTCTCATTTGTTTTTTTTTCATAGAAACTTCACATAAATAAATATGTATGTGTATCAATATTTACTTATTTACGACCTTCCTAGGCATTTATTATTCTTTTATAAATACATATATCTTACCAAATAACTTCACAAAGAAAGTAAAAAAATTATACTTTTGTCTATTGGTCGTTACACTGTGAGCCAGTTCGGATTACTGGAATGTTCGGATTACGGAAGTTCGGATTATGGATATTGCACTGTACATACTTTTCTATATTACAATTAAAATTTTGTATTATTGCTAAAGTGGAACCAGTGAATGTACGTAGAGATAAATCGCAATACAATTTGTTATTATTATTCGTTGTATAATATTTTATTTTAACATTTTTTGTCATGTTACAAATTTCAAAGTTCTATCATATTAAAACCTTAAGTAGCATTCATAACATTTCCCTTCTCACATTTATTTATAATGGCTGTACGCCTATGCCTGCCATAAAATCTAAGACCATACGATTTAAATTTGACTTTGATTTTTTAATATACAGCTGCTGGACTTTATGTGTTATTTAAATAGATTAATTTTGCTCACAGATGATTGATGCCATGTCCGAATCTAAAAAGGAAAGTAGACAGTACAGTGTTGATTATTTGAAGCTTGTCTTTATTCCATCATTGTCGGACAAACAATTGCCTATGTGCCTTTTATGCAACAAAGTTTTGGGCAATGACGCTATGAAACCATCGAAGCTGCAGGATCATCTGAGAAGATGTCACCCTGATAAAACATATAAAGATTTGAAATACTTTCAAACACTCAAAGATAAATTTCACAAGAGGCCCACGCTGGACAAAATGTTCGCTTCGACGTCACAAAGAAACGATGATAGTTTGTGGGCGTCCTACAATATCTCGCTACTTATAGCAAAATTCGGAAAACCGCATACTATTGAAGAGAAGTTAATTTTGCCAGCCGTTGAAGAGGTTTAAAAAACTGTACTGTAGAAAGACGTATTGATGAAATGAGTTCTGATATTGAAAGCTTCTTGTGTAATTATTTGAAAACGACCCATTTCTCTATACAACTGGACGAGTCAACTTTACCTGGTAATGCGGCATTATTATTGACATATGTTCGTATTATTATGAATCAAGAAATCTATGAAGAACTGCTCTTTGCAAAAACTTTGACAACCGACACTAAAAGTGAATTAATATTTCATGTTTTGAAGGATTACTTCATTAAAAAAGCAATCACTTTATCAAACACAATATCATTAGCTACAGATGGAGCACTTGCCATGGTTGGACGTTATCGTGGATTTATAAGCTATTTAAAACAAAATGTGCCAGGGGTGTTAGCAATACAATGCGTCATCCATCGACAACAACGAAGCAACGAAGCATCGAAGCAACGCATTGAATACGCGGTTATTTGCGCAGTTGTGTGAAGAAAATGACGAACACTTTCATCAATTACTCCTTCACACTGAAGTACGCTGGCTGTCGAAAGCCTTATGTTTGACAAGATTTTTTGCACTTTTGAGACTATTTTAAAAATTCTGGACACTACAGATAAAATTTTAAAAGACAATTTAATGAAGTGGAAAACGGACATCGCCTATTTAACAGATTTGTTTACAAAATTTAATATGGTTAATTTGCAGTTACAAGGCGGCAGTCTAAATTTGATTAAAACAAAGTCCATCTTATCAGCGTTTCTTGCCAGAGTTATACTAATAAAGCAAAATATTGGACGGGGTGAATTTTCCCAGACAAACTGCCAGGAAAACGACGTTTCAACCTACGTTCAACATTTAAATGCCCTCTATTCAGATTTTGAATCTAGGTTTGAGGATGTTTTGACTATTGTAATGCCACCGTAGATAATTAACCAATATGGTGAGATAGAAAAAACGAATGTCATAATACAAGAGGAACAAATTGAACTAAGTACAAACGAAGAACTTACGGTTTAGTTTAAAAACGGATATTAGCAATTCTGGCTGCAAAACAACATACCCGTTACTTATCCCGTATTTTCGAATATAGCGAGGAAATTTTTTATTTTCTTTCCATTATTATACTTTGTGGGGATCACCGCTGTTACCAATCTCCTAACGAAAAAAAGTAACAGACTGGACATCATTATCCGAAGAGATTTAAGTTGATAATTTATTATTAAAGCATCAGGTTCATCCTTCTCACTAAAAACATTAACTTATTGCTTAGTTTATTTTATGTTTATTTTATGTTACGTATATTTTATATAACAGATACAAAATTTTATTTTGAGTAGTTTTAAAATTAAATAAATTCAATTAATAAATGTATAAAACGTAACATGTGTTGTTTCTTTAAGTTTTTAACACTAAACGTTACTACAGCTGGAAATTTACAAAAAATCAGTATCAGGTAAGTAGGGGTCTACCAAAAACCGAAAAACATGGCAAGGGGTCTACGACACAAAAAAGTTTAGGAACCTCTGCACTACACAAACTTTTTATTTTATGTGTAACCTGGGTAAAAAAAAGATTTTCCGTGCCTAAAAGAGTTAACAAGTGGTCTTATGTAAAAGTAGATAAAAATTCTATAGTTACTTAATCGTATAGTAGTTTTTTTTTTATAAATATGTATTTCTAGCTTAAATGTGCTATTATGACTGAACAAAAGTATATAATAAGCTTAAATAGTAAGGTAACCTTTACATCAACACTAAAGCTATCTTTGTCTTTAACAAACTTGGGTAGCTTATTTAGCGATAAATTAATACTTTCAGTTTGCGGTCTTCGTACGAATTTTGTAGTGTAGTGCTTCTTTCTTGTTATTAGAATAAAATAAAACATGTACTACTACTTTAGAAAAGCAGTAAACATAGTATAAGCGGTACTACATGGCAAAAAAATTAAAAACTGTTACATTTAACTTTTGTTTCATTTTTAAAACACAAGTTTTGTTTTAGGATTTAAGTGGTTTTTAAATTGAATTTGTCGTAATATTTTTTTATCATATTGTCGTTCATTCATGTTTTAGTTTTTCTTGTGATTTAGTTTAAGTTTTTAATTAAGTGAAGAATATCTTTTATAGCAACTTTAATATGTATTTATTCGTAAACGTGTAAGCTTGAGATTAACTTGTAATTGCAAAATTAGTACTCCTGTCGTATTTTGCACTTATGCATATATAAACATTATATAAATAGAATGCAAGGACTAATATCTTTTGAATTTCAATTACGTTTGCTGTCGCAAGACAATATTTACCAAAATTCTTGCGTATGGTATGAATACCAACATATACAGCACAATTAGTAAAACCTACATTCCACAAGTAATTGCTTCATTTTAAAATGTTGATGAAACTAATTAATTTATTGTTGATCCACGTTTGTAGTTTATTTAAAATAAAAGGCAATTAAAGATTACGGTTAACTCGAAAACTCACCCTTAATAATGGTTGTCATCATTCTTCGATACCTTAATCAAGAGTGGTAACAAAAGTGACAAGCACCAGTAGCAACAGTTCGATAGTTGCTGATCGTGCTTAGTTGGTGTCTTAATGAGACCAGAACGCGTGTCCATATATCAGCCCAGTTGATATCACCAGAGATAGCACTGCACGTTAATTAGTAAACTGTACGATGGCGGCCGCGGCGTTGCAGACCCAATCAGTTATCACTCAAACCGCTCCCTTTTCCTCTGAAAACCTTCTTGTATTAAATAACTAGCTAAATTAAGATTGTTGATTATGTGATAAGAGTATCGTGTCCTCACGTATCTAAGGTGTAATGTGTGGGAACAGCAATTGACACTTTTGGAGAAACAATCAACGAAGACAATCAAGATGTAATCGTTACATTGAATTAAGCACACGGTACTTCTTTTAACAACAAAACTTATAACAAATTATTAATTAATGAAAATTTTAACTTTCAAATTTACGTACCTTAATTGACAATTAAAAAAATTTAACGCTTAAAAAGTTTGATAATTAAATTTATAATTCTTTAATGTTTTAATTAAGTATTGAATACATATTATTTACGCATAAAATTAAACATATTTATATTACATTATGAAAATAATATTTAATTATTCTAGACATAATAGAGCATAAACCTCTTAGATTCAACTATTTTTGATTCGTGTTTATTCAATACTAATCAATTTTTTTAATTCTCTCAAGTTTTAAGTATTTTTTTTAAATTAAACTTTACATCTTCGGATAACAATCGAATAACGTATGTTTTCTTGCGTCTCTGTGTTTATAAAAATGTTTTTATATTTTAATTTATATTGCATTTATACTACTTTTTAATGTAAATGATTAGTTATATTTTTATTGAATTTTTGGTTTATATCAATTCTTCTTAAGGGTATAATTTTTATAAAGTAGATAATAATAATATAAAAAATGTAAATGTTGATTATAAATGGTACTGTTTTTTGTATGTCGCCTACAGCATTAAAAGACATACTTACATTGTTTGTTGATGTTTGTGAAATAACTGTATCAGTGTTCAGTTAGTGATAATTTTTCTGAGCACAAACAATTCTTTTGCTAAGCTAAAATAATTTTTATTTATATAAACGGTATTTTAACTAAAAATATATTTGGTGATTACAAAACTTTACGTGCACTTATTTTAATTGAAAAATAAAAAACTGTTTACTGAAAGATCATTATCAATTAATGCATTATTTGGTATTCTGTTATGGCATGTACAAATTAGTCAACGAACATGTGTCTTGTATAAAAAAAAATTAAATTTTATTTTATTGCACCAGGTTTAACGGGTGCAGATTACTTGAAGTTAAATTTTTTTTTATTTGAAAATGTTAAAACTCTAGCGCCTGATTAATTTAAAATTTTATAAAAATATGAATAAATAATTGTTTGCAGTGAGATTCATTCGTTTTAACTTGTTAAAAAAAACAAAAAACTCAGTTTCTTAACACTAATCCAAGTCTATTGTAGACACACATTGCCTGTAATCGAAACTTAGCCCCACTTAGCCTTAATCCTGTTTACCTGTGCTCTACTTACCTGTAAACCGAATTAACCTGCCGAAATCCAGTAACGACAACCTCGCACCGTCTCTTGATAATTCTCTGTCCGTTTTAATAATTAACCAGACCATCCGCTATTTACCTTGCTAATTCTCTAATCCGTTTATTCAACAACAACCGCTACGTCTTGGCCTTCTCTCCTGAAACCGACTAATTATTCCTGTTACCAGAACCTGTTACAACGAACTAACCTGTTGAAAATTAATAATCCTGTTAACACCGAACCTCGCACCGTCCCTTGATTAATTCTTTAGTAATTTCACCGATTAACCTGACCAAACGCGATTCACCTGGCTCATTCTTTCGATTGTTTTGTGTTACGATAAATCCTCGTACTGACCAGATTTCTTGTATTTTCATTCTCCGGGAAAAGACGAACACAGGGGTTGAGGGAGAGATATCAAACTAGGTTTTTACTTACAACTTTTCTCCGGTCTTACCACGGCTGTTCCGGTGGTAATGGAAATGATACCTCTGTGGTTGTCTTGTCGCTTAGCGGGATGATGCCCATTTCGGCGGCCACGTCCCTTTTCATGCGGATAAAGGTTCCGGGGCCGGTATGGATTAAAAGTCGACGCCGATTTCGCCGGAGATGGGCCTTTTGGATCCGCGTGGGATTCGGTGGCGGTAGCTTCGAGGCCGCTATCAATTGGACGGCGGCGTCAGGAAGGTGTGGAACCGCGGTGGGTTCCTCTATCTCCACTGTAGGGGGTACCGGTGGAAATATTTTCTCCAAGGGTATGGAGATGAAAAAGGGCGCTGTTGGGTCCAAGGCAGGCCGGTCTTCTTGTATGGCTTGCAGCAGGGTCGGACTGGGGAATTCTATTTCGCTTGGCAGTAATTCCATTGGCGAAGGCAACTCCACTTCCTTGGTTTTGCCTGGACTGCTCTCGCCCTGGTGAGTGGATGGCCGTGGTGGAGTACTGCCAAACAACAATTCCATTTCTCTCTTAGGTTCTCTACTTTTGCCTCCATAATTGCGGAAGTCGGCGGATAGGTGGTACTGGTTTCTGGTTGGTGGTTGGTTAAGAATATGGGCGGCAAGTGTTCTCTCCCACGTCTCCAATACTGGGGTGTCCATGGAGTGATTCTTGGCTTCTTATAAACTTTGTGTGGTGCCATACTGAGTGGTACTCGACTAATGACGGCGACTGGCTCAAGTACGTCAGTCCTCGCCGTTTCCAACGCCGGCTGAGAGGGGGTTTCCTGCGTATCGGAGACGCACTTGAGGTCTTTCACGTGGACACGAGCTATCGTCTTGCGTGAATCTGGAGGCCTCAACTCGACTATTACTGGTGAGAGAATGTTCTTAATTATAAACGGTCCGGAATACTTGGGTGCTAATTTGGCTGCAAATCCCTTGGCTTTGTCGGACAGGGGTCTTTCTTTTTTATAAACGGCATCTCCTACTCGAGGGCGATACGGTCGGCGTCTTAGGTTATAATAGTAACTTTGTTGCACGAAGGCTTGCGTGAGTCGTTCACGAGTAACCTGAAATAAATCTTGTAACTTGTGGATTACCTGGGCGTGTTCAGAAGCATCGGGCTCGCCTGTCGGAACATCCGGATTTAGGGTTCGGTGCAGGGCGTTCGGTGCTGTCAATTCTCGAAGTCGTGAGCTAACTGTTGTAATTCAGCCAGGTTCGTATAATCGTTTCTTTTTATATATAGCTTATACGATGTTTGTAGATTTTCATATATTCTTTCCAGTTGTCTTTCGGGGGACATCTGGCCATGTCTGGTCATAAGCGTTTGGAGAGCATCGATGTATTCGCCTGCTTTTTCTCCTTCTTTTTGAAGTCGACTTCGAATGGTTTCTTTAAGACGGGATTGAAATCGGGGACCTAGAAAACGTTGTTTAAACTGAACGATGAAATCTTCCCATCGAGTCCATTGATCACGGTTATTACGGTACCACAAAAAAGCATTATCTTTCAATAATTCCGGAAGCGCCTGTAATAACATGGTACCTGGGATTCCATAATTAATTTTCTGGAATTCAATTTGCTCGAGGAACGAAATCGGGTCTACTTTTCCATCAAATTTTATTCCCCATTTACGTACACATTCACATACCTGTGCGATAGCTGAGAACGTAAATGTTACTGGTGGTGCGGCTTGTAGCGGAGTCGGTGATGATGGCCGGGAAGTACCTTGGCTTCTGGGGCAGGTGAGCATAGTCGCTGGACGTTCTCCAGTTCGTATGAAATTTATCATACGTGCTTTTAACTCATTTACATTACCGGTGGTTTCTAATTGATGTATTCTCAGGGTTTGGATCAATTCTTCTTTTCGCAAGTTGCAAATCCAATTTACTTGCGCATCGGTTTCTGGGACAGCTTCTGGTAATTCTACAGGCTCAGACATCTTAGATTTTGGATTTTTCGGACTGGAATAATTGCTCGGACGCCAACCAAAATCTAAACAAATCTACTGGTTATTTAATTAGTACTCACTCTTAGGTCACAGTTTCTCAAGTCCCTGCTCGGGGTCGACACTTCTTTGTACCGATACGTACTGGCTCAGGTTACTGGTTGGGTAGCTCAGCTAAGGTAGAGAATTAATTTAAGAGTTAATTAATTTACAATGGTAACAATTGCATTTATTTTCTGTATACACTGTATATCGTATAATAAAAATATTGTATGTTATTTATCCACTCCGGTAGTTTCCACGTAGTGGTGGCGCTACTATCGACTTCCGTTTGTATCTGTAAATTAATAATTTTTAGTGCTGGCAAAACTACTAATAAATACAATAAAGAACGTGGTGAGTTAATCGGATAATTACGGGAAAGGATTATTGTGCAAATTAACTGGATTTACAATATTTATTTCTGATCAGGTTGACAATAATACGGGAAGTTTGTGTGATTGCTGTTTGAGGTTAATGTTCCCACGTGGATTGGGCTGTCGGTCAGAGATGTATTTCATAAACTACAGGCTTAATTGCAAACGGTATTTCTACAGGTAATTAATTCTGAGTACAAGGGTGATTCGAGAAGTTAATACAATTTAATTCGACCAGGAAAACGTATTGGACATACTACGATTGATACTTAAATTCAGGTGATTGTTGTTTTAATATACTCGTAGATTTAGCTCTTGTGAACCTATACGTTGCAGGTGGGTAAACCAACGAATTATAACAAATCTACGCTACGGCTCCCCGATGCACTATTTTTGTTAAACTCGAGAGTTTACGCTAGGTGGTTAAACGATTACAAACGTACCGAGTTAACTGTAGTCTGTAACAGAATTTGTTGAGGGTAAGTTAACAATTGTAAATAAGCAGTTGTAGCGAGTGCCCCGATACAAAAGGCTTAGTTACTTTGTTCACTTAATCTCCTACTGTTCTAGCACTGCGATGCTACTGGTTTCGGTACAAGGCTGGACTGGAAATTAATTAAACGGTGAACTTACTACCAGGTCAACAATCGTGAATTAAAATACAAGAAATCTGGTCAGTACGAGGATTTATCGTAACACAAAACAATCGAAGGAATGGGCCAGGTGAATCGCGTTTGGTCAGGTTAATCGGTGAAATTACTAAAGAATTAATCAAGGGACGGTGCGAGGTTCGGTGTTAACAGGATTATTAATTTTCAACAGGTTAGTTCGTTGTAACAGGTTCTGGTAACAGGAATAATTAGTCGGTTTCAGGAGAGAAGGCCAAGACGTAGCGGTTGTTGTTGAATAAAAGGATTAGAGAATTAGCAAGGTAAATAGCGGATGGTCTGGTTAATTATTAAAACGGACAGAGAATTATCAAGAGACGGTGCGAGGTTGTCGTTACTGGATTTCGGCAAGTTAATTCGGTTTACAGGTAAGTAGAGCACAGGTAAACAGGATTAAGGCTAAGTGAAATTTGTTTCAGGGGATCTCCTTTTATAGCGGGTTATCACGTACGAGGACACATGAGTGGGGTATGGCGCGCGCTTCGTCGGTCTGGAGGTGGTTTACATGCACAAGGTCCTAAGTTCACGCGTAATTTGATTGAAATTATAAAAATTTATGAACACAAATATGCGGCGGACTTCCGATTCATTACAATATTGAAACGTTCCGGAAACATTTAGAACATTTGAGACAATTATCAAATGTTCTAGTCTCAAATAAAGCACAAATACAAAAGCTGAACGATAAGAATTGAACCCAGTTTTAAAGTGCGCTGTCAGTATAAAAAAACGTCACGGTTAAATAAATAAGTGCGTTAAGTGATTAACTGTCTTATCCGTAGACGGTATACGGTTACAGTGATATATAAATTACTTGTAAGTGTCTGCTTGTATTAAATTGCTGTTTGTTATTTTGCTTAGCTGGTTTTATTGTGTTTTTAGTTTATTAAAATTAAAAAAATTTATAATGCAAATACTTAAAATAAATTCTATTTTATAATTTTTATAGACAAACATTGGCCGAATCTTTGGTTGTTGTAATAACATTATTTTTATGTTTGGCAGTAGTGAAAACGTTAGTTTTTAACATTATTTTAAATTAAAAAAGATGTCTAGTTTTACACCGACTTGATTGGTTTAATTGTAGATATTGTTCTGTAATTTTATCGGATTTAATGGACCGCAGAGCGTATTTTATTTTAAACCTTCTACACAGCTCATGGGACCGTACTTAATTGTGCTATACAGTTGTATTTGAGCATCCTGTGTCTTTAAAACATAACCCGAAATATTAGCTTTTCTTATTTTTTTTTCTTCAAGTAATTCAAATTAATTTTGATTAAGTATAATGTTAAATGTGCGCCCTGTTTACATTGCGTGTTATTTTTTTAATTTGAATATGTAAAGTACGCAATGCCAAACAAAAATTATTGGACCAATGGAAAGTATAAAAATTCTTAATTGGGGCTAAAAACGTTCAATTTTTCAAATTTAAAAACAAAATAAAAAACTGCCAAAATTTTTTTGGTTCCATATTATTAGAAACAAATTTATGTCGCAATAGTTGCCCGGCCAAATTTCGACGTAATGCAGAGATTCTAAGAAGACGGGGCGCTTTCATCAGGCGCTGGCGGGGCCTCCACTTTAAAGAAATATCGTGTAAAAATAAGATGAGAAAATGCAAATGTATCAAAATAAAGAAATAATGTTTTATGTTGCTTTAAGCAATAAATAATAATAAAACAAGTACAATAACATCAACAAAATATATTAATACAAAGAAGTAAAAATTTTTAACGAAATAATTCCAAAACAATAATATATGATTTTTAAACTCTTTTTAAATTTATATTACTATACACTTTTTTCCTTTACTTTTATTTATTATTTTACGTTTTTTGACAATGTTAATAAATCCATATAGGGTGCAAAACATTACATTTGGCAAACGTAATAAATTTTGGAATCATTTGGATTTGGTTCATTGCATCTTAATTATTTTGGAAAACCTAAGATTGTTGATTATAAAACTAGTATAATTACCTACTAAACAAAAATTTACAAATGTTCCTCTACTTTTATTACTAGTACATAGCGTATTGAAACCAAAATCAAAGATTGAAATAAAAATTTGGGATCAGAAACTTTCATCAAAATTATGTTTAAAGCAGTGTTTCCAGAGACCCGAAACCCCGTTCTTCTGGGAGGTATTCCATACCCACAGTAATGCTCTTTTCTGACCAAGGATCCGCCATTAGTAATTTTAAACATGGGTATATATACCTATTTTATAAGTATTATATGATGTATAATTCAGATTGCACAATTATTCACCTACATTGCAGAAAATTGTTTATAAAGAAATCATAAAAGTTTCAGTCACATAGCAATTGGGTATCAAGTATTTCACGTCTCTCAAGCTATACAAAGTTAGCAAAGTCAAATACAACATAATTAGGAATTTGTTACTAATTTGTACTTGTAACTTTCTTACTTTTTTAATCATGCATTAAACTAGAGGTAAGTTAGTAGTACACCATCTTAAACAGTGCTCTAATCGGTATTCGGTTTAAAATGTGCGTAAAATGTGTTGCTATGTTGTTGTTAATTAATTGCAAAGAAAAAAGCTGATAGCTTTATTATTATTTTACACACATTTTAAACAAAAAATAAATTTATTAAAGCACTGTTTAGAATGGTGTACTGCTAACTTGCCTTAAGTTAGCCGAAAAACGCATAACTAAAAAAGTAAGATGTTACAATTTTTTTTCTTTTGCAACAAATTCCTAACTATATATTATTTAATTCTGCTAATCTTGTACTGCTAACTTGAAAAACGTAATTTTTTCACTTAAATTAATTACATTACTTTATCGGTGCCTTTCAGTAAACGTAAACCTTTTTGCGCAGATTTCATTAACTATTATTTATTTTATTAGAAAAGTGTGGTCCATTATTAAGTTTAACGCAAAAAACAAGACGAGGAAAATAATCGTCTTTTGCAGACCGCCCATAGAAGTGAAAGGCCATTTTTCTTATCCAGAGTTGAAAAAGACAACATTATCCAAGATGCTTGTTCGACTCCATTTACAACTTCCGCCACCATTCGCGAAAGACTACAGCTACAACAATAAGGAATACTTTGAAAGCTGAAGGAATAAGTTGCTATCGACCTGCAAAAAACCTGTAATAACTGAAGAAAATGCCTACCGGAGATTGCAGTTTTCAAAAGATCATTTAAAATTTCATTGGAAATGTGTCGTTTTTTCAGATGAAAAAACCTTCTGCACTTCCCAAAATAATAAAAAAGTTCTTTGGAGGCTACGTAATTCTAGATAGCAATCAAAACATGTGCAACCCAACAAAAAAAGTGGGAGAATTAGTGCTGCGTACTGGGGATAGATAAGTGATGCTGCCCTAAAGGAATTAACACGTGTCGATGGACGCTTAACTGCTTAAACTTACCTGACGATTTTGGAAGACGTTATGTTGCCCTCCGTATAAGCAGTTTATCCCAAAGGATCAATTTGGTTTGTTCAGGACAATTCTCCTATACGTATGGCAGCGGTAATTCAAGAATGGTTCTTACAACATCTAAATGTGGAAAGAATTTGTTAGCCACCTAAGTCACCGGATTTGAATCTTATAGAAAATTTGTGCGCGGCGGCCAAGCGAGAGTGGAACGACAAACTGAACAATAACATAGAAATACGAAATATAAACAACTTGCATCGTTATATTAATACCGTGTAGGAGAGATTTTGAGAAGCTAATGTATGTGCCAATTTAATCAATTTGATGCCAAACCGTCTACAGGAATCTATGAACAATAATGGACATTACACCCATTACTAGCATGTAAAATACAAATATTGAAATAAAATGATAAATACTTCTTTAATCATGGTTTTTATTAGGATTTTCTGTATCTATTTTTGTTTTTGTAAAATAAATATTTTATAATAAAATTTAAGGTATTATTTCTATTAAAATTTAGTAGATACTGTAATAATCTAAAATATAAAAAAATGCCAACTACGAAATTGCAAATTTTAGTTCATTACTATTAAACTTATATTCCCTCGAAATAGTTAATACTTAAATTAAATGTTACGAAGAGAAAGCGGAAAAATGCATTCAACATTTTTATAATTTTGTGATTTTTAGATTTACAGCATAAGTATGCATTTTTCAATTTTATTTGAAATTTTTTAGCGTTTTGTATGAGAAATGAGACTTAATTTTATAGAGAGAGATCTGTATCCTTTTTTTTTCATACGAATAATTTAAAAAGAGTAATGGGAATTTATTCTGCAATTGCTCGACTATTAATTACGTTTTAATGGTGATAATACTTTCTTTGCAAAGAAAATCGGAATGTTGACTTTAACTTAATCCGGATATATTAAGACTTTTAGGCTAATTAGTACAGTAGTTTTATATTTGAACATACAGTTTATCATTATTCAAGCTATAGATAAAACTTGTTTAATCATAATTCACAATTAAATTTTTTTTATTACTTAAGCAAAGACCTTAAATGAATAGAAATCTCGGCGAAGAAGAATTTAAAACTTTAGAGTACAATTTAAATAAATATTTTCAGGTAAGAAACATGTTCTTTGAACGCTTAAGGCAGTGCTTATGAAGAATGGTTAGTAACCTCGTAATATCGCTGCAAGTAATGTCTACAATGCCAATGTTGTCAAATTTAACTAGGCGTTTTGTTATAACGTAAGTTTGGTTGCATAACTTGCAGGTCGCGCTTAAAAGTGTCCAATTACTTTTTTGAGGCAGTGTACATAAAAAAATGTAAATACAATTAGGTAACTCCTACGCACATTCAAAAATTCTTTAAATGCACTTATCTTATACAAGCACAACATACTCTTTTTAATAGTAAATTAGAGAAATCCATTGGTAATTTTAAAAAGTCGATATTAGATTTAAAGATTTAGACAATTGCTACTGGAAAATACAAAATTTTACTAAAACAATTTACGATCTAAAGACCGGATTACACAACGTACTCAACCAAAACAATTTTTTAGTCTTCATTAAAATATTAACTAACAAACATAAAAACACATTTCATAAAAACCAAACTAAACTTAAAAAAAAATTTCACAATCTATTTACAAAACAAGATAATAATTTAAGTGTCAACAAAGAAGGCTGTGTTTACAATTTCATAAATGTCCGTTTGCTTGACAAAATTTTACAATTCTTGGCAGTAATCTACTAAATGACAGTATGATATACAACCAAAGCAACGTAGACCCTACTATTAAATACCAAAACCCAAATAACAAAATTATAAAAGACTCACTAAGCAACGGACAGATAGATACTAATACATATAAAGAGCTCGTTACATATACTAGTACACCGTAGATTCTACGGGTTAATCAAAACTCACAAAGACGATCAGCCACTAAGACCCATTGTATTTTGTATTGAAACACCCACATACAAACTGTGAAAGTTTATCTAACATATTAAGTAAGATTTCATTTTTTTTTACTTCAACACAACATAAAAAATGCATGTGAAGTAATCGATTGTGTTAAAAATATTATAATACCACCTAACTACAAAATAGTCTTGTATGATGTTTCGTCTCTGTTTACAAATATTACCAGAGATCTCACTATCAAACTAATAAATTAATACTGGAATGATATAAAGTGGATCTATCAACTTTTAACAATAAGTTTTTATCTAGTACCAGCTACTTTATATATAACAATAAGATCTATACTTAATAAAAAATTTGGCACAACTATAGACAATCCTGCATCACCTATCTTAGCAAACTTGGTCATAAACGATCAACTTATTTTTGTCTTAAAAAACCTTAATTACCAACCAACATTTTTATTATGCTGAATTGATGACATAACATGTATTCTTGATAATGAAATTGACCACACTCTAAACATTTTCAAAACATCTCAAAACAACCGGTTTATTTACTAGAAGATTAATATGATTAAATCAATGAATAAGAAAATAAAACTTAGTAGTCCACAATTTCACAATTAAAATCTTAACATTCTAAAACAGATACTCCAAAAAAACAACTAACCTGATAATTAACCTAATGTTATTTAACAATAACGTAATTATTCCACCACCACCAAATATGTGTCTGTGATAATGAAGTTGTATTAACAACTGTTACACAGGCATTGCTCGAAGAAGAGACTGTAAAAGCACTTGGATTCCAAAGTTACATGTCACGTCAAAACTGTTATGAAGAAAATCTGAAACCGGTACTACAAGTATCACAACGTAACACTGATGTTTGTTTAGAATCAGATGTAGGCGATAATGAAATTGTGTAAATTACTCTTACATCGGTAGTTGCAAAAGAAGACATTGCAAAGCAACTGAATCCCAAACAAACGAAGTAGTTTTAGAAAATTTTGAACCCCGTAACGAACTAGATTATTTATCAGAAGACAGTGACGATTCTGTTAAGGATCCTAGTTATGCAATCCCTAAAGAAATAAAATATTCTGAAACAGGCAAAAATTAAAAAACCGACATACAACCGCAGAATACTGAACCTACAAGAGAATCGCTACCAAAATACAAAAAAAGGCCGAAATAGAGAAGAAAAAGGAAGTTTTTAAAGCTTAGTACAACTACCAAGGTATTAACCACAAAACCAAAAAATTTTGATCGCTCTTGTACTGCAAAGTGTGCTGACATTGTTTTTGTTGAAACCCGACAATATAAATTTCAAAGATTTTGGTCGCTAAAATCATATGACAGCCAAACACATTTTAGTGCTGCTTGTGTGTCACAAGTTAAAAAAAAAGTATATGGAAGGAATACAGAAAAAACAAAATTTCTAGAATAAGGTAAAGGATTCGCGTGTGTGCAGAGAAATGTTTAATAAAATACTAGACATAACCACGTTTCGAGTAAATACAGCGTTAAAAAAATTGCGAGGACTATTACCTCTTGCTGATCAAAGAGGCATTAAACAAAGTTGCAAAAACAAATCGCTCAAAGAAAAGGTTCAAACTGTCATGAATTAGATTAACAAAATACCCAAATACATCTCGCACCATCGTCGAGACCAAACCACCGCTCCATACTTAGCTCCTGGAATAACTATACAGAAAATGTATGATAAGTATTAGAAAGAAGTGAATCCAGCAGTTAGTCTAACATCATATAAAAATATCTTTTACATTAAATTTAACTTGGAAATCAAGTAACTAAAAAACGAGACCTGTAATACTTGTGACACTTTAAAAATAAAAACAGATAATGTAAACGATGAAGAGAAAAAAAGGCATTTTAGGCAAGAAAATAAGAAATATTTTGAAATTGCTAAAGAAACACAAAGATTAAGAAGAAAGGATTTTAATACAGCAAAAGAATGTAAACGATGAAGAGAAAAAAGGGTATTTTAGGCAAAAACATAAGAAACATCTTGAAATCGTTAAAGAAGCACAAAGATTAAGAAGAAAGGATCTTAATACAGCTAAAGAATCTGAAGAGTTTTAAACTTTCAGTTTTGTTTTAGAAAGAACATTGCCGTTTCTAAAAATTCCCACTACTATGGTATTTTATAAACGGCAGTTATGGGTGTACAACTCGGTTAGAGGCAACTGCAGGAAGAGGAGCCCATTAAGTAAGATCTTGCCTCTTAAAACATATAAGGGTTAAACTGCCCCCAAAAGTTAAACATTTGAATCTGTGATGCGACTGTTGCGGACGGCAAAATCGCAATATTAAATTAGTATTAATGCTCAAACAGCATTACAATAAAGTATTTAATTTAATGACATTGAGTCTTCTCTCAAAAGGCAACAAAAAGTTCACACTTCGGATGATTATATGGAGGTGGACCCGCAGAAAGAAAAAGCTTTTAATACTAACATTAGAATGTCTTCCGGGTTTGGACCGTGTCATAGTTGCAACCGAAGCTGCCAACGTTTCGCCCACTTTCGTAAGGGGCTTCATCAGGGCGTGAGATAAATCGCAAAACTCTAACAAGCAATCGAAATCAAACTAAGAACTTCTCAAAAGTTAGGTTATCCACTTGTAAAACAAGCCATAACCTAAACTATGAAAAGGTAAGAAAGAAAACGATAACCTGAAAAAGCAAACGAAAATCTAACAAAGAATCACTACCGAGTTAGGTAATCAACTTGTGAACCAAGCCAGATTCTAAACTAGGTAGAAGTGACTTAAGAAGAAATAGTCTCCGTATTTAAAGGAACAGGATCGTCACGGATGATTAAGCTCGGCCCTGATTGGGTTACGGTTGCTAGGGGGCGTGTTTTTGTTAAATGACTAATAACCGGGAACCAAAGAGGGGATAGTTCGAAACCATGATCGCGATTGAAGTTATTGGGGTGTTTGATGATTTCTATGCTTTCTCGGAATTTCCTGTTGAAAAAGAATGGAGATTTGGCAATCACTCTATCCCCGGATGATTGGAAATTCTTTGACAACATTACTTACCAGCAGTCTGATACCACTCGACGACTAACCACTGAAGGTCATCTCAAAAAGTTTCAATTATTGGAATCCAAGAATCGTAAAGTTTCTTCTACTACTAACTCAGTAAAGACGGTTGTCAATTTATCTAGTTTGGTTCTCACTTCAGAACAGGAATCGGTGCTCTCTAAAGGTTTGAATTTTGCGGTTGCTCCTAAACGTATTCCTAAAGAAGATATTCTATGTGCTGTTGAGTCTTCTATAAGACATCTTCCTCGCCACATCTCAGATCCCATTCGTATTAACACTGGCAAAATCCTTGAATCATCTAAAATTCCTAAATCCAACATTTCTAAGTCGGAAGAGTCAGCTCTAAAAAGTCTTCGTAAAAACCCTAATATTATTGTTCTTCCAGCCGACAAGGGCAACGCCACTGTAGTTTTGAACCAAATTGATTATGTTACGAAAATCAATTCTATTTTGTCTGAGGAAACTTACGCTCTTCTAACCCATAACCCCACTTCGAGGATTGAACGCGAGGTTAGCCAAATCATCAAATCATCCAATCTACCCCCTGAAACTAAACGTCGACTTACCCCATCAGATTCTAAACCACCTCGTCTATACGGACTTCCCAAAATTCACAAACAAGGTATTCCTTTTCGACCTATCGTCAGTACTATCCAGTCTCCTACTTACAAGCTAGCCAAGTTCTTGTCCAACATTCTTTGCGAGTTTACAGGTAAAACCTCATCAAACAGATTCTGTCTCAACATGGCAAGGACTTGAGTTTGGTTCCTCTTATTGAAAAGTGTCTATCCTCTACTTACTTCCAATTTGATAATAAGTTTTACGAACAAGTTTCTGGTGCTGCTATGGGTTCTCCTCTATCACCTGTTGTAGCTAACATTTTTATGGAATCCTTTGAAACGGTTGCTTTGGAATCATCAATATTAAAACCTAAAGTGTGGTTTAGATATGTTGACGACACGTTTATTGTTTGGTTTCATGGTCATCTTGAATTGTCTAAGTTTCTTGATCATCTTAACAATCAACACTTAGATATCAAATTTACTATGGAAATCGAAAGTAATGGTTCTCTTCCATTTCTTGACGTTCTTGTGACTCGTAATCCCGACGGACTTCTAGGCCATTCTGTTTATCGCAAACCCACCCATACGGACAGATACCTTCATGCTTCGTCTCATCATCATCCTGCACAGAAACGTTCTGTCATTGAATCTTTGGTCCATCGTGCCTTTTCTATTTGTCACCTGTTGTAGCTAACATTTTTATGGAATCCTTTGAAACGGTTGCTTTGGAATCATCAATATTAAAACCTAAAGTGTGGTTTAGATATGTTGACGACACGTTTATTGTTTGGTTTCATGGTCATCTTGAATTGTCTAAGTTTCTTGATCATCTTAACAATCAACACTTAGATATCAAATTTACTATGGAAATCGAAAGTAATGGTTCTCTTCCATTTCTTGACGTTCTTGTGACTCGTAATCCCGACGGACTTCTAGGCCATTCTGTTTATCGCAAACCCACCCATACGGACAGATACCTTCATGCTTCGTCTCATCATCATCCTGCACAGAAACGTTCTGTCATTGAATCTTTGGTCCATCGTGCCTTTTCTATTTGTCAACCTGAGAATCTAGACTCAGAACTCCGTCATCTTACTAGAACTTTAGTGAACAATGGTTATGTAAAACGAGATATTGATAGAGTTATTAATCGTCGTTTACATCCACGTACTCGATTACCTAAGGACATTTCTACTCCCGAATCCAACCCGAAATTGGCCTTCTTACCCTACATTCACAAGGTTACAGATCAAATAGGGAAACTCCTTCGTAAGAATGGTATTAAACCCATATTCAACTCGACAGGCAAAATCTCTCAGATTTTTACTTCTCCCAAAGACAAATTTCCTACACTTTCATCTCAAGGTGTATACCAAATTCCCTGTTCTTGTGGTTTAGTCTACATTGGTGAAACCGGTCGTTCCGTCATTACTCGCATTTCAGAACATGATCGTTGTATAAGGAAAAGGTATACTTCCAAGTCTGCGGTCGCTGAACATCATTTTACTACAGGTCACAAGATAGATTTTGATAATGTTTCGTTGATTGCCAAATCTCCATTCTTTTTCAACAGGAAATTCCGAGAAAGCATAGAAATCATCAAACACCCCAATAACTTCAATCGCGATCATGGTTTCGAACTATCCCCTCTTTGGTTCCCGGTTATTAGTCATTTAACAAAAACACGCCCCCTAGCAACTGTAACCCAATCAGGGCCGAGCTTAATCATCCGTGACGATCCTGTTCCTTTAAATACGGAGACTATTTCTTCTTAAGTCACTTCTACCTAGCTTAGAATCTGGCTTGGTTCACAAGTTGATTACCTAACTCGGTAGTGATTCTTTGTTAGATTTTCGTTTGCTTTTTCAGGTTATCGTTTTCTTTCTTACCTTTTCATAGTTTAGGTTATGGCTTGTTTTACAAGTGGATAACCTAACTTTTGAGAAGTTCTTAGTTTGATTTCGATTGCTTGTTAGAGTTTTGCGATTTATCTCACGCCCTGATGAAGCCCCTTACGAAAGTGGGCGAAACGTTGGCAGCTTCGGTTGCAACTATGACACGGTCCAAACCCGGAAGACATTCTAATGTTAGTATAGATTCCGGCCGTGGAAGCCTTCGCTATTACAAAGCTTTTAATAGTTACTCTAATGCAGCCCGAAGACTTCGAACAGAAAGGTCACAGACGACAAAAAAAGAATTAACTGGTTGAAGATAAAATCAATCATAATTAAAAAAACGAGCCGTTTTTAGTTTTAATCTAACCAAACAATTTCTTTCAACCATATAAAAAAAATTCTCTTAAGAAAGCCTCTTGAGGTAGACTTACTTCTGCAGATTCTTCAAAGACCTAATTTCCTTGCAGCTCGATGGCAAGCCTATTGCTGAAGCAAAGCTTTAGAATATAAAGGAAATGATGCACCTTATTCCAGCAGATGCAATTCCGTTTTATCAAAATTTGCAAGGTGCTGATATTACTGAAGATGTGACGGGTTTAACGTTTAAAATCTAGATTTTCATATTCTGAAGAGTATTCCAAAATATGAAAATGTAAAATTTTTTTTTCGTTAATAATAAAACGTTTTTTACTGCCATATGTAGTTGTTTGATTTTAAAATTAAGTTTTTAAATGATTTTTAACAATGCATAAAACAACCAACCTATTTTTTGTAAACGAGATTTTTGAACTGCAATTGTAAAATAGTTGTAATCGTCATATAAAAAACGTTTAATTAATTGAAAATATATAAATATTTACTGTACAATGTACATTTTTTTTATTGATCCAAAACTTTAGATGCCAAGATTTGGCATGGTAGCTTTCTGCAGAACGCCGTCCAATTCGAGGTGTTACGCTTCTATCATCAACGTACCAGGACTAACCAATAAAATAATTCCAATATTAAAAACACCTAACATGCGATTAGCTACTTATAACAAACATAACATTGACTACATGCTGTAGACAAAAATTTAAGATAAAACCAATATGCATGACTGACATAGTTTTGTTTATAAGATCGACTGTTTAAACTGCAGTAGATGTTATGTAGGACAAACAAAACAAAAAACAGTTAACCGGTTAAAAAACCACAAATATGATTGTGAAAGATAAAAACTGAATTATCGTTGGCTTTACACCATGTACATTTTGTTTCTAACAAACCCTTTAATTTTAGATGTTGAACTAAATAAAGATTATTAGGAAAAATGATTTTTATAACAAAGCTTAGTAATTTTAACAATGATACTCAAAATTTAAGTAATATCCTTGTTTACAAACATTATAGATAGACAATGAGATAGCTTTATATGGAAACAGACTTTTTAATCATGTTAGATGGCGATAGTAAAAACAAGGTAATAATTAAATGCAAAGCCTCGAACCGTTTTTTGTAATTAAAATATTCCAAACGATGGCGGCACAAGTAAGCTACTTACACACGCCATTAGTTTCGACACACGTGCAAAGCAATGTTTTACCAGTTAACTTGCTTTGATTCTTAAAACTCTGAGTTTGCAAAAATAATTCGTACACTTGAATTTCTGTTTATAAACAAAATATAGAATGAATAAAATCCTGCAAACGTTTCGATAAAATTATAATCGGTTGAGTGGTTTGTTTCATTTACTTTGTTTAATTTTCTCTTTAAACCGGAAGCCAAGGAAGATGTGCTAATTTATTTTTTTTTAATTTTGATACTACTCAAATGGCACATAAAATACAAATATACAAGCTTATCAGCACTTTAGATGTATCTTTAGCAATAAATTCAGGGCGATGCTTCAAAGATTCGGACTTCAGAACCAAATTAATGATTTAAATTTTTGTATGAATTACTTACAGCGGTCGCCGCTTATCGGAATCACGAATAATGTTTTTAATCGGGTAATGTTATCACTTGACTAAAGTAACAATCCGGAGGCATGCTACTACATAGAAAAAACGCCGCTTATAGTAATCATAATTTAGGTTTATGTTATCAATTTATTCTCAGGTTTGTTTCTATACATGATCAATAACTTATTTTGTATGCATTTTTGAGCTGAATTTCACAATACGGTTGTTTAAAGTGAAAAATTTTATCATTGTACTCTAAAAATAGTTGTTTTGCATGTTTATCTTATTTTTGCAGTGTTATTTATTTATCAAAATAATTTGACTGATTTACGAAACGGTACATTATTTTAACATCTGTAAATACGTTATATTTGTGAATTAACTTGGAAAACACGTGTCTTCTTAGAATAACAAATTAAATTAACTACGTCTTTTGTAATAACGTTGTTTTGTATTTATTTTTAGTGTCAGCAAATTTCTGAGAAGAATTGTGTAGTTCTTAGAACAGTGAATGAAGCATCATAACGTTGGTGTTTTTGATTTCGTTTTATTAACGGTGACAACAAACTGTTTAATGCGTCAGATCCGTCGGCTCAAAGTGCTGCTTTTTTAAACGTTTTATAAAAATTTTTTTTTGCTTGTATATACGCTTTGATTTCACCTTCTAAATTAACAACCTGCTAATCACATACACGCTGTATGTATTTACTGCTTTCTAACAAATAAGCATTATCATTCGGTTATTCTTATCAAAAACCTCAAGTCCCAACGTGATTCTATTAAGCAGCGTGCACTGCATAGTTAAAAAAAAATATACCAGATCCCAGATGTGTTTTTATTATGTTAATAAACAGAAACATGTAGAATATTTCTGTTTATAGACATAAAAGGACCATCCTTAGCTAAACATGCCTGCCCACCCAAATTATCTTTTATCATTTTTTTATCAGCATGTGTATTCATTAACTAGTTAACTTTAATCTAATTTATATCAAATTTGAGTAGAAATTTCGTAAATTTGGTAGTTTATTTTATTGTTTTGATGGGTCGAATACTATAAACAAATATATACAAATTAGAAACTGTACATTTAATTATAAAATTGTCTTCTATTAGGGGAATGATTATGTTTCTCAGAATACCAGTTGTTTACGTAGACCGAATTTCATAACATAAGTGTTATTGTGCATAGATATAATTTTGTTTCAAGGTTATTTTACATGTAATAAAAAAGAACGTATCTCTTTTCCAAATCTCTGAAACTGTATCTTTATAGATTACTGTAAGAGAATATACTGATCTGTAACTTAGAAATCTGTAATATTAACAAAAGCAGCGCCAAATATGTCAATTTTGCGTTTGCATCCAAAACTACTCCTTTTTGCATCCAAATTAATGTTTCCAATTTTAGCGCAGTCATTGTCTAACTATAATGTATATAAACAAGGGTAATATCTATAAGAAGCTTATCACCAACATAAAGTAATGTAAAGTATCCTCAGCTATGTAAGTAATATTTTATCAATTCAACCTTGATTTTGAAGAATTTATAGTATGTCAAGTCTACGTTTGTTACAGTTGTGTTGTAACTATATCAGTTGATTAATAATTAAATAAAGAGTAAAACCAAGCATTTAATTATGTATCAATCTGAAATACGTAGAAATTATGTATATTACATATATCTAAAGATATTATATAAAAAATTAATTTGAAGATAAAAACTACTAATTAAATTTAAAAAACTAAAAAAAAACACTTAAGCTAACCATGTAAGATAAATTTGCATAATTCAATTAATAAAACTATCAACGCTCAATTGCATAAGACTTAGGTTTAATTAACCTATTTACGTAAATATAAAAAAAGTTGATAAACTACACAAAAAATTTGAACAAAGTATGCTATAAATTAAAAATATTTTTGCATAAATATTAAAAAAATACTATAACAACTATTTCAAAAATAGCAACCGTCTGATTCAGAAGATGACTGGTAGGCTCTCATAAAATAAACAAAATACTACAGTTGTCACAAAAAATTATTTATGTAAGTATGTAATAAATATTTTGTAGATACCAAAATTCGAGTTGATTTTTGAAACGTTTTTATTAATTTAATTTTGTGTATATCCGCAATTTTTATCTTAAAGAATTTCCGGAAATTAAGATTTCCCGTAAACATAATGAGTTAAAACGTGCAGTTTTTAAATACTTCAAAATAAATAAAAATGTCTAACCTAAAAAGAATGAACTAGAAACATGGAAGAATTGTCGCTTTTAATGCTTAGTGGAAAGGAAGAATAGAAACAGTTAAAAATACAAAATTCTGGCACGCACAGTCGACTAAAACTGGACAAACGTTAAATTTCTGTTAGTTAAACGCGCTTTCTATGTTACACAATTTGTAGTACACGTTTTTTAGATATATCATATAATAAATAAGTAAAATTACATTTATACACAGTAGTGTGAAAACGAAACTAGTATCTTTTAATGAATTTTTTTATAAGATTTCAACAAGTTACATTCAACACAGGCATCCGTACAATGACGTAAAAAATAATCATTAATATCAGACTTGACAGTACGCGATATCACGTTAAATCAGTAAAAATTCTTCTACGTAGCAATGATTTAATGCATCCATTTGTTTAACTTCCAAGAAATACTATTGGTTATTAACGTTGCGTTTTTAACATTTCTTGTCTGTTTAGAAGTTGTCAAATAATATTTCTTAGGCCTGCGGTTTGCCAAGGATAACGAGATAAGCAAAGTGATTCGTGTTAATACATAAATCTATCCAAAAACAAAAAAATCGTTTTTGGATTTAGTGTTACGGCCGAAACTTTGTAGTTTTATAACAGTACTAAAAATATTTCTACAAATTATAAGCATGTGACCCGATCGAACTTTTATCCTTACGAGGATATAACCGTATTTGATATTGAAATTAAGGTGAAAGGTCGTTAATAATTTAAACGTTTTTAGAGAATATTTGACTGACTTCGTTTGCAATCGTGAACTGGACTTCTTTATTAAAGCGAGTTCAAATTTTGATAATCCTAAATTGTGAGAAGAAAAAAGTTTAAATGGAATGTCATAAAACTAATAAACATATACTACGGCTTATATTTTCAGTGACAAACTTGACCTTTTAACTGTTTGTAACGGTAAAGTGTAAAAGAGCAGATATGTCATTGATTATAGGAAAGAATTCGTACCACTATAATACTTTCATTCAAAAGATATATGGAGTAATGTTGGACTAATTGTGGCATAGTTAATCACTGACATACTGCACAGCTTACACAAATTTCTAGTAATAAATCAATCTTAATATGTTGCTTCTTATCAGTGCGTTGATTTACAACAATTAATTAAGAGAAACGAATGTATTAGGTGTGGCATCACGATTTTGTATATTTTTTCTGTTACATAAGAATACCAAGAAATTCATCAACTTCAGAATGAAATATATTTGATCTAAATGTTAACCTTGCAATAAACAAAAACTGTTATTTATAGTTTTAGTAAGTACCACTAACACACTATAATATTTGTGTTTTTTCAGTTTTTCAAAATCATCAATATCAACACCCATAATATTTTGAATTATAATAAAATCCAATAATTGCTTAAAATAAAATTCAATTTCTACATTAATTTTTACAAACGTTTTTAAAAAGGTTATTTTCAGCAGCCGTAAATTATTGGCAATTGTTTTAGAAAGTGTGAACTAATATAAAATAGTGAATGTGCTGTATTGAAAATATTAATAGATAAATTATAATATTAATTATTTTATTAACACTCTACTCAAGTATAATGTTACTAAAGTTCTTTAAACAAGTTTTAATTATTAAAAATTATTCATAAGTTGTAATATGGAAATCAAGCGCCAATAAGTAGTATAGCAATAAATTAAAGATCTTCAGTAATAGTACTACTCTTTGGTACTAGTATCTACTGTCGATGTTTTGTAAATTTCCGTTTTGTTTTTACCTAAATTATTAAATCGTGTACATCAATTACGGCAACCTAATGATTTGTCTTCTATATTTATTTAAATAATAACAAAACGAAAAAAAAATCATAAATACCGAATCAAATCTGAAATTTTAGTAAGTAAGGAGAGCAGCACAGTCGCAGGTAACTAAATATTTCTTTATTTACAGTTCTGATTTTTAATTTTGTTGTGACTGTCCTCGTGTTAATGAAACGTTGTTTTAAGGTTTTTTTAAATTTTTAAATTATATAGTTGTTGATTCATTTTTTTTTTAATGAGAATGGTATAAACAAATTTTATAGAAAATATAAAACATCATTAATATAAAATAAAACAGTGATGAGTTAGGTTAAAATGGCATAGTCCCAGAAACATTTTTTTTTCATCGATAAATAAAAATTAATTATCAAAAAAGTTTTACTTCTTCCATGGCTTGTGTAGATGAAACTCGCTCTTTTAATTTTTTTTTAAGTGAATTATGCTTTTTATTTTTTTAGCAGTTTAGCCTAGTTTTCTCTTATGTTTAAATTTATAAATTTTGTTATACATAGAAACAAACGTATGCTTTTAAATTTTTTTATTTTGTGTTTGCGTATCTTTTATATATACATAGAATCAACAACCCATACAAAGTCGTTATGTATTGGCCCATGTCTGTCCAATTAGCGTTTAGCCAAGTATCGCCAAGTAATATTGTCTTGATTCTGGTTATTCATCAGCAACCATTCGATAATTTGATCATAGTAAACAATCAACAATTTAACATTATTTGGTTTTCAGTCTTGCATCGATTTTAAAGCATATACCAAATAGTACATTATATAATCTTTGGTTATACTTAATGTTATTTGATTTAGTAATTTTATTAAAACTTAAACTGCATTTAAAATGTGTAAAGCATACCATCGTGTAAAAAAATCGAGAATTTAAAAAACGTGTAAACAATAGTGTTTTATGGTACTAAAAATTTGTGATATAGGCAATTATGCGTGCAAGTGTGTTCGTGGTTCTTCTAAATATCGTGACGATTTCTTTTTTCTCGCACCTGTACGCTGCTAGCAATACGATACACCAATCTTATCGAAGGCTTCACCTTTCTGGTTATCAGTGGTACCGCTTGAAACTCCGCTTTCTCCTTCGCCACCAGGTACATTTTTTAACGCTTCTTTTTCGCCTTCGTTTATTATCCGTTGATTTCGATTGTTTACCTTGTCTTCGCTTTCCGAGTCGGTGTCTGATTCATCGTGATTACGGTATATCTTGATCTGACTAACGTGTACGGTAGTTGAGAATATCCTATTTTCGGTAGCCTTAAGCTCGCTGATTCTATACGTATCACTAGGTAACACTTGAGTTATCACGTACGGTCCGCGGTGCTTTGGTTGTAACTTCGTAGATTGACCTGTATGCATCGGAGCACTTTTAATCAAAACAACTTCGTAGTGATTCCCAACACAGTGAGTGCCTTGGGTATCTCTGCTTGTACTTCAATTGGGCATTTAACACGTTATCACGCACCTTCTGTTGGTTGTCGATTGGTTCTGTATAATTAATGCCACTTGTGAGCTCTTTAAACAGCACGTTATCATAATTCGGTCGGTAACCGAACAATGCTTCACACGGAGTCTTCTTGGTGTTTGCGTTCACAGATGAATTCTAATCTTGTTTGACTGCGCTTAATTTATTATACCAGTCATTATCTTCATTAATTTTTGATATTAAAGTTGGAATTAATGTCCGCATTACTACTTCAACTTGGCCTTTGCTTGTGGATGCCGACTTGAATTCAAAGTATGATGAATTCCACGTTCCGCACAAAACTGTTTGAACTTTGCCGCCGTGAAACTCGTTCCTCTATCGGTGACGATTCTTACGGGATTTCCGAATGTGTCTAATACCTTTTGCAAACTTTTAATGGTTCCGCTTGTACACGTGTTTTTCAAGGGAAATAATTTTACGTATCGCGTATGTAATAATCCCGGTCGTCGACCTGGAGGGTTTTTATTTAATGAACACTCCACATATGAATTAATATGTTTACAAACGTATCTACGCATGCCACTAAACCAGTATTTGTCTTTGATTTTTGCAATTCTTTGTTCAAGGCCAAAATGCCCTGACAAATCGTGTGCACGAACACATATCGCCTTCCCCATTCTTTTAGGAACAACGTACTTATTCGCGTAACCATCTTCTTCGCTTCCTATTTTTATTAGTCTACCTTGCGTTAAATCCACGCACCCTTAGTTTATCAGCTCGATCGCGATCAGTTGGTTCTTTTAATAGAATATTAATCAACGTGTTTAATTCCGCGTCACTTTGCTGCACCATGAGAATTTGATCTTCTTCACTTATCGTTTGAAAGATGTCTAATCGTTTGCACGCACTATACATAATATCGTCCGCGGCTTTCTCGGGGACTCTCGATAAGATATTGACATGAGTCATCCTCTGTCCCGACCGATGCTGCAGTTCCATGTCAAAATCCTGGAGTAAATGCAACCATCGTGCAATTTGTGAACTTTTCGTTTTTGGTGCATTCATGTGCACAAGAGCTTCACAATCGGTTACACACGTAAACTTTAATCCAATCAATACCTGCGATTCCTTCCTTAGACGCCTCTGTATGCACCTCCGTAGTGGCCGCCGCCGGATTAAACAGTTTGAATAGGGGTTTGGTACACAGTGTCTGGCGCAAGTCTTCAAACGAAGCTTGTTGTAGTTTGCCCCACACAAATGGTACTTTCTTTTTCGTTAGGTCGCTTAAGGCTTTGGCTCGTCTACCGTAATTTTTTACAAAGCGCCGGAAATAACTGGTTAAACCGAGAAACCTGCATAACTCGTGAACGTTTCTTGGGCATGGAAAATTCTTTACCGCGCGTGATTTTAGATCTCCCGGTCTAATTTTATTTGCACTGAACGAACATCCCAAATACTCCACTTCCGGTTTGCCAAATTCACACTTGCTTATCTTTATCGTTAGATTGGCCGTTTTGAATGCCTTAAAAACGCATTCTTGTTTTTGAAACATTTGAGCAGCTACTAGCACCTCATCTAGGTACCATTTAGCAATATCTTTACTTAAAAGACCCAACACGATCGCCATTAAACGACTAAACTCGAATGGAGCATTACATAAACTAAACATCATTCAATTAAGTTCGCCCGTTGTATAACCAACGGCACTTGCAAATAAGCACTTCCTAAGTCTAAAACGGAAAATAGTTTACAGCCAATAAGTCCTTCAAATTGTTCTTCTATAGTAAGTATAGGAAAATTAACTTTTATAGTTTGCATATTTAAAGTCCGATAATGAATCGCTAATCTTGGTTCTCCTGATTTCTTACGCACTAGTAGGCATGGAGAAGCGTACGACGACGTCGTATCACTAGCTTTTCCGTAAAGTTTCCACTCATTCACAATGTTTGCTATCACCCATCTTTCACTTGCGGACTTATACGGTTTCCCTCGTACCGATTCTTTGGCCCCTCTAATGTTCATTTCCATTAAGTCTCTTAAATTAAAAGCAAAACACCCACGATATTTATTACACAACTTTTACAATGTATCGCGCACCCAGTCTTCAGTGCCATCTGGTACGCTAATGTCTTTCGTAGATATCTCTCGTTTTTTCGGCGCATAAATTAAAGACGCTCCTAAATTATTACTGATTTTAATCTGCCCTATCTTCGTTCCCTCTTGTATTTCAGTATCTTCGCTATTAGTGTTCAAAATCGGCACAAGTTCACTATCTAAGCATCGTGCGCGTATTAAATTTACCTCACCCGCGTGTAAAATTGTCTTTTCTGTTACACGTACAGTTCCTTTGTTCGTATTAATTAAATCCACATTTCTAAAAGGCATTTCATGTTTCCAACCGAATTTAAGCGTGTTTCCTATTTTGATGTATGCAATGTCTTCTAGGTCGGTAAACGTTCGCCCAATTAAAACATTTACTTTTTGTGCCCCTTCGGGTACCACACAAAATAACACTTCGACTTCGATCGCATCAAGTTTAAGCTTTGCATGCGTTACGCCTACACAATTAACCGTCGTTGTTTTTCCGCTACCGAACCCAAATAATTCAATGTTTGATTTTTCGTGATCGAAACCACACTTTTGCAATGCATCCCAACTGATAGTGCACACGCTAAAACCCATATCAATTAACGCATTGACACTGTAACCATTTACACAAACCTCGCGCAAATATTTGTCGATTGACCCTGTAGTTGAAGCGTTGTCGACCGCCATCATCTTATGGTTGGTGCATCCGCGTTTCGTGTGACCTATTTCCATACAGTTAAAACATTATAGTTCCGATTTTTTTACCAAACATTTTCTCCAATTGTGGCCTACGTTTTTGCACTTGAAACAAACAACTTGTATTACGCTATCGCTATTTGGATTTTCGGTGGTTTCTTTCGGTTGTACCGAAAACTTAGTACTAGTCACGCTACTGCGATCGATCGGTTTGCTATAATTATTTGACCGAACCATTCTACTGATATTCAACCTATCGTAAATCAATATGTCTCTATACAAAATCTGTTCTTTTATTTCCAAAAAAGGCAAACCCAACGAACTGCACAACATGTGTTTGTCGTGTACATAGGAACTCACCGATTCTTTGACAGCCTGTATCCTTTTCCGCATTTTCTCCCATTTTTCAGTCGTACTGAAGACATCTAAAAATGTGGACCTAAATGCTCTTTCGAAATCTCCAAAGTTGTAAATGTTAACTCTTCGTGTAGCGTACCAACTACGTCCTGCTCCCGTCAAATGTAGTCTCGCCGTTTCCAAGAACCACTGGTCTGACCAATTGTTTATTGATGCACTTGATTTTCACTGCTCGAGCCAATCCACTGCTTCTACATGATGAACTACTCCATTAAAATCTCTAATCATGTTATTAAATATCGGCATAAGCTTATGGTGTCGCATCTTCTCCTTTTCTAGCTATTCGCACGTTATGGCAATTGGTTCAGAAAAACGGATAAATTTCCTCTCGCTTCGCAAGCGACCATCGACACTTTGTACGTAGATGACTTTGCATGTAAAGCCGACACATTAGATTCATTAATAGATTTGCAAATTCAAGAGACTGAATTGCTTAATTCGGGTTGTTTGGAGTTATGCAAATCGTCCGCTTATGACCCATTAATATTAGCTTTGTTACCGGCGGAACTTTGTCAAACTAGCTCATTTTTGTTTGACATAGAATCTGATGTCATTTCAAAGATTTTAGGTATATAGTGGCACGCTTCTATAGATTTGTTTTCATTTAGAATTAAACCAATACGTTCGCTCTGCACTAAGATAACTATTTTGTCAGAAACAGAGCAATGTTCGCAGTCAGTTGAAAAAGTATAAGCCATCACTCGCCGCTTTGTCGCAGGATAATCAGGTTTTCGTTTTGTTCGTAG
The DNA here is from genome assembly GCA_035610365.1 of Aquatica leii. NCBI lineage: Eukaryota > Metazoa > Arthropoda > Insecta > Coleoptera > Lampyridae > Aquatica > Aquatica leii. The sequence continues at coordinate 18,740,163 of CM069434.1, read as the reverse complement.
TTAATTGTTGTAAGGTTGACTAACCATTGCATTATGTTTAAATTTTCTTTTATTCTTATTATAATTATGACAGATCTAACTATTAACTAGTTACTTATTTAACTATTGTTTTTTGTTAACGAGCTTATTCTGTGTATACTTAAGAAAATTGCCAACGCTGCTCACTCATCACTATTGCATGAAACTGTTCGTTGTACCTATGCTGTCGCTAAATAATCGTTCCTCAATAGGCCGGGTGCAATCACTTTTCCAAATGCTTTTCGTTCTGCTACACAAGTATTGTTTAACATATTTACTTGATTTAGCAGATATAAACTCATGGATAATTTACAATTTATGTACAAAAACATAAATCGTCAAAAATAAATTTTCAAAATTACAGATAAACTCAGAAGTACGTACATAGAAAAAAAATCACTACATATTAGAAGATGAGTTACAATCAACAAACAAGCAAACACAATGCTAAACTAAAAATTGTGCGAACAAAAAAAAACAATTGCAAAATTTCTAAAAAAAATCTATGGCAAAAGCGTGAGCATTATAAGTAAAAAAATCACATTTTTAGGTTGTATTTAATTACTTATGATGTCTTTAGTATCTTCATAATAAAAATTTTGTAAAGTTTGAGCTTATTAATTTGCTTGCCAAAATTCTTAATTCTCGTTTAATTTTTATTATAACTAATTTAAATTCTTCACTTAAGAAGGGCCACATTATATTATCTTTATTGCAACATTTTGTGCTGCAAGTAAGAACTTTAACAGGCCACCGAAAATTTAAAAAAAAATTGTAAGTCAACGACATACAAATATTAACCGTCTATTGCACAATTTTTTCAATATCACTAAAAATTTTTTTAAGTTTGTATTTAGTCACAATAACTTATTATTAAATTATAAAAAATTATAAAAATATTTTTGACTTTTTGGAAATAATATTTCAAAAAATGTGTGACGGTTCCAAATGGACACGTTGTAAAACTGTTAGAAAAAAAAACTAACATTATACGTGAGGTTTTAAAATCATTTGATACAACATTTCTTTTTCAAAGTTTTTTTATTGTTTTTCTTAAATATAAATTAAATACAATTTTTCTTTTCTTAAAGGCATAATCTTTGACGATCGATTGTGTGGATAGGCCAGTGTCCAATATTTTCTTTCTGAGTTTCGCTCAAACGCGTGGGTTCTTTACGATTTTGTTTTTTCTAAAGTTCAGGCTCAAGACTTGGTCGGCCTCGTTTTTTCTGGTTTCAGTTTTTTCATTGCATAACCCAATTGCCACTTGAGTATTAAAATCAAGCTCATTTTGGAGGTTGTATCGTCAGTCTCACTTACTTGCTTTGCAATTCTTCTGTAGAGTAACCACGAATTGCAGATAGTGATAAGATAAAAGATGATATGGTGATACCACTTTTTGCTTCTGATGTGGATTGGGTACAACTCTATTAGGGAATTTTGCAAGTTCACACCGGAAGCTTTTTTATTATTATTTGTACCTTTTTTTAAGAGCTGTGTTGGGGTAAATGAGATTGGTCGCTTCAGTTTGCCAAAATTAACATTTAATTTTTAGAAGACTTATAACAAAAATAATAATGCATTCGTTCTTTGGAAACTCTAGTTACTATAAAAACTTGAAACTAAAGTTAAATGATAGTTTACACTTAAACTAATTATTTCGGTTTCTAATAGGAATTTAGCTTATACAATGCGTACTTACAATTATAGATACAATTGCGCTGACAAATTACATCTTACTTTGTAATGTTTTTGGGGCTACCGAAACCTTTATCACCCTTATCTTGAACAGCAGCTTTTGCAAAACCGCTACACGAAAGGTGTGAGTTATATTTCTCCAAACTTATTACAATTCTGCTTAAATAACCACTCGCAATTTATGCAAGATTAAAGTAACTTAAACCAGAAAACTTCTCATGCCCGAAACTTACCGTTTTTCAAAACGGTTTCCTAATCAATTTATATTGTAATTAATTGGCATAGCTAATCCGCGAATTCAAAACAAAATCCCCTTATTTAGCAGGTTCAAAATTGTTAATCTGCAATCGCGACCTTTTTTTGGTTATGGAAAAGTTGCACTAACGTAAATATGTACGAGGTGCATTTATTAAAATGTTACAACACTACCCGTGTGTTTGTTATATACCTTTGTTATATCTGGACAAGGTATATTCTTCTTTTCATTTGCTAATTTGAAAAATCTTTTTACTGAATCTAACGGGTAGTACTAGCAAAAATAGAAGCTAGACATACAACTTTGTTATTAAGCCAGGTAGTCACATTTGCTTTGATATTATCAATAATTGTGTTTTTTTCTACCGAAGCCCCTCTTTCGCGACGTTGCAATTCTTTTTCTGTTGGCATTGTGCAATTTGTCAGACGATTTAATCGACGGTGTAATACTAAAGTAGTTGTCATAAAGCAATTGATGATGTACGTGATCAGGAATTTTTTGACTCAATCTAACAACTACATTACTGGCAGCTTCTAAGTCCAGAGTATTATGTTCAACCCTGCCAGAAAATAATTTCATATTGTACGTAAACTCACTAACATCAGCCAGAATCCACATTTTGTATTCTCACTTATGTTTTTTGCATTGTAGGTTCTTGTTAAAATCCTTCCTTTGAATTGAATTATTCGTTTATCTGCCGAAATATTTTCTTCTATTGGTATTGATTAAAACCGTGAATTCAAATGATCAATGACTGGCACGATTTTTTCTAGTTTGCTCTTTATACTTAAATTGTTGAAATAAAGAAAACGTTTTAGTTTTTGAAATTGATTTGTTGTCATAATTTTAGTTATTTATGGCAAGTAAGTTTGGGAAGCCTAGTATCGTCTGGTGATTGGCTATTTTACTAGAAACATCCATAGCAATACACCCAAAAAATTATAAATTTCAGCTTTAGTGGTCATAAAATATGATATTTATTTTCTTGAAGTCAATCCACTATAATGTTTTAATTTTTTATTGTAAAACTAGTTTCAACAATTTAAATTGTCATCGTCAGTTACACTAAAAAGCAAATCAATTGCCAAAAATAATTAAACATTTAAAAGAGCTTACACATTATATCAAAACATAAAAATAAAATAGAATGACAAACGTCAACAAATTAAAAACTTTTAAATTCAAACTGACATTAAATACACAGCCATGGGTGATATGAAAAAAAGGAAGAGAAAAGAAAAATGAAAAAAGTAAGTTAAAATTTATTACTAAGAAGAGGAGAAATATTTAAATCAAGAATTTCATTAAGACAATTATCTGAATTTTCATTATAAAGACGATGAATTTCAAGAATTTCAAGATGATTAAGCAAAGTACTTTTGTTACAAAAATGAAGAATTTTAACATTAAGATCAGAAGAAAAAGAATGACCAGTAGACAAAATATGATTAGCGAAAGAAGAACAAGTGTTTGATATACTAGAATTTAAATACCTTTTAATAAAATAATTATGTTCTTTTAATCGTGTTTTAAACTTTCTACCAGTTTGTCCTACATAAGAACAATTGCAAGAAGAGCAAGAAATTTTATACACGCCAGATTTATCTAAAGAAGAAACAGAATCTTTATTATTAACAATAAAATATTTTAAATTATGATTAGTAGAGAAAGAAATAGAAATATTATAATTTTTAAAATAATTTTTAAGAAAAAGAGAACAAGAATTAATATAAGGCATAGAACGATAGATAGTAGTATTATCTGATTTATTTTGAGATAAATTTTTAAAGAAATGGTATAAACGAACGTATCCAAAAACATTGTTCAAAACATGAAAAGGGTAACCATTGCTATAAGCTAATTGTTTAATAGTATCAAATTCTTTATTAAAACCAGGCTTGGAAAGAGGAATAGAAAATAGACAATTAAATAAGGAACGAAAAGAAGCAATTTTATGACTATAAGGATGATTAGAGTAAAATGGAATTAAACAATCAGTGTAAGTAGATTTACGATAGATTCAAAACTAAATTTCTCATTTTCACGTAAAAGAAGAAGATCTAAATATGGAAGGGAGTTGTTACATTCAATTTCATATGTAAAATGAATATTAGGATGAATAGAATTAATGAAATTATTAAAATTATTTAAATCATCTAAGGAACCATTAAAGAGAACAATGCAATCATCAACGTATCTAAATCAAAAACTAATCATATTAGAAAAAGAAGAATTAGAAAGGATTTTATTTTCAATATTATTCATGAAAATTTCAGCAGCAAGAGGTGAAATATTAGATCCCATAGCTAAACCAGATGATTGAGAATAGAAATTATTATTAAATTTAAAAAAATTTTGTTTAAAAACTAAATCGAGCAAAGAACAAATATCTAAAATCTGGTAAGTATCCAGAGAACCATTAGAAAAAAGCAAATTAGGAATAAGAAAAATACATTCTTCTGGAGGAATAGATGGAAAAAGATTGACAACATCAAAAGATACAAGAATAGATGAAGAAGGAAAAGGAAATGTTTTAATCTTAGAAGCAAGGTCCGAAGAATTAAGTATAGAATATTGATTAGTAAAATTAGAGTAAGTTCTTATAATATTGTTAAGCCAGGGAGCAAGTTTTGAGACAGGAGAATTGCAAAAAGAAACAACGGGTCGAATTGGGATAGAATGTTTATGTATTTTTGGTAGACCATAAAGAAGCGGTGTTGAGGGATTCATAAGTTTAAAATGATATATATTTCTATTTCCAAGAGAATTAAAAGTTAAATTACACGAATGAAGACATGAAAGAAAAGATGAACAAAAACTAGAAATAGTATCTTTGGAAAGTATTTTAAATTCACCTTTACTAATAAAATCTTTAACTTTATTAATATAATCAAAACGAGAAAGAATAACAATGCAATTACCCTTATCAGCTTTAGAAACAATAAGATCATCAGATTTAATTTTTGATCTTAAAAATGAACAAGATTTATAAATTGAATTAAAATTAGAATTAAATTTGGCATTGTCTAAAAGTTTCTTTAATTTATTATAAATTTCATATCTAATTTCGTTACTATTAGGTAAATCTAAAGAATTAATTATATTTTCAGAACAAACTGCTAAAGTTTCAATATGTTTTTTATTAATATTAACCGGTAAATTGTATTTAAGGCCTGAATTTAACAAAAACTGTTCTTGGGAATTAAAAGTAACGTTACTTAGATTAAGAATCCGAGAGTGAAAACTGTGGCGTGAATCAAAATTACTATAAGTATTAGAATTACTAGGTGAAGGTGTAGAAAGAGAAGGAATATGAAAATTGCTATTATGAGATGAAAAATTATAATATGAAGGTGAATGAAATGAAACTGGCTGTAAATTTCGTAAATTAATCAGTTTCTTACAAAGATTAGAAAAAATTAGATTACTACTAAATAACACATAATCTCTAATACTAAAGTCTAAGTAATCAAGCTCACATTTGTGTAATACAAAAGATAATCTTGAGCGAAGAATATAAAGATTGATATTTATGTTATTAAGTTCTTTGTACAGTGATTTTATTTCTTCTTTCATCCATGTTCTTCTTCCAGCTTCTAAAGCTTTTCTGGACTGTTTAGTGTCAACATTTGTATTAAATGAAACAAATTTTTGGGTAAGATGCTCTTTTAAACAAGTTTGAACAAACCATATTTTTAAATTAGTATGTTTACGTTGAAGCATTTGCTTTTTAAAATTTCGGATTACAATATATTGACGAGAATTCTTAATATAGTTAAAGTAATCCATATCTCTAAGTGGAGAAATTGTAATCAAATATGATATTTATTTTCTTGAAGTCAATCCACTATAATGTTTTAATTTTTTATTGTAAAACTAGTTTCAACAATTTAAATTGTTATCGTCAGTTACACTAAAAAGCAAATCAATTACCAAAAATAATTAAACATTTAAAAGAGCTTACACATTATATCAAAACATAAAAATAAAATAGAATGACAAAAGTCAACAAATTAAAAAATTTTAAATTCAAACTGACATTAAATACACAGCCATGGGTGATATGAAAAAAAGGAAGAAAAAAAAAATGAAAAAAGTAAGTTAAAATTTATTACTAAGAACCTAAAATTGCCAAAAAATGCTTTGTTTTCTACTCATTTTTTATATTTTTGGCTTCAAAATTACACAAAATGTCACAAGACGGCTATACAACTAGCCCTTGTAATTATTTTAGTTTCTAGCTTTTATACTTTCATCAGAAAAGCAAATTCTGTAGAGGCTTGCAACGCATTTAAAGCGGCTGTTCTAGAACCCCCTTAAAAAAAATATGCACTAACAAAAGTAAGTAGAAAATTTAGAATACTTTTTAAACATTTTTAAGGTGCAAGTTTTAAAAAAATATTAAGAGAAAGTGTATTTTAAAATTATTGTTTAAAAAAATGTTTTAAACAAATGACTTTATTTTTTTAATCTAATACTATAGATTTTGGTTACTTCCTCATTCTTGTTAGTTTTATACTTCTGTTAAAAAAAAATATTTTTCTAGTGATAATTACAAAAGTGTCACTAATGATAACACAAACGTTTCGGTAAATTCTTTTAAGTTTACCGAGGTTGTTTAAACATTTGTTACAGTCACATTAAAATTATAATTGCTTGTTGCATGTCAAAGTCAAAACTATTGCATTTCAACATTTATTTTCTGGGTAAAATAAGTTTTTTGATAAAGAATTTGATGCTCAGCTAAATTGTTTAATAATTTTTGCAAAAAGTTACAGATACCTTTTTAAACACTACAAAAATGCTCTAGTAAAAAAAATTATATTTTTGTTTAAAAAACAAAGAAATAACAATTTTATTATTTTTTTTAATTTTTTTTTATAACTTTAATAAAAATTTTTCGAGGATGCAATTAAATTTGATTTATTTTTTATATATTCGCTATGTATTGCTCGTTTGTGTAAAAGTTATATTTTTCAAGATACAGATATCTTTTAGAATGTTCGTGGTAGTGGAAGCATTTTTTTACTGTCTTAGTACGTCTTGAGTAATAAAAGTGATATCCAGTTTGAATTTTTTCGAATCTGAAGTGATTAATTACGGCGTTCGTTGCGGCTATAATTTATCTCTGGTATAATATTTCGGTACCGGCGTCCGAATGATGTATTGAGTAAAAATAATGAAAGAATTGTTCGTAAATTCATATCATCTCTGTCATATGGTAAACACACCTGTAACCTACAACTTTTAATTTACGATCACCGCTTCGATTGTAACCCAGAATTATGTGCAGAGTGGGTAGTCGGTGAACTGATAACGGCTGGTGCACCTAATGATCAGGCAGGCCGAGTAACAACAAAACAAATCGAGTAGTGCATTTATCGAATCAGAGTGGGCGGGGTGGCACACAGTAGCCGGTCAGTAGCAGTACGCGCCGTGCATCACAATAACCGTAGCTCTTTAGATCAGTCTGGCCGTCGTATCCACCGGAAACCCTAATGGTCTACACGTGATCTGGAATCTGGAAAAACTCCATAATCTAGTTTCAATACAATGGACTTCTTGTTTTAACTGTTTAAGTTATTTCTTTAATTTTGAATAAAGAAAGCTTTCGGTTCAATAACTTTTGTATTAATAAAACAATGGATAGGACACTAACATAAATCATTATAAATTTATTGCTAGACAGTCAATTTAAATGTATATAGAGGATTACCTTAAATTCTTTACAAATACCGTAAAATAGTTGTAGGTGTAATTGCATTTAAAAACAATAAAAGAAACATGTTCTGTTACCGAGACTTATTCTAATAACAAATTTGCGGTGAACTATTGAATATTAATAACAACACTTGTTCCTACTGACGCAAGCAAAATGATCCATTGCTTTGAATGCGATCTTTATCAATTTCGCGTATATGAACAGAATTTTAAATTTATTTGACTTTTAAAGGTGACTTCAAGTTTTAAACATTTTTCAAACTTAAAATACGTTTTCATTCATTCTAAATAACCAGTAAAACATAAATAAAATATTTTGTTAAATGGAACATAACCAGTAATTTATATTATATTGACATTTATAAAAGAAAAATTAACGTAAAGCTTGAATGAGAAAAAGCGTAAGTAAACCAAAGGTGGTACTTTTCTGTCTGTTAAAATGAAGCTTAATGTACCTATTAAGATTACTGTGCAACGGTAGAGTTCAAAAATTGAATTCTTTAGTTATATAGTTACATGTTTAAAAACGATACAAAAACATCTCATTGACAAAAATTACATGGCAAAAACAAAAGCATTTTTAAGTTACCCAAAAATGTTTTAGAAAATATATTTAAGATATTTTTAAGATCTTGCTGATTAGGAAAAATATTTTTTTAAATAAAAAAATGACTAAACAGTTGTAAATTCAGAAACGTTGAAGATATGATTGTTTTAGAGGTTCAAACTAAGCGCCTACAATTAAAATTAAATAAAATTTACATAGAAAATACTTGTTATTATTATTTAAATTGACAATAACATAATTTCCATAAAACATTCTTAAAAGAAAACATAATCGTAGACAAATCGGGTTATTGTATTTAAAGACATGCTCACATAATTGAATATACTTCATTTGTTATTTGTAGGTCTTAATAACACACCAAAGAATTTTTTAACAGAGTTTTCTGGTAACTTAAAACTAAGTCAATATAATTTGGTGGGTGGATTGTAGGTCTCGGTGTGCTTATTATAAAGTCGAAACGGTTGGAAGCTGGTAATGGAAGACACCGTTTAATTCTATGCAACACTTAAAGAGAACAAATTGACAAAACACTTAATACTAATTTCCATTTTAGATAATTCTCAGGTTATCGGTATTACAGAAGCTGAGCTCTCTCTCACACTTATCGTACACTGTTGCTGATTGCAATTCTTATGATGATGTTATTGATTTACTACATATAGCAGATTTTGATTAGGGTTCCGATAAAGAACCAAGTACTTAGAATAAAAATGGTTATTCCCGTAGCAGATCTTAGCAATCATCAATGCAAGATAATAACCGTAAAGTACAGTTTATATCACCAAAATCAAACCGTGCTATGCACAATTATCCTAAAACAAACATAGAAGATAACGAAAGAATTGCAAAGTTAGATTTTGAGTTAGCAAACCTTGAGCTTAAATCTGTTGAGTTTTTGGAATACTCCAATATCTCTGTAGCGTAAGTCCAAATAACAGAGCGTCATCTTTAAGCACTTTTAATAACATCCTATTTTCCGATTTATCAGCAGAATGTCATCATAAACACGAACCTTTACCCTTTCGTTCACTTCTTGTCTTAAATATTTTAGGTTATCAATTTCCCGCGTTAATTGACTGAACTTTTATATCCTGTTATAAATGGTGTGGATTTTCTTTAATAACACAAAGGTGTAATCAATTTGACCAAAAAATGTATAACTATTCAGTCTGATGATTCTGTAAATAACGTAAACGAAATACGTATGATTCATAATTACGCCGCGACTCCAACTTTTGTCATCGGCAAACAAGTATTTGTTCACCGGTTACTGTTTTGGAGAAAACAGATCCACCCTCAAATTTTACCGCTAGTTTGTTTAATTCTGTTTTGAACGAGTCAAAGAAGGAGATTTTTCTACATTTGTTAAATAAATTGTCGTCATTATTTTCCAATAATAATAGTACTACTAAATATTTTTACATTCGTCTCACGGGTACAACACCTTTTGTAAAAAAGCAGTATTTTATTCCCACAGCACATAAAAAAGTCGTGCAAGAAGAAATAGATCGCACGGAAATGAGGGGGATTATTATTATTCTCAAGTTGGCAAACCTAAACGGATCTTGAGTGATCAAGGTACACAATTCACCGCAAACTTTGGAAGAATTCTCTTACGCACCTAGAGATTGAAGTGTTTTTTACCTCAGTTCAATATCCCCAAGCAAACCTCACCGAACGATGTATGCGTGAACTCGGTTGGTTAATTTGGACTTATTGTTTTCAGTCGCATACAAGATTGGCATTAGAGTTACCTATATTTAAACAATTTTAAAATTTTGTTACTCACTAGGCCACGAGCTATAGTCCTGTTGATTTGCATTTTGGAAAAAAGCCACTGACTTTTCTGCGTAAGGCTATAGGGTATCCGGATCCGGGGATATGTGCATCCCCTTCTGCGCTGGTTTTAGCAGTTGAGTCTGTTACATTGATTTTCTTAACCAAAAAAAAATCAGAGCGCACCGTATAATAATATGACACAACAAAACTAATTTATAATTAATTTTACGTATGGTTATTCTGCAATCGACAGGACCACTACAATACTAAGAATTTTAAATATAAATTGTAATACTTACAACTAGTTTTCTTTAAGTAAGGGATTAGCTAGTACCGTACCAGTATACCCTAAAACTCAATTGAAATGTAACACAAAAAAACGTACATACTACGTTAGCACCAGTAAATCCCTTTTTAATTCATACGATCAATAAAAATTACCGAATGCGCAGAATTTCCTTCCAATTAACTTCGTAATTTTGGTAATTGTTTTCTCCAATATGATTGTATGCAACCCCTCGAAAGTGTAAGTGGTGTTAATTACAGTGACGTGACATCATAAAAATTTTCCAATTGCAACATGTGCCTATCAACTACACGGATCTGGAACACAGGCGGAGGTATGGAAACCCGCTACAGACAATCACGAAAGAATCAAGTTAAATCGGCATACAAGAAATACGTGCTTACTCCTAATAGATTTTCCTTAAATTTGCATCAATTTCCTAATTTATTTCCACTTAGGTGTTCGTGAAACACTTAACGAAGAAAGACTTGTTGGGCGTATACAACGTTAGACGAAATCTGCGCCTACAAAGTTTAGCGGAAGAATAAAATTAATTCGTATTGATTAGCTCTACTCAAACAACAACAAGTAGGCATACTACAGAGTTTTTAACATAACTATAGTCTCTTAAAGGACGGACAGCTCGGCGATCCGTTTTACATAAAGTCATCACAACTAAATTATTGAACTTAGTGATCTAGTTCTTCTAGGGGCGAACAATGCTTCTGTAGCTTCTTCGAAGCAGAGTGCTAAATTGATTTTGCTGTTTGAAGGTCCATACAAAATTAAAAAACAACTGTCAGTTTTCCTTCGTCAGAATGGTTCAGAACGCAACAATTTCTAATCTTTGCACCTTAAGCGATATATAACTTGTGGCCTCAATTCACCAATTTTGGAATTTTAATTTTGGGTAAGTTTCTTATTGTATTTGTTATTTAAGAATAAGATTTGTGTCCACAAGTTCGAAAAAAATGTAGTAGTTTTATTTTACGATGTTAAATGTCATTATTTTAAATATGTTGGTGTTTCTTTAAAATCCTTGGTGATAAAATAAGACCTTTTCCGTTTTGATAAGAGATACGCGAGCTTCCATCTTGAGCTTATATAAATGTATTAAGTTTACAAGGCAATCGTGTCAAGAAATTTCTAAATTTAAGTGTTTTAAATGGAAACTATAAATACCTAAGCATTATTGCTATAGACAAAAACCTAAAATTAAAACGAAAATCAAAACGTATAGCTGCATCATGCTTCAGCTATTCTTTCCATAGGCATCGGTTAATTTCACATTCAAATTTCAATATATTATTATTTATTGATAATTGTTGAGCCATTCGGCCTTACAATGGATTACGTTACTCTTACACCTTTTCCCTTTACATAATAAGATAATACATATAATACAGACGAAAACCTAAAATCAAAGCGAATATCAAAACGTATAGCTGCATGACGCTTTAGCTATTCTTTCTATAGGCATCGGTTAATTTCACATTCAAATTTCAATATAAATGACCATTGATTCAGAAAGTTTTGTTAAGCATTAAACTAAATGTGTTTACTTTGCAGTTTGCGTGTAAAGTGTCAAAACCAAAAGCGTGAATCCAGAAGAAAAATAAATTGCTACGTCACTCCATCGCTGCCAACTGAATTTAAAGTGAAAGATGAAAATACCGAGTGACAAATAAAAAAAAATTATGAGCGTAACAACATTTTCAGAGCATAGAACTTTGTTTTTATTTCAGGTTCTAAGGATGTTAACTGCGAAGTGCGACCAAAATTCGGTTTGCGAGAAATCGACCACACAGGAATTATCCAAAACAGAAAATTGTAATTTTTTAGTTTTGTTTAAGCTTTACTTTGATAGTTGTTTTCTATAAATATTTATTTTTGTATTTGGTTCTCCCAGCTTTCTTCTAGTTTGTTCTAATTATTGTTATGTTTTTTTCTTACTATAATTTATAGTTGGCATTGGTTGGTAATTTTCTATCTTCTCTTTATTTTTATTTGCCCTGGTGCCCTAGTCGGGTGTTGTGTTCATCTGGTTCTACAGCTCATTTCTTTCATTTCTTCCGTTCCCTAGTATCTTCTCTTATTTTCTTTACAGTTTTTTTTTAGATTGTCCAATATTGATAATTTGATTTAACCATGTTGTTTTTGGTCTTTACCTCTTATGCTTTTTTCATTGTTTAGCTTCCATCATTTTCTTTGGTAATCTGTCTGATTGCATTCGTATAAGATGGCTAAACCATTCCATTTGTTTATTTTCTATTTTTCTGCATACTGGCTCTGATATCATCGTTCTTTATCCGATCCATTCTAGTTTTATTAACTATTTTTTTAACACTTTCATTTCCATAACAGTTAACTTGGATTTGTGTTTATGATGGATAGTTCAGGTCTTACTGAAGTATAGCATTATAGGGTTCATTATGATAGTATGTATTGTTAATTTAATCTTCCTACTCATTTATTGGTTTCTGAAAATTGTTTTGTTAAGCCTGTAATATGCCTCAATTGCTTTTTTTGTCTTATTTGCAATTTCTAAAACATATCTTCCATCGTTCGTAATTGTACTTTCTAGGTACTCTGTCGCTGTTACTTTTTCTATCATTTTTTCATTATAGTTAAAATTGTATATTTCATCCTCTGCTGCTTTATTGAATACTATTGATTTATTTTTATCCATGTTAACTTTCATATGTATGTTCTCTATCTCTTTTATCCAAGCATTTAAGAGTTTTTGCATGTTTTTTTACTGTCTGCGATTAGGAGTATGTCTTCAGCATATAGTAGTGCATCGATCTAAATTAGCTACATTTTTTTATATCTTATTTTGTGGTTTTCCGACGTATAATGTCTTCTTTGACATTTTTCAGGATAACTATTATGAATAGTAGCGTACTTAAACTGTCACCCTGTTTGATTCCTATTTTTAATTGTTTGTCTATTGATGTCCTTATATTTATTTATTTTGTATGTTTGTATACAGAAATAACAAATTAATTTCTAAAGACTTGTAGTTTTTCTAAACATTCATATATTGTCCATCTCTTTCACTCGTTTATCTATTTGTCTTAAAGGTTGCTTGCTCTTTATCTAGTTTATCTTCTGTATACTTTTTTATTTTTTGTTTTATATTTCTTGCGTATGTTTTGTATACCACTAGTGATAGATATATGGCTCAGTAGTTCTCACAGTTTGTTTTGTCTCCAATTTTTGTATATAGGGATTATTAGATTATTGTTCTATTCTTTAGGTATTTTGTTAGTTCTTGCTAATTTTTTGTATTTTTTCAATAACCAATCTATTCCTATTTCCCCCAGACATTTAATTATCTCAGGCTCCACATTGACCTCTCCGCATGTTTTTCCTATTTTAATTTTTTTTTTGCTTCTATTACATCTTGTCTATTTATATAATACATCTCCATTTCTTCTTTGTGTATTTCTTGTTCTCTTTCTTTCTCTCTTAAGGCATCTTGTTCTCCTTTTTGTGAAACTTTCGCCATCTATCTGTAATGCTTCCTGCTTTTACTGCTAGCGTGTTGTCTTTGTTTTTTATTTCTCTCAGTTCGTGCTTTCCTTTCCTTCTTATAGCTATTATCTTGTTCCATAACTTTTTGCTATTGTTTCTAAAGTCCCTGTTTAGTTCTTTTACAAACTCCTTCCAAGTATTTTTCTTGGCTTTTTTTACTTCTTTTTTTTAATTTATTTAGTTTGTCATATTCTTCTTTGTCTTACTTTGTTTTCGTTATTTGATATCTATATCATGCAACTTTCTTCTGTTTAACTATATTCTTCCCTTCTTTAGTCTACCGTCTAGTTCAATTATCTCTTTTTTTAATTCTGCATATCTTTGTTGCCGTACTAAATATAGTTTGGTTAAATTTTTTTAATGTTTTTCCTAAGTTTATATTTGTATTATTCCTCCGTTGAGTTTGCAGGGATTTTCCTTTCGTATTTTGATTTATTTTATTGCATTTTTAATTTTTTGGCTATATACAATGAAGTCAATTACACTCTTCACATTTCTTCTTTCTGCTATAAAATTGTGGCGATCTTCAATAGGTTGACCAGAAAGCGTTTCCTATTTTTAAGTTGTTTGTAATACAGAATTCCAGCATTTTTTTAAATTTTTTTTTCCTCATATTCTCTTAAACTGCCCATACTCCTGCTCCAGCATTCCAGTCCCCCATTACTATGATTTCATCTGTTGTATTTCTTGCCTTATCTAGTGAATTTTGTAATGATTCATAAAATTCCTTTATTTTTTTTTCTTCAATTGGTATATATATTTGTATAATCGTGATTTCTTTATCAATTTTAGTAACATCGAGATTATTCTTGATGACACTGCTACTCTTCTGTTGCTCATTTCTACTCCTCAATAATTTAATTTATACTTGTTTCCATGATTTTTGTTTCTTTTTCTTGTTATTTTTGTATTACTTCAACCTAAAATCATTAACTCAAAATTTTCCATTTTATCCAAAAAAATTATATTTTTTCTTGTTAATGATGTTACATCCTATAGTCTTAAGTATTTTCTTGTGTTCCTTTTGCAGTTCCTGAATCTCTCTCGTAAAGTCCTCTTCTATGAAAATTTTTGTTCTCATTAGTTTATTTGTCGCTCTAAGTAATTCAAATTTCCCAATTCTACCATTATTAGTCTTCCCTTAATTTTTTTTTCGATTTTTTTAATAGTTGCTATCTCCTCTTCCATCTCTATTGTTACTTCCATATCTCTTAGTAAGGTTCTCGTTTTCTTTTAGTATCATAAAATGTTTAGACGCAATTTTAGCTTAGTTTAATTACTATTACTACTTAAGTTTACATAAAATTGCTAAATTAAAAAAAAAATAAATATACTAAAGTAGATAATATACATATGTTTGTTTTTGTCAATAAACATTTTTGATGTAATATTTTTTACAAAAAAATATTTTATCGAGTATTATATTTTAGAAATGCAATTGAATCTACGCTTTTGTTATTATTCTAACTTTGTACTTAGTAATTGTACAATTGAGCTTAGTCTAAAACACTTTGTAGTTCAGAAATGTTTAAAAAGTTTGAAATATTTGAAAAAGCTATTTTGTTTTAAATCCTAATAAATATGAAAAATATTTGGCTCAACTTTATTTTGACTATAAATTGCTTGTACTGTTAATAACAACTAAATAAATAAATAAATAAAAAGCTGTAAAACCGTTTAAAAACAATTTTACAAAACCTCTAATAAAATGCTACTTTTCTGCATTTAATCCGTGATTCACTATTATTTGTTGCAATGTTTTGTTTAAATTTACAATAATTAATTTTTTTAGTTTGTTGTTTTAGTGTAATAAGAATAAATAATTAATGGCGTCTGGTTCTTATATACTTTCCTACAGCGGGATAACAAGGTTAAACGATATTAGCATATTTCAGTATACATTTAGTGCAGTTAGACGCAATATGTACGAGATATACTAAATTGTTTAAATAAAGTTAGATTTATTTGCGTGTATTTAGAAATATTTAAAAAAAATTTAAAAAGCGTTATGTATCAAAACCAAATAAAAAATGTAATTTAATAATGAATAGTATTTACATACGAGTAATAAATGATTGTCTGGTCTGGAACATAATGAATGGGACTTATCTAGAAGTATATTTTAATGTAGAATTTTTCTGATGTAATCATTGTTTGATATTATACTTTAAATGTAAATATATAGAACACGGAGAAACAGTGTCTGATTAAAGTAGAAGCAAACAAAGTGGTAACGATTAAATCTTGACAAGATATTGCATACTAAGACACTCGTGTAGGATACAGGCACCAAACATATTAAACGAGAACATTATCGTTGCAGGTAACATAGTAGCACTGCACTTACTTCAGCTTTAATGTGCACGTGTTAATTCTGTAATGACAATATGCTGTTCGATAATTTATATATTCTAGTTTATTTAACTAGAATTGAAATTTTCCGTTTGATGAGCATATTGGAAACGTACATACGTAGCGCAATACAGTTTATTACATAACATATGCTTCAAAGCAAAAGAAAAAACATTTTTTAGATTTTACAACGAAATTAGTTTGTGCATACTAATTATACGTTTACAAAGATTTTTATTTAAGGCTGATGTTTTTATCTTAGAAAACAATTATAAACTTATCAAAAAATAGTTGAATTATCAATTTTAATTTCGTATAAGGTCAAGGTCTACTGAATAAAAAAATGTCTATAAATACAAGTGGATTCGTAATTTAGCCAGACATTTTAAAAGAGTCCGCTCTAATGAAACGGAAGTTGCCAGAATATTGAATATGCCTAAAAATTCCAAAAGACGACGAAAAGCTTTTAATGCTTTGACGAGTAATGGTGATTTTTATTATAATTGTAACGTACTCATATTAAAAAAAGAAGAACTCATCTTAATGCGCAGACCAACCGAAGAAGAGAAAAAGTTAGAATATTCTGATTATGGTTCTTGTCCCGAATGTCTTGGTTTTATGATTAAAAGGGATATATGGCACAATTTTAAATACTCATGCATTTGCATAATAAACAAAACTATTTTAAGTTCTGAAAAATGACGACTACCAGCTGCTGAGAGTACTTCTTTACTAAATAAAATCTATGGTCACAACCTGACAGAAGATTTCCGTTCTGATATTTTAAACAAATTGCGAAATGAGAAAAAACTAAAATTTGTCGCAAAGATGGTCTTATTTTACGATTTGGAGCATTTCTTTATCAAAAATATAGCAGCACTCAAGCAGAACTAATTGACGCTCTCACCCCTGAAAATTTTGATGCTGTTGTCTCAACAACAAAGTCTTTTTGTGTAACATTTAACGAAATACCAAATTTTTTGATTATTAATTATGTAATCAGCGCAAAAGAGACCAAGTGATAATTCTGATTTTATTGTTGCCACTACTTTCGTTACGTACGAAATTTTCATTACGGAATACCCTGTAGATGAATTAAAATTAGATTCCGGTTTTGACGCCCTCTACCGTTCTTTTCTCGTGACTGTCATTTGACGACAAAATCGTGAAGCTGTCAACTACAGTAACGGGCCGGTGCCGAGATTTTCGAATTGATTCTTAAATTTTTAAGAACATCACGTGTGATGAACATAAATTTATAAGGCGATTGCGAATTTATTACGATTCTTTCGGCACAGGCCGGTTCCTACCACGTTGTCCGCCATTGTGGATTTCAAGCAGTAATTAGGATGCATAAGTACCATTAATGAATAATACTACCGAGCATATAAGCTGTTGTGAGGGCCTGCTATTTAAATAACATCGAGGTCTCGTCGAACACTGCGTCGTGGATGCTGATTTGGGAATAGAAGTCGATTGTGTTATCAGCCACCTGTTCTAAATTGCTACCTACAGTATTCGATACACTGGGTTTCTATATAATGCTTAATGAAGAAGTCGATTGTGTTATCAGCCACCTGTTCTAAATTGCTACCTACAATATTTGATACACCGGGTTTTTATACAATACTTAATGAGTTATTAATATTAATTTTGTAGCTTACTATTCTGTAAATCTGTATCTTTTTCATCTACGTCACTACACTCACTCAAATCGCTAGAGTCATAAAAATTTTTAGCTAATCTCTTTAACTCTGCTTCTGTATAAACCCTGGATCTTCTTTTATTGCTCATTTTTCTTGAATTTTCAAAACCTTATCTGAAAC
Source organism: Aquatica leii (assembly GCA_035610365.1). Lineage (NCBI taxonomy): Eukaryota > Metazoa > Arthropoda > Insecta > Coleoptera > Lampyridae > Aquatica > Aquatica leii. The sequence goes on along the minus strand of CM069434.1, from coordinate 18,722,122 downwards.
AAAGAAAATTATGTTATAGTCACACTAATTCCGAATGGCGGGACGTCGTGGTCCACTCACATTTTTATTACATACAAATTTTCAGGCACATAATCCTGAATTCGTATTCAAGTAACTATAACCTCACACTATAATTGACACATATCCAGAAGCAGGGTGGCCAATAGTATTTATAACAAAAAATATACTAAAAATATTGGACATGGGGTCCACAGTGTCCCTCCATTCGGAATTTAAGAGTTAAGGTTTAGTTTAAAACGGATATCAGCAATTCTCACTGCAAAACAGCATACCCGTTACTTATGCCGTATTATGGAATATAGGGAGGAAATTTTTAATTTAATTTAATCGTCATATCTAGTGGAATGGGGGTTCAGCGCTGTTACCCATCTCTCAACGAAAAAAAAGAAAGAGGTTGTACATCATTAGCCGAGGAGATTTAAGATTAAACCTTACAAAATTGAGGCCAAATGTTGATAATTTATTATTAAAGCATCAGGTTCATCTTTCTCACTAAAAACATTTACTTATTGCTTAGTTTATTTTATGTTTATTTTATGTTACGTGTATTTTATATAACAGAAACAAAATTTTATTTTGATTAGTTTTAATTTAAATTCAATTAATAAATGTATAAAACTTAACATGTGTTTTTACTTTAAGTTTTTAACACTAAACTTTACTACAGTTAGAAATTTACAAAAAATCAATATCAGGTAAGTAGGGGTCTACCAAAAACCGAAAAACATGGTAAGGGGTTTACGACACAAAAAACTTTGGGAACCTCTGTTCTAAACTCTCTCCTAGAAAAGTAACTGAAGGTTATGATTATTCTTCAAATCCAAATTTGACTATTTTCAATTGAATTTAAATATAACTTGTTAAAAATAAATATAAATACGTACATATAAAACCAAATAAACTTACCTTAGTGATAGTCCTAATTTCTCTTCTAGGCTTATTGGATGCCTAAGTAGTCCACATAAGTGCTTTCCTAGGTCATTCTTAATTAGATCTAATACAAAATTGAACTGATTGATGCTAAGCTAATAAAAACTTTGAAATTTGCTTTCGTCTTGTAATAGATGTCTCTGAACCAACATATTTTCGAAATCTTCCGCGAGTAATAATAATAAAAGTTCTTATTACGCTTCTTCTTCATTTTCTAATTTACACTACAAATCCACTGCTTTTTTCATGATAGTCTTTTGTAAACTCAATTTTTTTTAAAATTATATAAAGCAAAAGTGACAGACGCGCGTCTGCAGTCGGCTAATTGATACTCTACTTTAAGGCTGATTTCCCGACATGTAAAACTTTGTTTTGCACTTATTTATGTATCGATAAAGTTTTTTGCAGTGAATTCTGTATTTAAATATAAATAAAACGCTCAAGGATTTTTAATATTTTAAAATTTTTTGTTTTAAAAAGTTAACTTAGCGTTTTTTAACCAAGCTTGGGCGTTCCATTAAGACAACTATTGTAGAAATTTTAAAAATAAGCACAAAAAATGGTGGGAAGTATAACTTTTAAATCACTGTAATTTCTTTATGATATTTGGTATGAATCAGGTGTGACTAAGGATTGCAAGAATTGCAGTGTGTGCAAAGATAATATACTATGGTAAGCAATACAAAATATGAAACACTTAAAATACGCTAAACCTTTGTATTTGTTCAGTCAACGGCTTTAACAAATTTACGATTCCCCGGTCTCAATTTATTTAACCTCATACTTCTTTGAATTAAAACGCTGATGGTGCAAATTTTTAATAAAACATTTATAATTTTAATATAGATATGTATGTTGATTTCGTCATGAAATTCACTAATAACGGTGTCATAATTTTTTTTGTTAATTTACATGCGATTGATGAAATTACCAATGAAGAAAATGGTTCTGTTTGTGAGATTTTAAGTATTTTTTTACTTTATATTCGAAATTCAACTACATTGTTAATCTGATTTCGGACGTAATTACAAAATTGTTTTTATAAATGTATTCCAAAGTTTCTAAAGTTGTTTTTCATATATTTGAGTTTTATTAAATAAATAAATTAATCAAAGTTGTTTATAAATATGTATCAGTAAAATACGACATAAGTACACTTCAGTTATTGTGCCGTCTCAATGTTTACGTCGAAATTGTTTTACTGATTGCAGCTGCAATAGCTATTCTACCCTGCAATAAATCTATGTTTTCTAAATAAATTCTACAATTACGGGTGCGCGGGGTCTTGTCCGGGTGCACTATAATTATTTTGAATTTTGAAAACTGATTTCTTCATAATAGTTTGAAACGAAAAGTTCTCAACGTTTTATTTGTGAAGTGTATTTGGTGTTAAACTTGAATTATCATTTATTATTGATTGTTAATACGAGTCCAAAGAAATAACAATCAAAGCCAAAAAGTGCGCGGTTTCATGCTAAAAGGTAACACTCCTATTATTATTAATGGAGTTGGAATTTTGTAATAAAGCGAAAAAAAGTTAAATTATTTTAGAATAAAACATCCAGACAAACAATTTAAACCGTAAAAATTTAATAATATTTACATAAACTACAAATAGTATTCAATCTTTTTTCAAACTTAAAACTTTTGTGATTATTTGCTATCCCAAAGTTTAACGTTTTATTTTAATTTCAAAACTTTTATTTTAGTTCACATGTAAATTTAACATTTTATGGAGTTTTATTTTTTATAAATTACAAAAAACTTACTTTCTTTGCAATTAATGTGTTCAAATTTCAATTCACTATTTGATTCTCAAATAGGATTTAAGAACGTACACTTTTATACCTTGAATTCAAAACTTAACTTTACGGTTTTAATAACTTAAATTTTTGGTTTTAAGTGAAAAATTTATTGTTTATTTTGTATTTACATCCTACATTTAATATACGAAAATATTTCGAACTCAAATTATAAATGAAAAATATATACTCTGAATGTTTCGCATACTGAAACCTTTTCTTGCGGTTCCTTACTCAAAACCATACTTATTTACTACTATACAGCAACAAATATGTTTTAAGTTTTTTTATACCATTCGAAAATATTTTACCCCACATTAAAAATTACAAAAACTAAAATCTAAGAACCTCCTGATAAAAAAACTTCTATAAACGAAACCTCTAAGAAAATACTCCAGAAAATAAATTTAATTGATGAAAAGTATTTTAATAATTCAGTCATACAATATTGAATTTTAATCAAATGTGTATTATCTAAAGTTTTTCAATGAATAGATTGCGCAATAACAAAGAAACAAGTTTGATACATCAATATTCGTAATAATAACATTTATATAATAATAAATACTATTTACGCACAGTATAATAATGTTATCTTAATGTTTTTTTTAGGTTTGCAAACAGTCTTTTTTCCTAGATTGTTTCTGCCCTCGTAAAACTATAAGATGCCGTTTGTCACCTCAATATACAATTGTACATACGCAAAAAAGTGAACTATACAAACATGTGTATTTAAAATAGTTTGCAATGAGTATAGACTGGAAAAAAAACGTGTAACTTTATTACGAAAATCATTGGTTACAATATAATCAAATATAATAATAGAATTTAGGCTTTTACCGGTCACTTTTGTATTACAGCTTTTGATTCTGAATATATTAGATGTAGTCAATTTTTTACAAGCCGAGTCTTCTTTACACGTTGCAGTGGACATCTTCAGAGTTTGAAATAAACTGTTTATTTTATTCCAGGCTCTGATGATGTCTACTGCGACGTGTTGCAAAAACTTGGCTTGTAAAAAATGGACCACACCGGACATATCTAGAATGAAAAACTGTATAACCAAAGATGATATTTAAGAGAAAAAGTAAAATGAATACTTCTGAGTATTGTCTTTTTTCATCATTTTTAACATAAAAATGATTTGTTTAACAAATTTTCTTATTTGTTGTTGTTTGTTTATTACTTTGTTATAGCAAGATATATATATATAAATTACTTGGTATAACTAGTTTGAAACATTTTAACAAGAATTTAAAAAAAAAAACGCAAGTAACCACATCTAGTTTTACTTCACCTGCAACATTGTTGGAAAGACAAACCCAGACAATTGTAACCAATGTAGAAGTTGAAATAGTGATAAAACCCGTAGACAACTCACAGCCATCAACATTATCTCAAACACCAAACCAAAACGTGTAAGTTTAAAATTATCATGAAAACTTGGATAATATAATGTATTATGTTATAGCGTGTGCGAAACTAGCCTTAAATAACTATAAACCGTTTGATTGTAATGTTTTGTATATGATGTTTATTAAAGAAATAAGAAATGGTATAATAAGTACATTTTTTCTAAAGTGTTATATGTGTAACATAGAACAAAGCATTGCTACTGAAGATTTTCTGATGCATCATAAATGACTGCTAATTCAGCTATCGGTTGGCAACAATTTTAACTGAATGTGGTAATTCAGAATTATTACAGCAACAAGTAATTTTAAATATTCTAGCAATGTCTTACAGACAATATGCTTAACATCACATCATTGTATCTGAGAATATATATATAAAACTCTATGAAAATCTTTAGATGAGGCAGGCAATAAAGAATTAGCGTTAGCTATAAATATTGGAGAAGTGAATGAAGATGGAAACGGTTTGATAACTGTAATAGCTGATAGCACCTGTTCTAAAAGATCATAAAAGTCACATACGATGCATTATCTGGTGTTGTAAGTATAACTATTTTAATTTTATATAAGTATGTAAATAACCGTATTTGTAAGGTTGCATTGTTGGTGCTAAAACGGGAAAACTGTTATTTGTTGCTTCAAAAAACAAATATTGCCCAATCTGATCTAGAGCTGCTAAAAACAATGTCATTGTACGCAAACACAAGTGTGTTAAAAACAGGACAGGTTCATCCACTTCTATGGAAGCAGATATAATCTTAAAAGGTTTTAAAAGAAGCGTAGATATGCATAAATTAAAATATGTGCATTTGTTTAGATATGGAGACAGTAACGTGTATAAAAAAATAGCACTTAAACAACCATATGGACCAAAAATTAATATAAGAAAAATTGAATGTACTAATCATTTATTAAGAAATTATTGCAGTAAACTAAGGGAATTAGATAAAAAACGTATAAACAGCAAACTTCAGGTTGTAAGTCCGCAAATGCAAAAACAGTTGTTAACAAAAATAAAAAGAATGCAAATTGGAATATAAATTTTAATGCAGCAAAAACGTATAATTCAGTTAAATCCAAGTTTGTTAGGGGCAAAAGGTTAATTTATTTAAAAATAGCTGCGATGCAAGAATTCGGGCAGCAGGTGTCTCTTATAATACAAAAGGAGAATATTTTTTGATAATACACAAAACCATGACACAAACAAGTTCTGGAAAATTTCCAAAAAATCACATAGAAAAGAAGAAAAGAATATACGAGTACCGCAAGTCAGGAAAACAACTATTTGCACCAAAAAAGCGTAAAAGCAATGTTGTTTCAGCTGACGCAGATTATGGGAAAGTTATTATAGTTAAAAATAGAATTTTTAAATTCTTTTAGAGTTACTGTTTCAGACATTGGGGAATTGGGAAAGACAGCAGAAGTCAATAAAAAAACCACAATGGCAGAAATACCAAAGAAATCGTCTGACAGCTTGAAACTTTGGTGTTGTTTGTAAGCTAAGAGAAACAACTAATACTAGAAATGTGGCAAAAAGAATGTTAAATTCACAGTTTTTAAGTTCTGTTGCGACAAGATGGGGCATAGATCACGAAGAAACGGCCAACGAACAGTTTAAAAACATATATAAAGTAGATATTGACGATTGTGGAAAAAATTTAATAAAATTTCAGATTGATAGAGATTTTTGGAAAGCAATGTTACCAAAACTATCGAAGTTTTGTTTAGAATCGATATTACCTGACATATTAAAACTAAATGAATAATAAGAGTTAATGAATTATTTTGTTATATTTTAATGTGTTTCATTTGCGCTAACAAAACAATGTTATTCTATGTAAATCATATCAAAACTAAAAATTTTTTCACGTTTACGTAATCAAGAAATATCAATTTGAAGATTTAATTTTGCAGTACCATGCATAAAAAGTATAAAGCAACCAGCGTTGCCAGGTCTGAGGATTTTTCCTCAGATTTGGGGAAAATAATCTCTATTGGGAAAATGAAGAAAACTTTTTGAATATCACTGAAATCTGGAGAATTTGAAAATTGGCATTGGCTTTGTTTTAATTTCATTGAATTACAAGTTTTACTAGTTTTAAAAATTTTTTTTTGATTGATAAACGCTACGCCACTGCGTGTTGTTTAACAATTCGTATGCGTTGGCGGGAACGAACCAAACTTGCAATTTTGCGTTTTAAAAATGCAAATTTGCTAACTCGAACGTTCTTGTTGCGGTTGCTTATGCTAGTTTTTCGTTTCTTTTCTTGAATAAATAAAGCTATTATAATTGAATTTCTCAATTTCTGCCTTTGTGGGAATTACTATCAGGTAAGTACACATAATATAAGACATACGTACATATAAATAGTTACAATTTTTTTTTGTGCTTAGTGCTGACGGCCAAGTTTCCTCTTTCTGTAAGCATTTTTTAAAAATTCTTAAAGCACTTTTTTTAATTGGTTCTGTCCATACTGTAGAACTAGAACAAGTCTTCTAGTTTCTAATTAAAAAATTTGAGAAAATACTGTACGGGTTAACAAATGTTGTCTTATCAATAGATCAACATGGAAAAGTTTTTAATAAATAAGAAAAAAGAAAACCATCCCAGCACCATTACCATAGAACAACCTATGAGTGCATCATATTCCGAAGTCGATATTCTTCAAAGTAAGCAGCCACGATGTAACCCAGGCCCTGAAACGGCGGAAATAATAGAAATGGATTGCATTTCCCCAGAAGAGGATATGGAGATTCCCATTGAACAACAAAAAACTGAAAAAAAGAAGAAATAGGCACATAAATGCAGATCTGAATGGAAGCACTGTGAAGAATTTAAAAGTTGTTTGGAAGAAAGTTGATGTGGTAAAAATTACTTTAGGTGTAGCATTTGTAATAAAGACTATATTGGTGGTTTATCTGCTCTGAAAAAACATAATATGGCAAAAAAACATGTCGCTAAATTAAATGCACTAAGTGGCACACAAAATGTTTATAAAACATTCAAAACTGTTAAAACCAACATTGTAAAACAGAATGAAATCAAAATTGCGGCATTTATTGCAGAGCACAATATTTCCATTAATTCTGTAGACCATCTTACGCAACTCATAAAATCTATCTGTGAATCTGGAATGGAACGTTCACAAATAGATGAAATGTCTTGTAACAGGACAAAATGCACAGCTATTATTAACAACATTTTAGGTCAAACAAGCTTTGGCAATTTAATACATAAATTAAAGAGCACTTATTTTTCTCTGTTAGTAGATGAATCAACTGACATCTCGGCAGAAAAAAGTTTGGCTTTAGTGGTTCGGTATAAGAATGAAAATTTTAACATTAAGGATGAATTTCTTGGTCTTATTCCAATTAAAGATGCTAGCTCCAAAAATGTATATAAAATCATTGTAAATTTTTTTAATGAAAATGAAGTACCTTATAGAACAAATTTAGTTGGTTTTGCTGTAGATGGTGCTAACACGATGATGGGGGTTAATAACTCCTTAAAAACGCATTTTTAAACGATGTTCCCAATTTATTTGTTATAAAATGCTTATGTCATTCCTTGGCATTATGCGCTTCATACGTGTGTCTGCGATTCTGCTGAAAAAATGATTCGAAGTATATATTTATATATGCAGCATTCTTTCAAACGGTAGTCAAAATACAAAGAATTTCAAATTAAAACCTCATAAAATGTTACGTCCATCGCAAACAAGATGGCTCTCATTGAATTCTGTAGTAGGTCGAGTTTTAGAACAATTTGAAGCTCTTAAACAGTATTTTAGAGTTGAATCATTTGATCAAGCTTCAGGAGCTTCAGATATCAATGATATGCTAAACAATCCTATAAATAAACTTTACCTTGAGTTTCTTGAGTATGTACTTCCAATTTTTGTGAATATGAATTTAGAGTTTCAATCTGAAACGCCTAAAATCTATTTTATTTATCCACGAATGGCTGATGCTTATAAACTTATACTTAGTTTTTCTATTAAAAATAATATTTTAAACAAAGTAGGATTAAACAAGTTACAGTACCGTAATTCTGAAAATTATCTTCCATTAGATCAAGTATATTTAGGTCAAAAAGTTACAACTGCATTAAATGCAAATACTTTAACGGATAGCGAGAAGCACAATTTTAGACTTAAATGTTTTGAATTTCTTATTGAAGGTGCACATCAAATTTATATGAGGTTCCCATTTCAATCTCGTGAGGTAGAGGTTTTTAAGTTATTGACAGTTCTCAATCCACAATCTATAAAAAATGTTGAAAGTATTGGGCCGTTAGGGGTGCTGTTCCCAAATATAGTTGCAGATCTTAATGCATTAGATAAAGAATTTAGGAGTTTGAAAAACTCTGTTGAATTTAATTTTAAATTAAATGAAATGGAGTTTTGGAAAGAGGTATGCGAATCCAAGGGCGATGGTAACCTTGTTTTTCCAGAGCTCGCTAGATTTATTATTACTATCTTTACATTACCACATAGTAGTGCATGTGTGGAGAGAATATTTAGTACCATTAATTTAAATAAAACCAAATTACGTAACCGCCTGAGGACCACTACATTAAGTGGAATCTTACATAGCAAACGATTGATTATGGAAAATAATTCCAATTGCTATAATTTTCCTGTCACAAATCAATTAGTACAGAAACATAACTCTAGCATGTATGAAGGTACGGTTCTAGATTTAAAAAAAATGTATAGGTATATTTTTTGTTTTGATTAATATGAATAATGCTAACAATTTTGTTTTCTTTTTAACCCTTTCACTTATTGACAGCAATTTGTATTTAAAAAACGGAGCTGGAGATTTTTTATTGAATCTGGGGATTTTTTCTGGAGATTTTTATTTCTTTCATCTGGCAACGCTGAAAGCAATATTTTAGTCTACCTTCTACTACATACTTGCAAGGTAGCACAATTTATCTTTGTGTTTAGTAAACATTGTAAAATACAATCTTGTACATACACTTTTATAATACAATGATAATACGTTTATTGTTCTTTAGATAAGTAATCGGCTAATTATAAAACGCCCACAATAATTCTTAATTCTCACGCACTGCTAAAACAGCTTTAACGTACTAATGGTCGAATTTTTGTTAATATTTTTGTGAAAATCTTACCTTGTCGTTTCACTAAAACGCGGCAAATGACTCGTTTCTAAGCCAACAAACTGCAGACTAAATTTACGTAAATTTTTGACTCCATGGTTCTTGAATTAAAAAAAGATGTTAAATGAATGAATACTCAAATAACGATTTAATTGGTTAAGTTACAATTAGTTTTTATTGAAACTATCAGTGTGTTCTAAAACATTAACTATTTGATCTACGAGTGCTTTTTCGTTTAAATAAAAAGAAAATGTTTTATCAAAAGTTGCAAACTATTCTTATCGTTTGTATTTTTTGTATCTAGTCAATTTACTCCACATTCAAAATTAGTTTTCTACTGTATGTTATCTTGTAACTGTATGTAAGAACTAAACCAAAGTTGTTTTGCATTACATGACAGTTTTAGAATTTGTAGTTTTATATAAAATGTATTGTATACTACTTACCTTCAAAAATGTATGGTTGCGTAAAGTGCTTTCTTAAAATATATTTAATTCTGAAAATTGTTCTCGTATTAGTGCATACGTAACTTTTTGGCAATTATCTAATTAAATACATAATTGAACTGTATTGTAACTGTTGGGTATAATGTAAACTTACCTACTAATTTTAGCGCAACTATTGTGCTGTTAGTGTCATCAAAAGAGAAACTAAAAACGTAATTTAAAGAACTGTGTTATATTTCACCAACGAAAATTATTTAGGATACGACAATCTGTTACTTCGTTTTAAATTTACACAGCTCATTGTGTATTTTGCGACATAATCTACTATTTTTGCATAAATAAGTTTAATGTCACTGCATGTACTTATTAATTATTTAAAAACTTGTTTGCGAAATTGCCATCATTTATTAATTTAATCTATAACTATTATTCAAACCATCTACGGAAATTAAACATTAATGCGAGATGAGAAGACAATTTTTCTTGGTGTCATTACAGTGCATACCTATGTAATTGTATAATTAGGTGCTGGTGTTCAGAAGAAGTAAGTTAAGCTACCAGTGTTGCGCCAAGCCACTCCCAGCAGCCATTGTGGCTGCTTCTTCGGAATACTAATCACCAGATAAGCAAGGTATCGGTTAATAGTACTTATTGTTAAGTGTAGTTTACTTTCAGCTGGAATCAGGTTTATAAATGTTATAAAATGTTGTTTATTAACTACTGACTGAAAAGGATTAATTATGGTGTAGAAATGCGAACGCCGGCATTTTTTTTACTCCAACAATCATTGTACGGAATATTAAAGAAGGTTCGAGATTTTCAATGGAGAGAAAAAAATACTCCGTGCTATTCACTAATGGCAAATGATAGAGTAGAGGCTAAATTCTTATCTTAAAACTATATATTCAATCGATCGTAAATTATAATTTTTTTGCTACCACTACCTATATTACTGGTTGCACTAAAGTATTGATCTACGAAAGATACTAATATATTCCAAAATTTGTTAATTATAAAAGTCTGTTGGATTCTTCTTCTAGTAAAAAAAAGACCTTTTTTTAGAAATTCGTGGGCGTAACTTGTAATGTAACATCTTAATGTTTTAAGCAACAAAGATTTTGCAAATTAATTCAAAAGTGCTAAGAAATATTTGTAGCATCATCTAAAAGAAGTAGTCATTAACTTCGAACTGTAGCTACCGTAAGACAAGTCTTAATTGTAATTACATGTTACACGAATTCCAGCTCGCCCACTCGCCTAATTTATTGGCCAGGTTTGCTGTGTCCGTCTATTATTCTGTTTCAACCCAGACAGACGCAGGGGCGTCACACAGGAGCACTACTATTAATTACTTGAGTATTATAACAACTATTCGATAAAATAACTTTCCGCCTATTCAATGTTATGTGTTACCTCAGACGAAGAAAGTTAATAAAATGTTCGGTTTTATAATTTAGTATTTTAAAATCAATTAAATCGTTCTTTAATTGAATTACCTGATGGTTAACAATAATTAATTAAAAAGTAATGTAAACTAAAGTAACAAAAATAGTATATTAATCTTTTAAAACATCCGTTCTTTATTCAAAAAGTTACTTTTAGTTGGTATCGGTTAAAAGTTGCTGTAAAACGCGGAGGATTGGCGTTTGTTTCTTCGGATTTAGCGTGGCGTGGCGTTATGTCATAAAAAAATAGGCTAAAATTCTACCTGGTTTTTCAGTACCACTAACAGTAAAAATTGACTGTTAAACACTTAAGACAATACGGATACTTTAAGTTCAAACTTAAATAAAACAAAAAGCTACGGAAATAAACGTTGAAATAAATAATTTTTCTCTATTTCGCATGGTTACTCTTAGTATGCGTAATATATAAGGTTGGCAGTAAATACTAGCTGTCAGATCAACGTATTGAATTTAATCAATATATCGAAAATCGTTGCTATATACATAGATATATAATACAATTTTTATCATCAAATATAGCAAAATAAAATAAGTAGTATAAAAAACATGTATTATAAATTATGACTCTATTTTTAACTCGCATCACATTGTAACACTCGTTTTGTTGGTAATGAGCTTTGACAATTTTTTTTTAGCAAAAATAGCATATCTGCATAGATTGATTGTTGTTGTCATATATGCCAGCACATAAAGAATAAGCTTATTTGTTAAATGTGTTGTATATATATATGTTGTTGCTTTTTAATCTTTTTTTTACTAAATTTTATTTTTATACCTACACCAGTATTTATTGTTTAACACATCAATTGCTACAAAAGCTGACTTTTGGTTGTTAACTCAATGAACTACGCATAATCTGTTAATTGACATTTGGGCTTCACTACTTACTTTACGCTTAATGATCCGGAGTATAGGTCAAATTACTTTGCGATTTAAAGAAAATTGAAATGTGGAGCTTCAAGTTCCCAAAGAACCTTCGAATCTTGTTACGTGACCCTCGCTGAAAATGTACTCAGATTACAGAAAAAAAAGAATTAACAGCGGCAGTTATACAATTGTCGGGGAGGAGCGTGAGCAGTAGTACCATAATCAGCCGAAGATCAAAATGTATTTTTTGAGATCATACTCAAAAGACGAAAAAAAGTTAATAAAAGTTTGAGCGCCAGAACGAGATTGTTTTGTTAATCACGGCGCTCGCTTACATCGCGTGAATAGATGAACACGAAAGACAAAGTGAAGTTACAAAGAAAACACCTTAGGCCGTAGCATATGTAGTTAACAATAAAAGTAATTATCTTTACGATAATATTTATTAATCATATGTACAATTGTCTTAGACGCTATTAGGAACCGTACAATAGATCTAAAAAATAGGAAAATATGCTTACGGCAAACTTCTCTCGATTAAATCTTGTTACGTGCAAAATTTTTATAACGTGATACCCTGTATATTGAATTAAAATTAGATTTCGGTTTTGACGCCCTCTGCCGATCTTTTCTTGTGACTGTCATTTTTACGACGAAGTCTTTAAGCTGACAACTGCATAAAACGGCCTGTTTCGTGTAGAGACTGCAAGTTTTCTAATAACATCCTCTGTAATGGACATAAAATTGTGAATTCATTGTGTTTGCAGTAATTTATTCGTCACAGGCCGTTTCGCCACGCTTTGGCCACATGTTTCTATTCAATAAAGAATAATGAGAGATTAATATCGATAAATACCTTCATGGGACGAGTATATTTCTAAGGCCTACGTCTAAAACTAAAAAACCGGAGACAAGAACTTTTCTTTGAGATCCTAGTCATGCGGCAAACACTTGCGAAACCAACTTTCACTGAATGTGTACAAAAGCATTCGATAATCGGGTCCTGTTATGTGTGCTTTCTTTTAGCAGTAATTAACAATTTTGTAGATCTAGCTTTCGTGAGTCATTGTGTTGACATGATTTGCTATTCAAATTTATTCCAGGTTCACTCACCGGGGAAAACGTTTTCTTCGATCAAGTAGGTACTGGATTGTGGGCAAGTTTATTTAATTATTTTGTCGCTGTCAGAAAAGTCACTCACGGAACTTTTGTTTATGTTAATTTCCGTAATTACGATGTTTCATTAATTATTTTGTGTGTATCGCATGCTGTGTACAAACGATATTTGTTACGAAATTTTCTTCGCTATTTACTTCGACTCAAATTATGTATTGTGTGTTGCCGATACTTCTGGCATTTATGGATTGAGAATTAGATATACTCTTGTTAATAATCTACGTTACTAAATTAAAGTTTTTATACCTGTTTAATCTTTCTTTTATGGTAACATACCTTTCTCTTTTATTGTGGTTACCCGAACATCAGAGTAACAAGGATAAGAACCTAAAAATTCGTTACGAGCTTGGACCGTCTGTCTTGATCGAGGTAGAAGTGTTAATTATAAAAGATCTGGCGCCAATAATTATTATTCACTTGAACCTCCCTTACCTCCGACTGTGTGAGTTGGCCGTGCAAGGTTCGTAAGACCTATAAGCTTGTAAGAATGTAATCTGAGGGTCTATGTCTAAGTAAGACTAGAACCGATAGTTAATAACTAGATACACAATTATATGAAACAAAAAATAAATAATGAAAGTAATTACAGACAATATGTTTGACGACTCCGTTGACGATTTTGTACTGGAGTCGATGAATACAGTTCTTTGCCATTTTTATATTCTTTAATGAATTTCGATATAACGATTTGGATGCAGGAAGTGAGTAAATCAGTTCTTTGACGTTTTTATATCCTTTTATACCCTGACAGAAATGACGTTCTCTGACATAAACTTTCCCTTTTTAGTTTTTTAGTTGTTACTTCAGTTGAGTTCAATTTTCTATTTTTTGAAGGTTTAGTTTTTTGCCATTTTGACTTGTATCTGGTATTAGAAAACATCACTTTTTACCAATTTTTGAACTGTTATGATTTGTTTTGCATGTTCAACACAATTTCTTGTATAATTTTTAAACTCATTTTTGTTCTAGCAAATCTTTGAGTGTTTGATAAAAGCTTTTTTGTTGCTTCTATAGTTTTTTTATCATTTTTGTAATTTTGGCGTTTCATTATTGTTCTTGTTGATTTTTCCTAGTTTTTTTTAATTTTAATTTGTTTTATTTTTTTAATGTGCAATTTATATTTAATTTAACATTTACTTTTATCGTTTTCTTACTGTTTACTGATTTTATTTTAATAGTGTGTTACGTGGATTATATCGTAACTGTAGTAGTTTCGACTCACTAAGATGGTTTTAGAAATTGGGTTGTAAGCTTTGTGATGCCAACTTATAAAATAAGTTTAAAACAACGCCAAACCAGAGAAGACGAAACTATTAATTATTAGAGCAGAGTATATTTATTCTATCATAGACAAAGTTAAAGAACAAAGTATATTGTTGATATAAATGCTAGAACGTAGGTCGATGTTACATACACAATATAAAATAAGCCTCCCTTTTTGATTGGGCAACACTTTGTACAATAAAACAAATTTGTTGGCATAAACATTCACATTCTAACAAAAAGTATAAAACAAATTGAACTTATAAATCTCAATTCGCAAACGTAACCCTGATTAAAGTCGATAACCACAGCGCACCGTCTTCTCTGATTTTACTAAACAACACAAATTGGTAGTTAATTGTGATAACAACAGAGCATGTATGTATCGTCGAAGATACAACCGATCGACAAAGTAACATAACATTAAATTAAAAAAAACAGGAAGTAAAATACTCACAGTCACATCTCCTCGAAAGTCTGCAGCTAGCTAGCGCAAATCTTCGTGATAGTTGCTAAAAGTTAATTTGCTTACCGAGAATTAAACGCACATAGGGTCACAAGTAGAATGCCTATATCAATAGATTTAATCTGAAAATATTTTTTTTTTATTGTTAGTTAATTGCCTAGCCATTCGGCCTTACAATGGGTTACGTTTACTTTACAACATTCTCTAATATAATTTGTACAGAAATTTGTAAACTAGAAAAAAAAACAAAAAACAAAAAAACAAAAAAAACTTTATCCCCTAAAATCTTCCCATCACCATCTTATTATTCTAAATCGATAGTCTTAACCCTCCCCTCTTATCTTTCTTTCCTCTACTGCTTTCATTAAATCCAATCCCTCCCGCTCCTTCCCAAGCAAAGCCTTCCTCCCCCTCCTTTTTTCTCTTAGCTCGCTACACTCCTCACTCAAGTGTTCTATGTCCTCCCATCCCTCTCCACATAATCTGCATCTCCACATTACATCCTCCTTCCAATACTTATTTAAACTCTCCTCATTTCCGCATCTGAACCTAGCTATAAGTCGTTTCTCTCCTAAGCTTCTCCTGTCCATCAGATACTTAGGAACCCCCTGGACACTATATTCCCATACCTTTAGTTGTACTTTCCTTCCCTTATCTTTCCTTCCCTCTCTTGCACCTGCGAGTCTTTATCTCTTCTTACTATCTGCTCAGTATTTAACCTCCCTTCCTCTCTCCTTCTTTCCACCTCTTCTATTGCGAAACCTCGTCGTTGGTAGTAAAGTTTCCTTTCTTCCTGCCCATATATGTTTTTGCTATCTTTTACCGTCCTCCAGCAACATTGCAAAATTTTACATTCTCTCCTTTCCTTCATTTTCTCTTCATAACCCATCGCCCTTTTCCCTGCTTCTATTCTAATCTTCTCTAACTTCCCGTCCTCCTCTATTATGTAACCCGGCGTCTCCCTGTTTAAACCCAGTATCCATTTCCAATATTTTATTTGTACCCTTTCCAATAGGTTCCACTCTTTCCAACCCCATACCTCCACCCCGTACATCATCACACTTTTAACTCTTATCCGGGCAACTGGGGTCCAACGGACCCACGCGGTGTTACAAACGACTATATTTTAGTTAATTTTTAACTTTTGACAAAATGCCGCTGTGGTTTCTATGAAAATAGTATTAATTAAGTTTTTGTTTAGTCAAAGTTGGTAAATTTTATTTACTTTTCAATAAATAATTATCGTAATATAAAACTTACTTAACCGGGCAGTGTGAGTCCAATGGACCCTCGTGTGATACTTGAAATTGATGCATCTCATGTGTACGATATTTTCATAATTTATTAGGTATTCGTTTCAACCATTAGCGGATTTGAGAGTTACTTTGTTTTCAAGGCTAATTGTTATGGAAAATGGAATTAGTATGAAATGTTTGTAAACTAATCTATGTCATTCATTTAGTGGCAGTTAGATATTGTTCAAGTTATTCTTTTGTAATTATTTACTTATGGATTATGAGTAATTTGCTATTAGCGGTGAATACCTATTTATAATTGTATTTTATTGACTAATTTGGGTTTTATTTTTACAGGAAGTAATTAGTCTGGAATGCCTGTTATTCAAAAAGAAAAGTTTTAGTTGAATAGAAATTACTTTAGAATGCATTTAGTGCCCTTTCTTTGCTTTGTCCTTATATATATGATGCCACATGTGCCCCGCAAGAAAACAAAGGCAATGTTGTAAAAAATGCTATAAAAATGTTTGTAATCAACACTCTGTTACATGCCAAAGTTGGAACAATGTCACTGCCTGAAATGAGGTAACATAAACGATGTTGTGCCGCTGCTCAGTGGAGACGGGGTGGGTTATATTTTAAAAGTCCGTGATAACTTGTAAACGAGATTGATATAAAATCGAAATAAAATGGTAAAAAAAACTCAAAATCGGTTAGGGCGCCAATCAAGGACACGATGAATATAGCTTCTGGACCCTTGATAACCCAGAAGCTCATCTGGTTGGTTACAACCCCTGGACTTACCTCGAGTTATAACTTGCTAAACTCTGAAATGCACTTAAAAATTTACGTACGCGGCAGCTGAATGAATAAAAGCTCTTTATAGTTTAACAATTTAACATTTTTGACTGAATAAAATAAAAAAAAAATGAATATCAAACAAACTTGAATAAAAATAATAAATGAAATAATAATAAGCAAGACAAAAATTCACAAACTGAATATAAAAATTAATATTTAAAAAAAAATAAAGCGTTAACTAGTTCAAGAACAAATAAAAATAAAATTCAAGGCCTTGTCCGCATACTTAATTCGTAAATTTAACAAACAAAAAAAAAATTACAAAAGTCATAAAATAGACGTCCGAAACTTTGGTTTCGAACTCAGCGTTACACAAAAATTACATGTTACATTATCTTTCATGCATGAATACTGCTTATTTTTACTAAACACCAACCAAAATTAATTAACTAAAGCGAAATTCACGCAAACTTCTTCAAGTGTGTCTTGAAATATTTAAAATTAGCCGTACCTCAGCCGGCTCAAATCAAAGCTTTTAATCATAATGATCGCGGTTCACTTCACGATAATAACAAATTCAATAAATACCTTTACGCATTTGTATACTCCAGATAAACTGCTGGCCACAGCGGTTCCAGAAGCTCTCGAGTTTAGATCGACCCCGGGACGGTCTAGGTGTACAGTAGTCGAATACAAGCTCGGTGGGACCCCCAAACAATGGAATGACGGCGGAAGATTTATTTTACTACTTAATTGAAATCCGCACAAAAGCGAAGACTGGATTTTTTTTTAACACAAAACATCGAAAATAAATCCAACTCGAACGTGAGTTTTATTATGGATACCATGAAGTTCATTAAACCGTAAAATTACGAATTTGGAAAACCAATATTTCCCATCACACTACTCAATTTTCACGGCACCATTTGCTTAACTTTCGCGGTATTGCATAACGGTAGGGTAAAACACCCCGAACACTCGACTACATTCCGGTACCCGGTATTTCTTAATTGCGACCAAAAAATCTTCCCCAAAATCAAAATTTTACTCCTTATATCACCTCGTAATCCTACTTAATTCAACAAACTTGCGCCGTAAAATCTTTGTAAAAGATGGAACACTAAACAAAGTAAATTAACAAAGATAAAACTATAATGGCCACGTGCGTCATGTCACGTAGGTACTCAAAAGAAAGAAAATCTTCTAACAGAAAACGCTTACTCCGTTAAATTATCAGGTGGTCCAAATCGCGCTCGTAAAAGAACTCAACATAAACAAAAGTATAGATACCAAGAAAAATTGATCAAATTACATTCCAAAAAGGAAATCGTAAATTAGATAGAGTTGTTATTCTAATGAGATAACCAGAAGTAAAAACACTAAATCAAAATCAAGACCACGGAAAATTATGCGTTTAAAAAAGAAACAAATAATAATGGTGAAATAACTGTTAAATACCAATAAACTTAAATCAAACGTAATAAAATAACGAGTAAAACGTTTTCGATGCTAACGTCGAACTAATCAATCGTTAAAAAAAAACAGAAAATTCAGCCAGATGAATCTGAATACGGGGTCTTACATAAAAGATTCACGACTAAGTTTCAACGCCGGTTACAACTCTGTCACTACTATTATCTGTAATAATTACAATAAATAGTTTTTCTTATATAATAAGTGTTTATGTAAGCCTTATTTGTAATTATACTCCAGTAAAAACTACACAGGATAAGGGAGTTGATAAAAAAAAGTGTAACTAAATAAGGTGGGTCCATTGGACCCACACTGACCGGTTACGTTGCTTAAAAGACTTGTCCGGATAAGAGTTAATCAATTTTTCAAACAGTCATCTTCTCTTCTCGATCTCCTTCCCAAATACTCTTTTCCCTAAACTCCATACCTGCCCTAATACCCCGTTACTCTTCTTTGCTAACTCCCTTATATGCGCGTCATCTTTATTATCATACCTTAGCCTACATCCCAAATATGTCAATTCATTCACTGCCTCTATCTTCTGTGTTCCCCAACTTAACTCCTCCTTTTTTTTCCCTCCTCTCCCTTTTTGAAAAACTATCATCTTAGACTTTCCCACATTTAAACTCAAATCTTTTCTTTCCAGATACCTCTTAATCGTATTTATCCTACCTTTCATCTCCAACTCATTTTTTGCCACTATGACCATATCGTCAGCATATGCCAATATCCACACTTTAATCTCTCCCTGCATAACAATCCTACCACACTAACCACCCTTCAACACTTCTTCTATGTCACCTATATACAGTGTAAATAAAATAGGGCTAAGAGGACACCCCTGCCTTAGCCCCTTCCTCGTCCAAAACACTTCACTAACACTATCCCCTATTTTTACCCTATTCTAAGTCTCTTTATATATCCCTTCCAGTTTCCTCACTAGTTGTTCCTCTATTCCCTTTTTCCTTAACACTCTCCATAGCTTTTCTCTATTCACATTATCAAACGCAGCTTCTATGTCTATAAAGAAAGCGTATACCTTACCCCTTTTCTTATCTAGCTCTCCATTTACTAACTGTTGCAATATATAGACATTGTCTATTGCCCTTTTTCCCACTCTAAATCCCATCTGCCAATCTGGTAAGTCTTTTTTCTTCCACTTCCTTTTCCAACCTCCTTTGTATAATCATGGCATACAATTTATAGCTTACATTAGTGACACTAATCCCTCTATAATTCTTTACCTCCTTCCTATCCCCTCCCTTATAAACCGGAAGAATTAAAATTTCTTTCCAACTCCCTGGAATTCCTCTCCTTTCCATATTGTATTAAAAATTTTTCTTACATTTTCTCTTACTCTCTCCCCTACATATTTCCATTGTTCTCCTTGCGTACCGTCCGTTCCTGCTGTCTTTCTTAATTTTAGTGTATTTATTGCCTCCTCCATTTCTTCTTTCGTTATCTCCCTCTCCTCCTGTATTGTATTTACCTCTTGCAATATCACCTGCCCTGGTCCTTCTCATGTTCCCTCCAAACGCTCCATACAATAACCCAACCACACCTTTATATCCGTTAAACCTCCTCTCTTCTTACCTCTTCTTCTCTCCTTGTTTAGAAATTTCTACACTTCTTCTTCTTTCTTTATTTCCTTTGCTTGTTTCTCCATTTCCTCTTTATACGACACCTTTCTCTCAGAACATACATTTTTAAAATTCACTTTCTTCTCCTTATACTCCTGCACCTCTATTTTACCTTTCTTCTGAAAATAATTAAATGCGCCCAGTTTTATCCCAAATCAAATCTACAGTTCGGGTAAGTGTTCCACGGATTCAAATCTATTTATTCTAAGATGTCGTGACGTCATCATGATAATTTTTGCAACATGTAATCTTATCTTCAGACGATAGGTGCGAAGGTATGAGGACCCGCTACCGACAGTTACGGAAAAATTAAATTAAGTTTCAAAAATCGGAAACAACCGCTTACCCCAAAAAAAACTTCCAATTAAGTCACAAACTATTTAGTTTAAAATCGCATGGATATGTTTGAAATAAAAATGGCATAAAACTCGTTTTGTTCAATCCTGCTCTTGAAACACGGTGTTTCATCCCTAGATACGCAGCTAGAAACCTTTTGTTTTATCCACTCAAAATGTTGCTATGGAAACGGGTGGGTGAAAGTGTGGGGTAAAGATTTTTCACCCACCACTCAATTTAATATTACTGACAACGCAAATTGACTACGGTGATTTTATATTATTATATAAACAGATATTTGAAACAGCCTTATAAAATATGAAGAATACAATTTATCAAAAAGTATTTAAATTTACCAAACCAAAACATATCCAACAATATTTTGAAACAATACTTATTATTATTTATTTACTTATTGTTATGTTTTATAATAAAATATTTAAGTTACTGTAAGATAAGCAATACTTGTAACAATTAAAAAGTATTTTGTAACTCCCTGGTTGGCAAGACTGTAATCGGCCATTATTATGTAAATATATCAGAGTTTGAGATATCGATGGTTTAAAGCACACATATTGTATGTCCACTTTTATGAAAATTTGTGTTATATAGCTTCAAAACGTGTTTATCTCAAAACTAACAATTCTGGACATGCTATATGTGTGCTTTAAACCATCGATATAACCTAACACTTATTTATATAAAAATTTGTTGATTTATACTTCATATAACTAAATATTTTGATATTATTATAAATTATAAATCAGGATTGAACAAAATCCTATACAGCACTCGTGAGAAACTAATTCGCTCACTCATGGATATTTATACACTCGGCTAGCGCCTCGTGCACCAAACTAACAACATTCGTAAGCAAAACTCGTACTTTCTTCACTCGTACTGTAATATAGTATTTTAGGTGTATTTAACTTTTGTTTTAAACCAGCATTACAAGAAAAATGCCGTCTTACGCGTTTGACAATTCGTTTGACACCGATGCTCTCTGAGATGGCACGAAGTTCAAAAAACAAATCTTATACAGAGGTCAAATTTCATACTAAGGCATCTTTAACATAACGTGTGCAATATATATTTGATTTAACATTTATTTTTATTGTTTTCTTACTGATTATTTCTTATTGAAAAAGAAAGTTGAATGTTGATATCTGTTGTTAATTTTTTTAATTTCAGCTGGACATAGGCATCTTTGTGCATTGTTGGCCTGAACTGTTTTTTGTTACTCTAAATCTTGAATTGTTTATATATTTAAAAGGTCATATCTCGTAAAGTAATTGTCAAAAAATATGTGATGCGATGGGTTTGAAATTATTTGCAACAAGTTCAGAACAATTTTAGAACGTAATGGCACGTTTTTGATAATATTGTAATTTTTAGCTTTACCGTACGTACAAAGCAACCAAATCTTGTAGTCAAACGGGTTTGCCTTTTTTTATTTGTTTTGATTTATGATAATCTTAATATTTTACGTACTAGCATTCATTTTTTGTTTTTTTGGACTTGGTAAAACGGTTTGCTTTTTTTTAGTACACTTAGTGGCATCTTATTTTCTTCACCCGTGCTATCATCCTAATGTACTTTAACAGCATCTGAAAAATCATTATGCATTTGAGAATTGTGTAATTTACAGAATTTATCATCATCCACGATGTTTTCATCAGTTTGTGGATGAACATTTAGTAGGATAATAATGACATCTACAGCACGGTTATCATTGGTTAGGTTGTTTAACACAATTGTGCCAGTAGGGTTCATAATATGTGATTCTTTTTTCTGACTGTAGTAACGCTCACGTCACAGCTCACGTGGTTTCCACTATTTAAAACAGTAACTATTGTGCTACTCAGCTTACAAAAACCACCAAAAATATGCGAACTAATTTAAAGAGCAAATTGTGTCGACCAATCCTGTATCGCGATTTGACGTTTGCCGTAAATAATAGGCATTCAGATGAAGATGAGCGGGAAACTAAAGAAAGTCTATCTTTAGATAACAAATAATAATCAATTTTGACCTCGGTTATATTGTATGTGATTTAATAAATAATATATAAATATTATGTTTTGTATTTTGTACCAAAATGAGTAAGCATTAAGTTTTCTGCTTTGCAAATATACGCTACACGAAAACATTTTTTTAACTACAACTTATGCAACCAATTAAACATGCGCGTATTAGTAATTTATGTTGCCTTACATTATCTAATTTAAAATGGCAGAGTTCTAGAAACACTATACTTTTTCACTAATAAATAAAAACAAAATTAAAATTAACAACCTGAAACATTATTTGTTTTAATTAAAGTTTATTCTTTTCAGTCATATATGTCAGAAACAATCAACGATTTTTTTTATCTGATAGTAAGTTAATGACACTAACCCCTACAAAACTGTTTGAATTGAAGTCCATCTGCAACCTTCGAGGTATCGTCTGGATTACTCGTTCGACTTTTTCTGACGTTATTTCTAATACCGTTGTATTAATTCATTTGGTAACTTGATCAGTGTCTTGAGAAAGCGTTGCATACATTATCTATTTACAGAAAACCTAAACAAAAAGTTTAGAGAATTGATATCGGGAGATCTCACAGGCCATGGGATCACCGCAACCAATCCATCTATTCGGGAAGTGTTCATTCAACCACTCCTTTACAATACGATCAAAGATAAATCCTATTATGGCTTATTTTCGACGGCATCTTGTCAATAACTTGTTCCAATACGTTAAGGTGCCCAATGGCATTAAGATGATTTGGTAGATAAATTGGTTCAACGACTTTGTGATGTATTATGCCTACTCAAACGTTATTGGAAAACCTTCTTTGGTAACCATATTCTATAAATTTATAGATTTTTATCTGCATAATAGTGAATATTATTAATATTAAATACACCAGTTCTGGCAAACATAGAATCCTCGCTTTAAAGAATACGCTGAAGAAAGCCATATTCTTAAATCGGATTTAAGATTGTGTTACAAAAATCTAATTGTAATATGTTGTCGTTATTATAGAGAAGCTGAACTTTAGAAACATGATATGGGTGAAATAGATTTTCTGGTAAAACCAAGTGAACGGTCTTCTTACTGGGGATATTTAATGTTGAAACTAGAGTACTAAACGAAGGATTTTCGTGTACAACGTCTAGAATTTGTTCTTCTAGTTGCATTGCACGTTTTTGTTTTGGCCGACCACCATTAGCGTTTATCGTTATAAACGAACCAGTTTCTCGAAGTCGTTGATCCAGTGTTATGTTCCAATGAGGGAAGTGGAGAAAAAGAAAGAAAAAAAAGTTTTATTAAGTTAATTACCAAGATGTCACGCTTACCTTTTGGCTAGCCTCACCGTAGATGGTCGTAGGGTAAAAGAAAATCGAAAGGAACAGAGTTTTCTTTGATAAGCGAAATGCCCGAATGCGCCACCTCTTCTCGAATTTTAGTCGAAGATAAACAGTCTAGGTAGGAGAAAAGAAGATCCTAGACCCAAGGTTCCTCAAAAGAAATATAGCGAGAATAAACAATAATCATTTATTGAGTATATATAGATTAACAGCAAATTCCGGAACGGAAAGAGCCATTCGACGGTTACGCCACTGGTATAATCACAAGATCAAATAACTTACATAACACAAAAAATTGTAAAATAGAATATAAGATTAAAGCAGGTCTAAAATAGACTCTGGAAGCAACAAATTATGCGCTAATGTTTAAAGTATATTTCCGCGGCTACCGTAACCGGTAGCATATCCACCCGTGATCGCGCGTGAGCATTAAAAAAATTAACACCGCCCGTGGTTCTTGACGTCAAGTTCACGACTGGTAGTAAAATTGTCATTCAATTAGTTTACGACAAATAATGCGTTGCGAGCTCCCAAATCTCTACCCTTTACAATTCCCGCACCTTTTAGATTGAAATTTTTCTTTTACGTTAAAAAACAATTAGTAAGTTACGTTAAATATAGTCATTAAATACATAAGCAATTACATTAAGATTCACGTTAAATATAGTAATTAAACCTAGTTAAGTCGAGCAAAAATGTACGTTAAATATGGTACTCAACCATAATTACGCAGATCAAAATTTACGTTAAATATGGTAATTAAACAGAATCAAATGCAGTAAATTAGGCGTACAGGATGTAGAAAAGACAAAGTTCAAGACAAGATTAATTTAATTGCGAAGTCCGTACTGATTTCATTTAATTTAAATCCGCAGCGTAAGGTGCACTATTCATTACTCGTGATGCAGCGCAAGCAACAGTCATGACCCCGAAGCGCGTGGACAAAAGTGGGTCGAGGTGTAGTGACCTTTACGTTACAAGTTTTTTTTTTGTTGTTTGTGGTATAAATCCTTCACCAGGTCACCTCTCTTTTAAACCCTAAACTGTAGAAAAGCGCCATCAAGTCACTGGGATCCTTTACTCCGCTACGTTGATTACTTCGTAAGTACAGTAATACAAAAAGAAACTCAGCCAGAAAACTTCGAAGTAGCTCGGAAGGAAACTCCAACAGATACGAAGAAACAAAAGAGCTAAAACAGCGAATATTAGTTGATACGTCTCCACTATCAACCACGTGCGAAATACTAACCTACTTTACGATTTTACGTCAAAATACGTAGATATTTTCTTTGATGCATAAGACATTTAATCGGATTCATTAAGGATTTTTTAAATAAACCTTCGTTGCATTAGATGTTGATCGATGAAAGAAAAACCTCATTTTTTTTACCCATCCGTCTCTACCACGTCCATTACACCGCAAACCACCAAATAAAGTGTATTTCGTAGATGGCCGACTACTCTCGTCCTCTAGGAGCTTAACTTGAAGAATACAGCTCGAGGTCAAGTATTTTGCACTTTTAAAGGCAAGTTGTTTAACTATCAGGCAGACTTATGCCTAAATACGAATTTACACATTACATCAGTCTTTGAAATGTATTTTCTCTAAGTTGCTTTTGGTTTGGAAAACGTATTTCATACGTGTTTGAGACCGCGTTAGCATTTCCTGTACAGAAACCGTTACCCGAAACCCCCTTCGTTATTAATTTTAGTTGCGGTTACGGTTGATAAGGGGCGTGTTTTCGGTAAATGACTAATGACCGCGAACCAAAGAGAGGATAGCTCAAAACCATGATCGCGATTGAAGTTATCAACTGTAACCCAATCAGAGTCAAGCTCAACCATCCGTGGCGATCCTTTTCCTTTATATACGGAGACTATTTCTTCTTAAGTCACTTCTACGGAGTTTAGAATCTGGCTTGGTTCACAAGTTGATTACCTAACTCAGTGGTTCTTTGTTAGATTTTCGTTTGCTTTTTCAAGTTATCGTTTTCTTTCTTACCTTTTCAGAGTTTAGATTTTGATTTGTTTCACAAGTGGATAACCTAACTTTTGAGAAGTTTTTAGTTAGATTCCGGTTGCTTGTTTGAGTTTTGCGATTTATCTCACGCCCTGATGAAACCCCTTACGAAAGTGGGCGAAACGTTGGCAACTTCGGTTACAACAACAATGACATAGTCCAAACCCGAAAGACATTCTTATCTTAGTCTAGATTCCGGTTGTGGAAGCCATCGATATTACAATAATTATTGTTTAAATGGTGTTTTTTTACTTTCGCGTTACCAAATAGATCAATAACTTTGCCAAAGCTAAGTGTATTCATCATCTAATTTGAATGCACAGGACGATTCTGCTTTTAACTTATGCTGTTGCTTATGCTAAGATGCTGTTACAAGCTTTAGGTTTTACGAACCTTGCACGGCCAACTCACACAGTCGGAGATAGGGAAGGTTCAAGGGAATTATGTTTAAAGGCGCCAGATCAAACCTAAATTAACACTTTTGCCTTGATCACGACAGACGGTCTAAACTTGTAACTAAACTTGAGGTTCGTAATCCTTGTCACTCTAATGTTTGAGTAGCCAAAATTTGTTAATAGGTAACGACAATTAAAATAGAAAGGTAGGTTGCTATAAACGAAAGATTAACAAGTATAACAACTTTAATTTAGTAACGTCGATGATTACCACAAGTATATAGAATTCTCAGTGCATAAATGCCAGCAGTATCGGCAACACACAAAACATATGTAAGTTAGGTCAAAGCGAACAGCGAAGAAAATTGCGTAGTAAATATTGTTTGTACGCAGCAGGCAATACACACACAAAATAATTAATGATACTACCTTAATGGTCATAAAACAATGATAGTAATTGCGAAATTAGCACTAAAATTTCGTAGTAAATATTGGTTGTATACAGCATGCGATACACACAAAATAATTAATAAAACTACTTTAATGGTATTAAAACAATGATAGTAATTGCGGAATTAACACTAGCCAAAGTTTTGTGAGCAACCTTTCTGACAGCGATAAAATAAGTAAATAAACTTACCCACAATCCAGTACCTACTTGGTCGAAGAAAACGTTTTCCCCGGCAAGTGAGCCTGAAACAATTTGAGTAGCAAATCGTGTCAACACAATGACTCACGAAATCAAGATCTACATAAATTGTTAATTATTGCTAAAAGAAAGTACACATAACATAACCCGATTGTCGACAGCTGTTGTACACCTTCAATGAAAGTTGGTTTCGCAGGTGTTTGCCGCATGAGTAGGATATCGCAGAAAAGCGATTGTCTTCGGTTTTTTTTTGTTAACCGTAAGCCTTATATATAGAGTTATACTCGTCCCATGAAAGTATTTGTCGATATTAATCCCTCATTATTCTTTATTGAATAGAAACATGTGGGCCAGAACGTGGTGGAACGGCTATCTTACCCTGTGACGACTCAATTATTTTACGAACGTAATGAAATTATAATTTGTTTTCCATTATTAAGAATGTCCTTAGAAATTATTTTTAAGCCGTACAGGCCATTTTATGCAGTTGACAGCTTAACGATTTCGCCCTAAAAATGACAGTTACAAGAAAAAATCGGCAGAGGGCGTCAAAACCGAAATCTAATTTTAATTCAATATACAGAGTATTCCGTTAGAAACATTTTGCACGTAACAAGGTAGAAATATCTAAGTATGAAAATGATCTTTTTCACTAAACTCAACATACCTTCTAGTTCCTTTTTCTTTTTTCATTTGGTGTCAAACTGGTAGCTTTCATTTTGACTTCAGTTCGAATGTGTCGAAATCATCTCTCAAAGAATCAAGAAAGTTATATAGAAAATTGAACAATAAAATCACAGTTCTAAGATCAATATTTACAGCTCTCTAATATTCTATTCCCAAAACAAGTCATAATAGAAGTCTTAAGATAACTTAATTTATTAATCAATCATTTGGCTTCCAACCTTGTATTTAATTATTCAGTTATATCGTTCAGTATTGTCTGGAAACCTTCCACAATTTTAATATAACACGAATATAGTGTTTTATTGGCATTCGCACGGGTTCTCCAACGGGTAATAGACAAACTTCTTTTAGAATGTTTTGATTCTAATTTACGTTTCAAAATTTTCCATCGATGCGTTGAAATAGAAAAGAAATTAATAAGTTTTTGTATTACTTAGAAGGTCGTAGATTTCATGGGGAAGCCAGCCGTCGAAGTTCCTACTAGATTAAGTAAATGGGCTGCACATGTAATATAATATGCTAAAGCATTGATAAACTTTATTCTTGCTTATAAGTTTGAATATTGGTCAGACATATTTGTGACACCGTCCGAGCTTTGACCCCGACAGCAAATTATGTTTATGTCCAAAGCACTCAACTGGGTCAAAATTATGTCAGTTAGTTATTTAGACTTATGCCCGGTGTTGGCAATAAATATGATAAAATGTTCGACAGGTACTCTATCAGGAAGAACATAACGAAGAATCAATGTGATCCATATAGGCTGACATCCGGAGTGGAATCCACAGTAATTAAAAAATGTTTTGCTACTTTCAGTTCAGCAATGATATTTAATGGAACTTATAACTATAAACTTGATGGTTTCGTCAACTTTAAGAAGTGCGTTTTTTCAATAATTTATCTCCTTGTTTAGATGAATGATTAGTTCTTTATCTACTCTTTCTAAAAGATCTGATCTTCTAATTAACCTTTGATGTTCTTGGTTTCTTCAATTCCTTTACTATTTTGACGATTGTAAAAACCAGTTGTTGCAAGCTGTGTTGTAATACACTAACCAAAACCGATCAATAACTTCTCTGTTTGCAAGTTGTCTGAAGAATAGTTTTTTGGTACATGAATGCTTCTGACTAGTATATTGTCTCATTTAATTGGAAAAATCGCGATTGAGATTTTGGCGTATATCATGAGTAGCAATGCTGTCGCAAAGACTATCTTCAACATGTCATTTAGCTTACACATCCGAAGTCAATAAGTTACGTTCTTATGAAAACAAAGATGAGGAACAAAAACTACTGGACAGTCTACATGACTTATAGTTGCAATTGCACTAGTACTCGGAACATCTACAATGCTATGATTGAAATTTTGTTAGAATGGAAAGTTAGTTTTACAACATTGCCAAATGTGCTTTTTGTAAGAATGCTTTAATAAAGAAATGTTAAAAAGCTGTCTTGTACAAACACCGTTTGCGGTTTTTTTTTTGCTTAACGAAACATCTGATTTGATAAACTTGTTTGATCACTATCTAAACGACGCAAGAATAGTTTAGTTTCTTTTATAAGGTAAAGTTTTTTATGTTTTTTTTGTGTTCTGTTACTGTAATACAGTTGTTAAAGGCAGTTTTTTGATTTTGGTCGTTAATAGTGAACTAAAATTACTTAAAAAATTGACCTTATATATTTTTTTAGAATTAGGATAGTAATTATTTGACAACTTTTAATATCAAAAAGGCCTCAAAATTTTGAGATTATTCAAGATCATTCAAAGCAATTACTCAAAAAACAGAATGTTCTAGTTCTAAATAAGGTAAAAAAATTAAAAGTAATCGCCTAAAGCTACAGTCAGTAGTCTGAAGTGTTAAAAAGAATTTGGCGGTTTAAATAAATAAATTGCAAAGTCAGTGTTTAACACGTGTGTGTCGATAAATAAAAGTGAATTTTATCTGCGGACAGTGTTTATAAATTACTTGTAAGTTGTTTTTTATAGTATTCATTTTATTAAAAATTAGTTACATTTATAACCATATCTAAAACAATTGTGTAAATAATCAAAAATAAATTTAGTTGTAAAAGTAATTACAATTTGTAATTTTTTTTTGATTAAACCAAATTACCAACATACTTTGCGGCAATCAGTAAAACAACAAAGCTTTTTTAATCTTATATATAATGATATCTGCTAAAAAATTAATTATCACTAGCAAATATTTTGTATTTCTATTTTTAATAATCGGTGGTATAAGCCAAGTTTGTTTGGAGAAATAGAAATATCGTAAACTTTTTTCAAGAACATTATTGTTGAATGTTTTATGAACTATAGTTTACCATGGCATTTTCTAAGAGTTTGAAATAAGTATTCTTGAAAATATTTGTTAAAACAAGAAAATATTTATCATTTTTTCTTTAAAAATGTAGTCAGTCAATAAATCTCACGCATTAGCTACTTTTACTTTGTGTAATAATTTAAAACAGTTTTAGAAAAATGTAAAAGTTTATTTTGAAGATCTATGAATTTATGATCATTGATGTGAAAGTCTTTCTCACCTTGTTATTAGCGCCATTAAAATTTGTGACACTGTTCTATTTTATTAAACTTGGGAAAAGTAGAAACCTTGTTTGAAAAAAGTTACTTTAGTTAAATTAATTAATTGTAGTGTTACGAAAGCTTGAAAACTTTTTTTTGTTAATTATCTTTTACAATCAAATTTTATAGATAACCTAATCTATTAAGCACAACTTGATGAATCAATTAGGTTAGGAATTTTTGTTTACGATTAATTTTTATTTCTGAATCAATACATACTAATACGGGTCCACTCGGCTACCGGTCTTCTATTAAAATAATAAAAAATTACGTGTTTGTATTGGTCTCAAAGAAAATTATCTGAATCACTTTAAAAGGAAATAAATAACCGTAACTTTCGATATCTTAAAATGTATTCTTAATTAACCCGTTCGAGTTGGTAACTAAAAAACAGTGACCACAGGCGTAGCAGATGTTTTTATTTTTAAACACCTTATAAGTATCCTCAGCTGCTTTTTTTAAACAACAGATAAACTAATTACAGTTTTAAACATAGTTTTAAAAATATCAATACAGCGGAACACCGTATGAGAAACTATTTATCTCATTAGAAGTACATTCATCGGTTTAAATGAGTATAATTTATTTTTTTTTTTAAATAGTTGTGCTTAACTCATAACAGGCAATTTAAATTTTTTTTTATAAAACTATAAAATTACTTTTATTTTTATTTATTAAAGTACGCTAAGAAAAGTTATTTTAGAAATTCTAGTTGTACAGGTTTTGCTTATAATGATAAATAATTGCTGAATTTGCTGTAATAAATTAGTTTAGATACTTTTGCCTTATATGATTTCTTTAATTATAAGCTAATGAGGTTGGTTTATAAATCTTATTTATATTTTTCTAACAGAACATAGTGATCTTAAGGAATTTACCGGAAAAAGGTTTATAATATAGTAAATTAATGTTTTGTAAGATTTTTGGTAGAAGAACTAGTAAAGCCGCTTTCTAAAAGTTTTACATAATACATTTTTTTAAATTTTTTTCTAAATTTAGTTTTTGCTTTTTGTAAATAACTACAATAAAGAATAGAAAATATTAAAAATACTTGTTTTGTTTAATAATTCTTTTTTTAATAGCATGGCTACTAATTTCTAATTTTTTTACTTTGATTTGTTTTGCTTTATTTTGCAGTATATTTCCTAATTTCGTTTATATTTTCAAACTTTGTTGTATGTTTTGATATTGTGTGTTTTCCCTATGAGTAAGTTTTTTTTATTAAAAAGCATTATTAGTAGGTATGTTATTTTCTAATAATTCTAATCAATAGTCTGAACACTCGCAAGTTAGCACCTGCTAAAGATGTCACGAATTTAGTTTAAAACTTTTTTTTGTTTAGCAGGTGCAGAAAAACAAATACAAAAATGCCGTGCTTATGATAATATTAAACTGGTAGTTTATTTTATGTAAAATACGTAATTGATATTATATAAAATTGTAATATTTAATTAATTCTTACATACGAACAAAACCAATGTGTATTATTATTTTTCAGAAACAACCAATAAAATCATAGACCAAAAAAAACAGTTAGCCATAACTTAATTCTATTGATTTTTAAATCAAATCTATTTATTTTTATTGCTGAAATTTAAACGAATTTGTGCTACCAAAGATACAAAAATACCTGAAAATGTGCAAACTACCTTAAAAGAAAAATTGTGTTGACCAATCATATACAGCGATCCGTTAAAGTACATTTAAAGTCATAAGCATTTGTTTAATAATTTTTTTGACATCTTCGTTTATATTTATGTTGTTTTGGCTTTTATATTTTTGTCTTGTTTGTGTACAAATATGTTCTTTTTAGAAAAGTATATATTTCAATTTATCTTTAAAATAGTTGGTAAGTATTTTTAGATGAAAATTATTTCTAATTCATTTGTGTAACACAAAAACAGTTATTTTTTGCAGTAATAGTCAAAAAACAGAAATTGTTAAAATAATTGTTTGTATTACAGTTTAAATCTATAGTAAGCAGAATCCGAAAAGTTGTGCAGTCTGAAGCACGAAATATTAATAGTAATCTCATCAATTTCTTTGATAAACCAAAACTAACTGGCGATTGGATATATTTAATTGAAAAAGCTTCTAAAGTTGCTGTAACAGGCAAATCCTTGAATTTTATTAAAAAAAATCCTTGATAATCGGATGTTGCCGGAGACTCGCTCTTAAGAAATCCAGATAAAAAACGTCACACTAGTGCTGTGAACAAAATTGAATTAAAGGATTTTGATCAAGATGTTTTCAGAAGATCTGTGCTTGAAATGTATCTAGTCGTTTATCAAATATATACAATCAAAGTATTAGTACAAAAATTGAAAAAACAAAGCCAAGTACATAAAAAAAATGCTGGCTTTTTTACGGTTGTCACCGCCTTCCATCTCTCAACCTCAATCTCCATTATTTCTGGCTGTTCCATTCTCCATCCACAATGTTTTTTTTCCCATTGCTTCATCCACTTCTTCTCTCCATGATCTCCTTGGTGTTCCTCTGTTTCTTCTACCTATGAAGCTTTGGTCCATCACTCTATTTATTCATGTACTGCTGCTACATCGTCTGACGTGTCCGTACCATTAAAGTCTTTTTTCTTCTACGTAGTTGAGCGTATCTGTCTGCATAATCATTCTATGTCTGATTTCACCATCGCTTATTCTGTCCAATCTCGTATTTTACTTCGATTACTTTTATTTATGATCCAATTCTCTGCTCCGTATGTCATAATGCTTTGTATCGTGGTATTGTATATTTTAAAAGGTATCGGTGAAGTGAAGTAGTCTAGTATCAATCTTTTAGTGGTTACGAAGTTGTTTGTCATTTTTGATCCAACTTGCACTACTACTTTGTTGTTCCTATATAGGTTTTTCACCGCCTCTATCAGATTGTGTGGTATTCCGATTTCTGCCATGGTTTTCCAGAG
Organism: Aquatica leii; assembly: GCA_035610365.1. Taxonomy (NCBI): domain Eukaryota; kingdom Metazoa; phylum Arthropoda; class Insecta; order Coleoptera; family Lampyridae; genus Aquatica; species Aquatica leii. The sequence goes on along the minus strand of CM069434.1, from coordinate 18,689,044 downwards.
TTTGCTTCTTGGTACCGTGTCATAGGATTTTTTAAATCAATGAAAGCGAGATGTATTGCTATAATTTTTGACGTTTTCTGTTATATAAGTTTCCGTAGCGTGTATATGTGATCTATGGCCAATCTTCCAACTGTGAAACCCGCTTGTTCTCCCCCATTTCTTCTTTCTATACTTTCTTCTAGTTTATTCCTTATTACCATTCCGTAGAGTAGATTGCCATCGCTATTACGTCTATTCCTCTGTAATTTTCGCATTACTTTCTGTCCCCTTTTTTAAATATGGAAGTTAGATATGCGTGTTTCTATTTCTCGGGTATTTGTTCTCCATTTATTATTTTTTGGAACATGTTTTTGATCAACCGTACGAGTTTTTTGGATCCGTGTTTTATTAGTTTGGCGTCAATTCCTCCGGGTCTTGGTGATTTATTATTTTTGATTGTTCTTATTACTTTGTGCATGTCTTTTTCTGTGATGTCTATTATTTGTTCTTCTTCCATTTTTCCTTTAAGTTTTTTCTTTGTTCTATAAATTCTTTTTGTATTTCCGTTAGTAGATTCTTACAGTAGGATTCCCATTCATCTTTCTTGATATACGGTATGTGTGCTTTATCCTTGTTATTCGTTTTTATTATTTTCTAGGATTTCGAACTTCTTGTCCTTCCAATTGGTCAACGTTTTGGTTGGTTCTTTTCCCTCCTTCATTTTTTTCTTTAACGACTAGCTTTTTTACTTCCGTATTTTTTTTTCTGTACTTCCTAGTCTTCGTTCTTTTTTGTGCTTAGTCATTTTTTGTATAGTTGTTTATTCACATTAATTGCTTCAGTGACTGTTTCATTAAATTGCCATTTAAAATTTGTTTCTGTTTCATCTATTTCTCCTAATCCTTCTAATGCTGTTTCTTTTATACTGTCCGTTATTTTTTTATAAGAATCTTCCACTGAATCAAATCTGAACTCTATAAGTATTTGGTCCAGTTTTTTTTGCTTGAGTTTTGGGTTTCTATGGATTTTTTGCTTATTTATTATTGTGCTATCTGTTTTCTTGTTTTTCCATTTAAATTCCATGCTTACTATTAACAATCTGTGATATTAATCAGGACGAGTGCAACTTTTGTGTGATTTTACCTATAATTCAGAACGACACTGAAAAATATTTAGAATTGGTCAAAATATAATGTTTCGATTGTGAGTCAAAGGGGGGAAGAACAATTGCATATATTGCCTCCCCTCCTAGATTCGCGCCTAGAAAAGATACGAAAGTTGTATGTTTGTAGACTTTCTTCCGCATTATATCAGTGTTATTGTCATCGTATCTTTAAAATTGTTTCTTAACAGATAATTTAAGCCTTGTAGTCTCAATCTTAGGATTTTGAGAAATGTTGATCATAGCAGAAAGAACTTGCAAATGGGACTTGACTAAATCATTTGCCAATTGTCTTAGAAAACGCTTTCTCAAAACGTTTTTGTTAAGGTTGTTTAAAGCGTAAATCATTTGCAAATTGATGTTCAACAAAATTGAACAAAAGTATTATGGGACATCTGCAAGTGTTTTTAGAACCGTTGTAGCTTGAAGCCAGTTTATCCACAGTATCTACACCTTTAGTTGTGTTGTTGTCTATAATCATAACTGGCTTATTTGCATATGTTCCTGTAACTATGTCATCATTGAGAAAGCAACAGCACATTTTTCTTTTTTCTGGGAATATAGGAGACAAGAATGCACGCTTTCAAAAACCTAAACACACTGGTATGTTTCGAATGCTCAGATGGTTGAAAAAACTGTAACGGCAATTCTCTCTTGTTTTTTGTGATGGTTTTAATCACTGTAAGGTTATGGTCATGTAGTTTCGTTACAAGAAGTACAGAGGTAAACCAATCGTCCATTGTATTGCCCTTCAGGTTGTGTTCCGACGTAATCTTCCATTTTGCTCGTGTAGAACGTTTTGACATAACACAATGCTAGAATTTTTAACTCAACTGTATTGGACTATATTTACAAAAATCGCACTTTTTTCGAAATTTTGTAAGCATTTCGTCCACGGTCACAAATTCTGAGCGATAGAAACCGTTCTGACAATTAGCAACAAAACGGTCAAAAACATTGCGTATAGGAACGAATTTATCTGTTTTCTATTTTGCAATTCTTGAGTATCTTTTTGGTCAAATCTTAGACAACTAATAAGGAATTTAAATATTTACAAGCTGTTGGTAAGGCAAAAAATCTCCACAGACCTTCAAATACTATTTATATCAAAATGCGAATGTATCTTAGTCTATGTAGGCCAAGCTGGCGTACAAATTGGCAACGCTTACTGAAAATTGATTTGCTTTGAGAAATCCATCTTGATGATCAAATGCTGACTGGCAAGACTGTGGATGGAAGAGATCGAGGTTGTATTTGTTGATTTGGAGACAACAGTAGTAGACAAAGTACGAACAGACACGTACAGGCAATTATTCCACCCAAAACTATTGATCACTGGTAAAGAAAATGCAGTTAACAATTATGCCAGAGGACATTACACAATTCGTTGACTTAGTTCTCGATCGTGTTTGTAAATTGGCCGATCAGTGCACCGAACTCTAAGGTTTCTCAATCTTCTATTCTTTTAGTGGACGTACCGGATGTGACTTTTTTGATAAAACAATTATCGATTGAATACAAAATAGATAAAGTCAAATAACAAACATTTGTTGCAATTCTTTTTTGTAACGCTTGTATTTTACTCGCATTACAGTTGTCGTCATTGTAACACTCGTTTTACAATATACTATTGTTGTTTGTTTTTCAAATTTGTTAGTACTTTACGGATTGGGTTTTGGTTTTTTTTGGTACTGTGTTCTATGCCCAGATTTTATGTTTTTTTAAACTAAATTATCATTCCAAAATTATTGTTGATCTAAATGTACAATAAATTGCTTAATGACAACAAAAAATTACGTTTCTATTAAAAATGAACGGAAATTTGGAATGCGCAATGTTATATAAAATTGTACAAATTTTATTTACAAAGATAAGATCCAAAAGAATATTGATGTTAACAATATTAAAAAAAAAAAATCTATCTACTTACCGTCTAAACAATGTTTTGTAAAATCTATTGCGTACTTTATAGATTTTTTTATTCTGCTGTGTCAAAGACTGGCAATCCAACTAACTATAATTAGTCTTAGGAAGTTACAGTTCTGGTTTTTATGACATAAAGAGACTTCTTAAATATTTGGTTCTTGCGGGACATACTATATTTTAGGCAACCAACCATACTTAGATTGGTCTAAAGTAAAACAAAAATAACTTGAAAATTAACAATACTTGTTGATTTCAAATAAAAATAGGTAATAATAATTATTTAAAATTTATAACCGATGTTCTATATGTTGCTGTTAGCATTAATAAATGTGTTAACTCTTCTCTTTAAACTTTGCAAAACATTACAAAGCTCATGAACTTCGATATTTGGAATAGCATCAGTAATTTCATAATAGAATTGTTAAATAAATTCAATTGTAACTAGAGTGATATCAGAGTTTGCGTTGTCTGGCTGAAAATACCCAAATTGAAATTAACATTACAATCCAAACGTGAATTTTTAAAGGTTATAATTGTAGTTTCCACAAAAGTATGTAGACTTTAGATTAACCACGGACGATAATTTTGACTTTTGCATCTACATTTTAAATCTAACGTGTTATTGTTATTTAATTGTTTCACAAAGTTGTGCACAATGTTGAAAACATGTAGTTTCTAGTAAACCATATCCGTATTCTTTTTTAATACTTTGTGGCAAGTTTTAACTGACAATCCTAAAAATTGAATGTTTATAAATTAAAAATTAAAAAAATGAGTCTATACCTGTTGCCGCATTTAATTTTGCAACTTAATAAGAGTTTGTTCTATACAATTAAAAATGTTTTTGACTAATAGTTATGGTTTTAAGATGTAAAAATAAAGAATAAAAAAAACAGAAAAATATATCATTGACACTCAATGTAAACAAAATGTCAGAATAAGCTTTGAGAATGTTACTAAACAGTGACACTACTAACCTAAAACAATGTCGTTGGAAGCGTCATAGGTTATGTTAATTTATACATTACATTAAAAACTATTTTTTTTTATTTGCCATGGAAATAATAGATTAGGGTTGATATTCTTTAAATTTCTAAAATTAGTTTTGATTATGTCAACTAGAAATCCTAACTTTTTTTTTAAATTTCATTATTGTTTGTAATTACATTTGTTTAAAAGTAGCTGCATTGCAGATTTCTATAATAGTTAACAAAATTCAGATTTTGATCAGAAACTGTTAATAATATTATTATTGTGTCAACCAATATCCATTAATCAATTATTTTGTTATATATATATTAACATGCTTCGAAGTTTGTTAACAAATTAAACTCATCTTTAGAATGTTCTACATTAAATATATATACAAATAAAAATATAAGATTTAAAAAATTTAACATAAAATTTTTTGAAAAATGTCAAAATTTGAAAGTCAAAATTATCTAACTTGATAAATTAAAAAAATGCAAGTTTTACGAATAATAATGTTATAAACTAGAATAATGTAATTTAGAAACAATTCTAAGAAAATTTGAGTTTTAAATCATAAACTGAATTAGTTTGATAGTTTAACAAAAAAATTTTATTTCATGTTTTAATATAAATTAATTCTAACAAATCTAAAATTTGATTGTTGTTAATGTTATTAAAAGGATGAAACAACATAGAAGAAATAAGAGAACTATTATTATCTAAAACATGTTGTGTATGTAGATTGAACATAATTTGGATTATTTATATATTTAGATCAATTTTTTAAATGTTCATTAAGTCTAGTTTGAAATGATTTTTGTGTCATACCAATATAAAATTTATTACAAGAACAAATTAATTTGTAAACTCCACTTTTATTTAAATTATTATTATTAAAATTCTTATAAGAAAAAAGATTCCAGAGGGATTAGTTGATTAGAAAAAGAAATTTTAAAATCGTTATTTTTTCCTAATTTTTTATAAAAATTAAGGAAATCTGGTATCTAAGGAATAGAAAAAAATGTATTAGTAGTATTTGCTAAAATTAGTGTTGAACTTGTGTAAGATTTTCTACAATGTAATAAGAGTTAGTGATAAACATTGTAAATAATTTCTAACACAAAATGATTAGTATAAGCTAAATAAAAATTAATATCTAATTAATTTTTATAATTTTAATTTTAATTTAATTCTATAAATCTCATATGCAAAAGTAATATTTTTATTTAAAGAAATCAATATGTCAAGAAACGATAACTTATTACTTTTGGAATATTCAACGGTAAATTCTATTCTATTATGAATATTATTTAAAAAATCTAAAAAAAATTTAATCTCATCATTAAAACCATTAAAAATACAAACAATGTCAACATATCTTTTCCAAAATATTATTTTTTGTAAGAAAATTGGGTGTTATATTTTTTTGATTTATCTAGTTAGATAATTTTGAGTTTCAAACTTTGACGTTTTTCAATTTTTTTTCATATCCATATATAATAAAATAATTAATTAATTTATATTGGTTGACACAATAATAATTTTATTAAATTATCAACCATTAACAATGAATCTCCTCAACAATTTAAAAACTGTTAAGTTACGTACCTAAATTGTATGTTTGTTTTTTATCAAGATGTACATAGACAATTATGTAAGTTAAGTTGATTTTTCGTTACCTTTGGTTTGCAAATTTAAAACTAAGTATATTATACCGTAATTACTAATATATTTCAAAAATATATTATTAATTACACAAATTATAATAAAATAACTGCACATTTACTACTACTTAAAACCACGTATTATTTAAAATTCTAATAAATAATAAAAATTTAACATTTGAATATTTTTAAATTTATTATTTACATTTATATAAAAAAGATTAGTTACTACTTATTTCAAACAATAGTTTAGGTAGTAATTATAACAAAATATAAACTAAAAGGGTGATCGTTAAGCCAAAAGCATAACTTTTAAATCATCACAAGTGTATGATGAAAATAAACATAAAAATGCTATATAAAATATTTTAAATTAGTGTTAATCTTTTTTTTAACGTAATGAATAATTTATAGTAACAGATACTATAATATGATGTATTAATTAAAAAAATTTAGCTTAATTGGGCAATATTTTATTTTATGCACGTATAAATAAAATTATCTATGAACATCTTGCATAATTGTTGCAGAAAGTTTACATGCATCATCCTAAACAGTAGTCTTTAGATAAATTACATATTCATCAAATAATGTAATAAATTTAAAATAATCTTAAAATATTATAGGAAATGTTTAAAATTTAAATGTAATAATAATAATAATACATGTTCAATTTACTTAAGTGTACTTCTGTATTCAACGGTTATGTGCATAGAAAAATGCAATTTTTTACTAAATATAACAAAAACGTTATCAGTGTAAGATAACTAATTGCAATAACAACATTGATAAAATATATATAATTGCAATTTTGTTAACTTTATCAACAGTTAAAAGTAATGAAGATTATATATATAGCATTACAAAATTTATCTTGAAGCAAATGTGGTAATATTTACTAAAATTCGCAAAATTTAGAAACATAATTATACTATCTGAAATTAAGTATGATCATAAATTAACCAAAAATATCAATAAATCTTATTTGTAAAAAAAATGTGTTTAGATTATATAACGCTTATGCAGGACACTTTCTTGTAGAGCGGTAAAAGTAACAGAAAAAAAATTATTTAACACATTCTAAATACTATAAAAGTTTAACAGACAATTCAGTAGACAAAAAATTTAAAAATACATTAAAAAAACTCGTGTGATTCTCAAATGTACCGGCGTTGAATAATAATTATCGCTAGAAAAAATAATTAAATTGACCGAAATTTTCACTTTTACACTTAGTACACAAATAGAGTTTACTTTAATTGCCAAAATTTGCGTAATTCATATATAATTTGTATATTTATTAAAAAAAAAACTTTTTTGAAATTGTTTATCATTATATTGATATTGTTTTTTAATTATAGTTTTTTGATATTTCTGAATCAATTGTTGACTTTTAATTTTTTTTAAATAGAAATGTAAATGTCATTTATTATCTTATAATAACTATTTTGTTTTTGATTTCTTTTGCGCTAAATGTTTTTTTTTTAATTATTGGAAATATTTTGTGTAATATTTTTAAAAACAATATACTTTTTAAATCTGTTTTTAATTTTATTATTATTTTTTTAATTATAAAGATTAAATTTAAGTTTTTAGCAGTACAATTTTACACGTATTTATATATATTTTTATTACATATGCTAATTTATGTATCAAAATTTGCATAAAAAATATACAAAAGTAACTTTTTGTTTTTATGATTTTACCAGATTCTTATTGATTTTTCTCTAATTTTAGCATTTTTTCCAAATCAAAATAATTCCAAATTTAATGAAAAACTTTAATATTTGAATTAGACTTAAATATATAATTTTACTTTGATTATTAAGTAAGATCTATACTCTGTGCTTCAAAACATTTTTATTAGTAATTTTGCAAAATATACAAAAACACAAAATAAAAACAAATAATTTAAGGATAAGATAAAAGAATGGATGTGAAATAATATTTTCGTAGGAACAATAAGTGTACAAGGTTGGAGTGTGTGTTATAACTAAGTATTTGAGAAAAAAGTCAACGTGTAATTATCATTAACGGTATAATTATTTTTCTAATTATACAGCTTTAATCACCATGTACAATTATAATAATTAGTAATTATTTTACTTGAATTCTATAATGTGAAACGCCTTCAAAGTTTTTCTTAATGCTCAAGATTTGTGAATGCATCACTTCAACCAAAAAAAGTTAGAGTAAAAAAACCTTTTTTGATTAGTTATAAACACTGATAATTATCTAACATATGGTCACAGCATGACATTTAAATTTATCCAACTCTGTTTCATTTTAGCTTTAACTTTTTACTCTTAAAGATGCTATATTAAATTTTAGTATTCTTCAAATACTGTTTTTTATACATTTTGTATATTTAGGATACTCAAGGAATAGAAATAAGATATTAGCCGTCACGATTTTTATAACTGACTTAACAATCTGAAATTTTCTGTGTTTCCAACATAAAAACGGAATTCTAACTTAAGGTATCACGTCACATTTTCGAAATGAGATTGAAAAAAAAAATTTAAGTTATCAGAGTTATTACCAACATTTATTGTAATGGGCACTGTTGGTAATAACCACGTCACCACGGTGAGTGGGCGTAATTTAAAATGCTACAATAAAAATTTAAAAAAATCATGTGCCATTCCTGTTACTGGGAAAATCCTTGGCTCGGAGACACCAAAGGTACGTTTGAACCCACTATTAAAAGATTAAAAGAGAAACAAACAACAGGCAATTAGAAAAAGTAACACTGTATATATATTTTTTGTCAAACAACTATTTCCATTATCTTGTTATTACAAGAGATAGTATAATAATACTTTATAGGCTTTAATAGTAAGCAAAAAATAGAAAAAACATAACGAATTTGGACAGGAATGCTTCGAATCTTCCAGACTTTTTATAAGAATTTTAAACTACTAAAAGCAAAATGACCGGCGATGCCATTACCTGTGAGGGTCAACTAAATTAAAAATTACCTTAATTCTAACCAAGTTTATAAACAATCTTCATTTTAGTAAAATCGAATAAAGCGGACAAAATTTCTATAAAAATAAAATCAAGTGTGGTCACAAAAACCGATAATTTGGCGTGAACCAACAAATTGTTTTAAAAAAAGAATACACACGGAGAGAAATATTATGCTGAATTTAATCATTACAATTTCATATTTAAAGCATTTGCTTTTTTTCTAAAATTGATTCACATTCAAATAAAATTAAACCTACATCTTCTAAAACTTAAATTAAATTTCTTATTGCAATCCAAACATGTTTTTATTAAATCATTCATAATTATAATGATACAAGTAAAAAGTTTTTGTTAAAATTAAGACTACAAATTGATCAAATTCAACTAATTATTATAAGAAATCATATCAGCGATTAAAGTACGTAATAAATTACTACGAAACCACAAGTAGGCATTTCAAGTAAGCATTTATGTTATCACTATTTGTTCCACGCTTGTCTAAAATAAGGTATCAGCAATTTAATTTACGTTAAGGTTTGCAATATGTGCTAAACTTTTTGCTAAAGCTGTGGCAAAGATAAATTAACGTGTACCGTGACTCCGGCAGTTTTTCGTTTGGAACTATACGACATGGATCCATCATTTTATAACAAGTTGCTTGCAGCATATAATCTATAACTCACTACATCAATTAGTGAATGATTGGAAACTATCAGAAACTTACAAGTAAGTATTGACTCTGATTTTGAATATTGTTCACTGTCGTTATATGTTAGAATTATGTAGCAAAGCTTGCACATTTTTTGGCATGTATGACTTAGTTTTTTGCAATGAAATGAAATTATCGTGCATTTGCTTTTCTTTTAGAACAAGAAATTGATGTTACATCCCTTGTGTGCCTAACGGAAAATGATTTGGACATATTTAAAGAAGGTGAATTTGGGTTGATTGTAAAGTTTAGTAGTTGGAGAACCCTTTGACAGAAAAAAATAACTTTCCAAAAGTTACAAGAAGATGATTTAACTCGGATGGTGTAGATTCGACTAATATTCTAAGTGTTACATACTATTAATGCTGATGCGTGTACATCTTGGTGTCAAGGACAGTATTATTTGGATCGGTAATATTATCTACCAATAATTATAAATTTTAATGCAATCTAGGATTAAACCATAAACTGTAGTGATGATAAAATATAACACATTTATTTTGAATTTAGCAAATAAATACGTTTAAACTATCTGTATATTTACTGAAATCATTCATACCCTGAAGCTGCACAAAAGCAAACATTATGACTGCGTGCTTAAATTAATACGAAGTGTTATTACTATTAAACCTATTTATGATAAAACGCAACAATCAACAGAGATAAGAAAAAGCAGTACTTGGCATAACTATGGTTCTTCTCTACGATTACATTAAGCAACTTTTGAATGATAAAAGAAAACAATGTTTTCTTAAATTGATATATTATAAAATCTATACAATTCTTTTTTAAAATATTTGTTGTAATAAAATGAAAGCTTTATTTAAGCGTACATCGGCTTGACTCAAAACCAACAGCCTATTTGCATGAAATATAGCTGTTTTTGCTTTATTACAGTAAACTTTTCTCTCCGTGCACATACTAAGGTATTTAGACATTTCATCTGTAAGCCAACCGTTTAAAAGAACTGATTGTGAGTTTTCAATGCACTCAAATTCCTTTGCAAAATGTATGGACGAGAAAGAGAGAAATATTTGAATGCATCATTTTTAAGCAATCTGACGTATGTTGCTTCTAACGAAACACATCTCTATTGCAAAAACATTACAAAAAATTCAGTTATTTTTACAAAGTTGAAAGAAAATTCTGTTACTGCACTGATGTAAATAGATTTTTGTAAGTTATTAATATAACGTTACAGAATGGCCACTGTTTATCAACTTGTCGAAAACAAGTTTGAAAACCGTTTTACTTTATAATGATAACTTGAAACCAGCAATTCCATTGGTTGCTTCTACAAACACAAAAAAACGTATGATAATATGTCAACTATACTAAATTTCATTCAATATTCAAATCATCTTTGGAAAATTTGCGGTGACCTTAAGATTATTATTTCTTTATTACTTAAACTGGAAGGAAAGGTTACCAAATATTGTTTTTTTTGTGTCTGAGGGATAGCCCAGCTGTTTAACATTGTTTCTAGAAAATATCAAATTTGAGCCGTAAGTAAATTCTAATTAGGTGATTCTATCCCCACTACACATAACATTAGGATTGATTGCAACAGTTTGTAAAAACACTAGAAAAATAAAGCAACAATTTTAAATCCTTAAGGGATAAGTTTTCAAAGCTGTTTGGTACAAAAGTTCGCGAAGAAATATTTGCTAGTTCACAAATTAAGAAGCTAAAAGTTTTGAACGTACCATGAATGATTTCGACTTCTTTTAAAAATGTTTGCAACTTTTTTGACAAAGTGACAATTATCAAAATATGGTGGCTAATTTTCTAAAAAATTATAAAAATGTGCCAAATGTCGCTCAATGTACAGACGGAAAGATTGTAACAGGATATTTCAAAAAGGTAAAAACGATATCAAAGTAGATGAGATTCTATCATGATATGAGCTTATTGATGGTTTCTCATTAGTAAAGGCGAACAGGTAACATAAATGGAAAAAATAACTCGTTGTCTTCCGAGAGATTTTATTTCAACTTTTTCTTAGCTTTGTCTTTAGTGACTTATTGAGAGAGTATTAATGGTAATGCTAATTATTGTGTTTGATATAAGGACTTAAGTAGAGATTTTTTCTTGACAGGAAAAATTCCAATAATAATAATAAAAGATAATTTTGTTATAATTAAAGTTCAAGTGTGTTTACTTTTACATTTAATATATAAAATAGTTTCTAGAAAAATTTCTGGTTTAAAATTTAATATTTGTTTTTATCGAAAATTACGTACAACAAATATATCGTTGCTCTGCGTGCTATAAACGCGTGAGCCCTTTCGCACGTTAAAACTGCTCATAAAAATCTTATAGTAGGGGTCGCGACATCACGTTACAATGTTTTGCTACATATACAAACATGGACTCTAATAATTATAGCCCGAACATAAAGAAATATCTATTTTCTTCTTACCTCGGTCGAAATTACGTACTTTCGTCCCTAATAGCAGGGACAAAAGTTGAACATTTACTCTCTTTGAGAAGTACACGCGCGCCCTCTATAACGCCGGGAGTAAAGAAATTCTCATGCGTATTAATACTCGTAACTAGGGACTATTTATTCTGTTGCTACAACAAATCGTTAACCGCTGTCACTACTGTTGCTATATAATTATCAATGTAGTAGAATTAATAACGTACTTTCGACCTGCTATGAAGAAAAATCGTATACACTACGCGGGCCAAAAGTTGAAATATCGGTTCTGCGCGTCATGATGCCATCGGCTTCGCCTCGGGACATCATGACGCGCAAGGCCGAAAATTCAACTTTCGGCCCTCGTAGTGTAATATACTATTAATATACGTTGCTTTGACGACCATATTAAAATAACGTTTTAAAGTAATAGAAAGTAGATGGTACCTTTATCCTATGTATGATATGTTTAAATACTTTAATTCATAATAATTTGTACCGTTTTTTGTTTTAATAAACGTCTAGGGGGCTCGTGCATTACAGTTCTATAGACTAGCCGCTATTAATTAGACCTCTAATTTACCCTCTAATATTTTACAATATACATGAAAACTATTTGATTATAAGTTTTGTAATGATGTCAGTAATAGTTTTCCTCTTTACAAAGTAGGCAGTGTCAAAGATATGGGCAAATATATTCTTATAAAACTGACAACAGATGATTTGCTTTCAACTTTAAAGCTTACTTTACACAATAACATTAAGACATTTTTTCTGGTAGAAGTTGGTTTAATTACAATTGATACTTCAATCAGTGGTAATGCTAAAATGACTAACACTTTTTCCAATATACAAATATTTTATGATATCCCTTCTCCAGAAAAAAGACCGACTAAAATAAACAATTCTGCTAAAATTTAAAAAAATAGCAATGATTGAGTTAGCAAACCAACACAAAGTTTTGGAGACTTGTGCAAAAAACTGAATAAAAAAACGTACAGCAAAAATTAGTGAAAAGCGAAGGGTCAATATTAATGAACAATTTTGGAAACTGCAGTGGTTAGAGCAAACAAGTTTTATTTTTAATAACTGCGAACGCCTGACAGTCCACTTTAGTACCACTCAAAGCAAGAATGTAACGGAAACAATATTTTTTTGAAGATAATAATGACACAAATGTATCGGTGTGGAAACTTTTTTTAACAACATTATGGTACAAAAGAAGTAACGACAAGGTACTTCGCGTTGTGCTGTTTAAAGCACTTCGGGGGATTTTCATTCCATATTTGATAAAAATCTTAACCAACTATCAGCAACTAAATTATCTGAGAGTAAAAAAACTAACATTTTTTTGCTATGTAGAAGAACGAAAAGTGTTCTTGTTCTGTATGTGAATTTTTTAAATTTCATGAGCTTGATAATACTTATCAAGTTGTCTCTTTCCTTCAATGAATTTCTCTGAATATATATATACATAATAAATGATTATTGTTAATTCTGGGTCTCTTTCTTTTGGGGGACCTCGGGTCTAAAATCTCCTTGTAGAAAGATTGTAGTACAAGTAAAATTCACCACAATATGTTTACAAAAAGCCGCTAATAAAGGTATGTGAAAAATGCTTTAGTATAATGTTTGTCCCCTGTATCAAATTTAATCTTGATACACTCCTTTTTCATTGTTTGAGTAGAGATAAAATGTCAAATTTTAAAACACAATTTCGTTTTTCCCGGTAGAGTTTGAAGAACACAGGCATCATCTACTGTTGTTTATGCCCAACAAAGCTTTCATCGTTAAGTGTTTTACGCAAATCTATGTAAATATGAGATAGAATATTGTTGTCATCTGAATGAAATTTCTTATTTGTGGTAAGCATTTCTTGTGTTTATGATTTAATTTAATTTTTCCGAAATTGTCTGTAGCGTGTTTCCATACCCCCACATGTTTTCTTTGTCTGTGAAGATATTAGCAGATGTTGTATTTGAGGAAAATGTTCATGATATCGTCACGTCATCGTAGTTAATACTATCTACACCTTTGTTATCGCATTAGAAAAAACATTTACCGAACTTATAAAATTTATTTAAAGGCAACGCTGCGCATTGGTTTGCCGTTAGTGATCGCATGGTTAAAAAGGGTTTACTTGTCATAACGCCGTATGTACGTCTTTGTTAGATTGCAAATAACCTTTAGGGAATGCTGCGAAGAAGCTACTAACTAGTCGCCCGCTAAAGGAGAAACTAAGTAAGTATTGTAAACTAAACTACATGTCAAAATTAGTGATACGTAACTATGAAATACATTCATATAACACGAGAAGTCGATGTGACTTCAGATTGCTAAAATTTTCAAAATCAAAGTCATAAAATTTTCTTATGTACAAAGGTCTGAAATTATATAATGATTTACCAGATGAAATTAAACACGAGCAAAATATTTATAAATTTAAAAGGGGTCTGAGTGATTATGTTAAGAATAAATTTTAAGCAAAAATTAGTATTAATAGAAATATGTTACGATTTATGTTAAATTAGTATATCATTACTAAATAAATACTTACTTACTTACTTATTTACTTGTATTTACTATTTTAATTTTTAGTTTTAATGTACGAACGACTGTACGTACTTAACAAATACTTATAAAATCGTTTTGTTGTGTGCCATTTATTATTATGCGATGCCCTTTGATTCTCTAAATCTTCGAGTTTTGTATTTGTATATTTTAATTTACAAATGTAAATTTACTTCGTTTCTGAATATTAAAATTAGGCCTACTAGGTCACTTGGTTGTAGCACGTGTTGCCCGGTCGAATGCGTAATTTATATTTTGTCTGTGCTACCGACTTACCTGTAAACGTTTGATAAAATTTATATAAATGTATTTATGTACCTTTCTGTGCGTGTACTGCTATCTGTGATAAAGTAAATATACTCTGTGTTGCCACTTCCGTCTTGTCATTTGTTCTCTTTTAGCTGCGGGTAGATTTAAACAAGTCTCCCATTCTAGTCTTTCATCGTTTTGGTGTCTTTTTATATTTATTTTATAATCTAACACTACGAAGCTTACGACTCTATTGCCGGAACAACTGAATTAATCGTCTCTCTTTTAAGTTACAAGAAAAACAACGTAATAAAGTAATCTTTACCAAATGGTTAACAGTGTATAACAAAAGTTTTGTGCCAGTGGGAGAAAAATCTAAAATTTATGTTTTGCAACCGTTTTGCACGAAGGAATCGCAAGATGTTGTAAAGACTAATTGATTAGCATCCTAAAAAAAAGAATACAAAAACAAAATTTCTTAATGGAATAAAAAGAAATTATGCCTTTTCTCAGCAAAAAAGTTCAACTGGATAGATTCCTAAAAGAAAAACAAAGAACAAATTACACAACTTACGGAATGTTCTACCTGAAAAAACGTCTATACAAAAATTGTACACACTTATGTTCTTTAATTCATTTAATACGTATTTTAATTTTTTCTAGGTAGATGCTGCATTCTTATTTCTTTTTGATATTGTGTTAATGATAATACTGTACATAAACAAAAATACAGCGTCTAATTTTAATGTTCATATTTTTTTAATTATAAATATTTAGTTTCAACAGCTTTTACAATAATGAGAATGCGAAAAATATCAGTTAAGGGTTAAATTCATATAATGAGACAATCCGGCGTCTAAGGGCTTTTCTTGCAAATATTAAAGCACAGATTTTATTTTATTTATATTATTATTTGTGTGATCTGGAATTAATTTACTGGCATTTCATCATATCGGTAACGTCATTTCGGTAACAACTTGCAAAGTTTATTTCGGTACTGGAATGACGTAAAAGTTACCAAAGTTAGTTTTTCTTTATTGAACGGACCAAAAAGTTTTATTTACTATAGAAATGGATATAATTAAATTAGTTGCCTTAAAAAGAAAACTAAAACGAGATAGCGAGTTAGCATATGCAAAACACGTAAGAGAGAAAGAAGACAACCAAATGAACATAAAAAAGAACGCTAAAGTTAAGATATCAAATAGGAAAAACCAAGAAAAAATGAATAGATGGAGAGCGCTACAGAGAATAAAAAGGAAAAGGGGAGGTATGTCTAAAAAAGATCAAAAGCTTCAAAGAAAGAAAGAAAGAAAGTTTGAAGTATAGAAAAACTAAAACACAAATAAAAGCTACTAACAATTTTCTTAAATTAAATTTACCTCCGACTACCGATGAGGCAGAGATAGTTAGAGTAGATAATGAGACAACTAAAAGCTGCAATGTCTCTCTACATAACCAATTTTCTCATCCTAAAAACAGCGATGTAGAAAATGTTGCTAGTTCTAGTGAACACAGTACTCCAACCAATATTTTTACACCTTCACGATAAAAAATTACAGGAAGAAAATTGCAAAAGGATAAGCAATCGAAAACTTAAACAAGCTAAAGACCAAATAAAACAATTCAAAATAAAATTAGATAGATACTAAAAATTAATAAAACGAAGAGATGAGAAACTGTCTCGCTCGATTTTGAAAACAAATTTAAGTACAAACCGTACTGTGGAATTCTCGCTAAATACCAAAGTTGAGCAGGTAACACAGGGTTACAACATTCATCAGGAGATTAAAAAACGTTTGTTATTTAATAAAGTTTTATGTGCTCAAATAAAAGATAATTCAAACAAATTATCTAACGAAAAAGAGAAAGAAATAGTTTCCAAACTTGCGGAAGAATAGTACGAAAATATAGAATGGTCGGACATACTAAACATACAGATTGCACCGAAAACATATGGACAATTTAAAAATCAGTCAATATGAAAGAAGAAAAAGAAATAGTGAAAATGTTTGAGAAATAACAGAATCAATAACAGAGTTTTTGGAAAAAAATACAAATTCAAAAATGTGTACGGGAATACGAGATTTTATTAAAAAGGGAAAATTAAAAAAAAACAAAAAAAATCATTGTTAGATTCGTATAAAAATCTGTATAAAATATTTGTTAAGGAAAACAATTTTAAAATATGACAAACCACATTTCTTCGACATAAGCCATTTTAGATAATATCAAAAAGCGAATGATATAAAGACTTGTTCTTGCATTAAGCATAAACATCTTTCATTTTTGGTTTCCAGTTTACATAAAAATAATATAACAAAAGCTGAAAATTACACAGAATTGATAAGTGAATTAGTTTGTGATAGTAAAAATATAAATTGTATGTTTCGACTGTTTCGACGGTGTACTGCATGCAAAAAAAAACGTGTGTCAACCAAAAAAGAAAGCCAAAATTAAACTATTTGAAAAAATATTATTTCATCAATGGGAGTAACTGATGAAAAAAAGATTAAGAGCGAGGTAAAGGCAATTAGAAGAACTTTTAAAACGAAAAAAAAGCATTGCTGTTAAAAACCTACTAGACCGGTTCAATAAGTGGACAACTGAGTTTTTAGAACATAATTTTAACATGATTCATCAATTAAAGCAACTGCAGTTTAAGAAGGAAACAATGACTTTGGAAGACCTAGTAATTCAGGTTGACTTTTCAGAGAGTTATATTACCAAGTTGTCATCAGAGATACAGTCCAAGCACTTTGGGACTTCTAAAAGACAAATTTCTCTTCATACAGGAATTTGTAATTTTTGCATAAATAATCTTTCTCAGTCTGGATCATCAATCGTGCGCAAAGTGGCTTATCATAAAATGAAAAAAGATTCGGTGATACCGCTTCTTGCTTCTGATGTGGATTGGGTACAACCCTATTAGGAAATCTCGCCTACACCACCCATGTGTTTGTTATATACCTTTGTTATATCTGGAGAAGGTATATCGTTCTTTTCATTTGCCGATTTGAAAAATCATTTTACTGAATATAACGGGTTTGTACCAGCAAAGGTAGAAACTAGACATACAGCTTTGTTATCAAGCTAGGTAACCACATTTACATTGATATTATCAAGAGTTGTGCTTTTTTCTACGGAAGCTCTTCTTTCGCGGCGTTTTAATCCTTTTTCTGTTAACATTGTGCAATTTGTCAGACTATTTGATCGAATTGTTGCATCAGAATGAATACCCCGTTTTTCAAAATATACTAGTAAAGGTATAGTACTAAAGTAGTTGTCGTAAAACAATTTATGATGTACGTGATCAAGAATTTTTTGACTCAATCTAACAACGACATTACTGGCAGCTTCTATGTCTGGAGAATTATGTTCAACCCTGCCAGAAAATAACTCCATATTGTTCGTAAACCCACTCACCTGCCAGAGCCCACATTTTGTATTCCCACTTATGCGTTTTTTTAGGATTGTAGCTTTTTATTGAAATCTTTCCTTTGAATGGAATTATTTGTTCATCTGCCGAAATATTTTCTTCCATTGGTATTGATTGAAATCGTGAATTCAAATGATCAATGACTGCCAAGATTTTTACTAGTTTGCTGTTTATATTTAGATTGCCGTTGAAATAAAGAAAACGTTTTAGTTTTTAAAATCGAAATTATAAGCGACTTTCGGCTTAGACCGCGTCGTAGTAAAACACCCAGACTTAGGCTTGGTCATAGTCTCTTCTTGAGAGCCAAAACAAGAAGTAGAACTTGGCCTTTGCCGTATTGTCGTTCGTGAACCCAAACAAACTGACGTTTCGCAAGACATTGCAGCTTGCATCTTCAGAGTGGCATTTACCACTCTGAAGATGCAAGCTGCTCGATGCCATCCTTCGATCGAATTATTCGTTTTTGGTAGGCCTTGTTGCACCCCATCAAAACAGTTCCACATTTGATGAAAAACTGCGGTGCACGCCGATGCTGACGTCGATGGGGGCGCCCAATCCAAGTATCTTCAAAAGAATCCACAACAGGTTGTGCTTTTGGAGGCAATATATTTTTGTCACACAGTCTTTCAAAGGCATCTACTATGCTTTCCACAAGAACAAATGCTATTGCCGATAATAAACGAAGATTCAGAGCAAAATCGGCATTTGTTTCGTATCTCTGTTTAAGACACTCTGACTGGATTTTTCGAAAGATGCATTGGGAAAAATGAAAAAAACAGCCACGATGTATAGTTTGCGGGAATTCTTCTGCAATCGCACTCACCATTGCAGATTCAAAATCGGTTAATATTGTAACTGGCATAGCTCCTGGCTGAAGTTCTTTCAGTTTTTGAAAGAATCGAACGTACGTAGCCTTTCTTTTATCTGGCAGCAATGCAACTACCAATGGAATAGCGATGTTATTATTAAAACCATGGAGTGTATATGTTTGGTGAAAAAGATGTGGTACAGTTTTAAACGTACCGTCTGCGTACCAATTAGTGGATCTGGCCAAAACTTGAAGGTTTCTTCTGGTGCAAAAAATTAACATTCTATCATCAGCAGGTCCAGAATCGTACATTAAAAATTAATTGCTTGTTGTTTTTATACTTTTCGGCTAAAACAATGTCCCGGCGGTGAATAGGTAATGCCGGAATATCTTCGTGCCTAGTTCGTATATTTCTAATAGTTCGTTTGATGCTGCTCACTTTGAATAGCTTTGCTGCTGCAGCGTGCGAAACTCCAACCGATGCGTTTTGATTATCACGAATAGTGTTCATAACTGTAGTAGCTTCCACTTGCGATGCATCAGCCAAATGATTATGCAAACCACTTCTCTTCACGATATAATCATCCTCTGTTATCACACGCGCACGACATTTAAGTTTTTGATAGTATTCGCAGCTCCAATATGTTCGTGTTTCAACTTGTTTATCTTTAAAGTGTAAATGACCATCAACCACCATTTTGCGTTTTCCCTTTTCACTAAGAATAAACTGAACAGCCATTTCAACGTTTACTTCAGCACAACTACTTTCGCAATAAAACTTGCCATAAAGTAGTTATGTATTTATACTCTTGCAGTCATTAGGATAAGTTACTTTGAATGGGAATAACAACATTAGCCATCGGTCGTTAAGAGTGGCGAGTCATTACCAAATATTTTAGAAAGTTGTGATTAAAGAAATTTCATGTTCGTAGATTGATAATTATACTGTCATTAGGATAAGTTAGTTTGAATGGGTATAAAAACATTAGCCATCTGTCATTAAGGGTGACGAGTGATTAGCAAATATTTTAGAAAGTTGTGTTTAAAGAAATTTCATTCTCGTGAATTAATAATTATGTAGGAGTTATACAAATAAAATTCTCAAATGAAAAAGCAAACTTTTTTTACCAACCAATAATCGTAATCTCCAGACAAATAGATTATTTTGAAAATATTTGCTTAAAAAAAATGTATACATCATTAAATTGCTATTACTTAATCAAATGTTTTACAAAGTTTGCATTAATTAAGAGAAAATCTATGCTATATCGTATCTATCGTTGTAATGAATTCGTTCGTTTTTTTAAATCGCTTTTTGACAAAAAAAGTAATAAAATAATAACAAGATATATTTCGGTGAATCGTACTTCGGTGAATTGCTCTTTCGGTGAATTGTATTTCGGTGAATTGCTATTTCGGTGAATTGTTTTCGGTGAACTTTCCGGCACCGTAACAATACACCCAAAAAATTATAAATTTCAGCTTTAGTGATTGAGAATGGGTTTTGGGTTCATTTGTGCACTATATAATGTAGTCATATCTAATATATGCTGTATAAAATTTTCATTAAAAAAATATTTGAATGTTGACAGTGGGGTTGATAAATCAATAATGTTTGATAATAATTTTGAGCTACCTGTAAACGTTTTGAGCTCTAAGTTAGTGGTACTATTTGCTTCTGTCCATTTGAGCATTGGAGATATAGCTTTATTTTTCCTAGTTGTCTGTAGTTTTTTTGCAACAATACGAGGTGTTTCTAATTGGTTTCTAGAACTTTTTTCTCGGCGTTTTTGTTTGTGGAGGTTGTTCTGAAAGTGACTTTTCTTCATCAGTACCTCAATGCTGAACATCTGCTTCGAGCACATCAAAATCTGTAGGTTTATCATGTTTCTTATCTGATTCTAAAATCGAGACTTCACTACTTAGAGAATATTGGTAGAAATTACGCTGGTTTTTTTTTGTGTCATAAAATGTTTGAGTAGTGATTTTAGCAAGTTTATACATATTTACACACTACAAAAAAAGACGAAACATGATTATAACCACTATGTACACGTTTTTCCCAAACGGGAACGATTTGTTACGTGTAAAATTTTCATAACGTAATACCCTATATATTGAATTAAAGTTAGATTCCGGTTTTGACGCCACCTGCCGATCTTTCTGATTACTGACATTCATTTTCAAGCTGTCAACTACCTAAGATGTTCTGTGTCGTTTGAGTTTGTCTAAATCCAAAGATTTAATAGTACATCTACTGTGATGGACATAAAATTATAAATTAATTACGTGTTTAACATAATTCATTCGGCACAGACCGTTCCGCAACGCTTTGACCACATGTTCGATTTAATAAAAGAACAAGGAAGAATTAATATTGATAAATACCTTCACTGAACGCTTAGGATTCTGAAAGGCATATTATCCACAACTAAAACAAAGTCTTGACTAGCATGCCTTTGAGATGTTATTTTTTATACGCCAGTATTGGGATACCCACCTTTTCGTAATTGCCAATAACAGCATTCGATACAACGGGTTTTTATATCTAATTTCTTTTATTATTAACGATTTTGTAGCTTTCTATCTTCGAGAATTATTGTGTTGACACGATTTGCTATTTATAACTATTCCAGGCTCATTCACCCAGAAAAACGTTTTCTTCGATCAAGTAGGTACTGGATTGTGGGTAAGTTTATTTAATTATTTTGTCGCTGTCAGAAAAGTCACTCACGGAACTTTTGTTTATGTTAATTTCCGTAATTGCGATCATTGTTGCAATACCATTAAGGTAGTTTCATTAATTATTTTGTGTGTATCGCATACTGTGTACAAACGATATTTATTACGAAACTTTTTTCGCTATTCATTTCGACTCAACTTATGTATTATGTGTTGCCGATACTTCTGGCATTTATGGATTGAGAATTAGATATACTCTTGCTAATATTCTACGTTTCTGAATTAAAGTTTTTATACATGTTTAATCTCTCTTTTATGGTAACATACTTTTTTCTTTTATTGTGGTTACCCGAACATCAGAGTAACAAGGATTACGAACCTAAAAATTTGTTACAAGCTTCGACCATCTGTTTTGATCGAGGCAGAAGTGTTAATTATAAAAGATTTGGCGGCTTTAATTATTATTCACTTGAACCTCCCCAATCTCCGACTGTGTGAGTTGGCCGTGCAAGGTTCGTAAAACCTATAACAGATTATTTTGGGAGCACATATTTCCAAAATGCCACATAATATTGCTTATAATTATATACCACGTGCCATTTACAAGAATTGTGCGTGTTTAAAAAAATTGTAACCAGGTACTTAAATATTCTCATCAAGTTACACAAAAACGCCAGCAAGATTAAACCACATTTGTAAGTTATTTACTTGTCGACTGATAAATTTATTCAATTAGGCTGTAGTGGGGATATAGCAAATCGAGTAGCAAAACATACAAATTGGATGTTCCCAAATGAGTATAACATGCGGTTATAGAAATTTTGTAAGTCTGGACATATAGGTGTGTTTGTTCTATGTACCCATTTGGGCACACTATGCAATAGAGGGTTTATTTTTTGCGCATATTTTTAATTGCTTCTTTTTATTATTTTAATAAATCGGTTGTTGAAGTGCAGACATATTATGGTGCAAAGCTACTTACTTTTGATTTATAAGTGTTTATTCTTCTTGAAGTGAGTATTTTATTAACTGTTAAATGTCATTTAAGTTGCGTTACCAAAATGACGATTTATGATTTGTTAGTCTTTAAATTTTGATGCAGTCTTTCAGGCTTGCCAATTTAAGCGTGGCTGTATCTAAAAACTTGTTTGTAAAATTTTATAGATTCATTAACAGTGTAATACCGAAGGCTCCGTATTTTCCAAACTTCGCCACAAACTCGTCAAACTTTTGTGCACTTTAACTTTTCTTAGTCGCTGACGTGACCACAACATCATTCCTGCATTTCTCAGAATCAAGTTTCACATTCAGACACGTTCTTCGAAAAACATCTTACACCGTGCTAGTCTAGCGTTGGTACGCGAACCGATTAAGCAAACTAGGCGAGAGTTAGATACCATTTCAAAACAACTCTTTTACCTTCATCTTGAGTTAGCCAACACTCTTTCCCCGGATGATTGGAATCTCTTTGACAACATTACTCACCAGCAGTCTGATACTACTCTACGACTAACCACTGAAGGTCATCTCAAAAAGTTGCAAATATTGGAATTCAAGGATTGTAAAGTTTCATCTACTACTAACTCTTTAAAGACGGTTGTTAATTTATCTAGTTTGGTCCTCACTTCAGAACAGGAATCGGTGCTATCTAAGGGTTTGAATTTTGCTGTTGCTCCCAAACACATTCCTAAAGAAGATATTCTATGTGCTGTCGAGTCTTCTATAACACATCTTCCTCGCCACATCTCAGATCCTATTCGTATTAACACTAGCAAAATCTTTGAATTATCTAAAATTCCTAAACCCAACATTTCTAGGTCGGAAGAGTTAGCTCTAAAAAGTATTTGTAAGAACCTTGATATTATTGTTCTTCCAGCCGACAAAGGCAATGCTACTGTCCTCTTAAACCATATTGATCATGTTGCAAAAATCCATTCTATTATGGCTAAGGAACGTACGTTCTTCTAACTCGTAATGCCACTTCGAAGATTGAACGTGAGGTCAGCCAAATTATCAAATCTTCCAATCTCTCCTGAAAGTAAACGTTGACTAACCCCTTCAGATTCTAAACCACCTCGTCTATACGGACTTCCCAAAATTTACAAACAAGGTATTCCCTTTCGACCTATCGTTAGTACTATCCAATTTCCCATCTACAAGCTAGCCAAGTTTTTGTCTAATATTCTTTGCTAGTTTACAGGTAAAACCTCTTCTCATATCCTCAACTCTCAGTATTTTATTCAACGTCTAAAAACTATAAAACTTGAACCCCAAGATCTTCTTGTGAGTTTTGATGTCACTTCACTTTTTACTAAAGTTCCTATTAAAGATTCGCTTATTATCATCGAACAGATTCTGTCTCAACATGGCAAGGACTTGAGTTTGGTTTTTCTTATTGATAAGTGTCTATCCTCTACTTGCTTCCAATTTGATAACAAGTTTTACAAACAGGTTTCTGGTGATGCTATGGGTTCTCCTCTATCACCTGTAACTAACATTTTTATGGAATCTTTTGAAACGGTTGCTTTGGAATCATCAATATTAAAACCCAAAGTTTGGTTTAGGTATGTATGGTTTAGGTATGTTGACGACACGTTTATTGTTTGGCCTCATGGTCATCTCGAATTGTCTAAGTTTCTTAAGCATCTTAACAATCAACACTTGGATATCAAATTCACTATGGAAATCGAAAGTAATGGTTCTCTCCTATTTCTTGACGTTCTTGTGACTCGTAAGCCCGACGGACTTCTGGGCCATTCTGTTTATCGCAAACCGACCCATACTGATAGATACCTTCATGCTTCGTCTCATCATCATCCTGCACAGAAACGTTCTGTTATTGAATCTTTGGTTCATCGTGCTTTTTCTATTTGTCAACCTGAGAATCTAGACTAGGAACTCTGTCATCTTACTAGAACTTTAGTGAACAATGGTTATATGAAGCGAGATATTCATAAAGGTATTAATTGTCGTCTACATTCACGTACTTGATTACCTAAGGACATTTCTACTCCCGAATCTAATCTTAAATTGGCCTTTTTATTCTATCTTCACAAGGTTACAGATCAAAAACTTTTTCGTAAAAATGGTATCAAACCTATTTTCAACTCGACAGGCAAAATCTCTCAGATTCTTCTTTCTCCCAAGGACAAATTTCCTACACTTTCATCTCAAGGTGTATACCAAATTCCTTGTTCATGTGGTTTAGTCTACATTGGTGAGACTGGTCGTTCCGTCATTACTCGCATTTCAAAACACGATCGTTGTATAAAAAAAAGGCATATTTCTAAGTCTGTGGTTGCTGAACATCATTTCACTACAGGCCACAAGATAGATTTTGATAACGTTTCGGTGATTGCCAAATCTCTATTCTTTTTTAACAGAAAATTTTGAGAGAGCATAGAAATCATCGGACACCCCAATAACTTAAATCGTGATCATGGTTTCAAGTTATCCCCTGTATGGGTCTCGGTCATTAGTCCTTTATCGAAATACGCCCTCGTTCAACCGTAACCCAATCAGAGTCGATGCGGAGACTATTTTTTTTTAAGTCACTTCTATAGAGTTTAGAATCTGGCTTGGTTCACAAGTTGATTACCTAACTCTGTAGTGGTTCTTTGTTAGATTTTCGTTTGCGTTTTCAAGTTTATCGTTTTTTTTCTTACCTTTTCTGAGTTTTGAATCTGGCTTGGTTCACAAGTTAATTCCTAACTTTTGAGAAGTGTTTAGTTAGATTTCGGTTGCTTGTTTGAGTTGTTCAATTTCTCTCACGCCCTGATGAAGCTCCTTACTAAAGTGGGCGAAACGTTGGCAACTTCGGTTACAACATTGACACGGTCCAAACCCGAAAGACGTTCTTATCTTAGTTTATTAACAGTGGATTTTATAAAAAGCTATTTTTATTTTTTAGAATTATCTCATTAAATAAAGTTGACCCTTAACAGCTTCTATAATTGTGAATCCAATCCAATTAGTAAATACTGCACTTTTGCTTATGTGGGCAGTATAACTCTAAAACTAAACGTGCTGAAAAAATTTGGTTTTTGGTTATATTTCCATTTAAAGATTGTAAGAACTATACACCCATTTTTACAACAGTTATTCAAAAAAAAAAGTTAAGTGTCGGCTAGTGTAATGAAAGTCAATTTTTTTTGTACAACATTTTTATTTCACAAATCAAAAACTATACTCAAATATCATTTATCAAAATTTGTCTTTGTCGCTTTATTTTTTATCAAATTTAAAAAATTGGAGACGATAACAAGACGTGAAAACGCGAAAAAAAGTTTAAGTTTTTTCTGTTTTTTATAATTTAGTTTTATGTTTAATGTCGTAAACACTTTATTTTCATTGTTAACTAGCTGTACCCTGCCACGCTTCGCAGTGGCACATTGTGATTGAATGGTTGACATTCGTATTAATTAATAATTGCTAGTTTTAATGTAATTATATTTATATACATTAAAAGTGAGGTTAATCCAAAATAAATAATATAATTACGTCCACGTGTTAGATGTAATAAAAAAGATATAACCACTCACTTCTGTTAGAAATCCACTTGAATTATAATAAGTCCTTTTATTTTGTCTGTCAGTTAATAATATTTTTACTGTCCATCTTTGATATAAAATATAACCTTTACTTATGATTTGGTGAAAGGCCCAGTTCGATCACAACACTATTACACCAAAAATTCTTGATTTAAGTGAATATTTAATTCAGATTGTATAATAATCAGAATCAGATGCAAATTTTTTTGTAAATAAACAATGTAATTGGGAACGAAATTGTTTCTCATGTGACTGCGTCATTACTATTGCGGTTGTCAGCGAGTGTTTTCCTCGCTTACGGCAGATGGCGCGATCACTGGTACACAGCTGATCGTTAAAAAAACTGTTTTCTCGCGGTCGCAGATATGTGACTGATGCAAAAAAATAGATAAAAACAATCCTTGATGGGGATTTTATATCATGTTAAAATTTCAACTCAATCGGTGCAGAACTTTTTGAGTTTTTGAAGCGTACACAAACCAACATAACATTTTTATATATATAGATAGATTATTCTTTATCGACTTACCGATTACCACACGGCTTGGTTTATAACCAAGTTTTTTTTTGTAGTTAAAGTTTTATATTTTTATGGGTTTTTTTTGATTTCAAGAAATTATACACCAAAATTTAATAGATCATGTGATTTTTTGATTTTTAAGAAATCTACAAAACTGTACCAAAACATGCTCAAAGAAATACTTTCAATTACCAATTATTCAAGAAGTTGTTATAAATTTATTACGATTAGATTAAAATAAATCTTATAAAATAATTAGGTTTTATAAAACATGCTTTTAATTTAATGTTGGTTACAGAGTTTTTTATTTTTCATGTTAGGTTAATTAGTTGAATAAATCTACCAAAATAATTTTTTTTTATATAAAAAAACTTCTTATTCAATAATTTTAAAACATTGTGATGTTAAATTACTAAAATCTGTAAATACTAGCAACTGAGTTTTTTAAAAAGCCAATAAATACAAAACGATTCAACTTTTACTATTATTTATATTAGTTTTTTTACATTGTGCAGAGAATTTGTCACGTACAATAAAATATTAATATAAAACCTATAATTTTAGTGTTTTTTCAAATTAAGTAAAACTACTTTAAGCATTTAGATACCGTTTGATTTTCTTGATATCAAAGGTCGTCGTTTAACGTTTATTTCTTTTTATGTTAATTGCAGTCTTCGACTAATGAGCGCCACAAGGAATTGACAGAGTTATTAATTTTGAAAAAATATTAAAATTCGGCGTTTTTTAATTAAATGCTGCAATAAAGATTGTTTAAATTCTATAAAATTTCTATAACATAAAATCCTCATTTAGAAAATTTACTGAAAACGACAACATGTGTAGTTAATAAACTTAATAAGTAAATGAGCCTTTAAAATGCGTTAAAAGTTAACATGTACAAGAAGGTGTTTATTGATTAATAACCCTATCGATTTTATGTGTCTGTTACTAAATTGGTTGGTAAATAAAAAAAATGTACCTAAAATACAATTTTCTGTACACATCCTTTAAAAGATCATTAACATAATAAAATAATAAAAAAGCACATTGTTTCACATGCCGTGGTTACTTCTAGTCAGGTGTTTCAAACAGCCATTAGTTTTAAAACCACCTGATAGTGAATCTTCACGGCAGCCACGTGCATACTTCCGGTCCCACACAAGAATCAACCATCATCAGCCGAAACTACATACAGCTAATAATATATTCTGTAAGCGAATAGATTGAATTGCGTCCGTTTGTAAGCAATTTACACTACGTAAATTAAAAAAGGCGATTTGGTATTTACTAACCTTTTTTTTAATCTCCGCTTAATGTTAAAAAAGTTTTTTTGGCTCACGTTATAATAATTTTCACATGATTAAATCGCAAGCTTTACTTATTTTCACTTCCTGTTGCAGCTTTTAATGTACGTGTTAAATCATAAACCATCTGAAATAACGAAGCATACAGAAGAGGAAGCTTCGAGGTTAATAGTATTTTGAAACCACATCGTTGTCTGAAAACAATAGATATAAACACATCAAATTTTTTAGACGTTTTATACTAACCAATGTGTCATAAATCTACGCAATGAAAAAAGACTTAATTAACAATTTACGTTATTAACTAAAATTCTTGATTGAAAAATGCGTTTAATAGTTTTTATTAATTAAGCCTTTAATCTACCAAATGTTGATTAGAATTTAAGTTTTATAATGAATTGGTTTTTATGTATGTTAATAGATAACATAAACTAACGTACCTGTACATAAAAATTCTACTGTATGTAATAGTAAAGTAATTTATTCTCTTCTAGCTTTTGATACCATTGTAATTAATGACTTTTAAATTTTGTTCTATAACCGTAAAAATAATTAATAATTTGTTTTAACCGTTTATTTTAGAAAAAAGAAAATTTTAAAATAATTTAATTGTTGTTCTTGTAGGGTAAAAAGTATATATCAAATTCAGGTAATAGATCATTGCGAGTCGATTTCGTCTCTCAGTGAAAAGAAGCTAACTGAAAATCGCGAATCAAATTCGTGGTTCATGAATTTTTTTTACGTGCTTCTCTTATGGCACATGTTAATTGCTGGGCCACAAAGAAGAATGTTGAGCTTTGGCTACTGTATAGTGTAAAGTGAGACCTACAGAATGGTATATTTTTGGCCAAGGAAAAGTGTTGTAGTTTTTAAGATATTTAGTTTTTAAAAAAGTTCAAAAAAAACTGTTTTTTATAAATCGTGAATGTTGAAGAAATCCAAACACATTGACGGTTCTCTGGGGCAAGTTACGCATTTGCTTACCACTTTAGGGCATTTTTTAAAGCCACCGTTTTTCCGAGGTGCCTGCAGAGGGTGGCATAACAATTTACGCAGCGACGTGGTTTTTCTTGTCTTTTTGGGTGGTTTTTTGTAAAGAATGTCTGTCTTTCCTGGTTGAGCTGGACGCAGTTGATGGTTCGGACGTGCTTACAAGAACGTCGATCAGAGAGTCTCGGAAATTCGCCATTGACTGTTTAGCTCCTGTCTTTTTTTTGTAAATTAACCACGCGTTTACAACAGACGTCCTTAGTAGCAGCAAGAAAGCAACTTTATGAAACCAACGAATCGTTTTGCGACCTATAATAAAAGGTCTTTTGATCTGAGAGATCCACGCCTTGCTTCGTCTTGTTGTAATAGGTAATAACTGCTGGCTTTTTCACTGTTTCGCCTTTTCTATTTTCTTTTTTCGGTAGGTACCATTTCCAAACTATGATTCGTTGTTATGAATCGCACATCCCTTTTATCTTTCCAGCGACCGACAACAATGCCATCATCGCTTTCAAGTCCAATAACCTCTCCCATTTTTAATTTTGCATTTAAAATACTTTTGGGAACGTTTTTAACCCTCGTCCGCAGTGTACCAACTAAATGTGTGCTGGACTTCAAAAGTTCTGCAGCGATTGAGATATTTGTGTAAAAGTTATCAATACATTTCCACTGTATTTTTTTCATCTTCTTTACCAGAATAAACTTCAACATTCTATGTATAGCCATCGGCTCCACAATCTTTGTACAATTTTACCCCACATTTGTGTGTCTTTCCTGCTAAATATTGGAAAAATTTCAACCTACCTCTAAAAGGTACCATGGTCTCATCTATTACTATGTCCTCGTCAGGAATAAAATAATTTAAAAAATTTGTGTTTACAATGCATACTAAATCGCGCACTTTCTTTAACCTATCTTCATTTGAGAAATGGATAAAGCGTAAAATTTCTTTAAATCTATTTCGCGGCATTGTGCTGCGCACGAATAGATTTACGAATTTTCTTTCACTCGACTAGTATTTTTTTAATGACGGATAAGAAAACAAACTAAAATAAAGCAGCAATGCAATAAATTTTTTCAGCTCCGACTCAGTCACAGTTTTCCATTGGTTAGGTTTATTATTAGATACAAAATATTTTTCTCCTGCCTTCTTTGTGCTGTCTAAAATGAGGCGAATGACGTCACTGTCAATTAAAAGTAAGTAAGCATCTATTTATTTACTAACTCCACTAATATTTTTGAATCCTGTATTGCCCGTAAAAATAAGTGTTTTCAAAAAAATTCCTGTTATGCTACTCCAATTTCTACCTGGAGATGTTTCTGATGTTTCTGGAGACCGTGAAGAAGGCGGACCAAAGAGAACATTATCATCATCAGCGTTGTCGCCACGTTCGGAAATTTTAAGCTTCCGCTCGTCTTCATCTGGTTCATAATCGCTGACATCAGGAGAATAATCCCCTTTATTTCCTGATTCTTCTTCCAAAATTTACTGAATATCAGATGTCGTCAAACGTTTGCAGTTTCTAGGACGATTTACAACAATAAGACAAAATAACAATAACAAATACTATTTACTGTCATAAATTTAGGTTAAGCAGACAGGAGAAATTGACAGTGAAAGTACAATTATTATAGATAAAAAAAAGTTAAAAAGTAGTTGAAATTACTAGTTTCGCTCTTTTCGACTATATCCAGCTTTATAATTCAATAACAAGATAAAAAAATAACGAAAATAAAAAATTCCATTTCTATTTTAGTTATAAAAAGCAAATACAAAAAAAAATTAGAGCCGAAATTGTCTCACGATTTTTGCATTATAAATGGATTTATTAACATCTATAATGACTTACCTTAGCGAAGAGATCACTAAAAAATA
Source organism: Aquatica leii (assembly GCA_035610365.1). NCBI lineage: Eukaryota > Metazoa > Arthropoda > Insecta > Coleoptera > Lampyridae > Aquatica > Aquatica leii. Next base: position 18,658,248 of record CM069434.1, on the reverse strand, counting down.
CTTAAAAAATTAAATAATTGGAATTCATGAGGCCACACCGTGGATCGAGGTCAGAGCGCAACTGAACAATACTAGCATGTGGACTTCGAGTACTCATGAGGTCCTGTCGAGACCTGTCGCGACCCGAATTCAACTCAATCGGTAGACTTGGCGCTTTTTCGTATGAGTCGATATCGACTTATTTGGTAGCGAACCTGTTAATCTGTTGTTTGTTAAACCGGTTGGTAACTAAATCGTAGCCATTGATTTCACAATGTCGTCAGCAAAATAATTGATTTTGTTCTTGGTCAAAGAGTAGTTCAGTAGCTTGTCTTATAGTGTAACCGTCGTTTAATTTTGTGCGATTACTTTTGTAAAAGACCTGGTATTTGAGTTGGTTTTATTTGTTTTGTGTACTTTGGAATTCTTTGAGTATTTTTACGTTAATTTAATTAAGTCAGTTCACGTTTTTAAATTCATCTTTGTCAATCAAATTTCTATGTAAGTTTTGTATTTAATTAATTCAAGATTATTACGCTGCATTGACATTCGTATTCTGTATTTATGTTAATTTGGCATTTTCTTTGTCTTGGTAAAATTCCACATGTATCTAATTTATCTTTCCTTTTTGAGATACTATTGTAATTAAATATATTTTAGCAGTTTGGTTATCTTAAGTTTGTTTAAAAGTTTATAGTATTAAGTACGTTCTTAGTGCGTTTGCACTCGAGTCATGTTGAATTTTATTATATTACATATATCTTCCAATAGACAGGTTTATTATTCGGTTTCAACAAGTTAATCTTTATGAGTGCAATTGAATATTTTGTTTTAGATATTTTTGTTTAGCTGACGTTGCCTTTATCACAATGAGGCCGTCTTCAAACACTTTTACGTTTTAATTAAATCTATTTGCATCTTTTTTCCACGTTTTTGTTTTACTGTTTTCTTTCACAAATATTTCGGTTACAGCTTTTTATGGAAATGGTCGCGAACTGAGTTTATAAAGATAGGTGGTTTTGTGGGAAAAGGTTCACGAGTTTACCAATACTTAAAACATATCGAAATGTAATCCGGGTTGAGGGTTAATTGAATCTTTAAGAATGAGAAGTCTTTGCGGATGTAATGCAAAAAACAGTGAATCCTTAGTTCAGTTGGTAAAAATTTGTTTCTCCTAGTTCGTAAAATTTACGGCTTTTAAAAACTTCACGTACTTTTGAAATTTATTTTTTTATGCAATGTAGAATCGTGAGATAAGTTATGCGACACGGTTCAACTTTTGTCTTGGGGCGGTTTATTAAGAATCTTACGACGGATCTTTCTCCATTGAGGGTACCCGTACGATTTTTTTACCGTCAACATCTGGCAACCTTATGGTCAACCAGAAGCTCTTCACTAGGAAGAATATTCTACAACCTGTTCATTAAAACTTAAACTGTTTAGCAGCATTTATAATATTTTTTTTTAAATTTGCGGCTTTTTGACTCAAAATTCGTGAGCTGCATGGTGGCTACGCCTTTGTGTTTCTAGTATGATACGGTAACATGTAACTTTGAAACGCTTTGTACCACCGAAGACGATCTCCCTCTCCTAGTGGACGTATGTGTTGGTTCCGGCCGACTCGAGTGGAGTAGGGTGCGGGTAACAAAAATTATTTCTCTCTTTGGGCGCCAGCAAGTCTATACCCAATGACTCACACACACCTTGACGCAGCAGGACCTGCGCTAATGCGTTCAAGTGCCAAGTGGCGTAAAGGGAAGAAACAAACGAGGTGACGTACCCACCGACAAATATGTTTATTCCTATAGTACAAAATTTAAAAAATGTAAAATAAAATAAAGAAAGTAATTTGTAATAACCCAAAAGATTACTTAATACTATGAAACTATTATTTTTGTTTAATTTCAACTGCAACAAAGGATTAAGGTTTCGATTATCCTAATTTAATAAAAAAAAAAAATCGGTCACCACGATCACGACTGGATCCTCAAAGCACTCCTATCTGCGCCTAAATTATATAAATTAACAAAATAAATTTAAATCATAGGAGCTAACACAGCCAAGTACTTGGTTGGTCCACCAGCCTAGACAAAAAATAAAAAAACTATTAATTATTTTAAAACCGGACCCAAATTCCGATGATGGTCGTACACCACTGGTATAACAGTAGCACCGTAAATCAAATAACACACGAATCTAACCGCACAAAAAAAATGAAAAATATAAAACGTCACCTTAACCCTTATTAATGCGAAGTGAATGATTATAATTATAGATCGTAAGTAAAACGAAATACATTCAAGAATATAATACAATGCTGATTCAATTTTAAGTAATCAACAAAAAAAATTGAAAAAAAAATCAAACGGAGGTCGATTCTTAACCTCACAGTTAAGTCGGTTGAGTAATTATAATTAAATCATGATAATGAGTGTAACTTATCTAATCTTATACAGGTATATGGTGGTTGGAGGTTACGTCCAATAGATCGGGCAGGTTGGAAGTTCCGGGTAGGTTTCCTGTGCAGGCTGATGTTAGATACTGCAACCAGGAGGTAATGGATCGAGCCCCTTAATCTAATTCTAGGTAGCTTGCTTTTAGCCGAACCAACTTCCCCAATGCAACGTTGCTTTTGTTTTTTTTGTTTTTTTTTATTCGATGGCCTTTGGTCTCTGATGTACGAGACATGAGGTGGAGTGTGAAGATATAGTGGAAAATTCAAACGTAATCCCTTACGGTATTTAGTGTGAAACCGAATTTCCAAAATTCACACTGAAATATGTCGTGTATCTCTGGTTAATCCTGCAAACCGCAGCTATCCAGCAAAATTGAAAATTCCAGAGGACGACTAATAAATTTTCCTAACACCTCTTACCGCACTTGCTTGTTCAAACAAAAAAAATCCACCCAAAAAGGAAATGTTCCCTTTCCTTTTACCAATTTAAAAGGAAATTACGTAAAGATTAGGCCCCTATTTTGCTCTAAAATTATGGCGGGGACAGTCAAATATTTAAATCACCGCCAAAATAGAGAAACTCAAAATCTAGTATTTGTACCAACAAGGTCTAGATGGCGCAAGTACAATTCAACTTTGCATTTTAAATTTTCACCGTGTTACAACTTCTGTAGTAGGCTAAAATACAATCAATTAACTGTAACTAAATCCACAGCAACAAGATTCGACGATAACTCACATTAATAAAATTATGTTTGTCTTTTACGTATAATTTTTATTTTTTTAGAAAGGCACTAAAGTGAGAAAAACATTCTTGTTTTTATTTTACACTTAAAAAAAAACAAATCGGACACAACTGACCTAACAGGAAGTAAATTTATTTCAACGACAACGTTTAAAAATAGAGAGAAGTACAGGCAAACAACCTTTCGCAAAGGAATAACACAATTAGTTTAATTTTAGTTATAAAAGTGATAAAAATAAAAAAACAATTACAAATTTAAAGTGTATGCAAATTAAAAAACAAAGCACAATAATTTAACAAATAATAAAAACAAATTAACGTAAGCTACATGTAGCAGCATGCGTACATTTGGTCGTCGTGCATGCTCTCATAAAAAAAATGTTTAAATACAGAAGGAGGGTACTTACATGTTACAACAATGCTGCTAGCGCTAGTGGCATAAAAACATTCTACAAAAAATTAGAAAGTAAAGCAATAAATATACACCCGTGGTATCATAAATAGACTGTAAAACACAATGTGCACCAAGTTTTCAATTTTATTTGATATTTAACTTAGATCTGTCGGCCGGGCATGTCTGCGTCCAAATCTTTACTATACTTTGCAAAAGAAGAAAATGCTGAATTTAACTTCCCCATTTAATGGATAATAGTAACATATTTGCATTTTATAAGCAACAATCTAATACACGGACTTTTGCATTTGGTAGTTATCGACTATTAACAGAAATAATACCTAAATGTGCAAATTAGCATTAATTAAAAATTTTTTTAAGTTAACACATGGCGGTATCAGAATGCTATTAGAACAAAAGAAAATTAAATCTTACCGCAAAATGAAAATGCGCTTTTATGTCAAAGGTTCTTTTCCATACAACTATTGCATTTTTTTTTATTCGATTTACGCCATCAATAATTCGGATGTTCAAAGTCTTGTTACGTAAATTTAACAGTAACTTAATGCAGGCGGTAGCTCAAAACACTTTGAAGAGATAGTCCCGGATGGTGCTCGGTATGCGAATTATAAGATTATTAAAAGAGCGTTAAAATCAAAATATTATTAAATGTGAACGAGATCCACATCTCTTGAACACTAAAGGTAAACAAATTGCAAAACACAACTATAACAACAGATATATTTATTTCAACAAAGAGAGAAAATGTTAAAAAAACAATGTAAAACTAAGCAGATACTATCAATTAAATGCTTCTGAATAAATATCACAGTTAATAATGATGCTTCAGGCCCTTTAGTTTACGCAACACTTCATACATATAATTACAATTTAATTGTATTACATTATAAAAGCATTAGTTAATAGGTAAGCTAAGAATAAAACTTGAATCCAGTAATTACGCAATCAGCAGCACAACGTACTTCTAATAAATTTAAGAAGTGGACAAACAAATCTGCATGCATTAGTCATGACAACATATACATCTAAGTTGTTTGTATTTAAGTTTGACACCAACATAAATAAATAGATAATAAAAAGAACTCACTATTGTCCAGGTATGCTACTAGCTAATGGCACACCCAAATCGTCTCCTAAAATTGCTAAAAGTTTAAAAAAAAGTAATACGCTTGTAAGTAACAGTTAAACCGAGTGCGTCAAGCGTTAAAATGACTTTCACTATTAATATCGCAGGTGTATCCTAAAAATCGTTTATCTCACAAATACCTCATCGATTTGATCGCAAGTTTTTTCTTTTAATTAATGTTTCTAACCAATGTTCACATTTGTACGTGCATCAAGTTATCAACTCAAAAGAGATGTACTTAATAGACATGTACAATTCCAAATAAGCAGACACCTGGCGGTGGCCCAAGTCGCTACGGTAGTTACAAAAAAAAAACAAATTACGTCCCAAAATTGGAAGTTAATTCTTACCACAGCGAAACTTTTACAAGCAACACATACAAAATGAAATCAATGCACTTATTTACAACATGGATGGTATGCAAATATTTTAAAATCAATGTCACGCCAAAAACCAAAATGATTTTTTTAATAATGTTTCTATATGTCCAAATAACAGTTAATGTTCTGTATGTAAAACGTACTTTCCGGGGCAACATTCATACAGTACAACCTATATTCAATTATTTTAAACAATTGTACCGACAGCAACATAAAAACCTCGAGAGCGCGTGGTGACAAATGACAAATTTTTTAAGTAAAACCAATAATTATCAAGCTGACTCAAGCAACACACCCTATATAGACCTTAAAGAATAAAAAAAATCCGGATAAAAAAGGCAAAACATGTTAGAACAGTATTATACGTTGCAAATAAGTGAACTAAACTGAAAGTTTTATATACAGGACAAAGAAACAACATAAAAAAAGACTACAATTTGGAAGCGCAACTGGAACATATTTAGAATACCAAAAAAAAATCAGATCTTAGTTCGAAAAAAATAGTATTTATACTGTTTGATGTTTAATTATACTTAAATACAAATTAATTACAAATAAATTCAATTTTAGTTAGAGTAATATGACCCGTCTTGCTAAAAGTATCCAAATTGAAGTCTTTTGTACTCTAGCTGCTCCAAAAATTAACTCAAAATATTATGGTAACGTTTTTGATTTGCAATATTATAAAAAATTATTGCACCAATTATCCTTCTCTTTGACATTGCAATCCGTACACCAACTTTCAAAAGATGAACTGTTTGTTTCTAAAAAATTGTGTGGATTTTCGGTTGTCTAAACACGAAGTTTTTGGCAGATTATTGTTATTTAAATGTTCATTAAACCATTCACAAAATTATATACGTTGCAAAAAGTCAGAAGCACTTACTTCTTGATAAACCGTATCTCGTACAAAGTCATCGAAATGTTTTTTTTTACAGTTTTGTGACACGTTCCTACTGATAATCCTAAAATTTGAATTCTTGTAAATTAAAAATAAAACTTAAAATAACTTTATACCTGTTGTCGCAGATAATTTTGCAATCGATTTATTTAAACTTAGTTTTATGCAATTCCAAATGAAATTTTTGTTTAAAAATCAATTATTAAAACTTGTTTACGTTGTCGGAAAGTACCGTAAGTAAAGTTTGTTTCTGAAAAATGTTTGTTGAATTGAGCAATGCAACTATGAAGAAAATACAACCAAGTTCTATCCACTTCAAAAATGTGCTATTACCGCAACTGTTCCTTGTTCAGAAGTAAACATCGTAAAATACTATTAATATCAAATTACAAAAATTAGACAACCTTAAAATTACAGCTGTTATTCAGTACTTACTCAGAAAAAGGATGATTAATAAATGATTTTGACAGCGTCACTTGTCAATAGATCATTGACTTTTGCTCTGTTTTCTTTTATCTATGCTTTCGCTGTCATTCAATCCAATGACAACTTTTCTACCCTCCGTACTAATTTATAGTTTTCTAGATTATCTTATGTGGTATTTTTACCACAAGATGGCATTCTAAAAACATTTTAAATATGTTGGTAATGTCTACACGACATAAAAGAGTACGGTTGTCTGTCGGTATAGTTGTGGAAACACATCAGTGTATCCTAGTGCTGACGAGTTCCTAAAGAACGAAACAGCTGTCCGCTAGTTCTGATGTTGTTTTTCACAATTATACTGACATTGTTCCTAACCTATTTTATAGTTGGGATTTTGACAGCGTCACTTGTCAATAGATCATGGACTTTCGCTGTCATTAAATCCAATGACAACTTTTCTACCCTCCGTATTAATTTATAGTTTTCTATATTATCCTATGTGGTATTTTTACCACAAGATGGCATTCTAAAAACATTTTAAAAATGTTTTAAAATTTAAAATAGAGAATAAGAAAAACGATAAAAAATAGTACTCGTTATAAACAAAACATCAAACGAAAATGTCAAACAATATCAAAGAAATATGTTACTTATCGCTAACAATAACCAATTTAAAACAATGTTAATAATCAATTTATAGGTCACGTGGGAAATGGGTTTTAATGAAGCTGTTGTAGCACTAATCTAAAGCGCTAGGATTAAATCTATAAACGTCAACATTTTTATTTTAAATTAAGCAATATATTGCGTTCAGCAAGAATTACAAAAAGGCAAAAAAATTGTTATCAATATGTTGAAAATAAAGGTTTTGTTGGACGGAAAAATTAATCTCTATCAAATGCCCAAAATCAACAAATTGAAGAAAGAATTAACAAAAGCAGCGATCAAAATTGATCCGTCTAAAACAGTGGAAGAAGATAGATTTTATTTGTTTAAAATAATTATTTATTCTATCATAAATTATTTTTTAGAGTATCAGTGAAATGAATACAAATATCCGTAGATGATCAAGAGATGTGCAATATGGCATAACTGGTACTGGCGGAGGTGAAAGAGTAAAGCCTCTGTCTGATATAGAGAAACGTTTTTTTTACCACTTTTTCTGTTAACCATAGAAAGAAACGATCTTTCAGAAGCCGGATGACTATTCCTTCTAATCAGGTAAAATTTACCGAACTGCCTACGGAAGAGGAAGTGCAAGAAGTAAAATTAAAAATTGGTAACTGACGTACTTAACTGTATTGAACCATTAAGTAGGAGAAGCAAAAACTCACAACTTGGTTTACTTTTTAAACGGCAACGTTTTGTGGCGCTATTGTGCGCACAATACCTGAAGGTTCAATACAGCTAAATCAGCAAAGTTAAAAACTAAATTGTTTTGTTAATTGTTTTTTTTTTTTATTTTTAGTACCTAATATATATATAATAATAATAATAATAGAAACAATTGATGTGGTAGTGCGTAGTACTAGCCACGCAGGCTCATCACCAGATTGTGATATTTTTCAAGCCAATAAAGAACTTTAATTCCATTTCTGTGCAACTTCGGTTTTTTGCGACAAAAAATGTTAACTGCGTGGTTTTGCACTTCTTCCTTTTTTCTAGACCAATTACCAACTCCTAATTCAATGTCGTTAGTTACTTTCTTTATTTTTAACTTTGATAAATTTGTCTTATCTTTATCTTATCTTCAGCGTTTTATCGCTCGATAACATTTAACCATCTGATATATTTTTCTTTAAGATTTTTATATGGTGTTATGGTTGAAGGCGGTATCCAGAAAATCTTATAGTAAAAGAATCGTCTTTTCAAAAATATAAGTTTTCTAGAACAGTTTTTATGTTTAATGCTTGCCAAATAGCTGAGTCATGAGTAAAACCAGGAAATTGTGCGTTTATATTTAATATTTTTAAGTCATTTCTGACAATTTGGCAATTTATAGTAAATTATTCTTTTCTACAGTAATATAATGAGACCAAATAATTTTTGAGAAATCTAATAATTGCTATTGCTCCCAAACATCTGGAAAAATTAAATTTTTTTAATAAACTTTCTTTTATTCTAGTTCTTTAACTCAAGGCAAAATGACAACTTTGACCAACACTTAACTGGTACCTTGTAATAAAAATATTAATAAAGACGTATAATAAACTATTTACATTAAAGAAAAAATGAACATTATTTGAATCTAAACAATAATGAGAATAAAACAGTATTTAAAATAAAATATTAGGGCGCCAACCACCTTTAAATTAGTGATGAATAAAAAGCATAAAATCTTAAACCTAATTATTAATTGATATTAAATGCAAACGTAGTAAACGTTTAATTTGTTATCGAGTATGTTTCCCGAAAAGTTTTAATAACACAATTTAATTATTTGAATGTAAAATGTAGTAACATAATTCCAGTTGACTCATCATATTTAACATGACGTTATCGGATATCTTCTATTTTTAGCACATTCTTGGTTAAAGTGATAAGATTCGTCCAAACGAATGTAGATTTCCAAACACAACAGCAAGCAAAAAACCAATGTATAATAAACTCCAATAACGAAAAATCCAGTAAATAATAAGACAAAACCAAAAGAAAGGATCCAGTGAATAAACCGAAATAAAAGAAAAGAAAAGAAAAGAACCTAAATATAAATAATTAGAATGGTTTTTTAAATGACATGATGTACTCATGCTACATTGAAATGCAACGGCTTTTAAATGAATTCCTTTGTCTAATTGTAGTGCGTAACATTGCGAAATCGCTAAAAATGTTGAATTCAATAGAAAAATTATATCAAAATAAACGTAAACTCACCAGCAATTAGATGGAATAAATAAAAATTAAATTGTATGCGTTTTTACGCCATAATCAAGAAAGTTTGTCTTCCCCGCATCACTACGTGAACTAGCACAGATCGCTCAAACGGAAGTGCAAGCTTAAGCTATTACTCAAGTCGGCTTGAAACAACGCGACGTTGCCAAACTGAATAAATTTACGTGCAATATTAATTTCAGAAAATAAACGAATGTAAAATTGAATTTTAATGTAATGAACTCTAACGGGACGATACACACCCCTCCATAAAATTTGAAATTGGAAGGTTTCAAACTGCGGAGTGCAGAACAAAACAAACAAACGCAAAAATCAACAACAAACGCAAAATAAACGACAACACACGCAAAATAAACAACAACAAACGCATTAAGCAAATCTCACAACGTCGTTGCACAAGAGTCAAATCCCAAAACTCATTTCTTAAACAAAATAACTTAACCTAATGAAATCCTAATCTAAACCTTAAATTAGAAGTCAAAATCGGTAATGGTAGTAAAACCTAATAAGTCACAATCGAGGATAGCGGATTACACTTTAGGAATACCGTCCAACCTACCATTTTCCCAAAGCGGAAGATGAAACTAGAATTACAAGTTCGACTACTATGTAACGAAGGATATCGATAAAAGAGGGACGTCGCGCGAATCCGCGTCATCGTTTGACGTATATTCCACAAATACCAAAATCACTCGAAACAATTTCCACCTTACTAAATAACTCAAAAAGAGAAGAGATTGAAGATAGAATTGAAGAAGAAATACTAAACAAAAGTTCCCAAGGTTAGTCGGCTCTTACGACAAGCAACAGGTGTTGCTGTGAGAAGATTCTACTCCCGTCCTTATACAGGGCAAATGAATAAATAACAAGATCAAATACAAAACTTTAAAATGAAAATGAAAATCATCACCAATACTTCAAACAAGGAAAATAGGTATTAATGCTCTAAATGAGTTTTAAAGTTACACATATAATTATATGCTCAAAGGTAAACTCAAAATGATCGTCTTAACAACTGCACTCAAGCAATTAAAAAAACTCAAATACGAGAAGACGAGTTCCAGAGAAGAAATTCTCAGAATCGGCAGTAAATGTAATCAATACATCAAAATAAAGCAGTAAAATAACTGCAAATAAAATAAAAGTCTTTGGTCAGCGCATTAACCAAAGAATCCATATACCCACACTGTGGTATACAATAAACATTGAGATTTCCTCAACATAAAATAAAATATAAAATATAAGGCATCCAATCACTTAGATTGTAATGACCCCCAAGGGTGACCATCTATAAAATTTAATTAAAAATGTTAAATCCCAAACCGAAGCTTAAAGTAAAAAAGAATTAATTTCAATTCATGTTTGAATCGTATGTCAAATTCAGGTTAATTTGAGACTCGGTTGGCTAAACAGCCTCCAAAGCCATACATAAAGAAATTAAATGAGGAACAGAAGTATTAATCTCAGTCGTAGTTGAATGGAAGTTGTCGGAAAAGAACTTGAAATCGAAAACAGATGTATCAATAAGACTAACTTCACAGTTATCAGAATCATACAAAACAATCGGAACAAAACTGTCGAACCATACACACAACACACATTCTCAAACATCAAATCATAGAGCGCTACTTTCAAAAGTAAAACATACTAAGCACATCCTAAAGATACCGTAAGAAAAAATATAACATATGGTCAAATACCAAATTTCAAAAATACTGAATGCAAAAACGTCTAAACGTAACGAATAACAAAAACTCAGGTAAACAAATAACTTCAATACACTAAAACAGAACTGTACAAACAAAAATTGGATTAATTTAAGATCACTATAGTCTGTTGCATTAATGTTCGGCAATTTAAGAAGAGGGAACTTCTGAGCTTCACGGGATCCACTCATAATGTTGTACACCGACAACTAAAACTACCAAAACACAAGCTAAACTGACATAAATAATCGTTAAGTCAACTTAATGACACCAAAGAACTTAATTGCATAGGCATAAAACCCAAACAAAACAAAACAAATTTTACAAGAAGAAATCACGATAATTTCTATAAAATCCATAACATACAAATTTCCAGAAGTGTTACCGTTCATATCTTTCAATTGGTTAAACCACTGAGAAAGTCTTAATAACTCTACATAGAAAGTAACTAAACACAAACTAGAAACAGGAAACGTAAACAAAAACAAAAGAAAATCAAACAAGTCAAAACTATACCAACATATACATATCAAAAAGAAATAACAGTCCATATTTCCTAAAATATGATCACTGATTTCACATCCTGAAGGCGGAGCTTCAAAACAAGACAAAACTTAAAATGACATAAACCCAAAGACAAAACATATTCGTGTGAACTCTGTGTTTCACTTCGAATTTCTAAACAAATCATATTCGTAACCAAACAGAAGAAAATCTCTATTAAGACCTAAACAAAATAAAATTGAACAAAGTTCAACTGTTGAATAATTTAGAAAAATCGTTAAATCAAATTTTACAAAAAATAATTTAGCTCGTAACAACTTTCCTCTACTATCGACATTTTCATTACTAGCATCAACGCCTCACAAAAACAATTCATGACATAGCTCGTCACTTCTGAGAGCTTCGACAAAATACATTATCACAATAAAATCAAATTCAAGAATAAATCTTAACCTAAAATACACAACACAATAAAAATACAAAGTACAAAAATATTCAAAATTCAAAATATAGGAAATTCACAGTAATTACTTCATTCAAAATTCAGCCCCAAGTTGGTAGCGACAGTGTAATAAAAATATTAATAAAGACGTATAATAAAAAAATTGAAAATATACATTTAATAAAAGCAAAAATAATTATTTAACCACGGCAGCAATCGGAGACACAGACTTCTAGGTGTGAGCTTGAATGAAATTAAATACAAAGACGTAAATTCCTTTAATTTATTAACTATAACATAATACACTATTTACATTAAAGAAAAAATGAACAATATTTGAATCTAAACAATATTTAGAATAAAACAGTATTTAAAATAAAATATTAGGGCGCCAACCACCTTTAAATTGGTGATGAATAAAAAGCATAAAATCTTAAACCTAATTATTAATTGATATTAAATGCAAACGTAGTAAACGTTTAATTTGTTATCGAGTATGTTTCCCGAAAAGTTTTAATAACACAATTTAATTACTTGAATGTAAAATGTAGTAACATAATTCCAGTTGACTCACCATATTTAATAAGAAGTTACCGGATATCTTCTATTTTTAGCACATTCTTGGTTGAAGTGATAAGATTCGTCCAAACGAATGTAGATTTTCAAACACAACAGCAAGCAAAAAACCAATGTATAATAAACTCCAATAACGAAAAATCCAGTAAATAATAAGACAAAACCAAAACAAAGGATCCAGTGAATAAACCGAAATAAAAGAAAAGAAAAGAAAAGACCCTAAATATAAATAATTAGAAAGGTTTTTTAAATGACATGATGTACTCACACTACATTGAAATGCAACGGCCTTTAAATAAATTCCTTTGTCTAATCGTAGTGCGTAACATTGCGAAATCGCTAAAAATGTTGAATTCAATAGAAAAATTATATCAAAATAAACGTAAACTCACCAGCAATTAGATGGAATGAATAAAAATTAAATTGTATGCGTTTTTACGCCATAATCAAGAAAATTTGTCTTCCCCGCATCACTACGTGAACTAGCACAGATCGCTCAAACGGAAGTGCAAGCTTAAGCTATTACTCAGGTCGGTTTCAAACCGCAAAGCTTACGCGACGTTGCCAAACTGAATAAATTTACGTGCAATAAAATTGCAGAAAATAAACGAATGTAAAATTGAATTTTAATGTAATGAACTCTAACGGGACGTTACAACCTGTGGCATAAAAATTTAACGTTGTTAAAATTTTAATATGAGGGGATACTCCAGTAATGTTTTGAGGTCGTTTTATGTGTTCAGATATAATATTTACAATGGCGAAATCAGTATTCTTATTAAACCGAAAGAATTTTCTGAGCTTAATTTTCGGCATTTGAAAAGAATTACTGAAGTCCCGGATTTGTCTTTGGTGTAGTTAAAACGCTACTGCACAATAAATTTAATTAACATTTATTTAAAACTGATCTAATCATACGTACAAAAATATATTTTGGTACTTACGTTTCTTTATTTTGTGCTATTTCCTAAACTAAAATTTCACTCACAACGTCAAAAAAAGCTATTTCTATAAAAGATGACATCCGCTAAAAATTAGAGAGTATAATTAGCATCTCTCTAAATGAAAAAATGGCATACTACGGGTTTGGACCGTGTCATTGTTGTTGTAACCAAAGTTGTCCACTTTCGTAAAAGGCTTCATCAGGGCGTGAGATAAATTGCAAAACTCAAACAAGCAACCGAAATCTTACTAAGAGCTTCTCAAAAGTTAGGTTATCCACTTGTGAAACAAACTATAATTTAAACTCTGAAAAGGGAAGGTAGAAAACGATAACTTGAAAAAGCAAGCAAAAATCTAACAAAGAACTACTACCAAGTTAAGTAATCAACTTGTGAATCAAGCCAGATTCTAAACTCCGTAGAAGTGACTTAAGAAGAAATAGTCTCCGTATATAAAGGAATTTCCTGTTGAAAAAGATGGAGATTTGGCAATCAACCAAGCATTATCAACATCTATCTTGTGACTTGTAGTAAAATGATGTTCAGCAAACCCAGACTTAGAAATATGCCTTTTCCTTATATTTCTGAAATGCGAGTAATGACGGAACGACCGATTTCACCAAGGTTACAGATCAAATAGGGATACTGCTTCGTAAGAATGGTATTAAACTAATATTCAACTCGACAGGCAAAATCTCTCAGATTCTTCCTTCTCCCAAAGACAAATTTCCTAGACTTTCATCTCAAGGTGTATACCAAATTCCTTGTTCATGTGGTTTAGTCTACATTGGTGAAACCGGTTTTTCCGTCATTACTCGCATTTCAGAACATGATCGTTGTATAAGAAAAAGGTATATTTCTAAGTCTGCGGTTGATGAGCATCATTTTACTACAGGTCACAAGATAGATTTTGACAATGTTTCGTTTATTGTCAAATCTCCATTCTTTTTCAACAGGAAATTCCGAGAAAGCATAGAAATCATCAAACAGTCCGTTAACTACAATCGCGATCATGGTTTCGAGCTATCCCTTCTTTGATTCCCAGTCATTAGTCATTTATCGAAAACACGCCCCTTATAAACCGTAACGATCCTTTTCACTTCTACTGATCTGGCTTGGTTCACAAGTTGATTACCTAACTCGGTAGTGGTTCTTTGTTAGATTTTTGTTTGCTTCTTCAAGTTATCGTTTTCTTTCTTACCTTTTTTATATTATAGCTTGTTTTACAAGTAGATAACTTAACTTTTGAGAAGTTCTTAGATAGATCTCGGTTGCTTGTTGGAGTTTTGCAATTTGTCTTACGCCCGGATGGAGCCTCTTAGGAATGTAGGCGAACGTTGGCAACTTTGGTTACAATAACAATAATACGGTCCAAACCCGGAAAACATTCTTATTTTAGTATACATTCCGACGGTGGAAGCCTTCGCAAAAAAATAGCATTCAGAAACCTAGCACGTAATGTCTCAGTTGAAGCATGGTGTTAACTAGTGTTTTAGTAACCTCAACATTTACGTGAATAAAACAAATATGTTTTCGGTGTCTTTTAGTGTAGTATTGATAGTTCAGCCAGTTTCACCAATGTACATGCTACAAACGCAAGATAACTATTAAAAAAAAAATCTCTTTTACCAAGATAAGACTTAACAAATTTTGAACTTTTGTTTCGATATTATAAGCAACTTTATGCATTTTAAAAACTTTGTAACAAAAGATAAAACAACAAAAGTTTCTGGTAAAATTGGTTTTGCTTTTGACTGAAAATATTTATACTAACGCTAATAAATTTTAAAATAAAATAGTAACCTCAGCTTTGGTAATTTCTCACAAGCAGATTTATTAATTTTGAATAAAAAATTGTTTGATTTAGAATTTTAATTTATATCTACCTAAAGCTTTCACTTTGTCGTTAATAAATTTTAGCAGATAATTAGGTTTTTGTCATTTGCAGCGTCTAAAAATCTTTCACTACTTGACAAGATAAATAAAATAGTATCATATGTTTTGATTGCTTTTTTTTAACTTAAAGACGGTAATTAAATCATCAACATAAATATCACAAAATGCAATGTGCCTTACGATACAATGTTAAAAGTGCGACGTTTTATTCTCGAATGTGAATCAGGCCTCTATAGAATTTGTTGCAGTCTGATCTCAAATAATCAAAATCGGGCTCTTCATTTTTGTGATATTAGCATATGCTACAAATCTATTTATTCAAAACCGTAAAACTTTGTTTATTTTAGTTAACTTAGTCTGCCATTACCAAAAAACTCGAAACTTAAGATCGTAAATTAAAAAAAAAACTAAAACACCAAAAACTGTTATTCCACAGGAAAAAAAAATATTAAAATTAATAAATTAATCAACTATTTTAACAGAACAACAGTTACTGATTTTGAGGCGCTTCCAAATGCTGCAGCTGAAAGAAAATTGTTATTTATTATAATTATCAAGTTATTTTACTATTTTAAATTTTTTTTAGTTATCCTGGTATAATATAATTATTTATAATTTATTTAATAATAACCTTAGGTATAATCTCAATATTGGCAGAATGGATCTAAACATTTTTACAATAAACACAAATTTGGTCATTTGTAAAAAATAAAAACTTAAAATCAAATTTATGTAGGATTTATCTGGTTTCGTTTTTTTATTAGCAGTAGTTAAAAGCGCGGTTTATGCGGTTTACTCAAAATAAGAAAACAAAGTATTATAAGAAATAAGAAGTGATTTATGCATTGTATTAAAATCTAATTCGCTTAATCACATTAAATAAAAAGCTTTCATGCTTTTGCGTGTCCAACCGTAAAGTGTGGTTCACGGTATCCGTTATGGTGCTAATATACGACGTACACCTTGCATATCGTTGCACCTTGCGTGTCCAACCGTCCATATATAGACATAATTTTTATGTTATAAAATTACAGGAATATTTCAAATGGTTGATTGTGTTTGAAAAGTACATAAAAAACAGACGTACCGATACTGGTAGAAACCTACACATCATTCGGTATCTGAGTGGTATATCTCATAGTCTTCTGATTAAAATTGTACCTTCACCTGCTCGCTAACCTGCTGTGCTGTTACTGTCAGTACGTTTCATATTGTCGCAGGAAGAAACTGTCAGCACTTAGTTCTTGTCATTGATGTAATACCATATATGTAATCGTCACTATTTGAACTTAAAGGAAATTGTGTGAAGTGAATTTATTGCCCGTATAAGCAACACATTTTTATTTGATAACATTTCCAGTTCACACATAATGTTTCTAATATGAAGCAATAAATTTTATAGTAAAGTGTAAAGTGATATACAATGAAGATAAAACACGTAAAAGAATTAATACAATTGTAGTTTAAAATTAAGCAAAGTAATTTTCAATTGGTAAATGATTATTTTTTAGCACATATTTAATACCGAATTACTAAACATTTGTATTTCATTACTTTAATTAGGGAGGGTCAACTTGAAAAATTAATAAAATCTATTTTTACGTATTTATTTATTGCTAGTTTTTTAATTTACAAACGCTGATAATTTATTAATTCTCAGTTTAGTGACAAATATTTAAAAAAAAATTAAAATTTTGGTTTAGATACACACAGAAGACCTCAAGCATTTTTCATAAATATTTAAAATTTTGAAATGTTTTGTAAATTAACTTTATCTAGATGGTAACCAAAAATTTATTTTAGAATGAGAGTGTTGCAATAAATATTTTTTTAATTATTAAATTTAGGTAGTTTGCTTAGCGCCCCTGCACTGCCTTTGGTATGCTTCGCATTTGCACCACAAATGCTGCAAAGTTTGGTTGTCATCCAACCATACGCGGCGTAAAGGCCTACTTTGCATTCGCGTTTTATGCATATCTTTGTGTAGGCTACAGTGCCATGTTATTAGCTTTCTTAACTTTTGTCAAATTATGCTTGATAGTGCAGTTTGAGTGTTTTATTGTAGCTCTGTAAGGAAGAGTTTTGTGTGTCTAATCACTGAAAACTTTTCCATAGTTTCTTATATTCCGTTGCTAGTTTACTGCAGATTATTTTTTTTCCGGTATCGTAGACAATTCCAAAGACGGGTTAAGGTCTGATATATGTCTCTGTTATGCCTTTTGTAGCTAGCGGCTCCGACATTAGGGTTTCCTTTACACTCTGGTCTTTTGGCGCTCAAGCTGAACTTGTTGGTGAGTTGCCAATGTTTCGAGACTGTTTATGACTGCCAAACATGATCTATATTGGGACCATTTCCGTATGATTTTGAGTTGATAATGTTCCTGACACATCAGTCAATAGTAGCAGCTTCCGCATATTTACGCAAGGTTAGCAAAAATTGCTGTCTATGGTACCGTTGCAATGTTTATCTCCATTTGTGTACTAGATAGTTTTTTTAACCGCGTCTGGGTAAATGTTTTTTGTCTACTTGTTTTGTGTGTGTTTATTAATTTGCAGCCTATATGTTGTTTGTCTTGCTTCCATCATTACAACAAGATGTTACGATGAAAGTGAAAGTAGTTTTTCAATGGCTGCTGTGTGCGTGATTCTTATAGCTCCTGTCATCAGTAGACATGCCATTTTCTGTGCTTCGCCTAATTTAGTAATTGTGCTTTTCAGATTGGTTCTCTTCTTATACAAGCGCAACATATGTGATGATGTGTTTTGTTACCACAGTATATAACCATTTGATTATTGTGGGTTTCAATCCCTATGTATGCCTGATCATCGGTTTAGTTGAATTAAGAACTCTGATGGCCTTCGTTGTGACTTTTTCTAGATGAGCATTAAAAGTCAGTCTGGTATCAAAAGTGAGTCCCAGGTATTTGACTTATTTTGTCATCGAGAGCTTGACTCTATACATCGTAGATAGTTTTATGTCATCCGTTTTCCGTCGTTTAGTAAACGGAACGATTGTCGTTTTAGTTGGATTCATTGATAGTCTCTTTTTTTGCACTATTTTTTAGAGGTGTTTAAAGTAGTGCTGTATCATGTAAGTTGTCAGTTAGGTCAGTAGTGTAGTCGTATCGTCGTTTGTTATTTTTAATTTCTCGTGTTTGCTACTCACATTTTTTATTTTACACAAGTAGCATAACACTTAGTTAAAAATCATGTAATTGATGAATAAATTCTAAGTTTAATTTAAATAATGCAAAAAACTTTAACAAAGAAAAAAATCTGCTTAAACTTTGACTGCCCCTAGACCTGCAGCAGTTGCTTCATCAAATAAAAATGTGAGACAATGGGAAACTGCTTTTGACCTTATGATTACAGTCTTATATGGGTAGTTAACAAAAAAGTAATGAATGCTTACAGCAACTTGTTGTAGGTGATAACTCTCGATATTATAATTACAAACCAGAATCTAAACGTCAGTGTAATCAGTGGAACCATCACAACCACCAAAGAAAAAAATTGAGTTTTACCTGGTTTTAATATTAAGTTGAGCAATATTCCAATACTTTAAAACCTTTACGTGTCAGCTTTAAAAAAAACGTTTACAAGTAGTGTCATTCTTCTCTACGATAATGTTTGATTCTATGCAGTTCATACAAATCAATTTTTGCTTGGGCGTATAAAAGTGAAAGTCTTATAATACTTGCTTTGTAGTTTTGACTTACCACCATGTGCTATTTAAGCGTTTGATTTATTAAAACACTCACTAGAAAAGCGACGGTTTAATTCAAACGCGGAGGTAGAGATCGCTGAGAGCTTAAACGCGTAAAACGGAATTACTTTGTTAGCTTTTTGGCCTATTTCGGCACTCTGCCACAAACCACTTAGAAAATCAAAATTAAACTTAAATTTTCATTAGCTTCTGTCCAATTGACAGTAAATTACCCAAATACGATTTGTTTTCATCAATGCATATTAGAAAAATAATTGTAGGCGCCAAAGTAGGCAGATTTTTAGGGTTACTTTGGCAGCACATGAAAATGTTATTTGCGTCAATGTAAGGACTGTATTAAGCTTTTGGCAACAAAAATAACACATTATAAAGGCAGTTATACATTGGTTGAGTTATCTATATTAATTCCAAGATTATTAAAGTTATAATGTATTTTTTTCAATAACTCAGTTGGTTTGGGGTGATAAATTAACATACTCTCCAGCGTTGAAATACAATTTCAATAACGACAATAAAATATAAATACAAATACATAAAAAAGTAAACAATAGCAAAAATATAAAGCTGATATTAATAATCAACAAACAGAAATTTTAATGCCCAATATATAGAACTTAGGGGTTGTAAAAAAACTCTAGTAACAGCTCTTTTTACAGCACCACTGGCGGTTTTTAAAGTTACTACAGGAAGTAATGCGATCACTACTTTTATGCAATGTCTGAACTCTAGCAATGCGCCATTAATACAGAGGAAGATTTACATCTTTTATGATTAGGAGATCCCCTTTTTCTAAATTTGTAGTGTTGTGTTGCTATTTTTGATGGCGCTGCAACTTGAACAAGTATTCTGATGATCATTGTTTACAAAAATGCTGATAAAGTTTTTGCAGGAGTCGTAACGTTTAACCGATTATTTAGTACTGTTTGTTTTCCATTATGGGATTGATAAATTTGGATGAAGAGCGAAAGTACTTAATACAATTGCACACGACTTGTCTAGCCATATTTCGTCCTGACAATGGTCAGAACTTGTTCCAAACTGTAGCTAACAAAAGCTAAACGTCGGCATGCAAACGACGTAAATCTTCGTGTTCTATTATGAATTTGGTAAGATGCTTTTTATAACTTAAAAGTTTTAAGTGTTTTTTGTCAAATGTATACTCGGATATTGATAGACGACTTCCCACACGTAGGATACATTGGTCGTACAGAAATGGACTTAAAGGCACCAATCAATTTTTTGGTTCAAATGTTTTTGATGGAGTGTTTTAATTTTTTTGGAGAAATGGCAGGTCTGTGAAAGTTTAAGTAATTTTCAATTAAGGTCAAAGTTTAAGATTGTAAATATCTTTCTGCAATAGGCTTTGTACAGTTGACTTTAAAATGAATGAATATGTTTAAGAGTGCATAGGTTAAAAAAGTTTTCAATAGGAAAGTTACAAGAGTAGAAATATTAGGTTTGATTTCGGGTAACACTACTAGATTTATGTTTGAAATCGGCCATAGATTAAAAGTGTGGGATAACCAAAAAAGGTTATGCCACCATAACCAGAATTTTTTAACTTAGAAAGAGATATGCCTTGCAATCGTCGGTCAGCTTTATTACTAGCGATATGTCTCCAAAGAGTGTTTTCAGTAAGTTTTTGAATTTTGGCAACCCTATTACATACAAACATTTTTAGTCAAGTCAATTCAAGAACCATAAGCGTTGATCGAACGCACATAGAAACATTACCATAAGCTACCGTGCTAGCATCAAAAAAACCGTTCACCTCTATTTGAATAAAGCGGGGTCAAGGGGCAATGAGGTATCTCCCTGGGGAGTACTGAGCCTCAGGCGCAGAACTGAGGTAACCTCTGGTTACCATATGACGGTTGCTGCAAGACCGTCCGTGCGCAGTGAAGAGTTGCATTCTGTCTGCCCCTGTTTTTACCAAATACGGCAGATCTAGACTGGAAAGTCGATAAACATCCCCCAATCCAAGGTGGATCAACATACGCCAAGGATAAATGACCTGGGTTTAAAAGGTCTCTAGTATGCGATCTCAGGATACTAGGCGTCCTCCAGAGTATATAGTCTTATCCAGTAAGAGGCTTTGCTGGATAGACAGTCTTAACCTCAATTACTCCTGGGAACAATATGAACCCTTCAAAAACAAACACAAATAAAAACAAAATATAGGAGGAAAACCCCTCAAACCCAAAACCCAAACCTAAGGCAATAGAGGCTGGCGAAAGCAGCGCCTCAGAGCCAGAAGGTAAGGTAGAGAAACTGGTCAGAAAGACCGTCCGCTTAAATG
Source organism: Aquatica leii (assembly GCA_035610365.1). NCBI lineage: Eukaryota > Metazoa > Arthropoda > Insecta > Coleoptera > Lampyridae > Aquatica > Aquatica leii. Next base: position 18,636,838 of record CM069434.1, on the reverse strand, counting down.
TAGACCAAAATCAGACAAGGGTGTGTGGCGCAGCTTTCAAAAGGTACAAATATTTACTGAATGCAGGATACTCCAAAACCAAAGCTAGGAAACTTGCCCTCCTGAAGAAAGAAAAATTTATCGTTCCTAAGCCGGGAGTCAGCGGTGCCCAAGTTCCAGTGCAAAAAAAGTATCAAAATGGCGGTGATGTTCAGGAGATTTCCAACAGAACTTCTCACCATTGCCCAGATGGACCAAATCTGCTCAACCATCATGAACACAGTAGATGAAAAGTACAATAAAACCATTAAGCTTAAGTTCCTCACCTCTGTGTATAAGGCGGGCTACTTAATGCTTTTATGCAAGGACAACGCCACAGTTGAATGGCTCAAAGAGGTGGTAGTTAATCTACATCCTTGAGAAGGTTTAGAGCTGTGAGCTACCAAAGAGGCGGATATACCTCACTAGGATTTTTCTCCAACTCCTTTGAAATGTCGGCGGAGAGAATCCTTAAGAAATAAACTGTTCTACGGATTCAAAGAGGTGTCTATCAAAGTAAGAAAACCTCATGAAGAAAAAAACCTTCACCACACTAAGCCTGCTTTGACCCACTTATGCCACAGGTTTGCCCAAGGCACTAAAAGGGTGGGTCTAGTGTAAAAACCGTGGATAAATGAGGGACGAGTTTGTAGACTAGGTACCTAGAACGGTAAGCTGATTTATGATAGATCTGCCCTGGTCTCGAAAGCAGCCATTCTGATCAATAAAACCATTAATACACTGATACCACTTGAGTTGGATGGGACTGGTGGCTGATGACACATGCAGGTACTGTGGTGAAGAAGTGAAGCGTATGGACCACATCATCATGAGGTGCCCAGCTTTGTGCCTAAAGAGACAAAAACATCTAGATTTCATCTTCATCTCGGAAGAAGAACTACTAAACCTTCCGACCAGATGCCTGATCGAATTTGTCAAAGGCATAGATCTCTTTTGAGTCCAACTAGAGGAGAGCACAAAAGATCTAATCTGATCGCAGTTCACGAGGTGTTCATAACACTCACCCTACTTCTAATAATAATAATAAAAAATTTAAATAAGGCAGTTACTAATAATTTTTCTAAAAATTTCTGTTAAATTGGCTGCATGATGATCATTTTTTAAAGCTAGTCATTTAGAAAAAATAGAATTAGAAATGGGTTTGTCCCACGATACTGTTTCTAGACACAGTTTTTGAATCAAAATAATGGCTTGTATGGTATACGAACCAAATAAGCCTACAGGATCAAAAATATGAGAAATTTCCGATATAATTTGACGTTTGATCAGTGCAACGTTGTGTAAAAGAGTCTGATCACAGAAAACAAAAACACGTCTCTTTCAAAGTGCTAAATTAGGCCAAGAGTATTTGATTGTGACGTATCACCGAGCATTAATAAAGATGACTTAGAAATGTTTAAGTTTAGATAAGTTTGGAACTCAGAGTCGTTAGAAGTCTATTTTCTCAAATTAAATCCTAAAGATTGTAAAATTATATTAAGAATCTCAGCAATATTGATTGCTTCATTTATAGAATCCGTTACATAAAGGATATCATCCACACAAAAATGTTTTTTAATAATATCTGCTACGACAGATTTTGAAACTTTGTGGAGTGTTTGAGAAGCGAAAAATTAGCAGAGTTACTATTTCTAACTGTGTTAAACTTGTATACTTTTAGGGATTCATGGGGACTATGTCATAATATTCAACATAAAGATTATGAAAGACTTTGTTTCTGTATTGTTTAACCATCTCTTTGTATTTTGGGCAACTCATATCCTTTGCATTAAGGTCTGTGAGTTTGCAAAGGTAACACTATTTTGCTTCTTTGCATTTACTATGTGTTACTATTGTAGCCTTTCCTTTCATTTGTTTTATTCTTATTATCTCTATTTTCTATTCTTAGATTGTCGTGTTTTTCGTTGTCTTGCGGAGACCCTTTAATGAGTTTCTTACCACCCGTAGTAGTAGTTTATTTTCAACTTTTGCATTTAAAAACGCGTCTATTTCTTGCTCGCGTTCGACTTCCCGTTCCAAGATAACTTTTGTATAGATTGCTTGTTTTCTACATCATCATAGGGGGTATTAAGCCGCTTGCATCGTTTTTGTACACCATTATAATGATCCAGACCTTGAAATACTGTTGAACTTTCTCCACGCGTTTGGATCCTCTGATAACAACGATTTGAGTCATCTTAGACATTAGTTTTATTATAATTGAGGATCAAAAAAAGGTCAATATCTTTTAAAGCATCGTTTACGCTATAAAAAAATTGACAATTTGATTTGGTTCTACCGCTGCACGTAATTTATTTATTTTAGTATTTATTCAGATTGTTTTGGATTGTAAAGTTTTCGAAATAACCATCTTCAGAAACATTTTTAAAATTTTTTTAACATTTAACGACCTTAACGACCTTTTTTTTGTAATATTTGTGTAATTGCTCTTTCGCAGAGTCATTACTGTTAAATGACTTAGGGGACGCATATGTTAGCCGTTCAATTTGTTCTGAAAGGTTTTGCAAAAAATATTGAAGCGTTAATTTGCCCTCTCCTGACGTAGCCGCTTTTAATGGCAGCTGACGTCCTTTGCTAAAGTTCTTGTAAGTATGCTCTTTTGCTTTTTTCTAATAATGTCTAGACATTGATAATCACTTTAAACAGATAAGAAAACCAATGAAAAAACTGGTTAGCACACTACTTTCCTATAAGGAATTTCTGCATATTTCATATTTTCAAATTGAAGAAAAACATCAAATCAACAAAAGTCAAAAGAATATAGAGCAAAATTGTTATTTTTAACGAATCTTGCTTTCCCTTTAAGGCATGGAATTTTTTTCTAAAAAAAATTATCGCAGGCAGGATTCGATCCAAGATTACATTTGGAATTCATTCTAAATTTTAAGTTAAATATCTAATAAACTGTTAATGTCAATATTTTTTTATTTGAATAAATTGTTAGGAATCCTTCTTCTATAAGAAACTGTAAAAATAATTCAAAATGGGTACAACGTTACACACACACAGACACCCAAAATATTTATGTCAAAAATACATTTTTCTGATTCAGAAGACCTTAAAACGTAAAAATCTGCAAACAAAATGTTTGGCAAAAAATTGTGATCGCATTTAATGTTTTGATTATAAAAAATAAAAAGATTTTTACTGATTATATTTGAAACTGATTAAGATAACCAAAATGCCAAGATTATAGCTAAAAACATTAGTCTAGAACTAGAAAATAATTACCAAGAATAAAGTAACTTTTTAATTTAAAATTAAGCACGTAGTTTTTCGTTTAACAATTTTATTCTTTTGTAAACTGAATGCATTTGTTTTACTGTTTAAATGTTTAGGAACTAAGATTTCTTTGCTAGATACTTTACTAATTTTTTTACAAACACTAAGTTACGCTTGTCATTTCAGACATTTGCTTGTAAAAATTTAAAAAAAATTTTTTTTTGACTTTTTATATGTAGCATAAGTTATATTAAATCGATAAAAGCTGTTTAATTTTTAAATAATAGATGTATACAAAGAACAATAATATGTAAAAATATTTGAATACTGTTAGTTTTTACAAAAAAAAATCTTTAATTTTTTTAAACTGTTTGATAATTTAATTTTAAAGCTTTTGCAGCCATGATTTTATAACGTAGACAGACTTTCGGGTTTTCACATTTTACATTTTACAATTTTGTGAAATATCTATGAAATGTGTTGTTGATGCAGTAATGTAAACTACGAAGTAAGTAAAAAAATACTAACTTGCACATTAAATTTAATTAAATAATAAACCTTTTGTCAAAATTAACTAGTGCCATAACATGTCTTGTTTTTAAGTACTTTGTCCAAAAACAACACAACTTATTACCAAAGTACAACTAAGTAAAGAAATAATAAAAAGCTTATTTATTTTATATTTAGTATCAAATGCTGGTTATCATTTTTTAGGAGAAATTGATTTATTTGTGATTGTGCAAAACATATAGTAAGAACGCGCACTCAGAAAACACAATTCAAAACAGTAAAAGCTAATGGATTTTTCTACTAATCGTAAAGGGTTTTAGATGCACAAAACAATGGATGGTGCGTGTTCATACATCAACTTCCTTGTTATTTATTACAGAAATAGTTGAGGTAGCGGATGTGGTGCCATAGGTCATTTGTGGCATATTCAGGTACAGGATATTACTTTTATTTATTTCTCCACGAACAGGATTAACGTCATAAAGTCACTTGGTTTGACCTTCGTGATAATGTGCAATTGTCTTTTACAGTATTAGTTTATGTTGCTTCATTACAAGCTAAATAAATACGTCGTATTATGCTGACATACCGGAATATTTGTTGTAGGGTACAAACGTAACAATACAATATTACAAAGATTTGTGTTTAATATATTCATTTATTATATTTTAGTATACGTTTTATATTTTAAAGTTAGTGCGTTGTGTATACAATTATAACAACGTTTTATGCGACATTTTTATAATATTAAACCATAAACCGTTGGTATCTATAAAAATTTTGAGGTGTAAATATAACACTTTTTCAACATATTCTTAACCCATTTGCCTAGTTATAACATTAAAACTAGACCGGGTAATTCAACGTTCTGGAAAAGTAAATTGGCATCTTTATTAATTAAATGCGGTAAAAAAACTAATATTGTCATATTTAATGTTTTCTATTTACTATATATTATATTTTGATGTACAGGATCCTCAGTTTTTTTGTAAATGTGATGGATTCCATTTTTTTTAAACTAGTATGTACACTAGTTGATAACATTTGTATAAAAAAGTTTTCCATTTATTAAACTTTTTTTGAAAAGTTTTGTATTAAAAAAAAAATTCTAGGACTGTAGCGACAAATTGTAAAATTTGAAAAATTTCATTCAAGGTATTTTTTTTTGCTTTAAGTTTTTAAATATTCGACATACAATTTTTTTTTTTAATAATCTCATATATTTGTTTATGCATTTCTAAATTTTTGATCCAATTTTAAGCAAATCTAGTTATACACATCACATCTGTATTATAACCCTTCTAAAAATATTTAATTTTTAGTAATATCGTATTAGTTTACCTATTCAATAATTACTTTTTAACAAAAAACCAACTGTTTAAGGTTAAATGAAAGCATTTAGAAGCGTAAGAATAAAAATTTTAGAAAGAATCCACAAAGATTCTTTTTAAAGTATGAACTTACAAGAAAATGCGCACAACCTAGAATACCTGCTTCATTAAACTTTATCTTTAACTTAATTTTACAATCTCAAGAACTTCAATCTCTCATTAAAAAAAATTAATTAGAACAGAAATCAAAAAAAATTATTTAAAGCTCTGGAAATTTTTGATAAAAAATATTATTACATTAGGAAAAGTGATAATGACAGAATAAGTCAGCTAAAAATTTAATAAAATTTAAAAAAATTGAGTTTAAAAGAAATACAAAAACAAAGCTTAAATAATTTTATTCAAACTAAAAAAATGATTTTTTTTTTAAAGTTTTTTAGATATACCATTTGTGTCTAGATTGAGAGTGTATATAACAAAACAATTTTATGATAATTGTATAATTAAAGAAAGACAAGAGGATTTCGCAAAGTAGACAAAAAAAACAAAGACCAAAATTTTACAAAGAGCGTTCTAACATTTCTCTATCTAGGTAATACGATAGCAGCTACTAAAAACCAACCATCGCTAACGCAAAATTATTTATTTGCCAGGCAAATCCGTTTCTAAACGAGCCAACAAAATCAAGCATTTATGTCTTTGACAAATAGTTTAGGACTGCCCATACCACTAAAATTCTCTTAATATATTGCATTTTTACAGGACGTTGATAGTGGCCGAAAAATAAAAGAATTTCTGGAAAAGGAGAAAATTTATCTACGTACGAACTATTGTCTAACTAAATGTAAAATTAACTGTTACATACAATTACTTACAAGGTGACATCCAATTTCTACAAAAAAGCAAATAGTTAAACCAAGTCAATGATTACGAGTGCAGCGCCATGTGCTGTATATCAAAAGATCCTGAACAAAGAAACGGCTCAACTGTTTAAGATTTGTACTAATTTCTTCGCTTTCAGTTGAACGTCAAAAAAAAATGTTTCTACATATGTTGTAAAGCTAAGAAATTTGTAAAAGAACTAAACAACAGCCTTAAAGCTGAAAATGAGCAAGCTCTACTTAACTTAACGCTAGTTCGAAAAGTTTTTCATATTTTGCAAACAAATTTAAAGACATTTAAATCAAATCTGATGTTTGAAAGAAATTTTACTAAGAGTTTAAACACCCAAAAAGTGGAACAATAAGCATTAGTAACAAAACCAGTTTTAAAAGCTCCTGTTACAGAATATAAAAAGAAGTATGCTGGTAAGTGTAATTATTGCTGTAAAGTAGGTCATTGGGTCAGAATTTGCAAAAACTGGATTTCTGACGTGAGCCCAGCTAAACAGGCACTGCAGAAAACTGATCAGAATAAAATTGTTTTGACGAATGTGCCATTATTAACAATTTGCAATAAAGCCTGTTCCATAGAAGTAGACGCAGGTAATTTTTGAATCGACAACGGTGCAACGAAGCATATGACAAATTCACCATAATATTTTGTCAACTTTGAACCATTTGTTGAGCTTCATATCATCAAAGCTGTTAGACAGAAAAAGAGGATCAATAAGTATTTTATCAAGTATTGGAGACATTAGAACACGTCTGGTATGTGCCAGAAAATTTTAGAAATCTGTTTTCTGTATCAGAAGCTTTAGATCAAAACAAAAACAATATATTTGAGCCGACTGCTACTTTATGTCTGCTGTTGATGGCTAAGCTAGGTTGTGTGGCACACGTAAGCAAAGTGGTACTCTGTTTAAAGCAGCAACTATACCTCAATTATCAAAGCATATAACTAATGTGAATGTTGCTGTCAATGACAAGTTAGATCAGCCACAATTATATCATAAGAGATTGGGTCATGAAGACAAACGTCACGTCAAATTAGAGCTCATTAAATTACCTTATTTTGTTGAAAGATCATTACACAAAGCTTTGCTACAGTTATTTCGTAAAGAAGATATCAAGGATTATTAAAGTACTACAAGATTTTTTCATGCATACAAAAACGCTAACAATAGAGCAAAATTTAATAATAAAGAGGTCCCAACAATTTTATCTGCTAGTGGAATTTCTCAACGCTTGAAACCTTTATATACTCCTGATCAAAACGGTATCTGTGAACGAGTTAAAAACACCATGTTAGGAATGGCAAGAACGCATAAATATTTAAATCCATAAGTAACTTATCTTATCTAACAAACAATTTGGTATGAGCTAGTTAATAGTGCCAATTATGTTTTAAACGAAAAAGATGATAGGCCAGGTGTAACGTTGAGAGATCGTTTAAAGGTAATGAAGAAGCCGGAACACTTCTGAGATTGCGTGATGATAGTGAAAACCTATATAAATTAAACCAGTCTAGAAACGTACAAAAACACACTTAGAAAAAAAGATAGTGTTGAGTAGAAAAAACAACAATAGACAGAGAAATGAATTCATTAAAGAAAACCGAGACCTGAAAACTCAAAGGTTTCCCACTAGGTGCCAAGGATATACCGTGTAAATAGGTTTTCCGTTTAAATCTTAATCCAGATGTTAGTATAAATAAGTACAAAGCCAGAAAGGCTTTACTCAGCGTAAAGATGTTTATTATAACTAAACGTTTAGCTTAGCTGCAAAACTGACTACTATTCGTTTAGTTTTGAGTCTTGCTTCAAATGCATGTAACACAGTTTGATGAATCAACAGTTTTTTTGTATAGAAACCAATAAAAATTATTTATATGGCACAACCAAAAAGGGTATGAAAACAGCATAACGCGGGTGTGCAAGAGAAAAGCTTGTATAGATTGAAAAAAGCATCAAGATGTTAGAAAAAAAATTAAAAAATTTGATGTTTGGATTTGGTTCTAAGTCTAGTAGTGTTGATTTTCATTTATCGATTAAAGATGGCAAATTAATTTTAGTGTTATTGTTTGTAGATGACAGACTAGTTGTGGCTGTGGGTCTACAAGATTTAAAGGGTTTCTTTGAACAACTGAAGTCAGAGTACAAAGTAACTACTACAGCTGCAGATTATTATCTTGGTATACAGACTAAACGTCACAAAAATTACATTTATCAACAGGGTTACGCACAAAACATATTTCCATACATAAAAGCCGTTAGAGTACTCATGTATCCAATGCTTAGAACTAGGCTAGATTTAGCATTCAGTTTTTTCCAGAACTCTTGAGAAACCTTCTGATGAAAATATATTAAGATGCAAGAGAGTGTTCTGGTATGTAAAAAGAACTACTTACTACAGAATCACGTTTAAATCAGAGGAAGTGTCTCAGTTTCGATTGTTATAGCGACTCAGCTTTCTTCGGTTGTCCAAAGACATTTTGATTAACGTCTGAAGTTGTCACCGAAATAGCTATTTTTTGGTTAAGTCAGAAACAGTCTTCAGTGTCGACGTCATGTACAGAAGCTGAGTTTTACGCAGCTCATAAGGTGACAAAGGACATTATCTGGTTGATTCGCCTATTTAGAAAAAATCACGTCACTCAGTAGTCCGGTTTAATATTTCATGTACTAAATTAGTTTGTATTGAGTAATTAAAATGTATTCAAGTCGAATTTAAACTAATTTGTTTTTTTCCGTTGTCAAATACATCATTTTTAACATTTTTTTTGCTACATATATACTGACTTCCAGAAAAATTGCAACACCTAGAAGTTGTTGAACGGTTTTATTGAAATTTTCAGGAATCGTCTATGTTTATGATACAAAGTGATGATTAAAATTTAAAAACAAAAAAACAAAAGCTTAAAAAGTTTTTTCAATAATCAGTTGCTCCGCAACGATTTGTAATGCACTTGTTTGGACGTCTTGGCATGCTATCAATCAAGTGAACTATAGCTGCTTGTGGTATATCGTCCCAAGTTTCTTGAATCCGTAGCTGGAGACCGTGTAAGTTATCTGAAGAGTGTGGTACATTACCCAGTCGCCTACCAATCATATCCCGTACATGTTCAACGGGCGACAAATCAGGCGACCGAGCAAGCCATGGAAGGACGGCAATGTTAGCTTCTTCCTAAAACCGTGTTGTAGCCCTTGCCGTATGAGGGCGCGCATTATCCTGCTGGAAAATGGGATTTTGCAGGCTCTGAAGATATGGAAGCCTAACTGGTTGTAACTCATTACCAATGTTCCACAAAAAATGTTGGATTTTTACGTTCTCCATCTCTTCTCGCATCCGTCTGACCCTCTTACGACCAACAAGCAAAATCGGGACTTGTCACTTACGCACTTTGATGCCATTCCTGTGCCCAATTAATCCTTTCGTTGCTCCACTCTAGTCTGCGTAGACAGTGAAGTGGTGTAAGGAGCGCAACTCATAAGATTTTATCCGCCGATAAACAGATGACATTAACATTCTGAGTCCTATACTTCTTATCCAATCATTTGCAATTGATCGAGTTGTTGAAAATCTGTCTCTTGCGGGCAAAGCTTTTAAGCGACGTTCTTCGCGATCTGTAGATCTCCGAGAACGTCCAGATCCACAGCGACGATGTTGAACCGCTTCCTCAAACTATTTAGACCAACATCTCAATACCAATGAAACATTTAGGTTTACACGACGAGCAATTTCTATTAGCGAAAGTCCGGCCTCTCTCATGCCAATAACACGACCACGTTCAAAATCACTTACTTAGACAAAATGTTGATGTTGACGGACTCTCGGTATTGTTATCAAGTTCAGAATGAAATTGTGAACAAGCAACAACAATTTGCAAATTTATGAATTACTAAATGGTCTACTACTTCAAATTTATTGTTACTATGTTACTATGGAAACAACAGAAAAAAAAACAAAAAAACTACTAAGATAAGAACGTCTTCCGGGTTTGAACTGTGTCAATGTTGTAACCGAAGTTGCCAACGTTTCGCCCACTTTCGTAAGGAGCTTCATCAGGGCGTGAGAGAAATCGAAGAACTCAAACAAGCAACCGAAATCTAACTAAACACTTCTCAAAAGTTAGGTGATCAACTTGTGAACCAAGCCAGATTCTAAACTCAGAAAAGGTAAGAAAGAAAACGATAAACTCGAAAAAGCAAACGAAAATCTAACAAAGAACCACTACAGAGTTAGGTAATCAACCAGATTCTAAACTCTATAGAAGTTCTATGGAAGATAACCATTATTATAGGCAAGTTGTTTAATAATGTTAATTTTTTTTTAAAAAACTGGTTATAAAAAGAGGAATAGAATAAAGACGATTAATTAAAGAACGAGAAGAAGCAATTTTATGATTATACGGATGATTAGAGTGAAAAGAAATTAAGTAATCCGTATAAGTATGTTTACGATATATTTCAAATTTAAATTTTTCATTATCACGTGAAATAAGTACATCTAAATAAAGAAGAGAATTATTGTTTTCAATTTTGTAAGCAAATTTTATTTTGGAATGAAATGAAATAATGAAATCGTTAAATTTACTTAGATCGTTTAAAAAACCATTAAAAAGAAAAATGCAGTCATCTACATATCTAAACCAAAAAATAATCATGATAGAAAATGAACAATTAGAAAAATTTGATTTTTAATATTATTCATAAATATTTCAGCAGCAAGGGGAAAAATGTTTGAACCAATAGCTAAACCTGATAATTGAAAATAATAATTGTTATCAAATTTGAAAAAAAATTGCTTGAAAACTAAGTCAAGAAGAGAACAAAAATCTAAGATCTGGTAAGCGTTTAAAAAACCGTTAGAAAATAGTAGATTAGGAATGAGAGATACACATTTTTCAAGAGAGATAGAAGGAAAAAAATTGACAACAATAAAAAAACAAGATAAGATGAAGAAGGAAAGGGAATATTGTTAATCTTAGAAGTAAGATCAGAAGAATTAAGAATAGCATATTGATTAGTAAAGTTAGAATAAGTTCTAATTACGTTATTTAGTTAAGGAGCAAGTTTAACTACAGGAGAATTACAAAATGACACAACAGGACGTATTGGGATTGAAGGTTTATAAATTTTTGGAAGACCATAAAGGAGCGGTATAGAAGGATTCATAAGCTTGAAGAATGATAAATGCTACGATTTTCTAGAGAATTAAGAGGTAATTTACAAAACTGAAGACAAGATAATAAAGAAGAACAAAAAATAGAGATTTTTAGAAAGCATTTTAAAACCACCAGCATTAAGAAAATCATTAACTTTATTAATATAATCTGAACGAGAAAGAATAACAATACAATTGCCTTTATCAGTTTTGGAAGTAATTAAATTATTAGATTTAATTTTTGATTTTATCAAATTGTAAGTTTGATAAATCGAATTGAAACTAGGATTTAATTTACCTTTATTTAAAATTTTCTTTAATTTATTATGAATTTCATACCTAATTCTGCCACTGTCAGGCAAATTTGAAGTTTAAATAATATTTTCTGAACTAACTGCTAGAGCTTTGACATGCTTTTTAGTAGTATTAATTGGAAGATTATATTTAAGACTTGAGTTCAACAAATTATGTTCTTCAAAAGTAAAAGTAACATTACTAAGGATAAGAAGTCTCGATTGAAAGTTATGCAAAGTATCATTATTATTATTGATATTATGAGAATTGGGGTTTAAAAGTAAAGGTGTAGAAATAGAAGAAATAGAAATGTTATTATGTGTTGGAAAATAAGTTTTAGAAGAATATAAAGGAAGCGGCTGACACTTGCGTAAATTAATTAGTTTTTTTACAAAAGTTAGAGTGAAAAATCTAATGTATCAGACTCACATTGATGTAACGAAGAAGATAAACTTGATCGAAGAATATAAAGTTTTATGTTTTTTGTAGAGCAATTTAATTTTTTCTTTTAGCCAGGTTTTTTTATCATTTTCTAAAGCTTCTCTAGACTGTACAGAAATAATTTTTGATTTTTTTGAAACGAATTTAGGTGTAAGATACTCTTTTAAACATTTTTGAAAAAACCATATCTTCAATAAATTGTATTTACGATTTACCATTTGCTTCTTAAAATTTCGGATTGCAAAATATAGACCAGAATTCTTTATAACCTTAAAGTAATCTATTTTTAAAGAATAGAGTATAAGATATACAATTAAATTATTTATCTCAAAGACTTTTTCAAAAAAAGTCAGTAACTCTACAAATAGTACAAAATATTAAAAATATAGCTAACAAATAAATTATAAAAGAGCATACCTATTAATATTATTAAATTGACAAATGTCAAAATTAACAAATTGAAACCATCAATAAACACACAGCCAGAAACTTGTTAATTTTGACATTTGTCAATTTAATAATATTAACCGGAGGCTACTCTAGAAAAACTTTCTATCAGCAACGTAATTGAACGTACAATAACAGATAAAACTTTTGCATTTATAAACAACAAATTATATAGATTTTATTAGTACAAATCACGCACTAAGTAATACACCATAATTCTATTGCAAGAATATAATTTTTTTTAGAAATTTTCATTGGTATTTTGTATTTGTTTTTTTTATAATATTTTTGAGCTTGAAAAAAATTTTTGTCAATAAAAAATAATAGTAAATAAATAAGGCCTTTTACAAACCTTTATATTTTAAATGTAGAAAAGTTTATTGCTAACGAGAATAATCTTTATCTTTAAAATGTAACCACTTAATAGTAGTTAAAAATGTTTAATTACTAATGTGGGTGAAAATATTAATTTTTGAAATATATCTGCTTACTGAAACAACTCGATGAGCAACATAAAGATTTCGCCTTTTCTGTTACATTTCTTGGTCAATTTTTCTTCTCGGTAACAGTGGCCAGCAACAGAAAAACCCTTATTTTTACATCAGCGTGACAAATAAGACACTCTATTTGTCCACTTCGCCCTACCAATTGATTTACATCGATCTTAGTTTTTGTGTCCAAGTTTTTATCGTAACAGATACAAATTGTAGGGTGGTTTTTGTTCAATGGTTATTGAATTAGGAAATACTTTTTCGTTTTTATTTCAATTTGTTTTAACAGTTACTATCCACAGTTAAAAGAAACATTTAAATAATGATTGTTTATATTTACTAAGGGTGATTTGTAAGTCAATATTAAATAATTAAGCTTTCAATTGCTTTAATGATCGTAACAGCGATAATCGTGTATTACATACCCTTATTCTATTAACACATTAACGTTTTTTCACTAATACCTGTATAATAACGGCCTGACGTTTAGTAAGAATTCTTAATCACTAAACGGAATTCCAATGCTTTTTTATGCGTGTTATTTTTAACTCTTATTAGTTCTGTAATAAATAAATATGAATATTAGTGTTTTTTAAATTTTTTCAATGAAATTGTTTCTTTAGTAAGTAATTCAACAAACACATTTATACTCAGCTGATGCATAGAAATAATAGTGTTAAACACCCTTATGAGAGATGTTAAAATATTTTTCTATTTAACTAAGTGTTTTAAAGGCAGGTGATTATTAAAAAAAATAAATAATAGTTAATGCATCTAGGAATCGTTAACGCAATTATAGATTAGAATCTGCATAATAACTATTGGTTCAAATAATTTAAGAAAAAAATTAATTCAAAGCATGTTAGACTATATTGCAAATTAGTTACTGACCCTAATCCTTGTAAGGAAGTTTAGGCAGTTCCGGAGGGAATGTAACGAAATCTCTTTATATCAGTCCTTCCAGTTTCTGGTCGTAAGACTATCTTTCTTATGGCTATCTAATGGTGTTCGTTGCGCCTACAGCTTAGATGACAATTTACACTTCGTTCTGTGTTTATCGTTGATGCAGTCTTTTTGTAAACAACTTTTAAATAAGACCAGGTCCTCAACTTTGCGAAACTAAAATTTTAATATTTAACAAAGTGTGTATTAAAAATTTTACACCAGCAAGTGTTAATATTACTGTATTACCTGGTAAATAACGTTTAATGTCCAAGTTCTTTTAGATTAAACCTAAATGCTTTTAACGTTATCTTGTTCGTTTTTTTTACCAGTATTAAATGGTTTTGCAGTACATAAGTATTCTACAAATCTTTCACTGACTTCTTTAATATGAGTAATAAAATAAAATGATAATAAAAATTAAATCACTATTGACATATCGGTTAATTCGTTACTTGGTTATTAAGTTTTTTACTATTACTGAAAAAATTAAATTTTGTATTTCGTAACATAATTGAAAATTGTTTCATTAAATTTATATTACTTTTTAAATATTTGATAAACTAGAAAAAATTAATTTCAAGTAACAAATTCATAAAAGAAATGTTTTTATAGTTGTTTAGTAATTTTTAATATTGTTTCCTATCAGTTATAAATGCTTTATACTTTTCAATCATTAAGTGTTAGTAAGAGTGATTTTTTAAAATTTAATTAATTTGAATTATTGTAATAGCATTTGTTTTTCGTTTATTTAATTAATTAAGTTTGTAAAGCAAGTACCAACATAACTGCACAATAAACTTTGTTTGAAAAACGTTATAAAATGTTGATAACTGCAGTTATTGATTTCAAACTCTATCTAAACTACTTAGAATCAGTAAATATGATTGTTTTATAAACGAATAAGAAAAATTTCTATGAATGACACTACATTTTTTAAAATTATTATGTATCAAAACACTATATAGAATAGTTTAGTAATTAATAAGTTTCAAATTTTTCGTATCTTTTTAAAAGCATTTATAAAACACTCATTAATAAAATAAATTGTCGTATTTACTAAAATTTTGATTCGTTTAACGGCTTCTATATAATTTTTCTAGTTTTCTTAAATTTTCAACGTAAAAGAAAATTTTGTAAAAACGATTAAAATTTAATTGTATTACACATTATTTGTCTGAATTTCTGAATTATTTTTTTTTGTTTTACACCGAAATCACAATTTATCGAAGTAATTATTTGAAACATAATTGACCGATAATGGTAAAGTAATTTATCCTCCTGTTTGTGAAGTATAATTAGTCCTAGATCTTGTCTTCCTTAGGAGGGGCAATAAAAACCACTCTAAACTATTTATATGGCTACGTTTCGTGCCTCTAGTGTGCACTTCTTCAGGCCACTGAAAATTTATTTACGGTAAGTGAACAACATTGCACACGTATATAACAACTAACTGAATTTGTTAACAGGTACAGCATACAACAAAAAACTTACAAGAAAAGGTTACGAGTGGTGGTAGTCCACTGGTCCAACAAACATACCGTCTTATAGTGATACTTATTCTAGTTAACATAAAATTATGGTCAGTAGAATTAAAATTTAAATTTATGTACAAAGAAAAACGACGGACATTAAAGTTAAACAAACAATATACACTGAATGTAAATTCAAAAATAATTGTAAGTATGATAAGGCCAATGATAAAAATGACCATGAAATCGCAACATCTACAAAGCTTATCTTGCAATTTTTGAAATTGAATTATTGTAAATATTGCTTAAATTGTTGGTGTCGTTATTAAAATTAATGTTGTTATTATATATGTTGATGTACATCATTTCCGAAACTAACCTTTTTTTGAAATTATTTTCAACATCTAAAATTGTAGGATTGTTGAAATCGAAGGTATGTCCAGTGTTAATGTGATAGACTGCTAATGCTGTATCTGCTTTTTTTGTTTTGCAATCATAACGATGGTTGTTAATCCGATTTTTTACTTTTTGTTTCGTTTGGCCGATATAACATACATTACAATTGGTACAGTCTAGTTTGTATATTACATCGTGCTTTTCTATTGTGTTTGTTTTATCTTTAGTTTTGCTGTACAGTTTATTATAGATGGTGTTATTGTTGTATATTGCTATTTTGATGTTATTTGTTTTTAAAATCGGAATGATTCTATTTGTTAGATTTGGGACATTTATTATTTTCATATTAGTGATGTTAGTATTAAGGTTAGTGGTAGGATTGGTGTTAGGGGTCGTAACCAGAGTAATTGTGTGTATGTTAGTTGATGGCGGAATCACGATAGTTATGTTAGTTTTAGAAAGTATTTTGTTTAAAATATTCTTTGGATAGTTGTACTTCCTTAATATGTTATTTAAGATGTTGAGGTTTTCTTTGTGAAATTGAGGGTTACTCAAATTTATTATTTTATTTTTCATAGCCTTGATGACATTGATTTTTTGGTGGTGTGGGTGTCTCAATATAAAGTTAATTGTTCTATTAGAGGCTATTGGTTTAGTATACCATTCTGTAACTAACATACTAGTGCTAATATCCTTACTGAGTCTAACATCTAGAAATGGCAATGAACCCTCTTTTTCGGTTTCAACCGTGAATTTTAGATGTTGATTGTAACTGTTAAAAATATTTAAAGTCTTTTCAATTTCTGTATCGGGAATGCATGTAATGATATCGTCAACATAACATAACAAAAAGGTGGGTGTAAATGTCATTTTGTTTTTTACATAATTAAGTAAATCATGCATTGCAAGACTGGCTAGTATAGGTGATGCTGGGTTGCCCATTGCAGTGCAAAATTTTTGAACATACATTCTGTCATTGTACGTAAAATAACTAGAATCAAACGTACCCTAATGCGGTCAAGGAACGATTTTATTGCAAAAACAAGAATGCGGTAAATTTAAACCAGTTTTCTAATTTAGCAAATGTACTACGCCACACGAAGGAAAATATCATAGCTTTGAGCTAGATGCCTAACGGCAATAAACGCAATTAATAGTAGTTTACGTGAGTTATGCTATGATTCTTTCGACGAGAGTAATGTACATTATTTTTTGTGTTGCCTTTCATAAAATTACATTCTTTTTTGAAAAAATAAAAAAAAATCAACAGAAATATAATATGTTGGTACTACATTTATTACTAAATCTGTCAGATTTGACATTAACTTTAACATCGTTTTTCTTCAATTTTAACTGAATTTTAAGATTTTTAAAATTATTTTTCCACCTGTCGCATACTCATTCTAATATATTAATTGACTTTGAACACTTACTTTTATCTGGATTCCTAGTTTTGATTTTGCCACCCTAGAGCTTTTTTCGTTCATTACGTAACTACATTAACGAACGAATATTGACGTTTGCAATGTTGGCAGCACAAAAACAATATTATATTTATTTGATTGATAAACATTTTCTTATAGTTACGGATTGGAACAGTTTTTGACTTATCTTGTTAAAAAAGAACGTTAATCCTTGGATTGCGCGATGTGCAATGTTTCTGCAAAAATTATAATTACGTAATTGTGCGTAGAACAAGTAATACAATAGTACACGTAGACGCACTAAGTAGAGCGCAAAATCTTTTAGTTTTAGAGGCAAACACGTTCGAACAGATTTTGTCAATTAAACAAAATTCTGATCCGTTTATAAAAAATATTAGGGATGAGTTAGAAAAAAAAAAGATTATCCATTTTTTGAACTGCAAGGTTTGGTGTATAGGAAGTGTAAACAAGCTGGGAATTTATTATTTTTTGTACTAGTTAGCATGTAACCGGTGTTGAAATTTGGTCGTACATCTTTTGTAAAAGACCCTGTATTTGAATGTATTTTGCTTAATTTATAAGCGATTGAGTATTCCACGTTAAAGCATCGAAAACGTTTCACTTGTTTAATTTTATTATGTTAATTTAAGTTGATTGTCGAATTTTGTATTTAATAATTATGTCACAATTATTATTATTTTTTTTAAACGCATAAAGGTCCGTGATCTCTATTACGATTTAATATTTTCTTTCTGGTTATTGCATTGAAATAACAACTTTATCTAATTTATGGCTTCCTTTCTGGAATGAATGATAATTTTCTTAGCATCTACATTTGTTTATATTAAACCCATTTTCGACGCGAATGTTTTTGTTTGGTAGTTTTAGCTGATTATGCGATTTTTATGGGAATATTCTTTTGCTGTGCGCACGTGACGTGACGCATGTGGTCACAATATTTTTCATTTTTGTTAATTTACTTTATTAAGTGTTCCATCTTTTACAAAGATTTTACGGCGCAAATTTGTTGAGTTAACTGGGATTACGAGGTGATATAAAAATGAAATTTTGATTTAAAAAAATTGTGTGTGTCAGCTCCGACGCACGACTGGAGTTTACTCCTTAAGTTCGATAGTCTAACCAGACGCAAAAAGGGTTTATTTAACTTAAAAAAGATTGATACTGTATGAACGTAAAAAATAACTTTTCGAAAGAAAATTTTATGAAAACATTATTATAATGAAAAAATATTGTCGATTTTTCTGATAATATTATCGAATTATTGACTAGAATTGTTAATATTTAAAAATTATTTATAAAATAAATCATAATAACCTGGTAGAATTTATAGACATCGAATTTTTGGTTAGGTTAGAAATTTTCTATTTTATGTGGATGCGCTCGATAATTCATATTGGGTTAATTATTATCTAATTTTATGTGTTGTTCTCAAATATATATTTATATGAACTACATCGATAATTATTAAAATATTTAATAAATACAAATTGCACATGCTCATACATATAATACATGAATTATAACGCAGCCACGTGTTTGTTATATGTTCCGGCAATATCATCTACACCTCTTTCTGCCATAGTTATTTGAAAATACTTTCAGTTCACTTTAGCGGAACACAATGATAAAGATTAAAACTTCACAATAACAATATTAATTGTTGATATTTATAATAAAAACAGCAATATAAGTAAAATTAGAAAGTTGCGCGACATAGGATGCGCACCAAAAACGTAACGAGGTCATTCATCGATAGATTTTACTCCTCAGATTTTTCTCATACCGGGCCCCTTATATATGCAAATCGATTCTTAAGGAGTAAACTCCAAAAAAAAAAGTTCGCTTCTAATTAAGAACATCACGTATCGGAATGTAGTCAAGCATTCGGGGTACCTTTACCCTACCGTTATGTAATACCGCGGAAGTAAAAGTATTGGAACCGTGAAAATTCAGTGTTGTGGTGGAATTATTTGATTCTTTACCAAAATGGTAAGAATTACGGTTTAAAGTACTTCATGGTTTCCAAAATTACGCTAACGTTTTGAGTTGGATTTGCTATCGAAGTTTTGTGTTAAAAATCCAGTCTTTGCTTTTGTGCGGATTTCAAGTTGATATTAAAAGATAATTCTTTCGTCGTTATTCTATTGTTTGGGGGTCGTACCGAATCTCAATCGACTGCAGAATACCTAGACCGTCTCGGGGTTGCTTTATCGCCTAAAACCAAAGTTTCTGGAACCGCTGTGCCCGGCAGATTTCCTGGTACAAGCACTTAAGACAAGGTACTTATCAAATTTGATATTATCGTGAAGTGAACGGCGATCTAAATGTTTTGAAAGCTTTGAATTTGAGCCGACGTATTCACAGCTAACTTTAATATTTCAAGAAACACTTGAAGGTGTTAGTTTGCGTGAATTTCGCTTTATTTATTCAATTTTTTTAAAAATTAATTCATGTTTGTTCATAAAAGTTTAATGTAATTCGATGTAAAATTTAATTTTACAAACGCTGTGTTCGAAAGCATAAAGTTTCGGACGTTTATATATTTTTTTTGCTTTGTTATATGCGTTTTAGTTTAGTTATGCGGACAAAGCCTTGCATTTTTTTGGGTTTGAATTATATTGTTTGAAAACTATTTAACGCTTCATTAATTTTTTTTAATTCTAATTTTATATTCAGTTTGTGATGAATTTTTGTTATTTCATTTTCTTATTCAAGCTTGTTTGATTTCTATTTTTATTTTCATAAATGTTAAATTGTTAAAATGTAAAGAAGCTTTTACTCATTCGGCCGCCGCAAACATAAATTTTTAAGAGAATATTTCAGAGTCGAGCAAGTTACAACTCAAGGTAAGTTCCAGGGGTTGTAACCAACCAGATGAACTACTGGGTTATCAGGGGTCCAGAAGCTTTTATCATCGTGACCTTGATTGGTGCCCTAACCAATTTTGAGCTTTTACACTATTTTATTTCGATTTTATTGTCAATCTCGTTTCCAAGTAATCACGGATTTTTGACTATAACCCACCCCGTCTTCACTGAGCAGCGGCATAACATCGTTTATGTTACCTTATTTCAGGCAAGTGACATTGTTTCAACTTTGACATGGGAAGTAATTTTGTTACGTGCAAAAATTTCATAACGTAATACCCTGTATATTCATTACCTTCAAGTTAGATTTCTGTTTTTGACGCCCTCTGTTAAGTTTAGTTTTATTTTATTTTTTGTCAAGGCGTCAAACCGTCAACGACTTAAAATTCTGCTTGTGATGAGGTTATCTTGATTCATCTTATAACATCGGTGTTAGTGGAAATAAAATTCTAATTTAAAAATGCGTTTCGTGTAGTTTATTCATCACAGGCACGTTCCGCCACGTTTTGACTGCATGTTTCGATGTATTATCGATTAATGAAGAGTTAATATAAACAAATACCTTCATGGAACGAATATAATTCTGGAAAGCTTACGTTAAAACTAAAAACGACAAGAAATTTTCTTTGAGATTCTACTCCTTCCCAAGTAGCAAAAATCAGTTACAAAACGGTTGTAAAACTCTCTTGCAACTATGGTTTCAGTAAGGTATTTAGTTACAGAATACTTGCTGAGTCTTTCCTGATACGTTGTCAATACCGGATTTGGTCAGTTGCAAGGCAACTGCAGTAATATTATAACCGTTTTACAACGTGTCTGAAACCGTTGCAATTACTACTTTGTAACTGTTTTGCAGCGTTGCTATAACGGTTTTTTACAAATCATGTTTACCTATTCTGAATCGTTTCTGTAATGGTTTATCATCACGGTTTTGTAATTGATTTGTAACATTGTAGTTACCGTTTACAGCAACTGCTATGTAACTGTTTTGAAAACATGCTTATTACCATTATTTGAAACTACTTTATAACCGTTTTTGTTAAGCAACTTATCCAAGATTTTAGTTACTAATTGCATCATAAAGATTAATACAAAAGTAGAGATAAAAATATATTAATAAAAAGATACAGATTTATAAAAAGTTATAATAAATGTACATTATTTAATTTTTTATAGTTTCTTATAGAACTAAATTCAAACAAAAAAGATATAATAAAAGAATTTTTACATCTGTTGCAAGTAGGTACCAGTAAACAGGTTTTTACGGCACATTTTCAAGAAAAGCGGATTCTGTCTATTATTTATAAATTTTGTAAATAGTAAATGCATAAATTTTGTTAAGAGAAAAATGTCTTTGTGTTAAAAGACCATGGCGGATTAAGATATTCCTCACATGTTATAGTTTAATGCGTCTACGTAATTCTTAGTTAAATATTTGTATTAGGCTACAAATGCACATGTGCAATTATAATCGGTTCAATGATCATAATCTCGACTGGTTTTTTAAAGATTATAGGTGTTCGCAATGGCGATCTAATTTACACGTTCTGATCACTGTGTGTAATATTGTAATGTCCTTGCAATCAAATTCTATTTTATCCTAGAAGAAAATAAAATCAATTTAAAATTTGCTTACTTATAATTGGCAACTAATTCTTCAACGTTGATTAAATTAGAAACAGTAGTTTAAATGCACGATTAAAATTATAGTAATATAATATACCAATAATTGTACTTACGTAGTTTTGAATTAGAAACACTTTCGGTACTGTTATTGGATAATGATAATGGACTATGTGTCTTATAAAAATCTCGTAAAATGCACTTCTTCTGTTGCTGTTTGAAAACATAGATTAACACTGTAGTGTAGTTTTAGAAATTCACACTTGTAACCATAGTTTCAAGACTGTTACACTTGAAACCGAAATTAAGGTTTTAATGTCACTAAATTGACACTGTAGTTACATAAGGGTTTAAGAAATACTTACTTATAACCATAGTTGTAAAATGGTTATTTCTGTAATAGATTTGAAACCTCAGTAAATTACGAAAGTTGCTGTTACGTTGCTGCAACGGTTTATTTACCATGGTGTTAATGTTACTAATTTGCAACTGGTTACAACGTAACCACGGTTACAAAATGTTGCTTGGGTTATAGGTCAAGCAACTGCAAAATTAACTTTTACTTAATGCGTGCAATAGCATTAGACAATCGGGTTTTTATGTCTAATTTCTTTTAGTGTCAATTAACAATTTTGTAGATTTTTGCTTTTGTAAGTCATTGTGTTGACACGATTTGCTGTTCCTAATTATTCCAGGTCAATTCAACGATGAAAACGTTTTTTTCGGGCAAGTACTGAATAGCGAGTAAGTCTTATTTAACTTACGTAATTATATTAATTGTTTTAATACCATTGAGGTAGTTTTACTAATTATGTTGTGCACCATCGATATTTTTCATGTAATTTTCTTTGCTATCGACAATGTGTAAACTTATGTATTGTGTGTTGCCGATACTTCTAGCATTTATGGAGTGAATG
This sequence comes from Aquatica leii, assembly GCA_035610365.1. NCBI lineage: Eukaryota > Metazoa > Arthropoda > Insecta > Coleoptera > Lampyridae > Aquatica > Aquatica leii. The sequence goes on along the minus strand of CM069434.1, from coordinate 18,614,357 downwards.
ATATACTACAAAATTTCTGATGCTCGTTGTTAATACCAAATCTACTTTATTAAGTTAAAGTTGTTATACATACTTATCTTTTTCTTTTTTTGGTTACACGACAACCAGTGTAACAAAGATTACGGACCTTATTTCGTTACAAACTTAGAGTTTATGTCTTGATTGAAACAAAAGTTTTACTTATAAAGATCTGGCGCCCCTTTAAATTCTATTTTTGAGAACCTCTTTTATCTCCTACTAGTGTGAGTTGGCCGTGCAAGGTTCGTAAGACCTATAGCTTGTAACAGTCTTATAAGATCTAGTCATAACAATTTAAGGCACTTAGATCTAAAAAAATGTTGAGTACATCACTCGTACGTATTAGTTTCCCTCTATCCGTTCTAAAGTTAAAGATCGCATTTTTAATTGTTTGTAATGCTTAAAATTGTTGCCTGTTAGTAGTAAACACAAAGAATATTTACATTCTATAGATAAAAGAAAGCTGCCCTTTGATACGCTTCTTGTCAATCACTATGGACCTTTAAAGAAGACTATCAAAGAAAACAAATATATTTTTGCCATTGTAGATGCTTTTTCTAAATGTCTTCGATTGTATCCGTGTAAAAGTACAGAAACAACTGATGTTATAAACATTTATCAAATTATTTTAAGTATTACAGTAGACCAAAACGTCTTATACCTGATAGAAGATTTAGTTCTACTAGCAATACATTTAAAGAGTTCGTAACCTTGGGGAGTCCCAAGAGCAATGTGATACTTACTTTTATGCTCTCAAAGTTATGTAATTCCGCAGATAAATGGGATTTAGTTGTTTTAGATGTTGGGTATTGTTTAAACAACACTTACTATAGAGCAATAAGAAATTCTCCATGTCTGAACATAACTCAAAAGCTCAGCATCAAAATAAATTAGCATATGATAAAACTCAAAAACCTCGAATACATATAATGTTAGTGACTACCTATGTCATGATAATAAATTTTGATTAATAGTTATAGAAAAAAACTTTTTCCCAAGTACAAAGGTCCTTACGAAATAAAGAAAATTCGTGATAATGACGGTTATGTTATTAGTGATATCGATCCCAAATAACAAAATTCTCGTAAAAACTTATCTTTTTAACACCATCTCTTGGGTATCAATTAGACATCATTTTGGCCACTTTTTTCATACAAAATTTGTGTCGAAAATTCCGCATGCAATCATGGCCTCAAAATGATACCATCTATAAAAAAGTTGAATATCACTGTGATACCAAAATCATATCACATAACATGATTATTTCATCATTCGGCTATCAAATTTATATTAATCAAATTATATGCTGTCATGTTGATTAGTACAAATATGCACAGTATAAATTGTAATTTTTAACTTTACTCTGGTTAGTGAATATCTAAACTTATAAAAAAAACACTGTAATTACAAATTACATATTGGAATACAATATTTAAAACTTTTATATGGTAGTAAACATCGTTTTAAGAAGCATTTAAAGTAATAAAAAAACTAAGGGTATACCACGGACATTCTTAGTAAGGTTTCAGTGTGTAGAAAGATGCGGCAAATTGTGCTGATTAGTTTATAATACCGCCAAAATAAAGTGAAATTATATCTTAATAATTTTCTTTATGTACACCATTTACCGTAAAAATATTATTAATAGGTTCTATGGTAAAACTTTTATGTTTAAAATTATATCTTGTTACCTTTAATAATTATTATTCTTCCACGACGTTGAATTATTATTATTTAATTATTATTATGTCTAAAACAATTTATCATTTTTTGCAAATTGTCTTTTGCGTAAAATACGCAAAAGAAGAAATGATATTGATATTTTTAGCGTTTAAATTTTTGCGTTATTCTTATAACAGAATGATGCATTGACAACGATAGCAGCGTATACAAACTACCAAGCTATCTATTAGCTATGAAAATTGTACCAATAATTTTGTATCAAAATAATTTCATTAACGTGACATTCGGATGTCAATAAATTGATAACAATTCTGATTAGGATGGCTTTCAAATCACTCAAATTTCAACGGAAACAGTTTGTGCAGCAGACCAGATTAAACAGTGAACACAAGATTAATTTTGCTAATTTTCTTATTTTTATGTTTTAGAATATTATTACGTTTTAAATAATTACTTATAACAGATCATAAATGTAGGGCATTGATTCAGGTATTTTTCTACGTTTTACTAGTTTTAGTTTAGTATTATATGATCGAGGACGATCAGTCGTCAGGAAAGCCAATTGTGGTAAATATTTTAAATTACCCGCCAGTCCTGCCGGTAGCGTGCTACGAGACACAATTTTTGGTTTTTTAAGTTTGAAGTTGGAACATTGGAGTGTGATTCTTTGGTTAGATGTTGGATAGTAAACACGTTGTGATTGTGCTTTTGAATATAATATTTTGTACTGGTATTTTTGAATAATCCTGTATATAATAAAATTGTTTTAAAACATACTAATTACAATCAGTATTCAAGCATTTAAGTTAATAAAATTAGCTACAATGATCATTATAAAAATTAATATCACGTTAAATACATCATTGATAATAGCAACAAAATTTATGATTAAAGTAAAACTGTTTATGATTTTAACGAAATTTTTTAGCACTGCGCGAATTAAACACTTATTAATAATTGTTACACTTTGCCGAGTATTGGAATAGTTTTATAAATAATACCAGATGGTTTAATGTCTTAAATAAATACTTTGGGATTATGATTCATCAGGCTGCTGCCCATTTAACTAAAAAAATTTAAATCAAAACTAAAAAATTTATTTATAAAAATAATTTAATGTATATTATATTTAACTCTATAGTAAACCAACATAAAAAAATGAAGTAATTTAAGCTACTGCGTATGAAACTTTCATAAAAAAATTGTCTACGACTAACTTAGCTGCACAGAGTTTTTGCCTCAAATTCATACAAATAATAATTTACTAAGTTTCCGTTTTCTCTAAGTTTTAATTTAATTTATTAAAACGTTTATAAGTGCCGACTGAACAAACTTTCATTTATTCATTTAACGCATTTGAAAATAAAATCTTGTACTACACTTTTAATGCGATTTTTTACGATAGAAGTGTTAGATAAAAATTTTTCTTTGTGCAACCAGTGTATAAAAGTAATTTGATTTCTGTTGCGTCACGTTAGCACAGAAACTAAATTGAGTGTGGTGGTTTGTTTTTAATCTTAACTATGTGTCAGAAATGGATTTTTTAGTGTTGTGTACAACAAACATTACAATAATATTATAAACTAATACTTTGTTTTTATTTTTGTTTTATATATCATTTTGATACTTTTTTTTATTAAAGCTTGTTACATCGATAACGTAAATAGGGTGGTGAATTACTACTACTACTAGCAAAACTGTACATGTCTCACAAAATTAAATTATTAAACTCAAACACTGGGATACAGAACTGTTAATTTTATTCAAAATATGAAGGAAGGACTAATGAGCATGATTTGTACGTTTATGTAGTGCACACAGCTTAATTAATGGTCGCGAAAAATAAATTCCTTCCAAAAAAATGTAAAAAAATCTTTACTTACTTAAGATAATTTGTAAATATAGGTAATTAAAAATAAAAATGCGTTTGATTTAATACTAAGTAAAATTAAGAATGATTAGTATGATACGATAAGTTATCTTAACGTACTTATTACAAACATCGAGATTCCTGTCGGTGGTCGTGTCGAAACAGAAATAGCTCGAAGTATTGAAGTAGCGGTCATTCCCACATCCCTGACATGCAAACTTAGCGCCGCAGGATAAGCGATCGTCCTGTCGGATTCCGTGAATTCCGAGATGCTGCTCTTCTTGTCAGATGTCCCCCACGGCCGACCAACTATCCTGCCATTTATATTGCATTTCAAGAAGTGTAGATAGAACTAGTAGCAGCAAATAGTTTTGTAGGCGTTCAACGTAATAGAAAAGATAAATCGCTTCCATTAAAATTGTAAGTAAATTAAAAACGTACTCTACAGATCCTCGAATAACACCAAACAAAAATAAACCACGTGTAAGCAAAATAGAAACTATACATTTTCATTCAATGTAGTTATTTAAACTTGTGCTACTGAGCGTGGGATTTCCTAACACCCCCGAGTGTACTTTTACAGCCCAGCTCATGTTTAAATAATTTATTCTACCGTGAAACTGAAAGTGTTGTGATCAGCTGTTTGTATATTATAGTTTTTAAGTTCTCCTTAATATATAATTTTAATTTAATCTTATAATATTTAAATACATAAATATTGTAGTATTTTCAATACGATCAGTTACAGAAAACGGTATTTTGAATCAATACAAAGTGAAAAAAATCAGTAAAGGATTGAGGTGTTTTTCCTTTTAAGGCTTTAACACGTTGTGGTTTTATTCTGTTAAAAGAATATTTTTAATTACATTACGGTATCTTCATACAATATTATATGACCTATATGCATAAATTAAATACATGATCACTACAATCTGATAATAATTTTGTATCTCAAAAGTATTTTTTAATTCTAAAATTACGCTGTACATATACAGGGTGTGTCACGATGATCGCCTATTAGATATATGTAATTGAAATAAAGTTTTCAAACAAGGCACATGTGTGTTTTAGAATATGATCTTATTAACGTCCGATTTTTATTTATAGTGGAAGTAGCTATCAATTTTGTTATTTTGAATAGAACACCCTGTATATTTTTATATTTTTGGAATGTTTGCTGAATTATGTTTACCGTTTATGAGATATTTTAAAAAGAATGAAAGAAATCACATTTGTTGTCTTTCATGAGAGCGTTTATAACATTGTCTTAACCCTTTACGACTTTTTAATGCACATATACTACGGCAAATAAAAATTTCAGTAAAAATCTAATAAGCTACAGATTCACCATACGGATTTTGAAATGATGAGACGGGCAGGCACCACTTGCCTAAACCGCTAAATTTGTTCTCATACAAAGTGTTTAAAAGTAATTGGGTTTGTGTGATTTCCAGGTGAAACAATTATTAGCAGGTAATGCATATGTTTAGTTATTTATTTTTATCATGTTCGTCCCACTACGTAGTTGTAATAAATAAATATTGTTCCTTTTTTGTGTGTTGCTTTTATTCATCATTTTGCATGTATTGTATAACATACAATCAAACAAAATCAATAGAACGATAGATATATGCACCATCCTCCTTTATTACTGATGCAGATAATTATTGTAATTTACGCAAGTATTTTTATTGAAAGTCGTAATTACTTTAAGCGTTACCACCAAAAGACAATGTCTTTGTGGGGCAGAAAACGACCTCTCACAGAAAAAAGGCTAGAAAAAACCGTCGCAAATGTATCCGATAGTGAAGATGACTTTGAGATATCTTCAGATGAACAAGACGTTCTTCCGAAAAATTCTACTGATCTATGTGATTCTGAGAATATCACAATTTTTTTCGCCAACGAAAATATCGACATCGAAAATATACCCTCCATCTCACGTCAAGAAGGTGACCAAGAAACCGAAAACTAGAGACAGTACGACAGTTCAAGTTCTAAGAAAATTTTTACATCTGAAGACGTCGATGAAAATGAAAATTTACCCACAAAAACCTTAGAAAAAGCGGTTCAAACCCATTTAGGGCGAGAAGAATGTGGAGAAAAACGCAAAAGTCTACGGCAAGAAAGGCGACCAATTCGATTGATATGACATCAAACAAAAAAAAGAATAACGAACTAAATGAACTGAAAGAAAAATAAGCAAACATAAATTGGCGGAAGAGAAATCTCCAAATTTTGGAAGCTGTTATCCAATTTTACGATAATGCTGCACTTCTTTCAGTTTTTATGAACATGAATACTTCACTCGATTTCTTTAAACATTTTTTTACCGATACGTTATATCCTGCTGTGGCAGAACAATCAAATTTATATTTCAGTCAAACCGTACCCAAACACAAAATCAATTGGTGTTAAATGTATAAAAAAAACTCGCAATGATTTCAATCATGTTTGCCGGTACAAATTACGTCCAGTTATAAACTATTTACTAGACCAATTTCAAACTGTGCCATATGAACGAGATCTATCTGTTGACGAACAGATCTGGGCGACTAAAGCAAGAAGTTTCCTGAAACAGTATATGCCTGCAAAACCACATAAATGGAGTTACACGTTTTTTGTCTTGTCAGGAGTGTCAGGATATACGTATAATTTTAAAGTCTACAAATCAAGACCGACGGCGCGCAACCGAATCTTTGGGCCAGTGCCAATGTCATCATGAGACTCTTTTGTAAATCACCACAAAAGGTCAATCATCGCGTGTATTTCGACAATTATTATACAACAGTTCTTCTTATGGTACAACTAGATCAAAGAAGTATTCAGGCTCTAGGTACAGTACGGAGAAACAGACTGCCAAATTGTAAATTGCCAGATATCGAAGAGTTGGTAAGAGAAACAATACATGAGTACCTAACTACAGTTGATGCCATTGATATAACATCTTGTTACATAGATAAATTTCAAAATGTACTAGCTTGTATATTCATTACACTGAAGTTAGATTTTTACTTTCGACGCCCTCTAACAAGTTTCGTTTTTATTCCTGGCAAGACGTTAAACTGTCCGTGACTTAAAATCGTGCTTGCAATGTCTAAATTAATTTTCTAACATCATCGGCGTATGTTAAAGCTATGATATAAAACGAAAACGCGTTTCTATTAGTTTATTTATCACAGGGTAAGCTTTTCTTATTAGTTTTAAAACTAATTTGTAAATTCCATGTTAATTTGTTAGCACGACTCGACACGTGTTAGTCCACATGTATTCGGTGTATTCTCCACCAATAAAATACCTTAATGGAAATATTGTAATTTGGAAGGCCTAATTTAAATCTAAAAAGGACAACTCGAGAATAAAATTTTCCCCGGTGTACTGTTCCTTACGAGTCAATAGGCTGCGACATCACCTTTAATTTAATGTGCGCAACAGCATTCAATAACCGCGTTTTTATTTCTAATTCCTTTTAACATTAATTAATAGTGTTATAGATTTTTGCTTTCGTGAGTCATTGTGCTGACACGATTTGTTCTGTTCATTAATATTCCAGTTTGACTCAACGAGGAAAATGTTTTCTTCGGGCAAGTACTTTACTACTATTTTAATTACATTTGCGTTGTCATTAAAGTCTCTTACCAAAATTTTTCTTTTTATTCTAGATTACGCAGTTATATCAATTGTTTCAAAACCATGTTGATATTTTGATTAATTATATTTGTGTGCCGCATGCTGTGAATCATAGAACACTTCTCATTATTAATTTATTTTTTTACTCTATATACACCCTATCCTATGTGTAATTTAATCCTATGTATTGTGTGTTGTCGTTATTTCCGGCTTTTATATAACCATCGTTGAATAATTTTCGATACATTTTTGTGCTCGTTTTTAATAATTGACGATATTTAATTAAAGTTGTTATACCTATCTATATTTTGTTTTTTGTTCGTTGAAGATTACGAACCTGATTTTGTTGCAAGCTTGGACCGTCTGTCTTGATCGAAACATAAGTTTTTACTTAGTAAGATCTGGCGCCCGTTAATTTCTATTTACTTGAACCTAATAAAGTTGTGTCTTTATTTTCAAATTTTTCTAGAATCTTACCCATACAAGTACAACGATATGACAAATCACCATAAAAAAAGATAATTCTAGATTGCCCAAACTTGATAAAGGAATACAATCGTTATATGAGTGGAGTAGATCTTACAGATAGTCTGATTGCTAGTTATAAAATAACTATAAAATCCAAAAAATTGTACTTTTAAATGTTTTATTATCTAATAGATGTCTCATTAGTAAACGCCTAGATCCTTAACAAACGTGCAAATACACAACGTAAAGAACCTTCAAAAACTCTTACGTTATCAATATTTCGTGTTAAAGTTGCTATCGAGCTAATGTTATCGGGTTTAGCAACTGGCAAACAAAGAAGTCCCAAATCAAATATAGAAACAAACTTGCAAAATAAGAAACGACATAATTCTGCAGCCTACTTCTCTCCCCAAAGAGTGCAACAAGACCAGATGGCACATTGGCCCATTTTGCACAATAATCAGTGACATTTACTACTCTGAAGATGCAATGTCTTGCAAAACGTCAGTTTGTTTGGGTTTACGAACGACAACATGGCAAAGGTCAAGTTCTATTTTTTGTTTTGGTTCTCAAGGAGAGACTAAGAGCAAGCCTAAAAGTCCGGGTGTTTATCTACAACGCGGTCTAAGCCAAAAGTTGCTTATAATCAGTGCTATAGTAGTTAAAGTATTTACTAAAACTCTGTAAAATACACATTTCTTTGATTAAACACCTCTGATTTAAATTAACATCTTTTCATTATGCGCAACGCAATTACGCAATGAACAAGCAATTATAGCCATTCGATACAAACGTTTAATTCAAATTTGAGGTTAGTTTTGGATTTGTCGTTGTTTCGCCAATGCTTTTTGTGCATTTGTTCCGAACACAAACGCGTTTGTTGTTTAAAGCTTGTAATTTGTAGGAGTAAATTATCTTTTGTTTTTATGTCATTGTATAACCTTTAAATTTGCGTTTTAGTTTTTTTTATTACACGTACGATGATTTTTCTGGATACAAAACTTTGTTTTTGGATACGTACAAACGATTTCTTTTGTTTAGTTTTTTAGTGCGTTTTACGGTTGCAATTTCTACAAATTTCTGTTATATTTACAATTTGTACGCAAGATGTTAGTATATGTACAAATGGATGATTTTCCGATGAGTTACGTTCTGCGATGATTTTGATTATGGATCTTTAAAAGTAAAAAATCAATCAGATAAAGAATACAAAAATTTTAAATATTAAATTACGTATTACAAAATTAAATTACGCATTTTGCAAAATTTAAGTGTTGATCTAATTTAGAAAGAGTAGAAAACCGAGTGATAATGTTGTTGTAACGAGACAGACGTAAAACCTACAATTTTAAATAAATCTGGAACAAATTTCATAAATTGCGCGTAAACTTTGCCCTATACTTATATATCCCACCAACAACAAAACGCGCCCCAGTTCTAAAACCCAAAACGATGAAAACATATAAAAACCGCCGCACTGTCTAAAAATTTTCATTTTCTTCTTCGTCTGAACGTTGTTTCTGAAGACGCTTCAAACCTTCTGAAAACCGTTTTCGAACCTAAAAATTAAGTGTGTCCGCCTGGACCTGGACCGTTTACTTTAACTACTAATTAAACCATTACTGACCACTGCAACGATTTGAACCTGAGGTTCACATGTCGTAACAAACATCGACTCATCTGATTCATTTTCATCAATCCGTCCGTATATTCAGTAAATGTTGTTTTATAGAGTGTTATCCTTGTTAGTGCTTGTTTAACACTTAATAAACTCCCCTTAAACAGTGATGTAAGCTTGTATTAAGATTGCAGCAAACTTATCGTGACAACTATAAAACTTGTAGCAATATTGTCATCACAAATTTGGAAGCTTGCAGCAAGTTTGCTGGAATTTGGCTAATGAAGAAATAACAAACTTATAGAACCTTGTTTTGACAAACTTGTAACAATATTGTTACGTCTTGCCATGAGACGATTTGAATTTGCAAAAATGTTACAGTTCCTTGTCATGGCAAAGTTTAAAACTTGGAAAAATGCTATTGAAATATGTAATCGCAAGACTTACTTACAGACATATTATCATTGCTTGTCATAGAAATTTGTCAAACTTTTAGAAATATCACTGTATTTTGAAGAAAGGTACAAAGAAAATTAAAAAAATGATTTTGCTTATTGATACCGTAATTAAATAAAGACTTTTTTCTACAAACTAGTTACAATTTCATCAGTTATTGTTTGTTTGTCTTAATTCTGTTCCATTTTCACCTATCTTGAATTAATTATACAAACCAATAAGTGCACCAAAATACAATAAATCTTATCCAAAAAGTATACGATGAGTAAACAAAAACTTATATAATAACGTGGTAGAATACAAACACCAAGTAAATCACAAACACGACTTTTGTTAACATAAAAATGGCAAAACATGCACCGATATTTATTCGTTTACGCCGGCGTACTGCAAATTTGCGAAAGAAAATTTTTTGCATGTTTGCAGCAAGCTACTCGAATTTTTCAAGCGTGTCGTCAAAGTTGGCAATATTACTAGTAATGCTGTAAACTTGCAGCAAGATTCGTAAAGTTGGCACGCAAACAAACTTGCCGTAAGTTTACGTGCCATCTGGTCTGTTACTCTTGGTTTTGCAAAAGTAAACTTATATATTTATTGTATTCTATTTTTTCTACTGTAATTGTTTGCGACTAACGCCTTGGTTAGATAATTTAACGCTTGTTAAAGACTTTGGGATTGAGTTAGAATAACAGCAGAATTCACTACAGACAATTTTTAAGAAGGGTAATGGTAAGACAATCCATTTAAATATCTATTTGTGTTTATTAGAGATTAGTTTTTCTAGAAATTACTCAGTGTTACGTCGTTCATTTAGAGATGTTAACTGGTGGACAAGATCACCTGAAAGTAATTATATTTCAGAAATTTATTCGATTGGAAGAAAAATTAATATTGTTAACAAATCGTTATTTGACTTTTCACTTAGAACTCATCAGAATCTTTTCGCCTTATGATTGGAGTCTCATTGCTCTAATTTTTTTTAAACACTCCTAAAGAATTGAAGGGATGGTTACAAGTAATCATTTAAAAAATTAGTCCCTACAAAACGTGTCGCCGATGCAGAAGCAAAACCACGAGACTGATATTAATTTATCTTCACGATAATTGTTCTCTACAGAAAAAGCTACTTTGTCGAAAGGAGTTAACTTTGTATTTGCTCCAAAACAACTTTATATTGAAAAAATTGTATCAGTTGTAGAAGCCTTTATCTAAGCAGTTCTCAATCTTTTTGCAGAAGAAATCTGCTTTAGAACTACAAAAATTCTTCGTTAGTCAAGAATTCTCTAAAGTAATCTCCCAAAATCAGAATTTTTTCTATTAAAGATTCTTAAACAAGATAAATCTATAGCCATTCTTAAAGCTAAAAGGAACACTACTGTTCCTATAAATCAATCAAATTTTGATCTACAATCTTTTCCTAGATGAGTCGTTAAAGTCATTTCCAAAAATCTTTCTTCATCTATTGGAAGAGCACTTTCTAATCTTATAAAAGAGTCGTCAATTAATTAAACCGATAAACCGATTATCTAAAATTCATAAGTCTAATATTCCTTTTTGACCTATTATCAGCGCTATCAATTCACCTATTCATAAAATCTCTAAATATATTGCAAGTTTATAAAAACCTTTAGCAGGGAAGACTGAGTCGTTTCTATTCAATTCGGGGGTTTTGTTTAAAAATTACATAATTTTTGTTTGCAACCGACTCACATTCTTGTTAGTTTTAATTAAAAAAAAAACCTTTGTTATTTAGCAGCATGGTCATTCTACGTTCAACGAGTTTCTATGTCATTTAAACTCAATTAATCAAAATATTAGTTTTACTATGGAATTAAAAGGAAGCTTTTCTTTACTATTTTTATACGTTTTTGTTAATAGAAATGAAGCTGGGTCATTATCATATTTAGTTTATCGAAAATCTACCTATACAGATAGATATTTAAATGTAATGCCTTATCACCCGTCTCAGAAATTATCAGTAGTCAATTCTACAGTGTACAGAGTTGTTTTCTTAAGTCAACCCCAGACTCTTTAAAAAATAAATATAGTATCTAACCAAGGTGTTAGTCCCAAACAATTGCATCAGAAAAATTATTAAACAATCTATTACAAAGTTTACGACTGCAAAACGAAGAATAACAATGGAATCTATATCCCAACCAGTGTCGATTGCTTATCTACCCTATGTCATAAGTACCATAGCCGTATAGGAAAAATGTTATTCCTTTTCAATCTGACGGTGTTTATAGCATTTCTTGCTTTTGTAGTTGTGCATACATAAGAGAAACGGGTAGAAGTGTGGAAATTCGTATTATAAAGCATCAAAAATGTAGTCTTGTCAAACAATCTTCAAAATCAGCGGTAGCGGAACACGAGCTTAAAACAGGTCATCAAATTTTGTTTCAAAACACTAAGATTTTGGTTAATGTTTCTAATTACTGTCAGTAAAAAATTAGGAAATCTAAGTAAATAATTTTTTATCGATTAGTGGCCGGTCTATAAAAACCAGACTTGACGGCCCAATCAATCATTTTGCCAGGCTTTAAAGATGTCCACTGCGACGATTGACAAAAACTCAGTTTGTGTGATAACAACACGGGAGTTGTCAAGAATAGATTGTATTACAATGTTTATTTACTTTTGAAATGAGTCAGAGACTCCTAGTTACAATAAAATTGACAATAACTTGGTTTTAAAATGCGAGTTTTTTGGTCTCCGCTCGTCCACATCTTTGATTGTTCTCTGCAAGAACCAACAGTAATCCTGCACCATGTTGTGATTAAGGGGGCTTCTAAAATCTTTCAACATGTTTGTTACTCACGGCTCTTATGTTTAACGAAAAGAAGGTGAGATGCAAATGCAAAAATACATCTTTAATGACATTTGGCAATCGATGTGCTGGTAGGCTGTTAGCAAATTGTTCAAAAATTCTGCATCGTTGACTGCTCTATGGTTCTCATGGTAATGGTGCACAACAAACACAATTGCGTCCCAAACTAATTGTTCTCGTTTCTCAATTTTGAATCACTTTGTATTTTTGGTTTTACAGAAACTCCGGTTTGTATCACTTTTCATCTTTCCAAACTTGTCTTTTAGATACTGAAAACCACGATTTTTTAGATACAACGCTGCAACAAACTGTTTTATAAGACTTAGTTTTATATAGACTAGAGGTAAGTAAATCTTATTATGTTTTACAAGATTCTTAGCAGTAGGGCTACAACCTTCACATCACCGCAAATAATGCAATTACGCTATGAGTACTTAACCAACATTAAGATACTGTTTATTATTTTATAGAGTTCCTTTATTTCTACGACATAAACAATAAGAATTGATGTTTTCTCGTTGTAATTGTTTAGTTCTGCCACTTTGAGACTTTTTGAGCTAGAATCAGTAAAAAGTTTTCACTCTACTGCTACGTACTTGTTAATTATTTCCTTTATGAGCACAGTTACGTCATGACCGAAGCAAAAACTGTGTTCAACAGCATAGTATGCTGCGAATTTTATGTGGCATACACAAAAATTTGCAATTGTAGCATCTCTTTAGATTAAGTACTATTGCTTCAGTCTGGAATCCAACAGTTCAGACTTTTCTTTCGAAAGGGACAAACTGCGAACCAGGTCGTCCAGTTCCACTTGGTTGATAAAATGTGGTTTTTCAAGTGACAGTGTCTGTCGGAATTATAGTGTATTCCATAGCTTCAGAGTCACTATCATTATTTTTCTTTGTTGTTCATTGCATCCGATGAAGGAGGAATTGGTACAGGGTAATTTATACTATGCACCATAGGCTTTAGACTAGAGTGGCAATCAAGATACACAATGTTTGACATGTTTTTCTTGCGGTACCGGATATGTTTGTCATGCAGAAGTAGCAATCACAGTAGTGATCCTTTGCTCCCGTCAAATTATAAGAACAGCAAAAGAAATTTAATTTCATTCACCGTTAATGTTAGGCCAAAGTAACAAACAGTGCAGGAGAGATGAAGAGCCAAGGATTATAGTTGTTCTCCGATGTCACATCCGAAGTATTGTTAGTCAGCCATACGTATCCTTTTGGTCATGTTCTTGCGGTGGTAGGACGGCGTATACTTGTCACAAATGTAGTAAAACACACACGAGCGATTCTCACGAGTGGTACATTTTAGAGGAAAAGAAACATCTAAACATAAAGTGTAGTTTTCTAATGTATTTTGTTGATTTTTGTTTTGGTTTCGGCTAATAAAAACAACTGCTTACTAAGTCAAATACTGTACTGACTACTTTAGGAAAAAAATACATTTTGTAAAAAAATGAATCACGGAGATGAGAGGATATTAACGGAGTTGAGAAAATACTTACAGGTGGAAACAAAAACAGAGTATTATTGAAGTAATGGTGCATTATATTGTTTGGCAAACAGCATTTTGTTCCAAATGCCTTTGTAATGTGTTTTTCAAAATAATTCACTATTTATTGTGTACCAGCATTCATTTACAAAACTTTGACTTTAATTCTTATTTGTGAATAATACCACTGCAACATGGACAATAGACTGAAAGATTCTAAAAAAACATTTTTTGGCATTTAAAAAACTAAGAAAAACGCTGTAAAAATCACAAAAACAGTAACAACCAACTGATTGTAATGGAATGTCGGTCGGTCCACATCTGACGTCTAATAACAAATTTAACTCTTTAATATAAAACGTATTCAATTTATACTTATGACAGTTATTGTAGCAGTTTAAGGATGAAATTTCTCGCATTTCTATATAAGTGCAGTTTGTTTGCCAAATAAACTCGTGAGTCCTCATTAAACCTTTTAATTTGGGCAAAACTTTTGGAAGGTAAAACTACACTTACACGCAGAATAAAAGTTTGAAAATCAGGTATGCCGTGAGCTACTAAAAAGTCGGCTGTTCTTTTAATACAGCCTCCGACGCCAACAGGGTCCATTACCATGCCTCTTTTCGCTAAAATGCCATCTAAAAGTTTTAAATATAACCAGTTTTGAAAGATACGCTGCAATAAACCACATCATTTTACGATTTCTGTATTGCCTTTATGTCTTGAATATTTTTTGTTGATGCAAAGTATTTCGTACGTGTAAAAAATGGGTTTAAAGATTTGTAGAACTCATTCGCCAATTCTGTTTTTGTAATTTTTATTTTATCTTTTACAGTTTTTTTGCATACTATAGGACGTTTCTTTATAATGAACTCTATTTTTTTAGACACCCATTTGTAGTATAAGACAGTATTGGCAGCCTCGAATTGGTCAATGATAAGGAGTACAATTTTTACACCTGACGCAGGAACCTCATAAACATTTTTCATCAGGTTTGTCATTGGGACAACACATAGTCTTGTAGTTTTTTATCATTCCAAGAAGTTTCATTTTTTGCACAACCAATGCAAAGTTGGTATGCAAAATACATAGGCTCGTATCTCGTTTATTAACAGACGGCTGAACAACCCAGAAGGATCTAAACCTACAAAATGTAGTATAACTCATTTGGGTTAGGTTTATGGTTAAAAACATCCAATACAGATTCTTCATAGTGTCGTTTAACAATCTTTTCTGCTTTTTAATTCTATTGCATGTGACAAAATCTGGTTTTCCTGGACATAGTCTACTTGTTTCATCGGATTCAAAAAATTACTCAATAATCTATTTATTTTTTCTTTTCTATTTTTCGTCTTGTATTTATTTGCTATAGCTGGGTCGTTTTTTTATGTTTTGATACTCTGTCGCCATAAAATCCAAAATTTTTTTTTCATTTTTTGTATTTAATTGCTGGTAATTTTCTGTTAGCTAGGTTCTCATGATCTTATCAAAAACTAGATGCCGTTTAATTTTTCAGATACTTTTTGGTTTTTTGTTATTTTCTTATTATTTGACGTAGTGGATTGTTTTTAATTTTTATTGAGTTTTTTCGTTTTCTTTTTTTTTAACTTATCTTTTAAATTTTTTATTTCTTTACGTAATTGACGCATGTTTCGTCTTCTTCTTAATCTTCCCTTTCGTACTTTTCAATCTTCATCTTCTAGCTTTTCTTTTATTTGTATTGGGTTTAGTGGGCGTGTTTCATCCTTGAGTTTGTTTGTTAAAGTTTTTGCATTCTTTTTCTTGTTGTAACTGATTTTGCTGCTTTTTCTACATTTTTTCGTTGTATTTCCTTTCCTCTATCTGTCATTTCAACAATATTTTTTAATTTACCGTCCTCTCTTTCCTTCTTACAACGTTTTTTTTTCTTTCTTTTTTTCTTCTTTGTATTGCTCTGGATTACTTTTTCTTACTGCTCAAAGCCTTTTCATTGCCTCTCTCTGTCGTTCTTTTTGTTTTTCTTTATCACTAGACTTTTTTACAGCAATTTCACCTGAATAAAAAAATATTTATAGAAATATATTACATGATCAACTGCGTCAATGTATCCTCAAGTCCGGACATTAACGGCGTTGACCTACACGGAGTGGATGTTTTCATTTTCAACTGATAAAGTTATATTTTAATTAATGACATCACCTATATTGGGTAGTAAGTAACATAACCACAACAAGAAACAAAACGAACAACCACTTGCTTTGGCATACAAAGTACAAGTGAAGTAAACACGTGTTATCCTTAACACAACACAATGTTATTTAATAACGGTTTTAGAAGTGATTCAGGGAGTTGAGAAATATTACGAGTACACGGTAAGTCACCACCCTAGTAGCACAAAATATATGTACGATATTCCAATGATCTTGGTAATGTTTTCAAGGTTTACATAACATCAGGTAAATATTTTAATTCTAGATACTTAATGCAAGATGTAGAAAACGTATTCTAAATATTGTAAAACTACATAAAAACAATGTTATAAAAATATGTACCAACAATATCGTTCGTGTATTCTAAAGTCACAAGTGTTTCTCAAAGTTTCACTGACATAAAACAATTTTATGCTTGTAATAGTAAGGGCTTCCACGGCCGGAGTCTATACTAAGATAAGAACGTCTTCCGGGTTTGGACCGTGTCAATGTTGTAACCGAAGTTGCCAACGTTTCGCCCACTTGCTTGTTCATGTGGTTTAGTCTACATTGGTGAGACCGGTCGTTCCGTCATTACTCGCATTTCAGAACATGATCGTTGTATAAGGAAAAGGCATATTTCTAAGTCTGCGGTTGCTCACTACAGGTCACAAGATAGATTTTGATAACGTTTCGGTGATTGCCAAATCTCCATTCTTTTTTAACAGGAAATTTCGAGAGAGCATAGAAATCATCAAACACCTCAATAACTTCAATCGTGATCATGGTTTCGAGCTATCCCCTCTTTGGTTTCCGGTCATTAGTCCTTTATCGAAAACACGCCCTCGTTCAACCGTAACCCAATCAGAGTCGAGCTTAACTAGCCGTGACGATACTTCTTTTTTATATACGGAGACTATTTCTTTTTAAGTCACTTCTATCGAGTTTAGAATCTGACTTGGTTCACAAGTTGATAACCTAACTTTTGAGAAGTGTTTAGTTAGATTTCGGTTGCTTGTTTGAGTTCTTCGATTTCTCTCACGCCCTGATGAAGCCCCTTACGAAAGTGTGCGAAACGTTGGCAACTTCGGTTACAACATTGACACGGTCCAAACCCGGAAGACGTTCTTATCTTAGTATATTTTATGCTTATTTTTAACTGTACTTTTAAATTTACTTATTTATAGATGTTAAACGTTTTCCTTAAATTTTTTTAAATTTTTGTTAACAAACTTAACAAGATGCTCTCACGATTTAAATATGGTTATTTTAAAAATTATTTTTATGTGCGTGTATTTTAATAAAAAGTAATCCAAAATCATAGTATGTAATCTGTTAAAAATGGTATAAGAAACGCAATTTAATTATTTAAAAATTACGCAAGATGAATATAAAATCGAGACATCTGCGTTAAATTAAAAACCAATTGCGTTATAACTAAAACTATAGTAATTTTGCAATAATAAACTACATTTGCTGCAAAGAAATCTTATACAAGGTATTGTAATTCTGCTGTGAAATTACTATTAATGCTAGTAGGTATTTATGATTTTAAAGGTCATCTTTCTTACAAATATTTTGGTGGGATTCTAAACGGGTTTACGCAAAGTACCTTTTAGTAAATTTTGTAGAATTCTTTGCAACATTGAAAAAGTATATTCTTTGCCTGCTTTTGGGTACTGGGGTCAGAAACAGTTATATAGACAACAAGAATAAAGGAAGTTGTCTTTACTAATACGCATTTGGATTTCCTGTTTGCAGTTTGCGAAGTTTAAATTTTTGTATCGAGTTTTAGTGCAGCGTAATAGTATAATCAGGTAAGTGTCTATTAATTTTCTTATTTTTTATTTTTGTATCATGTTTTCTAAATTTAAAAAATCAAAAAATCATTTTGTAAATAATTTATTTTAACGCAGCGAGTACACCCTAAATTTGATGTTTGCTTAGTTGGCTGTTCAACGTTTAGAGAAAATAATTCAAAGAAACTAACGGTCATCACAAATAAGAAACGTAACTATGGCCAATAATTAATAAACAACAGATTTTAAAAAATATATAAATAAGTATATGCAAAAAACAATTTCTAAAATTCGTTTGAATATTATCTTTATTTTTAGAATAGCAATCCCCAGAAAATGCTTTTGTACACTTTTAAAACTAGTCATCTTTAAAGTTTTTTGTAATTTCATTAATTCATACTAGTCGGTAAAAAGACAAACATTACAATATATAGTAGATGTTTTATTAAAGTTATTAAATAAGTAGAAATAATAATGCTGTTAACATTTATCTCTAAACCATATTTAAAAAAAATATGTCTCCATAGAGTTGAGTTGAAAAATTCAAACTAAAATCATTTGTCGGTATATTTCATACCAATTGAAATAACTTTAATACATTTCATTGCATTTCATACTTACTATTATAAAATGTAGTTTTTTTAATACAACTTGGTAGAGTAATTCTGAATTGTAGGTTTTTTTAGATGCCATCACAAGAGAACATACTAATGTAACGGATGTTACAAACGTAAATCCGTTGCGTTATATTTGGCAATATTTAGAACATTTATGTAGTACCTATGTAATATGTAATGATAGTAATAAGTAATTTTAAGATACAATTTTTTTGTGTACTTATTTTTTAAAAATGTTTAAAATGTATACAGGTTATATATTTATGTTTTATTCATCATAATCATCATTTATAATTTTGTTTTGTTAGTGTCGTTTTTATAAATAAAAGTGTTTTTACAGAACTTCTGCAGTGTTTCAATACGGTTTAATAAAAACTGTACAATAAAATATAATTTGCTAACATACATATAGGTAGTAGGTATATATTTGAAATATATATCACAAATAATAGTGATATACATCTAGAACAGATTAAAATGTAATATTTCCCATATATTGGAAACAAATATTGAGACAACATTTACATCTAATGTTTGCCATATATTGAAAACATATATTTAGAAGATATTTGTAACTAATATTTAGAAAATATTTCTTTTATATAAATTATTGATATAACATTACAATAAATGGGCAATATAAAAAAGTGTGAAACTTATGTATTTACCAAATATTATTTACTAATATCTTACGTATATTTTGTGCTAGTAGGGCAGTTTAAAAAATGTTGGTAATTTTTTTAATTCTACAATTCAACTAATGTTTTTCTAAGCTACTTTTGTTCCTACTTGTCAAACAAAAACTACAAATAACATTACTTTTTCAGGTACTAATTGCACGCAATGATATCAGAACACTACTGGTGCGTCTCACGGTGTTGAGAATATTTGACTTTGATGATTTATTCCAGAAATTAAAACAACAAATAAAGAAAATATATTTGAGATATATGAGGAAAACAGTTTCTTAATATTTTTTACAATTTTCACGACACTTCATTATTTTAAAATTAATTATAAAGCTTAGGGTACGCAAAAAATGAGATTTCTTAAGAATCATTCACACACACACACACAACAGAAATAACGTTTTTTTTTAAATTTGTTAATACTAACATTATAATATTGTTTTTATATTGTTATACCAGATAATTTTAAAAACTTTCTATAACATAATTTTGTTGGTGTTATAACGTATAACACTTATAATGTAAAACGCCTATTTCTATTGATTGCATTAGCTAGAATTAATCTGGGATATATAACACTGGGGTAAAACAATCGCATGACCTAGTTTAAATTTTTTAAAGCAAATGCTTGTATATTAGGTACATATAGAAACAACGGTTATTAAATTTAATTACCAAGTTTAAAATACAAAAATTGTGGACAATTACAAAACCAACGACATTTTAATACAATCATTAGACTTTTATTTTTAACGCTTACAATCACTAATTTAAATGCAAATTCGATGGACAACCTAAAATTGATTTTACAGCAAAAATTTATTGTAGTAGAAAATGTTTTTATTCAAATTTAATGACGCTATTTTTGTATTGCGTACTGATAGTATGTAGTGATTAAAGCTAAACAAATGCTTTTCCTTTAGTCTTGTAATATACTATTTAGTGAAGTGGAACCAAAAGGTAAAGACGCATTTTTTTAATGCATTTACCTATTTAAGAAAAACTATAATCCCACTTGACGTAAGTGTCACCCCTACATTCTAATATTGGCTTTAACATATCCCCTATTTTAATCAGTTCTTTAAGTAGGCAATGGGGAAATAAAAATATATAGCTTGCAGGACAACGAACTGTTCTTAAAGCGTACGTACAGAAGGTCTAAAGTAACATTTACACCGCCGGCAATGATCGAGACAATTGCAGTAATTTTCTGGAGCCGTTTAAGGCAGGGTATGCATACAGGGTAAGATGAGGGCGTTTTACAATAGCAATATATTTTTTAAGTCGTATAAGAATTTAGCTTAATAGCGTTTCGTTTCTGCGGACCGAAATTAAATTTGTTTTTCGTTTACTGGCGAATTCATAATATTTGTGCCATTATTTTGCTTTAAGGATTACCAGTAAGCAACGAAGGTTTATTCTTAAATAAAACTTTTTCTACTTCGAAAGATTATTTTTTTAACATTTTTGTAGTTATAACTACAGAACATACCGTACAATTTAATTTTTATTAAATATTGAAAGATTTATTTAAAAAAATTGAATAAAGAATACTACTTCAAATTTTCAAAATATGTAACATCCATAGTTTCTCATTTTTATTTTTTATTGCGTTTTTTAACTTTTATTTGATGTATATATTTACTTAATTTTTAAAAATCAAAATTTAGTATGCAAAGAATGTTTATAAAACCGCAATGGCTTATTTGTCTAATTAAAAATTAAGTAGTTTTGCTAATATTGTTTTTTAAACGCCCTTATTTTAAGGCACGTGTTGATATTAAGTTAAATAAAAGCCAATTTTACAAAAGCATACGTCCCTCCATAGAAGTCAACACTAGTATGCAATAGAGCAAGAAACGTTGCTGTTCATCCCACACAAGCGACGATATTAACTGAGCAATGCATTAAGCACCCCAGCTAATACCCAAACCCTAAATTAAAAATCACTTTAGGCAATCACAAACAGTCATAATATTCTGATTGAAAAATTAAAAACCCTCATTGTAAAACGTGCCGATGTATAATTTATTAAACATTTATTGAAGTTAAAACACTTATCGTTACTACAATAATTGATATTTATTGGTAATTTATTTAATAGATGAATTGTAGATAAAAAAAGTGAATCTTGATTTAAGCGGGGTAGGTAATAAAAAATAATTTATTTTTTATTAATTTTTCAATATTTTGACCCACCTCTAATCTGAATGTTTCCGTTCTCTGCATTCACATTTCGCAGCTTAAGCTCCCCAAGTTGCGTTGCATTATTGTGTAGAACGCAAATATTGATGACACGTGCTGGATTACTTCGGTAAAAAGACAGCGCACCATCTGATGTATTGTGATAACGTAAAGTGGTTACGTAGGGTTGTATAGCAGTCGTGGCAGATTAATACTGTTTGTTAGCTATCGTTTATTCTAGAGACAACAGGAAGAAATCAAACGCTCAGCAAACAATAAACTGGTATTAGATAAAGCACAAAAGGACTTGTTTTTGTTTAGTGTGTTGTGCGTAAATTAAACTGGAAAAAACAATTTAATACACATCCTAAGTAAACTGTTATTTATTTTGACTATTGATGTTTGAAGGCATTATTACAACAAAGTTCAAATAAAACTGCAAGTTTTTATTAACTCAATAATCGTCATATTACATGACACAATACGTACTATATTCTGATAATAAAATTAGGTAAATAAACTTTTGTTGTATATTACAAGAAATATGTGACTAGTTTAATAACATTATTTTTACATTAATTAATTTCACTAAAATTAACGTAAAATTTAGAATCAGTATTGTAACAAACTTAAGCATGTCTGTAGTTATTCTGTAAAAAACCGCGACAACTTCAAAGAATACGACGTCGCGCATTTCAGAGAGAAGTAAATAAACTCTGATAAATTAGTCATCGTGAAATATACTAAAATGGATATTTCTGGAATCGATACGTGCAGATATAAAAGCTGCAACAGACGAAATGATTCATTTATTATTTAGTTGTAGATGCCGTCTGGTTAAAAACAAATAAATGACAGTAAACTGTCACTTAGTTAAAATATTTTGTAGCAATCTTCCAAAAATTGGAATTTCGTGCAAGAGAGCCAAGAGACCAAGAAAAAACATGGGTACCATATACAGTCAAAATCTGTTGTGACGACATCAAAGAGGTACTCATATTTGGTAGTAAAAACTAATAGTCATAACAACCGAGGAACATAGATTTCTTCATTTCACATAAAACGTAATATAAACACAGGACTTATACGAGTACATGTATTTATTATCAATATATTTTATTTATAAAATCTATAATTTTAACTTGTTTAGAACATCTCTGTCGTGCGTACGAATTTTCTAGTTTACGTTGGATTTTAATTAATGGCCATAATTTCTCTCACGTTAAACTGCTCATCAAATAGAACAATGTTTCGTTATACTCTAACGACAAGAAGACGATCATTCAGATTTGACAGTATAACCTATTATTCAGTTTTTTATCTACATCAATAAATTCCTCTACTTCTCTAGTAAATAAAGTAGCTTTTGAACTAATTAAAATAAACAAATGTTGTGGTTGGGGCTATTTCGGAGCCTTAAGCTCACTTGTATTTTAATATATAAAGCGCCGTAAGAAGCAATTGCGCGCGCACCAGGACCTTGCGTTGCAGGAGTTTTTTTTTGCATGAAGAGTTGTTGTTGAACAACACTTGCAATATACGCGTTGTGCGTCGGAGCGAGTTGGCTCCTTTCCGCCAATTTGTACCTTTATTGTAGATAATGCTATAGTGTCGAAATTAAATTAGTTGTATTGTAAACAGTGGTTTTTACTTCCGAGCGGGTTGCGGCCCAGTGCTTTGTAGGGTCTTCCTTTTTGAAGGCCTGGTAATTTAAAATCTTTCAAAATACAGTCCACTCCGATTAAACTTTAAGCTTAACCATTTTGGTGGTGAGTGATTAAAAATAATAATAAATAAAACTTTAATAGTTGTAAGAGCTGTGGAAGTACTGTAGTGTTTAACGTGTATCACGTGCAAGGTTAAAACGTTACGTGAGCAGTGTTAAGAGAGAACATTAGCCTTTCCAGTTTTCCACCTTCAGGAAAGAAAAACCCGCGAGGAAAAAGCTTTCGGAAAGCAAATTTAATGGATTTTTAAATGCAAAGTGTTTTCTTAGAACAAAGGGCTTTATGTGACGCCATGTTGGAGCGCGCAAAACAATGCCGGTTGATGCTTTATTGCCGGTAATATAGAGTGCTTGGTGATCATTCAGCGCCATCTCCCTTTGAGAGGCCAGCACAAGATAACCAGCAAGGTTACAGTTTCCTACCGTAGCGCCACCTGCTGCTGTGAAGCTGTCGGAATCTACTTGGAAGTCCTACCGGCAAAGGGCGGTTTTGTTTGGAATTAGCGTCGCTTCGCCATTTTAGATAAGGGAAGCAAATGAGGGGGAAATTCCGTCTTATGACAATTTTGAGGAATCGTATACTTCCGCGGTCGCAAAAGTTGAAGGTTGAATGTTACCGTAAATGAGCCCTCGAACACTCCTCCAGTTCAAAACGGTTTCCACACAAAGTCCGAAAATATCCAATTGCCAACAATTTCTTTACCCTCCTTTGATGGCACTTACCAAAATTTTAGGAGTTTCTTCGAAACGTTTCAGGCGCTAATTGATTCGAACGATAATTGGTCTGAAACGCAAAAATTCCTTTATTTAAAAAATTCTTTAAGAAGTTCTGCTACTCAAATTATCCAGGAGTTAAAAAGCGAACCAGCTAGCTACAGTTTGGCAAAGAAAACGCTTAAAGATCGGTTTGACAACGTAAAATCGTTACTATTTTTATTTCCCGATAGTTTGTTCCCCTAAGCCCCTAAGCTTACCAAAGTAGCGAATCTTCGCGAAATATACGATAAGCTATTTAAATGCTTAAAGGCTATCGAAAATGAACAATTATCGGACGCTGAGTATAAAGCAGCAACCGTCGCTTGCATTATTAAAAATAAAGCAGACAACAAAACAGCCGAGGAATTTGCTAAGCAGTTTCCAAAAAGAATTCATAGCATAGAACAAAGCTTAGAATTCATTTCGCGTCGCTGCGACATTTTAGAAGACGTATCTAATTGCGCAAAAATTAGTCCGGTTACATCCGCCACCAGTAAACCTCATAATAACAATTCAACCTTTAATAAAAAAATCAAAACCTTCTCACAGGTTAATAGTTTATGTGTAATTTGTAAGGAAGATCACAACGTAACCGCATGCCCTAAATTCATCGACATGCCAGTTGATGTTAGGTTTTCAAAAATTAAAACTTTAAAGATTTGCAAAATTTGTTTAAGACATGAGAGAGATTCTAAATGCACCTCTAATTTAACATGTCGATTCTGTCAACAACAACATAATCACCTACTTTGTTTTAATTCAAATCAACCAAGTATTGCGAGCAGAGCGCAAGAAAATCCAGTTGAGGCTTCATCCTCAAAGGTCACAAATCAAGCTACCACATCAACTCCAACAACATCTTGTAATTTTGTACGAAATGCGGAGACGCTGCTGTCTACAGCCAAGCTTCGCGCAGTTAATAAAAATTCCAAAATTATCGTTAGAGTTTTGTTGGATAACAGTGCCCAAAGTAATTTTGTCAGTGAAGAACTCTGTCGTCGATTAAATATTAAATGTGAAGCAGTTAAAGTTGAGATTGCTGGCGTGAATGGAATGACCTCACCCTGTTTTAAGATGGCTAAGGTTCAAATCAAATCCCTAACAAGAAAATTCAATTCAATAGTTTCGTGTTTGGTCTTACTCAAGGTAACCGGCCGGCTAAATAGAATTACGTTCGATAGAACAAAATTACAAATTCTTCATTACATTCGGTTAGCGCACGATACATTTAATCAGTCCAATGACATTGATATGTTGATAGGATCACAAATGTTTTACGAATTAATATTACCAAATCGTATTTCACTTGGTCGGTCCCTACCTTTATTACAAAAGACTCTTTTAGGGTGGTTA
The DNA here is from genome assembly GCA_035610365.1 of Aquatica leii. NCBI lineage: Eukaryota > Metazoa > Arthropoda > Insecta > Coleoptera > Lampyridae > Aquatica > Aquatica leii. Next base: position 18,588,989 of record CM069434.1, on the reverse strand, counting down.
GTTACAGGAAATTTGCCGAAACGTTTATCGCAAGAGGCGTCTCCGGTTATCACATCCGCACATCACCTTTGTGTTAATGATTGTAATGACTTATTTCGGGAGTTAAGTAGCTCAATAATAAATTTTTGGCAGCTGGACGAGGTAAAACCCAACACTCCTCTATTCTTATTATCGCCCAAACAAAGGTATTGTGAAGATTATTTTTTAAATACAGTGACGAGAGACGAGACCGGAAGATTTGTTGTTTCTATACCCTTTAATGGCAATGTTTCCAATTTAGGCGAATCTCGCACGATGGCAGAAAAACGCTTCGTGCAGTTAGAAAGGCGGTTTGTCAAAGACCCAGCTTTATTCCGACATTACACTATCTAAGACGTCGTCGGGAGTTGCTCTCAACGATACTAAAATAGTAGGTCCACCATTTCAGGACAATCTTTACGATGTTTTAATTAGATTTCATTTGTATGATGTCGCGATTTGTGGCGATATAGCAAAAATGTACAGAATGATTAATGTAAACTTTAGGGATCAATATTTCCAACATATTCTCTGGCGAGATAAGCCACGACAACAATTTGACGTTTTCAGGTTGAATATAATCACATATGGGACGAGTGCGGCCAGCTATTTAGCCACTTGAGTTCTTCAGTAGTTTGCTGAGAAAACATTAAAAAATTTCCAGAAGCGTGCGCGGCCATTAAAACAAATTGTTACACGGACGATTTTCTTTACTCTTGCGACTTAGCAGAACGTGCTCGCGAAATAAAAGAGCAAGTGTCGTCAATACTTATTTCGGCAGAGCTTTTAATTTGAAAATTCATCTCAAACAAACTAGAAGTTTCGCATTCCGGTAACAGACTCGATGAAGCCACCATTTCTTTAGGGGAACTAACGAACTCGAGAGCGTTGGGGTTACACTGGGATTCGGTAACTGACTCCTTGTTTTTTGAATTCACTCCTAAAGACCGTTTGCAAGAGAACCATCTCATCAGAAATTTCGACATTGTTTGGTCCTTTAGGCTTAGTTTCGCCGTTAGTTATTAGAGGAAAGTTGATTATTCAAAAAACTTGGCAATTTCAATTAGACTGGGATGTTCCAGTTCCAAAAGAAATATCTGACCTCTGGTTAGAATTGAAGGAAGAATTGAGATTTTTACATTCGGTTAGGATATAAAGATATATGATTCCGCCAAGAGCAGTAACTATCGAATTACATGGCTTCTCTGATAGTAGCTCTTATGCATATGGGGTTTGCTTTTATATTCGCTGCATTTTAAGTGACGATACAATCGTATCAAATTTGCTTACTTCAAAATTCCGAGTAGCGCCATTGCACACAACAACTATTCCACGACTTGAGTTGTGTGCGGCGGTGATGCTGTCTGAGCTCACCAATAAAATAATTGAAACGATGAAACTTCAGTTCCATGCAGTTTTTTTGTGGACGGATTCTTCTATCGTTTTACATTGGATAAATTCTAGTCCCAATAAATATAAGGTGTTTGTGGCGAACCGCATCGCAGTCATACAAAAACTTTCGAAGACGGTAAATTGGCGACATGTTAAAAGCGAGGATAATCCTGCCGACCTCGTTTCTCGGGGAGCTAGTTTAGCAGTGTTGAATAACAATTCGGTTTGGTATCATAGTCCGAAATTCCTGTCATTAAGTGCTGACAAATGGACGAAGTCGAACGTTCAAACTAATACTTTAGACGATTGAGAAACAAAGGCACAGGTAAAGGAAGTAAACGTGTATAACGAAATCAAGAATCCATTTAGTGCATTCATTTTTGACAAGTTTTCGTCGTATTCAAAGTTTTTTCGTTGCTTTGTATATGTTCTTTGGTTCATCAATAACCTAAAGGGTAATAAAACATTGCGTAAGACAGGTAGAGTATCGGTTGAAGAGCTCAGCAGGTCTTCTTTTGTTTTAACCAAATTATGTCAAAACGATACATTTGCCAACGAAATTGATTTACTACAGAGGGCAAAACTTATTAAAAATACTTATATTCAGGCCTTGCGTCCGTTTATTGATGAAAGTGGTTGCATAAGGGTGGGGGGTAGAATAAAAAATTTGCCATTTTCTTATGATAAAAGGCACCCCTTACTCCTTCCAGAAATTCATAAATTTACTACATTAGTAATTGATAAATACCACCGTCAATTTTTACATTGTGGCCCTCAGCAGTTGCTCGCGGTTATTAGGGAGAAGTTTTGGCCCGTATCAGGCCGGGATATCACAAAGAAATTTGTTAGAACCTGCGTTACTTGTTTCAAGGAAAAACCGCGAGTTACACACCCAATTATGGCTGATCTCCCTACTAAACGTTTGCAAGCGAATGCTCATCCCTTTCATAGCGTTGGAACAGACTTAGCTAGTCCCATCCTAATAAAGGACAAACGCACGAGAGGAGCGCGTTTAATTAAAAGTTATATTTGCATTTTTGTCTGCTTGACGACCAAAGCCATGCATTTAGAATTAATGACTTCTTGTACTACGGAAGCCTTCCTCAATTGCTTGAAGCAATTTATTGATCGTAGGGGGTTACCGTATGCTATCACTAGTGATAATGCTGCATGTTTTCGTGGAACAAAAAATAGTCTTGAGGAATTTCAAAAATTATTTAAGAACACAGATTTTAAAGAAACTGTATGTGATTATCTGAGTTCGCGTTCAATAAAATGGGAATTTATAAACCATCGTTCGCCTCATGAAAGAGGCATTTTGGAGAGTGGGGTAAAATCCGTAAAGGAACATTTGAAACGTATTCTAGGAGACTCAAAAGTTGTATTTGAGGATTTTTATACTACGTTAACCTTAATAGAGGCCGTATTAAATTCACGTCTTTTATCATACCTATCTACCGATCCAAATGACCTGCAACCTTTAACTCCTAGTCATGTTTTAATTGGGCGTCCTCTGGATTCGACGCTTAGCCCTGACCTGACAGACGTTGCCGAGAATAGGTTGTCAGCTTATCAACGAGCCCAACAATTGGCGGCTCACTTTTGGAAACGTTGGAGTCGAGAAGTGGTTCCAGAGTTGCAGCGTTTAACAAAGTGGTTTCAGCATCAAAGCCCACCAATTAAAATTGTTTCGGTGGTTCTCATTCAAGAAGATGGATTGCCTCCTCAAAAATGGTTGTTGGGATGCGTTACGGAGCTCCACAGCAATACTGACGATATCGTGCGTTCAGTGTCGTTGCGCCTGGCAAATAAAAATATTATAAAACGGTCAGTGCGTCGAGTGTGTGTTTTGCCTTCGGGTAGTGAAGTTTAAACATTGTTTAGTTGTTACCGTATTAGTTTAGTTGTCAATAGTTGAACGCTTGTTTAAATGTTAGTTCTTAAGTATATTTAACCGGTTTAATCAATGTTTTTTTTTGGGAATGTTGAAACACTTTTAGTTGTTTCAAAGGGGGCGGTGTTTCGGAGCCTTAAGCACACTTGTATTTTAATATATAAAGCGCGGTAAGAAGCAATTGCGCGCGCACCAGGACCTTGCGTCGCAAGAGTTTTTTTTTCGCATGAAGAGTTGTTGTTGTTGAACAACACTTGCAATATACGCGTTGTACGTTAAGGGTCGGAGCGCGTTGGCTCTTTTCCGCCAATTTGTACCTTTATTGTAAATAATACTATAGTGTCAAAATTAAATTAGTTGTATTGTAAACAGTGGTTTTTGCTTCCGAACGGGTCGCGGCCTAGTGCTTTGTAAAGTCTTCCTTTTTGAAGGCCTAGTAATTTAAAATCTTTCAAAATACAGTTCACTCCGATTAAACTTTAACGAAGCCTAAACAGGGGCATCTGTTTTCAACGACATACGGCAGAAGGTCAACAGATTCCGAGTTAAGAAAACACGTTTTATTAATTTTTGTTATTAGTATTGTAAAGTTTCTTATTACTACTAATTTATTTATACTAAAAATATATGTACACGTTTGAACTAACCGAACTAATTAAATCTAAATATAATAAAAACACTTACACTATATAATTTATGTACAACACTATCACTTACACCAAAATAAGTCCGCAGATAACTATTTAACACTTATTGTTTGTTTACACTAAAATCATGTACAAGGTTATACACCGTAGATTTATCTTACACGCGTTAACGACTTATTTATTTAGACTAGAATAATCTTCTTAACACTACCGTCTTCGAAATACGAGAAATAACTGGCCTTCGATTGGTTTGCAACGAATTTATACATGTTCGCGAAACGTTCGCTGTTGTTCCATATCCTTCGGTGAACGTTCTAAAACTTCGAGAAGGCTCATGAATATGAGAACGTTTCAGTATTATTAAGCGTCATACTTACATAGATGTAGAATAAAATATTCGTCATCTGCGACTCGACGTTTTTGTTTTTATCTACAACGAACGTAGTCCTTCGAGCCAGATTTAAATAAAAAAATTAAGAAAGAAAGCGGTATTCATTCAACAACACGACACCTACTCAAAAGAAGAAACGTTCATTTTTTCAAACGGCTTCTCTTATTTTTCTTCTTTCTTCTCAAGTCAATCCAGACAAAATACGTACTGACACATTATTCAACTAAAAAATTACGATACCGTATTTATTATAATTACCCTTTTGTGTTGTTAAATGCTTTGTTCATTATAAACGATGGAAGCTCATATTAAAAGATGTGCTAATCTAAAAACAAAATTGACTTAGTTAATTTATACAAACTATCTCACCAAAACTGGATATTTTAGAATTAGACGTAAGCCAGTTAAACGAAAAATTATAAATGTCAAACTAATCGATAATTTTGAATCCGTACAAGACGAAATAGATTCGATTGTCGATCGAGACAATTTAGAAAAGCTAGCAAAAGAACGTCCTAGTTTTGAAAATTTAATTTATCCACAAATTGCAATTGCAAAAAAGTCAATTAAAGATACCAGTCAAAATCAAACTTAAAAGTGACGTTTTTCTCTCACTCTTTTAATAACTATCAAAATTGTCAACGATTTTAAATTACTTATTATTCTTTTTAATATTAAAGCGATTACTAAAAAATGTGCACATGGTCTTAGAAAATTAATTAATACGGTTTCAAAAACTGTTAAAGCTTTGAAACACTTTGATCAACCAGTCGTCCGTTAGAACACGCTTGTTTTAAATTCTATACGGTCCTCCAAAAATCAGAAAACACACAAAAGCGTGACATCCCTTAATAATATAAAAACGTTCTTAAAATCGCGAACGGATTTTTTGGAATCGCTCTAAAGCAACCAAACCGTAAAACATACAGTAAAGGTGCACAATTCTTATACAAGCAATAACAGCCGTCCTCGTTCAGGCAGTAGCTTGCTTGCGACCAAAAATAACAATTATAAGTCAAAATGTGCATTTTGCAACGATACGCCTTAAACTCAAACATGTAAAGAGTTCTTGAAGCTAACGGTAAAGAACGTTCCGACAAAACTAAAACATTACGCCTTTGCTTAAACTGTTTACGTAGAGGAAGTCTTTTACCTGTAGAAGTCGATCTTGCAGACAATATAACTTCAAACACCAGACTTTGCTGCACTGTGCAAAGTTCGGCAACAGTGTACCCCAAAATGGTAATTTCGATATTTGAAAAGTAGGTACACAACACTTCAACCGTTGTTGCTAAAGTAAACAATAGAGCTACTTTATCGGCCCGTATATGTTTTGGCTATGTTTTGTTATCAACCTCGTTGATACAAATACTCAATGATAAAAGAAGTTTGCATGCTGCCAAGACATTATTAGACAGCGGATCTCAGTCGAGTTTTGTTACAAAGGAATTAGTTAATAGGTTAAAAAATTGTTATTGAAAATAACTGGGCCGTTACGAAAAGGTACGCTACACGTTTCAAGTTTAACATTCCAAACACGCTAGCAATAGCGGACCCAACCATTGACAAATTAGGAAAGACAGATATGTTTTTAAGAGCGTACGTGTTTTGGGATCTGTTTTATTCCGGACAGATTTTTTAAGCTCAAATCAACCAAAGTTACAAAAAACCCGCTTCGGTTGGATCATAGCCGGCCCTCTGCAGACGACACCAGCAAACAATACGGCAGTTTGCAATATTGGTTATTTAGACATTCACAATTGGATTGCGCAATCTTAGAAAATTGAGAAGAGAAGATAGAATCACAGGCGTACTGTAAAAAAAAAGGTTTGTCGTAGCCTTGCCGTTGAAAATGCCAACTGAAAATTTAAGTGAATATTTTGGTCAAGTCAAAAAGCGCAAATTGTAATTAAATCAAAAATGGAAATTGCAGTACGCAGAATTCAGAATACATTTATTTGGGTCATACGATTAAAATTTAGCAAACGGATTTTAACGACAATGTGCGCTATTATCTTCCGCGCCATGGCGTCTGTAAAGAAGAAAGTTTAACCACAGAATTAAAATTCATTTTTGACGCTTTGACTTCAAAGGGGTTGTCTCCTAATAATATTTAATTATCTGGGCCTGTGTTACAAGAAGAGTTGACTTTAATTCTGTTGCAATTCCGACAACACTCTTACGTGCTGGCGGCCGATATTGAAAAAATATACCATCAGGTTTTAATAAGTCCGGATCAGATGTCACTTTAAAAAAATTTATGGAGAGATGAACTACACAAAAAAATTGACACATATGTCTTAAGAACGATGAAGTATAGCACAAATGCAGCGTCATTCTTTGCCATACGCACCTTATTTAAACTAGCAAAAGAAAACGAAACAGCTCTCGCACATTTCGCAAACATCATCCGCTACAATTTTTACGTTGATGATTGACCAACAAGTGCGAACTGCAAAAATAGCATAAAAACTTTAAGAAATTTTAAAACAAGGTTGTTTCGTGCTTCGTAAATTTTATTCGAACCATGCAAAAGTTCTAAGGCATATCAAGAAAAAAGAAAACGAAAATACAATTTTAAAATTTGGCGCTATTAATACAAAATACCAATTACCAAAACGTTCCACCGACAAATAATTTAAAGCAAAATATGTAGAAACTCACAGATTGCATTTATTAACAATGGATTTTATGGTTAAACACCAAACGCCTCTTTTAACTCGTCAAAAGTGTGAATATTGACATTGGCTATCATTGCTTTTGAGACAATTTCTTTAAAAGATGCTCTAGTTATTTTCTTCTAGACAATAATCGATCTTCGAAAGTCATCACATTATAACTTGATAGTGCAACGGTGTCATGATTGCTATTAAAGTTATTTTCCTTCTCCTCATCACTGGTGCCTTTATCATCAGAAAGAATTATGTTAATCAACTCTCTAATTTTGTCTTTCTACATTGTAACTAATGTTATTACTAATGTTATAATGCAATGCATAGTTCCACTTACAAGCGGTTGGGGTGTTCTGAGGGAGCATCTTTGCAATGTAAAAAAATATTCTTAAAATTTGATAGAGCTGTTGAATAAGTTTAAAGATGCTCGTAATTTTTTGTCTCTAGTGAAACAGTTTAGAAAAGTAGTGAGTAGCAAAATACCTACAGACATACAGATGTTGTCATCCGAAATGCTAATGCGTTTTAAATGACAACAAAATCCGCCGTGTGAAGAAAGGATTTGGATTGCAATTTGTCCGGGGAGGTGGGATATTCTGAACCAAGTAAGAATACTTGAGATAAGGAAGTAGGCTTAATGTTCTTTTTGGAAAGTGTTTCACATCCGCTGCCATTCACCTAAAATCAAAACTTTAAAGTGACGCTTGGTCTCTAAAAAGAACGGAAAGTCGTTGAGCGAAAGGTGCTAGTCAAAGAAATTGCACGTGCGAACTCTGCTAAGAACTTTGGTGCAGTAAATTTTTGTGCCAAACGAGATGTAGGAGAGGATGCTTGCATATAACATAGAGGGTATCTACGGGAACGGTGCGATAAGTCCTGAGAATAGTTCTAAAGAATAGAGATTAAAGTGAGTCCAGTTTTCTGACTACGTGGGAATGTCAAAGTTTATGGTATCAAATGTCTAGGCCATAGGTGAGCATAAGTATAACTGCACTGTTAAAGATATTTGCAATAGATTTTTTCTGTAGGTATTATTTCAAGCATGGGTATTTATAGAACAATTACAAGACACTCTTATACTTTTCAACCACGAATGCGCAAAGTTTTACAAAACTCAATCTGTCATCAAGCAATCAAAAAGTTTATGGACGGGAACGTTTTTAAGATGCAGTGAAATATTTTCTTTTTAAGTTGAGTCAAAAACCATGTATTTAGTTTTGTCCGCTGAAACCATGACAGTGATGTCGTAAGCGTATGCAAAAATATCGCAGTCTGCTGGTAGTTCTGTGGTAATCAAGTCGTTTACAACTAAATACACTAAAATTAGCCCAAACATTAAGTTTTGTGGCCACCTCTTCGTCCGTCGTTTGACATAAACGGAACGGAATAGGTTCGAGGAATAAGAAACTGTTCGATAAACAACTACACGCGTCGCGCCAGCAAGTTCTCTCTTAACAACGAGAGTTTCTGTTATTGAGGGCCACTATAAGTTGTTGAACGTTCCAAAATGTCTATAAAAATTGCAAGTCTGTATTTGAAGACGAACGGTCGTACTGTAGTTGGAACAATGGAACTTGCCTAAAATAAATTAACATAACCGAGGTTATGCCGGGGTCGGTTATATGTAAAAATCCGTGATTGTTTGGAAAACTTGACAGAAAACACAATAAAAAGTTAAAAATCACATGGCGCCAGGAAGGTGTAAAGCTCAATGGACTTCTGGCCCGTGCCAACCACAAGCCCGCTCCTAAAGGATACACTCTAATTGGACTTACCTTAATAGAGTGCATCTTACTAAATAATGTAATAAACAAAAATTTCACATAACGCGAAGGCTTTCGAAATTAAAAGCTGGTTTACATTTAACTATTTAACATTTATTTAATCATTCAACACTCAAAACAAAAACAAAAAGAAACTATTTAAATTAGCGCAAAATAAAATTTAAAAAAAATAATAAAATAAAAAAAATGTAAGTTAAACATGAAAATTAAAATTAAAGTGAATTGAATAATCGTATTAAAACAACATTTAAAGAAATAAAACAAATAAAAATAAAATCATAAAAAAAACAATAGAAAATCTGAATTAACTAATGTTTGCATTAAACAGAAATTAATTAAATACAAAATAAAATATTCATCTATTTTAAAATCAGAATGATAATTTTAATAAGTTGTGAGATGATTTAATTTTCCGGTTAACGTCAAACAAAAAATTTTTAACACAGAAATTTTGTCACATATCATTTTAATGCACAATTACCATTTACGAATTGTATTATCGATAAAATCGTTAATTCGCAACACTTATTATTTTTTTTCTTAAAACCTAAAGCTTTTAAGACACTTAAACGCGTAAATAAAATTCACCAAATTTAATTTGTTGGTACAAAATAAACACCTTAATTTTTTTGGTAGTCCATCTAGGAAAGGGTTGGTGGTTGGTATAAAGGTAGCCAGCTGACAATAGCCAGACAATAGAACGAGAAGCTAAACACAGTTGACAAGCATCAGACGGTAGAATTTCCACAAGCCGCCATTGAAGCAAAATTGGCACCGTGTCGCAAAACAATTCACGATTCCACGGTACATAAAACGAAAAACATTTGCAAGCGCGTAAAACCATAAAGAGCCGTAACTTATGAATTATGGAACTATTTCCAACACATAACTAATAATTCACTATGCTTTCTTTCTTTATGTTTTCTGCGAATACTTCAACTTCCCTAGGATTGATTTTACCTCACACCTGGATTACATTTCGATGATGTTTAATGGTCGGTAAAAATTGTGAATCTTTTTCTTAACCCAAAATTACTCATATTGAAAACCTCACTTCGCTACCACCTCCCCCAAGATTGAGTCCAAAAGTTTTTGAAAGAAAACAATACCACTAAAACGTGCAAAAAAGATGCAAACAGATTTAATTACGACACAAAAGTATAGTTCGAAAACGGCCTTTCATACTGTGAGAAATGCTAAATCAATAAAATATTTTATTTAATTACGGTCATAAAAGATTACTTGTTGAGACTTGGTCATAACAACTGTCTAATGAATTATAAAAATGACTTTATTCCAAATGTAATTTAATAAAACTAACACTAATAAACCAAGTACGAATGCACTCTGAACGTACTTAATACAAAGGACTTTTAAACAACCTGCTAAAATACATTTAATTACAATTAATCTTGGAAGAGAAAGATAAATTACAACTGAAATTTTTAGAAAACAAGAAAAATGCCAAATCAACATAAATGTAGAATACTGATGTTTAAGCAAGTAATAATTTAGAAATAATTTAATACAAAGTTTTATCAACAACTTTGATTGACAAAGTTGAATCTAAAAACGTAAAATAACTTTCTTAAATCAACGTGCAATCAATAGAACAATCTTAAAATACCTAAAATTTAATTACCGAGTCTTACACAAAAGAAATCGCACAAACTCAAACGACGGTTATTAAATTACGTGCAGCGTCAGTCGTTGTTTTGCCTAAAACGAAGCAATACTGACTGGAATAGAAAAAAAAATGTGCAGGAATGCTGTCATGAATCTTTTAAAGAATCACACGCTGAAAAAAATTGGCCAGTTCTGATAACAGAGTCATCGGATGGTACGAGTTGGGATTTACAAGATTCTTCTTTCTAGGTTTGATAATGGTAATGAGCTTATACGCTTATAAAAGAATAACCACATTTAATGCATGAGTTGAACAAATTAACGATTGTAGACGAAAGGAAATTTTGTACAATTACACGTAAGACATTACAATGTATTTTGTCAGGTAGACTTCTTTTAGGAATTTTACTAGCCACCGCGGCTAAATCGTCGCTAGTGACTACCCAGTATTGTTTGGATCTTATTTGCGAATCAGTGCGGGATCTTATTTAAGCAGGAAAAGAACATTCTAAAATCGGATTGGTGTCAGGAAACAAGGAACAAATAATAGTTTTAATTGTCTCGTATTCTGTATCTGTTGCCGTCTCGGACATTGAAGCACGGTTAGATCAACAAAAGCTTACAATAGGATAACTTGTAAACTAACCCCACGGTCTCGTCGCCAAGCTTTTTTTAACGAATCTTTGACAAAAGCTATACTTTGCTGTCTTTACTGCTAGTTTGTACCAGTACTAGCGTAGCCGTATAAAAAGAAAGCCATTGAGCTTTTAAGACTGCTAGGGCTTTTTGGTGAAACGGAGTCTATGCGTTTGTAAGCAAAGATTCTCTTAGGGATAGGTTCTAGATGAGGGCTTTGACGGTTAGCTCAAATCGTATCAGTCGGTGGTCACTATTAATAACTTCTGGAAAAACACGCCAGCTTAGGATTTTTCTGGCAACAAAAGAAGACGTCGATGTTTGACAAGCCTTAATGGCTAGAGAAAGTGTAATGTTGGTGAGGTTGACAACACAGAGGTCATGTTACACACGAGGATTTCCACGCATTGTCCGCGCTTGTCGGTCACTGGAGAATGACAAAGCGGCGATTTCGTATTGACGTCACTTATTATTATAATAAAAACGTCTCTTAGTTTATCAAGAATTTTATTGAAATCTTGCAGATGAATGCGTACATTCTTACTCGGCGGCCAATACATGCTGACCATTGCCAACCGTAGTCATAGATGCTACAGTGCAGTTTGTATTAAATGGCTAAGTGTAACCACTCTGACGTGCTTCAAACTACTAAAAACAGTAGCCGAATAATACCGCATAAAAGAGGATGTGAAAATCCTGTTGAAGGGTGAAGCCGCACCAGCGAGTTTGTATTCTGAACCAAAACTAAACACGTATGGCTCTTGTGTCAGTAAGATGTCAATGTCATTGTCGGAGGAGAAACTCATAGCTTCAAAAATTGCAACTGGTCAATTGCAAAGATTCACTTGCGCAAACCTCAAAGCTAATTGAGTGTTCTTATTGTTCATAATTAGTGTTTGGTATTTAGGCATTGAGCTGTTCTATATGTGCTGAGGCTTTGTGTCTCATTACTTCACTTTTATGGCCAATACAAGCCCAATTTGAGCATAAAGTGTCTTGCACCGTGTTAAGGCAAGTCTTGGTGTTGTGATTTTCAGCACAATGGCCGCACTGTATTTTATTTTTACAGTCTTTTGAATAATGGCTAAACTTTTGACAATTAAGGCAATGCGTAACATAGTGACCGTTAGTTCTGTCCCGAGGGCCAAAGCAAAAAAAACTTTCATTTGTCCATTGACAAGATTTAGGATTTTATCAGAAACATTGTCAAAATTAAGTTATAGGATTACTTCCTTAAGCTGTTTAAGTGAGAGGTTTGTAGGAACATCTAGGATATAAACACGAGATAAGGATTTACCTGATAGAATAGTCATAGATAGAAAGGTGGATAGTTGGAGGTGGGAGGCAGCGTCTGCCAATTAGCATTTGTTCTATAAACAACTTAGCCATAGTCTGGTACAGGACAGGTACCTAAAGAACGAAGTCAGTCTGAGGCACCGGAGGTGGATTATCAAGCTCAAAGGCAGACCTTTAGATTTAAATAGCAAGCCGTGGGTTGTAAGATGGGTGCTTATATTCTCACTTTGTAACCTGTTCTGGGAGAAATGAGCGAGTTGCATTTTTGCTTTTGTATTATTCTTATAACAGATAGGATTTGAGCTATTCATCAACAATTTTTAATAATTTTTTTAAATAAACGTTTGGACGCGTAATTTTGTGTCGATTTTAATGAGTTTGATTTCTTTAAATGTTTCCTGCTGCTGAACGATGGATGCAGCAGCAGTCACACAAACAAAAAATTTAAAGATTGTATATAAAAATATCAAATTCAAAAGTTTAAAATTTCAATTTTGTACAAATGATTGGTAATCACTAGGATAAATTTATGCTCAAATTATTTTAACAAACTACTATTAATTGAATCAAATACAATAATCGTTGTGCAAAAAATAAAATTTTGTGTAGTTTATGCATATATACATTTAATATATAAACAATGCAAAATAAAACGTAAATAGAACAATATGATATAGAAGTTTTTTGCTTATGTAATTGCAAAGGAGTGTCAAGAAGGTTTGCATGGAATAATGTTACGTACAAAATACGTTAAAAAAAGTAAAGACGTAAATGTAAATTAGTCAAAAAACCACCGGACGCAATAAAAAAATGACAAACCGGATGCACAATTTTGGATTTTGAAAAGATAGACGTCAAACAATGCAAAAAAAATAAGCAACATTTAATTAAAGTGCTATAAATTACAAACTAAAAAAAATATAACTGAGAATGTTCATACATGTAGTAAAAAAAAACTTAAATGGTATATAAAAATATAAATATAAAAAAACAGCTATTACTCATATTTGCTAGACAATTATATAAGAACGGGAACACCCAGAAGCATCCTGTGCTGAAGCCTACTCGAACCATCAAAAGACGAAAGGTTAAGAAATTTAAGTCTTAATAAGAAATACGATTTATTGTGAGAACAAATTTTTTGTGTTTTTGCACGTCTCATATAACTGATTAATTAACAAATTCTTATTATGGGAAAATAAGTCACTTTCCTGCTATACCATAAAGCATAATCTACTTATCGTGTTTATATGTAAATTACACTATTTCTACTTGAGATTCTATTTGATTTGCCGAGAATTTCACATAGATCTTTTTTGTTTATTTTATAATCGGTTTTATTCTGATCTAAGAATTGTAAATACCGTAAATATACGATTTGCAAGGTCGTCAAGGCTATAAATTTACACTATTAATGGTAACTATTAAATATGCACAGTTATTTAGGAACTTACCTATTTTTTCTTTTTGCATAGGAATGTATACGATTACCATACTTGCATATAATTCAAAAACACTTAATTAAGAAAACTCGTTTTCCCATTTAATTACGTAGTTATAAAATATATCCTCAAAAGTATCTTTATTTGTTGTGTGTACAAATCAAATTCACATAATAAAAAAGTTCTTATATAATGTCAAGAACAATGAAATTTTATTTACGACTTGTGACGGGAAGATGAATGACAAAGAGCTTTATCATTAAAACAAAAGCTTTTTTTTTTGAGAAAAAGCAATAAGTTTTAAAGTAATTTTCTTGGAGTTGAATCTTAAAAGTCACGTTCAGATACGCCTCGTTGATCTGAGATCAGCCAACTGAGGCCTAAAGAGTAAAAACTCCGCTTTTCACTAATTACAGCGAATTAAACCACAAACATAACTTGCATGATCCAGGGAATTCTTCTTAAACCGCTAATTAATCCCCTTTATTGAGTCGACGTCCGCAAAATCTTAGCTTTAAATGTTGAACTTTGGCAAATTCTCACAGATTGTGATGTTTTGAAGGAAGGAAGTTCTAATTGGAATTATCAAAGAAAATGTAAGCTGTGCTATAATTACAAAGTAAATATAACGATATCCGCACACTTAAACTAAAAACCTTTAAACACGATCATTCGTATAAAGATTTTACAATAAAGTTAGTGAACACTAACGAATATTAACCCGAATTTAAAATTTAAAAATTTGTGTAATAAAATTATTAACTGCATTAATTTTTTATTGTTGTTTGAATTAGCTTTACAAATAATTTTACACGTATAAAATTTGCATAAATAAATATTTTTGCACATAATAGAAAGTCTTTGCTCTTCGCGCATCTATTAGTTACATTATTCTTAACTTGTTTACTATCACTAAATGTATTCATGCTATGTTAAGTTAATTTTTAAATTGAATAATAACTGCATTAAAAACTGTCTACAGTTTATAATGTTAAGTATCAGTGCAATATAACGTTAAAAGGATTCAAAAGTTTTATAGTATCTGTCTTAGCTCATTTGCTATAGTTATTTTAAAACGAGATTTTTGTTTTTTTTTGAAAGAGAGAAAGAACTTAACGTTTTATTTTTAACATCTGATAAAAGTTAAAACAAAGTAAAAATTCTGCTAAATAAATTTGATTCTTTTTAAGCACGCTGTTATGATGCATAACAATTTTAATGTTGCGTTTATTAATGAAAGAAAATTTATTTAAATAAAAAAAAATTAAAAACGGATAAAAGTAGTTATCGTTTAACTTTATTTGTTCACCTAAGTGTTACAAATTTACATTACATTACATATTCTTTACATTTATTACATTTTATTTTTCCTCCTCTTCTGCTTCTTCCTTCTCCATACTTTTTCCATCCATTCCGCCCCTTTTTCGTTTTCTCCAACGATCTCTTCTAATTTCTTAATCTCTTCATGTTCTCATGTGTTTAAGATCTTCCGTCTCTTCTCCACAACGTTTGCACATATTTTCTTCCCTATTTTCTATTTTCTGCAGTATTTGTATCTTAACTCCATTCCCACGCCTGAAGCTTGCTATAATTTTGTAAAAATTTTAATTTACATCCCGGACAAATTTTGAAAATAGATTTTTAAGTTTTGGGAAATTTTCTTAATGAGATTTGTCGTACCTACCTATCCTACCGGTTTTTTTTTGAAGGAGGAAATTTTTGGGATTTTTTAAGAATGAGGACACCTGCTGCGTGACCACCAAAAAAAAGTGCACAAATTAGATCCACAAAGTATTAATTATTACAAACCTGCGACTTATCATTGGATTTATTAATGCGAGCACCAATTTATCAAATCTCCACGTATCGTTAACTTTATATATATATATATATATATTATTTCCTGAGAAAAATTATTATTTCCTGAGAAAAAGTATTTGTCACCGTACTTTAAGTATATATACGGCGATATCAACAATGATTGACCTTGATTTTTCAATTCTGCCTTTATTTACATTTGTACATATAATAAAATCTGTATTTTTTTTCAAAACTCATTAATGTATTAGCGCCTACATAATAGACAATTTGTCATTCACGAAAATTTTTGTCAATAATGGTAATTTTT
Source organism: Aquatica leii (assembly GCA_035610365.1). Taxonomy (NCBI): domain Eukaryota; kingdom Metazoa; phylum Arthropoda; class Insecta; order Coleoptera; family Lampyridae; genus Aquatica; species Aquatica leii. Next base: position 18,573,063 of record CM069434.1, on the reverse strand, counting down.
ATTTTAATATCTGCATTTACGCCACTGGAAATAGCACAATTTTCATTTTAAGGATGCGGAACGGTAGTAGTGTTCTAGGAGCGGCACGGTCAAACCATAAGTACCTCTCTGTATATATATTTTTAAGAATTTAGTCAGCTATAAAGGTTGAACTTACTGTTTGGGAACGCGGCCATAATGAAGTGTATTAATAGTTCACCTCAATGTGCGTGACCGTAATTAGTAAATATAGTAAGTTTATTTTAATAAGAATTGCGCGCATTATGCTAAAATATACGTAAGTTTTTTGCCTATTAGGTTAAGCCGCGTGTGGTTTATGACGCGTTGGCTGTGGCTCCACGCGCACATTCGGTCTGCTTTTGGGTTCGTTTAATATACATACGTACATTATACACAGTGAGTCGACTTTTGATATTAGTATTCAATACACTCTAAAATCGTTGGAAATTTGTGATTTTTTTTGACCTCACCCCGAGAAATTCTTTTTGTTTTGTCTTGCACCGCCTGAAGAATCCCAATCCCTTCTTGAGGCTTAGTGTGGTCAGAATTTTTTTCTTGATTTTATTCCATTTCCCCTTTAAATATTCTGGAATCTCTTCTCCCTTGATATTCTTATAATTACCAATATATCTGCTTTCTTTAACTTCGATTATCTTTCCTGTTTTTTATGTCTCTCTTTCTATTTTCTTTCTTACCTCTACTTCTTCTTCCTTTTATCTCTCTACTTCTTCTCTCGCGTACCCGTTTCTTGTATAGTATTTTTCTCTGCTGTTTTGCTCGTACTTCACCCTCTTTTCTTTTATCTTTTTCCAACATTCTTGTAGTATTTTGCACTCGTTTCTTTCCCTCAGTTCTTTGTCGTATTTTGTAGCTTTTTTTCTTGTATGTACTGTTATTTTTTTTGCCTACACTCCCGCCCTAATACCCAAATCTAGTATTTTTCTTGTATCCCTTCTACTTCTTTATACTCTGTTTACACCATAATATTTCCATCCCAGATATTACCACAATTTTTATTAATTTCTCAAACAACAGCCTTCTTTTTTGTATGTCTACCCCAAACAACCTTTCCTCCCACTCCATATTTGTTCCATTAACCTGTTTCTTTTCCTTCGCCTTTTCTTTATGTGTTCCCCTTCCTTATTATCCTGCTTCATTGTGTTGCCGAAATATGTGAATTCCTTTACTTTCTGCACTTACTCCTCCCTACAGTTAAATTCCTTTTCTTCCCTCTTTTTCTAACTACCACTATTTTTATTTTTTCCGTATTTAATTTTTTTAAATGTATTTTTCAAGCAATTTTATCATCTCTTTCATTTCCTTTTCCTTTTTAACCACCAGCACTATGTCATCCGCATGCGCCAACGACTACACTTTCACTTTCTCTACTACTATCCTTCTTATCTGTTATTCTCTCATTGTCTCCTCAAAATCTCTCGTATATACTGCAAACAGACTTAGTCTCAGTGGGCATCCCTGTCTTAACTCTCTCCTTGTAACAAATTTGTCGCTGTCTTCTCTATTCACTTTCACCCTGTTCATTGTTTCAATGTAAGTTGCCTCCGTTCTCTCTATTATTCTTTCATTTATTTTTGTTTTTCTTATGTATTCCCATAGTTTTTTTTTGTTCACTCTGTCAAAAGCGGTTTTTAAATCTACCAGCAGTGCCACTATTTTCTCCCTTTTTTCTCTAGTTTTCTATTCGCCAAGTGTTTCAATATATACATATATATGTTGTCTATCGATTTTCTTCTCTTTCTGAATTCCGCTTGTTCGTCTGGTACCAAACTTCTTTTCTCTATTTCCTTCTGTAGTTTTTTTGTAGCATTGTCGCATATAATTTTTATGTCGTGCTTAATAATGTCACCCCTCTGTAATTCCTCACTTGATTCCTGTCTTCCTTTTTGTATATCGGGTATATGATTTTCTCTCTCCATCTCTACGGAAATCCTTTCTTTTCCATATTTTGTTTACTATTTCTGTCATCCTTTTTACTACATTTTCTTTCTCGTATACCCACTTCTCGCTTGTATCCCATCTTCTTCTACCCCCTTCTCCTTTCTTACTTTTTTGTTGCATCTATTACTTTGTTTTTGTTTATTCTATCTCTTACGTTCAGTCTTACTGCTACATTTTTCTTTGCTTTTTTTCTGTTTTCTGATTTTGTTCCTCTTGTCAATTCCAATGGTTGATGATCTGACTCCACCCATTCTCCCATAATAAATGTTTGCACCTGTTCTCCAGCTTCTTCATTTGTTATTATAAAATCTATTATTAATTCTTTTCTTCTTTCTATGTACGTATACTCCCCCATTCCTTTTTCTTCTCCGTTCTAATTATTATTTTCTACCCCTTTTTGTTGCACATTTCCAGTAGTTCTTCTCTCTCTTTATTTATTACTTTGCTTTTTGTTTGTCTCTTCTCCATCCCTTTCCTTCTTTCAATCCTTCATCCATCTCTTCTATCATCTTTTCTATGTTCTTTTTTGTCTCTTTCAATCTATTGCCTTACACCGTCACTATTGTTATTCTTGTTTTTCAAGACTGTATGTTCCTTTCTGCAATTTTTCTTTTCTATTGCTCTTTCTCTTTCTCTTTCTGACTTAACCATTGTCTTCTTATTTTCATTATTATACCCCCTTTGGTCTTTCTTGAGTTGATCCTTGTTCTTCATTCCCGCTACGTTCCAAAACAATACTTTTAACTTACTCATCTCCCCATGTGCTTTTTCCTTTCCTTTATTATTTCTTAGTCTTTTACTTCTCCATTACTTAATATTCTCTTTCCTTGTCATTTTGTCAACATTCTTTCCTTTTTTGTCCCCCTTTTTGTTTCTAGTTTTTTGTCTTTTGTCTACTCATTTTTTCTCTCCTTTCTCTGCTCAGCTCCTTGTATCTGTCGTTTCATATGTATCTTTGTCCGTCTATCTCTATTTTCCTATACTCCACCCACACTCTTTTCCCTTCCGTTTTTTTTTCACTGTTATGTTTATTATTTTTTCTTGTTCTCTCCTTTCATTCCATGTCAAATCCTAATTTAGATAAATACTTGTACTCCTTAATTTCTTCTTTTTCGTCATCAGTTTGTGCTTTTTCTCCCATCTTTCCATTTCCGCCAGCACCATCTCATTTTTTATCTCTCTGTTTATTACTGTCACCTTTTTCACTTCTACTTTTACGATTAATTTTTATTTTTTTTTATTTTTTGTTTTGTTGCCTGTTTCTTTCGATTTCCTTCGTTATTTTTTTAATGTGCAGTGATCTTTTCCAAATATTTGTATTTTTTTTTAAATTGAAAATGAAATGAAAGTAATAAATGAAAGGATGAATAAATTAAAATAAAAAAAAAGGATTTTATTTTTGTTCTGTTGCTGGCGGATATGCAAGTTGCCAACACTCTTATCATGTGTGAGTTTCCTCACTGTGTTTGAAGCATACGAATCTTAGACAATCCACAGAAACAAAACGTGTTTTGTTACGGCCTGTTAATCAAAATACGCAATATTTCTTCGACTTTGAGATGTTTGAGTTTGTTGAGTGCTAGAAACGCCTATCACACGCGGAAGAGTAGATCCGTTTATTATAAAAAGCATCACGGTCTTTCCTGTATTGTCAATAAGCAACAGATTTATTTTTATGTAAACTATGCAGCTAACAAGAAAGGAATGTAAAAAAATACTAACAGCCAGCGCCGAGTTTTGCGTTTGGTTATGTAAGTTGTAACCGTTGTTTAACATAAACGATTGCTTGTTTGATTATTTTCGTGAAGGACCCGGTATTTGGATTGACGTTATTAATTTCATGTATTTTGAATTTGTTTTAATGGATTGTAGATTGAGTTTAATAAGTTATTTTAGGTTTTTGAATTTAACTTCATAATTCGAAGTTGTTAATAAAGTTTTATATTTTGTTGCGCCGTGAATCATCGGCGATTTTGTTTAATTGACAATTTCTTTGTTAGATCCAAATTCCAGTGGTAATTTTCGTTTCTCTTCTGAGATATCATTGTAAATAAATATATTTTAGCCGTTTGTTTATTATAAGTTGGTTTAAAAGTTCTTTGTTTTAAGTGCATTCTCAGTACATTCGTACTTGATTTCTTTGTGAGTTCAATCATATGACGTAGAAATAAAATCATTATTTTAATTTATTAGACAACTTAATCTTTATGACAGTAATATAATACAATATTTTGTCAATTTGACACTTTTACGTAGAAACAAACGCCGTGGTCCAATACTACGATTTTGACGTTATTTGATCTGTTTGCCTACTTGTCGCACTTCTTAATGAGATTGTATTGTTTCATGAAGTTTCAAACACAGTCATTGTGGAAATGGTAGTCGAATAAGATTATATATATATAGGTGATTTTGGTAATAATGGGAAGTTGACTGATAGTCGTACGAAATCACTAAGTATCGGTGTGTAGTTGTCAGGGGTTAAAGTCACCAGCTTTAGATGTAGTAGTACCGCGGAAAGTTTCAACAATGGTACAGTGAAACTTTCCTATTTTGTAAAGCAATCACGGCTTACTGAAGTCAGTGTTCATTAGTTTTGTATTAGTATATATCGTGGGTTTGCGTGTACGTAGTATTTGGCAATTCCAATTCTTGCCACAGCGTGAAATAGACCTTGAGATAAAAGTGTGGAAAATGAGTCTTTGGGGAAAAAATTTGACAGATTTTACACGTTTAGTTGAATATAGATTTAATCCCTTTCTTACAAAGAAGTTTCTCTACTTGATCTGTAAAATGCCAATTTTAGATTGGAATCGTAAGCAGAAATGTTTTAGTCCAGTACGGGGATCTAGACAACGATTTATAACTGCTTGAATATTCCGTTTGATAATACCATTGGTTACTAAAGTTCTAGTAAGATGACGGAGTTCCGAATCTGGGTTGGCAAATAGAAAAAACGCAACGAACCAAAATTCAATAACAGAACGTTTTTATGTCGGATGATAATAAGCCAAACCATGAAGATATTTGTCTGTATGTGTAGGTTTACGTTAAAAAATGAGAAAGGACCATTCTGTTTAATTTTCATTGTAAATTTGATATCAGGGATTAATTTGATAAGAAACCTAGACAATTCAAGACAACTATGAGGTCAAACAATAAGTTGTCATCGACATACCTAAAACAAACTTAGAGTTTCAAAGAATTCCATAAAAATTTAAAACAGCGTGGTCCGTCCTCAGTAAAAATTTTCGTCCATACAAATATTTGTAGAGATGTTCTATAGACTTCACGATTGCTAACAACTCCATCCTGGTCACGCAATAATTCCTTTCTGGCCTAGACAAAACCTTGTTAAATACGCAACGATTTTAGCTTCTCCATATTGAACCTGGAAAAGGACCGCATCTACGGCCAGATTGCTTCCATCCAAAACCAAAAACTTAAAATTGGCGAAAGCATGTTCGCAGTTTTTATTCTATCTAAATTCTTCTCTTTTTTCGCTCAATTTTGTCAAAGGTTTGGCAATATTGGCAAATCCGGGTACAAATCATAATAAGAGGAAGGAAACTTCGGACTTGATGTTTATCGATTGGTCTTGGCATGCTTGCACTGCTCGGATTTTGCTGCGTCACTTTTTACTCCATCTCTGGACACTACGTGGCCAAGATATTGCACTTCTTTCTTAAAAACGTAGCTTGTTTTTGGGCTTAGTTTTAGATTTGCCCCACGTAGTCGCTAGAACACTTCCTTTAAGTTGTTTAAGTGTTTTTCAAACGACCTTCTAACCACGATCACGTCGCCTAGGTAAACCAAACACGTCTTTCAAGACAGTTTGCGCAAGATGGTTTTCATCAAACGCTTGAACGTTGTAGAAGCGTTATACAGGCCAAAGGGCATCACAGTAAACTGCCACAAACTAGTTGCAATCGTAAAATCTGTTTTTTTACGATTCTTGGGTTTCAACTCTACTTGCCAGTAACCACTTTTTAAATCTACCGTGGAAAACTACTGGAACCCTCACAGGGTGTTTAACGTTAATTCTTGGTAAAGAGTAATTGTTTTTTTTTGGTCACGTCGTTAAGCTATGTGTAGTCTACGCAAAACCTCGTTGATCCATCTTTCTTCTTTACGAGTACCACTGGGAACGCCCATAGGATATTTGAAGGCTCAATCACACTTTCTTTCTTTATATCCATTATTATTTGTTCGGCTCTTTTGTTGGCGTGGACGTTGTCGGCAGCCATCATAAACACTTTAATAATCTTAAAACACACGATGAGCAGAACCTATACTTAGGGGGTTTAATTACACATAATTTTGTAAAAAGACATTGAAGCAGACAAGTAAATGACGAAGACGTTCAGTATCATTCATTTTCATATAGCTACAGAGTTTGAGTTGAACGCAATACTAGCGCAGTTGAGGTTCCAATATGCTACAAAGCAATGCTTGCTTTACACGGCATATCTGCGAAATGTCTTCAAAACATCCAGTTAGTCACTGTTGGACACGTAGAACTAGACAAACTTGGTCGACATTCTAATCGCCGTCATAAACTTAAAGAAGATACGAAAATGCAGTGTACGAACATATTAAATCTTTTAAAGGAAGGAAAGCTCACTACAGTCTTCGTGATTCAGAAAGAATCTATTTACCAGAAGAATTGTATGTTAAGAGGATTCACAGAATGTTTATGGAGGATTACCCTAATAAACAAATATCCTATGAAACTTACCAAACTATTTTTGTTACCAAATTCAATATTAGTTTTGATTACCCCAGAACGGATACATGTAGCTCCTGTGACGAATATAAAGCACAAAAGTCCATTCTGGAGAAAAGCCCCTTTCAATAAGATGCTCTTTCGCGTTTGAACATAGAACACAAACTGCATTTTTTAAAAGCAGATACATTTTATATACGCAAACGAACCGCTCGTCTACAGTCTCAGAAAAATATAAAAATGGAAGCTATTGCGATGGACTATCAGAAGAACTTGCCACTTCCGAATATAAGCACTAACGACGTCTATTATAAGAGACAGTTGTCTTGTTACGTGTTCAATATTCACGTTCTGTCTAGTGGAGAGTCACTGTTTTATACTTATACAGAAACAGCTGGATAAAAGGGATCCGATGAAGTGGCATCTATGCTGTTTGATTTTATTTTTAACCATTTGGACAATGCTGTAGAAGAATTAGAAATCTTCTGCGATTCATGTTGCGGACAAAACAAAAACTATACACTATTTCTTCTAATATATTTCGCCGTACATACAACCAAACGTTTAAAAAACATTAAAATGACATTTCCAGTCCGTGGTCACAGCTACATGGAATGTGATCGTAACACGGGTCTGATCAATCAAAAAGCTTGTGTATAACTCCCTTCTGGCTGGAACAAACAAATTACCTCAGCAAGAGTGAAGCCTAGTCCATTTCAGGTAATAAGTTGCGAAGACCAAGGACTTTTTCGATCATGGACTACTTTCTTTGCTGAGCTTTTTTTCAAGAAGTGTCCGTTTGAAAGCAAACCGATCAAAGAACTGACCGTATCTCTAGGTATACCTAGAATGATTCAACACAAAGAAACGTACAATGGAAGCTACACCTCTTCTGTCGTTGTTCCTTCCAAACACAAACGGGAAAACTTCAGTGGGTTTCTTCCTGGTCAGTTTGAACTGCCTAATTTAAAATACAGTGAGAGTTCCTATAACCTTTAAAAAGTATAGAAACCCTCAACATCTTAAGCATTTTTGCGAAGATGCTAGTGCAAATGCATATTACGAGAACATACGTTACAGCCGTGATGTAGCTGAAGATGATGATGATCAGTAAATTAGCGTAAAAAAGTTTGTTTTTGTTAATTTAATGTTTTTGTATCGTGTTTTAAATTTTTAAATAAATTTGATGTGGTTTTTTTGTATTATTTTATTTTTTTCCGTGGTATGCTATTTGACGTTCATCCTTATTCCCCCCAATATATTGTACCTGCCCCTTTATATATTTTTTATCTAGGCCTATGGAAACAGAATGTAGGTAAGTATTTATGCAACAGATAGTATCTAGGTATTACTAACAAAAAACTGAAGCAGAAATAATATAATTTGATACCTGCATGGGGTTTTCAAATTTTTAAATTCGTTTTTCTCAAAACTAACATTTTGTGACATTCATCGTTTTTCTCCTGTACCCTTCAATTTGAGATACTGGCCTTTTTTTTCAACGTTACTGGATCCGAGTTGATATTTAAGATCCTTACTGGCATCGTGTTTTTCACTCGAACTAAAGTTCTGCCAAAGAGTAGTCTCTTTTCAACTAAGCTGCCCTCCACTGGTTCAAGCACGCGAATGTAGCTTACCCGGAGGTTTCCATTCAAGAGTGCCATTACCACATTTTAAGTGCACGTTTTTACTCAATAAGACTTGCACTGCTTGTAGTAGGTTGAATATGGAACTTTACCATCAAAATTTGGAGGTACAACTTCTAAACTTGTGCGTGGTTTCTTCTTGATGGTCTATTAAATTTTTACTGGTGACACTTCTTTTACCATGACAATTGATTTGGTTCATTCTTTCTTCAAACAGTTTAATTCTATTTTCTAATTTGTCCTCAATTGCTTTTATTTTCTTATTCAAAGATTCGCAAATTTCTTCTTTTAAATTTAACATATCTGTTTTGGTTTCTTCTTGAACAATTTTAGTTTGATTTTCTATGTTCGTTCGTATTACTTCTTTTACACTTCTAGAATGTTCTTCTATTTTTGGACAGTTTTTGTTCCATTTTTCTAGAATCTGCTTCCATTTTCAGAAAATATTCGGAAAACTTTTTTTTTCATTTTTGAAAATTTTGGGACAGCTTTTCTTCAATTTTCTGAAAATTTTCTCCAATTCGTTTATTTATTGAAACGAGAACATCAAATATTTTTGCACCCATTATGGTTTGATAACGAGTTACCGGCATAAGTTATATATAACGCGAATAAAAAGTTTAAATACACTACTTTAACGAACTGGAACAGCTAGAATTGTACGCTATAAACAAACACGCGAATTGTGCAGTAAACAGTTTTTTTTTTTAATTTTTATTTATTTACACGATTTTAACGGGTTTCAATGCCGCACACCTGTATCACTAAGGTAACAAATTTTAGAACTAATTTATTTATACACAAAATATTTACACGTTTATAACTACCAAACTAATTAAATCTAACGATATTTACAAAAAACACTATATAACTAATTTATGTATTACAATCACTCGAAAAATAATGACCGCGGATAACTTCTGTTTATCTGAAAACTGACACTTGTTTACATCAAAGTCACGTACGCTTATATTCCGTTTTTTTCTTTAATATGATTGCAGAGAATCTAAATACAGATTAATTTACTGTTAATTCAAATACTTATGTTTTTATTAAAGTTCATTTATTTTTTGTTAAAAGCAGTTTTAATGTATCTGTAATAGGCACTCGGATATCAATCGAGTATCGGAATAAAAATGGATGGTTTGAGTCGTCTATTCTTTTTGGTTGGCGGTCGTGGTGCTTGATGTATACGAGCAGTTTACAGATTATTTCCTTTCTACGTTTATGATAATTAGTTTGATATCGAAGGATCTATTTTGCAATTTCTTAAGTTTTTTAGTACTTTCTTCTTACAAAAGTCTTGTTAAAATTGTTTTTACAAAAATTCTGACAAAAATCCTTTGCTTCTAGAATTAAGATAAGTTAAAGATTTAGATGTATTCTTGATCAACAATTTACAATTATAATTACGTAATAAATATCTTCTCAAAATATCTTAGGCAACGACCTACAAAATTTACAAAATTAAGTTACTTTTAAGAGTCATTTAATTTTATACATATTTTTAAGTTACTACAGTTATTTATTTTGATTAGATTTATTATATGTTAGTGTAATTTATCTATACACAACAAGAACCATTAAATTAGGCTTGTAATGTAGGTTAGTTGGTTACTAAGAAAATGTATTAACTGTTACCCTTTGGTTTTGACTATATTTAATTAAAATCCTCTGCGTTTAGAAGATGTAAAAAAGGTTTTAAACGCGGAGTGCTTAACACTAATTAAAGCTTATTACAGCAAATATTCTAAGATAGAAATGAAATTAGTAAATATAGATAAGCTCATTTTAATGGAAAGATCAAGAAGGATAATCTACAACATTAAACTTGATGCGTTGATACGTTCCTATAGCTGTAATTTACGTCCGTCTTACAGTAGATAGTAATTGCGACAAATTTACTTTACATCGACAAAGAACTGTGCAAAAGCGCACTGCTTTAATCCCACTTGTTTAAATGCTTTGAGAGTCAGAGGTTTAAGGGGTTATTTTATGTGTTATATTTTAAGAGCGAGGCAATTAGCGAGTCAGTAGAGTGGAATTAAGTAACATCTCAATTTAAATATCTTAACAACCCTTCCTAGGTCGCCCTTTTCAAGTTCTTGTAGCCCTACTTAACAAGAACAGCTTCTCGCACTTATTTTAAAAATGTTTCTTACTTTTCTTAATTAAAAATCCACCACATCTGCGTTGATGTGTTTTTGTAATTTATGGAAATTGTTATTAAGTATTATTTATGATTTTTTTTCGAGTCATTAATAACGACGTTAAAAAGAGCTGTTCGAGAAAAAAAATTTTATAGTCGATTAAATGTATAGGTGGTTTTTGTGGAAATTCTTGTGATGTTCGGTGGAAAGATTGTAATCGGTAAATACTTATAGAATGTACACCGATATCACATTATCGTTTGTTCGTCTAACGTAAATTGTAATGTCGCGGTGAGAACAAAAGCGGATTCTTGAGGGCTTTCCACATCCACGGGCTCGGCGTCATCTGTGGGATGCGCGGTTGACATATTACAACGATTTATAATTATATACCAGCACCAAGGTGGGACCTTTCGTCATTCGTTATTACAACACAAGTTAAATGCTATATAAAACAAGGCGTGCAGAAAATTTGCTATTATAAATTTCAAGGTGAAAGAATGGTTATAAAAAACGTAATTGCGCACTGAATTAGACGCTAAATCAAACATTACACCTGCATAAATAATTTCGGATTAATCAATGTGTTGATCTACAACATATTTGTTGCAATTAATTTTGTGAAGTTGCTTAAATGTAAATAAGTTTTAATGTCCTCATCCGTACAGTATACAGTAACCGTATAATATAATTCTTCTATTTCTAACATAAATTTTTTTCCTAAAATATCGACTATTGATCTGACTTTGGCATTAACTTTTGCGGTTCTCTTTGATGTAACTTATTTACACAAATATCTATAAATAAATAATTAATATCTTCGAGTTCAGATATTTTACGAATGTAAACAATTTTAAGGTATTTTGTTGCAAATCTAATTAGATTGTTTATGTGCTTGTAAATTATAAATTGAAATTGAATATGGAATTATAAATACGCAACAAACGCATAAATGTTTTACATTTACTAATATTTGAATTTCAAGGTACTATACCTATGTAGCGGATGTAAAACTGTCTTTATTTTGATTATATTTGTTACTTTATTTTACATTTGCCATTTGTTATAATTTTTACAAGCAAATTTGCATTTTTTGCTTTCGGTCGCTAAATTAATATTCACTAAATTTCTTTTCAGTTTAACATGAAAAATTGCAATGCATGAAAGTTTTACATCGCCCAATAAACTTAAAGTTTTTATTCTTAATTTGTAATTTTATTAGTATTTTTTAAATTGTTGATAATAAACGGAAAAGTAGTAATTTAAAATCTACAATTTTTGTTATTTTTAAAGAATAAATTAAATTCATCAAAAAAAGTATTACCCTAAATATACTGTAAAAATCGCTAATTTTTTGTATTTTTATGTTACTATTGTAATACACAGTGCACAAACAACATTTCAATTTTTTTATAATCGATAATAATAAACAAATTTTTTAAGTATTTATAACTGCTGTTTTCAGTGTCATATATTTCACTACAAGTCATATAATTTACGTTTTGATACGACCGTGAAAACTTTTGCTTGATCGTTATATATACTTTATTTTTTATATAATAAGGAGGTTAAAGCTATTTTTTTAAAAATGATTTTTAATTAATATTATTTTTGAAGATTTTTTATTTTTATTTATATATTTATATATCAAAAAATTCATTGACATGACAAATAATGTTTTGTGCTTCAAAATATGCAATTTTTCAGGTTTTGTTTTCCATGGATGAAAACTGTAATGCAAAAAATTACTTTTATTACTTTAACTAGTTTTATACTGCAAATACAATAAATAAATTATTTAGTTTTATAAATTAAACAGAAACAGTTTCAACCTAAAAATACTTACCAAGTATTGTAAAAATAAATTGAAACAGACTGTTCTAAAAGTACCAATTGGTACACAAACAAGACAAAAACTTAAATATAAAATTAAAAAATAATATGAAAAACCAAAATTGCGATTAGTCGACACAATTTTTCCTTTAAGTTAGCTCGCATACTTTTCTGGGTTTTGTACCTTAAGTAACACCTTAATTATTGTTTTTAAATAACGGAAACTACGTGAGCTGCGACGTGAGTGTGCTTCCGCCAGAAAAAAATAATTTTAGTTACTCACAGGTTGCGCTTAAAGTTATACTTCAAAAATTATACTATTTTATAACAAAACTTTTATTTATTATATAAGAATGTAGAAACGCAGCTTTTGTTTTTGCGCTGGTTACAACTTTATGTTATTACAAATTTTAAACTTTTGCAAACCTTGCCATAAAATAAACTGGGTTTTGTTTTTGTGCTTGCGATACTCAACATAGAAAAATTAAAACATATACATAATTGTTTTTAAAATGGCAAGAAATTAATTGAGGATTATACGAAATGACTACAATTTAAAACAAAACGAATTTTTCATTACAATTATTAAATATTAGATAAGAAGTATTTACACAATTAACTGATTAAAAAAAAGCAACGCAACTATAACAAAAAAAAATTTTTGTAAATAGGTAAAGACAAGAAACTAAACCTATTTAACAATAAAGAGTAGTTTACATCTCTTATATAAGAAACATCATGAATGAAATACAATGGCAAATCCATCACATAGTAGTAGTTTGTAAATTGCTATAGAGATGTTTTTGCTCTTTTTGGACTCTTCGGCAGTGGGAAAACACTCTACTGTACTTCCACATGAGTTTTCTCTGGTGGCATTTTTTACATTTGTGTTGACATTGTTACTTTACAATGTTACACGTTGTGGTTTTAACCCGTAATTTATTTAAAACTTATTTGAATTACGCATATAATAATAAAATTAGTTTTCAACGTTTCCATCTCTATAGTTATTTATATATTTACATAAGAAACATCATCTAAATGATTGTACAAATATTATATATAACTAATATTATTTTTGAAGATTTTTTATCTTTATATATAAAACAGCATTTTTGTTAAAAAACCATTTTTTTATTTTAAAATATTTTTTGCTGACGTTTCGCCTAGCATGTAAGTTTTTTCAAACCATGATTATACATTGTTCTGCAATAAATATCTTAAGATTAACATGTGTTATACTTGTAAAATTTTTGATTAATTTAAATTAACTATTTTATATTTAATATTAACAAGATTATATTTGTTGAAATGATGAGTGTCAAATTGGATTAATTATTAATAATGAAAGTGAATTACTTACCAAATTTTTTTAATATTGTGTTAGTCATTTAATTAAAATTTTATTTTTATTAATATTTTTATTGCTTAGTTTTGGGTATAATAATGAGCATCTTCTTACTTTAATTATAAATAACATAGTTGAATATAAATTATTTTTTTATAAGTTTTTAATGTTTCTTTATTGAAAAATTTGTCAGATGTATTTATTGTGTTTTCTCGTATCTGCAGATATATGTATAAAGTAATGTACAATTTATTGCGCATGCATTGTGTGTTGTTTTCTATATGAAGATTAAATTAAATATTTGGGAATAAATTTTGATTTTAAAAGGAAGTAAGTGTTTATTTTGTGAATGTATTAATAATTTATTAGTTTGGAATAGATTTTACTTATATTTTGTATGTCGTTGCGGTAATTTATTGAGTTTTTATTGCGTTTTATTTCTATCATTTCTAGAATTGATCTTTTGAAATAGTTTTTTTCGAAGTGTAATATTTTTGGATGTAGATAATTGAAACTATGTAGATTTTTTATGGAATGTTCAGTTAGAGCTGTTTTTGTTTTGTCCTGATTTAAATGTTGGTTTTTGATACTGTTTTTTTGTTGTTGTATTCTGTTTTTGAGTAGTTGTTTACTTTGTCTTATGTAGATTGCTAAACAATTTTGGCAAGATAATTCGTATATTACGTTTGATTTGTAAATTGTTTCTGTACGGTCTTTTAGTTTAGTGAAGATATGTTTTTTTAAAATATTAGTGTTTTTGAAACTGATTGTGAATTAGTATTTTGTTAAATTTTTTTAAATATAATAACTGCTTTTTTGTATGATTAAGTGTGCATGAGTTGTAATGTATGTAACGGTCTGTTTTTGTCTTTTTTCCGTACCAGTTGGTGTATATTTTGCCGTCATTGTTGTGTATGAGAGTTAAATCTAAAAAGTTTATTTGTTTGTTTTTTTCTGTTTCATAAGTGAATTCTAGTAGTGAATGAATGTTGTTAAATTTTAAAAGTAAGTTTTTGTATAATTTTTTGTGAATAATTATTAATATATCATCAACATATCTTTGTTATAGAGTGATTTCCTTAAATTCTTTAATTATATCTGCTTCGTAATCGCCTATTACTAAGTCAGCAATTGTGGATGAGATTGGTTGACCTATTGCGAGTCCTTGTGTTTGTGAATAACTTTTATTTTGAAATGTAAAAACTGTAGAGTTTAGTATTAATTTTATTGCTTTAATAAATTTTGTTTCAGGGATATTAGTGCGTTTTTTATGTTTTTCCAATTTTTTTTAATGGATGAGTTAAGTAGTTCTTGTGGTATGTTTGTGTACATTGATGTGATATCGAATGATACAAAGATATGGTTTTGAGGTATTATTCAATTGCTAATTTTTTGTTTGAAAATCCAAGAATTTTTAATAATATTTTTGTTTAAGATAGTAACGTTTTTTAATATGTTTGATAGGTATTTTGAAATGTTATAAATCGGACTAGTGTATGTAGCAATGATTGGTCGTAATGGGTAATTGTCTTTATCTAATTTTGGGAGGTCATAAATTTTGGATGGCAAGCAATAAAAATATTTATAAAAATAAAATTTTAATTAAATGACAAACACAATATTATAAAATTTTGGTAAGTTATTCACTTTCATTATTAATAATTAATACAATTTGACACTCATCATTTAAACAAATATAATCTTGTTAATATTAAATATAAAATAGTTCATTTAAATTAATCAAAAATTTTATAAGTATAACGGATGTTAATCTTAAGATATTTATTGCAGAACAATGTATAATCATGGTTTGAGAAAGCTTACATGCTAGGCGAAACGACAGCAAAAAATATTTTAAATAAAAAAATAGTTTTTTTAGCAAAAATGCTGTTTCATATATAAAGATAAAAAATCTTCAAAAATAATATTAACTAAAAATAATTAAAAAGAAACCGCTTTAACCTCCTTATTATATAAAAAATAAACTACACAATCGTATTGAAGATCGATTGCACCCAAGATGGAAAACATTAAAAATTCGGTAAACAATCAAATTAACAACTTTAATTAGGTCCACCAAATATATGACTTCATTCTACACACGCAAGAATTCATGAAATTAACAATAGTGAAAAAATTCGTGAAAATAAACGACAAAATTATAAGGGTAAGTGCCAAATTGGATTATTCTTTAACTTGTAAAAAAAATCAATTTTACCAAATTTTATAAATCATTCAAAATTTAAACATATACAGTTTTTTAATTCGTCGAACAATAACGCTTTTAACATAGTTAAGAATAAATTCTACCATAAAATATTATCTTTAATAATCAACGATTCATTTATACAAAAAAACTTTCTAAAACAACAAATTATTAAGAATAAAAATCTCTAAAATAACACAAAATTTCAAATTAAAAATGAGAATACAAAAAACACACACCAAAAAAATTTAAAAATTAACCAAAAAAACTAAGTTGTCTTCAAACACAAACCAAGCTTAACATAATACAAACATACACCAAATAAATAACTGGATTGAAAATCTAACAAAAATTAATATACCTGAAACTGTAACTAACGTAATTAAATATGGACCAAAATTCAACTTACCTATAAACACACAAAACAAAATACCTATACAACACATAATCACAAATATAGAAACAGGAATCCAAAACCAAGATCAAGACACACAAAACAATATTCGTACAGAAATTACTAATACTCTCATACAACATAAAAGATTTATTAAAAATAATAAAAAAAACAAACTCACATATTTCAACAGATTACTTACAAACAACAAAAAAATTTTTGAAACAAAACCCAGAAATAATCATAACACAAGCAGACAAAACTGAAAAAACAGTAATAATGTATTCTACGGATTATAATACAAAAATGAACAACATCCTAAATGACAATAACATATACAAAATTTAAAAAAAAGACCCAACTTCTTCAATTCAAACAAATTGCAATAACTTGTTAAAACTATGGCATAAAAATAACTGGATAGACAATATCACATATAAAACATTAATAACTTGTAATGGAACTCCATCCAAAATTTATGGCCTCCTAAAACTACATAAAGACAATTACCCATTACGATCAATCATTGCTACATACACTAGTCCGATTTAAAACATTTCAAAATTCCTATCAA
This sequence comes from Aquatica leii, assembly GCA_035610365.1. Lineage (NCBI taxonomy): Eukaryota > Metazoa > Arthropoda > Insecta > Coleoptera > Lampyridae > Aquatica > Aquatica leii. Next base: position 18,556,227 of record CM069434.1, on the reverse strand, counting down.
ACATATTAAAAAACGTTACTATCATAAACAAAAATATTATTAAAAATTCTTGGATTTTCAAACAAAAAATTAGCAATTTAATAATACCTCGAAACCATATCTTTGTATCATTCGATATCACATCAATGTGGACAAACATACCACAAGAACTAGTTAACTCATCCATTAAAAAAAATTGGAAAAACAAAAAAAAACACACTAATATCCCTGAAACAGAATTTATTAAAGCAATAAAAATACACAAGGACTCGCAATGGGTCAACCAATCTCATCCACAATTGCTGACTTAGTAATAGGCGATTACGAAGCAGATATAATTAAAGAATTTAAGGAAATCACTTTCTAACAAAGATATGTTGATGATATATTAATGATTATTCACAAAAAATTATACAAAAACTTACTGTCAAAATTTAACAACATTCATCCACTACTAAAATTCACTTATAAAACAGAAAAAAACAAACAAATAAACTTTTTAGATTTAACTCTCATACACAACAATGACGGCAAAATATACACCAACTGGTACAGAAAAAAGACAAAAACAGACCGTTACATACATTACAACTCATGCACACCTAAATCATACAAAAAAGCAGTTATTATATTAAAAAAAAATAACAAATTACAAATTCAAAATCAGTTTCAAAAACACTAATATTTTAAAAAAAACATATCTTCACTAAACTAAAAGACCGTACAGAAACAATTTACAAATCAAACGTATTATACGAATTATCTTCCTAAAATTGTTCAGCAATCTACATAGGACAAACAAAACAACTACTTAAAAACAGAATACAACATAAAAACAGTATCAAAAACCAACATTTAAACCAGGACAAAACAAAAACAGCTCTAACTGAACATTCCATCAAAAATCTACATAGTTTCAATTATCTACATCCAAAAATATTACACTTCGAAAAGAACTATTTCAGAAGATCAATTCTAGAAATGATATAAATAAAACGGAATAAAAACTCAATCAATTACCGCAACGACATACAAAATCTATTACAAACTAATAAATTATTAATACATTCACAAAATAAATATTTACTTCCTTTCAAAATCAAAATTTATTCCCAAATATTTAATTTAATCTTCAAATAGAAAACAACACACAATGCATGCGCAATAAATTGTATATTACTTTATACACATATCTGCAGATACGAGAAAACACAATAAATACATTTGACAAATTTTTCAATAAAGAAATATTAAAAACTTTAAAATTTATATTCAACTATGTTATTTATAATTAAAGTAAGAAGATGCTAATTATTATACTCAAAACTAAGCAATAAAAATATTTATAAAAATAAAATTGTAACTAAATGACAAACACAATTAATTATAAAATTTTGGTAAGTAATTCACTTTCATTATTAATAATTAATCCAATTTGACACTCATCATTTAAACAATATTAAATATAAAATAGTTCATTTAAATTAATCAAAAATTTTACAAGTATAACACATGTTAATCTTAAGATATTTATTGCAGAACAATGTATAATCATGGTTTGAAAAAGCTTACATGCTAGGCGAAACGTCAGCAAAAAATATTTTAAAATAAAAAAATGGTTTTTTAACAAAAATGCTGTTTTATATATAAAGATAAAAAATCTTCAAAAATAATATTAATTATATATACTATTTGTACAATCATTTAGATGATGTTTCTTATGTAAATAACTATAGAGATGGAAACGTTGAAAACTGATTTTATACCCGCGTAATTCAAATAAGATTTGAATAAATTACGGGTTAAAACCACAACGTGTAACATTGTAAAGTAACAATGTCAACGCAAATGTAAAAAATGCCACCAGAGTAAACTCATGTGGAAGTACAGTAGAGTGTTTTTTCACGGCCAAAAAGGGCGAAAAGAGCAAAAACATCTCTACAGCAATTTACAAACTACTACTATGTGATGGATCTGCCATTGTATTTCATTCATGAAGTTTCTTATATACAAGATGTAAACTACTCTTTATTGTTAAATAGGTTTAGTTTCTTGTCTTTACCTATTTACAAATGTATTCTGTTTGTTATAGTTGCGTTGTTTTTTTTAATCAACTAATTGTGTAAATACTTCTTAGGTAATATTTATTAATTGTAATCAAAAATTCGTTTTGTTTTAATTTGTAGTCATTTCGTTTAATCCTCCATTAATTTCTTGCCAATTTAGAAACAATTATGTCTATATGTTTGATTTTTCTATGTTTAGTTTCGCAAGCACAAAAACAAAACCTAGTTTATTTTATGGCAAAGTTTCTAGCGGAAGTAACACTCACGTCGCAGCTCAAGTAGTTTCCACTATTTAAAAACAATAATTACAGTGCTACTGAATTTACAAAACCCCTAAAAGTATGCGAGTTAACTTAAAGGAAAAATTGTGTCGTCTAATCGTGTATCGCAATTTTGGTTTTATTTTTTGGTTTTATATTTAAATTTTTGTCTTCTTTGTGTACAAATTTGTAATTTTAGAACAGTCTGTTTCAATTTATTTTTACAATATTTGGCAAGTATTTTTAGTTTAAAACTGTTTTTGTTTCATTTATAAAACAAAATAATTTATTTATTGTATTTGCAGTACAAAACCAGTTATAGTAATAAAAGTAATTTTTTTGAATGACAATTTTCATCCATGGAAAGCAAAACCTGAAAAATTGTTTATTTTGAAGCACGAAACATTATTTGTAATGTCATTGAATTTTTCGATATATAATAAGCGATTCTGAATCTTCTACTGTTGCAATAGGAAAATCTTTAAATTTTTTAAAACTGTGATGGCATTACATAAAATGTTGTAATACACGTAAACGTAATCTAATTGAATACGGAGTTTTGTGTTGCATTGAATAATATAGCACAACGAAGAATTGATATTAAATAGTTAGTTTAAAACGCATTTTCTGATTTCACAAAAGAAGATTGGGAAAAACAGTGCAACCATGTGTTACATCTTTGTAAAGAAACGTGGAAAGTAGTTGATTTAGTTGATAAGGTTGTGGAAAATTTTACGTTTACACTAAATAATGGTGATTCAGATGAAGATAAACAAAAAACTGAAGACGGCGAATCTTTAAGAAACGATGATTAATTAATAATAATTATTGGCCTTAGTCATATGGCACGTAATTTAAAAAACAAGAGATAAATAAAATGTGTTGATGTTGTGGTTATCATAATTGTGATTAATAATTAAATTAAAAAGATATATTCGTACAATAATCAAGATTGTTCATACGTTGTACGAAAACATTATTTTAGCTATAACTTATGCAGCATTATACATTCGCGTATTAGTAATTCAAACTGTCTTATATTTTCTTATTTAAAATGATAGAGTTTGAAATACATTTTACTCTTTTGTCAATAAATAAAAATTTAGAAAGAAATCAACAATCTGAAATAATATTTATTTTAATTTAAATTTAATCTTTTCAGTAATATCTGTTACAAAAACAAAGAAATTTTATTTTACACGCGCTTAAATTTTGTTTGTTTTTACTTTGCACACAGTTACACTGCAATTTTTTAAGTAAAATTTTGAAAACTGTATTTTTTTAAATTACCGTCGATAGGCCGAAGCAAAAAAGTTATACAATTCTTAAACTAAAGAAAAGAAATTGACGAATAATAACTTTTTACCATGGTTAACGAAAAAAATGAAACAAGAAAATAATTTTTGGGTAAATGGTGTAATATATTTATTAAAAAACTTACAAGCTTTTAAACGTGGTCTACGTTCTTCTTTAGGTGACAACTAATAAAATGACAATTAAAAAACTAAGGTAACTAAAAGAAACAAATGTTCAGAAAATTTGATAATTGTTGTAAGTTCTTTTAGCTACAGCATTTGATCAAAGATCTAAAGAAAAACCACCATTAGAAACTGTAGACGTAGCTTATAGTGTGTTTGGTGGATAAAGTAAAGATAAGGAAGTTTTTGGTTTTAGCAATCGTTATAGTTTCTTCGAAGTTTATTTCATGTAAAGTGTTTAGCGCATGTTTGGCAATGACAGGTTTAGAAGGTTGAAATAAACGAATATGTCTTTTGCGTTCTTTTAGTCTAGTTTCAATAGTTTTACCAGTTTCTCCAATATATACCTTATCACAAGCGCATGGAACTTGATACACTCCACAGGTGTTAAGTTGAAATTTTATCTTTTACCGGATTCAGCAAATTTTTAATTTTTGTGGTAGTATTTTAAGCAACTTTAATGTCATGTTTCTTCAATATTCTTCCAATTTTGTCACTTATATTGGCAACAAAACAGCAAAATTGTTGCTTATAGTTGAATCATTTGGTACAGTAGGTCTACTTATTAATTTGTTCTTTGTTAAAACCATTTCTTATAAAAACTTTCTCAAGGTAATCTAATTCTTCTGGTAATTTATCTTGATGGCAAATTGTCATCGCACGATTGTATAATGTGCAAATTGTTCCAAATTTTTGAGATGGATGATGATGAGAATTTGCGTTTATATATTGATGCGTATGTGTCGGTTTTTGATAAACTGAATGTATTTAAGTACCATCTGGTTTTCTTTTTATTTTTACATCAAGAAAAGGAAAGGTACCATCAATTTCTTTTTTAATACTAAATTTTAGGTTCGGCAGAATATTTATTGGCTAGATCAGGTACTAGTACTAGTAAAATTTGACACAAAATTGGAATGCATAAACGGTTAAACGTTAACTGTAATAAAGAATGGAATAGTGAATAGTTGGTCCGTTTCTAGAGAAAGGTAAATGAGCTAAGGGTCTCCTAAAACTCATTTATAGAGATGTAAGTTCTAAAGTACATTTTTTATTGGGGGTTCTACATACTCCTTAATTCTAGAAGATGAAAAAGATGATTTCGACAGAGTAAGTTTTGTATATTTTTTTCAAATCAAAAAATGGCGTATTTTATTAAAGTTTTAGAACAGACACTGGCAGATAATTTTGCAATGATAAACTACAACATTATTTAACACTAAATGGCATTATGTATTAAAAAACACGCTTTGCACTTCTGAGCAGAACGACATGTCCAATAGATTAAATCGTAGCATAATGAAAAAAGCAAAATGTCTGTTTTTTGATGCTAAACTAAACAAAAACTTTTGAACAGAAGCTGTAAATTGTACAGTTTATTTGAGAAACAGATTGGCAGTTGCAAAAACTTTTTATGAATTTTGATATATGTGATGTAGACATTTGCAAATATTTAGAAGCTAAGTAATAGTCCACGTTACTAAAAGAAAAGACAAAAATTAGACAAAATAGCAGTAAGTAAAATCTTAATTGGTTACAATAAAATATAAAAGGATATGGATTTTACTTGCAGTAACAAATTGTGTTACAACTAATGGAGATGTTATTATAAATAAGACTGACATGAATGAGACATCAGATGTCAAAGTTGTCAATAGCAGTACTACAATCCAAGAAAAGAAAACGTTGCATGGGAACTGGTTAATGTCACAGAAAATAGTACTGTTGTTGAACGCAAGTGGGTATACAATAAGAAAACCGATAGTGACAATAGATTCAGATACCGAGCTAGACTAGTTGCAAAAGATTTTACTTAGAAACTAAAAATAGATTACGAAGAAACCTTCTCACCTATTGTGAGACTTTCAGCCTTTCAATTTTTAATGGTTTTATTTGCACAGTTAGATCTGGATTTACTTTATCTTGATGTTGTGCGGCATTTTTAAATGGGCATTTACAAGAGTGTGTGCATATGAGGCAGTTACCTAGATTTGTTAAACAAAACAATGAAAACAAAGTCTTCAAACTTAAAAGAGCTATTTATGGGTTGAAACAATCCTCACGAGCTTGGTACAAAAAAGTGATCATTTTTCTATCAAATTGGGGTATAGAAAATCTATACTTAAGTTTTGTGTATATAAGAAGAGTATTGAAGAATTTATCACGGTAATAGTCTTATATGTTGATAATTTTTTTAATGTTTTATATTAATTTTCTAATAATAGTGATCTACGACGCATTCATATTTTTGAAAATCAGCTGAATTTCATATTCATTTTCTTTAATGCATTTTGTATCCATAACTTTGCAATTTACCAAATTTAAATAATTAAATTTTGTCTTCTCCAACAATACTTTTAAATTGGTTATATGAAATATGTAATTTATTTACATCGTTAGAACCATATTGAATATGGTTTGTTTTGACATCATTATTTTTTCTCATACCAAGACACTTTGTATAATCAATTAAAGAGGTATTCTATGCGAATAAACTGCTAGCTGAAAATCCATTTTTTGTGGTATCAATTTTGGCACATTGATCAATAACAGTTTTTAATACTGGAACCAATGTTTCTTTTGTTAGCATTTTCTTTGGGTTTTTGCTTTTGAATTCCAATGTAGCTTTTTTCAACCGTTCTTAAATGGTTTAAACGTTGCAACATTAGCAGGTTGCATTATTCTAGTAGTTTGATGTGTTGAATGCCCATCAACAAAAAGTATTACAGGAAATTCTACGCCACTATTTCAAGCAATGATATAATACATTTTCTATGTATTCGTAGAATCATTTTACTTTCATCCAATTGTTCTCTAACTCTAAGACCCCAAGAACTTGGCATCAAATTTACAATGTTTGCTGAGGAAATACAAGATGTATATCATTAGCGGGTTGTTATTTTAGCTGGTAAAATTAAAACATAAATACAAGTAAAAAATGTCAAAATAAAAGTTTTATTAAAACATTTAAAAATATAAAAACTTTTAGCAAAATAAATCGTAAATTACGAACCTGCAGTCTCCTAAGATTGTTGACGCCACGAATTAAAATAAACTGTTTTAAGAAGTGCAAATTTCTTTTCAGCAATTTGCTGACACCAAAAATAAAAATAAATACAAAATAATGTTATCGAATAACGCGTAGTTAAATTATTGTAGTTAAAAAAGTTGCTATTTTGCACGTTATTTTCAAGTACACTAGATAATACCTCCTCCATTAGACAAACCATAAACGTAGTCGAAAATCGTTACTCGTGTAAATAATTGCACATTCTCTCTAATTGAATTTTTGCTGCATAAAATCAATTTTGCGGCCTGGCTTATTGCTTACGGGTGTTTTATATACTTCACCTTTCCAGAAAAAAGTCTAAATGGTTAATATCTGGCATACGAGCGGACCAGCGTCTAGTGCCGTTTCTTCCAATTTAACAACCCGTAAAAATTATATTTAAGAAATCGCAAAAGGAGCAACTTGCATGCAAAGGAGCTTTATCGTGCATAAACCACATAGTTCTTCAAACTTCAAATGGCAAAAATTTCTTCTAGAAGTAGGTACTAGTCACCTGTAAGTTTTCCTGGTAAAATAAATGGCCCAATTAAACTATTTCTTAAAGTATCTGCCTAAACATTAATAGAAAACCACCACTGAAAGTTACTTTGCTGATTGTCTTAAAAGTTTTTTTTATTCAGCACTCTATTTCGTGTAAAACAACACTCATCCGAAAATAACATTACTGTTATATTTGCCTTTGCTTAGGCACAAGTAAAAACAGGTCTCATCTTTGTTGAATATTGGTGTAGAACTTTTAATATCTACTCCTACAGACACTATAGATTTTTGTTTAATTGCTTGTTTTTTCTTCTTTATAAATCTGCTTAATAACACGTAATTAGGTTTATATAGAGATGCCGCAGCTATATATTTTGTTGAAGGTTTCTTGAATTTAAACCCTTATTAGTATTTCTAACTCTTTATTCATAGCATTCTAAGATGAAATAGTTTGTTTAGATTATAATGTCACGGCATGTAACAACATAATATTAATAAAATACTTGTTTTAAACGTCTCTAATGACTTTTGTGCCAATTGTTTGTCTCCTTAAAATATTTTCAGCTAGAACATAAAATATTTTTGTTATTTTCAGAAATAGACAAATTTCAACTACATCCAATCCAAGAACAAGCCTCGAATTAACTTATAAAAATAGAAGCAACTAGATACTTACTCTTAACTTTGTTATGGCAATTTCTTCGACACAAAAACCTAACTCAAGACTTAATTATAGATAATATTCTCCTTTCTCTTTAATGGAATACTAAGACTCCGGTACTTTCACATACAATGAAAAGTTACAATGACGATACTCATTTCTAAACCAAGAAAACTCATAAACCAACCATCATCATATCGACCAATCTGCCTACCACCAGACTTGTCAAAAATGTTTGAAAAGCTGCTGTTAAAAAAAACTTTTTCTAACTATTTGGACAATCACATACTACCAGACCATCAATTCTGCAGACAACATATAAAAGAACAACTCCACACCGTGGTAGCTAAAATTACAAATTACTTTGAAAAACTTACATACTGTGCATTGACATTTCTCGACGATAAACAAGCTTTTGGAATCTGTAAAATCAAGCAAACATTACCTACCGACTACTTTTACAGTCAATTCTAAGCAATAAGTTTATTATCAGATCTGGCAATGCAACAACAAATTCATACCTAGTCAACTTTGGGGTCTCTCAGGGCAAAGTGTTATGCTCGGAATTATATATTATATTTACCGCAATTCTTCTGTTGATACCAGGCAACATGATTGCTACTTTTACCAACGACACTGCAATACTCACCTCCAACACGAATCCAATCTTGGTAACCTAGTAACTGCAGTCACATTTTGACAAGATTTAGCACTAGTACATCAAGTGGCACACTCAAATAAATGAAAGCAAAAAAGTGCACACTCTCAGCCGATAGCGCAAAGTAAATCGATATCCATCTAGTTAAAAAATTAAACTGGAAAACCTACATATAAATTAAACGTAAGCAATTGAGATTAAAACTACAAAACATTTACTAGTTGATATGAACAAAATCAGAAGTTCTCTACAAAATTATAATAAAACCCAAGTGGAGCTACAGAATACACTTATGGGACACGGGCAGCACATCCAACATTGAAATAAACTAACGATTTCAATCTAAGACAGTTAGAAGCATAACAAACGCACTATGGTACGAACACAACAGAACAATAACACACGATCTTCTTTCTTCTTCGGAAGATGTAAAGATACGATTGATCTCATAATTAAAAGTCAATTTAGGATGTATTGCTTCCGAGAAGTTTAAAGTAGCTTCAGCGATCTTGCATTTTGTGACGTATCTCCTTAAAGTCGTTCTTGATATTTGATATTCTAAAACTGTTTTCTTTGTTGACCACCCACCATTAAAACTTTTATCAAGAGCAGCTCGCATTCGGGAGTCTGCCCTATTCCGGTTCTTGTTGGCGTTGCTTTGCTTTTGAGACAACAGGGGTCAAAGAAAATGAACTAAATATGATAAAATATAATTTGGTTTACACATAAATTAATTTGAAAGTAATAAAAAAAGCACTCACCAAATTTAGTAAAATGTAGGTTATGGCGCCTTCAAACACGTTGTTACCTTTGACATGCGCGTTTTAGAACTGAGTGTCCTTAGAAGTTAGCCACTGCATTCTTATGATATTAAACATATTGGGAAGTAGGTGGAGGCATTTCGCGGCAAATAATTCGAAAATATTTGCAAGTGACCACTGTTGGATTGTGGCCACAGTTGGATGGTCTCCTCCACATAATTGCGATCCAACGCTAGAACGTAGGTCAATATTACAGAAAACAGTGGTTGCAGTAAACCCCCTTTGGTTGAGCAACACTTCGTACAACAAATTAAAGTTGCCGATCTAGCATTTTACATTCCAAAAAGAAATAAAATTACATTTGTAAATTTTAACACAAATATGAAAATCTCGATGATTCAGAGAAACAAAACGTAGCGTCTATTCATATGTGACACACAGCAAAACAATTGTATAGTTAATTGTGCTAACAACTTACTATGTACGTTCAGTCGTTTGTGCAATCGACTCACAACGAAAATACAAATAATTAAAATAGGAACTATAATAATTACAGTTTACTTTTTCTTTAAAGAATTCGATTAGCTAGTCGCACCTTTTCGGAAATTTCATTTGCTCAAATAAACAAAGCCGTACATACAGTGTTATCGCAATTAAATTTCCTTTTGGTTTATACAATCAATGAAAACAAATCAAATGCGCCGAGTTTCTCTCAAATTCATTTTATTTTTGCATTAAGTGAGTCCTTCAATACGATTAAAATTTTTCCAATACTCGATATCTTTAACGCAAGTGACGTGACGTCATCATAAAAATTGTTCCAATATATGAACCAGTTTTACTATCTCCACACGTGTGGGTGTCCAGAAACCCGCTAAATGACAACTACTGAATGATGAAATAAACCGCAAAAATAGGGAACAAATGCTTAACCCAATAAAAACTTTCACTCAAGTCGTAACACTATTTCGTTTAATACTCGCATGGATGCGTGTGAATAATTAGCAATGAAAGCCTCGTTAGGCGCACATAATGTTAGATGAAGCCCGCGTTATTCTAACAGTGCCAGAAAAATGATCGTTTTACGATTTGACATCCCTGCCAGTGCAGCGGAAAGTGGGCGTTCCGAGAATAATTCTTATACAGAGGACAAACATCATACTAAAATATTTTTAACATAACAGTATAACAGAAAAAAATTTAAAGAGTTAATACAGTTTATTTTGTTATGCGTTAATCATTTTTGTGAAATTATACACGTCCCCAGTCTACTCTACATCAAAAAACTAAATTTTGTTTACCTAAAAATTGAATATATAAAAAATACGCTTAATAACGGCATGTTAATATTTTCTTTTCCTATTATTTCTTTTGCGCTTCCAATCTATGGTCGTATTCTTTTTAATTCAATTTAACAGATCTGCCTATTCCTTCAAATTCTGGGCTTACTTTTTTTGTAGTAACTTCAATGTTTTTTTAAATGATGTCATTTGTTAAACCCACTATAGCTACTTAATTTATAGTTTACGCACTATTTATAACATTAAAGTTTTAAAAATAAAAACATTATAGAGAATTCTTATTTTTTAAGAATATAAAAATCATTTTTGTTTAACTTTTCCATTATTTTGTAAAATTCTAATTAAATATGTTCCAGAAAACTGATTTGTCTTGAAAGTAAATAACGCAACATGCAACAATGTGTTATTTAACTATAATTGAATAATACTTTGCATTTGTACTAACTGCTTAGTATCTTTAATACTAAGTGATAGTAAAATTGATTGTTTTAGATTTTAGTATACATGTATTTGTGTATAAAAATTTTAATATAAAAGATATGTATACTGATGTGGACTATGATATGTATTAATTTTATAACACAAATTCGATTAAACAAGTAATTTATATCTTGTAATAATTGAATAGTAAATAGCTATTATGTTGTTAAAAATGTCAACTAAGGAAAGTAAAAAGCAAACGTGTAGCTCTGATGGAGGCTTACAACCCACATGTGCTAATCTGCCTGCAATCACCAGTGACATGAGTGTTCAGTGAGCAAACATGTTCTGGACTTGCAGATAAACCAATAAAAATATCGACGTAATGGGAATTTATACACAGAAACTGTATTTATAATTCGCTCACACCTCTCACTCTCAGACAGCACCTAATGAATTGTTTATTCCGATTTTCTCGTTGTAAATAAATAATTTTACAACTCTTCGCACGTATATTCATTAAATCACATCAGATTTAATAAATAACTTAATGTATACAATTAGTTTCATTCATAACTTTATGCTTCAATTCCACAGATCGTAAACTATGTTATTAATTAAAAACTGGTCGATGAATACATTTTTATGTTTTGTTGCAAGTTACCTACTTTTTGTAATCGATTTTTGTTTGTAACATACATCTAAAAAAAAACAAAATTTAATTTACATTTAAGATTCTGTCGAGAAATACTTAAGCCTACAAACAAAAAACAAACTATTTCTAAATAGGTGTTACTTAAAAAGGCAAAAGAAGCAATAACGTATATAATAAATTGTAAAGCTTTAGCGTTTTGTTCATAAGAAATTGCCATTCAAGAAACTCAGGTCGTTCTTACGGTTCGTGAAAATACATTTATAATATTTTTAATTGAGCATTATAGCAGCGGTGCGCGTCGTAAAAATCAAAGTTTATTTGTAACATTCATTTTGACAGTGGCGACAAATTCAGTACAAATAGCCCGCTATGCTTATGCGACGGTAATCATAAACAAGAAATGTTGGACCGAGACAGCGCCCTGTTGTTGCGTGAGATATACTCATATCCTTGTAAATTCCAAATTGGTTCGTTGTTCCACTAAAGAAACAACATCTGTTGCTGAAAGACACATTTTTTCAGTAAGTTTTTAATAGGGTCTATTAAAATAAGTTTCTTAAAGCTCTTTTAAACGACCAATTTACTGTTGCTTAAGCCTATCTCGACAGCTTTCTGCGTTTATGTTGTATACGACACCGCATCATTGCAAAACATTTTACACAGCTAAATAACACAACATTTAAATGCATTTTTAGTTTTAAGTTGCAAGAGTTTTTTTTTTAAATTGACAATTTTTGTGAACAACAAATGTAATCGTACAAGTTCTATGTATTATAGCAAAATAAATTACACGAGGCGTCACGCCAAATACACAACTGAATCATATCTTCAAACATTGCATTTATAGTATGAGACACGTTGATGTGTAATAAGTTATAATGAACTTTTAAACAATAATAAATAATGCTTGTTGTACACGTTTTTGTTAAAGTTAAAAACATTGTAAAGAGATCAAATAAAATATAAAATAACAATTATTTAGATCTTAAATGTTAAACATAAATGACTTTAAAATCTCAGATTAGAGCATAAAGATAACGATTCATTTTTTGTAGGACTAGGTCAAAATTCAATTGTTAGATACGTTTTGGTAAGAGTTATAAGAAGACAAGTATAAATAATGAACAGTATAGAAAAAGTATGATTGGAAAAAAGAAAACGATTGCGCAGACCGAGATTGACTGGTTGTTGTACAGTTTAACTGAATTGTATCAACCTACAAGAGAATAATTATTTAGATGTAATCCAGCTTTAATAAATATTATTGATGCAGCATTCATAAGAATTGAAACTTTTTGTGGCACTTAATTATGTTAAGTAACAATGCTATAATTGGGCAGAATTGCACTGAAAATTAGTAATAGTTTGGGATTTACAAAACTGCAGAATCTCTATTCTGTTACATACAAATACACTGCCTCAAAAAACTTTTTTGACACTTTTAAGTGCGACCTGCAAGGTAGGAAACTAAACTTTGGTTATAACTAAACGGCTAGTTAATTTTGGCATTGGCATTATATACACTATTTGCAGCAATATTACCACCTCAAGCGTTCAAAGAACGTGTTTCTTACCTGCAAATATGTCTGTAATTTGTATCATTAAGTTTTAAATTCTTCTTGGCCGAGTTTTCTATTTATTTATGTTCTCTGCTTAAGGAATTAAAAAAATTTGGATTGTTATTTATAATAAAATAAGTTTCATCCATAGCTCAAATAATGATAAATTGTATGTCAAAATATAAAACTACTGTACTAATTAGCCTAAAAATCTTATATTTTCCGGATTAAATTAAAGTCAAAAGTTTGATTTGCAAAGGAAGTATTATAACCATTAAATCTAAACAACACCTCTCCAATCTAAACATATTGTTCTTCTAAAAAATGCAATCTCCAGTAGGCATTTTCTTCAGCTATTACAGGTTTCTGTACGTATCGATAGCAGCTTATTCTTTCAGCTTTCAAATTATTCCTTATTGTTTGCGTACTGCATTGTAACTGTAATATTTGCAAATGGTGGCGGAAGTTATAAATGGAGTCAAATAAGCATTTTATATAATGTTACCTTTTTGATCTCTGGATAAGGGAGATGGTTTTCCACTTTAATGAACTGTTTGCAAAGGACGACTGTTTTTCACGCCATGTTCTTCGCGTTGAACCCAATAATGGACCACACATTTCTAATAAAATAAATAATAGTTAATTAAAACTGTGCTGAAAAGCACCCATAAAATAATTTATATTATATATATTTATAAATTTAAGTCTTTTAAATTAGCATTACAAAGTTAGCAGAATCAAATAAAATATAACTGAGGATTTGTTACTAATTTGTTGCGAAAGAAAAAAAAGTTATGCGTTGAGACAAGTTAGCAGTAACCCATTCTAAAAAGTAGTGTAATGAATCTATTTTCTATTTAACATGTGTATAGATTAATGATAAATGTATCAGCTTTTTTATTTTGCAAATAATTAACAACAATTTAGCCTCAAATTTAACAAACATTTTAAACCGAATAACGATTCATTAATTCATTCATTAAAGCTACAAGTATTTTCTTTTGCAAGAAATTAGTAACAAATTCCTAACTATATTTTATTTGAGTTTGCTAACTTTGCACTGCTAAATTGACGAACGTGAAAAACTTGATACCCAATTGCTATCTGAACTGAAACTTTTATAATTTGATTATAAACAAGTTCCTGTGATGTAGGCGAATAATTGTGCAACCTGAATTATACATCATATCATCTATTAACTTAAAACTTACATTAACATACCTATAAAATAGATATATATTTATGCTTAAAATTGAAAAGACTGCTAATATTAAAGAATATTATCAAACGCAAAATAAAAAATTATCTTACCGATAAACTCAATTACGTGCAAAGATTACTCGGATAGACAATCGACATTATCGTAAAGCAATAATCTTCCCTTTACTTTTTAGTCATAACTCTGCTTGCCATTGCGTACTTTACATGGAGTATAATTATAAATATAAATTTAAAAAAAAATAATAAAAAAACTATTCAAAATGCAAAAATATGAAAAAATCATGTTACTTTTGTGCGGTCCATAAACTCGTTCTCGAATTGAGAGAAAGATGATCACAGAATTGCTAAGTGCTCAAGAAAACAAATAACCATTTGTTTTATATGTAAAACCCTACTCTTATTATTTAATAAAAGTTCCATTTTTCAAATTTTGTCATTTTTCTTATATTCAAATTTAAAAAAATAAGCAATGTAAACAAAGCACAAAAAATGCCAACTACTATTTATTGTTGAGAATTTGTAATTGAAATTAGTATTGCAATTGTTTAACCACTAACTACGTTCTAATGATGATAATACGTCCTTTACAAAAAAAATCGGAATGCTGACTTTAGTTTAATCCGGATATATTAAAAAGTTTAGGCTAACTAAAACAGCAATTTTATATTTGATCATGCAGTTTAAATTTATTATAGCTATTAATGAAACTTATTTAATTATAAACAACTATTAAAATTTTATGTAATTCAGAGCTATAGCATTCATTTAAAACTTAAGCAAAAAACACATAAATAGAAAATTCGGCAAAAAAAATTTCTACAATTTAGATACATATTTGCAAGTAAGCAACATGTTTTTTCAAAGCTTGAAGCGGTGCTTATGAAGAATGGTTAGTAACCTTGTAATATCATTGCAAGTAATGTCTACAATGCCAAGTTTGCCAAATTTAACTAGCCGTTCTGCTATAACGTAAGTTTTGTTGCTTATCTTGCAAGTCGCTCTTAAGAGCGTCTAAAAACTTTTTTGAGGCAGTGTTCAAGAAGCAACAAGACGAATTAAGATTTCCAGTCGCCTTTTAGAGATGTAACATATTAACAGATTGATACTTGATGGTGTTTTTCATAATTTTGGTGATCGCTAGAAGACCATCAAAACAGAACAATATATCGGAAGAGTCGACATCAAACACGATAGTTATTTCGTAAGTAATTTTCTTAGTACCCATAATGCATTGCACAGTTCAGGCAATAAGTAAAGCAAAACGAACATTGATAAATGTGGATACATACGTATGCAAAATTATAAGCAAAAATAATGATGAGTGGAAATATGATATTAATAAAATCAAATTTTCTATACGCGACCTTTATTTTATTGGTGACAAACAAGACTCGAGAACTACGGCTAGTTATAGATTGTCAAGCTCTGAATAAGAATCAACAATAGATAAACACGTAAAGAATCTAAACAAATTTGTGTTTTAAGTTTAAGGTACATACATATAATTTACAAAAAACTATTTTTAACCAATAATTATGTTGTTTATTTACACAACATTTTATTATTTTAGAGATACATTTTATATTCTAAAGTTCTACATCGTTAACGAAAATTTTGACGCCATCGCGCGCGTTACCTCGCGTTTACCTGTTCTGTTATCGGCTTGTTAAAAAGTTAATTGCGTTCAACGTTGCCACAGTGCTCCTTTCTAAGCGACAGCGCTCAGAAGAAGAGAAGAAATACAATCTTGCCGTTCTGACCTTGTAATTCGAACTGGCGGTAAATTGTTTGATCCCTGTTGAATTGTTGGTTTAGTCGTTACTCTTTTGTCATGTAAAATAAATGCTGGTTTCAGTCTATCAATTGACACAGTTTGGTATGTGCCACAAAAATTCACAATTTTGAAGTTCTTTTTTTTCGATTTAAAACTTTAAATGCATTATCATACGTTGGTTGTAGTGCCCTTCGAATACCACCGGTTCCTACAAAATTATGGAAATATATTAATTCCGGGTGTACAAAGACGGCTATTACGATGGTACTGGTTTTAATAAACGTATGTACTCTTTCAATTTTGCTAATAAAGCAAGTGTACTTGAAGATTCTAGCTTACACGAATCCGGTAAGTCAGCTAGAAGTCTAATTGGTTCACTGTTCGTCAGCTCCGCTGCTGTGGTATTTAACTCTGGTATCACATACAACCGAAATCTCATTAAAACTGAGAGAAGTTTTCCTATCCAGTCATCGGTAAGTTGAGCCTTAAATGCAGTTTTTAAGACACGGTGCCATCTCTTTATCTTCCAATTGGCTTGGGGTTGGTTTTATTGTGACAAATATTAAGTTGTTTTGTTAGCACTTCAAATAACGTTTTATGTAATTATGGATGATACTCTAAAACGAGTTTAAGTTGACAGTAAAGTTTCTGCTAATGTTTTTGTCGAAATGTCGCTCAGTGGTGTGGCTCCCGGCGGTCTTGAGAATGTATCTATTACAGTTAACAAATGTACAGTTCTTTGATAGTGACAAAAGTTTAACTATTTTTACGTTGATCTCCAAAAATCGTTATATATATATATATATATATATCGTTTACCGTACGTCCCAATTTTACTGTGAGTGCGTCTCGTTACTTTAACCTGTTGGCAAGAGATACGAGATTTGGCCCATCAAGTTATATCTTTTTTAAGAAAAAAACCACACATATTTTTTGCGCACCAGATCTATTGAGCTTTTGGTACCTGGGCGTGCCAAGTAATGCAGTAACTGAAAGACCGGTTGTCGTAGTAATTGGGGAACATACGGTCTGAGATTTTTTGGAGATATGTAGCAAACTAGTTTCTAGTTATCTTCCAAAATTATGGTTTGGAGTTGCGAAAAGGTATGTGAGTCTTTTAATGCCGGTAGTTTAAGATCTTCAAATTGCAAATTAGCTATTTGGTAAAGCAATATGCTACAGGGTATTTTTGGTGCACAAGTACGTGAAAAAGATACTATGATTTCTTTGCCAACTACGTGTCGTATTGATGTTGTAAATTGGCCAATAAAATCAAATTGTCTGAGTTGCCATGGGGTCGTTGTTGAAAAACGAACGTCAATGGCTTGTGGTCCGTGTATATAATGAAGTTACAACTTTTTAGCATAAACTGGAAATGTTTTACTGCAGAGTAGGCCGCAAAAGGTCTTTGTCGTATGTACTCTAACCGGTTTGGCAAAGCGTAAATTCTTTTAAGAAAAAAGCAAAAAGTTCCGTCACTTCATTTATGATCTGGTACAGTGTTGCACTCATTGCATGATCAGATGCATCTACGTACAAGATTCACGATAACAAGTCAGAAGGATGGGTCAGTAGTATAACACTTGCAAGGTCACTCTTGAGTTGTTCAAATACTTAAAAAGTATCTATAGTTTATTCCACCGGTCTCTTATCACGTTTTTTTAAATCCTTGGTGACGTTGAATATTTCTGCTTGTGTTTTAGCCGAACTGAGAAGTGATCGCCAATAAAAATCTATTATACCCAAGAATTTTCTAAACTCTGCTGCAGTATTCGGCTGTAAAAACTGCAATACTTTTTCAAGGTAAGGGCTTGATGCCTTCTACTAAGACTAAGTAGCCTAACAACAACACTTCTAAAGTGCCAAATACACATTTTGATGGGTTAATATTAAATGGGGCTCACTTAATGTTTTGAAAACTAATTTTAAGTGGGCTTTGTGCTCTTTTTCATATGTTGACGTTATCAACAGGTCGTCGACTTATGCAAATTACGTAAACAAAATGGAAGTCTAAAAAATTCAAATAAGCCAAATAGAATGATTTTTCACGCAATAAGTTTGAGTACAGTGTAAGTATTTTTGTTGCGGAGTTATAAGAAGTATTGTTTTGCCATAAAAAGAAATTATGTGATTCCTAGATATGCCAGTTAAGTTGTACTGTCTAGTAATCGTTTATTCTTTAAGTTTATGAGTAACCCAATACAAAAGATGTCAATGTTAGGGTCACAACCAAAACTACTACACAAGACCATTCCGGTGTATAAAATGTGATGCAAACCACAATTATAGAACATGCTTCAAAAAGAAAGATGACGGAGGCAAAGCAAAATGTGTGCCAAGGAGAACATCTGGCAAATTATAGGGGTTGCACAGTTTACAAAAAAATTAAAAACACACCATTTCCCCCGTTTAGGGAACGTCCCATTACACCAGCACAGATCCAACATTCATTTCCAAATCCAAAATTGACTACTCAAGTTGCAAACCACACGGATATCAACAAGACAACACAAAATTATAATTCCCACACGTATAGAAGCAAGGTCTAAGCAAACCATCATGATCTACAAAACCCAACGCCACATTCAAACAACATAATATCTTTTATGTAACAGACAATAGACTCACAGCGTCACATGATCAATCAACTCATGGAAGAAATAAGAGATTTAAAAAATCTAGTGACGCAGTTAGTTAACTCTAATAATCAATAATGGTTAAAATACTCAAAATAGCCCAGTAGAGCGCCAATGGTCTGGTCAAACAATCATAAAGGAGAAACTTTTCTAATACACCACAACATCGACATATTACTAATTTCTGAAACGCATTTTACAGAAATGTTATATTTTAAAATACGAGGTTACGATATCTATAACACCAACTATCCCAATAACACAGCAAAAGGCGGTTCAGTAATATTAATAAAACTGAATTTATCCAAGCAACTACAGTATCTATAGAGAACTAGATTGGACCTCTTAATATTTTTGCTGTCTATTGCATATCCAAGCACAGATCTGATAAAGAAAACCTCGAAAAGCATATCCAAACTTTAAGCAACTGATTTTTGACTGGAGGAGATTTTAATGCAAAGCACCTCCTCTGGGGTTCTTGTGTTTCCAACCCAAGAGATATACTACTATCTATTATACAAATAAATTACTTTAGCTACTTTTTGGCCGACTGATTTAGCAATGAGCCCTTACTTGCATAGCTTTTTTGTAGTCAAAGGCAAACCTCAAGGTTTCCTAGAAATCTCTTCATGTCTCGACTTTTCCTCGAATCAAAGCCTCATAATAGCACAAGTTAATACATCAGTAATAAGTAAGATCCGATCAAACTTAACTAATAACCAAACATACTGGCACTACTTTAGAGAAATACTACAGGGCAACATAACAACTAATATCCTACTAAAAACAGAAAAAAACATCGAAAAAGCAGTTGAAACACTAATTCAAACATTCCATCTAGCCGCCTCAAGGACCACACCACAACTATCGCTCTCTATTACACCTCAAAATTGCTCGAATTACATAAAAAAAGATTGTTAAAAAACAGCGACTCCGAAGGATTTGGCAACATAGTAGAGCCCCACAGGACAAACGTAGATTTAACACAGCAGACCGAAATCTTAAAGTACTCATAAAACAAGCAAAAAATAAGTATCTCAATGAATACCTAGAAGAATTAACTGCAACAAATGATACTGATTACTCCCTCTAGAAGGCGACTGGCAGACATAATAAACCTAAAACCACATACCCTTAATTTGTAATGCAGACGGTACATGGGCTTGTACCAACAAAAATAAAGCACCTTCAGGGAGTGTTTCAATCTCTTTCCTCTAATGACCCACACACTCATAGACAACATCCATGTAATATGAACCGAAAAGACGGTTTAAGACTCGGCATCTCTTGGCTACCAGTATTATATCCTCTAAGATAAACATCAACCTTCTTGGAAAGGACACAAACACTTACTCCGAGTAATAACCAAGTCAGTCAAGCGGCAACGGAAAGATAAGGTCCGCTAATCACGCTAATCGCTATTGGTATAAATATCGTCATTTACACTTTTTCTTTCAGTGATATTTACCACTCTGAAGATGCAAGCTGCAATGTCTTGCGAAACGTCAGTTTGTTTGGGTTCACGAACGACAATACGGCAAAGACCAAGTTCTACTTCTTGTTTTGGTTCTCAAGAAGAGACTAAGACCAAGCCTAAGTCTGGGTGTTTAACTACGATGCGGTCTAAGTTGAAAGTCGCTTATAATCATGCTTAAATCATATTTACCCCAAGTCCGAAAAATCCATCATAAACCTACTTCATACAGATCCATCAGTCTGCTCCATCTGTTATCTAAGCTGTTTGAAATATTTTGAGTTCCGGAGTCAGCATTTCACCATACAACAAGTACACAGAGTAGTAGAACACAGTAACTGTGCATTCGAAAACAAAAATGATTGCGTGGGCGACTTTTTAGACATCAGCCAAGCCTTTGATACGTTTCCTTTTTAATCTAAAGCTGTTGTTACCCTACACATACTACATAATTATAAAATCATACTTTGAAAACAGATACTTACAAGTAGAATTTGGAGCACCTGTGTCATCATTCTACTCTACACAAGGAAGCGTCCTGATCCGGGTTTTGTATTTTTTATATACAGCTGATCTTCCTATAAACGCAAATACTGTGATCGCAACCTATGCTGATGATGCAGCAATGCTCTCCACTCATACTGACTCTCTTGCAGCTGCAAGTAATTTACAGCTAAATCGGGACGCAGTAATCAACTGATTCAAAAAATCAATACCCAAAACTCATACATACTCATACAAATCATCACTTTCACCAAACGTAGAGATACCGTTCCTGATGTGAACTAAATAGGACGAGTCCTACCCTTTACAGATTGTTTGAGATACCTCGGCATGCATTTTGATAAAGGCATAACTTGGAGAACGCATATCTGGATCAAGAAAAAACACTTGAACCTTAAATTTAAGAGCAACTACTGGCCAATAAACCGTAGGTCTAAACTTTCTGTGAACAACAAATTATTAGTCTATGAAAGCGTACTGAAACCAATCTGGAGTTACGGCATTCAGCTGTGGGGTATTGCCTCATACTTCAATATTGAAACCCTGGAACGGGTTTAGTGAAAATTATCTCTTATGATTAGAAGCACATCTTAACCCATTAGTGTCAGACCTGATTGATAAAAGTGAACAAATGCGTAGACTAAAGCGTTTCAAACTTACCGACCTTTCCTATCGTTTCTAGACAGTTTTAGCATTCTAACTAGTTCATAGTTATATATCAGTTTATAGGTGAGGTCACTGACTAACTCCAAAAAACGTTACCTCGCCTATAATTTTCACTGTGATGTATTTTCTAGAATAGTCCACTGATTTGTTTATTGCTATGTAGCAGATTACAAAAAAAATTAAAAAAATTGTGTGTGTCAGCTCCGACGCACGACTGGAGTTTACTCCTTAAGTTCGATAGTCTAACCAGACGCAAAAAGAGTTTATTTAACTTAAAAAAGATTGATACTGTATGAACGTAAAAAATAACTTTCGAAAGAAAATTTTATGAAAACATTATTATAATGAAAAAATATTGTCGATTTTTCTGATAATATTATCGAATTATTGACTAGAATTGTTAATATTTAAAAATTATTTATAAAATAAATCATAATAACTTGGTAGAATTTATAGACATCGACAAAAAAATTAATTTTTGGTTAGGTTAGAAATTTTCTATTTTATGTGGATGCGCTCGATAATTCATATTGGGTTAATTATCTAATTTTATGTGTTGTTCTCAAATATATATTTATATGAACTACATCGATAATTATTAAAATATTTAATAAATACAAATTTCACATGCTCATACATATAATACATGAATTCTAACGCAGCCACGTGTTTGTTAGATGTTCCGGCAATATCATCTAGACCTCTTTCTGCCATAGTTATTTGAAAATACTTTCAGTTCACTTTAGCGGAACACAATGATAAAGATTAAAACTTCACAATAACAATATTAATTATTGATATTTATAATAAAAACAGCAATATAAGTATGTCGACACTGATAGAAATAAACAAACCCAATAACATATAGGTATAGTCGCTTTGCAGTATACCCTATGCACGTGTCCCTATACCCTACACTCACAACCAAATTAGAAAGTTGCGCGACATAGGATGCGCACCAAAAACGTAACGAGGTCATTCATCGATAGATTTTACTTCTCAGATTTTTCTCATACCGGGCTCCTTATATATGCAAATCGATTCTTAAGGAGTAAACTCCAAAAACTTTGTAAACTTTTTGTGAAGTTGATGGTACTTTAGATTTGTTCCAAACTTCTGTGTGCAATATTTGCGACTTTTTTAATTGAAATCATTTTGATCTTATTTACAACTAAATATTCAAAAATTATGAAAGCGTTTGACAAATAATGTTATTAAATAATATAGAAAACTATAAATTAGTACGGAGGGTAGAAAAGTTGTCATTGGATTTAATGACAGCAAAAATCAATGATCTAGTGACAAGTGACGCTATCAAAATCCCACCCATAAAATATTTTAGAAGCAATGTCAGTATAATTAAGAAAAACAACATCAGAACTAGCGGACAGCTGTTTCGTTCTTTAGGAACCGCTCAGCGTTAGAATCATCGACCTGGCAACATCGGAAAGCTACTTTCCGTTGTTGCCAGGTTGATGGTTAGGATACACCGATGTGTTTCCACAACCATACTAACAGACAACCGTACTCTTTTATGTCGTGTAGACATTACCAACATATTTAAAATGTTTTTGGAACGCCATCCTGTGGTAAAAATACCACGTATGATAATATAGAAAACTATAAATTAGTACGGAGGGTAGAAAAGTTGTCATTGGATTTAATGACAGCGAAAGTCAATGATCTATCTGATGTTGTTTTTCACAATTATACTGACATTGTTCCTTACCTATTTTATTGTTGGGATTTTGACAGCGTCACTTGTCAATAGATCATTGACTTTCGCTGTCATTAAACCCAATGACAACTTTTCTATCCTCCGTACTAATTTATAGTTTTCTATATTATTATACGTGGTATTTTTACCACAGGATGGCGTTCCAAAAACATTTTAAATTATTACATAATGTTTTTAAACAACCTTTTACAATAAGCCACGTTACATAATTTTGTTAGATATAATTATTGTCACTAAATGAATGACACCAAAAAGTTAACTATATTACACCGTGTTACAAGCAAAAGTTGAAACAATAACACTTTCCGGAAATAAAGTAACCTAAACGGTGTTATGCCGGTACTTACTGAAGACGGGGTGGGTTATATTTAAAATTTCGTGATTGATTTGGAAAACTTGACAAACACAAAATCAAAAAGTCAAAATCAAAGGGCGCTAGAAAGGATTAAAACTCAATGGATTAGAGGCCCTTGCTAACCACGAGTCCGCTTAAAATAGATACACTCGAATGGGACTTACCTTAAGAGTGTATCAGACGAAAATTCTGAAATAATCTAAAAATTCAAATACGCGAAGGCCGACGGAATAAAAGCTTCGTTACATTTTACAATTTACCATTTATTACATAATTAAAATGAGAATTAGATAATCAATAAAACAAGAAATTTACAATTAAAACTTAAGTCAATTTGACACAAATAATATCAAAAAAAAAAACAAAATGAAAATAATAAAAAAGAATAAACAAACTAAATTACTTTTTTAAACGTAAAAAAAATACTGAACAACCGTGTGCGCATAAAAAATATACTTAATAAAATCAAGTCAAGTCCGTAAGGGTATACAGCAAACTTTACAATCTTAAGTTATGGTAAACAAATTAAGAATATCTTTCTTTCGATTACTTTATATGTCGTGGTTTGATTCATCGAAATATTTAATATCTATCAATAAATTCTCATAACTAATTTCAAAGCATTTCAATCACCGAACTCACGAATTAAAACTTAATCGGTAATCTATAAATACCTTAATGGTTCGAAGACCAGCTCCTGGTTAGCTTAGGTCAGCTGACGTCGTCCGGAACTTCGATAGGGTACCATAACCATATGAACAATTTACCGTCGGAAGATTTTTTAATTATTCGCCATCAAGGCGAAAATTGAGATTACCCAAACACAACGTACACACAAACCCACGATACCTTAATATGAAACTAATAAACAGTGAATTCAATAAACCGTAATTATTTTACAAAATAGGAATTTTTTTTTTCCACTTCAACGATTCACTGTACCATTTTTGAAGACTTCCGCGGTACGTCTACATCTAAAGGGAGTGACTTTAACTTTTGACAACTACATCCCAATACTTAAGCCATTTCGTACGACTATCAGTCAACTAATCAAAATCACCTATATATAAAACCGTATTCGATTACCATTTCCCTAATCGCAGTGTTCGAAACTCCATGAAAGAAAACAATCTCATTAGAAAGTGCAACGAGGATGCCTAATAAATTAAGATAATACCTAATGTTCCACGTAATCTAAACGATTAAGACAAAGAAATCAAATACGACTGCACCGAGAATGCACTTAAAACAAATAACTTTTAAACCAACTTAAAATAAACAATCGGCTAAAATATATTTATTTACAATTATCTCAGAAAGGAAACATAAATTACTACTGGAATTTTGATCAAACAAAGAAATTGTCAAATAAACAAAATCACAGAATACAGATGATTCACGGCGTAACAAAATACAAAATTTTATTCACAACTTTGAATTTAAAAACGTAAAATAATTATTAAAATCAATCTAAAATCAACAAAACAAATCCAAAATACATCAAATGAATAACGTCAATTCAAATACCGGGTCCTTCACAAAAATAACCAAACAACTAATCTTTTATTTTAAACGACGGTTACAACCGTGACAATATCTTGGAAGCCAACTGGTTTGAGTACAAAAATAATAACGTTGTTTTAACACTTATTGACACTTATTAAAATGTATTCAGATAAAACAAATTTTTTTACTATGCAAATAGCATAAACATCACGAATATTAAGGGCTTTAATAGTCTCAAACAATATAGAAGACCGCTTTGCTCAGTTTTTAAACCGTATAAGACCGCACTGTTCTGAATACTTTATATAGTGTTTATATCGATTATAACGTTTGATTATGTAATTGTAAAATAACGGAAAGTTTTCGTAAACTAAACTAATTTAAAGTTGTTTGGTGTAACAGCTTACAAACTTTAGATAAAGAAGTATACTAGAACGTGCTGGCCTTTATGAAACAGATCTGAAACGTCAAGTTTAATAAGTAAAACTATCATACAAAAATTGCCATAAAAAAATTTAGGTAAGTGTTTTGAATTGGTATAATGTTTCATATGTAACAAAATAGAAAACAATTGTATATGTTTACTTTAGTAATCAACATCAGCATTAAATGAAAGAAACATTAAATATTTAAGTGTAATTTGTGTTATACACGATTAACGCAATCAAAATTTTAGCAAAACATTTAAATATTAAAACAAACAAATATTATGTTAATACACGTATATACAAGCGGTTCCATTAATATAACGTATGAATTTTATGCTATAACTGCGTAATAAATAATGGTCGCTTAAATATTTCAATAAATCAATGATACAAACGCTTGCTACATGTAAATTATTAAATACAATAAAATCTCGGTATAGCAAACAGTATGTAAAATTTGAACGCAAATAAATGATTGTGTGTGTAGTCAAATTATTTGCAATTTTAGAGTTAACCGATAATTCTAAATTTACGACAAATGCAATTTGATTTTAAAATGGTAAAATACCGAAATTTGTTGCAAACAACAATTTATTTATAAAGCCTTTCGGGCGCTATCGTTGCAAGTTACACTTCATTCATGAATTTTATACAGCATACATCATCCTGTATATAGGATTACCAAAAGAGGCAGATTTAAAATTTGAAGCAAATAAAAAATCGTAGAAGGCACATATGAGACCTTAGGTACTTGAAAATGCTAGAAATAAAAACGTCAATAAAACTTCCTAACCGCAACATGTTCAGTTTCGGAAAAATGAAATCTTTTTAACCTCCCTCACTTCTATATATATTTCCACCCTTGAAATAGCTCTCCGATAAACCCCATCCCTCTAGCCTGGGAGCTTGGGTAGTGAGTCGCAATTTTTCTCGCAGTGTACGTGATCTGAATGGCCGGAAAGGCAAGTGTTTTGTTTTGAAGCAGAACTCACATTAAAGCTTTTGAAGATGTTTCGTTTCCCCTTTTAAGTTTAAAATTTAAAAGTTATGTTTTTATAGAGTAGCTGTGCGAGTTTTTAAAAAATATATTTTTAAATTTGAGTAATTTATTTATCGGTAAAAGTTTTCACTCGCAAAATATATTAATTAGCCCAATACAGCCTTAGGAAAAACCTACTCGAAAGTTATTGAATTTTGTATGCGCATTAAACTATGATGGCAGTAGGTCAGAGTTGCTATTTATTAAGACTAATAAAACTATTTCTAATTATGTTATAAATCATACTTTTTAGGAAGTTTTTAACAAAATTTTATAATCTATTAATTAGCGTATGTAATAGTATTTATTCGACAAGTTTATGTCTACTTTCATATAATAACTCATTTTAACTACTTAAGCGTTTATTAGATCACAAACGTTTATTACATATATTTTAAGTTAATTATCTTTTTAATTAACATAAAATTTGCATTTTTTATATTATCTTTTTAGCAGTTTTAATGTAGAAAAAAAATTGTAATCTACTTATAAGACAACTTTAGAAAGTTACGTAAAGAATTGTCCTAAACTAATAATATTGTTCTTTTTAGGTATCCAATTTAGCGTTTATAATTTAAATGTTTAAGTATTGTTTACGATTTAACGTAGAATAGAAACTATTTTTAGACAAAGCTGCTTACAGCTAAAATTTTAGTAACCAATACCAACCAGAGATTCTTTTTGGGGATGCACTTAAGTAGTTTTAAGCATTAGTTGGTGAAAGTTGTCTCATTAGCCTCTTTTTTTTAAGAACAGGTGTAACACGCAAAGTTACAGTAATATTTTGCATTTGGTAAAAATTAGACTAGCTACAAGAAATTTGTTTTTTTAATTTTTTTTTTTTTTAATCAATTTGTAAGAGTTAAAACGTCTTGTTCTTAACACGATCATGCAGTCTGTTTTTAGCAAAGTTTTTTGTTCTTTGGTCGACTGTAGTTATTTCCAGGCTTCAGTGGCGACATTGTGCACATAC
Organism: Aquatica leii; assembly: GCA_035610365.1. NCBI lineage: Eukaryota > Metazoa > Arthropoda > Insecta > Coleoptera > Lampyridae > Aquatica > Aquatica leii. Next base: position 18,528,565 of record CM069434.1, on the reverse strand, counting down.
CAAAGCGCTTTAACTATTGCTTTCAGCACTTACTTAATTTTAAAAACGTTAAATTTTACATATAAACGTGTTGTGGCTGTCGCCATCTCGTGGTTAACGAGCCCACGCATAAAATATAAACAAATTGGTGCTTAGCATGTTGGCAGTTAGATTTGCTAACCGCGAAAGTTTGATAATCGTATCGAATATTAACTCGATTGCAATACACCAACGAATATAGTGAAAAGTAACTATATCAGTACAATTGCAAAAATTACCAGAGTATTACCCAGTCAGCACATTGGAACAATTATCAAACATATGTAATGCTATTATAAATTTAAAACACAACCCAAACTCTTGGAAAAAATTATTTTAATTCCAAAACCAAATCAACCACGGAATAGACTGGACAGGTACCTTCCGATAAGTTTATTATCCAACATAAGCAAAATAGCTGAAAGAACAATTCTTACTCGGCTAACGAATTTTATAAATGAGTAGCAAGTGCTTCCTAACGAATAATATGGATTTAGAAAACATCATTCCACCATACACCAAATAGCTAGGATTACGGAATACATCCTGAATAACAAAAACAGAGTTTACCCTACGGGTGCAGTGTTCCTTCTTTATAAAATGTTTACCAAAGACATACCACATGCTTATATTGCATTAATTAAGTCATACCTACATAATAGAACTTTTGTAACAGATATCAACAAAACCACATCTTTTACAAGATACATTACAGCAGGGGTTCCCCAAGGTTCAATTCTGGGTCCAACTTTTTTTAATATCTACACTCGTCATATACCATAGAAGGAAAACACTTTATTGACCTTGCACACTCAAGGCAGATTACAGTTGCACAAATCTACTAGCCAAATGGTTTGCTGACTGGTGCATAGCTGTAAATGCGGAGAAAATCCAGGCCATAATATTTACTCAAAAATTAGAAAACATGATCCAACAAGAAACCTTCAGTTAAAAAACGCGAAAATTTTATAGACAAACTCGGTTAAATACCTTTGTCTTACAATTGACAAAAAAATGACGTTCACTGAACATACGGAACTACAAATAAAAAAAGCAAAAATATTAATATTCTATCTTTACCTTTTACCAAACAGAAAAAGTAAACTATCTGCTAAGAATAAATTGAGAATATACACAACCATAATACGGCCTACATTAACTTATGCAGCGGAAACGTGGCTACAAACTAGCACTACAAATCATAAAAAATTACAAGCAGTGCAGAATATAACTATTCGAAACTGTCTACAAGCAAAGTGGTATCATGAAAACGTAATGTTACACAGAGAAGCGGGTATTTCCCCCTTAGCCCAACACATTAAATATATATGACTGAAAGTACACATGAAAAAATGAACATTCATTTAAATCCCACCATAAAAAGAGTTTTAGACTATGATGCAGATCACAACAAAAAATATAAAAGATTTAAAGTAGCCTTAACAACCTTAACAATAAATGATTGTGTGCCGCGAGGCAATTAAGCAGGATGTTCAAGAAATTTAAAAATAAACAAAATAAACACTTTTAAATCAAAAATAATAAATAGTTCAGGGATGCGCAAACCAAATAAGTAATCCATAATGCATATGACTGTAGTAAAAAGACTATAAAATTCTGACTGCAATAAACCAAAACAAAAAAAAAAGAAAGAAAAGAGATCAGTATAATCGTGAAAATATATCAGAATAGTATATTAAAACACAAGTTACAGAATGAACGCGCTTCAAGCACGAGACCGGGTTTCATACACGAGCCGCGCAGCGGCGAGTTTATGAAGCGGTCGAGTGATTGAAACGTATTCTATGACGTGTGCTTTATACTATTTTCTATATTTTGATACAATATTTAAAATTTTTCCTATAATTTTAATTTTAAAACAACATTGGGAAACTTATATTTTATTGAATTGGCAACACTTACACTTTGACATATTGAAATTTATGTGTTAACCTAAAATCTCATACAAAATTTATCTCTTTATACCTTTATAAGTAAATAACTTTGTATTAATAGGACGTTTTTATTTGATCTTGGCATCAAAATTTGAATTTCAATTGTTAAGTTCCAATAATTTTGATTTCTTTTTCATGTAACGTCAACTTACGATGCCGAGATACTGTAACGTTTCCGTTGCTGTTATTACTTGATTTTAAATTATCTGTATTAGTTTAACTAAATTTGCGTGTAAACCTTCCTTTATTTTTATTTTGTGGAGTTCCTACTTTTTCAGGGCGTTGCCAGCCTTAAGATTCATTCGGTACTGAGTCTGTGACGAGTACACAAGTAGTACTACATTTGTTGAAGTCATGTAGTTTCTTTATCTTAACTAATATCTACAATATCTTTATTAAAAAAGTCTGTGTTAATAATACAGGTATGTCTTTTATTTCTATTTTGTTGGGTTTATCTAATTCCCAGTTTCTATTTGTTTTAGACTTTTTTTTTATATACCGATTCCGATTTTACCTTTAACGAAATTATCATTATCTTAATAAGTCTAATGAGTTTGGTATATGCATAATACAATAAATACCAACGATCCGAATCAATTTTCGTAAAGAAAATACGCCTTGATCATCGTTTTTATGGGAAAGTTTCCAAGGTTATCCGCCAATTTCAACGTTGGACATCAACTTTGCATTCCATTGGAAATTTGATCCGTATGCGTGAGTTGCCTTTATCTCTACATTCCTTTTCGTTGATAACTGCCTTACCAACAAACTTGAGTTTTCTTCTTGTTAAATAACTTGCATCTTAACGTAACTTGTTAAATACTAAATGACAAAATTTCTCTAATTAATATCAATATTACAATTGCATACTGCAAATATTTCAAGTAACTTAAATGAAATTGTTTTCTTACTATATGTAAAGAAATACCGGTATTCTCTTAATTTTAAGTTTAATAATTTAAATGACAAAAGTTTCTATTTTTAGTTTTAAGTAGTTTTACTGAATTTTATATTATTGTTTTTGTTTTGTTTTTGAATATAGGATTATAAATCTTTTGAGAGTGAATCAATGAATTTTATGTTGTGTAACTTTTATTGCAGATAAGATTTTAATAGTTTAGTCTTAAAATGAAACTATTTGGCATCCCTGACATCAGAAGTTAATTGACCAATTTTGACAATTTTTCTAATTGTTTGATTGATTTCTTATATAGTTTGTTAGCGCGCTCTTCTCTTACCTAAATTACCTGAGTTGCGCTACAATACCAACTTTGAAAAAACTAACATTACTAAAATTCGTGTAAGAATTGTCTTATTCTTACACGGATTTTAGTGTAAGAATCGCTAATTCTTATGTCGAAATAGAGAAAGTATTTTCCAGTGCTGATGATCCTCAAAAGAGTGAAACGGCCGTACAGTGGTTCTCTCTGGTGGTAATTTTTTTAATTGTACTGATATAGTTACTTTTCACATATTAGTTGGTGGATTGCAATCGTGTTAATATTTGATTTTCAAATTTTCGCGTTAGCAAATTCAACTACCAACATGCTAAGATCTCTATAGCACCGATTTGTTGAATTTTACCTTTATTGGTGTTAGAGGTATGTTGTAACGTTCATTTTGACGTACTCTGTATTCTGAATTTTCAACAGTTTAGCCTTGTCTTGATCATTGTTGTTTTGAGCCAAACAAATGCAGATAGTTACCGTTACGCTTGCTGAAAACTATGAGGAGGAATTAATACTAATTCCTAGAGCCAAAATCTTTCTTTGCGCTTGTTGCCGGTAGTAAAAGAAAAATTTTTATCAAAAGCGCGTTGAAGAAACTACTACGCTCGATCAGCTATGTACATGAAAAGTACCTATAGATATTTTTTTACTAACGGTTAAAACAAAATAATAAAAATCAATTCAATTTGATATCGAAAAATAAAATAGCAAAAAATAAAAACGGTATTCACAGGTAATTGATTTCACGATTAGTCAGCGTAGTTTTGGGTCTAAAATAAAAAGTTCTAAAATTGAATATGAAATTCAAAGTCTTGTTTATGATACGGATGTCACCTTTATATGCTACATGGTATCATTGGTATAAAATAAGATTCGTGACCTCTAACCTAAAACTTGATTACAAGTAAACCGTCAGAAAATTCCTATATTAAATTTAACTAAATGTACTCTTTTAGCTTGTAGTACGTAATTTGCAAACAATTACTTTGAATTATTATATGCAATTATTGTTAAAACAATAATTATAAAGAAAATGATCACAGAAATTTGTACTCCTATATGTAGAAAATATTTTTTTCAGTAATTAATTTTTAAAGTAAAGAATATCAATATCAAGTCGCTGATTGTAGTATTTCCTGAAAGATAACCAACTTTACAACGTATTTTGTGCGAAAAAGTTATGCTCGCCGGTAGAAAATTAGCATTGATCCATCTTTTGGTCAGTATATTTACTAATCACTTGGCTAATTAGTGTAGAATCTTAATTTTACATTATAGGGATGTTGCCATGCAGCACTTGAATTACTATGAAGTCTAATGTTTCGTTTATTGAATGTTTATAAGGACCTTATCAATCTTTCATTGTAACTTTAAAAAAATTAAAACATAATAAGTAACATTAAATATAAATTTGCTTACATTCAACAAATTAAAATAAGAAAAAAACAGGTAGAATTTGATTAACATTTGAAATATTTGGACGTGGTAATCTGTGCTTATACGTTTGTAGTTAAATTAGGCTTAAAGTTAATTTATCATCAATTATAAGCGACTTAGACCGCATCGGACCAAGCATAAAAAGTCTGGATATTTCTACTACGACGCGGTCTAAGCCGAAAGTCGCTTATACTCGGAACAAAAGTAACCGCGAAAGCTTAAAATTTTATAATTTATCATTAATTCACATACATATTTACTTAGTCAGCATATCAAACATAAAGATCGAAAACATATCTAAAAAATTTAACTAGTTCGATAACAATCCAAAAATTATTAAAAAGAGCATTTTGTTAGTGGTTTGGGTTTATAATAATAGACGTAAATATTATAATAAATATTATATATTATAACGGTCATAGAGGTGCACAAAACAGAGAAATATAAAATCAAGTTACATTTGAAATAAGTTTACCACTAGCAAAAAATAGCTGAACAGTAACAAGATTATAATAAAAATTGAAATAAACTTAAATCAGACCAGATATATCATGGCAACCTCGCTTGTAAAATGAACCAGTAAATGATAAAATATTATAAGATATTGTGCTGACCGTGACGACACTAGTCGATACAGATAATTTATATAGAGAGGCGCGCGGTAAAGAAAGTCATGTTTCACACTTATTACCACGTAGTTGGGCATCTTCCAGTAAATACTACAATCAACGATCAAGTTTTATTATTCTCACTAAACTAAAATTGTCGACAGTTTAAAAATATTGATCAAACCTAAACACATCAACAGTTTTTTTCAACTTGGAATAAAGTAAACCTTTATTAGTTTGAAATAGACGGAAAAATACCAAGGCGGTACTGCGTTGTGTGTACAAGAAGAATCAATAAATCTAATGTATGCTTCAAAAATTGTTATTATATACTTTGTAACAATAATATTGCAACACCAAGAAGGGGTAATAATTTTGTGACCAAACTTGTGATTAAAACAGTAGCGAAAAGGAACAAAGATTAACAAAATTTTTATTAAATAATGTTTTAGTTTTCTGGTTATTGACTCTTTGTAGCATCGATTCCAGCAGATGATTAATTTTTTTTTGAGTTATTGTATCTCAAGCAACTTGCAATTCGTGCCGGAGAGCTTCTTGTGCCTGTGGATAATGCGCTAAGTTCCTCAGTCTTCTACCTATATTGTCCCACACGTGTTCAATAGGCAAAAGATTGTGAGATCTAAGTAGGCATAGTAAAATATTAACCCTGCGAAGGTCGTGGTCCCGATAATTTTGAGAGAGGTCGCGGTGTATGTAGGAGATACACTACATGAATATGAGTCTATAATGCTGATTTTAAAGTAAGTAATTCTGAGTCTCATGTAAAACATTTATTTTGATTAATACAATATGTATTTAGGTAATGTATAAAACTGCAAAATGTATTTTCACATAAACTGAATGAAAGTAACGCACATTTGATCCATCAAATAATATATAAAATAAGCAAATTTGAATGAGCAATGGATATTCTAAGTCGTTCATTCCAAGATATAAATACAGAATTCATACCTAGAAATCTACAATAACAAATGTTTTTTCAATGCACTAATCTGAGTCTTTAGTTGAAGCATTGGCAAACCGACTAAAACATCCGGCACAAACAATATTGCTGTGTTGAAGACATAAAAATTTTTGACAAGACCTGCAAAAATATTTGGATAGTTGAGTTGTGTTTGATGCATAACAAGTTCTTTTTCCACTTGAATTCTGAGCATCTGCTACATTTTCACGATCTTCACTATTGGTCTGTTGATATGTTCCGAGTTTTAGCTGTAAAGGCTTGTGTACACCTGTTGTAACTTCTGAACGCCTTCTTATTTCTTCCAAAGCTAAGGTTGCTACGAGACTTCTGATGAACAATCTGCGCCGAATTTTCACATTCTGATTGAGCATATGAATGGTTTGTGCATTTATGACTCCAATGTTCAAAATCACGTACAAAATAACCATAGGCCATCTTCTGCTATGTTGTGCAACGTTGTATGAACTAACTATTTGGTCTACGGTATCCACGCCTGATTTGATTTGGTTATAATATTTAATTATTTCGGGCTTTTGAGAGTCTGAATTTACCGTATTATCAAAATGCATACTTGAGACTAAAATCACATTCTTCCCCTTTTTTGGTACATGCGAAACAAGTGTGCAGTTCGAACTGAAAGCAAACATATTGGATTTTTCAAGTCTATCTCTTGTATTCACTAGTTCTAGTGGCAGCTCACGCTTGTTTTTTCTAACTGTTCCTACGTATAATAGCCTACTTTTCTTCAGTTCAGTGACAAGGTTTAGGTCAGTGAACCAGTTGTCGGCGGTTATGTTACGCCCTGAATTGTAAATTGGGCTTATAGGTCTTTTGACTATATCTGATGGTTTGTTGCTAACAGAAAATGTACCCTCCGGTTGCTTGCCTGCATAAATTTCAAAATTTCCTGTATAGAATAGTTTGGAATCGACCAGGCTAAAAATTTTTATGCCATACTTGTTCGGATTTGAAGGTATATATTGACGAAACCCGCATCTTCCTCTGAAACCGATTGTTACATTTTGTCCCACAGAATAACACGATTTGCAGTTCTCTACGAATATAGAAAACATATCCCTCACAGCTGCTAACTTATCAACCATGACTCTTTCTGGACGTCTCCATCTGTCATCAAACCTTATGCTGTTGTGGATAAATCTAAATCGACGTAATGACATTGTAAGTCAAAAAAATTCAATACCACTACCATCAGTAGTCCATAAATCCTGTAAATTTAGGCGATTGTTGCGATGTAAACCAGCTAAATATAAAAGACCCAAGAATGTTTTCAGTTCTACTTTGTCAATTCGTTTTGCATCTCTCTCTCTTTCTTGAATATCTGCTTGCTACTGATTCGATATAATCATTTGTATAGATAATAATCATATCCAATATATCTTCTGATATGAAGCTGTTTCAAGTTTCTAGCTCTGTTTTTGCATTGTTTGCTCTCGACCGCACTAGAGGCAGTTGAGATAAAATATTTTGTGGTTGTTTTCTAATTTGATATTTATTTATTGGTCTCTTCATCCACTTTGATACTTTATCCTTTCTTAAATAACACTCTCCATACTCATTCTCATTCGTCTCTTGTTCACTCTCCCCACCGGATACATCTTCATTATCAGAATATTCAGAGCACACTTCCACATGCTCGTTTTCATCCAAATCACTTTCATTTTCGAATTCAAACTTGTCATCGTCATCATCAGACTTTAGTAACATACGCTGTAGCTCCTCAATGTCCTTTGCATTGTCCAGACGATACATATTTTTTGACATTTTTGGTGATCAAGTATTCGATAATCACGAAAAACAACACTAGAGAGCAACCAAAGTCAACACTAAATCTAGAGGTTGCGGTATCTCTCAGATACAATAAAGGTACACTCCTCAAACAACTGCACTTTGCAACAGCGTGAAACTGACTGACGCCAAAGTCACTGCGGTATGTGAAATGTACTATACGCATGCGCAGCTAGACTTAAACGCAGCGTCATAGAATAACTACATATAAAATTGTTCAAGAAGATACATTGCATGTATCTCTCAGATCAACCGCGACCTCCGCAGGGTTAATAATGGCTTCTTTAAATTGGTTTACAGAATGTTTTGCTAATAATGAAGCCATTATAATTTATAAAACAGTTACAGAAAAAAATTCAGATTTTACACAAAAAGTTAAGCAAAAACAAAGATAAAAAATCGTCGAACAGAAAGAGACAACCTTCAATTGAATCAGAAATTAAAAAAGCAGTTTTTGTATAGCAAAAATTACCGTATCATAAACTTGATACCGATGCAAAGCAAGCAGAAAAAAGTTAATTTATGAATTTTGTTACATGACTAAAATGTTATTATTTATATTATATTTCAAATTTGCATTTTTTGTTTTAAATTAAACGCTGCTTATAAATTGTGTGGTTAAAATAAACACAAATAGAGAAATAACGTGTCCGGAGAATAAAACAGAAAAAAAGACTAAATATTAAAACATGTAAAAAATTAAAATAACAAAAGCGTATACGATTCCAAAGTAAAAGAAACACCGAAGAGCTTTAAAGACAAGAGAGCAAAAATAACTAATTTACTAAAGATATCCCAGCTGTCTTTTAAAATAAAACAACATTTAAACAAATAAAAGAAAAGAAAGCAGTAGGAAATGATAGAAAGTCGGGAATATGCTTGTTTAAAAATCTTCCAGGATTTATGCAGAAAATGGAAACTACAAGAATATTTACCAAAATTGGTATTGTCCTCTTCATACTACGAATCCTTATCGACTGCAACACATTCATGCCAACGTTTGATCCAATTCTTGAAACCTTTTTTATACTGGGTTTTTGGTATGCATCTCAGAGCTATTTTTGATTTTTTCATTACGTTCACTCGGTTGCTGAAAATTGAAAAAATGCCAAAAATTTGTGGATAACGATTGCATTGTGACGGTGCCTTATGGTGGCGTAAAATTTACTAATTTTGCTTGCCAAATTGCTTCTTGCAAACGTCTCATAATGCTTAAATAATACTGTCTGACCTTTTGTCAAAAATTCTTGATCTAGAATACTGTTGTAGTGAATGAAAACCGCAGCGTCTTTTTTTTGACTGAAAACAACGTGGTCTTTTCCATCTCGGCTTATTAGATGCACGCCATTCACATATCTGTGTTACGTGTCGTACCCATAGACCCTTGTCTCTTGTAACGATCCGTTTGATAAATGTTAAGTTGGATATAGCCAGAAATCATTTTTTTTTTGAGCAATTTAAGTCTGTTGGCAAGCTTGATGCAACACGGCGAAAACTCAAATTATTAACCAAAATGTCTTAAACAAAAACATAAATAATCTTTAAGTTTTTTGCGATTTCTTTGATGGTTAATTTGCGATTATTGACCAACGTTTCTTTCACTTTGTCGGTTTTTGATATAAATGGCCTGCCACTGCGTTTATCATCGTTGAGGTACTGTTTTTTTAGGGTTACGTTCCGGAAACACATTCTTAACATTTTCAAGGTCCGCGCACCTTTAAACTTTAATATTGTAAATCAAAAACACGCACAGAAACTAATCTTTTTTCAACACTACGTTATTTTCACAACTGTTAAGCTAGAACGCTGAAATTTTAAGAAAAATGGTAATAACAGATGTCGCAACTTAATTAAAAAAAATTCAAATTGAGTTACTGAGAGCATCAAATGGTGGCAATTCTCAAAAATTTTTGATTAAGTGTATAACAAAAGTATCTAGAAAAATTATTTGAAAACTTAATATTAAAAAAAAAGAATAAACAAAATATTATTGCCTTGGACACCGTTGCTTTTTCACATTTATAAACGGTTTACAAAAGTAATAACAAATACATTGTCAAAAAAACTATAAAGTTCAACTACCAAAACAGGCATGTTTCAGTAAAGGTAAAAGTATCATAAACCACGTCTACACAGTACGCCACGAACGCAATTTCAAGTTGTAGATAACTTTCATATATTTTGAAAAAGTCTTTGAAGCTATAAAAATCTGGGCTTTGATAAACGCTTTAAAACAAAGTAAAACAAAAACAACTATTTAAAAACATATATACTAACTGCGAACGAAGCGCGCGACGTTACCCTGCTTAAAAGTATTCAACCGGAACAAAACATCGAATTAAAGCTCCCGACCTGAGACCTGTTTATCCAATTAATATTTTGCGACTGAATGCTTTTGTACCCGGCTAACTCTTTCCCGAACCAATCCTGATACCGTATATTTGTGTGCAGCGATTAAACCAGACCTGCTATTGTACCAGAACCTTCTGAACTCATACCGACCAGCTTTCGAATCCTGCGATTCTAACGATTTCTGAACTCAATTTCCCGTTTTGTAGTAGAATCCCTGTTACGTCAAAACGCCCTCACTCAAGTTGACCATAAGTTCCCGCTTCGAGGTCTACTTTGTATAACCGAATCTCAGTCCGTTAGCAAATTGACAAATCATTTGCGCCAGGCTGGTGTAGAATTTGTCAAGCGTGAACTAAATCTCCAGTTACTTTCAACCTCTAACGTAGTTGAGGTTGGCGCGTTGAAGTACCGACCAAGCCAGACTGGCTCAGGGCATTTCAATCCGTTTGGCATCCAAATCAAGTCAGTTTCCAAATACTGAATCTGCCAAAACTATCGTTTGACATTATAACCAAACCGAACACCTTGTGTAGTAGTAATAACATAATTGATTTCTGCCGTGTTTTATTTGTATGAAACTTTGTCATTAATAGACACCAGTGGTCAACCCGCCGTAACTTAGAAATTAAACCCAGTTAATTGTAGCAGCAATGCATAACCTGAAATCCTTAATTAATTACATCTAAGTGTTTAACCCTTATTACCGTACCTGAATAGTTTTCCGCCCTGTAATTAATTTAATTTACAGCACCGTTCTCAAAAAGATTGCAACCACGCCATTTGCTTCTAATCTTTCTTTTAGGAAAAGTGCAGTTTTTTAAGGTTAGATACCAGTCGTGGGCCGCATTCATCTAATCCCAATTTCAGAAAATTGGTAGACCGCAGTTAATAATTTTAGTAGAATAAGTTATTTTTTATGCGAGAGGGAATAAAACTACATCACCTGTACAATAATTACATTTTTAGTTTAAAGAATAAATTTATGTTAATTGTGTTCAAATTAATAACGCTTTAAACCCAATGCCGAGACTAAGAGCCACCGGAGTGTTTCAACCAGTGTGGAAAGTGTAAATTGCATTTTGAAGAAAAGGGCACTTTTTAAGGGTAGAAAGGCAAGTGGCGCAAAATAGGGCATTATTTATTAAATTGCCGTGGGCGCATTTAAATTGCGATTTTGATTAATTAAATACTTCAATTGATCGGTTATAACAATATTATACAACAATACTAATACTAATGATACTAATACAATAATAATAATAACAATAATATAACAATATAATACAACAAAATATTGTTTGATAACATTTTTATTTACAACGAGAAATGTTCACCATGAAAGTCTAGTGAATACGAATATAAAATTCAAGCGTAGTATCATTTCAGTGAATGTTAATCGAACAATTTCCACACCACTAGTTTATCAGATGCGTAGGTTTCCTCTTTACGTACGACACTGTTAATATCAGTAGCAGCATGGTTGCCTTTTGCAAGCCAAGAACGAACATAACGTGAGGGATTAAACAAACTCAGTGGTGGTCCATTTAGCAAGATGAACATAAGGTTAGACACTCTTTCGATTCCCAGTGAAGATCTTCGATTGAACTGAGCGCGAGGTATCATAGTTGCAGCACCTCTGTTTCGACCACCACTCTCATGCAAAGTGACTCCTGCAAATTTTGATTTCCCAGCAGTATTCAGAGCTTCAGACTCGAAACGTCCAGGTTCGTCTACTCTCGCCTCAAAAACCGAGATCTGAATATTAATATTATGATGTGCCTCAATGATCGAAATGTCACGTTTTTGCAGTTCGAGAGATAATTCATTTAATTCGCATAAAACATCGTACATAAGGCCCAAATTCTTGAAGAATTCCACCGAACTGAGAAAACGTGCACAACCATTATATACGGCTCTGTCATTACCGTCACGTTTTCTGCCTGATTCGGATTTCTATAAAAAAAATATAATGCTCGAATAACTTCATATAAACAAACGAAAAAATTGATTTGCACTTTGTCAACAACTTATCAAATAACTTGAAATTATACCAGACAAGCAAATCGTTCTTACTTTGCAGTGGGCAAACAAGGCAGCATAGTTTTCCCACACAGCACGGACAGTTCTTAAGCTTGAAGCTAGCCAACGAGTGCTTAGAATTTTTCCTATCTTCAGCAACTCCACATCTAGGTGGTTCGCACATTCTTTTAATCCTCGCTGGTTTTTTGGGTTTGTAGTATAAAGACCATGAAGCTCTTCGATAAACACCTTGAAGTGATTGATTTGATTCAGTTCTTTCATGGTATCTCCAACACACAATTCAAGGCGGTGGGCAGAGCAGTGCCAAATGACCAAGTTTGGATAATGCTGCCTCAACAATTCAGCAACACCATTTATTCTTCCAAGCATCACTGAAGCGCCATCACAAGTTACGCCTATCAGGCTTTGTTGAAGATTGGACTACTGAATTCCCTGACTTCTTAGTGTAGTAAGGACTTTATCACAGATGCCTTTAGCAGACAAATCATTAAGTTCTACCAATTGTAGAAACATATTAACTGGTAATTCGGCTCCTTTAATAATGACACGCAAATAAATCGCGATTGACGATATCTGACTTAGCGAAGTTGATTCATCAAGAATTATAGAAAATTTAGCGTTCGATTGGACAATCTCTATAAGCAGTTTGCTACGCATTTCAACGCCAATGAAGTCAGCAATTTTAGCACATGTCGTTTTCGAGTGGAGAATAGTGCCCATATCACAACCGTTGAGTTTCTGCATGTCAATATTTGATGGAAGGTCCTTATATGTCGGTCGACAGTTTTTTACCAAATTGTACACGGTACGAAACACGCGTTCAGTTGTTAACTGGAACTCCTTTTGCTTGTTCGCAGCATATTTGTCAAGATCGAAGTCCTTCGATTTTACCTTCTGAACGAGATCGGCAGTGCGAACGTACGTACGAAATTTTCATTACGGAATACCCTGTAGATGAATTACAATTAGATTCGGGTTTTGACGCCCTCTAACGATCCTTTCTCGTGACTGTCATTCGACGAAGTAATCGTGAAGCTGTAAACTACAGTAACGGGCCGGTGCCGAGGTTTTTCGAATTGATTCTTAAATTTTTAAGAACATCAAGTGTGATGAACATAAATTTATAAATCGAGCGAGACTTTATTACGATTCTTTCGGCACGGGGTAAGATATTTTTGTCTTAAATCTATTAAGGGCCTTTCGTAATTTCTATATTCATATGATAGCCGGTTCCGACCACGTTGTCTACCATTTTGGAATTTAATCAACAATTGGGATGCATAATTACTATGAATGAATAAATCTACCGAGCATATAAGCTGTTGTGGGGGCCTACTACTTAAGTAACATCGGGGTCTAGTCAAACGTTGTGTCGGGGATGTTGAATTGGGATTAGAAGTAGATTGTGTTATCAGCCACCTGTCCTGAATTGCTACGTACATCGTTCGATACCTTGGGGTTCGATATAATGCTTAATGAAGAAGTCGAATGTGTTATCAGCCACCTGTGTTAAGATTATTTCTTACAGTACACGATACAACGGGTTTTTATATGCCATTTAATTATTTATTAATACTATCTTTTGTAGCTTTTGTTCTGTGTGAACTCGATTGTGATCCGATTTGCTTTTCACTATTTATTGCAGGCCACTGACGAGAAAACGTTTTCTACGTGTAAGTGGAAGCTGGATGTTAGGTGAGTTACTTGTTTGACTTTTATATCGAGATCACCAAAGTTATGCACAGAATTATATTTAAATGTTAATGATCGTAACTGCGTTATTGCTTATATACCAATAAAGTAATCTTAAACATTTCATACTTGTATCGCATACTGTGAGGGAAAACCCAGTTATTTGGGGACTTTTGATGCTGTCCTTTTCGATATAATTTTCTTATGTGATGTGTGTTGCCGATACTATAGGCAGTTATGTAGGAGATTTGTGATATAATCTAGAAAATTTTATGTAATACTAAATCAAACTTTCCGCTACTTATTGATGCAAGTGTTAGTCATTTTAGAATTTAAGGTTGGCGCATTTAGTGTACATTTGTCAATTTACGGCGCTACTAAAGCAAACTGTGATAGGTATTAATTCTACATGGAAACCATTAAATTTCGTATCTTCTTATTATTATCCAACGTTAAGACATTGTACTTGTTAATCTTTCTTTTTATCTTTCTTGTTCCGGTGATTATCGTTCTCGAATAATTAAGTTTAGCTACTCGAACAGCCGAGTATAAGGATTACGAAACTTCGAGTGAGTTACAAGTTTAGACCGTTCTGTTGTGAGCGAAACAGAAGCATTACTTTGGATCAGCTCTGGCGCCCTTAAGCATATTTCCTTTATTTTGAACCTCCCCTACTCCCGACTATTGTGAGTTGGCCGTGCAAGGTTCGTAAAACCAAAAAGCTTGTAACAAATGGTCTGGTGCGATTTTGAATTGACATGATCACGAATTTTCTTTCTCAAAGAAGCCTGTTGAATCAGCTTGTCTTTGCCGTACTCCTCGACTTCCACGTTTGCCCATTGCTGCGCAGGTGTTATTTGTTTGATTGTAAGAGAAGAGTTGTATTTCTTAAGAAGACTAACTTCTCTGCAGTGAGAACATCCAAGCTTGCCATTTTTGATGATGAGCCATGGATGCTTTCGGCAGAATTCATTTCTTTGCTTGGTGTTCCAACATTTCGGCAATGAATTGTCATCCGGGAAAACTATTATTTGTTTCTGCGTATCTTTGTTGCCCATTTGAGTGTCTGGACTCTCTGGGGTAGGCTGATCATCACAAAAAAACTGGAAAATGTGATCATTTGAATTGTCACTTGGTAACAGTAAACAACTAATAAATTCGACCAATTTATCGCAGATTCACCATCTGCAATTACGAGCTGTGGTTGTTTTGCCAAACCAAAATCTGGAGCATGAGTTACTGAATCATTTGAAATGTGTTCATCACGAAGAAGGTTGTTTTTATCATTCTGTGAAAACTCCTGCAAAATTATATGATTTAATCGTTAAAATAACATTTTCAAAAAGTAACTTATTCAGTTAAAGTTTCAATAAATTTCTCAAATGATTTGTCTTCATAAAATTCAAGCACTGCAATGAAGCAAATTTCCCTACAGTATTTTTTGTGCTTAATTTAAATTTATCGTTCACATAAATTGCAACGAAAGCAATTATTATTATGAGTTTTGACAATATTTTACCTACTGCAAATTACGAAATTTGTTTTATAATTTAGATTTTTTGCAAAAAATTTTATGTGTAACTTAAGGGTTTTGAACTTATCAAAGTAAATTTTATTCCTATCCTTGATTTGTAATGTAATTTTGTCAACAAACAAAACATTAATGTAGTAATTGATTTAACCGATCGACAAGTGCGGAATTTTACGTTTAGTGTTTCTTTGTTTAATTTTAACGTTTGTTTGCTGACCTTATTATTAGGTAACCATAAAGTTCCATTAAGTTTTTTTTGTTTTTAATTAAATTTCAATGTTTGTGTTTTGCAATTTTGTGTTAAGCTCATATAATTTTTTATTATTTATTTTGTTTGTTGTTCATTTGCATTTTTTAATTTGTTTTATAATAAATTCATAAACTTTAAATGTACTAAAGCTTTTTTATCATACCACGTGCGCGTTCATTTTGTGTTGTAATTTTGGATTGGTGACGTTACAACCCTAAAAGTAAGTTCATCAAAGGTTGTCTCTGGCAGAATCAAATTCTTAAAAATTGAAAATTGCATAAAAAGAGATGAGGAAGATATCAAGATTAGAATAGCAATGAGCTGGGCATCTCACAAGGAAAGAAAACGATCGACGAAGCAATAATTGAAAAAAAAATCTAAAAACTGACTATGCACACACCAGAAAGATTTGAAGTCACATAATAGATAAAGAAACATGGAAACAATTAGGGGATGCGTTTGTTCAAAGATGGAATGTTATACGCTATATACTATGGTATTATATGAAACAAACATATCAAGACAACGTCGCTGTACAATCTAAACGCTGACGTTTTTCTGGCAAATTTAGGACAAAAAATTGTTTTTACCCAATAGTAAAGTAAATTACAGTTTTGTACTTTTCTAGACAATACTGCAAGGATATGTGTGTTGACCAATTGGTCCACAACTTTTATGAATGTATTATAATCTATAATAGACTATGAACCAATCATCTTCCTTCATTTTTATTAGTTTTGTAATCAGAGTTCTTTAGTAGCGAATTATTGCGTAGATACATAGACCGGATATTTTAAAAAAACTGCTTTACAACAAAAATTTTGCATGTGCGATTGTTGCTTAAATGGAATGTCTACTTTTATTTTTTTAAAAGGTAATTAATGTATTAATGCCAATAAAGTTCTGCTGTAGCAAAAAACTGTATTGAGAATTCCACATCTAAGAAAATTGAAATTGCAGGAAATATCCTATGTTCTTCCAGTTCAAGTCGTTTCTTACAAACCATCCATAATTCGTTCCACATTGCAATTACACCCTTGTTAATAAAGAAAATAAAGGAAAATAGAAAAAGCTTAGTTTTTTTTTCTGTGATATCTTATTTTCGTTAATAGAATTTTTTTAATACATAATTTAAATTAGAGTTTGAGATGTTGCAAGTTTAGTATAATTTTTCAAAGTAACCTGAAAACTTTCTAAGAAACAGCAGATTCTCTAATGTATTTGGAAGTTATCTATAAAGTAGTTCTTTTCCGAGTGCGCAAATAAAACGCTTAAACTTAAAAGAAAGAACGGATGCAAAATGTATTTGCAAGTTTTTTTTTATTTGCACAACAAAAATGTAACATAAAAAAAGCTTTCGAAAATAATCGTATCTAAAAAAGATTCTAAAATAAAACTCTCTGCAAGAATAGTAAAAGACGAATTTGATAGAAAATCGAATTGGAAATATGCGTGTGTTTAGGGGGAACCGCACATGTATAGGATTCAGGAAAATGCAGTTACGCGGTCTCGCGTTATGACTCTTCGTGTGAATTATTGAGAGCCAATAACCACCACGAGTATTGTGCAGGACAATAAAACCAACTGGCATGAATTATGTGAATTCTGAGTTTACTTGCTTTTAAAGTTATGTTTACGCCGTTTTTTATTGTGTTGCGTTATTCGGTACAATGTCACGTTACGCTTATATACAATGCGACAAGTCAGATGAAATTAGTCAGTGACGTTATTGGTAATATTTTTTATTTGATTGATTAGGATATCTTTTGTTACCAAGAAAAAACAGGGCTTTTCTATAATAGGTTAGCATTTCTAATTTTCTTAGATCGGTATTTAATTACGTGATGCATTTCCTCGGTTGTTGCGTAAGCTGTAGTGCCAAAGCTGAGGGTGGACAAAACGTGACCAAATCAATGTAAAAGCCAAAGCTACTTGCACCCTTGTCGTATATCATACAGTACCTCATGCTGTCATCCTGATGCCTTAATATCGTAATATATTTATAGAAACCTTAAAAGATTGCATCTGCGGTTACATTTATAACCTGGCAACTTTTTATTCATGTTAAAACTATAAATACAACACGGCTTTCTATTAAACATAATTTCCTTATAAAGAAATCCCCACGATTGCACCGTAGTCTAATAAGGATTTACGTTGAAGCTCGTGATTGTTTGATTTAAGGAGATTGAAATCTTACGTGGGTCAAGCCGGACCCGTCTGGTTTCGGAATGGACATAAATCCTAATACTTTTAAATTAGGTATCATCTACGTGTTGTAATTTAAATTAAATTTAAAAGTTTGTATAATTTAGAATTGATTTAAAATTTGTTTTGATATATAAGACAGTGAAATAATATTTCGATTTTCGTTTCGCCGCGGGGATAACTTACTTCTTCCCCAATGACAGATAACTGTCAATAGCGATCGTCAATCAGACTATAACTGCATTACAGTTTCACTGATACTTCTCAGATGTTCTCATATATCTAACATTGCAACTTCGTACTGCTCGGATACACAAGATTATTTTTGATTGATAGTTTCTCCTTGAACTACCAGTAATAGTGGCAATAACATTGTGGCACCGATTTATTATTTAAATTTGGTGCTTAAAATAAACTACTATTTTGATTAATTGTAATTTTTGTTTATAATTACATATCGTAAAATTTGATTCATTAAAAAAATCGATTTATGATGGCTTAACTAAATTCGTTATACACTAGCCGAAGGCGTCATGGTTGTAGGTAATTGGGGTATGTGATTAAATAAACAACGTCTGCTTAAAATATTTTATAATTATTGGGTTTTAATTAATAAAAATTATAATGTACCAAGTGTATCTTTTAGTTATATGCAAATTATTTCTAATAAAAAAAGAATTAAAGTGTTTGCCGTATAAAAATTAAAATATATTTAGCAAAGTTGCCTACGACAAATACCATCGATACGTTCTATGTTTTACTGCCGGTTCTAAAGTTAGCGACTACTGACCCACTTGTTTAATACTGTTGCATCAAACAATTGAGATTAGTATTTTTATAATACCAGAATAAGGTAACAGTTACGAAAAAATAGTTGCATTAGAATACAGAAAAAAAAGTTAGTTGCATGAGCATCTTTAAAAAAATTTATACTTGTTAATAACAATGTTTTTTTAAAATCAAAACTGTTTATGTATTTTAGTTTTGTTGCACATGTTAATTTTCTTATTAACCTGCATATCTGAAAAAATATCTGTTCTTAAAATTATTTTATAGGTATTTTTCCAAATAATAAAACGAATACTTTTTTGTTTTATTTATTTCTTTTTTGTATACCCAAAAGTTTCAATAAAAATTGAACGTTGAAATCGATAAAAATTCAACTTACAGAACTTTGATATCTGTTAATGGCAAATAAAAGAATTTTTTTTATATTGCAGTGGTAATGAAATTAGGCTGTTCTAACCTTAGATTAGTAGACGATAAGTGTTTCGCTACGGATGGGATTTAAATTATTGTCAGTACTGCTCAGAGCAATGTAGCTTACTTTAACATAATAATTCAAATAATGTACCAGCTATAGTTTAAATCGCAAGAGGTGTCTTATGACTCATCGGTAGGCAATGTTTAATACCGATAAAATAAAGTATTGACATTTTGAAAACATGCTTCAGATTTTGTAGCAAAAATAATTCAATGAACTAGAAACAAAGTTTTAAGATGTAATCAAATATTTTTTATAAACAGGTAGTAAATAGTATAATCTTAATGGTTTGTATTTTTCTTTTAGATAATTGCACATGTGAAGTTAAAACTTAACAACGCCAATGACCGGAAAATAGAAATTAATTTGTATTTGTAGCACAAGAATGACACAGTTCGAGTCATATTTAGTATTACTAAAAACTTATTTTAAAGTAATAATGTTTTCTTTAAATTATTGCAACTTTTATGTATTTTAAAGGTTAAAAGTATGTGATTACTACGGCTATTGAATAGATGATCTGAAATTAATGTACTGTATACTTTTTAAGTATAAAGCTAGGTTTTAAGTGTAGATAATTATACTACTATTTGTAATACGAATTAAAATTTAAAAATAATTTAATATTTAACATGTACTTAGGGTTATGAACAATTATAACACATAATATTCAGATCCTTTCAATTAAAGACAGTTTATGTTTGATTAACAGTTAATTTAATTAAATTAAACTGACACATAAGCGAACAAAACATTGACTAAGTTATCGGCGTACGCTGGCTTTATAAATAACCTGCGTTATAAAGAGTAGCATTACAAAGTTTCTAAAGTTTCTTTAACTACAAAAAATAAATGAAATAAGTATACCATATTCTTTTAATTTTTGATTTAGTCAATTATAAGTCATAAGACACCTCTCGTAATTACGACTATACCTTACACGAATTTATTTATAAAAAAAAAACAAAAATATAAAATAATTTATAATTAAAGTAATGGGAATTATATCGTACTTATTGTTAAATTTACAATTTTAATTTAAAAAGTTGTAAATTTATAATTTGCGGACTTTTTTGCAATTGTATGCAGGAACGTCTGTTCCTTATAAAAATGCAACGAATGATGTCTTAAAACAATAGTGACCAATCACTTATAACTATTATGCATCACCAATTGTGGTCATCACGTAACTCAATTAGATGATGCAATTAGATGAAATCTGTTGGCAAAAATTAAATTAAAAGTATTACATCAAGGAAAATGTGCATGTTACACTTGCTACTCAATCAAAATTAAAAAAACAAACAAGAAAATTAATATTTGTCGGTGAAGAACTTAAAATTCGAAACTGATGTATCAATAGGATTAATTTCGAAATTATCGCCATCATACAAAAAAATCGGAACAGAAAACTTTCAAAAACATGCTAAACGTCAAATTCATGGAGCTGCTTTAAATAAAAAAAACATACTAAGTGAATCCTCAAGATACCGTAAGAAAATAACATAATAGATGATCAAATAACACATTTTAATAACTAAACGCAGATAAAAATCTTTTTATACGAAACGAATAACAAAGTTCAGACAAACAGATAACTTTCAACCCACTTTTTTTCTAACATAAAGCAGAACTATACAAATAAAAATAAATTAATTTAAGATAACTATAGTTTGATTCTATTTAAGAAAAGAAAATTTCTGATCCTGTTACGTGCAAAAGTTAGAACAATGACACTTGCCGGAAATAAAGCAACATAAACGAAGTTTTGCGGGTGCTCGGTGAAGACGGGATGGGTTATATTCAAAATTCCGTGATTGTTATGGAAAACTCAACAGAAAACACAATGAAAAGTCAAAAATCAAAAAGCGCTAGAAAGGAGTATAGATCAATAGACTTCTGACCCTTAATAGAGTGTACCTCACTAAAATCTAAAATAAACTTAAATTCTACATAACGCGGAGGCCGACGGAATGAAAAGTTTGTTTACATTTAACCATTTAACATTTATTTAAACAAAAATTACTCAAAACATGAAAAAAAATAAATAAAAATGTAAAGAAATGTAAAGTGAATAATCGTATTAAAACAAACAAAATTTGAAAGAAATGAAAAAAATAAAATTATAATAAAAAGAAACAATAAAAAAATATTAATTAACTAAAGCACGGTCGTGTGCGCATTACATAGAAATTACCTAAATACAAATTGAAATAAATGTATCTATTTTAAAACCAGGATGAAAATTTTAATAGTAAATTTTTCGGTTAACGTCACAAACATAGTGTCGGGATACGGAATTTGCTTCTGTGTGAACTGTCAATTTGACAAAATATTGTATTTCATTACTATCATAATGATTACTTGTTGAAACCTAAATCATAACAACTGTCTAATAAATTAAAAAAACGACTTCGTTCCAACGTAATTTAATAGAACTAACACAAAGAAAATAAGTACATAAGAATGTGCTTAAAACAATGAACTTTTAAACAATCTTAAAATAAACAAACTGCTAAATTATTTTTAGTTACATTTATATCTCAGAAGGAAAACATAAATTACAACTAGAATTTTTACAGAAGAAAGAAAATGCCAAATCAATACAAATGCAAAATACGGTTGTTTAAACAACGTAATAATTTCTAAATAAATGAATACAAAACTTTACTTACAAAATTAATTGACAATTATGAATCTAAAAACGTTAAATGACTTTTTTAAATTAATTTGAAATTAATAAAAGAATTCCAAAATACATGAAACAAATAAGTTCAACTCAAATACCAGGTTTTCCACGAAAGTACACGCACAACCTCAAACGACGGTTTCAAGCTTTATGCGATTCACTCATAATGTTGTCAACCCACAACTGAAAAATTACATAAAATACAACTAGGCAAACAGAAACAATCGTTACATTAACTTAACTAATATAAAAGAACTTATAAGAATAATAGTTGTATAAAGTGTTTACTGGTCAAAAAAATTACAATAATTTTTGCTCAAATCTTTAACATGGAAATTTTTAGGATTGTTACTGCTCATATCTTCTAATTAGTAAAGCAACTGAGAGAGAATGTTAATAACATGGAATATATTTGGGGAGCAAGTTTTTTTTAGAAAAACCTTGAAAGCGTCTGGTAACATAAAATTGTCTGTCTGTGTGCTTCCACTATCACCAACAGAGAAATTTATAGGAGGTTTACGTAGATAGTAACAATTGGAATTAGCCTATACTATTATAAAGACGAACTCTAACATCCTCATATAATTTAAGTAATTGGGTCAATTCAGGGGTCCAACACAACTTATTAGCTATTTTTAAGGGTTCATTTGGGTTAACATAAGCGTAGAAATCACCAGTCGGAAAAACAGGTCGTCTGAAAACTAAAAACGCATCAAAAACTCTAGTAGCATCATGACATGCCAGATATATTTATTGATAAGAATTTTTTTATATAAGAAGAAATTACAGTAACGAGTACACGACTCGTTCTTTCCGTAAGGTTTACTTGCTGATGTTATCTTGCATTTATCCAAATTTTTATAATTTTTCACAATCACAAATTTTACAATTTCTAACAAAGTTACTCACAAAGTGACGCGTTTTTGGACAATAATCAAATTCAAAAATTCTTGACGAAGTTATAGTAACACCAAAATTTGCTGCTGTAAAATCATCATGACAACGTTGCAAAATTTCTTTTCTATTGCAATAAGAACTACTATTTTTCAATCGGGTTTGATTGCTAATCTGGTTGAAATTCTAAAAAATTATTACCACAAATGTAATTCGGCGTGATTATTTATAAAACTATGTTGCAAAATATATGTAAGCATTTTTATGAAACAATTAAGAATGCTTACAATTGTTGTAATTAACGTTGCAATCATTATAGCTGATTGTACAAATTCTTTGACATGAAGAGAACAAAATAATGTGTCTTCTTAAGATGTTGATTACGATTGCGCGATACTCTTCATCAAGTTGTAGGTACTTACTCCAGTTTTAGATAGCTGTGTTACAGAGAAAGAATGATTTGAATGGTAATTTTTATCTTAGCATCTAAACCTTTTGAGGCGCTTGTCTATGTATTTACTTTGTTTTGTTCTACATAAAGATTTTTATATCACTTCTATATATGGGTTTTCTATTAGTTAATCTGCGCAACCTACCTTGTGCGGTTTTAGAAGTTATTGGATTATGTTCTAACCTTCTAGTATGATTTGTTATGTTGAAAAATTGGTGGGTTAAAATTTTTTGAGAATTTAAATTTTTGTGGCTATTTAATGGAAGCTTAGTCGGGCGGATTGGCATATTAAAAAAAATTTCTATCACGTCACGTTACTATAACTTAACTATTCACATGCTTTGAAAACAAAATTTATTTGTGTTGACGCCGTATGTACGTTTTGTGTTAAGTTAAATATTACGTTTTAGGTAACACAGGTATGGAATTAGCTAATCCCCTACCGGATAAAACCTAAATGTGAGTATAACCATTTCTAATTTTACGATTACGATTTGTTAGTGATGTCGATTGTTGACCGTACGTGCATGTTAGATTAACACAATTAATAATAAGATCAATTTGTGCATTACAAAGTCGTATGCATTGCGCGTTGAGTCTCTAAAGCTTCAATGGTTTTGTTATATACTTTTTCGATTTTAAATTTGCGAATATAAAGGCATTCTTTCTTCGAATGTAAAAGTTTAGACCGAATAAGTCAGTTTACTGTATGACGTGTTGCTCAGTATAAGGCGCAATTTATATTTAGTCCGACCCATGTATGTTTGGAAAGTTTACGTAATTACATGTATGTACCTTCTTCGCCCTCTTTGGAAGTATTGTCTGTGATAAAATAAGTATACATATGTTCTGTGTTATTACTTTTGTCGTGTTATGTTTCCTTTTCCAGCTACGGGTAGAGTTAAACGATATCTCCCTAATTTAATCTTTCATTGTTTTGGCGCCGTTTTAGATTTAATTTATAATTTTGCATCACAAAGCGTGCGACTCGCTCTCCGGAGACAACTGTGTTAGCCGTTGCTAATTTTTTTTTGGTTACACGAAAACCAGTGTAACAGATTTTTGGCACTTTTTTTTAAACATTGCAGCAATGCGTTTGTCGTTTTACCATGCTAGTTCGTTTGTTGTGATAAAAAATTAATTTTTGTAAACCGTTTGAACTATATTTGTCTTATGCTGCTATCATTTGTTCAGTTTCTTCTTCCCTGAGACCTGCAGCAGATGATTTTTTCTTTTAGGGAATATGTTAAAATAGTTAAAAATTTATGTTTCTATTAGAATCCTGAAATAATTTTATTAAATAAGCTTTACGTCTCCATTCCACAGTTTTGACAACATTCCTTTACAATGGATGCAATCTGTTTTACCTCAGTTAATGCAGTTATATCATAATTACGTTCAAAGCAAAACTCTAAAAATTATTTTTATATTGTGTTCCTTGTTTTTTTTTTGTGTAACTGGTGTTGTTTGTCTATCAGATGTTTGCATTGAATCAGTCGACTTCCAACAAAATCTCCTAACTTTATGTGACAGATTTTTTGTATATAACCAAATTCTGACTAACACTAGTAAGAACTTTCGAGCTAAGAACTATAATTAAAGCTTAAACAAAAAACATTTTCTTTTAAATAATTATAATTTTATAACCTTTTTTTTATTTTTTAGTGTTTTTGTCAACAGTGCAAAACTGTATTTTTGAAGTGAAACTTCTTTATCGGCGTTGGAAAAAAATTTACCGTCACATTTTTTCCGTTACGCGCCATCTTTTTTTTCGGTTACGGAAACGCAATAGCGACGTGATAATTTAAATTTAAAATATTTAAGGTTAACCGCAGTTTCTGATTGAACGATGACATTTTAAATTTAAAATATTTAAGGTTAACCTCAGTTTCTGATTGAACGATGACATTTTAAATTTAATATATTTAAGGTTAACCTCAGTTTCTAATTGAACGATGACATTTTTTATTATAAAATTCTAAAATATTTTTAAATAAATACAAATTGTACAAGGTGTTCAAAGGTAGTAAAATAAATAAAAAGTTCGCCCCCGGGTGGGCTCGAACCACCAACCTTTCGGTTAACAGCCGAACGCGCTAGTCGATTGCGCCACGGAGGCACATACTATAGGTCACAAAACGGATGGTTATAAAGTGCACGGTCAAAACGTTGCTATAAGATACGATCAATTGTTGTTGTAATACTCCACAAATTCTACAAAATCATCAAATATCAGCCTTCGTGGCGCAATCGGTTATTTGTATTCATGTCTATGATAATAAAATCCTTTTGTTTAAACTTTATCTAATTTAACTTTATTTAACCAATTTCTGAAAAGTTGCATGTAGATCATTTTGCGAAAAATAAGGCCATAAAGAAGTTTCACTTCTTACATGTGTACACTAGTACACGCCCTAATTTTTTCTATAAAAAATGCATTTCTTTATTTTAATATTTGTCGTAATGTACCAAACAATGTCTGTTTTAATTTTCTTCTTTTTGTGTTTTTGTTTTCTGATTTTTTTTTTAAATTTATTACTTTGTCTTAAATACGTGTTATTGTTGTTTTTTGTTATAATCTCTACAACCAAAATCGCAAGAATTTTTATAAAACTACCAATACATGGCGTCGCAATGTTAAAATATAGAACATGCAAGTTGAGGCTCAATTTGAAACTTCTTTCATAATATCCGAGAAAACAAAATTAACTACGTTCTGGCCGTGTTAGATCTGGATGTAGCAGAATTAATATCGGAGTTTTTAGCTCAACCATTGACCGTAACACCATATAAAGACCACAACGCCTTATAGCCGAATTTGAGGAATCTGAGGGTCGGAAAGTGAACAAATTATTAACAGGGTTGGAGCAATTACTTTGAGAGATGCTATCTTTATCTGGCAATCAGCAATTACTTAGACAATTTATCAGGCATGGCGGATAAAAGTATGGAATCTTTATCACCACGATTCCACCATTAATCCTCCTAAACCATCACCAACAGATCGGTTTACTAAAGGCACAAATTTCTGAGCTTACATATATAATTTGTGAATTACGGACTCGTTCACGTTCTCAATCAAGAAATCGTCACAGTAATTTTAGGCCTAGATCACCTTCCCATTCTAAGAGTTGTTGGCATCACAATGTACTTGGTAAAAAAGCTAATAAATGTATTGCACCCTGTTCATTTGAACCAACTAAATCGTCAGAAAACTGTTAAACCACTCACTCGATGACGCAACTGATGAGGGCTCCTCTAGTTGCCCCTTCCGGAGCAGATGTTTCTGTATTACCTTTTACTATGGTTCAGCGTAAATGTCCATCTAAGCAGATCTTATATGCCGCTAATTGATTTTTTATTTTAACTTTTGGAGAGCGGTTAATTAGTTTAGATATCGGATTACGTCGTAAATTATGTTGGCCTTTTATAATTGCAGATGTGCAAGACCTAATTATTGGAGCTGATTTCATTAGTCACTTTGGTTTACTGATCGATTTTAAAGATAAACGTTTAACCGGCACGTCGACTAACATTTCGAGACCTGGTTCAGCACCATCACCTGAAGATGTATCAACAGTTCATTTGATTGATCTTGCTCATAGGTATTTTTACTTACTCCAAAAATTTCCGCAATTGTTTAAAAAAACTTCTGGCAAGTGGCCTGATACTCAATATTTTTACATCATTTGAACTAAAGGTCTTCCTATTTCTGTTAAAGCTAGAAGATTACCCCTGAAAAACTAGCACAAACGAAACTGAAATTTCAGCATATGCTAGATTTAGGCATTTGTAGACCTTCTAAAAGTAATTGGTCAAGTCCTTTGCATTTTGTACGGAAAAAAGAAGGTTCATGGAGGCTCTGTGGCGATTATAGACGTTTAAATGCTATAACTATTTCCGATAGATATCCAATTCCACGTTTTAATACTCAATTAGATGGTAAAATTATCTTTTCTAAAGTAGATATTGTCAGGGCCTTTCATCACATACCTACCCAAGCAACATTTTGTAACCGTGGTTACGTTGTAACCAGTTGCAAATTAGTAACATTAGCACCATGGTAAATAAACCGTTGCAGCAACGTAGCACCAACTTTCGTAATTTACTGAGGTTTCAAATCTATTACAGAAATAACCATTTTACAACTATGGTTATAACTAAGTTTTTCTTAAACCCTTATGTAACTACAGTGTCAATTTAGTGACATTAAAACCTTCATTTCGGTTTCGAGTGTAACAGTCTTGAAACTATGGTTACAAGTGTGAATTTCTAAAACTACACTACAGTGTTAATCTATGCTTTCAAACAGCAACAGAAGAAGTGCATTTTACGAGATTCTTATAAGACACATAGTTCATTATCATTATCCAATAAACAGTACCGAAAGTGTTTCTAATTCAAAACTACGTAAGTACAATTATTGGTATATTATATTACTATAATTTTAATCGTGCATTTAAACTACTGTTTCTAATTTAATCAACGTTGCAGAATTAGTTGCCAATTATAAGTAAGCAAATTTTAAATTGATTTTATTTTCTTCTAGGATAAAATAGAATTTGATTGCAAGAACATTACAATATTACACACAGTGTTCAGAACGTGTAAATTAGATCGCCATTGCGAACACATATAATCTTTAAAAAAGCAGTCGAGATTATGATCATTGAACCGATTATAATTGCACATGTGCATTTGTAGCCTAATACAAATATTTAACTAAGAATTACGTGGACGCGTTAAACTATAACATGTGAGGAATATCTTAATCCGCCATGGTCTTTTAACACAAAGACATTTTTCTCTTTACAAAATTTATGCATTTGCTATTTACAAAATTTATAAATAATAGACATAATCCGCTTTTCTTGAAAATTTGCCGTAAAAACCTGTTTACTGGTACCTACTTGCAACAGATGTAAAAATTCTTTTATTATATCTTTTTTGCTTGAATTTAGTTCTATAAGAAACTATAAAAAATTAAATAATGTGCATTTATTATAACTTTTTATATATCTGTATCTTTTTATTAATATATTTTTATCTCTACTTTTGTTTTAATTTTTATGATGCAGTTAGTAACTAAAATCTTGGATAAGTTGCTTAACAAAAGCGGTTATAAAGTAGTTTCAAATAATGATAATAAGCATGTTTTCAAAACAGTTACATAGCAGTTGCTGTAAACGGTAACTGCAATGTTACAAATCAATTACAAAGCCGTGATGATAAACCATTACAGAAACGATTCAGAATAGGTAAACATGATTTGTAAAAAACGGTTATAGCAACGCTGCAAAACAGTTACAAAGTAGTAATTGCAACGGTTTCAGACACGTTGTAAAACGGTTATAATATTACTGCAGTTGCCTTGCAACTGACCAAACTCGGTATTGACAACGTATCAGGAAAGACTCAGCAACTATTCTGTAACTAAATACCTTACTGAAACCATAGTTGCAAGAGAGTTTTACAACCGTTTTGTAACTGATTTTTGCTACTTGGGTATATTTAAGGAAGATATTCCCAAAAGTGCAATAACCACATCTTTTGATTTGTTCTAATTTCTCAAACTTCCTTTCGGTTTAAAGAAGAAGAAAATTTGCATTTAATCTTGAGATCGCTAGATTTTGGTTACTCTTATCTGGACGATGTTTTAATAGCTTCTTCATCGGAATTACATTTAACAAAACTTTTTACAATTCGCGAACAGCATCGGATTTTCATTAATTCATAGAAATTTGATTTTGGTGTTGCTGAAATTTTGTTTTTAGGTTATAGAGTTAATAAATCTGGAATATATCTTGTTACGAAACTTCACAACTGACAGAAACAAGCAGTTCCAATGTCAACTGCTTACGAGCTTAGCTCGATTAACTGGAACAAATCAACTGCATGGTAAAACCATTAGGCTTCCGTTAGATATGTTTGAAGATTCACAGCCACACGATGCACTACTATTTTTAAACAAGTTTAGAAATCAAGTTCAAAGTTTTCGTCCAGTATCATTTCGGCATCACTGCAAAAGAAATATATTTGTTTACCCAGACCTCATGGAATCTTCACATGTTTTTGTTAGTCATGATGCAGTGAAAAAACCGTTACAGCCGGCATACGATGAACCTTCCAAATAGTGTTACGTGACTAAAAAACGTTTAAACTGCTGACAACTCATGATGAGAAAACAATTTCTATCAATAAGCTAAAACCTGCATTTATCTTACGTGATGAAGATTCGATCCAAAATGGAAATCAAATGACAGAAGTAACGTAAATAAACACCCAAACTTTTTAGGCTTAATCCTAGTCTTTCCTTGAGAGCCAAAACAAGAAGTAGAACTTGACTTTTGCCGTATTGTCGTTCGTGAACCCAAACAAACTGACGTTTCGCAAGACAATGCAGCTTGCATTTACAGAGTAAATATTAGCTATAACTGGAGAGAGTGGTGAACCCATGACCGCTCCTTCCACTTGTTTAAACAAGTTGTCGTTATAACTGAAATAAGTGTTTTTAAGGCAAAGTTCGATGAGCAGAAATTCTTCTTCAGTAATTCTCTCTTTGAGCAAAAACAACATTTTGCCGACCAGGATTTTAGTAAAAAGAGATACCACGTCAAAGCTAACTAGGATATCTTTTTTTGTTTTACGCAAGTTCTTAATTTTCTTTACAAAGTCTGCGAATCTGAGTTTCTGTATTTCCTGGCTACAGCAAGAGTTTTGCAGCTAGTTAACGTGCTAACGATTGTGTTGGTGAGTTGATGGTGCTCACTATCGGTCGAAAGGGGACTCTTTCTTTGTGTATCTTGGGAAGACCGTAGATTCGTGGCATGACTGGATTTTTTACAATCAAAGTTTGTTTCCTGTTAATATCTATAGTACTGGAGTTTCTGATGGCCGAGTTTATTTTAGTGCATAAGTTTCTCTGTAGACGTATGTAGCAATCTTCCAAGAGTAAGTTTGTCATTTTGTGTTTGTAATCTTGTATGTACATAACGACTTACGCACCTTATTTTTGCGTAACCGTTTAGCTGTTTTTCTCTCATGTCTGTTAATATTAGAGCGTGGCGGTTTTGCTTTTCTTACAATGTTGCAAACGTCTTGTCAAATAGTTTCTGAGATCTCTTTAAACAGAGTGCGTATTGCATCTTCTACTCCACATACTATACCTTCCATCGGTGTTGTCTTAGGCGTAACGGCGTAGTTAAAACTCTTTTTTAACAAGGATGTGGTCGGTGCATCTAAAATTTCTGAAGATCGTGCATACATTGTACAAACGGATAGAAGCGTAGGAATTCTTATTAAAAAACAATAAAAATGTAGTTGTCTTGAAAACATTCTAAGTCAGCAGTAACGGAGCACATGCTAGAAATGGGTCATCAAATTTTGTTTTCTAGTTTTCCTTTAACGAAGATTTGGAAACCAATTTAATCGATTGGAGGCCCGTCTAAAAAAACCGTCTGCGAGGTTTTACGGCGCAATCAATCAGTTTATTCTAAGCTTTGAAGATGTCCATTACAACGCGTGACAAAAGCTCAGCTTGAATGCAAAATTGTAATACGAATATAACCCGCAAAAACCTGAATTGTGCTATAGATTACGTTTTATCATGGTATTTCACTGTCTGTTGTGTTTTTTACGATTGTCAATTTAATTCGATGGTTTATTAATTTTGCTAATAATTTGTAAAATGTTTAAATCGTCTACGTTCGTTACAGAAAATAATTGTACGAGCATTATATACAGTTCGGGTATACTTTTTCTTTATTATCTTTTATAATGCACGTTAATACATCTTACAGCTTTAAATTGTTACTTTTAATATTGTCATTTTTATAACACTTGTACAAACTTTTAATTTTTTTATTTTATTTTGTGTTGATTTTTAATGTTAACATAGAATTTTTTTCTGTAATTTTTACAATTTTTGTGTAACCTTTGGCTTTATGTTAAAGCTTTTTCACTGCACCAATAAACAAGTTACTTACATGTTTACACTACATTTACACCATTATCATGTTGGACATCTCAAACATGATTGTTCTGACACATTTTGCTAAAATTCTTCACCAACAACTGGGCATGCATATAAGGAATAATTTGTTTTACAGTTAGTACAGTTATTAATTAATTTTTCCTGTTTGTTAATACCACAACTTTGTTGGTTTTATTAAATTCTGCATCAATTTGTTGTTGATTGATTTTGTGACGTATAACATATTTCATTGCATTTTCATGTTACGTTGTTTTAATTTAAGATTTTTTTTAATTTTACAATGCAAACGATTTTACTTTATTTACATTTATAATATTTTTTAATCAGTGCTACCACAAATCTCATGTAATTAAACAAACATTGTTTTTTTAACCTACAGTTGCAATAAAAATCTCCTCAAATTTTGTTCATCTATTAGAATTATCAGTCACATACTTGTTAACTGCATTATTTTTGATTTTAACTTTAAAATTTTTGTTATTGTACTATTTACAACGTATCTTAAAGTTTTAGTTTTCTTGACTGGTCAGTCGGTGACGTCATTTGTGGGCATATGCATTATAATCCTTAAAAGTACAAAGCACGTCATTATACAGTCTACTACAAGCCTTTGTGTCGCTTGATTTTGACAAATTACAGGGTCTGTTAAAGTACTTTACTTAAATCCACGAACTTAGAAGTGTTGCCAATTGATATATTTTAGAGACGTGTTTACCAGTTTAAATTGATTATTTTGTAGTAGTAAATTGCTTAGCTTTCTAAAACAAAATTTTACATGATTCACATTATTAAGGATCAACTCACTGAAGTTTTTAAAAGTAATAATGTTTGTAAGACTTTTAAAAACAGTTAAAGCAAAGAAATACTGCTTTGTGCACATTTTAAAAAAATGTAAAAACGATTTTCTTTATGCCGCAAAATTAATAAAATAACGTACTTTAGATATAAAATAAAAACATGTTTGTATATATTTACATTCTTTAAATAAATCAAAATTTTATACGTTTATGTACTATCTATTATCATAGAGTATTTTTAGTATCAATTGCATTAACTATTTAAAAATATAATTTTTATAGTACCCATAAAATACAAGAATTGTTCTAAATTCTTCATTCGTATAAAGCGCCAATAAAATTCTACAAAAAAACGTCGCATTAGAATGTGTCATAGCTACCTTAAAAGTCAAGGTTTAGTACAACGTTTACTTTCGAGGTAATAGTGTCAAAACCCGGAAATATTTTTTCTTGTCATGTTTTATGATTGAAACTTTATTTCTAATTACACTTTTGATATTATTTTATTGTTTTATTCTTTTATTGGTACTAAATACTATTATTAGAGAAATGTACTAATTTTATTATTTATGTATAAAAAATTGTATCAAACGTAATGTTTTGTAACCTAAATGTTTTGTTAGAAAGTGTAATTAAAGCATTTCCAGAATTAGAGCAACTATAAACTAATAAATTTTGTTTACAGACTATTATTATAATGTTGCGTAATATTTTGATTTAGAAGTAAATATATAACAAAATACTTTCAATTGATTGTTATTTTATGCAAACATATCAACGTTTTCTAAATTCTTGCCTAAACATCAAACGTCGTCGAATCGCCGGTGCGTGCCTAGTTCCGTTTTTCTTTCGTATCTATGCTTATTAGTTATGGTGCACTAATATTATTGAAGTGGTACATAGGCTTTAAATAAACATAATATGGTAATTATTACATTATTTTACGGTCAAACCGCTAAAACATATAAAAACAAGCAGTTGCGTTCAAAAACTATTTCTGGCAAAAAAACATTTTTTATGAACAAACTTATCATTTAAAAAATTAAAACAGAAGAATGCAATAACACAAAAATCATTTACTAAATACCTATAAGTTTTTAATAACGGTATTACTATTTTTTAATAGAAAATTATGGTTTAGATTAACAAACGAATACAAAAGTTATTGTAGTATTTGTGGGGAAAACGAATGTTAAGAGACATAAAATAAAAAAGTTTAATGCTTTGGTAGATCAAATGTCACAATAATAACAAAACTATTTCAACTGGCTGCTAATAAACCAAACTTAAAAAAATTAAACAAATGAATCTCACCCACACAAGCTCACTGATGAAATAGAACTTTATTGTTAATTGATTTATTTTATGTTTATTTATTTATAACAAAAGTAAATTTGAGACTTTTTTAAATTAACTGAATTCTGTTTTATTTTATATTAATGTTGTTTTATATTCTATATAAATTTTGTTTAAACCACACTCATTTTTTAAAGGATCTTCAGTCATCAATTATTAAAAATTAAAAAAAAAATTTTAAACAAAGTTTCACAAACACATGGATAGTAACAACAAAATCAAAAATTTTAGTAGTATTTGTTTTCTCATTATAGTTAAAGTAAATCCATCTCTAAGTAGAAAAATTGTGATAAAATATGATATTTCAAGTCAATCCATAATTATATTTTGATTGTAAAACTAGATTCGAAAATTTAAATTGTAATCATTAATTGCACTAAAAACAAATAAATTAACACAAAATTAAACATTTAAAAAAGCTTACAAGTTATATCAAATTACAAAAATTGAATGACAAACGTCAACAAATTAAAAAATTAAAATTAAAGCTGAGATTAAATACACAGCCAAGTAGAAAAAGTAAATTAAATTTTATTATTAAGAAGAAGAGAAATATTTAAATCAGAATTTTATTAAGACAATTATCTGAATTTTCATTATAAAGACGATGAATTTCAAGAATTTCAAGATGATTAAGAAAAGAACTTTTATTACAAAAATGAAGAAATTTAACATGAAGGTCAGAAGAAAAAGAATGACCAGTAGATAAAATATGATGAGCAAAAGAAGAACACGTGTTTGATATACCAGAATTTAAATACTTTTTAATAAAATATATATGTTCTTTTAATCTTTCTACCAGTTTTTCCTACATTTGTGTCAATTAAGACAAATGTTAACACTAAACAGTCCAAAAATGATTTAGAAGCTGGAAGAAGAACATGGATGAAGAAAAAGATAAAATTACTGTACAAAGAACTTAATAACATAAATATCAATCTTTATATTCTTCGCTCAATATTATCTTCTGTATTACACAAATGTGAGCTTGATTACTTAGAATTTAGTATTAGAGATTATGTATTACTTAGTAGTAATCTAATTTATTTCAATATTTGTAAGAAACTCATTAATTAACGCAATTTACAACCAGTTCTATTTTATTCACCTTCATATTATAATTTTGTATCTCATAATAGCAATTTTCATATTACTTTTCTTTCTACATCTTCATCTAGTGATTCTAATACCTGTACTAATTTTGATTCACGCCACAGCTTTTACTCTTGGATTCTTAATCTAAATAATGTTTCTTTTAATTGTCAAGAAACGTTTTTGTTAAATTCAGTTATTCTGATAAAGGTAATTGCATTGTTATTATTTTTTGTTTTGATTATGTTAATAAAATTGAAGATTGTATTAGTAGAGGTGATTTTAAAGTATTTTCCAAACATCCTATTTCTTGTTTTTGTTCAGCTTTTTTTTCATGTTTTCATTCGTGTAATTTAACTTTTAATTCTCTTGAAAAAATAAATATATGTAATTGTTTAAACTTATAAATCTCTCAACACCGCTTCTTTATGGTCTACCAAAAACACATAAACTCTCTATCCCAATTCGACCTGTTGTTTTTTTTGCAATTCTCTTGTCTCTAAATTTGCTCCCTAGCTTAACAATATTATAAGAATTTATTCTAATTTTACTAATCAATATTCTAAACTTAATTCTTCTGACCTTGCTTCTAAGATTAAAAAAATTCCTATTTCTTCTTTATCTATTCTTGTATTTTTTGATGTTGTCAATCTTTTTCCATCTATTCCTCCAGAACAATGTATTTTTCTTATTCGTAATTTGCTTTTTTCTAATAGTTCTCTGGATTTTAGATATTTGTTCTTTGCACGATTTGGTTTTTAAGCAAAATTTTTTAAAATTTAATAATAATTTCTGTTCTAAATCATCTGGTTTAGCTATGGGATCTAATATTTCACCTCTTGATGCTGAAATCTTAATGAATGAATTGAAAATAAAATACTTTCTAATTCTTATTTTTCTAATATGATTAGTTTTTGGTTTAGATATGTTGATAATTGCATTGTTCTCTTTAATGGTTCTTTAGATGATCTAATTAATTTAAAAAAATTCATGAATTCTATTCATCTTAATATTCATTACATTTTATAGAATGTAACAACTCCCTTCCATATTTAGATATTTTTCTTTTACGCGAGAATAAAGATTTTTTTGAAAGCTATCGGTGACCTACTAACACTGATTGTTTAATTCTCTTTTACTCTAATCATCCTTATTATCATAAAATTGGTTTTTTTCGTTCTTTATTTAATTATCTCTTTTCTATTCTTCATTCTGTAACAAGGGTTATTTTATTCATATTTTAAACAATGTTTTTTGTAAAGTTCGTTTATACCATTTCCTTAAAATTTTTTCTCAAAATAAATCGGATAATGTTTCTATCTATCGTTCTATGCCTTATATTAATTCTTGTTCTCTTTTTCTTAAAAATTATTTTAAAAAGTTTAATATTTCTATTTCTTTTTCTACTAATCGTAATTTAAAATATTTTATTATTAATAATAAAAATTTTGTTTCTTTGTTAGATAAATCTGGTGTGTATAAAATTTGTTGCTCTTCTTGCAATTGTTCTTATGTAGGACAAACTGGTAGAAAGTTTAAAATAAAATTAAAATATCATATTTATTTTATTGAAAGGTATTCAAATTCTGGTGTATCAAACACTTGTTCTTCTTTCGCTAATCACATTTTATCTACTGTTTTATTTTCTTCTGACCTTAATGTTAAATTTCTTAATTTCTGTAACAAAAGTTCTTTTCTTAATTATCTTAAAATTAATCGTTTTTATAATGAAAATTCAGATAATTCTTTTAATGAAATTCTTGATTTTAATATTTCTCCTCTTCTTAAAAACAAATTTTAATTTACTTTTTGTTCATTTTTTATTATTTTACTTTTCATATCACCTATAGCTGTGTATTTAATGTCATTTTCAATTTAAAATTTTTAATTTGTTGACATTTGTCATTCAATTTTTATAATTTGATATAACTTGTAAGCTCTTTTAAATGTTTAATTATTTTTGTTAATTTGTTTGCTTTTAGTGTAACTGATGATGATAATTGAAATTGTCGAAACTAGTTTTATAATCAAAATATAATTGTAGATTGTCTTAAAAAAATATTTTTTTGCTTTCTCATTATTTACTAACAAACTTTTTATAACAAATATAACTTCCAACAACTTTTTTACTCACATTTAGTAAATATTTGTTTAAATTCTGTTTGTAATGGCGTTTCAAAGTTATACACAAAAATGATGTTTGCAAAATATTAGTCATCTTTATGGCATTAGCTATTCTGTTCGTTCTCTTCTGATTAAACTTACACTAGTCGGAGATAGGAGAGGTTCACAAAAATAGACTTTAAAGGACGTCAGATCTTACTAAGTAAAACTTCTGTTTCGATCAAGACAGAAGGTCCAAGCTTGTAACGAAATCAGGTTCGTAATCCTCCGTCGGGTATACGATGCACAAAAACGTCGAAAAATGGGAGTGAACCATTATTTTTGATTTTCATGGTAAATTTGTTATATAGGCGTTTAGATAATCCAGAAACCTGGACGATTTGAGATGATCATGAAACCAAACAATAAACGTGTCGTCAATATACCTAAACTAGACTTTAGGTTTTTATATCGATGATTCCAATGCAACTGCTTTAAAACATTTCATAATGTTAGTTACAACAGGAGATAGAGAAGAACCTATTTATAGTGACATGCAAACATGTTCGTAGATATTGTTCTTAAAATAGAAATCAGTAAAAGATAAGCATTTATCAATAAGAGGAATAATAAGCAAATATTTAATAGAAACTTTGTTAAAAAGTGAAGTAAAATCAAAACTTACAAAAAGATTCTGGGATCAAACGGTATAGCTTTCGAACGTTGAATAAAATGCTAAAAATTAAGAATATAAAAAAAGAGAAATTTTCAAAGAATTTTGGAAAACGCTTGTCTAGCTTGTAAATAGGAGATTGGATAGCACTGACGATAGATCGCAGAGGTATACATTGTTAATGGATTTTGGGAAGTCTATATTGGCATAACGGCTTTAAATGTAAAGGTATAAGTCAACGTTTGGTTTGATGCTCTTGTCTGTTGAGAAAAAGACAATATTAAGGTTATTACAAAGATTTTTTATAGCTAATCTTTCCAACTTAGAAATGTTAAATTTAAGAACTCTAGATGAGTTTGGAATAGCATCTATTCCTGTTTTAAAGTAAGGATTAAACTAGATAAATTGACGACTGTTTTTAAAGAACCAGTAACAAAAGATACTTTTTGATTTAAACTTTAACGGTAAGTCGTAGAGTGGTCTCAAGCTGCTGGTAATTAATGTTGTCAAAGAACTTTAATGGACTAGCCGACTCAATATGGAGATAAAAGAATTCAAAAATCGTGCCTTTTGTCTGGTTTGTTTAAATCGTTTGCGTATCAACGTTAAACTAGCACGGTGAAAAATGTTTTAGAAAAACGTGTATAGATTGAAGCTGAAAAACTAAACATAAAAATTTTTAATACAAAAGCAAAATGTATGGTAAATGCGAGAGATCCGTGCAGATGTATACTGGAACTAAATGACAAAGTAATTAAACAAGTCTCTGAGTTCAACTATCTAGGATCCACCATAGCACCGTACGGAGACCTCAAGATTAGTGTGAAGCACCAAATTAACAAATTAGCGAGAATAGCTGGAGCCTTAAGAACAACTATATGGAAAAACAATCACATAGCAACAGAAGCCAAAATAAACATTTACAAAACATGTGTTAGGCCAGTTATGACTTACGCAACAGAAGCAAAACCCGATACTGTTGAAACCAAAAGAATGGCTCGCACCTCTGAAATGAAGGTACTCCGCATGATCTCGGGACACGATTAGATATCTAAGAAGAAGCGAGGACATTCTTGAAGAGTGCAACGTGGAGGATGTCGTAAGATCGACACGTGCTTGCAGAAGGTTCTGGAACAAACACGTATCAAGAATGGATAATAATCAGCTTGCAAAATTGCCAGAAACTATAGACCAACATCCAAACGACCACCAGGAAGACCTTCAAAACGATGAAAGGACAGCTGGTCTTCAGCCTCCCAAGAAAAGCAATACTCGGTATAACAAGCCTCTAGGCTTTCGAAAAGAAGTGTATAGATATAGAATTGCATTTTGAAGAATGCAGAAATCGTATGGTAACGACAACTAAAAAAAGCTAAAGTGCACAAAAGTTTGTAGAGTTTATGGCGGAGTTTTGAAAAATACCGAGGTTTTAGAAGACATATTTCTTTTGTAAAGATTGTTAATGCAATCGCAAAATCTTCCACGGCCAAAATTTATACTATAATAAAAACGTTTGCTGCGTTTGGAATGTGTGAAAATTGTCAATTTTTGTAAAGTTCTTTATCAGAGCTTTAAAAAATCAAAAAATTCCAACAAACAACCAGAATTTAATAAAAGAGTTACATTTTGTTACAACATTAACACAGTTTAAACCCAAAAGACGTTCTTATCTTAGTATAAACTCCGGCCGTGAAACGCATTACATCTCCTGACTTAGTTTTTAGGTATGAATTCAATTGTTCTGAAAAATAAAAATAATCGGATTGCTCTGCTAATGTAGAAGAAATTGCTGCAAATTGACAACACAACGTAGAAGTTGGTGTGCAATCTTTTGCAGAATAGGTAACTCTGATTATAAGATATATAGCAGCAGAATCTATGCCTGACATGTACAACCAATTATCGTAACAACGTGTCCAAATTATCCCAAATCTTTCTTACAATAAAACCCCGGTTAACCGAATTCTAGTTAACTAAAACTCTATGTATCTGCATCTTCTAATACTGAGGATTATTACAATGTGGCACCAACTACACTTTACAGTGAGTTTTGGAATAGCTGCAAAGAGCAGGTGGACCACGACAGTCTCTCAGGTCATACCACTAGCACGCAATCGCAATACGTTTTAGTGCAAGGCAAGCTCTTGAAAAGTACCTAAAAGTGACGCGAAGGTCGAAATTAATCTAGTAATTACTGATCTTCTACGACGCACTTTGACGAGATCAGAAACGAGCAATTAAATGATCCAGATGTAAAAAAATCGTTAACGCATTTGAATCAGAAATACCTAACAACGATGCCGCTCGGTGGTGCAAACGAGGTTACATAATGTCAACTGGGGTTCTGTATCATTACAATCATGATCAAGATATCAAAGAAGCACAACTCGTGGTTTCTGAGAGTGGAAGGGTCCAAGTGTTACAAGAGTATTAAGATGCCCTAACTGCCGGACGCAATGGTGCTGAGGGGACTATTCAACGTATTGTGCAAAAACATTATTGGCCAGAACTGCGTAGAAGTGTAATTGACTATGTACAAAACTGTATCGAATTTCAACAATACAAAACGAGTAATTAGAAACCGACCGGATTACTCCAAACTCCGCCGTACGCAAATCGGTTTAAAGTACTGTGTATAAATTTCTTTGGACCCTTGCCAGAAACGCATAATCACAATCGTTAGATATTAGTAGATTACAGCTTCTGAAACAGCTCGAATACTGATTGAAGAAGTTTTTATGAGGTATAGTCTGCCAAGTAGAATCCTAAGTGATAGTGAACCTCAACTCGTAAGCAAAATTATGTAACATATGACACATATTTTAGGTATTAAGCAATCGTTGAGCGCAACCTATCATCCAAAAGCAAATCGAGTAGAAAAGCTTGCCATTGCTGTAGGACGCGATCACTTTATATGGGACACGAAGTTATCTGCAATTAGGTTCTCTAAAAACTCTGGCAATTGCCAGAGTGCAGGGTATTCAGCAGTCTACTTAATGTTTGAAACCGTACCGCTTTTGATATACATCGAGATCTCAATTGTAGATGCTGATAACGTTGTACCAACGATGACTTCTTATCTAAGGACGCCAAGTACAAATTTTCTTGAGACTAAAGAACGTTTTGAATGAGAACAAAATAGACAAAAAAAGTATGTCCATCAGAAACATCAACCTCAACCAGCTCTAATTTACGAACCAGGAGTCAAAGTTTTGTTAAAAATACACAAACTCAGTGATGCTAGGAGAAGTAGAACTCAAAACTTTATGCCAAAAAGAGATAGACCTTATAAAATACTGAGGTTTGTCACTTATACGAGCAATGAAATTAAGGATTCACACAAATCAGGTCAAGCGCTAACAAGAGTACATATATCTGACTTTTGTTAGGAAACCTAACCAAATCGATCCAGTTTCTAAGAAGAATACAAGAAAAACTACCGTCAATGTTGCTGGTTCTGCCGCGAGACGCTTTTGCGAACCAAAGGGGGAGACTGTGACGCGCGATTTGACTGCTTTTTCAAGCACGGAGAAATACTAAAGCGCAAAGACAATAAGGTATGAAGCAAACAGGTAATAAACGTTAATGTTTAATAAAATACTGTTTTCTGTTGTTGGTTATACCATGGCATTGAGATTTTCTTAATTTAAACTATTTAAACTTATATTATAATCCAATAAATAGTTATACGTGTAAATTCTACTGTCTTGAAAATTATTTTGTGCAAGTGCTCGGTTTTAGTAGCTCGTACGAGTTACTGGCGTCGTGTAACTGAGTCATTAACTTGGGGTTTGCTGTATTTTCTTCGGCGTGTGCATTATTAGCTCAATAATTTCTAATTTATTCTTTAACTTGTAAAAAAAAAAAATTTGACAGATTATAAAGAGAATTTGGCAACTAACTGGTTTCTTATCTTATTAATCACCGATATTGTGTATGATGTCTTAGTTTCGTTTATGTAATATTACTTTGTTGTTACTTTAGACATAGCTAAAATGTAATTTCAAACTTGAACTTTTCTCAAAGGTTAAAATGTACTTAAAAATAGGTGTAACAAAAAAAAATTGAAATTATTTCAATATTTTTTATTCTTGAAAACAAAAGATTCTTTTTCAGAAAAAAAAATTATATAACTGACTCCTTTAAGTATTTGACTATTTTAATCTGTTAGTTTGTTAGTTGATATATTAAAAAAATCGAGTATAAAATTTGTCCCCAACACACCCACCTTTCGTGCACGATTATCAAATTTGTCAAAACACGAATTCATTCTTCTTTCGGTTATGTTTAGTGCAACACAGACATCCGTTTAACGGTATATCGGCCCTTTACCATCAATTACTACATTAAGCTTAGAAAAAACGCTGCGCATTCGCTATTGTTATGTTCCAATGGGGGAGGTGGAGAAAAGAAAAAGAAAAAAAAAATATTAAGTTAATTACCAAGATGTCACGCTTACCTTTTGGCTAGCCTCATCGTAGATGGTCGTCGGGTAAAAGAAAATCGATAGGAAAAGAATCTTCTTAGGTAAGCGAAATCTTCTCGAAATTTAGTCGAAGATAATAAGTCTAGGCAGGAGAAAATGAGATCCTAGACCCGAGGTCCCCCAAAAGAAATATATCAGGAATAAACAATATTCATTTATTAGGTATATAGATTCATAGCAAATTCCTGGAAGAAAAGAGCCAACTCGAGGGTTACGCCACTGGTATAAATCACAATATAAATAACGTACACAAATAAATAGAATATAAGGTTAAAGCAGGTCTAAAATAGACTCTGGAAGCAAAACAATTATGCGCTAAACTTTAATTTATGTTTCCGCGGCTACCATAAACGGTAGCAGATACACCCGTGATCGCGCGTAAGAATCAGAAAAAATAACCGTACGAAGCCCGTGGTTCTTGACGTCAAGTTCACGACCGGTAGCAAAATTGTCAATCAATTAGGTTACGACAAATAATACGTTGCGAGCTCCCAAATCTCTACTATTTACAATTTCCGCACATTATAGATTGAAATTTTCTTTTACGTTAAATATAGTAATTTACGTTAAATATAGTAATTTAATAGGCGTACTGTATGCACAAAAGACAAAGTTCAAAACAGAAATATATCCAATTACGAAGTCCGTACTGATTTCCTTTCGTTTAATCTGTAGCGTGAGTAGCACCATTCATTTCTTGTTATTAGGCGCAAGCAGAAGTCATGACCCCGAAGCGCGTGGACGAAAGTGGGTCGAGGTTCCGCGGCCTCTCCATGTTTCAACTTACGCTTAAAGATACGTATAAATACCTTTATGTTCCGAGTTCTGTAACATTTGAAAAGTTTTCGGCAGTATTTTGGAATGAAATGTGGGTTGCCGCCACTACAGGGTTAAAAATTTGTTGATACTTTGGCGGGTCTTCGTAAGGTATTTCCGGGGTTATCTGTAGATTATGATTAGAACTAGATAAAACAGAAAAGAGTAGATTTATTTGCAAAGTTAAAGTGCTTTAGATCACAGACAAAAACTTAAAGTTGTAAAATTCATGATTGCCCATAATTACAATTGGGGTAAAGGAGAAAAAAAACCTAATTTCTAATAAAACAAAACTCATTATTAAAATTTTAGCGGCTAATACATGGTAATCGAACCCTAAAGTAATCCACCACTTAGAGGGGGTAGTTTTGGTCAGTCGCTTCGGAAATTGAGTATTCAAACGATGTTACCGAAGAGTACCCAAATGGACGTGCCTTACGAATGCCACAGGTATTGACCTTTTTTTATTTGCTGTTCACACCTTCTAAGGATTCCCTGGCTTAAGCGTGCGGAAAGAACTGCCAACCGTATTGCTACCTACGACAACATAATACGATATATATTAAATAAGGCCTTAACCAACTTACTGTTAGACTGTCGGGACAATAACAACAAGTTGTTTTAACAAAATCACTAATAGATCTCCGCAGTTAAGAGTAGGCGAGGGGTCGGGTTATTTTAAGAACAAAATGTGTGTTGGTATTCTTATGCTGGTATAGGGAGCTCCTTCTACGTAGCCACAAGTAATACGTTGGCCGAGATTAACGTAATTAAGTTGGTAAATTTACATATAAGATTTTTTCTTAGATTAAATCGTTCGCCTCCCTAAACGTGTTAGAGATACTAAGGTTCAACATGCAAGGTAACTTACCCTGTAGTAAGTAGGTGTTATTGGAACCGAGAGTACCCTGATTTTCTTTTGTATCTGTATGTGTTTGCCTGCCTTAATTCAATCGATTAAATATCGCATTGATATCGAGCTGATTATCGCATAACGCTAAAAAAATTGACTATAGGGTTTTTTTCTTAAGTACTGCCAACTACGATTTATTAGGTGATCGTGTCTAAAGCACCTAACACGTGTATATGATATTTGTTTTTATGTTTTATGTTACAAATGATTACAACTCTACCCCGCTAGTCAAATATATACCTAACTTTTAGTTAATACGTTTTTTTTCTTTGGTGTTTTTTTTTATTTTACTGAACTGACCACCGTCGTTTGTGGTGTTCCTTTCTATATTTTTTAGTTTAGGTGGTCCGTTTAGTTGGCGCCCACAATTTTTATTGCAGCTAGCACGTGCACCTACGCACCCTGCCTCCGATCAAGAAGCTAGCCGGCTTTCTTGGCAACAACGGCGCAGTGCAGTTCTTGTTTTGTTTTTGCATAACTCTTTCACCAGGTCACCTCGCTTTTACACCCTCGGCACACTCCCCCAGCTATAGGAAAGCGTCTTCAAACCACTTGGATCCTTTGCACCGCTGCGCTTGTTATTTTATAGTTACAGTGATACAACTCCGACAGTTCGTAAAAAGCCACACAGAACGTCAGCGCAGAATGAAAACTAAGTAAGAAAGCTTCGAAAGAGCTCGGAAGAAAACTCCGACAGAAAAAAAAAGCTAAAACAGCGAATATTAGTTGGTACGTCTCCACCATCAACCACGTGCGAATACTAACCTACTTTATAATTTTACTTTGAGATACGTAGATATTTTGTTTCACGAATGTGACATTTGATCGGATTCATTAAAGATTTCTAAAATAAAACGTCGTTGCATTAGATGATGATCGATGAGGGAAAACCTAATTTTTCTTACCAATCCGTCTTTGCCACGTCCATTACCACGCAAACCACCAAATAAAATAAATTCCGTAGATGGCCAACTACTCTCGAATGTCTTCTACAAGCATAACTTGAAAAATATAGCTCGAGGTCAAGTATTTTACACGGTTAAAGGCAAGGTTGCCTAACTATCAGGCGAATTTATGCTCAAATTGTAACACTCTTCCGGGGTAGCTTGCGGTAGATACGTTGAGATAAACAAACACAATAATATAAACTCAAAGTATATTGTACTAATTACAAAGAACGTCTTAAATAAATAATTTCCTGGCGTGTTGTTCTTCGCCTGTGAGCGGCGCCCCCAATGTGACGCCTCTGGTAGATTTATTTCGCACTGCAAGGTTAATAAAGGTTATTAGTTTCAA
The DNA here is from genome assembly GCA_035610365.1 of Aquatica leii. Lineage (NCBI taxonomy): Eukaryota > Metazoa > Arthropoda > Insecta > Coleoptera > Lampyridae > Aquatica > Aquatica leii. The sequence goes on along the minus strand of CM069434.1, from coordinate 18,483,631 downwards.
TTGTGCTTCTACAAAAATGGCGGCGTGATTTTGCAGCTGCGAACTTTGCTGTAAGTAATTAATTAAAATACGGTAGTCGGTAATTAATCAGGGTGTTAGTAGGATTTACACGGGTGAGTTAATGTGTTATACAAACGGTAAAATAACAAGGAACGGTTAAACTAGGAATTTTCAGGTTAAGTCGGACCGGCGTATTATCTACAGGTGTATGGAAAATTACTGGTATGAGTTCCAATAGTAAATGCACGTGAATGTTACTAGCACAAATATTAAGGGTGTACAATGATCGTTTATGCGATATAAACAGGATCTTAAATGTAAATTACTAGGAGGTTGTGACTTGTACGAAGTTTACTACATGGTATGTATGAATTGTGAAATGACAATGAACGAATGGGTTTTTAGAGATGACAAGGTACATGGATGGCAACTGACTTTAGGGGGAAGATGTAGGGGTCGAGAAGGTTGTTTCGGTAATGAATACTAATTTTCAAGATTTAACGATAATGAATGAATGCGACGCGGAAGTACGCTGGATGCTAAATCCCGTTTTATGTATCAGGGTTTTGGTTCAATGATTACTCAGGCAACTATCGGCTTTTTGCCAGTGTCCACCAACAAGCAATTGTGTTCCCGGAGGCTTTTAGAAGTCAAACGACCCAATACGGAGATTACGTTGGGTAGTGCAACTATCGGCTTTTCGCCACTGTCCACACTGGCCCCAACACGAAATTGCAGATTAGAGGAATTATTTCCAACGGGGATGTATATGAAATAACGAAATTAAAAGGAATATTCAGGTAAAATAAAAATAAAATCGATCAATTCTGGTACACAAGGGTAGCTACTTACAAATACAGGTGTTGACGATGAATACACTCAGTACAGGTGACAGGACGAGGTACATGCGAGATGTACGGAATGAATGAAAGATGATGATGATACAAAATGCAACAAATATGATTATGGTACAAAATAGATGAAATATTAGGATGCAAATGGTAAATCGCGAATCAGGAGAATTGTCAGGTACGGTGCAGGTTGTTATTAATCTTGGACGGTTCAGGAGGGTTATACTTTCCAGGTAAACACAAGAAGAACTGGTAAAAATATAGCTGATTTTTCCCCTGATGCATGCTATTTTATACTGCTGGTGGTCACGCTTCGGTGGACATTTAGAGTGGGGACTCTTCGTCTGCGCGATCATGTAATTTTGTAGACGCGACGAGGTCGAAGTCCACGCGTATTTGTTGGGATTTTTACACAATTTTATTACAACTACGGACATCACAATCGGTTTCGTTACAAAATTACGAATTTACACGTTACACTATCTTTAATGATTGTAAGATTTAAAAACGAAATTTACTTGTGGTAACGCCTTATGTCCGTTTTTGTTAGATTTCATATTTTGTTTTAGGTAATACACTTAAGGATTTAGCTAATCTTTTACTGAATAAAACATAACTGTAAATATTACAATTTATTTTTTTATGATTAGTACTTCGTTGGTCATGTCGATTGTTAGAGTTATAAGATCATTTTGTACGTCACAAAATCGCATGCAGTGCGTGTTAAGTCTAAGTCTTTAATTTTTTTTTATATAATTTAGTTGTTTTAAATTTACGAATATAAAATCATTCCATCTTTGAATGTAAAAGTTAGACCGACTAAGTCAATTTACTGTACAACTTCTTGCCCAGTGTAAAGCGTAACCTATGTATTAGAGTTTGGAAAATTTACGTAATGATACTTATGTAGCTTCTTCGTCTTCTTTATAACTACTCTCTGTGATAAATAAATATATATTCTGTGTTATCACTTCAGTCGTGTTATTTGTTCGTTTTCAGCTGCGAGTAGATTTAAACTATGTCTCCTTAATTTCGTCTTTCATCATTTTGGCGTCTGCGACTATATTTCCGAGAACAACTGAGTTAGCCGTCGTTTTTTTTGTTACACGAAAACCAACGTAACAAATCCATCACATTAGAACATATTATATCCATACCCACAATTTTTTTTGGTTATTTTGATACTAAAGTTGCAAACTGGATCATTCTGTTACACAAACTTTAACTTTCGAATATTTCATATTTTAAATATTTTTTTTAATTTGAAAGCATGTCGGGTTTACCAAGAAAAAAAAACAAGGCGCAACGTATGAATTAGTAAACCTTTTGTATTCTGCAGATTGCTAACTCAAGCACAGTATTGAATTTAATATGTAGGTAAGCGGTTAGTTAAAATTTTGTTAAAGTTTGAGTTAATATTGTAAGACGCGAATAAAAAAGTAGCAATACTTAAATATTTAAAAAAATTGTTTTCATTTTGATGTACTTTAAAATTAACAATTTTATGAATACCAATATTTGTTTATTACACGATATGTGCAACTGTAAACACTTATGTTAGTAAAAATTGTATTTCAAAATTGATAAGTTATTGAATTCCTGCATCTGAATATGGTATTATGCCAATTTATTAACAACCTGCTAGAAAATACATATGTAAACATTTTTTTTTATTCTATGAGGTGAATCGATATTTGCATAACTTCTGCTATTAGTGTATCTACACAACTTTTTTTAGAATTAGGCACGTGTAACACTCACTTCAAAGTAATTTGTGTATGTGCAGATTGTAGTCTAAATTTTGCAGTTTTAAACGTTGCAATAAATTTTTGTAGTTGGATTATTTTATTTAGTACATAACACATTTATTCAGAAAAACTATTTTACATTCGAAAAATTCCGTAAGATCGTTTGTCTACATATTTAAATGCAATTGCGGTAAAAACGTAGAAGTAGTAATTTATTTTCGCTCCGATGGATTTCTGTATCACGGTAACATAATCTATTAAAATTTACAATTTTCGTCCTGTTCGAAACAAAGCACGTTCTAGATTAGAGCAACTTCGTCGAATTAACATCGATGGTAATGGAAACAAGGTAAAGTTTAGGTTAAAACTGGGAAAATCTAAAATTCGCATACATAAAGAGTGCATTGGCTTTAGAAATGCATATTGAGTGGCTCAGTGACCTAGGCCAAGTTCTACAGAGTAGATCGATACAATTTAAATGTTATTCAAATGAGCGGTAGCGTGCACTGTCTCTCCCGCATACACATCGCGCGAACTTGACCTCATGACTGACTGTGCCACCCTCCACCCTTATAATACAACAGCTTCATACGTACATGCAAATACTTATCTAAAGTAAATAATTACAGTAATTTAAAACTTAATTTGCGTTACAAATCTGATAAAGACACTTTAAATAAATTTTAACCACCAAATAATATTTCCAAGAAAATATATTGTGTAAACGCAATTGTACACAAATGAACTAATTTAATTAATTTGCGAAAAAAATATAAATATAAAGGTCCACACCTCTATCTGTAAAATCATACATTGCGGGATTGCTCGGTTCAATATAAATTGGGGCTTTATTATTATTGCACCTTTGGTGGATTAAACTAGTGTCGTATACAAGGGTTGTAATTCAAAACTCAAAATAACGACGGTTTCCTGGGTGGGTTATTTAGAGAATAAGACCAGAGGGAATGGCAAACAAATTTAGATTGTAATTGCTTCTGCGGTTTATTTAAAATCTTTATAGATTTTACTGCTAGTGTTCAAAACTCTAAACTTTATAATAAAAGCTGACAATTATTTATAGTTACAGTTTGGGACTAAGCCAGAGCGTATCCATAAAATAAAACAATTCTTTTATATTATGTTAGACAGAATTTTATTGTTCCTTTTAAAACTTTATTTTACAATATTTGTGAACTTTTTATTATAATAAAAATAACAAAATTATGCACATTGCAGTACAGTGTAATATATTTAGGTATTCTATATTGCTACTTTGTTATTCAAATTTGTTTTTATAAAATAGTATTTCAAAGCTTTAGGTGAATGTTTTTAATAAATTTTAAACAATATTAATAACTAACGAATTGTTTTCTTAACATTTTAATTTTTGTTTTTAATGAGTAATAACAAAAACCAAACACAAAAATTTTGCGAATTTAATGTAATCTTAATTACACTCAAACCTGAATAATATAATTTTGGAATTATTCACGAAACACTAGAAATAGAAAATGGGTTTTGGGTATGGGTCAAAGAAAATAGTTATTTTAGGAAGAGAACTTTATCTATTTATAGTTAGTTAAGTTTTGGATTACGAGTTAAAATGACTATGTGATAACATGACGATAGTAAACTTAACATATTTTTTCTCCACGTGATGTTAACATAATATCTTGTTTTTTATCTTAGAGGCATTGTTACGTATTTAGATTCAAAATATACTTTTGTACTTTAGTATTTTTAAATTTACCTATTTTTCTGTGTCTTTATAGTTTGGATATAGAAACCTGCATCTTAATGTAATATGCGAGTAAAAGGACACTACTAGCTGAATAAGATGACAAAAGCACAATAGAATTTTTTTAAATATATATTATTACTAAAGAGCGGATAGTAAAGCAAGAAAAAACACAAAAAAAGTGGCATAAAAGGCATATTAAACCAGCCAAAAACGCAATAAAAAAATAAATAATAGTTTAAAAAAAACTAAAAAAACACGCTTTTATAAATAACCGAACTAAAAAGAAGAAAATAATTTATAATTACAAACAAAATTATTAAATTCAGAGCAATAATACATAATTATAAACAAAATCACTAAATTCAGAGTTAAAAGCGTGGGGTGCATCCGGATACACGGTAGTCTTTCGCGCCAAGTATCTGTTATTTCTTTTTTTTTGTAATTAATTATATCAATCATTGTATTCAGTTCGACTATTGCTGTCAATTTGTCATTTGACTGATATACATAATACTGTCACTAAACACGACGTTTGAATACATACGTGACGAGATATTCTACAGCTGCACTGTTTTTGTTAAATCTAATAATTTTTTTGTAAAGATCAGAGGTGTTTTTTTATATTTTGTGTTCACAGAAATAAATTTATCATTGTTTGTAACAATAGTTTAACGTGTACTTGGCGAGACATTACACAGTGAAACTGTTATTTGTAGGATTTTTCTATATTTTCATAACTCCTCCCTTATTGATAGCTGCCTTTAGAATAATTGTAACAATGATTATAGATGCACCCCACGCTTTTAACTCTAAATTTAGTGATTTTGTTTATAATTATATATTATTGCTCTGAATTTAATCATTTTGTTTGTAATTATAAATTATTTTCTTCTTTTTAGTTCTGTTATTTATAAAAGCGTGTCTTTTTAGTTTTTTTAAACTATTAGTTATTTTCTATTTTTTAGTTCGGGTACCTATAAAAGCGTGTTTTTTCAATTTTCTAAGCTATTATTTATTTTCCGTATTTTAATTCGATTTATCAATAGTCAATTTTTGCGGATATGTGATTATGAAATATCTTACGAACTAAAAACGTATTGGAAACAGTAGTTATCGACAGTAAGACCTTATTTCTCGGGGAGGGAACCTGAGAAACAGCTATCACATCCAAGGCAGGCAGCGGGCGCGCAAATTATCTGCTCCGACACGAAGTGGTAATAGTGAAATACACTGGAACGATTTAAACGCGATAGGCTTTGTCGAGATGCACACCTGCGCAGTTCACGCGCTCTGTCTTTGTCACTCTCATGCAGAAGATCCCTAAGGAAATCAATTAATCCTGACGATCCTAATTAGGATAATAAAAACTTTTTAATGAATTATTGCATTGTCATCGGTCCGTGAAACGCATTCAAAGTTTCAAGTTAATCAAACACCTGGAAACCGCTGAAAATTAAGCTCAAAGATTCCGTTACATACATACATACATACATCCCGAACTAATAAAAGCGTGTTAATAAGGCACAAATATCTATTAAAATTGCTATTATTTTCCCAAGCACAAATCAAATATTTTTCAATATTTTGACCAAGACGCTGTTGCCATTTGTCATTTAAAATATTTTTATAGAAGGAAAAAGTTCTTTTGACATCACAAGATGTTAGCGGAGCAAATTTTAATGCCGATGTTTCCGTTATTGTTAAAGAAATTTTCTGTTGATGCTTCATGACCTCCCCTTTTTTAATTTCAGTCAGTTGTTTAAAGAGGTCAAAGGAAGGGTTTTTTGATGTGACGGAATCCAATTTTTAATTAATATTTTTTTCTATAGCCCCTGTGCGTGCTCTTATTCTTTCGAATGTAGCGAAAGATTCGGTCATTGCGGTTTCGCTTTTTTCCAGCTTCTTTAATTCGTCAGGAATGCCGGGAAAGTGTGTTTTTATAAAAACTAGTCTTCTCTTAACAGCTTCGTCATTAAAAGCTTTTTGAGATTTAGCAATTGCTGCAGAGGCCGTCTCGTCAAATAATTCAACCACCTGAAGTAAGACAATCGAATCAATGTATAAAGCAATGTCAGATTATAGTATGAACTGTACCTCTTTATTTTTTCAAAAGTGGCATAAAAAATGCAAGCAGATAACTACGTTCCCCATCTTGTTATGATTCTTTTCGGTGGAAATTTAACATCTGGAAGTTTTTCTTTAACCGTAATGGTGCTTTCACAAAAACCTGAAACAAGATACAATAATCAAAAAGAGAATCTAATATGTTAGAGATTTTTATCTTTTTGGTGGCAGAAATTAACTTGTTTACTATTGCAAACTCGTCTCTAATGAATTCACACACCCTATGTATTCCACATGCTAGACAAGTTAAATGCTTTAAATTCGTATAAAATATTTTTAGTGCCTGAGCGGATTTGATCATATAAGGTGCTGCATCGGTTAGGAATAGGAAAACCTTTTCTTTTCTTACGCCATTGGGATACAGAAGTCTTACAAACATAAAATTATATCATTGTAATTAATAAATTAGATTATATTATTCAATCATTAAAAAAAAATTACGTAAACAATAATCGAAAAAATTTGCAACTGTTTTGTGATTGGTCTGTAGAATTTCTTTGGATGCTAGCAAATGAGCTTTTCCTGGTTCTACTTCAGACAATTTACCAACTACGAAATTTGCTATATACCGACCTCTGCAATCGGTTGTTTCATCAACCGAAGTCCAAATGTAATGGTTTCCAATGTCATTCCTTATTGTCTCTATTTTCTATAAAAAGTAAACCAGCGTTTTAAAAACCATTAATATTTTAATTAAACTGCTTACTAATTGGTAACATATGTCTAAATAATTTTTTTTTAAGTTGATTCATCTGGAACAACTTGTTCGGTGTATTTTTCGAGAAAATTGCAAAAATTGATATTATCAAGTTTTTTAAGAGGAATTTGAGCCGACACCAATGGTTCGCACAAATCTAGAGCAAAAGTTGTTTTTGATGTGCCAGGTTTATTCTATTAATGTTCTATAACGTTTTTTAACAATAGTTGTTTTACATTTTTTTAATATTTTTTAAATGTAAACAACTACTCAAGTGTTGTTTTATATATTTTAGTAGCACCGATCTAAAATAATTCATATACTAGTAATTAAAAGCATTTAAATTAAGATAATACAAACTTACTGATTTTAAGCAAACTTGACAATAAAAGGTTTTCCCCGTCGGTTGTTAAATTATTGTCCAATTTACTCCACTTCTAACTATTTTCAAATTTTGATTGTTTCTTGGGTGGCATTTTTTAAAACTTACTCACAGCACAACAGCAATAGACTATCACAATATGACAATATCACAGGTATTTATAACAAACAAAGTATGTTTTAGTCGTCTGTTTCAGTCATTAAAGGAATCCCAGCGGACATAATTAAAATTATCTACATTTATTTGCTTTACTTACGTACTGAATAGACCTATAAAATATGATTAATTCCGAAATTCTTACGGTTTTGTAAAATGTCTTCTGTTAAGCCTGTCATTGTACATAATAGTATAGTATAAATTCTTACAATAGTTCTTCTCCATAAGCGGCTTTTGTATTTAATATTTTCTGAAAACCAATGTTTAACAAAACATGAAAATCCCTGTTGTTATTTATAGGTTCGTGGTAAGACCTTTTGAGCAAAAAATCTTAATTATATTATTGTACGTAATTTAAGTAAACTTCGGTAATGCGTTATTGTCATCTACCTATTAAAACACTGTTTACAGAAACTTTTCAAAATTTATATAGAAAAAGGCAATATAAAATAATACTCTTTAAAAACGCAAAAAAGACAAAAAGTTACACAAAAAGGCAAAGTAGGCAGATTGCAGGCATTTGCCTGACTGTCCGCTCTTTATTTATTACTTACTAGTTTGCTTTGCGCTTTGATTCTAGTGAGGTCGGATCAGTACAGGCGAAAAAAGATCATGTTTTGCAAATACACTTGGTGCCGCAGACTTAAGTTGGCGACACAAATCTAAGATTTAGTACGTGACATTGGAATTTCAATAGGTAGCAAAGAGAAGGAGTAGGCACTGCTTAAATTGTTGGGCATATGCTACATGTTAAATAATTGCCATTTTGCTAGTTTTTCAGGCCTCTACATGTCAAATTATCTTGCTATTGTTGATGTGTTATTGTCGTGTTGTGTTGTGTTTTTCTTGTTGTTGCTGTAACTAGAGAACTGAATGTCACTCGCCGTTCAGTAAAGAAAATTGTATACAAAGATTTACAACATCCATTCAAATTACAAAGACAAAATTAAATCAGGCGCTTTTTGCATTGGCAGGGAGACTGTCAGTAGTTTTTACGACAGATTGTAAACAGGCTTGACTTCCCCAGCTGCGTGTTGTTTATTTATAAGGTCACATTCAAATAGAAAGGTATTTTTAATTTGAGACACAGAGAATCCACACGCGACAAAAGGACGCAACAGTTAAAATACCGATGGCCCACGCTAACAGCACATAGACATCGCAAGTACATCTCGAGTCAAGATATTCAAGACATCTTGCAAACATCTCAGTACGTCTTTAGACATCTTTAAGACATATTGCAGACGTTGAATGTTAAAAAAACTCTACATCTTGAAGACATCTTATTTCGATATCTTCAAGATATCATCTTAGAACCCATTTAGGACAAAAATATTTTGCGTAAAACTGCACATGCAATAAAACACTAAATATAAAACGTTGTACGTCATACTTTTTTTTTATAAGAGAACTTCTATTGGATGTTCTTTTCACGATCGAAACTTCAGTTTCTTTTTGTGATTTGCACAACCCGGCTTGTTCAACGGAACCTAAAAATTATATTTTTATTTAATCTAAATTAGAGAATATCTTAATTTGTATAATACAGTTTTTATATAGATTGGACGACTATTTTATTGATTTATATGTCAAAACTGTATACAATATCAAATTACATTTTAGCTGACATGTAAATCAGAGAAAATAATTCAATGTTATATTATTTCTATATTTTACTTACGTAATTTTGAAATATTTAATTTATAAAACGGCCTGTTCTCCTTTCTTCCCATCCAGCTGTACCTGAGTACAATAATTTGTACCACTATGAGGCTCTGCGTCTTTTTAATAAGATCATAACTAGACGATCTTCCTAGTTTGAGTAACTGAGTAAATTAAAAAGAAGAAAAAAGAAATAGTTTGTTTTGAATTCCAAACATAAGAACAAAATTGTTAGTACAAGCAATAGCTAACATAAAATTAACTGTGTATGTTAGATTATTTTACTCTTTGAAGCAATCATCTTTTATTCTTAATACATTTAAATATATTTACTATAGGCGTGAGGGTTAAAATCAACTTACAGCATTTTTAAAATCTTTTCATTACCAAGTATTTTTTATAAATTCTGAAACTCTTCTTTGTTTATGAGAAAATTTATTCCTGGTAGAATAAAGAAACTACTAGTAATAGGTTCCTTTTGTATTTTAAATTTTACACTAAAATGGTTTATTAAAGACAGATTTGAGCAGTATTTAACTCACCAAATTTTTACAACCAATATGATAGTATTATAACTTATTCATTAATAATCATTTTCCTTGAAAAAATTTAACGTACCATTACTTTTGTTGTTACATTGATTACAATTCCATAATTCTGGTCGACTCTGCTCCTGTTTGGTAATAGGCATAGCCTTTTTAGATAGCTATGTAATAGGGCATGACGAAATCTGATCCTCCTCTAAAAATTATTTGACAATAAAATAAGTTACTAATCGTTAAAAGTTTCATAGCATAACTGCTAACTCATTATCCTACCTTCGACTCTTTTTAAGTAAATTACTATATTGTTAATCTTTACTTTTATGTCTATTTTTAACTAATTGTAAAATGTATTCGTACTTTCAACAAATAATGTTAACAAAGGTTTTAAATCATACTCTTTAACAAAATGATAAAATTAATACCACAGTAAATAGACACACCCCCAGGCAATGTTTATCAGACTACACAGAAAAAAGGTTATCTCGAATTGAAGATCTACATACTCTTGAAAATTTTTACTAGATTTAACTAAAGCTGATCTCAAACTAAGAGAATTATATTAAATTAAGATTTTTCAAAGAAAACTATGCACTTCAATGAATAAAATGGATAAATTTATTTTGTATTTTGAGAATTGTACTTTTAAATAATGCCTAGCATGCAGCTACGTGACTGCGTTATCACCATTACCTCGAATTGAATGTCTATGCATCGTGTGAAAAAGATTAATCTAATTTATAGTATTTTTATATTAAGATTATTGGGATTCGTATTTGTGTATTGTACAGATTGTGCTATGTATTTAGAACGTTTGGAGCTGTGGTTTGTTTGGACATAAAGGATTTTATAAGAATTTGATAATTTGCAAAGAAATTATCTAGAACTACTACATGTATGTATTGCAATAACTTTTTTTTTATTAGTATAAATTTTCGTGTCACGAAAAAAGAGCGCGGAAATAAAGGCGCAAGAAGTAAGAGCGCGCGAAAATTAATCGCGGCGTGGTATGATCGATATGAAATCAGAGCGATACGAAAAATGAGCGTCGCGCCATGAATGAACGTCACGTAGGAACGGTGATAAAAAATGAATTTGTTGGTACAAAATTAATAGAATTACAATAATTATACATATGTATCAGAAAGTATAATAAACATAAAAGACAAAGAATTTATTTATTGATATAATGACATCAATGAATAATGAATAAACATAATAGGTTTAATAATTAAAATTTTTACAATAATTATACATATCAGAAATTATAATAAACACAAAACACAAAGAATTTTTTTTAGCTATATAACATCACTGAATTATGAATAAAAAAAAGTAATAATAGGTTTAATTAAAGAAAAATTTAAACATTCATAGTGAAATTATGTGCCAATCCACGTAAGTAGTCTAAAATTGGTCTATTATTATAGTCTTCAACAATTCGTTTTATCCTAGCTGCACAATCACGGTATACTTTTCGGGGACGTGTTCTTGCTTCTCCTGCGACTATCTGTTCAATTCTCACTTCGTTCAAGTGTTGCTCTTTCTTTAAACAATTAATAAATTTCCATATAGTCGGATGACAAGCACCTACCACCTCTGAAAATGCACGATGCCATCCTTCTAGCGAATTGTTTGTTTTAGGTAAATCATTTAATACTGCATCATAACAATTCCATAAATCTATTGAAAAAGTGGGTGCTCGTCTTTGCCCTCTTCGAGTTAATCTACCAATCCATAAGTCCTCAAAATAATCAAGAAGCGGTTGTAACAGTTCTTCATTTTCAGAAAAAAATTGCTCCCCAACAGCTGTGTAAACGCTTCTATTACGTTATTAGTAGGAACAAACGCCAAACTTAATAGCATTCTTAAATTTAGAGCAAATTCAACGTCATTTATGTACCGTATTCTAATTTCTCCTTCGTTTTGAATTTTTCTCCAAACACATGGTCCAAAATGAAAAAAGCATCCGCGGTTCACAGAATTAGGAAATTGTCGAGTAAAAGATGTAATCGATGCTATTTCAAAATCCGTCAAGAACGATTCAGGGTTTAAATGTTGATTGAGATTTTTTAATATTTGAAAAAACGAATCATAGGTTGCAGCACTTTTATTAGGCAAAAGAGCAAAAACAAGCGGAATATTGACGTTATTACGAAGACCATGAATCGTATATAGCTGTGCAAATAACGGCGGTGAGGTTTTAAAAGTACCGTCTCCAAACCAGTGATGCTGATTGGAAAGCAGTTCCAAATTACGAACGGTTGAGAAAACTAAGATGCGATTGTCTACTGGACCACTATCATGTAATAAAAACTGTTGACCATTATGAGTAAATTTGTATTCATTTGGAATTTGAAGATCCAGTAAAGTCGTTGGCATTGGTAAAAATCCATTATTGCGCACTCGAATATTTTGCACTGTTCGCTTCATCGTATTAATGCTGGGAAGCTGTCCAGATACAGCTTGGCTTATGTTGGCTGTCGCTAAGTTAATCACCTCTTGGGTATTATTTGATGTGGTTTTTGCAATAGTCCGAATTTTACCTCTAACTTCTTTTGCCTTTACTTTAGCCAAGTTTTGGATATGGTTGTGTGCTGTATACTTCACCACAGTATCATTTTTTGTATGACATCGTCCACGACAACCATGTGTTTGATATTCGATACACTTCCACATAATTTTATTATCACTGCCCACTTTTTCTTTGCGAAACAAATATCCGTCATATTTAAGTAAATTTCCATCTTTTTGACTTTTAACGTATTCCAATGGCATAGTTGAAATTTACAGACCGTACACTACACCAACGTTTATGTATCAGATGTATGTAAAAACTAATTTAACACACTTCAAATACCTGTCTTTTATAGTTCAAAAACAAAAGACGGTTTTCAATAAAAAGAAAAATTACATTTAGAACAGGTTTTATGGGGAATACGAAATATGTTTACAGGCATCTATCTAACTAAATAGTAATAGGTAAATTTCTATTATTGTATTCAAAAACAACAGAATGTATAAGCTCCTTAAAAAAACAAAGGATAAAATCCTTTAATTGTTAGATGTCCATAGACCTTACTCATTTGTTGCAATTATACTAATCAAAAAACTATAGTATTGGATAAACACAATGTCTGCCTAATATTAATTTAATTAGCTATTACAGATCACAGCAATTTTACAGATAGTATTTTCAACGAAGCCAAATAAATATTCATTAAATTCTTTATTTTATTTTACGTTTTTGGTTATTTTGATTTTCCCGTTATTGTGCTTTTGTGCAAAACTTTTATTTCGCAGCGCTCTTTCTGTAGCCGCTTTTATTTCGTGTACGCGCCTATTTTTCTTTCGCTCTTTTCGTGCAACGCTTTTATTACGCGTCGCCTTTTCTTCTTCGCCTTTTTTTCGCGCGCTCTTTCTGTAGGCGCTTTTATTTCGTGTAATCATAAATTTTAACGTGTTGTTTTAATGGCGTACTGTCAATTTTCTTAATTTTAATTTTGTGTTTTATTTATACAGAATAATTATCCTGGTGTGTCAACGTTATGGAATCCTGGACCTACTGGTACTGCAATTTCAAAAGACACAAAGAAATTGGTACACCAGCCAGATTTCAACTTACTAAATGCATGTTAAAAACCTTTACTGATGCATCTCCTAAAAGCGCAGTTATTTTTGTTGAATTTATATATTTTTTATAAAAATTTATAACATTCTTAAATGTATATTGTATGTGTCTCATTAAAATTTAAATAGAAGTTTTTTATTTCTATTCTTTTTTTAAATAAACATTAACTTTTAAATCAAATCACGGTGAAGATTAAATTAACAAACTCATGTACACAAACTAAATAAATATGTCTTTAGTTATAAACCAGATGAATTTGACTTAAACATTCAGATGCTCAATAAATTGTATATGGTAGATCAAATTAAATACCATGTACATTTAAACTAGAGAACGAGAACTTTAAAACGATCATTGCTATCATTGAAATAAGAATATCAAACCATCTTGTTTTCAAACTCTAATTTTTTTATTGTTAGTAAATATCTTTAAAAAAACGCTTTACTTGTTTTAAGAAAATATGTCTTAGAATTATATCAAAGTCACTATTTACTCAAAATAAAGTAATTTACCTTAACTTGAGAGATTTTTTTTGTGTGCCATTTTGGTATCTGATGTCTGGTAATTAGAAATTAAAAACAAAGCATATTTTAGTAGAAATCAGGTTTCCACGAGTTACATTCGTATTATAATTTTATTCTCGATAATTCCTATGTTGTCGTTATCAAACAAGATGAACTTTTATCACACTTCGTATTGGAATATTATTCATTGTAATTGCTGTATGCAATTTATATTGAAAAAGGACCAACAGCATATAGATAAAGGTTACACCTATACGCCAATTTTCTTATCCGGTACTGCACCAATCCATTTAACTATTTCTGTACCAAAAATATCTAAATTAAGTTTAAAATTCTGTTATACCTTATACTTTGGTTATACGTTAAATGAAGGTTAACTCCCATGACGCGCAATGCTGCCATCCGTAGCAATGCCAACACTAAATTCTAAAAATTCCCGTAGTGTATCTTAAAAACACTCAAAATTCTTTCTTGCCAAACGTTAAAATCATATAATACACCTACCAACAAAGGCTACAACATACTTTTTGATACAACTCTGCCATTTATAAAGAAAACTTTCAAAAATCTTAAAACAAATGTGTTTAAACCGTCTTAAGTCAGGCATCTTTAAGATTCCTTACAGTAAATATCGTTAAGACGTCTTTTTCAGAGCCATAGACGTTGAGACATAAAACAGGCATAAAACAGATGTCTTAAAGGTGTCTGGGCAGAATTAGTACCTCATAAGTGAAAATTTCAACAGTTTTCAGTATTGACAAAAAAGGTTCTACATTTCATATAGCCAAGCGGTTCAGTCAAATTTACATTTGTAGAAAATTTCTTCTTTGTGAGTATATTTTAGGCACTTAATATCATTAACCAGTTTTGCGTCTTATTGACTTATACCACTGATATTTTGGACAAGTATAGTTTAAAGAAAATAATACATCTACATGAAAGTAGTATTTGAAAGTTACACTTTTTTGATTTCTTTATTTTCTGATCGTCTACGTTTTGGTATTGATTTTTCCACATGATTCAAAACATATATTTTTTTGTTCCGATGTCATCAAACCCCAAAATTTTAAAAATAATGCATTTTTACATTCTTCGATAACTTTACTGCACTCATAAAAATCCAAGTAAACTTGTTCTTTCATACGTTTGTATTTTTTACAGTTGTGTTTTCTCTGTGATCTGTTTACATTCATTCTTTTTTCTCTCTTTTGTTTATTGCCAGTATGATAGCTACCTTTTAATTTTCTTGCTTTATCTTTTTCTGTTTTTTCTACCGTATCTTTTGTCAATTCTTCTAATACCGTTTCTTCCTCTTCTTCTATATGTTCTATCGTTTTTCTGTTTCTTCTACCGCAACTTCTTCTGTTTTTCCTTTTTTGTTTTCTACCGTGTTTTTTTTGTGACTCAACGTCTGGAACTATTTAAGTTTTAATATTTTAGTAACAATTATGAAAAAGTGACTTTTGTATCGTTCAAATAGTACTAAATATTTTAAAACAGTGAAATGTTAATTAAAAATTACAGTTATAAAAAAGCAATACCCCGTAAGTACTGCATGGTAGCATTGAAAAGTAAGTACAATACGCATGTACAATACATGAACAATTTGCTTTATTTAAGCTTACTTATTTACAGTTACTAGCTTATTTTGCTTAATAATTGATCTTTCTTATAGGATAAAAGAAGTCACAATAAATTAGAACATGTAAAAAATATCACTTGAATAGTCAAAATTTTACACTATAACGTCTTTAACAGGAGTGATAGTTATATGCAATGTCGGTAGCATCTTCCTTTAGAAGCAGCAAATATCTAAAGTGGTAGACCGAATCGTTTTTCCTTAGACAGTCTAGTTGTCGCACTATCTAAGGTAGCTAAATAAAAGATGTTTCAGCCACCTCATAGTACACATTTTCTGAATGAGCATCAATAACATGATGTGCCTTTGATACTTTAGTAGTTACAGTAGGCAATAATGTGATGGTCTTGTTTGAGAATTTAGTGAAACTAGGCCACTTACAACATAATTAACTTTGTTTTATATGTAACCAGGCTTAGTGCTTTATGTTTCAAAAAGTTTTATAAGTCTATCGACAGTCTTCTGCATTACACGTTATGGCAATGATTTTGATTTCTACCAACATCTTTTCTCAGTAAACTATCAGCATCTCGTGATTATAAATTTCTTAAAAAATTTACTTTTATGTAATAAAAATAGGAATACCTTTCTTCGCTTTGTAACATTTGCCACATCTATCATTGCATCTAAATAAAAGCCCTGCATATTTTTGTCTTCTATGTTATACATTTTTCAAACGTTTTTCCACTTCTTATTATTTTTCAAAAAATTGATTACAATATTGGCATCTAAAAGCTTTGCTGGTAATGGTTGTTTTCCACGTTTTTTTTTTCACTTTTGTAATTTTTTTTTAATTTTTGGTGTGTTATCGTTTCACTTTGGTTGCAGTGCTACCTTCATCTTGTTTCTAGAATAACTCAGTACTTTTACTGCTTAGAAGGTCTCTTTACTAGGAGTGACATGCTACGTTTGAATCCTACAATAAATCTAATTTGAAGAATTTGTGGTTTTTGCCAACAAACTTAAATGCAAAGCAGTTATTTAAAAAAAAACGTTTTTTACAATTAACCTGCTTTTATACCACACTTATCTCTACTTGTGCACGTGTGAGTAGTAACTTGCATTTGCATATTCAAAATGGTAAACAAGCGCTTGTTTCCAAAAATGCATTTTATTGCTCTCAGTTTGTAAGGTGCTGTGTCACAGTTAGAATAGCGTCAAGTGGAGTGAAACTGTTTCAGTACGACTCAATGTAGCAGATTTAGTGAAAGCAAAGTAAAATCAAATAATGCAGACGTTGACAAAAATTTTTTAGGGAAGAACGTTAATTATTATTCTAAAAATTATTCAAGTACTAGTGATGATTTTGATGATGGATTGAGCGTTTTTCTTAGCACATACGCAGCTACAATTTACCAATTTTTTGACTACGCTATATTGCTCTTAGCAGTTTAGACTGAAATACAGATCGGCCGGCAGCAAACAATGTACGGAATCACATAATTATTCTTTGTCGCTCTTCTGGTTTGATAAGAACACACATAAGTTCTACACCTAGAAAAACAGTGTAGTTGTTTATGAGTGAAGTAATCGTAAATTGTAAAAATGTAAACGGTAAATGAATGCATTGTGACAACTCAAAGATATGGAAAGATGTTGATTTACAATAAATTTCTGTTTTTCTTGGTTTATTTATCTAAGTTGGAATGAAGCTCGGACTTTGCCGTTGAACAGCTTGTTGGTTATTAAAATCGCTGTCAATTTATACAGTATATACCCAGCAAAACAAAGCTTCAAGATATTATGAATGTGTGTATCCAGCTCCAGATACGGTATCGATGGCACGATTTATGTGCGACGAAAGTCTGGTAAACCGCCGCATAAGAATTTAATATTTGAAGTTGTTCAGATCTTAGTCCGTAGTGTTCATAATTCTAGACCAAACCTTACAATAGATAATTTTTTCTTAAGTGTTCTATTAGTTATCTATTTGTTAGTGAAAGACATTTGTCGGCACACTAGGCCAACACAAACGAAGTATTCTAACAGAACTAAAACCCTCTAGAGATCGCCCAGTTTGTTATTTGATGATATTGTTTTAGAAACAATGTTACTATAGTGAACTACGCGTCTAAAAAGACAAATGTGTAATTCTGCTAAGTGCATCACTTTCATCGATAGTAACAAAAATAAATCAGATATAATTATGTTATAACCAAATGTCACTAACATTTTTTTTCAACATTGACAATGCATCAGCTCTGAAAGCTGTTATTGTTTTACTTAAGGAACATCCAAACTACAATCAAGGGACGACTTATAAATCAAAATTATTCCTGTATTGACTGTAACAGCACACTGATTTTTGAGACATGCAAAATCACCATTTGTAATGAACACAGTGTTAAAGTATACGACGACGATCAAAACAATTTTTTTTTCATAATATTAAAGATTTTTTAATTTTTTTTAAATATTTTTTTAAAACTAAATCAGAAGCAGCACTATCACCAGTAGTGCGTGTGAGAGTAGTAGATTTATTATATCATTTATAGAACGGGTCTCTCCTAAAAAAACAAAAAAAGTTTCTAGTGCAATAACAGGTTTTTTTGGATGCACGTCCCTTTTGCAATGGTCGATTTTAACGTTTTTAAAAAATTCTTTAAAGATTTTATGTAGAAAACGGCTAATAACTACTATGTTAGATACAATATAAAAATACGTAATTGAGAATATGAAAAATACATTAAAACCGAATTCCATTTGTTTGATTGATAGATGGAAGAATATCCATAGTAGTACTAAGACGGTTGTCTGTCTGTTTCGTAACGCTGATCGAGAAAAGGCTTTTTTAAACGCTTGGGACTTTACTGAAACCTCAGAGACTGGTGAGAAATTGACAAAAATAATTACAGAATTGAACAGTATTGCAAAAAACAAATAAATAATTTTATATTGTTTTTGATAATGCAAGTGCAATTGAAACAATGGGACATATATTGTCCCATACAATGTGACAACGGCAGCAGTCATTAACAAGCGATGTAACACTGGTACTAAATGAATTTAAAAACTGCGATTTTTTAAAAAATATTGCAAAAAGTTGAAGCAAAAGAATAAAGTTACCTTGCAAGACTAGACTGTGTACTTTGATTTTTACAACTTTTTATTGGAAAATTTACCATTTATAAAACAAATCGCAGCAACCGCATCAGATGCAAAAAGAAAAGTTGAGACGGAAGTAATTAAGTTAATCTTTGAGGATCAATTTTGGAACAAGTGTTAAATTGTTTCTCTGCTAACTAATAAATACTTGCCCAAAGGTTTATTGTTCTGTAGCAGATGCTACTGAAATCTGGATCAATTTACGCCTACCACTAAAGTTCCGAAAAAAAATAATGAAAACTTTGAAAATCGCCGAGTAATTTCTTTCAATTTTTGCGCTTTAGTAGCATTTCACTTGCATCCTTTTTATGACAATACCAAATTTTTTGTTGACAAAAAAAACCAATTGCTTACTAAAAAAACCTTAAAAATGATGTCATCAAAAATTTGGATATTTTTTTAGTCGGCAAGGCCCGTGTAGTATATTAATTTAGACGAACATTAAGAATCTTTTGGAGAATGTCAAAGTCTATACACCCTAACTTGTCGAAACTGGCCAATAGACTGTTACAAACATCTAGATTGTCTACACAAATTAAAGGCTCATTTTCTAACTGTGGAAACATTCATACAGTTACTAGAAATCAGTTGACATTTGAACGGCCTAAAAAGCTGTACACACTTAAATTTAAAAAATCTGTAATGAACAAACTTACGGCATTTGTAGACAAAGAAGAAGACAGTGGCAAAGAATTTTAATCTAGTGAATTTTACTGATCTTTTTGATTCGCTCCTAACCTATTTATAAATCAAACACTTATTTATCATCACGTCACATTGTAACCAATTATATATCGACTCACCCTAGAAATTTACAAGTCTGAACCTAATGAAGCGTGCCTACAGTAGAATCCTGAAATTGAGAGAGTCACTCACACGCATCTCAGTATCAACATAGATCGTGTCAAGCAACGAGCGGTGATTAAATAGCTTGTTACGTTGGTTTTCTTGTAACGACAAAAAAAGAGGCAACGGCACAGTTTCCCCGGAGAGGCCAGTAGAAGTGACAGCGAAGATCTTCTAAAGCGCGCCTAACACTGCGGTGATCACAATCAGATGTAATGTGGTGATCCTCAATAAGTTGCTTGCGCTGGTCCGACGGTACAACTAACTTCCAAACGCAAGAATCAGAAGAGGAAACGCGTACAGGTTTACATAAAAGATTTTTCACAACACACCAACGAGAGAAACGACGAGGTAAAGCAGTAACTTTAGATATCATATTTAAATACCAAGGATCAATTGTAGGCCTAATAATCCTAAAAACTGAAAAGAAATTAGAAAAAAGAAAAAGAAGAGAATTAACAGTACGTAAAGGTTTAGCACCTTGGGAACGACAACGAACACAAGTATTCGAATTAGAAAAAGATACAGAAGAAGAAAGTGTAGAAGCATTAATAGAACATGTAACAGGAATAGCAGAAGAGACGGAAGTAGAAATCGTGCTAGCAAAGACTACAGATGGCTCTTGAACTTTTTCACCAATCTCTGTTGTTGAGAAGTTAGAAGAATCACGAGAATTGAAGTTCGACTCCAAACACTTGCCTAAAGATATTAATGGAGCGATAGATGTGATTTCAATCAACGTTAAAAAAAGTTGATAAAACGGCGTTAGATTCCGGCGAATAACCTTGAGCTGCATTTGTGCTGAGACCGGTTCTGCTAGCTGAAGAAACAGGTATCGCATGGTGGTAACGTAAATACCAATGGATTTGTTAGGCCCCATAGTACGTTTGTGAATGGTGTCCATCAGACAATTGTCGTAATCTACAGGCAAAAACTCCTACTTCAACAAAGCAGCAATATCATTCCACTAACGTAACAAACTTCGATTTGTCCTAAAAACAAGAAAGGCTTTGCTAGATAAAACTTCAAAAGCCAAAAGAAAAAGTTGATGCTGTGAAACACCACGAAACAAACACAACTCGTCAATAAGGATAAGAAATTCTATAAGTAAAGAAGGATTTTCACAGAAAAAGTAACATTCCAATTTCCCAAGTTTGTTTCTGAATCAGAGTCCGAAGAAGTAAGAAGTAGTAGTTTTTTATCTGAGGAATACTTAGTTAACACACTAAAATCACAATAAAACCTACAACAAGAACCTAAGCAAAGCAGTAAACCAAAGCAGAAATCTGCTAACCCATGTCTGACTAAAACTCAAATCAAAGCAAAGTCAGTACAAGCAGTATCACTAATAAGTAACTAATCTAATAAGCAGAAAAGGTTAACTGACGTAGTCAAGTTAATTCAAAAATCAAAGCTGAAGTCCACCAAGCGTCTGCCTAAATCTCCAAATAAAATAAAAGTAAGTAAATAACTAATGTAAAGTCAAACCGAAGCACAAACATCAAAGAAATAAAAGTTAGTGAACTAAATTGAACGTCAAGTCTTGCAGCAATAACAAAAGAAGCAAAGCAAAGTAAATAAAACCCACAAAAGACTAAGAAAAGATAAAAGAAGCAATAAGACTAGAAGAAATTATAATTGCACACACAAAATCGAGCCCAGACAGTTGGGTGTCAAATTTGTTACGTTGGTTTTCTTGTAACAACAAAAAAAGAAGCAACGGCTAACACAGTTTCCCCGGAGAGGGAGTCGCAGGCTTTGTAGTGCTAAGTTTTAGATTAAAGCTAAAAAAAGCGCCAAGACGATAAAGGAATTAATTAGAGAGATATCGTCTAACTCTACCCGTAGCTAGAAAAGAACAAATAACACGACAAAAGTAATAACACAGAATATATATTTATTGTATTACAGAAGTAGTTGAAGAAGACAGTATATAAGTATAGTTATATAAACGTCGCAAACAATATTACATGGGTTGATATCACAGGCCAAATATAAGTTACGGGACAATCTAACTTTTAAATTTAACGAAGGAATGACTTTACTTTATTTAGTTTAATTTCAAGAATACGAAAATCAAAGTATCGAGAATTAAAGCGCACCCGATAAGTATGTGACACACAAAAAAAGAGTTTAATATTAATTGTGATTACAACCTAGTATGCACGTGTGGCCATTCTAATAATCGGCATGATCAACAAAGTAAAATAGAAAATGCAATACTTACAGTTGTGTATTATCCAGTAGGGGATTAGCTAATTCCGTGCCAGTCTGACGTAAAACGTAATATGCAATTTGGCACAAGTGTACATACTGTGTGAGCACAAGTAATTTGATTTGCTGCATACAATAGTTGACGTAAAAGAATGCGCCGAGCTTCTTTCTAATTAACTTCGCATTTTATAAGTATTTCTTCCCATCCAGTGGTGTACAACCCCTTAGCCTTTAGCGACCTGACGTCATAGAAGCTTTTCGACAAACAGGTGTTACCAAGTGTTACGAACGTCAGTGATAAGGTTACAGGTAGAGGAATCGGGCCCGCTAAAAAATTAATTTAAGTCCTCAATACAAAAAAAAAACGTTATAAAATCACATACCCTGAAATAAGCTTTCACTCGACACTACGCAAATTTCGTCCACATATTCACGTAGAGTGGCATGAACCAATTTAATATTAAAAGCCTTGTTGGGCTAAAAAGACCGCTAAGAACGATCCATAATTTAGAAAACGTTAGCAGGAAATGAATTCGTTGCTAGCTGGCTACGAAGAAAAAGGTAGGGATGTCGAGGAACAAATTTTATACTTGAAAAATTTTTATACTTGAAATTTGAACTACAAACTTTTTAACATAACAACCTGCGTTTTTAAGAAATGACCCCAACGCAAATTTATAAAAACTTGGTGGATACTTTAGAGGAATCTGCAGCATCACATAACTTAGTAAAAAGGTGGTGTCGTAAGTTTAAACATGGTAGACAGTCATCTACAGACAAACATGCAAGTGGAGCACCCACAACTGCTACCACACACGAAAATGTTAAAAAAGTATATGATTTCGTGTTGCAAAATCGACGTGTGATTAATAAACAAATAATTGAAAATAGTAGTCTCTCATACCACGTGGGACATAATGTACTTACTGCCGAAATAAACATGAAAAAATTGTCTGCAAGATGGTTACCACGAATGTTAACAGATGCACACAAGCAAACTCGAAAAAACATTTGCAGTCGTTTTTTAACGCAGTATAGACAAGACAAAGATGATTTTCTTGCAAGACTAGTAATAATGGATGAGTCATGGATTTATACTATAATGTACCTAGATACCAAAATGTATCATCGAGATTCACCACCGCCGCAAAAATTCAAGAGAAAACTTTTAGCAGGGAAGGTGATGCTATCCGTATTTTTGGATGCCAAAAACGTAATTTTAGTAGATCACCTGCAAAAGGGAGCTACAATTGTAACGATTTATTTGATTGTATCCCAAAATAATTTGAAAAGTACAATTAGCTTTGTATCAAAGGAACTGTTGCCTACATTTAAATAAGTGTTATCATTTAAATTTTGGGATTTTCTTGGTGGGATTTTGATTTCCCCACCATCCTGCAGGGTTTTTTGGAAAAAAGGCCATTTTTGGAAGATGGAAGAACTTCCTGTGCGAGGATGATCGCCTAAAAGTAAATACAAAAAGGAAGACATTTTTTGTAACTTGTCGTACAATACGAACCTGAGGAAGATTTGAGGTCGTATTCATTTTGTATGCCAAAGATTATACGTGACTTCTCGTAATTTGTTAAAGTAGTGCACCTACAAATTTCACATGGTGGACTTGGTTTTATTCCACCCTTCATCATCTGTGAGCCTGCCCATCATCTAAAGGTAATTGTCTGTCTGAATGTTTGTCCTCGTTCTTGCATCAATGGTAAATAGTTTATTGTGACGTGTCTCCTTGTTAGTGGTTGTTACTTAATCGTTTCTGACCTGTGGTGTCTTATTCGTTATCTTTAGCATATACTTCAACCGGATATCACTTTTAGGCTTGCTACTGTATGCCACAATCTTGAGATAAGTCCACAAGTGGACCACGAACTAGTGTAGCTGTCGTCGACTCAGCCCTGACAATCCACCCCGTGTTTGTGGTAACCTGTACACATATCCAACATCAAGTAGGTAACAGTACCGAGCGTTACGTTTTTTTAAAGACAATAATTAGGTGTTATCACGTTATAATAATTATTTAGATTTAGATAGATTACCGTATAACATTTATTGTAGTTATAAAAGGTTAAACCAACTGTGTTAAGCCCGGTCACGTTGAATGTACCACAATTGCTTTCCTCCATGTGCGTGACATAGACCGTTATTAACATCATTTAACTTTGCACCATTACGAGTATTTTGGCCAAAAGACCCGTATATTTTGTAAGTTCAAATTCATTAGTATTGAAGCCATTTTCTAACTGCGCGGTGTTATTGGCGCATTGGCTGTGGCTCCACGCGCACATTCGGTTGGCATCACTTTGTGTCGCGTTGTAGATTTATATACAGTACGTTTGGCATTTTGTGACGCGAGACATATCTTTTATATTAAACAAGAATACTGTTGGGAATGGTATTTCTTTTTATCGGCCTCACCCTTTGTTAAATCTAGTTTCTGTTTTGTCTCGCACCAGCCGGGGTATCCCAATCCCTGTCCCAGTTCGAGTGCGGTCAGACAATTGGCGCCCAACGTTTGGGGCCCGAGTTTATTGGGAAATTTCATCAAAAATTTTAACATCGTACCGTTTCTTCCAAAGTATTATAATTTAGTAGATATGGATGTCAAGTGTTTGTTGAGCGATGAACTGGAGTATGAACTTAAAATTCGGGGAATGGAGTATGCAAGTGGTATGACAGTAGCGCAGAAACGTAAATTGTTAGGGCCCATTTTTAAAAAGGAAAAGTACCTAAATGTTTCTGTTCGGGTGGATTCCTCAATGTTAGAGTTTCAATCGGAAATCGATGCGTGTAAGGCCAAGATTGCTTCTATTGAAACAGAACTTGCTGATCCAGTTAATCGATCCCACCCTAAGTACTTAACTCGAGCTCTCCACCTCGCTCGACGTATCGATCGTATTCCTGTAGGCGAAGAGAACGATGAATCCGTTGTAGACGATCTTAAAACGGCTGCTAGTAATATTCTTGCGCTTGTCGATCCTGTTTCTTCATCTGACGCCGGCGAACCGTGTGATGCAGCTCAATCTACACCTATCGCTTTACCAAGACATGGGCCTCCTGTTAGCCCTGGTCCCCGTGTTAACGAGACCGAAGCAGGCTTTGCTGACCGATTAGCAGGTTTATTAGACGCTAGTCTTCAACGGCTTGAGGATAGCCGACACAGTCATGTACCTATTCGCAAATGGGGAGTTTCTTTCTCTGGTACAGCGGATGGTATGTCAGCCGTTACCTTTTTAAGTCGTTTAGAAGAAAAGAAGCGGGCTTCAAATATTAGCGATGTACGTTTGCTAGAAGGTGCGACCGATCTTTTTACTGGTCCTGCGCTTATTTGGTTTCGCTCGATCAGAGACGACGTATCTTCGTGGGCTGACCTTGTCACACGAATCCGTACCTGTTTTTTACCGGGAAATTTTGAACTAATGCTGTGGGATGAGATTCGCGCTCGAAAGCAAGGTGTCAACGAAGCCCCTTTATTTTACATTGCCACTATGAAGGAACTTTTTTCACGATTTAGTCGTCCTCCTAGTCCACATGAACAGTTAATGCTTATTATGGCCAATCTTCAACCTTTTTACGCAACACCTTTGAGCTTAATTAACGTTGATTCTGTAGATCATTTAAACACCTTATGTTTAAAACTAGAAAACACAAGAACGAATAATTCACGGGTAGCAAGTGGTAGCAAACTCTCTGTCTTAGAAGTTTCTTCTAGTCGTGAGAATATTTCGTTACCTAGTGATTATGGTAAATCAAGAATCAAGCGGAAAGCTCTAATCTGCTGGAATTGTCGAGTAGAAGGTCACGATTTTAAGAGATGTGTCAAGGAGTTGACTCAATTCTGTTTCCTATGTGGTGCTGCCGACGTTACCGTACCTACTTGTCCCCGCCAACATTTAAACTGCGTTCGACGAAGTGCCGAGCCCGACCACTCGTCAAACCCCAGAGTTAGAGGGCTAACGAACCACACTGGTTGGATTGGCTAAAGTTTGTAAAATCCTTTTGTTCGCCTCGACATAAACTTAATTCCGACCGTAAATTGTCACTAGCCGACCAATTTTTTCATCCATCCGGTGATAACAGGCCTTACGCTGATGTGATTTTATTTTCTATTTCTGCTCGTGCAATGATAGATTCTGGTGCAAACATTACCATTTTAGGTGCCGCAGGAATGCATTTGATACAAGACTTTAACTTATCCCTAGTCACCTGTGCCGATGTAACTTTATCTACAGCCGATGGTGTACGTCAGAATGTAATCGGACGCGTGATGTTACCGCTAACTGTCTCCGGTGTTACCAGACTTGTAGAAGCCGTAGTTTGCGATAGTGTTCCCACTTGGTTGATTTTAGGAGTCAATTTTTGCAAGGTTTTCGGTATTAAAGCTAATTTCGTAACGGATGAGTTTACGGTTAGTAGCGCTTTTACCTCGCCTAGGATAAGTAGTGTCGACGACCTAAATGTGGATCGTCAAATTCGTTTAAACTCCGTAGTCGAACGCTTTAAAGAACTTGCACATGATAAGTTAACTCGCACTCACCTCGTAGAACATCATATTGATACCGGAGATGCAAAACCCATTAAGCAGCGCTATTTCCCTCTCTCGCCTGCAATGCAAGTCCACGTTGACACCGAACTTGATGCTATGTTGAACGCTGGAATCATTCGCGAATCGAAATCACCTTGGGCTTCACCTATGTTGCTCGTTAGGAAGTCTGATGGTTCGTACAGACTTTGTTTCGACGGAAGAAAACTAAACAGTGTGACCAAGAAAGATTCTTACCCCATACCGTACGTTTCTAGTATATTAGATCGTCTTAATGATGCCCGTTTTATATCATCGATCGATCTAAAGAAAGCTTTCTGGCAGATTCCTCTTACCGCAGCGTCATGTGAGAAAACCGCCTTCACAGTTCCAAGACGCGGATTATTTGAGTATGTTGTACTTCCTTTCGGTATAGCTAACGCCCCGGCCACGCAACAAAGACTGATGGATAATTTATTCGGTCCTCTACTAGGAGAAAAGCTATTTGTTTACCTAGACGATATTGTCATAGCTTCCAGCACGTTCGAAGAACATATTCAGCTTCTCGAGGAAGTCCGTCAAAGGTTATCCAATGCTAATTTAACCATAAATTTTGAGAAATGCCAGTTTTGTAGGTCGAGTTTGTCGTATTTAGGTTTCATTGTTGATAAACATGGATTGCGCACTGATCCTTCTAAAGTAGAGGCTGTTGTTAATTTTCCTAAACCTAAAACCAGTACTGAAGTTAAACGATTTTTGGGAATGTGTTCGTGGTACCGACGTTTTGTGCAGGATTTCTCGACAGTTTCGGCTCCTATAACAGCGTTGATTAAGGGTAGAAAAAAAGGACAATCTATTAAGTGGAATCCTGAGGCCGAAAAATCGTTCGAACATCTTAAGTCGTTATTGTCATCGAGTCCGGTTTTGGCTAGTCCTGATTTTAAGCTTCCTTTTGTGATTCAATGTGACGCCTCTGACGTGGGTGTGGGTGCGATCTTGACCCAAGGAGAAGGTGGTAATGAACATGTTATCTGTTATGGTTCTAGAACACTTAATAAGGCTGAACGAAATTACTCAGTTACCGAACGTGAATGTCTCGCAGTCTTATTCGGTATAGAGAAATTTAGACCTTACATCGAAGGAACCCAATTTACAGTTCTTACGGACCACTACTCCTTATTGTGGCTAAAGAATATGAAAGACCCTTCTGGTCGTCTAGCGCGGTGGAGTGTAAAACTTTCACAACACTCATTTACTATTACCCATAGGAAAGGTAAGCAGAACATTGTTCCCGACGCTTTATCTAGGGCCCCTCTCGGGACTAGTTTTTTACAAATCATCCCAGAGGACCGTGATAAATGGTATACCAACCTAATAGAAAGGGTAAAGGCTGATCCAAATTCCTTTCCCGATTGGAGAATCGAAGATGGTACTCTTTTTAAACTAATACCGAATCGTCACGATGTCACCTCCAATTTAGTCGAGTGGAAACAAGTTGTCCCTCGTTCCAGACGTCGTGAGCTTTTACAACTTTACCATGACGAACCTACATCAGCTCACCTTGGTACTTTTAAAACGTATCGCAAACTCGGCGAACTATATTACTGGCCTAAGATGCGTAGTGAAGTATCCCGTTATGTCAGTAGGTGTCAAATTTGTCTGGCTAGTAAATCGTCGCAAGGTGCTCGTGCTGGTTTAATGGGTAGTCCCAAAAAAGTTAGGTTTCCATTTCAATGCTTGTCCATTGACTTAATGGGTCCGTTTCCTCGTTCAGCGCGTGGAAACACGATGCTAATTGTCGTTAGTGATTGGGTCACTAAATTTGTATTAGTTCGACCGGTAGTTAGAGCGACTAGTCGCGCCGTTGCTAACTTTTTAGAGAACGACGTCTTTCTTTTATTTGGCGTACCACAAATCATGATGGTAGACAATGGTCCCCAATTCATCAGTGGTTGCTTTAAAAAACTGATGAAACAATATAATGTACAAAAAATCTGGTACAACGCTTCGTATCACCCACAAGTGAATTTTGTTGAACGTGTAAACCGCGTTCTAGGCACTGCAATCCGCTCGTATGTGAACGATAACCATCGTCAGTGGGATGCTGAAATTTACAGAGTCGCGCACGCGATTCGTACATCTGTGCATGAAGTAACCGGATATACACCCTCTTTTCTTAACTTAGGTAGAACCGTGCCAAGTTCAGGCGATTACTACGGTAAACTGCTTCAGTTCGGGGAGGAAGATTTAGCTATTGGAGATCGGGAACGCATTGTAGCTGACTTGACCAAATTATCCGAAATTCACAAAGATGTCAGGAGTCGTTTGGCTCAGGCCTATGAGCGTAACGCCCGTCATTATAACTTACGTAAGAGAGTTGTTCGTTTTAGGGTCAACGACACGGTGTGGAAACGTAATCATGTTCTCTCGGATGCTAGCAAAAATTTCGTAGGAAAATTAGCGCCGAA
Organism: Aquatica leii; assembly: GCA_035610365.1. Taxonomy (NCBI): domain Eukaryota; kingdom Metazoa; phylum Arthropoda; class Insecta; order Coleoptera; family Lampyridae; genus Aquatica; species Aquatica leii. Next base: position 18,454,770 of record CM069434.1, on the reverse strand, counting down.
ATACGTGAAATGCGTCGTCAAAGAAGTAACTGGTCCGTTAACGTACAGGTTGACCGATGAACATGGAAAAAACGTAGGTGTTTTCCATATTAAAGACCTTAAGGCCGATCACGGTCTGGATGATGAGGTATTTTGTTCCATATAGCAGATTTTAGTTTAGTTAGTTTAGTTTAGTTTAGTTACTAACAGTATCTTCGTTCATATTATTTGTACGTTTACCAAACAATATTTTTTTTCTTTACAAACTTTGAATGATAATTGCATACTTGTTCTTTAGTAGAATTTAGGAATATTAGGTAAAGGGGTATTTAGTTTAGGAGTATTGTTTCCTGCACGGGTATGAATGATCATGTCTCGGTGCAAATTTGTACGTTTGGTTTTGAGTGACTTTTAGTTTACCTGATTTGTCAGTTGTGTTCCACGACTGCTGGAGTTATTCATTTAAGTTTAAGTTAGTAATTTAAAATTAACGTTTTACATCCTGATATTTTTTGAATTCATCAATTTAATGACTATACAGAGCTACTAGGTACATAAAGGGTTTTGAATAGGGTTTTCAAATTTTTTCTGTCTCGGAGGGGGTGTGTAACGATTTATTTGATTGTATCCCAAAATAATTTGAAAAGTACAATTAGCTTTGTATCAAAGGAACTGTTGCCTACATTTAAATAAGTGTTATCATTTAAATTTTGGGATTTTCTTGGTAGGATTTTGATTTCCCCACCATCCTGCAGGGTTTTTTGGAAAAAAGGCCATTTTTGGAAGATGGAAGAACTTCCTGTGCGAGGATGATCGCCTAAAAGTAAATACAAAAAGGAAGAAATTTTTTGTAACTTGTCGTACAATACGAACCTGAGGAAGATTTGAGGTCGTATTCATTTTGTATGCCAAAGATTATACGTGACTTCTCGTAATTTGTTAAAGTAGTGCACCTACAAATTTCACATGGTGGACTTGGTTTTATTCCACCCATCATCATCTGTGAGCCTGCCCATCATCTAAAGGTAATTGTCTGTCTGAATGTTTGTCCTCGTTCTTGCATCAATGGTAAATAGTTTATTGTGACGTGTCTCCTTGTTAGTGGTTGTTACTTAATCGTTTCTGACCTGTGGTGTCTTATTCGTTATCTTTAGCATATACTTCAACCGGATATCACTTTTAGGCTTGCTACTGTATGCCACAATCTTGAGATAAGTCCACAAGTGGACCACGAACTAGTGTAGCTGTCGTCGACTCAGCCCTGACAATCCACCCCGTGTTTGTGGTAACCTGTACACATATCCAACATCAAGTAGGTAACAGTACCGAGCGTTACGTTTTTTTAAAGACAATAATTAGGTGTTATCACGTTATAATAATTATTTAGATTTAGATAGATTACCGTATAACATTTATTGTAGTTATAAAAGGTTAAACCAACTGTGTTAAGCCCGGTCACGTTGAATGTACCACAATTGCTTTCCTCCATGTGCGTGACATAGACCGTTATTAACATCATTTAACTTTGCACCATTACGAGTATTTTGGCCAAAAGACCCGTATATTTTTGTAAGTTCAAATTCATTAGTATTGAAGCCATTTTCTAACTGCGCGGTGTTATTGGCGCATTGGCTGTGGCTCCACGCGCACATTCGGTTGGCATCACTTTGTGTCGCGTTGTAGATTTATATACAGTACGTTTGGCATTTTGTGACGCGAGACATATCTTTTATATTAAACAAGAATACTGTTGGGAATGGTATTTCTTTTTATCGGCCTCACCCTTTGTTAAATCTAGTTTCTGTTTTGTCTCGCACCAGCCGGGGTATCCCAATCCCTGTCCCAGTTCGAGTGCGGTCAGACAATTACAAGTGCTTATTATGCCAATTTAGTTTCAAAATTACGTGACGCGTTAAAGAAAATCGTCAGGGGAAGTTGCGCAAAGGTATTCTCAGGCAGGGTTCGAATTAGTTGAGCATTCGCCATATTTGCTAGATTTGGCCCTCAACAATTACCGACTATTTCCATAACTTAAAACACTTGCGTGCTAAACGATTTTCTTTGGACAATGAAGTTCTATGTGCGGTAAATCAGTGGTTTGCAGAGGTTGAACAATTTTTCTTTCGAGAAGCATTAGAAATGCTAGAACATTGATGGGAAAAATGTGTTAACCCCAATGTCAACTATATTGAAAAATGAAAATAATACGTTTGCCAATTTGTATTGTAAGTAGGTCAGGGGCGGAGCAAAAACAAATAATATAAACAAAAATTTGTATACAGACTTTTTTATACTTTCTATGCTATGAAAGCATTAAAATATTAGTTTGATACATTGACGTAAATAATTTTTTTATTGTTGACATAATCTACATTGTCGACACTTAAATTTATGTTTACACGTAAGACATTGTCTATGTATAGACAATGACATTGTCTACCTCTACATTGTCTACCCAGCCCATCATCAAACTAAAAAAGAAATATCTCGAATGTTTTTCTTGTTCTTTTTGTATTTTGAATATTTGTAATGAATTGACTTGTAAAACCTAAATATAAAAAATTTGTGTTTTACTTAAAACAACTTTTTGCAAAACTAACAAATTAAAAAATCTCTATAAATAAACACTTTGAAAACTAGCAATTGTATTATTTAAACAAATAATATTTTACTATATCTATGTTAAGTTTGTTTCTTCGAAATTTTGTAGTTTAAGCTCAAAGTGCACCATGAATCAAATTATATTTGACAAAGTCAAGGTTACCTTAAAATAAATTTGCATAATCAATTACCATAATTTTAAATAAAAACGTAATATAGACATTATTTTAGCAACTAATTGTAATTTAATAGAAAAAGTTATAGACACAAACTGCCATTTTGTGGATGTAGACAATACACGCACTTTGATTCTTGGAACAATTGAGTGAATATTTAAATGCTTTAAGCAATTACATGTAATACGTTACATAATTATGTTCAAACTTGTATATACGTTAGCGTTGTCAATATACGTAAGTTATTACATAGACTAACGAGTATATAAAGCAGTTAAGAATTTGTGAAATTTACACCTGCTAAGCTATACGATCAAATAAATTCTTTATTTACATTTTTAAATCTATTTAATAAATTTCTAGGTGTATATATATGCAAATAAAATTATGTTTTAACTTATTTATTAACAACGTTTGGATGAATAATTAATAGTAACAAATTACATTTAAAAAATTTAATCAATTTTTTAAAGCAGGAATCTTAACTGTAAGGTGGTTTTGAAAATATTGGCGTGTATTTAGTAACCGTTTAAAACGTCTCATAAAATGAAAAACAACTAAAAAGCTTTTTAGCACATAGCCTTTGATCATGCACGAGTTAATTAACATCCATACTTTATAACTGAAAGGTTTAAAATTATTACTACAATTTATGTTATTAAATTAAACTTGGCTACTTTCTTACAACATGTTAACTTCCATATTCGGTACTAGTTATAAATATTTTTGTAAGTAACAGTACTTTACGTCTTTTTTCTTCATTCTATGAGAAATACACGATTCTATGTAATGTTGAATGACTACACGCAAATAAACTCGTATTGTAGCTTATTAAAAATGCGAACCCTGTAGACGTCTGTCTTCATACTATTAATGATATTAATCAAAACGAACTACTGGTGTTGAATGAACATGGGCGTTAGCAAACCGGTTACAAGAAATACATCACCACTGTTGAGATAGTTCCAATGAATTCTAGATAAGAATTTACATTTAAAATAAATAAACTATAAAAGGATGTAAAATAAGAAATGGCAATTACATCGACGAAAAAAGCGAACGTTGTTGACTTTAATGTATCTCGGGCGCTTAAAGAATTTTAGCGTTTTTGTAACACAGTTATTATGTAAAACAGTCTTCAAATGAATTCAGAACACTTAGAAAATTGCAAATAACAAATTGTGTTCTGTTTTCTGAATTAATTTAATAACTTAATATAAACGAAAGGACTGACATCTACAAGCACCTGTTGGTGAAAGATAATATAAAATAACTATAAAACAGTAAACTTCATATACTAATGAGGTACAATTTGCATAAGAATTCCTTTTACAACTTGCCAAAGACGTGCTTAGTAAAATTACTGTGATTATCAATTAACTTTCTCTATAATTTTACGATATCATTTTCGTAGCGTTAAACAAAATTAATATAGCACATGTTGCGCACAAAGCAACATTTAATTCTTATTCAAACATGCAAATTTGATAACAATTACTTGTCTAAGCGTTTTTGAAATTACTTAATCACAGATTTTTTGTTATTAAAAAATAGATTAAATAAAAGAGAAAAAGATTTTGAAAGTGAAAGGTGTTAGTAAGAAACAAGTTCCTACACTAAAAACTAAACAATATATTTTAATTAAAACCAGCTTTTTATTTAAACACATTTATATAGGTACTAGAAATAGTTTTTTTTTAGATTTAATTTGCATTAAACGCATTGTCTACAAAAGATATTTATGAAACTATAGTTAACGAAGTCTTACTTGTAAATTGAATTTAATTTTTATCCCACATTTTTATAATTAATTTTTTTAGTTTAAAATTTGTGTTTTATTTTTGATAAAACAAAGAATTGTACACAAAGCTGCTTTGATGTAATCTTATATTTGATTAATTTATACACTTAAGCTTTGAGCACTGTCTGGAATACAGACATCGTTGCAACGTTTTTACAGAAAAGATTTAACGTCGATGTGGATAAAAATTAATTGTACACAAGAAAAATGTGTACAAACAGATTAATATTATTTTTTTTGATCTGCGCTAGAATAGTAGAACGTCGATTGCTTATAAAGCATTTTAATAAATACACTTAAATGACCTAATTAAATTTTGATTTTCTTTTTGCCCAAATAGCCTTTCTGCTTCTTGTAAGAAATCTCCTATAATCAGTAAAAAAAATAAAGTTTTTTTTTTAATTTGTTTGCGTGTTTTGTGTAAATTTAGCATTAGCTACGCATCTATTTTAAATATTTTCTATTATTTGTACTTACTATGTTTCATTTATATTAATTTTAAACAAATTATTGAATATGTAAGCAAAAACTATTTTGCATTTGTTTTGTATATAATTAATAATTTTTAAAATTTGCAAAAATTAATTATGACAATTATTAAAATTAAAAATATATATATGTATAAAATGTAGGTATAACAAATATAAATAAACAGAGAGCAGATATTATTGTTTAAAAAACTATAATGTGTCGTATAATTGTTAATAAACTTATCTTTTCTACACTCATAGCAGTTAAATTTACAATTCCAATTAAATTATGCATTATCCTGTATACACCGAGATACTAATGAAAACAAAAAAGTGTTCCTATTATCGGCCGCGTCGAAAAATCCATGTTCCAAATATCGCCCATATCAAAGTATAAAGCTATCAAGAATTTTATACACTAAATGATATGTTTGATACGTGATTTATTAAACTTATTTATGTAAAAAAAATACAAATGTAAGATTCTTCGTTTTTAATTTTTCTGTTGTCACATTTTTCGTGAGACCACTTGAAACAGTTGACACATTTTAACCGTAGCTTTTGAGTAAAGGCCATTACAGAATAAATACTCAGCATCATCACTATAATAACAACTACTACCATTGTCATGAGTCGGGACGTAAGGTGGTTCATCATCAGATTCACTACTAGAAGAATCATTTGTCATCGCTTTCTTTGATTTCTTGTACTTACTTAGAAGGTCTTTTTTCAATTTTCTAAGAAGTTGTTTTATCAGAATTCAAAAGTTTATCCTTTTTTTTTATAGTGAATCAACCAGAGCAATCTACAGCTTTAAAACAGGCACAAGCAAAATATCTCTATATGATAAGGTGGTTTGTGAAACCGTTATTGTAAAACATGTTGCAGGTGACTGAGATATTGAAGTCTATTGAACTTCGGGAGTTTCTGTCAACGTTGAACTTGTGTCTTCTAAAACCGCTTGTTCATGTTTTAAGAAATCGGCTTCTGTAAAGATTGCATAGTTAAAAAGCAATATTCCAGTGACTTCAGTGATTTCAAACCCTTTTATAGCCACATGCACTGTTGCAGTTTTAATGTAGGCTTTTCCAACTAGCTTCTCAATTTGGTAAACAGTGGTTGCCTTAACCCATTAACGCCCTTTGCCCCCATATGGAGACAACAGAAAAAAACCAACGAGTGCTCACATTTAAAGGACGGCAGCGAAGTCTTATATTTTGCAAGTTATCGGTAATGCAGTTGTTTAACGCATAATGAAGTAAAATTGACATCCGTTAAGTATTTGCATTTTACCGGTCATTAGTGTCAGATGGTGAAATTGGTTCAGTTACGCACTTTTAGATAAAAAATTGTGTGGGGTGTTTTTGCAATATAAACAGAATTAAGTGGCTTGAAACTTATTTATAAGACATTAGTGAATAACGTTCTACAGTGTTAACATTTGATTTCTTTTTGTAAGAAGTCAGGTAAGACCTTATTTTGTGGTGTACTCGTTTGAGCAGAATGGGCGGAACCGCTATAAAAGTCTAGTAACATTACGCTATTCAATTTGTTTGCTTTTTTGCAGATATCAATAGATTTTTCGTATTTTCCAGAAATTCCTACTAGGAATTTCTATTCTCATAGCAATTATTTGCATTTGCAACCGGCAATTGAGGATATTGCTGCAAATTAATCACATAATGACATTGACGTTATCATTATTCCACCTGATGTCGACTTTCAAACTGACGAGGAAGAGTTTGACGATGAAATGACACAAGAAGACCTATCTGTGCCTGCTGACGTTGCTGGTAAAATCGAAGTACATTTTGGCAAAGAAGATGAAACAAGCGATGAAGAAGACAACATACCGTTGTCGGTTCTTCGAAAGACACTGCACTCTGAGGGAGTAGGAGCAACAAAAAGTAAATGTCAATTTGAGGAGCCAAGCTGAACCAAGGATTATGCAAATATTGATATGCCATCTACGACCGGCTGAAAAGATCGTTTAGAAATAATGGTAAACGACCTAGAAAATGTTGCTTCTATAGAAGTTTTTGAAAAATTATTCAGCAATGACATATATAATTATATTGCACAGCAAACTAATTTGTATTCTTCACAAAAAAATAAGCACGATTTTTTTGTTTCTCGTGAAGATATAAAGATTTTTGTTGGATGTCTTTTATTGACAGGATATCATCGACTACCAAGCGAGAGAAATTATTGGAGTTTAAACGAAAACTTGAAGGTACCATTGCTTGGAAATGCTATGTCCCGGAGCAGATTCATGGAAATCAAAAAATACATACACCTTGCCGATAATGATTATCTCGATAAAAATGATAAAATGTTTAAGGTTCGTCCACTGATGTTAAAACTAAATCAAAATTTTCAACAATGGGATGTCTTTCAAGAACATCTTTCGATTGACGAAGCAATGGTCAAGTTTTTGTGCGTCATACTAGTAAACAATATATTCGAGGAAAACCTGTGCGTTTCGGGTATAAAAACTGGATGATATGTAGCTTGGCGTGATATACATATCAATTCGACACATATTATGGTGCAAAGGGTACATCTAAACCTGATACTACTCTTCCTTTAGGCTCACAATTGTTCTCGACCTCTTGAAGATTGTCTCTGTTCCATCGGACCACGTAGTATTCTTCGATAATTATTTTAGTAGACACAGTCTCCTAAAGATGCCGAAAGAACATGGACAACGAGCAACGGGAACAGTTAGGCAGAACAGAACAGAAAAGTGTCCTTTATCTGATGTGAAGCTATTTAAAAAAAAGGAAAAGGGATATTTTGAACACGTTTACAATGGTAATTCGGGTATTCTCTTTGTAAGGTGGCAAGATAACAGCCCGGTAACAATGGTAACAAATTACGACGGTGTCGAACCTACAACTCGTGTGAAACGTTGGTCGAGTAGTGCAAACTGCAAAATCGACGTTCCTCAAGCAGCACTTTTTAAAGATTACAATAAATCAATGGGTGGAGTGGATCTACACGACCAATCTGTTAATAATTACCACATCGCAGTCAGAGGGAAAAAATGGTGGTGGGTATTGTTTACCAATATGATAAATATGACACTCGTCAACTCATGAAGATTATATTAGCTAGTATCCCAAGAATCCATTGGTCTGTTAGAATTCCAAAGAAAAATTGTATTACATTATTTAATAGGAAATGCAAAGGCCAGTTTAAAACACGACCTTCTGGACACGTGCCGTTTCATCTAGAAAAATGGAGAATGGCCATTATCCAGAAAAAATTACAAAGCAGCTACGGTGTGCACAATGTCATCAAAAAGCACGATGGTGCTGCGAAAAATGTAAAATAACGCTGTGCATTGAAAGGAAGTGTTTCAGAGACTATCATTCATAATTTTGTATAATATTTTTTTAAAATAGATATTTTTGAAAAGTAGTGGATTGTCCCATTGTCCCCATTTGAGTACGTATATGTATCAAGGTTGTTACTAATTTCTGACTAATAGTTGCATTTGATTTATTGTTCCTTATAATCTAATTGACAATATTCTTGCATTGAAACAAAAAAAAATTAGAAAATACGTAGGCGTTAACAGGTTAAACGGGTGAGATGCTAGCCAGTTTTCAATTTCTTGAGCGTAGTAAGCTTTAAACGTTTTTATAGATGTCTTGTCATAAGGTTGCATTCGATCACAAGAATGTGGTGGAAAATACACTACCGAAACACCATTGTCTCGGGCAAGATCTATGACATTAAAGTTGCGACTATGCGTACAATGACCATCTAGTATCAACACTACAGGTTCTTCTTTTGATGGTTTCACATGGTCATCCATCTAGCAAATAGATCTGCCTGAATCCAGCCGGAAATGTGACATCTAGCTATACTTACTGGCGAATCTCCGTTTAATAATTCGCGCTTTCTCGGGAACATCATCGGTGGAATAAAAGGCCCGGACTTACAAACGACAATTGTTACAAGATGACCTCTCTTAGCAGATAATAATGTATAAATTTTTTGTTTTCCTTTAAGAGAAACTATCTTCATACAATTGTCGTGAACTGTTGTCACAACGGTTTTGTCTACATTAAACAATCGCACAGGAGAATAATTCTGTGGTCGGCAGTCAAAAGGGCATAAATCAGATAAAACACTTTTTACAGGAGTATATTTTAAAATTTAGGCAACTTTCAAAATTCGATAAATTAACAGAAGTAATTCATTTTTTTACCAGTCTGCTGTAAAAATTATGCTTAACTTAAAGTAATTAGAATAAAATTAGTAAATTTAACTATAAATTAAAATTTCATGACTTATGTCCTTATTATTTTACCAATACAAACGATTTAGACAATCAATATGGTATAAGTATATTTATGCCTTTTTGTCATTCCAAATTAGAGAGAAACAATCGATTTAAGCCAGATTTTCAAATAATGCTTTAATGTTAATATATTCATATAGTATGACACGACTTAACAGACTAAAAATAAAAACTATCATTGAGGAAAACTTTTTAAAACAAAATAATCATTCGATTTCTGCATCTGAAAAATTTCTCCTAGATTCTGATTAAACTCTCGCACCTCAACGTCAAGTAAAGGGAGTAGTTGGATGAGGTTCTTCTTTTTATTTTGGTTTATCTCTAACGGACTCTTATACAGTTTTGGTGAATGAGTAATCCTAACACTTTTGCGACCCCTTCGGTTAAAGTTAATAGTTTTAAATTCTTCATATTTTGCTAAAGAATTTTTATATTTTACTAGACCGAATTCTCTTTTGTTTGGTGTATTTTAACCACTGCATTTCTTTCTAATGAACTTTGTTATTGTCTATGTCAACCTGTTTAGTTTGCAGACAACCCTTGAAAAGGCTAGAAAAAGACAGAAAATGTCTATTATCCATTACAACTACATCATACTTATTTTTTTTCTTGTACATTGCACGAGATTATACCAATCTTGAAGCAATTGGATTTTAAAACGTGCATTTTTTTTCTTTCCTTTTATTGCTGCATGGTCCACATCACACTTCATATGAGTGTGACCTGGAATCAAAAACTTGTGCTGATTTGTCTTCAAATCTGGATTATGTTCCAATGCATATTGTAACATTGCAGACTAAGGAGTATTTGTTTTGTCCGCCACATGTGTCTGAGTACTATATTGCGTGAGTTATCTCTAAAGGAATGGTAAGTAGGTGCTGATAAAGGCATGCAGCAATGTTATTTGCGTCTCGTCCACCTGCCGCTTCATGGTAGTAATTTGTGGTGTTGGGAATACCTAAAAATAGTAAAATAAAAAACACAACTTATTTCGATAAGTGTTTGCGTACTTGTTGGAGATCAAATGTAAATGTGGCATAAGATGAATCATTTTCACCTATTTGTTTGTCTTTTTTTTTTTCATGTACGCTAAATCTGGTGATTATTGATGTGTTCTTAGAACTGTTACGAAAACTTCCTTTTCATCATCCTATCTTCAGTTGCATATTCTGCGTGTCACATTTCGTAGACGTATCCAGTTTAGGTTTTTTGAAACATATTCCAGTTTTAGCAAACTCTTTACTGTATATTTTCAAGGACACTGATTTTGAATTTTTTGCAATATAACTTGTATAATATGCTTATGTTCAGTTCGAAGCAAAATATATTTTGTTCGTATGTCGGCGAGAGTAGTGAGATTCATAGGTAGGGATACTGATATGATTTCTAACTTCATTTAATTTATTTTTAGCAGTCTTGTGTAAAGGTATATGCTTTTCTCTTTATCTGAAACCGTGGTGCCTCTAGTTGTTAGCTGTTTTCTTGCAAGAACACTACTTATGAATTTTTCCGTTTTACCAAGGGTGTATATAAAATATGATTTACATACAGCTAATCTTGTTCTATTTACTTTTTTGTCTTTAATTAGTATTTTTCTTTCCGGAGCTTTTGGTTCTGAGTTGACTAGTGACGCACAATATGCAACTCTCTTATCGTTTTCAGCTAATTGCCAATATTCATTAAAATTGCTTTCCGATCGTCTTCCTTCAATTTCAAAATACATTTCATGCGGCAATTCTTCAAAGGCTTTATTGCTCTTGCTCTTATTATCTTTCCTGTTGTAGTAATATACATTTTCCCTTTATTTCGCTCAATTTTTCTATCAGTCCGTAACTTTTGGAACCAGCGTTTAGGAATAGACTGATTTTCAGTCATCTTAGCTTCGTCATCATTATTAATATTATTCTTCTAAGAAGTCTGAATCGCTGTTTGATGTTTTATTTGAATTTTTACCACTTATAGTCGGTTCTTCAAACTCCAGATCTGAAGACGTGTCTGAATCGCCGTCTGATGTTTGACCTGAATTTTTACTGCTTGTACTAGGTTCTTTAAACTCCAGATCTGATACAAAGACGTTTGATTGTTGCTTTTCATTATTTGAGTCAGAGGTATTATTTTTTAGAACATAATATTCTTCAATAATTACATCTTTGCAATACTTATTAACATTAATATTAGTATTATCGGTAAATGCTTTATTTTTTTGTTGCTTATAGAGTTATCATTATTATTATAGCTGCCAATTAATAAGACTTGATTATTGATGGGATTTGCAGTAGCTGTTTCAGACTCCAAACAATTATTTGTGGTACGATTTGAGGGAACTACCTGCATTTGACTAGCATCATTAAGCTCAAAGAGATTAGTAATACTTGTTGCTATCTCAAGATTATTATTAATATTGTTGCCTTCAGTAACTACAACTGCACTGTTTGAAACTCCACTTGTGTTATTAATCATATCTAAAGAAGTAAAAACAAAACATTTTACATTGCTCACAAAAGGACTTAAGTCGACTTATGTCTTTTAAACAGAATAAGAAATGTATTTCTTTATTCTAACAATCTCGGTAAAACGTCGTAAGTTGAGTTATGTCGTTTTGATAGTTTTGAATGAGGCTTTTCACTGCCCAGGCGTGCCAACAAAAAAAATTATATCTACTTATGCCGTTGTGATTACCCGAGTGTGAAAGTATCTTGGGAATATTTTTTAACAAATAATTATTTTTGAGTTTTGAACCGCGATTCATATTTACAATTTTCACAAAATTTATAAAACTTAGAAAACTTACAAACTTTGAAAAATTTACAATGTTTGACGCTTCGACAGTCATGTCGCTGTCTTCTGTAGAAAAAACTGAAAACTGAAGATATAGGATCCTGACAAGCCTTTATATTACGCCGTTCAGGTCAATGGTTCGTGACGGTTCCGATTCATTAGTTTTCCGGAACATATTTTTTCATATTGGCGCTAGATCGATTTCATTATCCCTATTAAAATTGTCGTACTTCTGGATTTCAATGGCTTCCTTGTATAGTCTAGGCCAGAAGTTTTGGGATTTAGCTAACATTGCTGCCTCTTCAAATTTTTCGTGTGATCGGTGTCTAAAAAGTGTTCCGCAACAGCAGATCTTGTGTTATGTTTCTTTGTATCTGCTTTATATTCTTTTAATCTGGTAGCTATGTTGCGTCCCGTTTGTCCTATGTAAGCCAGCCCACACGAACAAAGGATGTGTTAGACCCCTGGTTCCTCGAGTGGTGCTTCTGTTTCTTTTGATTTTGAGAAATTGGCGGATATTTTATTTGTTGCAGTGAAGATCACTTTGATATTTTTCCCTCTAAGTATCCTAGCTATTTTATCCGTGCAGTCCTTTATGTAAGGAAGGAAGGAAGTTGCTACGGGTTCCTCTTTCTTTGGTCTTTCCTTACTGTGTTTGTTAATTGCTCGATATATGTCTGCTTTTCTGAAACCGTTTTTTATTAAGGCGTTTGTTAGGTGACCTAGCTCGGTCTCTAACGTGTTCGGTTCACTGATCGCCTTGGCCCTGTGTACTAAAGTTTTTAGAACTGCAAACTTCTGAGCTGGATGATGATGTGATTCGGCGTTGAGGTATCTGTCAGTATGTGTCGGTTTTCTATATACTTGATGTCCCAATTTGTTGTCGTGTGGACTGGCTTACATAGGACAAACGCGACGCAACATAGCTACCAGATTAAGTAAACATAAGGCGGATACAAAGAAACATAACACAAGATCTGCTGTTGCGGAACACTTTTTAGACACCGGTCACATGTTGGCTAAATCCCAAAACTTCTGGCCTAGACTATACAAGGAAGCCATTGAAATCCAGAAGAACGACAATTTTAATAAGAATAATCGAATCAATCTAACGCCAATATGGAAAAACTTGTTCCGGAAAACTAATGAAACGGAACCGTCACCAACCATTGACCCGAACGGCGTAATATAAAGGCTTGTCAGGATCCTATATCTTCAGTTTTCAGTTTTTTCTGAAGAAGACGGCGAAGTTTGTAAGTTTTCTAAGTTTTATAAATTTTGTGAAAAGTGTAAATATGGATCGGGGTTCAAAACCCGAAAATAATTATTTGTTAAAAAATCATGGCCGCAAAAGTCTTAAAAATAAAAGTATCTTGGGAATAACTATAGTTAGCCCCTCATGTTGGACGTAATATTTACAAATTTCTGAAAAAGTTAACTAAGTCAAACCATAATAAAATTTTTCAATTCTTAAACAAAATGCCACTAATTCAGTCTCAATTACAGGAGGAAGTACTTACGGTCTAAAGACATTTCTATTTTTTAAATTCTTCAACCTGTTTTTTTGCATAGTTTTTAAGTGTAGATCTAGCAACTTAAAAAATCTAGGAAGTCCTTATTAGCCCCATCTCTTTGTTTTGTACAAACATTACGTGTTCCATTTTTAATTTATCTCAGGTTTGTTGCTGCGGCGGCATCTGTAAAGTAAATAAAAATAAATTATGGCGTGCCAAGTATCGTCCGTAGTCGATAACATCAGCTATTATAGAGTGGGCGTTATTAGGAACACCACAATAAGTAAACATGGCGCTATACTGAGCCGATCTCGGCTGCATAAACTGCATACAAAACATGTCAAACTATAGCTAGTTAATGCCTTTTTTAAAACATATTGAACAACAAGTAAAAATTATGATATTTTAGAGCAACGTAATAGTAATATAAGACGTTTCATGACTCACCATGTAAAATGTAAAAACTAATGGGCCTCCGACCTACTTCAACTGGAAGTTGTTTTAGAGCAGATACAAAGTTAAGTGTATTTGAGGTTGTCGAGTATTTATGTCTGACTTTGTCCTTGATTTTAACTGGTGTACATAATTTTGAGCTTGGTGTGTCAGCATTTACAGTCATATATTTACTAAGTGCTTCTCTTGTCGTCTTGAAAATACCTGCCTTCATGCGATGTATGATAATTTTATTTTCAGATTTTCCATTTCGGTAGAAAATTGTTCACTTGTTTTACTAAATTGTTTTAAGTGTGTGATTTTCGTTGAGATACTGTAAACGTTCTCTTTTTTATTGCTAGTTATTTTAATAGCTGATTGACCCGGTTGCGTAATTTGTGTTTGTGGTGGTTTTTCTTTTTTCTAATATACACGATGCTTCGTAAATTACACATTGTTGAATTTTGTGCGGTTACTTCGTCTTCATTTTTACGGTCGCCATTTAACCCCACAAAGTTAATTGTTGTAGCGTTTGAATGTTTGAGACACATTATTTAAATTTCGTTTTACTTCTTATTATAATTACAATTACATTAACTAACAATTAACTACCTAACTATTCACTATTTTATTATTTAACTTTCAACTATTCACTATAAAAGCTATATATTAAAACTGTCAAATTGAAGACACATTCGTTTTGAACGTTAAGGAAATTACACGTGTCTGTTAGGGTCATGCTTACGGGTTTCCACATCTTAAATATCTTAAATCATTCACGCTGATTTTAAATAAATAAAGTGCGGTTTTGGGTGTGGTTGTTGCGCGAAGTTTGCTGGGGTAAGGATGCATTTTCATTTTAAAGCGCGATTTGATTTTTCGATGTTGCTACAACTTTGGGTACCTGCACATGCCCTTTTGTCTTGAAAAAGTCTTATAACTAATAAAGCACGCATTGATTATTAAAAACTGTCCCGGATGTTTATTCTGATAACTTAAGTTAGATAAGGACATTGAAAATACCGTTTCAATTTCTGTGATTGCGATACGATACGATAAATTAGAGGACACAAAACATTATTTTGAATATAAGAGAAGCAGTAAAAGACAAAATAGAAGAAGTAGAAGACAAGTTAGAACGATTAGAAAAAATTCAAGAACCAACAAAACAAACTATAGCAAAAAATTGCTTTAGTCAAAGAAGCGTCACAAGCAAAGACTTACTAATAGATTATCAGATAGAAACCATTAACAAGTTTAAGGTTGTATCTCGATTTTGATGGTAAAGTTTCATACTCAACCAACCACAAACAGTTTAAAACCGCAGTTATAGCTAATGATTGGAGCAACAAACAGAAAGCGATGTCTCTAATAGTAGTCTTACGTAGAGAATTTGACATTTTGCAGACTGTTCCTGACCACGTTTAAAGAAATTATAAACTTTTAATTTCACGTTTAGAAATGTGATATGGAGATGCTCATCTTTAACAAATGTATTAAATCCAAATTAAAAAATTGGGTTTAAGAAGCTGCATACTATCAGAAACCTTTTTGAAGCAATTGGCTATTCAAATTCTTGTAGACGGCCTAAGAGACAGCGTAGCAGTAGCAGACTCTACGCTTACCTTGACTTAAAACGTTAGGTGACGGTTTAACCCATACTTTAGTTTAAAACAGCAAAGCGTTGCATCAAGGCAGCCATAAGTTCTGCAGTGCTGCAGAAGTACTTGCGCAGGCACAAAAAAACATCGAGGAAACATTCGAATATTTTGAAAAAGAGGAGTGACTAAGTACTAAGCCTTAGAAAAGATCAAAAAGAACGTCTAACAGACTGAAACGAGTTGTCCAAAAAAAACAAATGTTAATATCATCTAGTTATGCTCCGGAAATTACAATTCAAATGGCATCGCCTATGGAAAAATTATTGGATTATATTGAATTGTTTCCGAAGTACTTGTAAAGACGATGATCAAAAGAGATAAAATGTTCCAAATTTAGTTAACCTAATATTGTAAAAGGTATCCGAAGATAGTTGGTAGTTAGACTACTCAGAAATGAAAAGTATAAGCACGTGCGCCTTTAAATAAATATAAGCTCGTGCAAGGAAACGTGCTGTTAAAATAAACAAATGCGTCGAGTGTAAATAAACAGAAATTATATTTATTTATAAATTACTTGTAAATTATAGTAAAATTCAGGTTTTCACTGGTTGCATTTGTAATACAATTTTTCATTCTGGATAATTCCCGTGTTGTCGTTATCACACAAACTGAGCTTTCATCACACGTCGCAGTGAACATCTTTAGATCCCAAAACAAACTGATTGATTGCGCTTTAATAAACCGGTCTCCAATCGATAAAACTGATTTCCTAAGCTCCGGTAAAGAAAAACTTGATTCTCGGTTAATATTAAAATGATTTTGAATTATTTCAATGGATTCCTTAATTTTTCGCTGATAATGATTAAACATTCAGCAAAATTTTTAGTGTTTGCAAACATAATTTGATGATCTACTATTACATTTTTGTCTAAAACAATTTTTTAATCTGCCCGAAATAAAAGTTTTTATTGAAACTGAATTACAAGATAAATTTTAGCAAACTGCAAACATTAATTAAAAGAAAGTAAACTTGCTGCCATTGCACAAAAACATTAAACAAAAAAAAACAATGAAACAAGGGTGGAACTAAATTTACTTTTTAAAATGGTTACCGTTTACTGCAGCGCAAGTTTTAATATTAGAAAAGACACTTGCAAGAGTTGCTTGCTTGTTTTTTATATCTTCTGCTGTAGTTACTATTACAGCCACCAGTTCTTATTCGATGTTAACTGGTGTCTCATATAGAGAGGTTTTCATCTGATCTCAAAGAACTAATTCTACAAGAGTTAGGTCGGGGCTCTGAGTTGACCACGCAACAGAACTTTTTTTCCGAATCCACTTATTCGAATATTTTCTATATAGTAGTGCTATGACTTTTCAAGTTGAGCGATCCGGTGCCCCATCATTTTAAAACAAAAGTCTTTTTATGATATTTAGCGGTTAGTCATAAAGAAGCTCTGGCAGAACGTTGTTTACAAAATTAAAATAATTTTTACCATTCAATCGGTTTGGGAAAATAATAAACGTACTCTACTAACGACTTCAACTCATAAATTTATCAAAAAAACGTCGTTGATTCGCACGAAAAAATGTTGCGTGAGGAGTTTCATCACATCTAAGATGATTATTGAGAGAATTAAATACACCGTTCCTTCTAAATTAAGCTTCGTCTGTAAACAAAATAAATTTTACAAAACGCTTCTTCAAATGCAAGGGTTTGACCAAATCTATTGAAATACTCATTAATCGTTGGGTTCAAACTTCCAGTCACTGACAAACGTCTACATATTTTTCTAAAAATGCGGCAACTTGGTTGCTGACAATTTGTTGGATATCTTCTTCAATAAATTTTAAGAGTTTCTAGGGCATTACGTTTTGGGTCTCTAAAAACCAAAAGCATGTCAAGAAGTTCGTATTAATAATTATGCATTTTTATACACAAATTATGCAAGATACGTACACAATTGATAAACGTGACAGAAACTTTTCAATATGAAGCAGTAAATATTTTTTTAAACAAAGATATTTCTAAAGAACGAGATCAAAAAATATTTAAATTTGAACGTATAAACAAGAAAACACGTTTCAAGTACACGTTATGTATTCGGTTTTTGTTTAATTGTTTAATGGCAGAAACTTTTTTTTAAACAGATTAACAAAATGTTTTTGACGAATGTTATAGTAGATAGTTTAAGGATTTTATAAATTTATTTTTAAAAATTGATAGAGTCGTTTTCAAAATATCTTGTTTTGATCGGTCATTTTTTTATTTGATAAAATAGACTATAATTGCGAATGCAAATGTTTTAGAGCAAGCAATTGCTAAAAATTTTTTTATTTTTTAAATATTTCTTAAAATAAGGGAGTATTGACAATTTTTTGAAAAACAAAAAAACACCAATAACTATGAACTGGTGCTCCTAATAAAAAATTTCTGCCATTTTTGGGTGTTACAACTTAGTACTAACACCCCGTAGTTTATTGTTAACTTTTAAATACAAAACAGAAATAAAAATTTGAATTTACATCGTCTGAATAATTCAAACTAACTCTTTAGGAATACACTAAAACATACTAGGTTACGTTACTACTACTAATTTGAGTTCTTTTTGCAAGACGTGTAATTAGTTATCTTTTTTTTCTTAATTTTGCAACGCTACATAAACACTAATAATTAAATAGTGATAAATAACATAAAATAAATTTTATTTCATGCTTAAAAATGTGGTTTTTACAGACACACGTTATAATGTAAATAGTAATTTAAAACGTGCTTGTATATACGCTACAACTAGCACTACAAATTATTACAAAAATAAAAATAGTATACAACTTATGCAGCAATTAGATCGGTAAGTAAGCTACAATTAGACCAATTCAGTCAACAACTTCCGTACAATGTGATACACACGATTTCTAACAAGATACATTAGCAACGGAAGCTACATATCACTCCATCTTCATTAAGTATTTTAAGACACACATTATTAGTAATTATACTAAAGAGAAATACACAACCACAATTGCAAAAAAGAAATTTTTTTCCTTCTTAGCGTAACCGTAATTGATTGTCAATTTACTCTTAGTTAGAAAAAGGAGGTTATTACCGTTGCAATAAGTTAAAAACGTACTATTTAAAAAGTAGTTACATTATTTTACTTACAGATTAATTTGTCTCAGTCATAATAGTAAATGAAATCGTTTACATAAATCTATTGCTCTTTATAAAAACAATTTCTAATGTCGAATGTTGTAAATGTATCTACTTGTTAATTCTGCATTCATTTACATAAAAGTAATGTATCATGTACTTGTCAGTAATTGTAAGGTATGCTGTACATTCAACTTAATATCTATCAAATCTAATTACGTAGTATTTAATTAATGTTTTAAAATTAGACACAGCATAAAGTGTTTACGTTTAGCATTAACAAACTTTGAAAGATGCTGCATTGTTGTTTACTTGTAAACAATCATAATTACGTGTAGTTTGATGAATAGTCGAGATCATAAAATTCGACGGTTAGGTTTGTTTATTTCACTTGCAACCACTTTAAGTTTTTGTTTCTATGTAATCTATTATTTTTACTTTTGTTTCGTAGAATAATAATATAGTATTACCTATAGTTTTAGTATCTAACCTACGATGCGTTTTTAATAAGTTAGCCAACCATATGTTTTTAAGATATAATAAATAGTTATTATATAATAAACACTTCTACGACTTTTTTGTATATTATTTGCCTTATTAGTTTGCTGCATTAGAAACAAGTTAGAACTAATTTTTCATAAAAAAAAACTTACTGATGCTTGTTATAGCAAAATTAAAAATAAACACTTTTATTTTAACTTTTTTAGAAAAATTCGATTTGGTTTTATCCAAACGTTTTAAATAAAAACTTAAATTTTTAAGTATTGGTAATAATAATAATAATAATGTTTATTGTCCAACAAAAATAATTTTCCAATTACAGGACAATTTACAAAAATTAATTATATACAAAAATTAATTATATACAATGTGAGACTTGCTATACGTCATTCATTACAAAAAGAAAAAAGAAAACAAATAGCTTATATCACTTATTAATTACTAAAACATTTTATTATAGAATTTTGCGTGGTACAAAATACATCACACCTACCTGATATGCTGTTAATGTTACGACTGATTATGCTTATTGGAGCGTTATAAAGCAAAGTTGTATTAAAAAAAGGTAACTGTAATGTAACGGTGTTGCGTGAAGGGTATCTAGGAGCAAAGAAATTAAGATGTGATAGTAAATTAGAACAATCAATTTGATTATTTATTAATTTAGAAAAAAAGATCACACTGTTGATTATTCTTCTTTGTTCAAGAGATTGTACTTTAAAACGTGATAATAGATTAACGTGAGAGTAGCCTCTGACTGGATATATGTGATAAATTTTAAAAGCCAAAAACTTAAGAAATTTTCTTTGTACCGATTCGAGGATATGTTCTTGATATTGTATCCGATATCTTGGTTATTAACCCTTAACCTGGCACATCTACATTTTGTTACGTTAAATGACACATCTAGAGTCTGAGAAACTCCGACGTTTAACCACGTTTTGATTAAATGTTTTTTAATTTTAATTAAGTATACTAAATAAATATACACAGTAGCCAAATTTCAAAGAAAACAAACAAGTATATTTGTTATTTAAGTAAAGAAAACACAAAAATATAAACAATTACAAATAAATGACTGCTTTGATTATTCCTGTCATTTCCGAACACATTCTTGACATATGTTTTCAGAATGGCTTAAACAAATGGGTTTTTTACAACTAGTACATAAATATGCCGTCCTCCTTTCAATTCTTGGTGGACATAACTTGCAATATTTTCTAACAGTCAATGTCTCTTCAATTACTTCAAAATTGGTATTATTCGGGAATGGTATTATTAATTTGCAGAATTTTTTTTTAACCATCTTAATATGTATAGGCCGTTCCATAAAAAAATCAGTTTTACGCATGTAAAAGTTGTTAACTTTGGCATCATATCTTGAACACTCTGTATGTGTGTTGGACCTTTACAAAAAGTCGTTTAAAAGATGATAATTTTATTTAATAGTGATACAAATATCGCAGCTTAAACTTTATAATTTGACAAGATATGAATTTTTAAAATTGATGTTGTAGCGGTATTATTTAGTGTGATTTTAGACAACTTGAATAAAACTCAAAACTAAACATTTACAGCCACTTAATTAATTTAATTGGAATTTTCTCGTTACACAAATAAAGTAAGATTAGCTTCCGAATAAGTGTGAACTTAAAAGAATTCGTACACGTTATATATTTTTTCTAAACTTGTTTTTTTCGGGGTGTCCTATTCGACGCGCACACTCTTGGATTATATTTGAATGTTACACACTCCCCCTTTGGTTTTCGGTAACCGTCCCGAAAGAAAACCAAGAAAATTGATTGAGTAATGAGGTGACGTTCCATGACGTTCTTGAAGGCGCCGACTTCGACGTAATGATGGAAAATTGGAGGGAATAACAGAGACGCTTTGTTTCGAGGGATTTCTTTCCTCGCCGTCTGCAACATAATGATTAATGTTTGAAGCGAGATCAGAGCTTACCGCAGTGGATTTTTTCGGTCTTCCTCGTTGGCGGATAGGACAAATGGGAGTTTCTGTCGTTCCTTTAGTATACGGCTTGAGGGTCGATACATGATAATTGCCAAGAAGCACATCCGGTTCGTTGAAATGAGACACCTGGTAAGAAGTGGGCGAGTTTTGCTTAGTAATCAAATACGGTCCGTCGCGTCTAGGAGCAAACTTGGACGTAAACTGCTTGGCTGAGTTACTCAATTGGTGTACATCTACAAGGACCAAATCACCTGCGTTGTACGGAGTAACTTCACGTCTAGCTTTATCAGCATGTTTCTTTGCAGCATCCTGTTTTAGTTCATGGGTTTCTCTGGCACGTCTTAGCACTTGATCCATATTTTTCAAGTATTGGGTAATCTCAGGTACCAAATTTTCGTTTTGAATAATAGCACGTAGGTCGTGATGCACTTTGTATGGTGTTCGCGGTTCTCTTCCAAAAGCGAGAAACGCCGGTGAATACCCTGTGCTAGCGTTTATACACGTATTCATTGAAAACCTTACTGCAGGCAATGCTTCTTTCCATTGGGTATGATTTTCACCACAAATGATCCCCAATTGGGTTTTTAGATCTCTGTTGCCTCTTTCTTCAGGATTTGCTGACGGATGGTAAACAGGAATCAAATTTTGTCGAAAACCTAAACAATAAGCTACTATTTGCATCACTTCACCAACGAATTGAGGCCCATTATCACTGATAACTCGACGTGGTGTTCCATAGCGTAAAATTACTTCGTCGCAAGACATTTTGCACATGTCTCTGCAGAGGCGGTAGTCAATGCAAACAGCTCTATCCATTTAGTAGCGGTATCTTCAATAGCAAACACCCATTTCTCACCAGCGGGGGCTTCGGGAAGTAATCCAAACAAATCAATTGCAAGCGTCTCAAAGTGCTGATTGGAGATAGGAGTTTGTAACAACCCAGCAGGTTTTAGGTTAGTGGGCTTATAACGCTGGCAAGCTACACATTTTTTGACATGGTTAGTGACATCTCGATGCATAGTAGGCCAGTAAAAACTATTAGAAATTCGACGTAATGTTTTCTCAGTGCCATAGTGTCCGCTGGTAGCTAAGTCATGATATTCGCGCAAGACTTCTTCATTTTTAGATTTTTGGACAACTAATTAAGCAGATTAGGAGTCAACATTAGGCACATAGCGATACAGCACACCAGATAGCATGACATAACCACGATCAGTCCATCGAGTATAATCGATTAGATTGATGTTGTCCGATTCAAAGGTATGTATAATCTTTTTGATGTCTAAATCGCCTTTTTGTTCCTCTCTAATATTTCTTGCAGATTCTTGTGGCAAGAGCGTTGTTATAATCCTAACAGAAACATTCCGTTGTATATCAACGTCAAAAGGCGGTCGTGAAAGAGAGTGGGCTATGACGTTAGTTTTTTCAGGTATATAATCTATTTGTAGATCGTAGCTTTGTAACACTAAAGCCCAACGAGCTAAGCGACCACTTGGAGAACGCAATGACATTAGCCATTTGAGAGGTTGGTGATCAGTTTTAATAATAACTTGTGATCCTTCTATATAACCTCGAAATTTTGTTACAGCATACACCAAACTAAGAGCTTCACGTTCCGTACAGCAGTAATTGACTTCAGCAGGAGTGAGAAGGCGACTGATGTACTCCACAGGCCTTTCATCTGCACCCTCCCCCTGGAGTAGACATGCTCCAATAGCGTATGAACGTGCATCGCATTTGATGATATAAGGCAAATTTGAATCTGCTTGTCTTAAAATTGGAGGAGACAATAATACATGTTTTAACTTAGTAAATGCGGTTTTTTCAGCATCTCCCCACTTAAATTTTGCTGTTTTGCGAGTCAGTAAACTAAACGGTTTCGAAATGTCGGCGAAATGTTCAATAAAGCGCCGAAACCAGCTACACGTTTGTAAAAACGAGATGACATGCTTGACATTAGTAGGTCGTGGCATATCTATTATTGCGCGAATTTTGTCAGGGTCGGCTTGTATTCCACCTGGCGTTATCAAATGTCCGAGATAACGAACCGAATCACACGCGAACGTACACTTTGAACGATTTACACATAGTTTAAACAAAATAAGTCTTTCAAATACTTTTTGTAAGTCTCCTAAATGTTCATCAAATGAACGTGATAGAACAATCAAGTCATCGACATATGCTAGCACCGTTAGACCAGTTAGTCCAGCGCGAAACTTGTCGATTAATGTTTGAAATGTCGCAGGAGCATTGCATAAACCAAACGGCATGCAGCAAAAGCGAAAGATGCCGAAAGGGGTGATAAACCCTGTTTTATCACGGTCTTCAAGTTTGACGGGTACTTGGTGATAAACGGACTGAAGGTCAATAGTAGACATGTAGAGTGTTTGTTTAGCGTTATGCAACAGATCGTCAATCCTAGGCAACGGGTATTTGTCAGGCACCGTGAGAGAATTTAGGCGACGATAGTCAATACACATTCTTACTTTTCCAGGTTCTTTTTTAGGAACCAGCACCACTGGATCAGCGTAAGCAGAGTCACAAAATGAATTGCATGTTCAATGTAAGGAGTAGGTTCATGTACATTTTCAAAAACATTTTTATAGTCAGTCAACAAATTTTTTAGACGTTGTTTTTCGTCGGCACTTAATGAAACTGCTTCGTTTTCGCGAAGTAAGGTAGTTGCATCAGTGAAATCTCTATTTGTAGTGGAAATAGCAGTAGCGAGTACGAGACAAGGTGGAAAATAAAATGCATACTTTGTATAAACATCATCTTCGAACCACCATTGCATTTTTGGAATGTTTAGCACAACATTGGCAGCAGTAAGGAAATCTATATACAGAAGTGTCTTGCTTTCTAGATGAAAAGGCACTGCCAGAAAACTAGTTGGAACAATTCTTCCTTTTAAAATAACGTCGCATTGAAAGGTTTGAACAACAACTTCTCTGGGGACGCCATCAGCGAGTGTTATTGTAACTTTGTCGGGGGTAAACAAAAAATTATTGTTTTTTTAAATACGTGTACAACTTATATCCAGCAATACTACATTTTGCTCCGGTATCGACACAAGCTAATCCTTCAAGGTCAGAAATTTTTATATGAAACATGGGACGATTAGCATCCGAATTAACCTCAGTCATCAATACGTCAAAAGATGATGTTGAGTTTGTAGCAGGAGACTTAACAAAGCTAGTGCTAGGTTGGCATTGAGGACATTCAGATCTTACATATCCTGGTTTACCACATCCAAAACAGACAAGTTTGTTAATAGGAGGCGAAGAGCTATTTTCTATAATGGATTTTTGTGAACGTGCTAGTGAAGCAGCAAATTTTCTACAATCGTCTTTAACATGACCATAGTTATGACAATAGGTGCATTTAGGTCTAAGTTTTAAAGACTTATCAGTAGCAAGCAAATGGTTTTTTTGGGGTAAGCAAACATCATGTTTGTCCACAAAATTTTGTTCAACAGATCGAGCTTTGTCAACAAGAGTAGAAAAATCAGTAATTCATTCTCGTGGCAACAGCGTTCTAATTCTAGAGTTCAAAAGAGCATAAATCATATTTAATTTATGAACTTCGTGTAATTCAGGGTAGACAGGCAAGCGCGATAAGAGTGAGCGAGCATTGGCAACGAAAACATCCGTTGGTTCCTTATCACCTTGTTCTTTAGAAAACAGCTCACGAAATATTTGGTAAGGCGGTTTGTTATAACCGAAAGCATGACGCAACGACTTTAAAGCTTCATCCCAAGACGCGACAGTAGCTTTTGTACCATGCCACCAAGTTGCTACGTGACCATCAAGTAGCATTGACAATCCTTTAATTGCATTTTCATCTGTAATATTTAGACAATCTTTGTACACTGTGATAGCATCTATAAATGCATCACAATCTTCCGTTTTGTTACCGGAAAATCTAGAAAAGCATTTAGAAAAGTTTCCAGAATTTTGCTGAAACGTTAAATCAAGTGAATTAGCACTTTGGATAGGCGCACGAATATTTGCAATGAGCGTTTGCAATTGTTCGTCGGTCATATTAATGGTAGAGCGTTCCATAATTTGAATTGAATTTTCCGTATCAGATTCACTTTTTATAGAAGTTGGATTATCGTCAGGCGGACGGATAGTACGGCTTCGTAAGTTATGCGGCATAAACAATGTTCGTAATATACTAACTAAGTAAGTAAAATTAGTCTGTAGCGTTTGAGTTTCAGTTCAATAACTTTAGATACAGACAAATAATTACGATTGCAGAGAATGATAGACACATGCTATATACACGGTTGCAAATTAATGAGCGCAATATGTAATCATCAATAAAATAAATCAGCTGTTCTTTAATTTTATATACGCGAAATTGAAAAACAACTACGTTACGTTTAATCACTGCACAAAATGATAGAAAGTTTCTTTAAATATTTACATTTAATTTACACTAAATGTCATTGAACAGATAAGCAACACGCGGTCGTATGATTGTACGAATAAATTGCGTAAATACAGAAGCACTGCGTAAAGCAATGAATTATGCGTGGAATTTCCCACGAAACTGCATCTTCAAATAAGATGAAATTGTACTTACAATAGGTTTCTTCTGAAGGTTTTTTTACTTTCCCTGCACTACCGAAGCTTTCCAAATTCTTTTATGGGTTTCTGGTACCGTTTGCACAATTTGCCACTTTTAAAATTGCGTTGAAACAGCACTAAAGTTGGGCGCCATTAGATGTAGCGGTATTATTTAGTGTGATTTTAGACAACTTGAATAAAACTCAAAACTGAACATTTACAGCTACTTAATTGGGGTTTTATTGAAATTTTCTCGTTACACAAATAAAGTAAGATTAGCTTCCGAATAATTGTCAACTTAAAAGAATTCGTACACGTTATATATTTTTTCTAAACTTGTTTTTTTCGGGGTGTCCTATTCGACGCGCACACTCTTCGATTATATTTGAATGTTACAATGTTTATAATGTGAAAACTCTCAAAAACATCTAAATATCTCAAAAATCATTGACTTTTGGGATGAGCTAAGAACAAAATACCTTTAAAAGTTACATGTAAAATTAATAAAAAGCATAACATTTTATTTGAAATAAAAAATTGATGTCACTTCCGGTATAACCGGAAGTGATACGTTCTTGAATATATTTTAATTATAAAGCCAATAACCATTTACCTAATATTAAGAAAAATCAAAATTCAATTTTGATTGGAAGTATAAAATCTTTTAACGAACGAGTTACGTGAAAATACCCTGTATAGAATATTGCTGTTTACACCAATAAATGTAGGTACTTAAAAGATAGCTTGTGCTAGCATCAGTAATAGCTTGAATTTTTATGCCATACGTCGGTGGTTTTTTTGGCATAAATATGCGAAATTTACATATTCCACGGAATGCTATTAACAACTCATCTACACAAGCGTATTCCTCTATGAAGTAATATTTTTGACAATTGGAAAAAAAAATTCAAAAATGTTTTTATTTGGAGCACTGAGTAGATGGATTACCAAATCTGAGACATGATAATATTATTTAAAACCGGCGTCTGTTCATGGTCGCTCGGAAAATGTTTCTGCCTAAACCATCTGTTGAATAGAAACTGTTCAAAGATTTTTTTGAGTTTTTAAATACTTCAGTGTAAAAGGGCAGCCCCAAAAAAGCGTTAAACTCGATAATACCCAGATTATAAAAATTAAAGTTTGCACTGTCTCTATTACTGCTTCTCTGTTTTTCTGGGCGTTTATTCGTCCCTGTCAATATCTCTTGAACGCAATCGTCAGAGAATAATAAGCGCTATACGTTTTCAGGTACTGGATTGGTGCCTAATTGTTTTGCTGCTGCTTAGAGTCCAGGTAGACTTCTTATCAAGTTGTGGCTACGTGTTCTGCTGTTTCGTGGTGGCTCTGCAGATGACCTGAAAACACATTTAGAGTGCACTATGTAATTATGAATAATTGCGTCAAAGATTAGGGCTACAAACGTTTTTCTACAGAATAATTGTGACGAAGTAGTACAACAATATTTGTTATTACCATTTAGTTTTATTGGTTTTTTTGCGTTTATAAAAGTAAAACGATTTGGATACATCATTGATGATAGATATGTTCTCATCTGAATCTGAATTATTATAGCTCATCTCCAACTCCGAGATATGATTACTTTTTATATACATATCATTATCTACATCTTCATTTGCGCTCCATTCTGAATTACCGCTATTTGTTACCATCTCATTCACAATTTGCTGCAATTCTTCACTCTTCACTAAGCGGCCTTTTAATATCCTTAGAATGTAAAACCATTGTAATTAACAAAAAATACACTAAACACAAAAAATTTACAAAATTTTCGCCAAATAAAATAGGTAGCGTAAACCGACACGTGGAGACTCGTTGACTCCGCTAGATACAAACAACGTTCTAACTCTATCACAATGAAGCACAGACTGACGCCCGTTTGCCCTGGTGACGCGATACTTAAAATCAAGTTTTTTTAAATATCGCGCTTGAGAGAATTGAAGAAGTCTGACAGACTTTTTAGATAGTTAACAAGTAAAACAATGTTTTTTAATAAATTAGTTCAGTAATCTGCAACTCCATAACATACACAAGCACCACCTGAGTGTTCATCTTTAAAAATAAGTCAATGTTATTTGACGTATTGTTAGAAAAAATAATTGACAATATTTTAAGTGATTTGTTTATGTATACAATTACGTTATATTACGTACTTGCTCATTACTTTTTATTAATTTAAAATTGAACCATTACACCAAAACTAAGAAACATGTTGATGAATACTGAAAAACAAAAAAGAACATAATTTTAGACATAAACCTTTCAGCAAAAAAACGTTAGTTTTTGGTGTTCTTATTTTTTTAAAAATTACACTATGGAAAGTGTCTACTGCCTGAAAAATTTTTTTTTTTATATTTTTCATTATTTAGGTAGATAATTCCATTTTATAACAAAAAAATACGTTTCAAAGCAGCTTTTGCTATATGTTGAAAACAGTTCAGGTTTATTGTTTTCATCATCGTTTTTTTTTCAATAAAACCAAAAACTACATTCTTTTTTAAGATAACATAAACCCCAAAAACCTTTTTATTGGGTATCTAACAAAAATTATTATTAATTAGGTATAATTTATTTATAACACCTAGGATGCGAGATACGTAATCATATACATAACAACCGGGGCGTTATAAAGAAGCATTATAAATACATAACGCATTCTCATTACGCCTCAAAAATGTTGATATTTTATTAAAAAATTTAAATTCTTTGTTTAAGGATAGGCATAAAAAACTACTTAGTTTTTTTTTCTGGCGACGTTTCGTGCACTAAACGTGCACACTTTTTCAGACCACTGCAATTTATTATAGTAAGTTATTATAATAATATATAATAATTTAATTTTGAAAATTACAAAAATTTAGCAAGTGTTTCTCGCGGTTATTCTCCATTTTAAATTCATTTTTGGTTACTTTGAAACAAATGTTTGATTATACATATCATAGAGTTTGTTCTCCATTTTTAATTGTAACTGTCATTTATTTATACTTATTTATTGATTTTAATTATTAATTGGTAGTAGTCCTATTTTTGTTAATTACGCTTAGTTTGTGTTCATGTTTTTGAAACTTCGGAGCAATTGCTCAAATTTTCTGTGTAAGTTCTTACGTTAAGTGTTGCTTGTTATATCTGTGATTAGATACTGTATACCTTATTTAATCAGTTAGTTGTAGTACTTACTATAATAAATTGCAGTCGCCTCAAGAAGTGCACATTTAGTGCAGGAAACGTCGCCAGAAAAAAAAACCAAGTAGTTTTTATGCCCCTCCTTAAACGAAGAATTTAAATTTGTTACTT
The DNA here is from genome assembly GCA_035610365.1 of Aquatica leii. Taxonomy (NCBI): domain Eukaryota; kingdom Metazoa; phylum Arthropoda; class Insecta; order Coleoptera; family Lampyridae; genus Aquatica; species Aquatica leii. Next base: position 18,425,600 of record CM069434.1, on the reverse strand, counting down.
AAAGTTAAATAAGGAGGATAAAGAAACCTTACCATTGATGTTTTATTTTATATTTTTGTTTAGATTTAGATAATAACAGGTTTTCTATTTCTTTTTGTGCATTTTCTTCATTATATTTGAGAATTTGGCTAGAATTCTTGCACATGCGTTTAATATTGTAAAATTAAAGAATTAAACGTCAAATTATTTGTTGCTATAGAATACTAGATAAACCTGTAAATTTAGTAAAATAGAAAATAAAATAATTGCTCAGTTTTATATATGGTATAAAGTAAAAAATAAAATCTTGTGCGCAGCACTGGCGTTATTGGATGATTACGGTTATTCAAAAGCATCCTTCAAACCAAAAGCTTTTGGACTGCATCACAGTGCTCTCCGGGCGCGGGCGTAATCATCGTAATAACGCCCTTAGTGGATTAATTGCTATTACAATTGCAAATATGTAATGTTTAAATTTTCAATTCAATATTTGTAATGGAGCGTCTATTTCAAGGGAGTTTAAGTTTATTAGGTACTGATTTTAAAAACTTAATATTTTGCAATTCCTAAAGAACGAAGCAGCTGTCCGCTAGTTCTGATGTTGTTTTTCATGATTACACTGACATTGTTCCTAACCTATTTTATAGTTGGGATTTTGACAGCACCACTTGTCAATAAATCATTGACTTTCGTTGTCATTAAATCCAATGACAACTTTTTTACCTTCCGTACTAATTTATAGTTTTATAGTAACAATTTTACTTTCTACTGTTACTAACTCATTCTAATCATTGAACCTTCAATTTGCACTACATATATGTCGTTGCTTTGTTTCTTGTTGCTATTGACAAAATGTTTTCGTTTAAAGACACGTTTTACAGAGTTTTGTTTGTTAGGTAATGTTTTTTTTATGGCTTTCTAGTGCTTTTCAAACTGGCAATCTTGAGTCTGTATTTTGAACTGGTGGAGATTTCAAAGCTTGTTGTCGTTCAGAAGTGTTATAAATAGGATTTGCGTTTTTACAAATAGGGTTATTCCTGTCATGAAGCTAAGTTGCTTTAAAAACTTCTTTGCAAAGAAATGAATGAAAAAGACAAATTGATGTTCTAATTGTTTTTTGGAGCACATTTGAAAAGTTCTAACACGACAAAGTTATTTTTTCATGTGAGTAATTTTTTTAATATTTACTGCACTATCTAAATACCGTTTTCAGCGACCCATAGAATATGAAATCTAGAAGCTGGAGCCGATACAAAGTATGTAAAGGTATTGTTAACAATATACAAGTTGAGTGTGTTAAGTAAGTATTCATCACTTGTAGCTTTCTTAATTTTTACAGCTGGTCATTGCTTGCAGTTTTTGTATCAGTGTTGAAGAACAGGACAAGTTATTTCCTACGGCTTACTGTAACCGTCGTGTAATTTTGTAAGTATTTTTTTTGTGAAAAACCCGATATTTTAATTTGTTTTGTTTATTTCCTGTTTTTTAAGATTATATGTGTAGTTTTGCATTAATATATTAAAGTTTTTCTACGTTTGTAAATTCATCTTAAGTGTAAATTGTAATTTATTAAGTACATATTTAGTCTGTTTGCACTTGGATCATTAAGGTCGATTTTGTTGTCAAACGTTTTGGGTCACCTTATAATTTATTATTTCTTAGTCATTGAAACTGAATCTTCTGCTTTTGATATTTTCGTTAACGTTGCATTTTTCGTTGTATGGAACCTTATCAACTTCACGCGTAATGCGTTTTGATTTAATTGACATTTTTTTACGTTTTGTTGTATTGTTTTTTCTCAGAAAGACTTACGTCACAGTTTTTATTTGAAATGGTAGTAAAAGTTTATATATGTTAGTAATTTTTGTTTTACAGGGGAGAAGTTTGAACTTACAAAGTACCGTCAACATCAAAATGTAGTAACGTTAGGGCAAAACTCAATCTTTAAAAGTTTGAGAATGTCCGTAAAAGTAAAAACAGTGGGACATAGTAAATTTTTAGTGTTTATTTTAAAAATAATTTCTTATTTCATATCATTTGCCTTTTACGTTTCATTTGTTCTCGAGTTTGTTACCGAATCGAAACATACAATTTAATTTGCCTTTGTGGCGGTTTAAGAAAAATCTTCCGACAGAGTTAGTGCAGTATTAGAATTTCTTTTCAATTTCATCTGGCAGCCTTTTGACTGAACAAAAGTCTTATCATGGATCAACAAAAACAAAATATTTCTTTTATTGCCTTTTAAAATTCAAATTGTGATTTTCATTTTGTGAACTTATATTATAAAAGCTTTAAGTTTAACCAGAAAATTTAACGTTTGTTTAGCGCTCCAATAGTGAAATTTCAATTCCGTGACAAATTCTTTTTTTTTTGTTGAATGAAATATGTTAAACATTTTATGTCACTAATTTTTAATTTTTTCTGATTATTAATCGACGTTCAAAACCCGACATACGATTATTGGACCCGACATACGATTATTGGACTTTGCTTTTAAGGATGTTATTCTTTATTTTTTTTTAATTATGTTATAGCAGATTATTGATTTTTATTTTGTATTGTAATTTTTTTTATTATTGCGTCTTGAAAATTTTTTATTTCGTCGGATTTTACGTTTTTTTTGTAAATTTTAGTGCAATACACTCTAATAAGATAAATTCCAGTGTTTTTAACAGAAGCTAGCTTTTGGTTGGCAAGATTTTTTTGAATCAATCACGAATTTGTTCTAAGGTGACCTACGAACGTCTTCACAGACAGTGTCACTAAACATTCTTTTTCTTATAACACATCGTTTTTATAAATAAATAATTAAATAATTCTATAGTACTATTTATGTATCAATTTCAAAGTACATTTTTAATTAAAAAATTGCAAAAAATATATACACAAAACCAATAAAATTTACGTGATTACACCATTTTAAAAATAAAGTATAAAAAACTAAGACATGCAATAATTGGATTTTAAAAATGTGTCTTAGGTAACCAATAAAAGTTGCATTGATAAAAGTAATCACATATAAACTTTTAAAATTAAACGTATAATAAGAAAATCGAATCTTAAAAGATCTTGTCAAACAACTCCATCTATAGTAAAATATACCAACATAACTTTTTTTAAATCCCCTTTTGCAACATTACATGTAGTCTAGAAGGTAATTTTTTTAAATGCAATACATTCCAAACGTATTTTCTGAAAGAAAACGCGATGCATAAACATTTAATAATTGGACGTATCGTACTAATTTGGTATAGCATTACTAAATAAGTAAAACAAATTGATATAGTTTAGTATATTCTTACATTACATTTGAACATATGTATGCAACAACCATTAATGATCCCAGTTATCAAATTACCTCAAGTTATAACAAGTTTAATTTTATCTGTCACAGGATGAAGTAACTGAACTGTTACGTCCATAATTGGTTAGGTCCAGTACTACTTCTTGTAAGGATGTTATTCCACTTTCAATGTGTTTGTATTGCTCTTATATTTTACATCACGGCAAACATTTTTTTAAACATTGCAGTATTAAGTTTCTATTTTCATAACAGCTAAAATAGATTGTAACTGCCACTAATTTATTTGCTAAACGATTCTAATATAAATAAAAATTACGTTATTAATGTTAAGCATTGAGTTCGGTTTCAACATGTTATTATTTAACCTAAAGTAAATTTAAAATTAAATAAATAAATAAATATGTAAATACACACTTGTAATTGTTATTTATCACTTGATATAATTAATTTTAGACAGTTTAAATTTAATTATATTTTTGAAGTGCAAGAACGTTACAATTTCTCAAACAATAAAAAGGTCAAGTCACCCACTACTAAATAAAACGATTTTATTCAAATATTGCCGTAATATATGGTAATTATATTCTACATAAGCAATGAAATTACAGAAAAGTGGTATAATTTCCTGTTTAATACCTTGGAATGCCGCACTAATAAAAGTTCCTTTTACAGCTACTTTATAAAATTGGTTATTCATTGAGAAGCATGCAAAATTCAGTGAACTTGACCTACCTAATAAAGATCATGCAAAGAGACGATTATATTATCATACGTCAACAATGCATATATACATAAATTAGAACTTTTAATCAAAACAAATATTTTGTATTTTATAAGTACATCGTTTGCATTACCATATTTCTCACAATCATTAATTTTCGTCTATTTACTATGTATTATGTATAGCTTTGCCAAAAAAGTTACTCAATTAAGTTGTTAAGGACACAAAGTTGTTAGTGTTATTACTAGAAATAAACATTAATTTCAGTGTCTTAGATTATATAACTGGGCGGTTAGTTTTGTTCAAATTTGTTTTTTTTTACACAAAATCAATATTACCAAATTGACTTAAAAACTTTAACATGAATTAAATTTGATTTAAAAAAATAACAATGTTAAATGGCTTTTAGAATAAAAATATAAAAAAATTAAAAATTCGTATGCACTTTTTTGTGCCAATTTTAAATTTACCTAAGATATTAGCCTACAAAATATGAATTAACCTTTGACGTTCAGATATTAGTAAAAGTGAGTATTAACTATCCTAATCTTGTGCATTAGAAATTATATTTTATTGTTGTTTTTTAAACAGTGATACCATAACAAAATACAATATCAAAATTTTAAAATTCTTTATATTATTGGTTAGCACAAAACTAATAACCAATAATATGGCCATTTTTAAATGAAACTGAGTTTAAGTTTAGATAGTCAGACACGTCCAACTTTAGGTTAATATTAAGTTGTTTAGTACATCGTATTTATTACTTTATTTAAAAATATGCAGTAATTTATTATTTTTTTTAGTTTTAAAATTGCAATAATGCAAATAAATACAGTAATAAAAAAACTATTAGTAATAACAGTTTTGACACATTTTTTTGTGTAAAAATAATGTATTTTCTTTTTAATCATATTTTAAAGATTTAACGTCGTGAGCGAGCGTAACGAGCAAACGCGTTAATGTTGTCAAGATTATGTATCGCCGTTTAACAAACGAGTTAGTTTAAAATTTTTTTTGTTGGTTGTATATTAGTAAACCCGATATAATTATAAATATTTCATTAAAAATTTATTCATTAGTTAAAAATCGTTTATTAATAAGTATCATTAACAATTTATTTTTGATACAATATTTTACTTTAATATAACTACTAAGAAATGATCGACGGAAGGTTTTTTTGCATTGTTCTTAAACTCATAGAAAAGTTTTATTAATTGTTAGCAAATACGACGTTACTTAACTAAGCAGTACAGTACAAAAAATTAATAAAATGTTTTTAGTTCTATTTTAGACATAAAACTTTCACCATAAAACATTATTAAATTATTTTTTTGGGTAAATGGTGTATATTTATTTAGAAATACAATTGCAAGCTTTCTTTTTATTTAGTTCTATTTATTATTATCTTAACATGCGTAATAAAAGCTGATTTAAAAATTTAAACAATTCTTTGTTGTTTCTAGTATCTAATTGTTGTTTATTATCCAATTAACTAACAGGAATTACTATCTGCGGTAGTTTTGTATTTATTAATCTATATTTAAAATTTTTGATTATTACCACTACCAAAAACATTCGTTTTTTCTAATAAATTTTTTTGTGTTTTTTACTGACACGTACTACTTATCATATTAAAAAAAAAGTAATTTCAAAGATTTTTTATATTTTTTTGACAATTTAATTATTTTTTTTTTAATTTTAAGATGTTTTAATATTGTGTTTTTGTGTTTGTACCTTAAACAGAAAAAATTAAAAACAATGCAATATGAAAACTATTATTATGACACAGGGAATTTTTTAAAACCTGTTTCTCGTATTTTTTATTTTTATAATTTAAAACCATTATTATCGTAACTATTCAGAAATATTTGTGTTTTTTGTAGGTAAGTACTAAATAACTTGGAGAAGACACCGTTATTGTATGGACGCATCTTTGAAATGGTGCCCACAACCCCAATGGAACTTTGTCGTATTTTCTTTAAAGTTACATCGATCAATTTATCAAACATTTCCCAGAAGCAAACTTTAATTACGATACTTTGCGACAATATAAAACAGTCTAATTCAGTTTTTTAAATAAAATGAAAAAGAGAGAAGAAAGTGTATCATAGACAGTAGACCCGTTGTCGAAGACATTTCCAATTGCATGGACAAAGTCTTAATAAATCAGGTCAAAATTATTTACGGCAACAGGTATAAACTCATTCTAAATTTAACTTTTAATTTATAAACATACAATTTTTAGAAATGTCAGTAGGAACTCACTACTTCTTGCAGTTCTTGTAAATACTTTAATCAACATTTAAATAAGTGGATATGTAAAAACTCAAAATTATCGTACTTTGGCAACTGAAAATTTACAAACGTTTCTGAAAACTACGCATTACATTTTGTAAAAGTTGGTGTATAGATTGCAATGTTAAGGAGAATCTCAATATTTTGAATCAATTTTTTAAGCAGTTAAAAAACAAAAAAGTTTTAATTTAATTACTTTCAGCAAGACAATGCAAGTACTAATATCACTTCAGCTACAATTGAGTATATTTAAAACTTCCACAATGGAAATGTTCAAATATTCAAGTTGAGCTTTTTGAAAGATTACAAAGAAGCATTAACACGTATCGAAGCTGAAAGACAACATATTGACCATCGGTTATTTTAAATAATTGTTATAACTTTTTTTTTATTTTAAATGCACGTCTATTGTTGTTAATGTGTTACAGTTTTTATTGTGTTACTTAATCATAATTTACAGGTCACAGATGAAATTTTTTATTAGTAATTTTGTTTAATTTTATACCAATTCAAGAAATGTTGGTTGCCTAATATATGCCACGTAAAAAATAGTAGTTGTGAAAGCCTTCTATTTTTAATAACTTTTCATGTAACATAAACCGTGACGATTGTGTAAAGTTCAGTAAATCGTGGCTATTACATTCTCTAAAAAAATAAATCTTTGTAACAAGGACACAAATATTTTCTCCCGGTAATAAAAAAATTAAGCTCGCGGTAATTAAAAGTCTGTAGATCACAAATCATCCGTCAGATACAATTAGCGCTTTGAAGATGCAAGTCATTCAATGTCTTACAAAGCGTAAGTTTTTTTGGATTCACAAACGGCTAAGGCCAAATTCAGCGCCTTATTTTGGCTTAAAAAGACAAAAACAACGACTAAACTTAAAAAGGTTTAAACTAGGGTAGAACTAACTTTAGTTTGATTTTAAAATTCTATCATATTATTAGTTAACACAGAACAATAACCAATGATATGACAGTATTTTAAAATGAGCCCAAGGTTAGTTCAACCGTAGTTTAAACCATGAATGTACAACTAGCTCTAAACCGAAAATTGCATATAAGCTAAAAAAAATTAAATTATTTACTAAATGAATTAAAATATATTAATATCAAATTCCACTATTTTTAGTGTACTATACTTCAATAATTAGTGAATCTTACTATAGAAAACAATTTGGGATTTTGATAACAATAACCGAATAATAACAAAATCTAATATTAAAATAATAACATGTTTATTGGTTAGAAAGAAATAAATTAATTATTAATTATTCAGAACTTAAAATTATAATATCAATACAAAAAAAAATGTCAAATTAAAAGTTCTAACCAAATCTAATCTAATTAAATCAACAATTTCAGCCAAATAAATTAAAAATTACGGATCTGTTTACTTAAATAGTTTCGTTTCTCAGTAATTTGCTGACACCAAAAATGGAAATAAATACAAAGGAATGTTACCACATAAGACGTAATTCAATTAAGCTCTTATTCTAAAAACTGCACATTTTCTCCAAGTACACTGAAAGTACAAAGTAACTCAAAAATAACGTATTTACAGATACTACGTAGGTTAGTCAAAATAAGTACTTGAATAAATAAATACAATTCAAAAACAAAGCTAGATATGCATAACAGTTTTTAACTGATGAGCGTTCATTCAAAAGCAGACATGTCCATGTAAAGCAGTTTTGATAAAAACGCAAAAAACTATTTACTAGAAGGGCACCAGAACTAAAATTATGGAAGATATATGACAAGAAAGTGTATCAAGTGACATTTTTAGTGGTGTTGCCACTGAGGGAAAATATAATTAGACATGTCTGGTTCTGCGTGAACGCGGATGACATTTCTGGTTTTGTTTAAACCTCAAATTAGAATGATCGGATTCTTTTTTTATAACGGTCGTTAGTCGTTGCTATTATACAACTTACTCTTTAAAAAATAAGAAAAATGTAAAACATTTTTATTACGTACAAAAACAATACAATACATGCTAAAAAATAGAAAATGCAAAGTTAGATATGGATTGCATGATCGCAGTCACAGGTAAAACCGGTTTGGTCATTGTAAGCATCCTCTTCGATTTCTTCTTCTTGTTGGGGATGTGCAATGTCTTCTATTAAAATTTCTTTATAAAAGTTCAGATCTGGAAGACTTTGCCACTAAATATTGTCGTGACTACATTTTTTCTCTAAAAGAGATTTTACCTTATTTTTCTTTTCAGTATATATAGGATTTCCAAGAGGTATAATGTTTAATTTGACGTTTTCTTTACTACGACCTTTTTTGATTCGTTTCCGTTGAATCTATAAAATGAACTGCCCTTGAATTTAACCGTTATTCCGCTTTTAGAAATAGATTCCTGTATGTAAATTTTCTTTAAATCCTTGCTTCCAGTAATTTTGTTGTAAGTTATCGACAAATTTTTAATGTTGTTTAGGTTGTACATACAATTGTTTTACTTATCCGTACTAACAATGATAAAGTGCTTTTTTAATATGTTTTCGCCTCTGACGGGAAAATGCAGAATAAAATTAGTGACTGTAGCTGGAGCTTCAGTTCTAAGGCATAACGCCAAAACATAGACAATGTGAGCGTTCTTGTTTTGGTTACCACAACCATGACGAAATAACCCTACAGGCTCTATATTTTCTAGATCTACAGATCTTAAATGCTCTAATACCTCAGAGCCAATATCAGTAGAGCCACGACCGGCTGAGTTTTTGCTCCATATATAAAACACAGGTTTTTTTCAATTGACGTCGACACAACAGAATGTGTAGAAACTAATCTGACGCAAGTAAAATGCGCCTTGAATTGAAGTAAAGAGTATTGCTGCTCCAAATAAAAGCAGAATCATAAGCTTTTTTGAGGATAAACATTCAGCAATTTGTAAAACTTCTTAAATTCCGGGTTTTTTAAATTATACAATTTTCTTAATATAGCAATATTCAGTTCGCTCGAAACGTATACCCTGCAAGACTTGTTTCGATTGTAGTCACTTTCGCAAGCCAGTAAATTGCTTAAAGATTCTCTAATTTTTTCTTTAACCGAAAGAAATTTTTTAACATATCTGTCACCACGTTTTTTTCCTTTGCGGAATGTTACTTTCGTAGATGGTCTTCAAAATTGGTGTTAACCTGTTCTTTGTTATACCAAAGGCAGCCATTCCTTAACATGAAAGTACTACTTTGCTTGGAAAATTTTTGGTTTTTTCTTTCCATCTTGAATTTCACTTCTTGGTTGCTTTTTTTTGGGTTAGCAACTGATATAATGTGACAAAGTTTTTGGTCTTGTACACTCTTAACAGATTTTTTATAAAATTTATTGTTATTGTTATGTTATTAAATTTTTTACTAAAACAAACAATATAAAGAGGGACATATAATCTAATAAAAACATAATCGGTCTTACCAATAAAATAAAATAAAAAAATACAGAACATTTACTTATTCGTTATTTTTAAGTGCGTCATGTACGATGTCTTCAAGTTGTCCTCAAAAACCTCTCATACAAAATATAATGAAACAAATTTTATTGTATCAAAATCTGGTTTCAAAATAATGAATCATTTGATATAAAATTCTACAGCTTGACTCAAAATTTTTGGTTTGTTCTTGATACCATGCGGTGCCGTGCATGTTTGCAAGTAATGTTTTATACCTCTTCGTTCTATAACACTGCATAGGTTTTGACAGCCGGTGGCACTGTTACTAATAACTTCTTCCCGGTTTTTTCGTGTGACGGTTTTGTTTGTTTAAATTCTTAAAAGTAGTTATCACTATTACTTATCAAAATCCATTTTATATGCTGTTTCATATGTTTGTTCTGCCACTGCTGATTATGAAATTTTTTTGAAACTCACGTCTCTCTTATGTTTTTTAATTCGTTTCTTTACTGTTCTTCCTGTTTGTCTGACATAGCACTTTTCGCACTACCATGCTACTTTTTGTCTTTGTTTTTGCCAGCCTGCTCCTAGCTGTTGATAGATACTATCGAATTTACGTCGGTGGAGAAATGAGTAATCAACACAATTAAGATTTAACGTATTTACAATGTTTACGATAAAGTTAATAAATTTCTGCCGGCTCTGTATAGCAGTTTCACTCTATCCGACAGTTACTTTTTTTATTAGTTTGTGTTCCAGTCACTGCATACGTCAATTTCGTTACATCTAAAAACAGAAATTAGCAATATGGCGTTTTCATAATGGTGTTTTACAGACGGTTATGTAATGCAAACCAGTGGTGCTTTTTCTTATTGAAATCAGAATGATTAGAACAGGTAATGACTAGGAAACAAAGATTTTACAAGTAAATTTAAACAATCGCGTCTAATTGTAGTCGGATCCTGATTTCGGTCCTATTATTTAAAATACGGATGCAGATTATAGAAACTTTACAGGTCGATGCGGCGTATTACTAAAAACTGAATTAAATTCAATCCACGTTGATTGAACCACAACTAAAATTAAGGCGACGTTTTCTCTAATTTTCTAAGGTCGTAAATGGGCATAGAAGTTGCCGGCGTAATTAGATGGATGAAATGTAATAAAATAAACTTCAATTATTCAATAATTATCAGGTTTTAACACGACGCGGTAACAAAACGGAGGTTTGGTGTATTTGTTTATGTGACAGGTACCGAGTTACATAACGTGGTTGTCAAACAACTGAAGAAATGAATAACACTGACTCAAACATTTACGGCGATCGCTAGGGCACTCTACGTTCCAATGTTTAAAGATTACTCATCCGGGTCGTTTAAGTGTTAGACAATTACTAAAAAGAATAACCAAATACAACACTCCACAAAACAACACTTACTGAATATACGGACAGATTGATTTTTTATTTAGTGATTTAAGCAAATGGCCTAGGTACAGGCGCCAATCGTTAATTGGATAATTGGTAAACACACTGTTAATTTTTAGGTTTGAAAATGGCTTTGGAAAGACTCGAGGTATCTTCAAAAAACGGCGTGGCGTTTAGACAAAGAAGAAGAGTAGGATCTCTTTCTAGACGGTGCAGCGGTTTTTACATGTTTTTTTAGTTTTGCTTGACCGGTTTTGAAACTGACACTGTCGCGCGCGTCGTCTTTAGAATTCCGTTCCGTTTTTATTTGCAGCTTCGTCCGCTTTCTTGTGGCTCTCTTTATGTCTATGTCTGCGTAACCATTCTATTTGACTGTTTTGTTGCATTTTCTCACTCGCTAGATGTTGGTTATCACTCATGGTTTTGACTTTGAATAGTAGTGTGTTTATAAGAGTCTTTGCATCAAATAATGGTGAGATATGGCGGGTAGATATCTGTCGGTGTGCGTCTTCTTTCTAAACACTGCGTGTTGTAATTTTTTCTCTTCGGCATTTTTCACCATTGCATCTAGGAAACGTAGATGACCATGTTGCTTCTTCTCCGTGATTGTACAAAAACTATTAAGTTAAACTACATAATTTATGAATTTTTGGTGGGTTATATTTTGGAATTACCGTGTTACGGACGAAATTTTCATTGCGTACGCCTATGTATTTTGACTTGAAATTAGCTTACGGTTTGGACGCCCCCTACCGATCCTTTCTGGTGACTGTCATTCGACGAAGTAAACGTGAAGCTGTAAACGACGGTAACGGGCCGGTGTCGAGATTTTTTGAATTGATTCTTAAATTTTTAAGAACATCACGTGTGATGAACATAAATTTATAAATCGAGGTAGAAGTTATTACGATTCTTTCGGCACGGGGTAAGGTATTTTGTCTTAAATCTATCAAGGGTCTTTCGTAATTTCTATATTCATATGACAGCCGGTTCCGACCACGTTGTCTACCATTTTGGAATTCAATCAACAATTGGGATGCATAACTACTATTAATGAATAAATCCACCGATCATATCAGCTGTTGTGAGGACCTGCTACTTAAGTAACATCGGGGTCTAGTCGAACGTTGTGTCGGGGATGTTGATTTGGAATTAGCAGTAGATTGTGTTATCAGCCACCTGTCCTGAATTGCTACTTATATCGTTCGATACCTTGGGGTTCAATATTATACTTAATGAAGAAGTCGAATGTGTTATCAGCCACCTGTGTTAAGATTATTTCTTACAGTACACGATACAACGGGTTTTTATATGCCATTTAATTATTTATTAATACTATCTTTTGTAGCTTTTGTTCTGTGTGGACTCGATTGTGATCCGATTTGCTTTTCACTATTGATTACAGGCCACTGACGAGAAAACGTTTTCTACGTGTAAGTGGAAGCTGGATGTTAGGTAAGTTATTTATTTGACTTTTTATATCGAGATCACCAAAGTTATACACAGAATTATATTTAAATGTTAATGATTGTAACTGCGTTATTGCTTATATACCAATAAGGTAATCTTAAACATGTCATACTTGTATCGCATGCTGTGAGGGAAAACCTAGTTATTCGGGGACTGTCGATGCTGTCCTTTTCGACATAATTTTCTTATGTGATGTGTGTTGCCGATACTACAGGCATTTATGTAGGAGGATTGTGATATAATCTAGAAAATTTTATGTACTCCTTAATCAAAGTTTCCTCTACTTATTAATGCAAATTGTTAATCATTTTAGAAGTTAAGATTGGCGCATTTAGTGTACATTTGTCAATTTACGGCGCTACTAAAGCAAACTGTGATAGGTATTAATTCTACCTGGAAAACATTAAATTTCATATCTTCTATTATTATCCAACGTTAAGCCATTAAATCGATTATACTTGTTAATCTTTCTTTTTATCTTTCCTGCTTCTGTGATTATCGTTACCTATTAATTACTTTTGACTACTCGAACAGCCGAGTATAAGGATTACGAACCTTAAATTGAGTTACAAGTTGATACCGTCTGTCTTGAACGGGACAGAAGTGACTTTGGATCAGCTCTGGCGCCCTGAAACATCTTTTCTGTATTTAGTGTGGACCTCCTCATCTCCGACTATTGTGAGTTGGCCGTGCAAGGTTCGTAAAACCAAAAAGCTTGTAACAACCGTAAAGTGATAAGAGTTTGAGTTGAAGCGCGAGCAGTTATAAAGAGCCTTGCAATGCTTTTTATAAAGCAAGAGTTGAGTGAATTCGAGTTTGAAAAAGAAAATCTTTTGTTATTAGTGGATACCCTAAGGAATAAAAAAATCTATAAACGGAAAATTTAAGTGAAGAAAGAAAGACCTTATCGCCATTCGCCGCCATCTTATATTCAACAACTTTGAAACGGCGTTAATTTTGTATTTGTGAAACGTAGTATTTACCCAAAGAAGAAAATATTGATGAGTATTAAGTATTGAGCAAAGCAATTCCTATCCGAATAAGTATATCCTTTTATTAATCATTAATTCGATAACACAGAAATTATGTTTTGTCAGAGTTTAATATGATATTTTTTAAGGTAAATCTTGGAGTAGGATCATACAAGTTTACTGCACTTTCCAAACCTTTAGAGTAACAGATTTGATGGCAAGATTTTGCTGTCACTTTACTTGTGTGTTGACCGGATTTGGTGAGTACACCGTACTTATATTGATGGTAATTTACGGATTTTGTTATATCACATATTGTGAACCATTGTTCTTATAATTGCTCGAGAATCGAATTGCATTCGCTAATGTCAAAAAAGAAAAGCAAAATAATTAAATTGGAAATGCCTTCTGACGATCCAAAATCAACGATTATTAACAAGTTAAAGAATCGTATTAAAAAACTTGAGTATTTTGAACAATTTGTGAATGTAGTGATTCAGAAGTAACTGAACTGGTAGTAGAAGAAATAAATACACGCATTAAATACGCGAAATCATTGTTATTAGAGTACGATGATCTCTATGATCAATTAACACTATATGAATTAGAAACAGATGAATTGTATACTAACGTTGAGTTTGAAACGTCAATAATTAAGCTGTAAGTAAGGTACGACAGTCCAGGACAAGTTAGTCGATATTCTAATTCGTTTTCGTCAATTTCAGTTTGCATTAACTGGTGACATTGAAAAAATGTACAGAATGATTGAGATTTGTGAGAAAGAGAGAAGATTTTAAAGGATTTTTTGGAGAGACCAACCCAATGATACGCTTCAAGTTTTCGAACTTAACAGAGGCACATTTGGTACAACTTCTGCGAGTTTCTTAGCAACCCGGTGTCTAGTGTTCTTAGCTGATTTTCAAGTCGGTACCCAGAAGCCTTCCGAGTAATTAAAAGAAATTTCTACATGGATGATTTGTTATATAGTAGCCAAACCGTAGGACAAACCTTTTTATTAAAAAAACAAATATCTAAAATTTTAGAGTCTGGTTGTTTCACAATTCGAATATTTTTATCAAACGATGGTGATATTTTAAACAATGAGGAAACTAATTTTCCTTTGGCGTCAGTTCCTCTTGGAGAAAGCGAATGCTAAGGTTTTAGGAATCAACTGGAATTCCATAGAACACAAATTATTTTTTAATTTTTCTTTAAATTTTGTAGAGTCTAATTATACAAAAAGAGAGTTATTGTCTAGTTTAGCTAAATTATTCGACCCCTTGGGCATCTTAGCACCAGTCGTTGTCAGAGGAAAGTTGATTTTGCAGTCCTTATGGCAACAGAAAATTGAGTGGGATTAAAAGATTTTGCAGGATTTGGTCATTATTTGGTCAGAGTTCAAACTTCAACTTCGAAGCATTAACAAAATTAGTGTGCCTCGTTGTCTAATAAAATCAAATTTTGTTAATTTACAAATTCATGGCTTTTGCGATGCTAGTTCCAAAGCGTACGGTGCATGCATCTATGTACGATGTATCACTTTAGATGGGAGAGTTTATTGTAATCTCGTGACAGCTAAATCACGTGTACCACCTTTGCGTTCCATAACCATTCCACGATTCGAATTGTGTGCAGCAATTTTGCTGGCAGACTTAATGAATGACGTTTTGAAAAATTTTGAGGTTACATTCGATAATGTATCATATTGGACAGATTCAATGGTAGTTCTAAATTGGATTAATTCTGCTCCAAATCGTTATAAGGTTTTTGTAGCCAATCGCATAGCTGCAATCCAAGAGTTAACTGCAGTCGCCGACTGGAAACATGTTAGTTCCGAGCAAAATCCGAGTGTTTAATTTCGCGGGGGATAAATGCAGAAGATTTGCGTGATAATAAATTTTGGTTTAATGGACCCGATTTTTTAAATTCGCTTGAGTAGAGTTTAAAGAGGAGGATCAATTATGCTTCCACGCAAAATTGATCAAATCGTTTCATACTTTTCATAAATGTTCTTGTTTTAAAAAACTAAAACGTGTTTTCGCATACGTTACCCGTTTTGTCGAAAATTGTAGAGTTTCTAAAGTTAATAAAAATGTTTCTCACCTAAGCGTAAATGAGTTAAAACATGCTACTGAGAGGTTAGTGTATATTTGTCAGAGAAAAGAATTTGTCAAAGAAATAAACTGTCTAGAAAGGAAATTCAATATAAAACATTCTTCAATCCAATCGTTGAATTCATTTCTTGATGAGGATGGTTGTGTGCGAGTAGGTGGTAGACTTAGGCAGTCAGAGTTTAACTTTGATAAAAAAAACATCCCTTATTGCTTCCGAAGGATTATAAATTAACTTTACTGCTTTTTAAACATTTTCATGCAACTTATTTACATTGTGGTCTCCAACAGCTTTTGTCATTAGTAAGATAACATTTTTGGCCAGTATCGGGAAAAAATACTGCAAAACTAGTAGTAAGAAAATGTATAAGGTGCTTAAGAGCAAACTCAATATTTAATCATCCACAGATGGGTAGTTTACCGTCAAAGAGAGTAAAAGCTAATGTACCAGTATTTTATAACGTAGGAGTAGATTACGCTGGTCTTATTTTAATCAAAGATCGCCATACTAGAGGCGCTAAATTAATAAAAACTTATATTTGTATTTTTGTCTGTTTATCGACTAAAGCGGTGCATTTAGAACTTGTTACCAAATTAACAACCGAATCTTTTCTGGATGTTTCGAGTAGGTGTAGTGCTTGGAGAGGTGTGCCTTGCAGCATATCAAATGATAATGCAAAAAATTTTGTCGGTGCGAGTAATTATCTGAATGATTTGTTTCATTTTTTTTCTAATGAGTCGGTTAAAAACGCTATTGTTACATGTCTTAGTCAGCAACAAATAAAGTGGGAGTTTATCACTCCTAGAGCTCCGCATGAAGGGGGCATATGGGAAGGTGCAGTAAAGTCTGTGAAACTACATCTAAGAAGAGTACTAGGTAATACTAATTTAACTTTTGAAGATTTTTATACGGTGCTGACAAAGATAGAATCCGTGTTAAATAGCCGACCTTTATCTTGCATACCGAGAGACTCTGAGGATTTGAGCCCTTTAACTCCTGGTCATTTTTTAATCCTTCGTCCATTAACCGCTTTGCCAGAACATGATTTTAGAACGAAGCATCCAGATCGTCTTCGATTGTTCAATAGAATGCAACAATTAGTGCAACATTTTTGGCAACGATGGTCTCGTGAAGTAGTGCCCTATTATCAACGGAGAAGTAAATGGTTTAGAAGGCTTCATGATCTTGCTACTAAGGGGAAGGTAGTGCTAATACAAGAAGAAAACGTTCCACCCCTTCAGTGGCCACTGGGTCGTATAATCGCTGTGCATCCTGGTAGTGACAACGTTATTCGCACAGTGACCTTAAGATTGAGTAATGGTCGTAAAGACAAACGATCGGTTCATCGTATTTGCGTATTGCAGGATCAAGACTTTTAAGAATCGAATTTTTGTTTTGCAGGAGTTTATTATTTGCTATTTTTATACACATACTTATATATTTTATATCTTTAATTTATAGTTTTGTACTTATTTATTTTAAATTTCTTTATTTGATTTGTTAGTAAGTAGACAGTAGGAGTATTATTCTGTTTTGAAGCTGTATAATGCAATGATTTATTCTGTTGAAATGTCTGTGGGTCATTTCAAGGCGGGCAGTGTAAAATAATTATTGAGTTAAACTGCATAATTTATGAATTTTTAGTGGGTTATATTTTGGAATTACCGTAAAGTGATAAAAGTTTGAGTTGAAGCGCGAGCAGTTATAAAGAGCCTTGCAATGGCTACACAGTCGTAATATACAAATAAACTAGTTAAAGCTATCAAAGCAATTAATCTATAAATAATTATAACCATTTATTATTAAAGTAAATTAATACAGTTGAAACAAGAAACAATGATAAAGTTAACAATTTTGTGTAGTGAACTGATGTAGCTCAAAAATTATTGCAATTATTTCTCCCGTGTTGCCATATTACATAAGTATCATCGACATACAGCCAGCACTTAGGTTTTAGTTCACTGGATCCTTCTGCATTCTTCTTCAAATACCTCCTTAAAGAAATTAGCTATTACGGGTGATAAAAATCTTCCTATCACTGTTTGTAGTATTTTCTGTCGTACAGAAAATCGGTTGTAGATAAGCGAACTTTTACTAAAGCGATGATGTCTATTTGCAGTCTAATTTGATGAATTATTTTTAAGCAGAATTATCAGAATCAAAAGTTCTGTTTTTTGATGTCATAGTAACAAAGCAGTAAAAGAAACATATCTACAATACGTTTTTTTGGAAACTAATAAAAAATAGTATTTTTTTATTTGATTCAGATTTTAATTATTTTATTGCAGCTATACACAAATACGACCTATGACATTTTCTGAAAGTTACTGGAATCTCACCTTAACACTTACTTTTTGTTTAAAATTATAATGACACAATTTGTTTATAATTGAATAAAAGTGCATTTTTTTCAAAAATTTTCTTTTAATAGCAACTTATTGTATATTGTGTTTCTAAGAAAGTTTATATTGTAAACGAGCTTTTATTGTAAGGAGTAATTCAGTAAATTTAAAGATTACAATAAACTTTGAGATTTGGATTTTATAAATTTTTGTGTAGATACTGATTATACGTACTTTTTTTCTGTTTCTATTTTTAGATGATATCTGTCCTACTAATCTACAATACAAAAGCTTTCGACACCACATTAGTTCTTTTTAAATTCTTAAGCGTTTTTGTGCTTGATAGAACAAACAAAAACAAAATTTCTCTGCTGTAAGGATTCCTACTTAGACTTTTAAGTATTCAGTGCAACACGGATTATTAAGACGCGCACTCGGCTCAACTGTGCAAAAACAAGAATGATTGTTGTTTACAATTATAGATCTTGTATACGACTTAGAACTGAATACTTTAGATACAACGTAGTAAAAGTTAATTGCGCGGCGAGGAAAAGTCGATTAATAAAAAACGTCGGATAAAGCAATTTAAAAATTGGAAATTTTCATGTAGTAAATGTAGAATGTTAACGTGTTGCAAGAAAAAACATTCAATTTATAGATATTTCGTAACATATGTTACGTAGTTTCCAGGAATGTGTACGATTGCGTAAATAGTGGTTGTGCCCACGTAAACAATGTTAGTCGAGGAAAACGGGTTACCCAGCTGACCTTATTCCTGATGACCTCCGATTCAATCGCGCGGTTGTCATCAAGGCTCGTATTTGGCGACACTTGTACAATTTTATGTGTTTTTACAAATTAATTTATTGACGTAACTCAAATGTAATTTATTTAAAATCCATAAAAATCTTTTTTCTTTCGATTACAACACGAAAACGTGCATGATACTCGACGCGTTTCGTATTCAGATGAAAGCGATACAGGCGGAAATCAAAACATTCGTTTTCTACTTAATGCTACACATAGAAAATTATTATTACTTGGGTGTAAAATTTCAATGGAAAAGTTTGCATTTACAAAATAAGTAAATAAGCAAGCAAGTCACCAAGAGGCATCTATTGACATTTTATGGTACTTAACTTGCGACATTGGTATGTTTGTTTATTGCATAATTCAACACGTGGAATAACGTTGCACTGTTGTTAATGTTATGCGAAATCGTACTTGGCATTTCTATTTTGAGATAGACTACAATTTTCTGTACAGACTATATTTTTCAAATAAATTTAATTTTAAAATATGAGTTAAACAAAAGTGGCTTTTAACTTTTTCCAAAATGATCCAAAGAAAGTGACAATAAAATTCTGTACCAGTAGTATATGTTACCTTAAATTAGCACTTCTTAGTTGTTGCTCACGGTAATTTCTACGGGAATTATGGCAAACGTTGCGTTTATATTTGAAGAGTTAAATAGAAATGTATTTCAAAATCCAAATAATCAAAATAATTTCTTAGTTAAATATCATCTAGCAAACAAATATATTAAAAATAAATATGTAACTCGCATCTTAAGTTTTCGTTTTGTTTCTATATACATTGACTAACGTTATGTCTCTAAAATCTTTAGACGGTTGTTATCGTTTCTACAAAAACCACAAAATAATTTAGTTTTGAAAATGTTTTCGTAAAAAATGAGTGCACAATATACATTTGTTATTCAAGTGAGACACTGTTACTTTCATGCATCATCACATCCCATTGAACAGAGGTGTCTGCTTTTGGATTTATAAGCATTTCCTTTCAATCTATTCATCAGAAATGTATAATGCGCAGATGAGGGCGTTACGTCTTTTAGGTGAGCCTTTCACGCCCTTAGAATAAACACAAAAAAATCACAATCACAAAAGATGCAAAGTAGGCACGTAATGCATTTGATATAAAGCATTAGGGATAAAGAAAAGACGGTACATGTTCATAATGTATTTTCATTATATTTCATTTTTAGAAAGAAAAATTTTGGAATTTATTCAAATGTAGTAACCGTAAATTTATACAACGTATGTGCCAGAAGTGTGACTTGTTGTTTAATAAAAGCAATCTACTAGAATTAAACAGGATAATTCTAAACAAGTTATTTTTAATTTTATAGTGGAATCAGTTAATTAATAAAATTTCAATTGTCGAATAACGGTTTTATCAAAGAAACTTTATGAGTGCCAGCAGTAGATTGGAATCGTGCCAGACACCTGTAAACAGAGAACGAATTTAAGTCAACTTAAACAAAGAAAAATTTGAGCGTTTTTTATAGAAACATTCTAATATTACTCTCTTAATTGCAAAAACATTGGTTCAAAAGTTTTAATATTTTATCTCAAAATAAAAAAAAAAAAATTTTATTGACAATTTTCTACATTAAACTAAACTATAAATTGGCTATTTACATATTTTGATAGCGACAAAATCTACAATTTGATAAGTCAGCACTTTCCTTCTCTTCTTGTTGTATTGAATCTTATTTCCTTTTCAATTTTTTTATTTGAACTCTTTATATTAACATTAACTCTTCTTTGTGTCAATATACTTAATCACGCTGAATATCAATAGTAAAAACTGTAACGTGAATTGGTCGAAGTGGCTCAATTACCCGCAAATTTAATCCACCATAAAGAAAAGGCGTCGGTAGCTCTGGTATCGGAAAGTGACGTGGGTAAAGCAGCTAATACCAATTAGCTTATCTTTAATGTGCCAGTTATAATTAATTCAAAAAGCACCAAAACGAGAAAAACTACAGGTGATCGTTCACATCTCTACACTACTGAAGGAATACAACTAAAACTAACAAGAAGTACGTTTATTTTAAAATCACACAAATATTCATAGGTGCAATATCACAGTAAAGAGAAATCAACAAACTCATTTATAAATACACTAAACCTTAGAGTTAGGCAACACACTGTACTAATACCCAAGTAGCTATAAATTTTGGCTATTCTTTGCTTCAAATTAGTCTAATATTTAATTATTGGCAAATATAATTTACATTTAGTCAATCTTGAACTAATATTAACAAACAACACGACGCCAATATTAAAAAGAATTTGTTCTGCCAATGTCAGCACAGTGTAGAAATCCTAGACTGGTTCAATATACAAATTAGATATAGAGCCAATGTTGTTCTTATATAGAATCAATGTAAAATGTAATATAATCATAAATAGCTATCATTTTTTAGATTATTTTCTATGTTCTATATTTATTATATGTATGTAAAAAGTTTGTGTAAATCATATTTCTAAAACTGATTTTTAAAATCGATTTAAAAGAATTTTTTGTTTGTTAGGGAAACACTATCCGGCACCAAAATCTAACCATTTTTATTATTCATGTGAGTTTGCACGCACGCATACAAAAAATCGCTTTACGTAGTTGTGCTAGTTGTCAGCAGTTTGTGATCTTTAATGAACTTATGGTTTTGACTTTTTTGTGTCTATTCCTATTTCTAACTTTAAATTCTACAACTTGGGTTAATACTGAACTAATGCATTTACTAATATTGGATCAATGTAATTACTAATGATGGGCCAATATATTTTACCAATATTAGTAGGATATTGCATTTTGTTTTATAAATATCTTGGTTCAAGGCTAAACTGTATATAATTAAATATTAAACTAACATTGATCTAATAGCATAGCTACTTAGGTAAGTAAATCAACAAAGTAAAAAAAAGCTATGATTTCTAAGTTAATCTTTAACAATATGAATTTGATATAAATTGAATAAGAAAATCGTACAGCAAATCAAGCCTTGAACTTGAATAATCTAAACGTTAATTATTACACAGAGTAATTGTGATAATAAACAAACGTATACTCAGTCGCAGCGCATGCGGCTTACAGCAAAATGTGGTAAAAAAAAGTTACTTACGGTTTAAAAGCTCTTGCTAGTACTAGTAAAAGTGTAACCAGCCCTAAAAACTAAAAATAAACAAACAAGTATATCGCAGTGGCATCACAAGTAAGACTAATTTAGTTAGAACTAATTCTGAAACACGACGTGCGGTAGAATTTTTATGTTCCAGATTTGTAGTTAGTTTTAAGTATGTGCATTGATAAAATGTTTTAAACGACGTTCTACTATCTGCTCCATTAAAATACTAAGCATGACCTATTAGCTGTCATAATTGCCTATAGCGGGTTTCTATAACCTTACACGTTTCCATGACGTAACGTTGCTGTAATTAAACAATTAACACCGTCAAGGGGTTGGAGGTATTTACGATACATTCTTTTGTAAGGAACTTTTACTACCCATTAGTATATTAAGTCGAGGGGAAATGCTGCACATTTGCTATTTTCAAGATTGTATGATTTAAAAACAAAATTTACTTGTGATAACGCCGTACCTACGTTTTTGTGTTAGATTTCATATTACGTTTTAGGTAATAAAGGTACGGAATTAGCTAACTGGATAAAACATAACTGTAAGTATTACAATTTTTATTTTTATGATTAGTACTTCGTTGGTCATGTCGATTGTTAGAATGACCGTACGTACAAGTTAGGTTGTTAACACAATTAATTATTAGATCATTTTGTGCGTCACAAAGTATTATGCAATGCGCGTTGAGTCTCTAAGTCTTCATTTTTTATATACTTTTGTGATTTTAGTTTACAAATATAAAGTAACTCCTTCTTTCAATGTAAATGTTAGACCGACTAGGTCACTTTGCTGTACGACGTGTTGCTCAGCCAAAGGCGTAACTTATATTTTCTCCTACACATTTACAAGTGTTTGGAAAATTTATATTACTATTTTAGACATAAAACTCTCACCATAAAACATATTAAAATACATTTTAAAATAAAAAAGTTTTTTCTCTTAATGTTTTTTAAGAATCAACACTAATTTTATAACTGCTCAAAGTGGTCTCCATTTACGAAAATGCGAAAGTTTGCGTGACGGATTACGAACATTTGTATTGATCGAAATATCGAAATATTCTAAGAATTTGGCTGATTTCCTCAAATGTTTCAACAAGGCGGTTTCAGAAATTGGAACGTCGTTAAATCGTTCGAGCCAGCTTAAAAAATTGCAGTTGCAGATATTGCTAAATGTAGTGGGGCACCATTGTACATAAAGATTGTTGCTGCTCTTACATTTTTTTAAAGGCGTTGGCCTGATGCAGCAGGCTCAAGTGGCCCCCCACTCGGACAGTTATGTAAGGTAGAACACTATTATGTTTTCTCTGCCCTTACATAACCTCGATTACCTACTGAGATAAACGTAGTTCTGTGTATGCTCAACAAAGATCAGCCTGTATAGAGTCTAGAGCAACAACAGTACAAGATACATATATAACGTAGAAATTAGTATGCAAAGTCAAACTGTTCAAAAAGCAAATTAACTAACAAATTTAACATATAAATAAAGTATGACATGAGAACATTAGTATGTTAAGATATAAAATACAAGATGTCAGATATATAACTATAGATATAAAATATAAACTGTACAGTATACAATATGAAATATAGCATATGAGTTATACATCACACAAAAAACACCAAGGGTTTTCTTTCTTTCGTATGCTAGACAAGTAAGAGCCAAAACATCCAAGGCCTGTAGATCAGATCATAGTCTCTCTGGTGACCACCGGCACGGAACCATGAAGAAACTGAATGTTTTTTTCTGCCTTTGAATACTATAGCCTCTGTTTTTTACGCAACTATAAGCTTTCCAGAGTCTTGGGAGAACGATCTTGCTCAAAAATTGCCTGATTATCTGCAAAAGCTGTAAGCACAATTTAGATAGGAAGCGTTGTAGATAAAAGATTATCATGAAAGATGTTCTAGAAGGTAGAGCCAAGAAGCGATTCCTGTGGCACCTCGTATGTAACATTCCGATGAAGACTTATGTTACTTATCGCAGTACGTCACGCACCTGTTAGAAATATAGTTGACAGTAGCTCTTACCAGATGTGCCTGTAGACTTTTCCGTTTTATTTTCTCTATAATTATTGCCCACGGTGCCGAATGAAAGGCATTTTGAATGTCAAAAAAAAACTCTTACATTTAATAACTCAAAATGGTTGATCCGTTAGTAAAAGTTTTTGAATCTTGAATTTTTATTTTGAGCGATTTCTCACCTATAAGAACGGGTTATGAATTTGATCATAAATAACTAAAGTTATCTTTTACAGGATTCAAGAAATTTTTAATGTTTGTAATAGTATTATAAACAGCTTTAATGTTATATTTCTTAAATACTTGTCAAATTTTGTTAGTTACGTTGGCAACAAAACGTAAAATAGAACAATTTTTATTTTTTAATTTGGCTTTTGCTAAAACTGTTTCTTATGAAAACTATACTAAGGTGCGCTTGCGCTGGTTAAGGATGAGAAATTGAGTTTATCCATTGATCTATGTGTGTGGACTTTTGATAAACTGAATGTATTAAGCTGCCATCTAGTTTTCTTTCATCATGTTTACACCAAAAAAAGTTAGAATACTTAAATTTTATGTTTGGATACTGATTAATTATGTGTTAAATCACATTACAAAAAAAAATTTAATCAAGCATGTACGTCTAGAGTTTTTTACGCATTTTCAGGTTTGTTTTTTGATTGTCACCATTTACTAACTCGGAAGGATGGATAAAGGTATATTTTATCCGAGCATGTAATAAGTTTTTTATTTTCTCCTAGAGCATCATTTTTACACAACTTTGTTAACCGTTAATTATTTGCAACGGGTCAAAGCACTTTCGCTTGTATCTCGCGTCAAAGTTTGCATGCAATTTGTAATGTAAATATCTAAATATTTGGAAAGGAAGAGCTTGGATAGAATTTGAGTCAGATAAGTTAATCCAAAGTGATTATAATAGTTCTAGCAAAATAAAAGAATTTCTTGATCATTCAAGACAATCGTCAGACAATGATGAAAAATGGCAGAAATAGTACTAAACAAAAATGGTTAAAGTTTTTTTATTAAACGCTGTAAAAATACAACTACGATCTAAATGCTAACAAATTGCTAACTTGGTAGTTATATGAGAGCTCTGCTACATATTATATGCAAAAATGTGACAATTGATGAGCAATTGATTAGATTTCGTCGTCGTTTTAAAGACAATGTTCAAATGACATAGTAAAGCGTCTTAGCTTTCATGCCAAATAAGATCAGAACTCAATTTAGCTCGCTTTTTGATGATTATAGTTTTGTATATTCCAAAACCAAAAAAAGTTGTTGCGTTATCTTTTATGCACCACGGACCTGATATTAACCCAACTTCAGATCACAAGCAAAATCTTGAAAAAATCACAGCACAAAACGAGGAGTAAACGCTTAATGTTCAGTTGTGTGACATTTAACAGTTGACGTTAACAGTTCTTTCATTACTACAAAGCGTAGAGACTGCAACAATTGTTCGATAAAAAGTGCAAAAAAGGCGCAAAATTTGTAAGCAGTAATCACTCTGAGATATATTGTCAACCGTGTGATGAGAGTGATTCCAAAAAAATTCTTAATAATATTAACCAAAAGATTTCAAAGCTAGTTCAGGCTGGCTTAAGAACTTCAAAAATAGGCATGGCATTCGACAGTTGGACGTTCAAGGAGGAAAACTTTCCTCTGATTTAGCGGCTGGAATTGCATACAAAAAAAAAATTAATAAAGAAAAAGAAAAAAATGGTTACTCAAGGGATGACATATACAATGCTGATGAAACTGGGATAAACTGGCAAGCCCTTCCACGAAAATCACTAGCATCAAGACGTGAAAAATCTGCTCCTGGTTTTAAAGTGAGTAAGGAGAGAATTACGACCATGATATGTGCTAATGCCAGTGGAACGCACAAGATAAAATTGTTGTGTATTGGAAAGAGCAATAGCCACGATTATTTAAAAATGTGAAAACCCTTCCTGTGGCCTACAAAAATCAAAAAAGTGCATAGATAGATTCAGCGATTTTTCTCGAATGGGTTAAAGAAGAATTTATCCCTAGTGTGAAAACGTTCCGTAAGCAGACAAGTAAGAGTAGGAAAGTTTTGTTGATTATTGATAATGCTTCTACACACCCTCCTATTGAGGTATTAAATAAAATTGACAAGAATTTTGAAGTGCAATTTCTCCCACCTAATGTCACTGCAACTCTGCAGCCAATGGACCAGGGAGTAATTGAAAAGATGAAAAGAAGTTACAGAAAACAACGATGCATGGGAAAGCCTCACAGAAACCAATTTAAAAAGAGCCTGGAGAAAGATATGGCCTTACAATAAAGGCAAAGATAATCAAGAAGAAGATGGAGATATTGATGGTGCTGTGAAGGAAATAACAGACATATGCAGTAAGCTTTCTGGATTTGAAGAGTGCGACAAAGATGACGCCATGGTGTGGTTGGCTGTTGATAGCAACGATCCTGGGTACCAGATTTTGACCGACAAAGAAATAGCTGACATACTACCTAATGAAGGTATGTAACATTTCTTCAACATGTACATTACATTCAACGTATTTTTACCTTGATATTTTTGTCAAATATCTGAGGTTTGATACTGTAGTAATTTTTAAATTTTCTGTTACAGTATACAGTAAAATTTTACAGAACTCTCCAGTAGGCCTACATATGTTTTTTTGCTAACATTCTGCTTGTTCCTTTTTTGTACGTACAGTACTTAATGTGTAAAAGCAACAATCGAGAGCATTTATTTTTTGTTCTTAATCTAACTATTCCTTTCAGAGGATGAGGATATAGAAACAATGGGATCTGATGGTGACGACACAGAAAATGAGACTGAAGAAACCGGGCCAACACATTTTGAAGCGTTTGTGGCAGCAGAGACATTGATGTCATGGCTGGAGAAACAAAAAGAGAGCTCACCCACCCAGTGAATGCTCTTAAAACGAATTAAGGAGTTTAAAAGACAATCACTGATTTTTTAAAAAATTCAAATATGTATTGTCTAATGTTTTTACTGTACGTTGTACACATGTTGCTGTAAATAAAATACGATACAGTGCTTGAAAAACATGTTTTTAATTTATAGACCTTATACTCTACCTACCAATAATAGAAAATATACGATTTAAAAAACTTTTTTTCTCAAGTAGTGCGTGCTGGCCTTTTTTTAATGTAATTTTGATAATCCGGATAATTTGATTATCCGGATGGGGTCCGGTCTTAATTAATCCGGATTATCGACGTTCTACTGTATCTGTTTTATTGTTTAGAATAACAAGAACAATTTTTTTTAAAACAAACTTAACAAATTTCTTTAATCTTACAATTGCTAAAAACAATAGTTTTATTTTCATGAAAGTTAAATTGTAATATTACTATATAATTGTCAAATAAATGCTTAATCTTGTTGAAAGCCTTCTCAAAATCTATAAAGCATATATAAAGATCTTGGTTCATATCCAAACACCTCTGAATCAGCACATTGACACCAAACAGGGTTTCCCTGGTTTCCAGTCCAATCCCATTTGTGTGTTGCTTATATCTACTTCAAGTCTTTTATATATCTTATTGTGTACTACCTTGATGAATACTTTCAAAGTGTGACACATCAGAGATATTGTGCTGTGTTTAAAACTTTCTTTTGCATTGTTTTTTTTTTTGGAATTGTTATAAAAGTCGACAGAAGCCATTCTTTTGGGATGTCGTATAGATAGTGTTAAAGAGCTCTACCAGTATATCTTTTCCGTCGTCATGTATGAGTTTTAACAGTTCTACGGGTATATTATTAGGGCCTTCAGCTTCTCCATCTTTTTCACTTTTAATGGCATATTCCGCTTTACTCTTCAAAATTTCTGGTCTTGTTTGTTCCGTTATAGGATGTTTATTGTCTGGTTTTTCATCTTTGAACAACTCTGTCCATCTCTTCAGCTTACCCTTTATGTCACTACTTATTTTACCCTCCTTATCATTTAATATATAGGCTGTTTTAATTTTCTTAATACCCGGTAATTCTTTAATCTTTTTATGCATCTTCAAACTATTGTATTTGTTTTCATATTTTTCTATCTCACTGCACTTTTTTGATCCAATTTTCTTCTGCTTCCTTTGATTTTTCTAGTAATAGCTTGATATATTTCTTTGTAATTGCCTTCATTTCTGCATTTATAGTTTCGTCTTTCTTTGATTAGGATAAAAATTTCACCAGTACTCCAATCCTTTTTCTTAGCTTTCTTTGGTGACAATGTGTCTTTTACGTCTGCTAATAGAGTCATTTGTATAGTTCGCCATTTTTCATTTATATCTTCAGTGTTATTTGTCTCTTTGACATTTCTGAGATTTTCGTTTCATTTTAGCTGTACTTTGCCAAATATTTCTGTTTGTTTCAGTTGTTTCATGTTTTATGTTTACTGTTGTTATTATAGGGTTATGGTCTAAGCCAATGTCTGCTCCAGGGTATGTTTTGGCTGACGTAATAAAGTTTCTAAACCTATTTCTGATTATTATATAGGCAATTTGATTTCTGATGATGGGTAATCTCCACGTATACAACCTACGTTTTGGAAGCCTGAACAAAGTATTTATTATAACCAGCTCTTCATTCTGACAAAACTCTATGAGCCTTTCTCCTCGTTCATTTCGTTCGCTCAATCCATATTTTCCGGTGCATTCTTCAGTTTTAGTATTACCAACTTCAGCGTTGTAGTCACCCGTTATTATAGTGACGTCTTGTTTTTTGGTGATTCTTAAAATAATTTTCAGTTGATCGTAAAATTCTTCAATTTCTTCATCTGTCTTATCGGTTATCGGTGCGTATAACTGAATTATGTATATTTATCTAGGTCTGGTTTCTAGCTGTACCATTATGACTCAATTTGAGAGTGGTATAATGCTTTTTACAGACCTGTGTGCATCTTATTCTATTATAATACCCACGCCGTATCTGTGATAATTTTCCTCATTTTTTGAGTAGTATAATGCACATTGGCCAGATCTTGTCCACTGCACATCACTAACACCAAGTACATTTATCTCCATTCTTTTCATTTCTGCTGTTATATTGTCTGATTTTCCTGCTGAGTATAGGCTTTTTGCATTCTATGTAGCAATTCTCATGTGGCTATTCTTCTTGGTTCGGGACTGTTTCCCCCGGAGATCCGATTGGAGAATTTGTTACTCCGGAATATTTAGTGTTAAACATTGTCATGATGATTATTACTAAGGGTACTCTATGAGTCTTTAATGCAGTGGTTCTCCGTTGTCTTCTGCATATCCATGCCGTTGATTGTTAGCAGTATGTCAGCCTTTAAGATCAATTTCTAATTGGTTCTTCCACCCAAAGCTGTTGGCCAATTAGAGAGAGATTGTTTATTCCGGCAATC
Organism: Aquatica leii; assembly: GCA_035610365.1. Classification (NCBI taxonomy): domain Eukaryota; kingdom Metazoa; phylum Arthropoda; class Insecta; order Coleoptera; family Lampyridae; genus Aquatica; species Aquatica leii. The sequence goes on along the minus strand of CM069434.1, from coordinate 18,396,244 downwards.
ATTCGGTAACTTTTATAGTATCCCAGGAAGCATGTGTTGCCACTTGCGCCGGCTCAGCCGTACTGGAGCTCTTCTTCTCCGCTTTCCTAGCCGGTATGGTCTTCACCCATATCCCTGGGCAAGAGGATTTCGCTATACACCGCAATACTGGGTCCTCAGCAGAACTTAGCCACCGACGTATATGCCGGGCTCACCCACGCGACATGAAGGGGTCTTTGGCGGGTTAATGCTCATATATAGTGCCACGAGACAAGGATTTCTAATATCTATTAATATTTTTTTTAAATTTTTGTAAAAAACTTAAAGAATTATTTTGCAGGTTGCGTCTGTTACGGTTTTTGTTATTCGCTTTTTCAGATAGTTACATTTTGTAATAACCGTTTTATATTTAGTATAAATATAGTATAAAGTTTAACAATGAAGTTTAGCTTACTTTATCGCAGACGTTAAAAAATGCTGTTAGGTTTTGGTCGGTCAAGGTTTGCATTTGCAAATTTTTTTTTTAGTTTTAAATATTTACGGTTTTAGTAAAAAGTTAAACGTTTAGGTCTAAACTTTATAAACAAGCAAAAACAACGTTTCTCGTTCTTTTAGAATATGAAAAAAATTTTAACCAAAAAATCAATTTTTTTGAGGATTTTGTTGAGATGAAGTGTTTAGGTTTAGAAAAAAACGTAATAATCAAATTGCGTAAATAGTAAAATGCTGATGAACAAAACGCAAGTATAGTGTAAAAATGCTTATTACAAAAATACAATATGGTGAAATAATTAATTTAAAGAATATAGATTATCAACATTGGAATGTATATTAATTATAAGACAAAATTACGTAGGTGAAATTTTTAAAGTCCACATTATAGTACCACCCAAACAAAGTTGTAAAACTTTTTAGTAAAATACGTTTTAAGTCACTACTGTAACAAAGAAAAATATTCAAAAAAATATATTTTATAAAAAGGTAGCATCATGTAATTTCAGCACAAATAAATATATAGAGTAATGGAAGGTATGTAAAACGTAAGCACAAACTCAAACACCCAACAAAGATTAAAAAGTTTATAAATAAAACACTTGATTCTACATTTTGAGTAGAATCGTTTAACATTGTTTTTTGAAAACAAAAAAAAGTACCTATTTCTAATTTGTCATAAATATAAATCCAGATTTAGTAAACATAGCATTCGCGTTTATGCTACAAAACTATTTAACGCTCGAGCTCAAACTAATTATACAAGTAAAATATTATTTAGAAAACGTAATCTGACTTCGCTAAAATAAAAAGCTTTTAAGCATACGGCTTACGGTTTTGCCTGCACGAGTAAAAAAGTTCACCCCCGACTCGACGTTATTCTAAATTAATTCTCTATAATGCAGTTGAAGTTGACTAATCCGTAAATGATCAGAAATACCAATAAAACTAAGAATATCAATGTCGCCGGCGACAAGACGGAATTTGCAGCAATTATAAAAGCCCGTCTAATAAAGTCGTACGACATCTAATTAATATAATTCCAACCCTTTCTGAGTCGAGGAATGCGCATTGTCATTTGGAGGGCTCCGAATAATAAAACCTCGTGTTCTATTGACTCAAGAATAAAAGAGCGTAAAGCTGTTTAATTATATCCTTATAAAAACTGCCTTTTAAAATCATAAAGAAATCCTTCGTGTTAATTACAATGACCTTATTCCAAGTCTTTGTTTTGAGAAAAATGAAAAGTTGTAAAAAACGAAGTAGGTACGTGATGAATTTAATTTTCCTTCAGCTATGGAACGCTGCTATTCTTTGTGAAAGAATTTTCGCAAATACCGAAGGTTCTAAAAAGCGTTCGTACAAAATAGAACAAAAGTTATTCTATTAGAAAACTTACGCACGTTAGCGTTCATTCACTATCCTCATGAACATTAATTTTCTCCCTAATTAAGCAATGCAGTGGTATTCATCAAGTGCAACCCTTTAGCACCCCAGTGAACAAAACTGGCATTGCTTTAGGGCACATAAACTTAACCGGCCAATGCAGCCCTTCTCAATTGTCGACTTCTTTATCAAATCGTTAGTCTTGTCAGTAGGATGCTTAATTATTTCTGTATTTGCAATTGTAACGGTGATTTATGAGTCTCTTAATCTAGAATTGATGAAATGGCGAAAGTAGAAATTTTGATATATGATTGTTCTTAATCTTTATTGCGTTCATTTTCGTCGTTGTTAAAAGCGTTATTAATAACTAAAGAATTTTTCTAAAACCGAATCAGTTGATGATAGAACGTTTTAATTAATACATTAATAATGACGTTACGAATACGATACTTGACTCAAGTTGTTAATGATTTCCTTTGGCCTTAATAACGCACAAGATTATTTTTTATTTAGATAGGGTGGTAGCTTGAAATCTAAAGGAAGAAAAAATAGTAAGCAATTGGTATGCAGCACACAACAAGGAGAGAGGGTGGATAAACCGGAAGCGGATCAATACCATCAAGATGGAGAAATATACCGTAGAAACATTTACTTCCGTTACATATACTGACATAGATTAGTTGACATTAAAATATGTTACGTGATCTTAAAAAATATCTATAAATGTCTGCGTCTTACTAGTAACGCACTTTTGGTATATCAATTCAATACAAGATTAACACCTTGTACCTGAGTAATTTGACATGGTATGTTAATATGTAATTGTGTTATTATAAATATAAAATCTTCGTGTACAAACAATTTTTACAAAAAAGTTCATGATACTTATTATATTTACATAGTTGTATTTTACAATTAATTTTAATTGCAAATTATCAATTGTAAGGATTCAATTATCCATGATCTGTAATAATGCCTTTAATATTTAAGTCACTTAAAAAAGAGTAAATTTGATGTTCAACATAAGTATGTCAGTTGTGTAAATATTGATTTGTATATTTTTACGATTATTCAGTATTCAACTTTTTAGAATAAAATTCGTTTTACAATAAATTACAAAATAAATTCATTAAATACCAAATAATTTTGTAAAAAATTGTTTAGCATAACTGAAGTAAAATAAAGCATTTGATTAAAACAAGTTTGTAATAATTCTATAGACTTTCATAGTGCTTTTATAAAATTAGAAGATATTTGTTTTAAGTAATCTTCACTACTTTTTGCATAATCTTTATATGATTTTAGTTTAGAAAACGTGGCAATTATTCCAAAACATCTAACTTTCTTGTTTATGGCTCATTTATAAATTTTTTAAAATAAGAAATACATTTTACACTGTTGCTTACTATTGATGCCAATAACCAACAGGTTTAAAACTATTTTTTTTTACAAATAGATTGCTAATTTACCGTTGTGTGTTATACTAAGTTGACGTCTACAACAAATGGTTTATTTGAACAGAAAAATATACAGCAGTTTTGTGTTTGTATTTGTAATAAAAGTTTTTATTATATGACATATTGTTACTCGGTATATCAATCAACAGGGTGTATATGATAAACGAGTTGTTATTTTAGCAGGTGAAATAAGAGCATAAATACAAGCGAAAAATGTCAAAATAAAAGTTCTATTCAAATATTTAAAAGAATCAACATTTTTAGCAAAAGAAATTGTAAATTGCAGATCTGTAGTCTCTTAGTATTGTTGACAGCACGATTGAAAATAAATGTTTTAAGAAGTGCAGGTTGCTAACACCAAAAATAAAAATAAGTACAAAATGATGTTATCGGATAACGCGTAGTTAAATTACTAAAGTTAAATGAAATTACTATTCTGCACATTCTTTTCAAGTACGCTAGATAACACTTCCTACATTGGATAAAACATAAATGTCTAAACGTCGCCGGAAATTGTTTACTTGCGTAAATAATTGCACATTCTGTCTTATTTTATTGTATTTTGCAGAACTCTATTGTTTATTATTTTTATTATTTACGGGGATTTTGTATACTTTACCTTTCACATAGTTTCAGAAAAAAGGCTAGAGGGTTAATATGTGGCCCACGGGCTGACCAGCGTCTCGTGCCGTTTCTTCCAATGCAATTATATGTAAGAAATTGCAAACGGGGCGACTTACTTGCGGAGAAACTCTATCGTGCATAAACCACATAGTTGTGCAAAGTTTATGGGGTAGGTCATCAAATTCTTGCGCAAACGTTTCTTGTAAAACTACAAGTCGCTTATAAGTTTTTCTAGTAAAATAAACAGTCCAATTAAATTATTTTACAAAATACCCACCCAAACATTAATAGAAAACCCCCACTTTGTTGAATTTTATATCACTTAGCATCAAGTATCAAAATCCGTTGGAAAATTGAGACTGAAATAAATTCGATTGTCAAGTTGAATTTTGCATTTAATTATTTGAAATCTTGTTTTGGTTACAGCCAAAGATAACCGTGATCGTGTACACATAGTGCATTTTGTTAAGCTAGGTTAGTAATAATGCTAAGAAATAAACATTACTATCTGTTTTAATTATTTTTTTAACAAAATGATTTTGTAGATGATGGAAAATTAAAGAAAACAATAATTAACACAATACATCAATACGTTTCACGGATTTTACAGCATTTACACCCATAGTTTACCGCATAGTTGCAATCATCAAACAATTTCTATTTGTTTAGATAACTAATTGCTAATATTTCAAAACTGGGTAACTTTAGACCAAATTTGTATAGACAAAATTTCTGTTCAACGCCACAAGGAAACTACTCCTCGTGTTTCAGATACACCTTGTATATATTGAAACAAATAAGAAGAAAGCACACAAGAAGAGAGGGTGAAGAAAGGAAACAGGTTAATAGGACAAGTGTGAGAGAAAGCGTATTCGAGATGGATATAGAAAAAAGAAAGTTGTTGTTTGAAAAGTTAATAAAAAGGGTGGTGATGTATGGGGCGGAATTATGGGGGTAAAAGGAGTGGAGGGAGGTAAAAGAGCTAGAGGGAAAATACTGGAGATGGATTTTGGGACTGGACAGAGATACACCGGAGTATATTGTGAGAGAGGAGGTACAAGTAGCAAAAATAAGAGTAAGGACAGGAAAAAGGACCATAAAATACGAGGAAGAACTGAGGGAAAGAACAGAATGCAAAATACTGCAAGAATGTTGGAAACAGATAAAGGGAGGAAAAGTGAAGTACGGGCAGGAGGGCAGAGAAGAGTATTACAAAAGAAACGGGTACGCGAGAGAAGAAGTGGAGAGATTAAGAGAAGAGGGAGTAGCGGCAAGGCAAGAAATAATAAGGAGAGATAGGAATATCGAAAAACAAGAAAGATGAACAAGGATAAAAGAGGGCAAATATAATAGGAATTATAAAGTTATCAAGGGTGAAGGAGTGCCAGAATATTTAAATAATATAGGAAATAAAAACAAAAAAAAAATATAATAGCACAGTTCAGATGTGGGAACGAAGAGTTAGGTAACAAATACTGGAAAAAAGAAGAAGAAATGATGTGCAGACTATATAGAGAAGAGACGGAGGACCTTAATCATATGTAGAGAATTAAGAGAAGAGGATATAAAAATAGAGGAAATCTTAGACGAAAACGGAAATGGAGCGGAGTGGATAGAAGAAGTATGGAGAAGGAGGAAAAAGTTAGGTGGAAAGATGGGATAATAAAACGTATTAAAAAAATGTAAAAAAGTTTCATATTTTCAATTCGCAGTCATAAGAAATAAGAAGTTTAAAGCATATTTCCACAAGAATTATCAGTCTGAATACGATTAAAACTCTTTTTTTTCGTTTGTTAAGCCTTGTGCAGTTATGGTAGTTAATGTGCAAGACAAGAATTTTCTTTATTTAGTTTTTATGTGGCGTTATATGTGAAAAATACATTTTTAAGTTACAAATTTGTTTACAATCGCAAGTGTGTTCTTCAAAGTGAGATTACTACAAAAACCAATAATATTTTATTGTTGAATTTTATAACACTTAAAAAACCTAAAAGACCTTTTTATAAGTTTCATTTTGATAACTGGCACAAGTTTCTGAGTTCAGTAGAACGGAAGTTATACGCCTATCAGTATAACTGTGCTGATAGGCACTGAAGTTTTACTGGGAATCCGGTAGTCCCATAAGTCTAGAAAACACGGCAAATTAAAAAGCTGCTAAAGACGTTTAATTTAATACCCAACGCGATAGGGTGAGAGCTTGGAAACTTTTTTCAGTGTGAATAGTGATAAAGTAGTTTTATAGTAAACTTTAACTATAGACAGTTTTAGCTAAGCAATAAGACTGCTTCTTAATACTTAGGTAGTAGTTTTTAACTCTGAGTGCAACAGAATTAACTACATGCTTGTCGGTGCAACGTAACCAAGATATTACATAATTTAGAGTCACGCTGCTACTTTTAAAATTATTTTTGCTGCAGTGATACACAAACAATAAATTAAATAAGATCAGGAAAAAAAGTGAGTGTTTTGCGGTCGTAATCTTATATAAGTCGAAATAAAAACGAAACCACTACAAGTGGGACGTTTTAAACACAAAAAGTAAAAAAAGGTACGTGAGGAATAAAAAGAAGAAAGGAATGAATAAGAGAGAGAAAGAGGAAGAGGAAAAAGGCAAACAACAAATATTTGTAAAAGGAAAAAAAAACAATAAGATCACCGGGTCTTAAAAAGATAACAACAGGAATCGAAGGAAACAGCTCAACAACAGAAAGAGAAAAAAAAACCAGAAAAATGTAGGAACTAAAGGAATTAATGAGAAAAATGATGAAATAAATTAAGGAAAACATGCAAGGAATAAATCAAGATATGAACGAAATAAAGAAAGAAATAAGGGAAAAGAAAAACAGTGAAAGAAAAAAAAAAGAAACTGGTAGATAGAAAAAAAAACTGAAAAAAGGCGGAAGATGAAAAGAGATGGAAAAGGATAAAGAATATTGTAATAAAAAAGTGGAAAAGTAAAGAACCACAAAAGGATTTAGTACTGATGCTACAAGAAAAATTAAACGTAAAAGTGGAAGTAAAAAAGGTGACAGTGATAAATAAAGTGAAGGAAAATGAGATGGTAGTGGCTAAAATGAAAAGATGGGAGGAAAAACAAAAGGTGATGGCGCAGAAAAAAAAAGGAACACAAAAGAAGAATGAGCGAAAAAGAAAAGCGTATAGATAGGATACAGGTAAATGGAGACAAGCGAAGAAAGATACATATAGAACGACAGAGACAGGGGGCTGAGAGAGCAAAAAAGTAAAGAATGTTGACGAAATAGTAACAAAAAGGAATATCGACTAATGGAAAAGAAAAAGACCAAGACAGAGGAATAAAAAAAAAGTATGGAAAAAGGAGAGGTGGGTGAGCTAAAAGTAATGTTTTGGAACGTAACAAAAATAAAGAACAAGTTTTTTTTGGAGTACAACAAGAAACAGGATGTAGTGAGATTACAAGAGTCCCAGAGTTGCCAGAGGAGTTCAAGTGGGTGGTGCAACATGCAGAAATAGAGAAGGGTAGGGAAAGATCAAAGGAGGGTAAAATAACGGGAATAAGAAGAAAATAGTTGAGTCAGAAAGAGAAAGAGAAAGTGCAAGAAAAAATTGTAGAAAGGAACATACAGTAGGGAAAAATAAAAATAAAAATAGTGACGGTTTATAGCAGTAGAATGAAAGAAACACAAAAGAACATAGAAAAAAAGAGAAGGGATTGATGCAATACAAGAAAGGAAAGAGACAAACAAAGGACAAAGTGATAAATAAAGAAAGAGTAAAACTGCTAGAAATGTGCAACAAAAAGGGAGTAGCAAATAATGAACAAGAAAAGAAAAAAAAAGAAAAGGGGAATATACGTACATATGAGGGAAGGGAGAATCAATAATACATTGCGTAGTAAAAAGGCTGGAAAAGAAGTGAAGACATTTAAGGTGGGAAAAGGGGTAGAGTCAGAGCACAAACCACTGGAATTGACAATAAAAAGCAAAAAAAAAGAAGAGAATGAAAAAGATGTAGAGTGAAAGCCGCTTTTGATATAGTCAACAGGAAAAATTGTGAGAATACATAAAGGGAAAAAAATTAAAGAAAGATTAATAGAAACAATAGAAGAAATTTACGATAAACGAGGAGCACGGTGAAACTAAATGGAGAGTAGAGGGAAAAATTTGTTACAAAAAGAGGGTTGAAACAGAGATGCCCACTGAGCCGAAGCCTGTTTGCAATGTATACGGGTGATTTGGAGGAGAAAATAAAAGGACAACAGGAGGGATAGTAGTTGAGAACCTAAAAGTGTGATCGTTGGCGTATGCAAATGACATAGTGTTGGTGGTTAAAAAGGAAAAGGAAATAAAGAAGATAATAAAAACGCTGGTAAAAAACATGAAAAAAATGGAAGTAAACACGAAAAAACAAAAAGGGAGAGGGAACAATAATAAAAAGAAAAGAGTGGAAAGGAGAAGGAACAATAATAAAAAGAAAGGAGTGGAAAGGAGAAAAAAGAGGAAGTGCAGCAAACGAAGAAATTCACATACCTGAGTTACACAATAAAGCAGGATAATAAACAAGGGGAACACATAAAGGAAAGTATGAGGAAAGAAAACATGTTAATAGAACAAGTGCGGAGTGTGGGAAAAGGTTTTACACATTTACAATTATTTTAATTTATTTGACTTGTTAGAAATAGTTTAACAATTATTCATGTTAATTTTTATTATTATTGTGTACAAGTTTCATGTCGTTTGGAGTTAAGGACCACTCCATTTTAACCTTTTAGTGTAAGTTTCTACGTTGTTTGTACCTAAAATGATAGTAGTTGTTATGTAAAAAGAAATGTGTAAAGCTTACTCACAATATATTTCAGTGGCTTGAATAAGTGCACGCCTTGTGCACGAAACGTCGCCATATTAAAATCTGGAGTGCTTTAATTGCCCCTCCTAGTGAAGAACTTTCTACAATCTTATCATTAAGTAAAAAGGAGTGTAATATAATGTAAATGTAACAAAAAGGAAAAAAAAAAAGAATAAATTGTAAATAAGGAAACATGAATCACCTTGTAACACTCAGATGGACAAACAAAGTTAAACTAGTAGTAATAAGAAATTTGGCACTAAATCTGCCGAATCAAGTTGGCAGCGTTAACTCAGTGGTCGCTACCAAATTTTTAAATCTTATGGTCTAAAACAAACTAGCGTATACTGATACTATATTATGATGATTTATTGTTTTTTTGAATATTTACATGGACATGCCATTAAAAGTACGGAAAACAGTACCGTTACTAAAGCAGACGGGTCGTTATGTCATTAAAGAAAGGCCTAACTGTAACGGTCGTCTTCCAATATGAAATTGACACTAAACAAGTTTATAATTATTGGTAAAGATATTTTATAATTATTATATAATTTATTTTTGAAAGAAAAACATAGTAGACGCCTTTATTTAGTAGTCACCTGCTACTTTCTCACTCGTGCTAACGTACAACGGCTCACGGAAGCTTGAGAAGAATTTACACATCTGAGTAAAATCATACCCATGTTGTTCAAAACAAAACCAGGTGTTACTAGTTCGTGTTTTTATAGTTTTCTTTATAATTAGGTCATTTACTGAACTATATCATTTGCAATTTGATCTATCTGTCGATTTTGCATATTCCAATTGTGATGGCTTAAGACTGAATTTCAATTAGATTAAGTAGGTTTTGTTGTGAATATTATTTATAGCAATTTATTGTTTTTATTTTATAATCCATCTTTTTATGTTATGTACTTTTATTTCTATTATATCATGATATCTTAATTGATCTACGTTTCTAATTACTAGTTTAACTATTGTACGGGTATTTTCTGTTGTACGCGTAAATTTGTCAACAATGTGTTTCATCCCTAGGCTTCGAATAACTTGTATTAATTTCGACCCATAAAATAAAAACTTTGCTTGTATACATCTATATTAAAATCCCCTATAATTATAATATGTCGACTGTTATCCGGAATTGTATCTTTACACCACTTCTCAAAATGTTCTATAAATATAGCATCACTTGCTCTTGGTGAGTGATACAGCACTGTATAGTATCCTTTTATGGATACATATTAACCAATAGTTATTGTCTAATGCAAAATTAGAGATTACAGTATATCAGATTCTATTATTATAACTATTACAACCCCTCCAGTTCTTTTTATTTGTAAATTACACCGAATCAATTAATACATATTCTGAAAAATTAATTTCACAGTCTTGTATGTCTTCAGTTAAACGAAATTCACCTAATAATAACAAATTTGGTTTCCCATCTTGAATTAAGATTTCTAGTTCTTGGAAATGTTTAAGCATGCTTTGTGCAGTCAAAGATAATATGTTCGCACCTTGTATTCTAAAAAATCAATCTTCTTTCTTTTCATTTTTTGTTTAAATACAGCACTCCAGACAGGATGGTTAATGTCCAATTTCATTTTTAATTTTTTGGTCATTTGAATACAATTCGAACAATTGTAATTTTCTTCTTCATTACCAGTACATTTTTGCAACCCATATGAGCCAGCACATTTTGTACAGGCTTTTTGTGCATTACAATCCGAGGTTAAATCCATTACATCGATAGCATCTTCTGATTTCAATAGCATCATAGAATATGCATTTATCCCAATCTACGTTTATCTTTTCTTTTTACATTATAGTCCGATACGTGTACGCATTTACTTCTGCATAAGCTATGTAACTTTTCCGATTTCTACCTTCCTTTGTGTGTACAATCTTTAAAGACGATTTCTCTGAGTTTAGATGACTGTTCTGCATTTTGATTTTTTCCTCGATTATGTCCTAAATTGTACGCCAGAATTGTTTACAGATCTTGAATTTGACAATTCTGATACTTTAAGCGTAAAAGACACGTTTTATGATACCGTAGAAACTCTGTACCAATTTCAATCTGAATCTCCAAATTTGGAAATGCTTACAACTGCAGACATAGGACTGATAAATACACGAAGTACGTCTAAATTATTCATACTTAAAAAAACCTGTATTATTAAAAGAGATTGGTCTTTGACGTTCCCAACTAAATACATTAATTAGACCAACTATAGGTACTGTGTTTGTTAATGCAAAACAAGATATTTCTATGTGGATTAGATGGAATCATCAGAGAAATAAAAGCAGTAACCTAAACAGAAAACTTACTATATCCCTCCTATTATTGAATCACCTACAAATTGTTCTGTTGTGTTGAATACGCTAATAATAGCAAAAACAGTAACAAATAAATGGAATCAAAAGTATACTTGCGTTACCTATGTCCTAGAAATGGCATTTCGATTGCAGCATGCTGAATCTCCTAGTTACGAGGACGTTATAGTGCCACTGCGCAATATTACGAAAATTATAAAAACTTAATAAAATTGTATAAAATGTTTTCCAGAAGCATATAGTGTAACAATTTTCACTTACATATTTATTGCAAATTTTATCTCTTATGTTTGGTTTTGACCATCAAAATTATTGTAGATAGTTTGTGATAAAACACAAAACAAATTTCAATACCATCATATTAGAACAAATTCTGTGTTAGAAAACGATGAACCGTTAACCCTTTTTTAAGAATATCAATCATAACACACTTTTGTTTGAGAAAATAAATATATCAAAAGTAGATGACACAGGCGATCAATTGCGACCACACATGGTTCGAAAAAATTACAACGCGTATGAATATATTTTATGTGCAGTGAAAGAAAATATGTGTCCATTTAAACAAACATTACACTCCAATTGCATTTTTAATATTTGCACAAGTAATGGGTTCATCAAAAACTGCAAGAAAGATGTTAATCGACTTAAAAACCTATCAAACGAAATACAGTAGCTATTTTTGCAAGCGATACCAAGACGATGATTTTTTGAAAATTCCACACTTTGCGAAATACACCGGCCATGTTTTTAGGCGGACATCTGCAACGATTACGGCAAATGGAGGAATGAGTGTAGATGAGGTTAAGCGTCAAGTAGTTGCAGATCTTTGACGGCTGCTGCTAGTTACATTGAAGAATCTATTATGAACAAATTGAAAGTTTTGAAGCGCATTGCTGGAGTTGTTAATGGGATGACTACTGCGACATCATTGTCAGTTAATACTGCCGATCTTGCAATAACCAAAGCAAGTAATAACAAACTGGAAACTGCTGGAATCCACATATCAAATAATAAAAAGTGTACGTTTAACATTTATTTAAAATAAAAATTATACTGTTTGTTATATCTCACTAATTAGTTGTGTAAATTACAAATGCAATGAAATCTGGTAGTATTTTTAATTTGAATTTCGTATTGCCACTTATAATTGATTCTTGAGTAATTTTTTTTTTCCTCTAACTGAAGTATCTTTAATTGTAAATCAAATTGTGGATCTAAGTCATGTTTTTGTTTTAACTTTTTGCTTTGTAGGTATTACACGTAAAAAAACAGCAAAATCGAAAAAAAATGTTATTTAATTTTTTTTTTAAATACAAATGTTCATTTTAGGACAGTAATTGCAAGTTTTGCAGAGTAGAAATTATAAGTATCTTTCTGAACCAGAATCATACAAAAAAATTGTTTACATTATATTTTAGCTAACTTTTTCTGAAATTTGTTTTCTTCGTAATCATTAGATAATGTTGGTCTAAACGTTTCTTTATTCTAAATATTTTTTATTGAGCATTTATTTGCAATTTCGCGCGGGATGCTCAGAAACTGCTGCCTCGCTACATTTAATAACACAATTAGATATAATGAAATATTCACAACTTCAAACTTTCAAAATTTCAAAAAAATGTAGTAATTATAACCGTTTTTTATTTATAAAAAGCAAATTGCATATTTTATTGCTATAAAAACCAACACTTTAAATCTTCACTTTTGAGATTTTGATTTTTTAACTGTGAATTTTATTATTTTATATGTGCTAAAAAACAAGAATTTTTTCTGTAGTAAACTAGTTGATTTTTAAATTTTAATTTTCAATTTGAAAATCAAACCTAATAAATTTAAATAATACTGAAAAAAATATTACACTTAAAATAAGATACGTAAAGAATTTATTTTACATAAACACTATATATCTTATTAACTTTTATCTAGATTGTTAATAATCAATTATGAACCACTATTTGTTTTTGATATAAATACTGTACTACTTAACTTATTTCAGATATTTAAAATTATGCTAATAGTTTCTATTTTTCAGTAAACGCTGTTTTAATATTGTTAATAGTTATTGTTTCCTTTGAGTGTTTTTGCAACTTGTAACTAATTGAATTGTTATTTTTAGTATAATCTCTGAAGGAACTGTTACTATTCATCTTAGAATGATAATAAATTTATTTATCGAACTACGTATGAGTAAAATTTTTTGTTGAAAGAAAAAGAATAAAGTAGAATATAAATGTAATTGAATTCATATTGTATTGTAATTTTTTGTTTCGGTTACATTTATTGGATTTACCGAAATGCAGATAAAATTTAATGTCATATGTGCCAAGACCGAAGGATTTCTGAAATTTCATTAAAAATTTAATATCAAACCTATGGCGTACTCGTATTTGGGTACGAGAAGAGAGATACCCTCGAAAACCTCAACAATCCCTCAAGTCTCATGTTGAGCCAGCTGTTACAACCACGTGGCGGTTCCATATTGCACTTGTTGGTTTTAATCCTACAACAATCCGTCAGATACAAATGTTACAATTCACGTTTAATTCTACTGTTTAACGGTGCCAGTGTGTATTTGTTGTCGCATTTATTAAATTTATTATAGCAGTTAAACTAAATTTTGATTGCAATCAAGTATTACGCAGTTGGAGTACCCAGAATGTTACTCTTGCGGCTTTTCGTAAAAATATACGTGAAAACTAAAGATTGCTTCTAAAGAAAATTGTTGCATTGTTTTTTAAATAATTAATTCAACTAAAAATCCTTATGTCGCTGTGGGTTAAAGGTCAGTGTCTCCTGCGACATATCCTGGCATTCAGTAAGTAGAAATAGTAATCTTTACACTATTCTTTAAGACGATCCCCGGAAATGATATTCCAATTTAGAACCATTGTTATTGGCAGACAATAACAGCGTGACGCAATGTGTATAGGCATGAGTCAGGTCAATAAATTCAATATTCATAATATGCTTTTTTTATAATTTTTTGAAAAAAAATGCGTTTGAAATCAAAATGAATAATTGTTTAAGTTAATAAATACAACTGCAATAATACAAAATAAATGCGTTTTGCTTTTATTCAAAACAAATTACGATCATACACTTTTACATGTATGTAGTTTCTCATATTTTTAAAATTTTATTTAAATGTCTAAATGAAAACATTTTTTTACATCTAAAAACAAATGGTAGTAAAATGTAATTTTTTTTATAAACTTTTTTATTAACTTTTATCTACATGATGATAATGTTATGTATTTTATATATAAGACATGAAACAACACTTATTTGATTCTTTAATTCAATCACAATATCTATTTTAAAACTAACAATTTTTTAATTTTTTTTTCAAAAATTGGTTTTATGAATTAAGTATAGATAAGTTAACATTAGTATAAATGTCAATAGCAGTAATGCATTTTTTTCTGTCTCAACTAGTAAAACAGGTCTGCACGCGATTTTCTTATAAAAAAAAACATCGAAGTCAAAAGAAGTGATATGTACACGTTCGTATTGACTTTTTAGCAAGCTATAATTTTTTTGAAATTTTCTCCTCGATTTCATTAACATATAACCAAAATATGATAAATTAAGGTTATGTTGGTCTCGATATTTACTTTCCCCTTTAGTAAACCAGTAAAAATTGTTATATTTAACGTATCTTGCTTTCCCTTTAAGATACAGAATTTTTTCTAAAAAAATCGTCACAGGCAGGATTTGAACTTGAATATTTGAAATTAATTTTGAATTATAAATCAAACATCTAATAAACTGTTAGAAATTTGTTTAATGAATAAAATGTTGAGAAGAATAATTTCTATAAGAAACTGTAAAAATAATTCGAATAATTTACACACGCATAAAATTATATAAGAAAAATTGTTAAAAATGGCGGATACATTTAATTCCGGTTTCTTTATCAAACCCATCTTTTGATAAAACCAAAAAAATATAAAATTACAATTTACTAAGACTTTTAGTTTAAGAGTTATTATGGGTACAACGTTACATACACACACACACAGACACCCAAATTTTCTTTTGTCTATAATACATTTTTCTGACAGACCTTGAAACGTAAAATTCTGCAAAAAAAATTTTTCAAAAAAATTACAATTGCATAGAATTTTTATCCAATAGCAACAAAAAAAATTTCGTAATTTTTTTTGCTTCAATCAAGTTTTTTTGTGTTTGATTTTATTACAAAAATGGCCTTAAAACTACGCCTTTTCACATTACTTGTATCAATTATAGTTGAATTTAAAATACGTGAAAAAAAATTACTAGAGTATTGGCAGGAGATGGTGAATAAAGTAGTTTTAGCGTTAACAGCAATGTCGCATGATTGTGTCTAATTGCGTTAAAAATTGATATTCAGTAATACAGTGCCGCTTAATAGAATCACATTGGGACGTAAAACCATAGCATCGATACAAGAAGAATATGTCAAAAATTTTTATGAAACTTCTAAAAAATTAAAATTTTGAGTCAACGGACCTGTAACATTAAATAACTTGTTGAATAAAAAAAATATCGTTATAATGTTTGATTTGCTGTTCTAAAAACTACACAATTATTTTCAAGAATTTACTATTTTTAGGGTACAATGATTAAATTTTATCATGTATAAAAGCGTATTGTAAAAATTCAGCTATAAAATTCATACAAAATAGGTTATTGTTCATGTATTAGAAACAAACCTAAGAAGAAACTTGATAACATAAACTGAAATTATGATTACTATAAACGATGCTTTTTTTATGTAGTAGCATACGTTCGGCCTGTTCTTTAATAAAGTGATAACATTACCAGATTGAAACATCGTCGGTGATTCCAATAAGCGGAGTGCACTGTAGCACTAATGACGTTGAGCATGTTTAGAATGGTTATCTGGGTTACTATAAATAAATATAAACAATTTTCTGTTGGATTATATTGTTTTAACAACCTACATTAGTTCAGTGTTTTGCTGCCTATCTATAGTCAGACTCATACTCAAATCTAAACAATACTGTGATTGTATTTCTGAAATATAGTTTTCAACAGTTTGTTGTTAGGTGTGTTGTAAATAGACACAAAAAAGCAAAAAGAAACATAAACGAGTTTGTGAAGAAAGTTTTGCGAATTTCAAATTGAAACCTAAGACCAAGACAAAACATGAACTTTGCATAAGGTGTGTAGAAGATGCAAGAAAAACCTTCATTTGTGATTTGTTTTGGCGTTCCTATGAAATGGCGTGAACAGAAAAATGACACTGCTACTTTTTTTTAATAGATGTAAAAAGATTTAACACAAGAATTAAAAAAAATATCTTCTCTTAACTTTGAGTTATCTGTTTGTTTAGTGTCGCATGGTTTTGAAACACTACTATGTTATTGAATTGAGAGGTTATATAAAATATCTTTCTTTTCTTTGTTTACGTGATAGTACAGCCAGACAGCTACACTAGACAGCAACTGATTGGTTTCTTTTGGACAGTTTAATTCCTTGCCAGAAAAACGTCAACAATACGGCCTAGGTTCAACCAGAAAAAGTGTTATTACCACTTTTTTATACTAAATTGGGAAAAACCGTTTATCAAATCACTGCCAAGAGATGGAATTGTTTCAGGTATTTGTGTTCCAAGTTTTTGTAACTGTCTAAAGCCATCTTAAAAGAAGAAGCATTCACGGGCTCTAACATTAGAAAGCTTTTAACTAATTCCCGCTTTCTAGGAATATGCAAAACAAGAAAAAAGAAACGTGTAATTCTTTCAACAATGTAGTTCACAAGTTTTTGGGAAATATTAAAGACCCTGACTACAAAAACATTATACAACGCACGCTGACACCGTATGAAGGTAAAGGGTGCAAAATGAAATTTATTTTTTACTATTTTTCTGAAGAATTAAAAACGTACAGTAAAGAAAAATTTTTATTGCGTAATTTTACGTTTTAAGGTCCTGAATCAAAAAAAATGTATTTTTAATAAAAAAAATTTCGGTGTCTGTGTTTGTGTGTGTGTGTGTGTGTGTGCGTGCGTGTGTGTGTGTGTGTGTGGATGTACCCACGATAACTCTCAAACCAAAAGTTCTAGTAACTTGAAATTTGGTATGGAGCTGGTTTTTCATATTTTCTCAGTTCTATTAAAAAATAAAAAAACCGAAAGCGGGTGTATCTGCCATTATTAACAGTTTTTTTGTACGTATGTAAATTATTCGAATTATTTTTACAGTTTCTTATAGAGATAATTCTTTCTAACAATTTATTCAAATAATTTTTTTTCTACCATTAACAGTTTATAGGATATTTAATTTGCAATAAAATTCAAAAATATAATATAGCTTCAAATCCTGCCTGCGACGATTTTTATTTATGATTTACTAAAGGAGTAAGTAATATCAAGGCGCACAAATATAAGGGTTAGTCGATATGATCTTAATAAAATCAAGAAAGAATTTTCAAAAAAATTATAGCATGTTAGCAAATCAATACAAACCTGTACATATCACTTCAAAATGGTTTTATGACAACATAATCTTAAAAAATATGTAGGCTTTCTTTCATCATTTCTTATAGGAAAGTCGGGTGGTGACCACGCCAGTTTTTTTGGTTTATATTTGCATTGTTGATTCTATTAAAAAAATACTATTCGATATCTTCAGAAAATGTACCCTTCCAGAATATAGTATGGTAGTAAAATTCTAAATCTTTAGCGCTATTTGTAAAACGTTTTTTAAGTCATTGATCTTGGTTCCATTGATAGGCACTGGTTCTGAATAAGCTTTATGTATCGGCAGTTACAAAATAACATTTGGTTTTATTAGTTCAAAGTTTAACTAATGCTCTACAAATACAAATTCCGACACAGTCACTAGACCCAAAGAGAATTTTTCTAATCGGTAAAGTTCTGGTTAGTGATTGTCTTAAACTAAAATATTCTAACAATTCTAGACTCAAGTACCATATTTTAATATTCTTCTAGAACATAGACCCTATCCTATTCGTTAACCAACGTTTTTAGTGTACCAAAGTTCTTGTAGCAAGAAAGGAAGAATGTGCTTGGATTGGAAAATAATGCTGAATCTTAGAAAAGCGTTTACTTGCTTGTGAACCCAACAAAAATATGACCATTGTATTGTTTAAATTCTGGCAAGGACAACCATCGATAAAGATATGCAATACTTTAACTTTTAGAGTTATGTGATTTTGTATGTAATCAAATTAAAAAAAACTGGTGTGGCCACCACACGATTTTTCTATAAGGAATGATGAAGAAATGTATTTTTATAAGGTTATGTTGTCATAAAACCACTTTGAAATGATATGTTGTATTAAAACGATTAGTAAATTGCCAATTAACGAGACTTTTGTGCAACCGGCTATTTATTTTTTCTTAAAAAAATTGTCGCAGCAGGATTCGAACCTAGATTATATAATGAAATTCACTTTAAATTGTAAATTAAATATCTAATAAACTGTTAATGTTAGAAAAAAATTTATTTGAATAAATTGTTAGGAAGAATTATCTTTATAAGAAACTGTAAAAATAATTCGAATAATTTACATTCGTACAAAATTATATAAGAAGAACTGTTCAAAATAGCGGATACACCTACTTCCGGTATCTTTATCAAATCTATCTTTTGATAAAGTCGAGAGAATATAAATATCCAGCTCTATACCAAATTTCAAGTTACTAGGACTTTTGGTTCAAGAGTTATCCTGGGTACATCGTTACACACAGACAGACACAAACACAGACACCCAAAATTTTTTTGTCAAAAATACGTTTTTCTGATTCAGGAAATATTTTTCTTTAAATCGTCGCAGGCAGGATTCGAACCTAGATTATATAATGAAATTCACTTTTTATTGTAAATTAAATATCTAGGAAACTGTTATGAAACAAAAGCGATAAGTCGTCCCTTACAAATGAATATTATCAACCAACTAAAAGAACACTGTAAAGTTTGTTATATGTGTTAAGAAATATCCATTTCAGCATCTTTATTTTATACACACGTACTGCGAAGGTAATGATAAATGACGTAGGTAAAGTAAGCATTACATTGCGTAGGCGGTCGGGCTGTAGACCGCACGAAAGTATTTAAACATTTACTTATCTTCTTTTCTAACTCGCATAAAATTGTATTCTACGTGACTCACTCTTGACTACAAGAACTATCATTTACGATTCGGTTTTAATGTATATACATGCAAGTATACATGCGGGCATAGTTTGGGCACAAGTTCGTGTTAGCTTCGGATAAATTCGTAAGCTTTCGTATCTGTTGCGTTTAAATTGATAATTATTTAATCGCATGAAATTCAAACGCTGATAATTTGATTTAAACGCAAATTTTCTGCAGTTTTAAAGTAAATAAAATACCTTTCTTATTTTTAGGAGGGTCATTGACCAAATGACCTAATAGAGAAGCCGTCACTGGTTTTTTGTATACCTTTCATAGTATGTATAAATGTATGTAGTGCTTCCTGTAGATTTTAGATCTCAAACAGGTATACCTACAGATGGCTGTAGTAAAAAATTTTTTGAACGGGTCTATTGGGAAGTGACAAACTTAGCATAAAGTTATTCTGGCAATTTAAAGATTATCTTTGCATATTTGTTTTACTTTTTGCAAGTTGTGATAGAATTTGTCTGTTCGTCTATTGTGGATCATCAATTGTTTTTGAGATTTAGATTTTTTAAATTGTTACCAAATTTCTTACAGCAACCTGTGGTCCCCCAAAACAAAATGCAAATTTTTTTTTAAAGTATTTTAGGTAATACTAATGCTTAACTCTATTTTCCAATTCATGGTATGGTTTTATAAAAAAAAATGCATAGTTTGTACTGTTAAACTTGCATCTAGATAAAATATATTTTTAAAAGCGTAATGTGTCTCTTTGTGGAAAACTGTCTATCCGGTGGCAAATTTTAATTAAAACTAAAACATGAGGTCTGTCGTTAACTTTTCCTCTCTTGCTACAAAAAAATTTTCCTACAGCAGCGGTTAAATAGCTTAAACGTTAAACCTGATGATGTGATTATGTGTATAGGCTCATAAATATTTTTTTGCAAACAACATCGCAAAGATTTGTGTAATTTATTGCAAAAAAGATAAACGTGTTATTCGTGTGTGATGTGCTATCAGTTCAGATTCTTTGGGAAAGCTTTACTTGTATTAAACATATTAAGAAGGCTTCGGTCTTGAGATGACTAGCGTATAAATGTTTTTGTACATTTACATCTATGTCTGAAAAGAATATTTGACTTTATTTTCATTATTCTTTTTACTACCAAGGATCCTGCATTGCGATTGGGCTTTTCTACATTAGTTTGTAATCATTTGATAAAAAAATAACTTTCGTTAATTACTACATTTTGGCATACTCTGTATAATATACAATACACAGATTTTAGGTTTAGGTTTATTATGAATTTAATATGTATAAGCTATAAGAAGTTTTTTTCATTTGTTGTTTACAGTACATTCATATATACTACATATTCTTTTTTCTTATTTTTATTTTTTATTTTAGTTATTCTATATAAGGGGGTGTGGAAGATCGACTAGTATGTCGAACACTATGTTTTGTTATCTAAATACTTCTTTATTGTTTACATATTAGATATAATTATTATTATTATTAGTTAGATTGCGGTTTGTATTATCAATCTTATGCCACATTAAATAATTATTAGAATCTTGAATAAAAATGTAACTCGATTATTCTGCACTTGTACAGCTAATGGTTACTTAAAAGTTATCAAATCAAAAACATGCGCGCTGCGCTCAATGCAAATTTGAAATAAAAATGAATCAGTGGCGTAACCAATTATTAATAAAAATACGCTATCTTATATATGCTGAAACATGAAAACAATCAAATATTTAACCTAATCAGTAAGATTACGGACTATGCAAAACCATCACATTATTGCAAAACCCTAAATAATGTAAAAAAAAAACTAACAACAGTGTTAAAAAATACTTACAAACGAGCGAATTTGGTTTTCTTTGCTTCAACAGTTAATACTGCGGTGGTTGTATAAGAGTTTAAATTCAAACGTGCATATTTTTTTAAGTAGTAATTTGTTTTAATCTTAATAGTAGGTCGTGTGATGGCATGTATTTGTTGCATATTCTTTCACTTTTTTTTGTTCTTGAGCTTTTCTTGCTTTATTCCAAATCAGTTTTGCTGTTACTATTAGAAGCAACATCACTTTTATGAACTCTGCATTTTTTATTCCTTATGGTTTTCAGATCGTGTACGCTCACTAAATTTTCTAATCTACATTAATGTAAAATAACTTTCGACAAACGTCAGCTGCTTACTACAACGCCAATGCCGCAGTACTGAGTGGAAGAACGGTCTATTGTGTATAACATGGACCGTTCATCGAATCAATCTGTGTGGCAGTACGGTTTAATAGGCGTTTGTGTATCGAATGTTGTACTTTTCTTGCGTTCAACTAATAAAACTAAGTATTTTTAACAAAACTGCTATTTCACTTTAAAATGTGTTACAAAAATTTGGTGGCGGTTAGCTCAATATGATTCGGCAAGCGGGTCGTAAGCCTCGGTGTGCTAATCTCTCAATAAATTAAAAAAGCGCCAAAACGGTTAGAACCTAGTAATAGAAGACACCGTTTAAATCTATCCAACACTAAAAGAAAACCAAATAACAAAATCCAGGTTATAACAACAATAACATTTATTTTTAACAACAAAAGTAAGAGAAATTAAGCAAATAAGCGAAGCAGAGTTATATATAATAAAAATTAGGAGTTCGCATATCACATATCAAGGCTGATAGAAGCCTTGAAAGGCTAGCAACACTTATACAAACGAAAATGGTGCGTTTGTTAGCCGTGATATGATATCACCTACATCTACGTTGCACGTATTTTACGTTCGACAAATAGACAAATTAAGAACGAGTTAAAAAATGGTACTCACAAATATCCAGTCATGCTAATAGCTATCGGCATACTTAAATCGTCAAAAAAAACAACAAAATAACAGCCAACACTATGAATGTAAAACAGGGCGCTCCGAGACAAAACTTATGCGTACTGTATAAGTTTCGTCTCTATATCTGAACACTAATAATATAACAAATGTCAAAAATTGGACAAGGAAAATTAGTATTTAATTATTTCTGCAAACAATGAAAATGTTTTCTTATAGTTTTATTATTGTAAAAATTAATTTTGTTTAATTTAAGTAAATATTAGTTTATTAGGAGTTGTGTCGTTAAATTCTTATTAGTATATGACATTGCATGGAGTAAGTGAAATGTTTTTGAGTTATTTATTATTATTCCATATCGATCAGGTGTCATAGTTATGTTTTTTTGCTCTCATTTTTTTAGTAAAATTTGCCAACTAACTTTAGATATGTTAAATGGTAAAGTCCAAAATATTAGTAAAATTATTACTGGCAATTAAGTCATTTTTTGATGTTTTTACTTGCCAAGAAATCCAAATATAGATACATGAAGATGCGAAAACCTCTACGAGCAATTAAGAAAGTTACCGCTATGTGGTATGTTCAAAAAAGAAAATTATGTTACACCACAACAACGCGACTTATATAACCACGGTAACTGTTCATTATTTAGCTGAAAACAAAATTAAAGTTATAGAACATCCTCCTTACCAGATTAAATTTGATCATGTGTGGTTTTTGACTATTTTTGTAGCTCAATAAACATTTGCGAGAGAAAATATTTTAGCTAGTCAGAAGAAGAGATTGATATTGTATTATTGTAAACGGCAACTACTTAGAACATATTTAAAATAGAAGTTTTAAAAATTTGTATCAATTTTCCTATTCTCAATAATTATAGCTCGGCTTTCTTATCTACATTATTTTTTTTTTAAATAAACTATTTGTACGTACCTGGATCATTTTGGATTTTATTAATATAAATAATAATTTTAATGTTGAACAGAAACTTTTTTTCAGCTTTTTACATATTTTGACAAAATTATCAGAGCTTAAATTCCTTGTAATCTATCCTATATAAGTTGTAACAAAATTTAAATCATTTGCAATATTTAAACAATAAACAGTTGTTTTATTTAGGATCAAATTCTTTAGATACGTCTAACCTACCACTCATCCTGAATCACCTTGTATAATTTGTATATTGATAAATATTAATGTTTTGGCTAAAAATTATGTAATTTATTGATATTTACTAAACAATAATTTTTTTTAACTTGAATTTAAATGGAATCAAATTCATATAATTTATGTAATAATAAATTTACGCTAAACTAAATAATATAGATTCGTATATTGTTTAAATGTCTATATTAATGAGCAAGTTTAAGTTTTAGTTATAAATTGCATGCTACGTGTATGTAGTGCAATTAAAACACTAACAGTGGATCAATTTTAACTACACGAGCCTGGTTTGCGCTAACTGTTTCATAAACTTGCAATAACATAAACGATTATATAAATAATAAACACCGTAATAAAGAAGATATGTTCCGGGAGTAATATCTCACGTCGCTCCAAGGTCGGATATATCTTGATTACGTCGTGGAGGTGGGGTGGATGTACGTGATGCGATCCTACACATATCACACCGAATTGTATATAAATCAATGTGTCCGTCATATCTTAGATATGTCAAATGCACTATATGAGACTGTGCCAGCTTCCGGCAATAGATAGATCCTTAATTAATATGAAAAACTTCAAAGTAAAACTTTTTCTCTAAGTAGATTTATTGCTGGTACTAACAGTAATAGGTTATGTAGGGAGAAAAGAACCAAGAAAAGTCAATACAATTACATAAATCAAAGTTGATATGACAATATCGGGTGTTAGGAGTATAACCAATATGATCCAGGAGAACGGAGAATTTGACATTGAGAGATGAGTTATTGAGGGGAGACGTCAGCTGACCGTGTTTAGATTTATGTCGTTGTATATTGACCATCTCTATTTAAGGGGTTCTTATAAAACTGTTTTAGTAACCGAAAATACATTTATACGACGTAAGAAAAGTTAAACAACTTCTTATAGCGCAATTTGAACATTTTACTTTGTATAATCGTTATTACGTAGTTTACTTTCACTTTTTTTGGCAAAAAACACTAGATTTTAAAATAAATCCAGTTAATTAAAGGATTATATTATAAATTTAATTACATTATTGCGTATTTGCAATTTCATATTTTTATTTGCTATTATTTTAAACCACAATCTTATACATAGATTTTACTTTCACTATATAGGTACGCAGTTACTTTGAATTCATCCTCAAAAAGACAAAAATTTGAAAAACTATAAATAGTAGAAAACTCACTTTTTTTTGTTTTAGTTGCCGTTAAATACATTTTAATTTGTTTTAACCACAATTTTAAAACGAAAACCACATTTATTTTTATTAAATTTTATTATTAACACGTATGTACTACAATACAATGACAAATTCTTTTTCAATACGGTACTAAAATGGCAACTGTAAATCTTGACCACTACACTACACCACACTCATTGTTTCAACTTTTACGGTTATTTTATTTCAAGAACAAACATGCATTATATGATGCGTTTAAAAAGATGCATAGTTAATCCTTTAATTTATAAAAACATTTTACTAAAAAAAAACTTGATATCTGTATAGAATTTACTATCTTTTATTATAACATTTTCGTATTAAGTTATTCTAAATTTTGATAAACTTGAAGCCACGCTGAAATAAAACTCATGTTAACTAATCTTTCACATAATATTGTAACGAGTTTTATTATTAAAACTAATTTATTTTTACTTATACTAAAAATATATACACGTTTATAACTAACCGAATTAATTTAATCTAAGGATATTTAATAAAAGCACTTACACTAATTTATATTACTTACACGAAGATAAGATAAAGTCCGCGGATAGTTTCACACACTTGTTTACACTAAAGTCACGTACAAGATTATACTCCGTATATTTATCTGCACACACGCGTTAATTACTTATTTATTTCCACCGTAACAATCTTCTTAACAATTCCGTCTTCACATTACGGGAATAACTGACGTCGGATTTGTTTGCACAGTATTTATACATTGTGGCAAAACGTTCCCGTATGTTTTGCATCCTTCGGTGAACGTTCTAGAAAACCTCGCGAAGGCTC
This sequence comes from Aquatica leii, assembly GCA_035610365.1. Classification (NCBI taxonomy): domain Eukaryota; kingdom Metazoa; phylum Arthropoda; class Insecta; order Coleoptera; family Lampyridae; genus Aquatica; species Aquatica leii. The sequence goes on along the minus strand of CM069434.1, from coordinate 18,371,001 downwards.
TAGAAGTTTTAATATAGATAAAGTCATTAAATATTGAATGTAAAAATGCTTGTGATTATTAATATTTTAAGAATAATAGAATGTAGTATAAATTAAATATTCAAGCCATTTTCTAATAAATTATTTTTCTATTACAAACAATTACAAAAATCATACTTAAAGGTTTATCATTTATCAAAAACAGAAAAGTTGGCACTAGATATAAAAATTTGATATTTAGATTTGAATAATAACATATTAAAATCATGTGCATCAAAGAACTTTAAAAAATTGTGAGTAAAGCAAAAGGTAACAACCTGAAAAGTAAAATTAAATAATTAACAACTAAAATTAGATTAGATAAATAAGTGACAAAAAAAAGTTCTAAACTAGGTAGACTATAATTAAACAAAAATATTTAGAAAAATACAATCTACTGATAGAAGTCAGACGTTAGACAAGTCAACCGGCCCTTAACCTTTTACGCTGTAAAAACAAATTATATAAACAATTACCCAAAACATAAAAAAGAATGTTTGGAGTAAACATGAGTAAATCAATTGCAAAAATAAACGCCGTAATGAAAAAATTAAAGCAAGTTAAAAAAGACAATGTTAAACTTGTAGAGAAGATTGCGACACAATTAAGGAGAATAAGTATTTTAGAAAAAGAGATAAGAAAGAGAAATATAGTAATAAAAAGAATAATCGTTAGCATGAACAAAAACAAGAAAGAAACACAAAGTAAAATCTCTGCAGTAATGCAGAAAATAGGAACTAACATGAATTCTAAGGATAATGCTGTAATGATACAAAATCCTGTTAAGACATTTTTAGAAAAGTTGTAAATAATTTTAAAATTGTGCGTAGATTTTCACCTACATCGTAAGTCTCCACTAAGTTTAGAACAATGCGCACGTTAATCTCCACGAAGTTAACCAAGCAAAACCAAAAAAATAATATAAAAACGGGCACACGTGCTTGGAGAACAACTCTCTACCAAGATCCGTCTCAGTAAAACCATCGGATATACGTACCTGAAATACTTTCTGCCGCGATCCTTCTTGGTAGAACTTGTCTCCGTCCGGAAGCGGTTCCCGAAAAACGGACTCTCTCATTCCGAGATACAGTTTGGGAATCATGCTCTGTTTTCCTGTAAACCAAACTTGATTAGTAATTTTTGTTTCATTGACGACCGCTGTTATCTGGACCGTTCGAACGCCCTGGGGATTTTTTGAACACGGCTATGCTGTTATTTACCTGATTTATTCGCTGCCGATTCGTTAAACTCATTGTAACCCTCTCGCACATCATATTCAGTGTTGAATTTGTGAAGTCATGTATTTGTTTGTTCCTGCCAGTAGTTGCATAACGGCTTTAGTTAGGCAAACTGCTGGCCCAAGTGTTGACGACGGTTATTCTGACTCCTTAGCAGTTACATAAAGACCCTTGCTCAGAACTACAAATTTTTATGTGGTTGGGTAATCCTCGGCTAAGAGTGTGGACGAGCTAAACAATTAACAGCTACCGTGTCAAGACATCCTCGCCAGATTGTTTTCAAGCACTCGTTAAAATTACCTCATTAATTTAACGTTAACGATCTAGCTTTTTCACTTAATTTTATTACTGATCCGATTGTTCACCATAGACGTACCTTTAAAATTCCGTAGTTATTGATGACGTATTTGATTACTGAAACACGAAAGGTCAAAGTCCAGCGTTGAGTTTTAATAGTTGCTGGTACTCACCTGCTTGTTTTTTGTTTTCCTCCATTACCATTTTCTATTATTAACTTAACTTTACAGCACATCACCATTGGTCTGGAATTAACGCCGCACGTAATTTATTTAAAGACAAAGTTATAATTTAGTTTTTTTTATTAAACTGTATAAGTTAATCATTTTAATTTAAGCTTTATTAGGTAATTAAGTAAAATGGTATATGTATTTGTTTTCTTTTCTTAATTACTTCTACAATCTTCACTAAGCTACCGGAGCCAACTAGCAGCACCGTACGTAACTACATCCGACACCGAGGACGGATAACAATGTAGAAATAGAAAGCAGAATTGGAAAATGTAAAATAAAAAAAACAATGCTTATAAAAAATTAAACTAACGAAAGAGTCCACAAAAACATAATAGTTTAAAAAATACTAGTGTTAAAAGTAACAGTTATTTGGATTGATGAGCACTATCCTAAGGAAAAGAAAATTGGTACCGCGAATGACAGAAACAAGAAGGTAGGGATATAAAATACACAATTAATACACAATAAGCTGGTAATTAATAACGAAGTATACATGGTGTCCCTGATTAACATCTTTTTATTTTAGCAGGTGAAATTACAGCATAAATACAAGCAAAAAATGCCAAAGTAAAAGTATCATTAAAATATTTTAAAAAATCTAAATGTTTAGCAAAATAAATCGTAAATTACGGATGTGTAGTCTCTTAAAGTTGTTGATACTAGGAGTGAAAATAAACTGTTCTAAGAAGTGCAAATTTCTTCTTGGCGATTTGCTGACAACAAAAATAAAAATGAATACTATTGCTATTCTGCACATTTTTTTCGATTACACTAGATAATACCTCCTCCATCGGATAAACACAAACGTCTAAACGTCCTCAAAAATTGTTGGTTACTTGTGTAAATAATTGCACATTTTGTCTATTTCAATTGTATTTGCTGGTGCAAAAAATTAGTTTTGCAGCTCTTGTCTATTATTTACGGGGGTTTTGTATACTTCACTTTTCACATAGTTTTAGAAAAAAAATCTAAAACGTTAATATCTGGTCTATCGGATGGCTAGCGTCTAGTGCTTTTTTTTCAATCCAAGGTAGTAGTTATATTTAAGAAATTGCAAACGGAGCGACTTACTTGCGGAGGAACTCTATCAGGTATAAACCAGATTGTTCTGCAAACTTCAAAAGAGTTTTCTTTATTCCAAACATGCGTGTTGTGAAAATTCAGCACTCTACTTTGGGTAAAACAACACTCATCTGAAGCTTCTTGTTGCTGCAACCACTCACAAAAGTTAAATTGCGGTTCAAAACCAACGTCGGTTAACTGTCGGACTGGTTGCACATGGTAAGGGTATAAACAATAATTCCTTAAAACACAATGTAGGGTACTATGGGACACGTTAGCTGCATGGTATTTTTTTAGTGCTATTTCGTGCCCAATCTTTTACAGTTTACAATATCTGCACATACATTAAAGAAAAACACACAGACCAGTTTTGATTTTATTGAAAAGACTTATTTTTCTTCCATTGCTAATACATAAGGTAGTCTTTCTTGACTAGGGTTTTCGTTAGTTAGAAAAACACCTCCAGTTTCTCTGTCTTTGCACACACGCCAAAATAAAATTTATTGAAGGCAATTGTTTATTAAGATATTGCTGAAACCACAATGTTTGTGTGGTGTGGAGGTTTTAATTACACTCACCGTACATAAGCCAGTATCGCTGTTGTACATCATAGAAAAAATTAAATATTATAAAGTATGATTCAGTTAACACGAATCATTTAGCAATAATTAAAAAAATCCGTTAAAAAATCAAGCCAATAATAAACCACATGGTCGAACTTAGTTTTGAAAAAGCTAAATTTTGCATTTAATTATCTTGTTTTGTTTTGGTTTACATTTTTTTTATTACCTACTTTAATTAATTCATAAAGAATTGATTTTGTAGATGATGGAAAATTAGAGAAAACAATAATTAACGCAATACATCAATACGTTTCTACCCATCATTTACCGCGTAATTACAATAAACTTAATAATTTCCTTTTGGTTATATAGTCAAGACCGGCCTAAAAACTTTAATTGTAAATATCTCAAAACTCGGCAACTTTAAATCATATCATTAAAAGAAATTTTTATTTAACGTCACAAAGAAATTACACCTTGACTTTGTGGTCGTATTTCAGATACACCCTATATAGAGCAGAACAAATCGGAGATCGGAGCAAAAATTGGAAACGGAGTCACAAGTAAAAAATCCAGAAATAGAAAGACGGTGGATGAAAGACTTTCAAAAGGTGATACGCTGGAAATAAATTAAAAAAAGATAACTCAACCCGCCCGAAGAAATCTCTAGGAACAGATCACGTTTGGGGTAATAACAACGAATGTAATTATGAACAATGAACACGAAACACATCTAACCAAGCATAAAAATAGACAAGAAAGCAAACAAATCTACAAAATCAAAAAAAAGATAAAGAATGTAAAATTAAAACAAAGGAATAAAAATAGAGAACGATACAAATAAGACCTAGTACAATTTAAAAGAATATCAAAAATACAATAGCAAACATATCTATAGTAAACGTTTACGCACCAAAAAAAAATCGCAACGGAAGAGAGAGATGTTTTCTACAACAAAATGTGACGAGTATGAAAAAAAGGAAACTGTACCGGAAGAATTATTGTACCAATACTTAAAAAAAAGACATTTGTGACAGTTACAGAAAAATAAGACTACTGAACACAACGTATAAAATACTAAGAACAAGATTCAACAAAATATATGAAGAATGCAAACGTCTCATGAATAAAAAAATAGATGAAATATTGCAAAATGAAAACATAACTAAAGTAATTGAAAGCAAGAAGATGAAACGGTACGGACATATATAAAGAAAACCAAATAACGAAATAATAAATAAAATTCAAATGAAACCCACTTAAACTCGGACAGCCGAGTGACTAATTGCTATGCAAAAAAATTAGTCTGAAGAGCTCATTTAAGCGACTAGAATTTGAAAATAAATTTGTAAGCCTTATACAAATTTTGTGGAGATAAGCAAAACCAATTTTCTTCAGGAACATCTTATTTTTCTAAGTCACTACTTCAATCCTGGTGACTAAAATTTTCTACATTTGAATCGCCATCACTTGATGTTTGAAAAACTTTTCTATTTACTATTTCTTTCTTTTTTACAGTCAGGAGTTTTCTAGATTTGTACCTTCTATATCTTCAATTTTTTTTAAGTCGCTGTAAAAATGCTTGTCCTAATCTTTGTGCTTTTTGTTTTGTTTTGTGTAAGTCTGGATTTTTGATAGAACTTTACAGCTTCAAAGGCAACAACACATAGTTTTAAGGTTGACGGCACATGATTGTCAATGGAAAGGATTTAGACAGTTATCGGTTTTGAGGCTGTTCAATAAGAGGGCTATTTGTTACCTTGAAACACAATAAGTCATCATCTGTAAAAACTTCATAATCAAACAAAAAAATTAAAGTTAAAAAAAAATGTTGTAGATCCCCACAGTTCTAGAACTAGAATTTGAAAGAAACTAGTTTGTTACTGCTACATTGTGTTTTGCCTTGAAAAGTGCGTGGACTGATATATATAGGAGTTGTAGTTTATGACTGATGTGAGGCGGTAAAGTCAGAATATTAATTCCATTATCTTTTGCGTAGTTGTTAACCTCAACCAAAATATAGCATTTGTGATTATCAAAAACAAGTAGGGCATTATTCTTGGGGTAGTGCGGAAAAGTTGCCTCTATATATAAGTAACTTATGTGCAAAATCACACCACCCTAGGATAACGTCTTCTGCCCTGGCGTGAAATTTCAAAATTTTAGTAAAATCGCCAAAACTTATTTTTTTTTCAATTTTTTAAGTGTCACAGCACTTTGCGGTAGTGTGTAAAAGTTGCACCTATGTATGGTTAATTACTGTGGAAGATTTGACGTCCCATTAACAATATCTTCTGTTCTGGCAAGGAGCCTGAAATTACCCAAAAATCGACAAATACAATGTTTTTTTCATTATTTAATATTTATTAAACATAAGCCAGAATTGTCATACACTCGCTTACTATTAGATATAAGAAACAAGTCTTCAAAATTTAAAGTACAAAAATGTGTGTTTTGTCAAGTCTTTAAGTTTTGTACTGTCTCTTGCACCTAAATTCAAGCATGGCTTTTCTCGATTTTAGAGTGGAGCGAATAAATCCGTCCCGGTTGTTATCACCATACACTTTCTTTGAGGTCTCGGTAACCAACTTTACTGTTCTTTCCACAGCTTGTGTGTGGCATGGGAACTTTGTAAAAGTCCAGTCAATTGGTATTGGTCCTTCCAGCATACTTTGCAAATTTTTGTGTAGTCACGTGGTGGCGTTACTTTGCTGGTCGACCAGTGAATTAGGTCGACGTAGTCGTTTGCTTCGAAGTTTATTTGTGGGATATTGAACTTTCTAATCCCAACGTTTCCCACTGTCTCATTTGATTTTCGTGCTTTTATTACTCTGAGAATGCCAAGGGTTCTGATATGTGTTCTTTCATCAGTCAACATCGCGAGCAGAATGTTTTCTGGAAATGCGAAGTAAGCATTCCAAGAAATCACTTTGTCTACAACGTCGCGGTAAACTTGATCTAAGTATCTGGATGACTGACTGAAGTGATAAAGATTTTGAGCTCCATCCTTAATTGAATGATGGACTTTGATGCGGAACCAAGATGGCACATACACGCTGATAACGAATTCTACTAGAATACGTAAGCTGTCTGATGGTTCCGTAGTATAGGCTTAGTATCCTGTTAACTGTTGTCAACCAGCGGGACAGGTTTAGGGGACCTGGATTGCGTTTAACAAGATCTGAAGGACATATGCCTGAGTTAACGGCGAGAGCAATATCCCTCAGATACTTCTGGTCCTTACTCAAAGTGGATGTATCATGGGATGGCAAGGTGCAGTTAACAGGCTCTAATGTTACCACTGGAAGCAGCTCAAACGCCTTCAAAGATTTTCCAATCCAACCAGTGTAGGAAGAGGGTCCAGAGGTGGGACCATCGAGGAACTCGAACAAGTGACGGAGAGGCAATTCATTGAAATATAGTTGACAAACAGCCCATTGCACAGCTTTCCCGGTCTTCAGATCAAGACAACGCAGTACTCGTTTGTGTACGCCGGTATTTACGGCCGTTCCATCACACCCTAGCACAAAAATATAGTTGAAACCTCCGGGCACTTCTGCTGTAATATAGTTGTAAATACTTTCAGCAATGGCCAGACTTGACCCTGAAGCAGGTGTAACTTGACCGATGTATCTAGATCCTGGTTCTTTCACCAAGGAATAGTGCTCCTCTACAATTGTTCTTTGGAGTATTTATCAATCACCCTTTCCCTTGACAATGTTTTGTCACGTTGCCTGTCGAAGTAAAGACCTTTGTCAATGCCTGAACTCTGCTTTTGAAGCTCTTGCATGGTTCGATGCTTCTCTCTACCAATTTTGTTTTTATCAATCACTAAAGATGTATCCGATTCAGAGACTAGGCCTATGTCATGCAAAACGCTAGAGGCTATGGCAGCCGTGGCTTGAAGCGATACCCCAAATCTTTGGCTTACTAATGCGGTATTTGTAAGTTTCCTTCGCATTTGCGAAGAGGATAAGGTCGACGGTCAGGGATTGTAGCCGTAGTTATCAGGTTCAGGTTCCTTATCCACATCAATTGCCTCATCATCGTCTAAGAACGTTGATGTTGACAAGGGCTCATCACCATCAGGCTGCGACAAGCAGGACGCAGTAAATTTAGAACCAGTAAGGAATTGTTTTGCGTTCCTTCCGGCACGTGCTTGAAGCTTTTTGGTTTCTCGCAAAACGAGCGATCCAATGCACATTAGACGCTTTGTTCTTTGATCAGCAAGAAATGTCTATTCCTTAACGGGGACCTTGGATTCCTTCGGGCAATTGCACTCTGTAAACGTGGAGCACTTACAAGCTGCTGTATCAAAAAGAAAGCGTGATTCTTCTTTAAACTTCTCCACCCTTGCTTTAGTTATTATGCTTTTCTCTATTCTTTTATAAACTGCCTATATATTGATATATTTCTTGTGATATGCATGAATCATATCAAGAACACGTTTCTTTGAAACTGTCGGAATGGAAGCATCAGAATACAACATTTGCAGCTTTACAAAAACTTGTTCTGCGATGGAAGAAAATGCGGGTTCCTTTTTATTTGTTGTTTCAGATCCAAGGCGCCATCTTTCGTAAATGCAACATTTAATAATATCCTCGTATGTTGGAAGCATCCTTCCAAAATCTGTCGGTGATCCGAATATTGGGCAGTCTAAAGCTCCTCGCTTTGAAAATTTTGAAGATTTTGCCATGTTTTGTTTATGCTCACTGCGAGCTCAGTTCAAGACCTGTAACAAAAAAAAATTTCATCTAAACTTAAATAATAAGCTTAATTATTATTATTGGTAAATAATAAAAATAATAATTTGGAAAATCTGCTGCTAAAATAATTATATTTATATCTAAAGATATAATGAGAAAACAGTGTATTTGTCGATTTTTGGGTAATTTCAGGCTCCTTGCCAGAACAGAAGATATTGTTCATGGGACGTCAAATCTTCCACAGTAATTAACCATACATAGGTGCAACTTTTACACATTACCGCAAAGTGCTGTGACACTTAAAAAATAGAAAAAAAAAATAAATAAGTTTTGGCAATTTTTCTAAAATTTTGAAATTTCACGCCCCTTGCCAGGGCAGAAGACGTTATCCTAGGGTGGTGTAATTTTGCACATAAGTTACTTATATATAGAGGCAACTTTTCCGCACTACCCCATAAGCATCATCAAAAATTAGTTTTTTTCGATCGCCTATCTGATCATGTTGGACTATCTATTAAAAAGTGATCATGAAACCTTACCCATAAGAATAGGAAATAACACAGAATACTGTTTCTAATTGCGTTAATAGTGCAACATAATTTTACTTGCTTAAAGTTTCCCGTTCTACTGATTTGCCCAACTTAAATAAACTCTAACTACTAACCAAAACATTTTTGTATGGTTGTCCAGTTATGTTTATTTTTAGGTTTTAAATGATATTTTTTTAGAAGTTTTATTAACTAATTCAAAAATGAGTCTAAATTGTGTTTGTAGCTAATGATGTTTTTAGAAAACAAAAAATTATAAACCAAGACTAACCGATGATGAGTGAAAAAAAATCTCTTGGAATAATCTTCTGCACGCCATAGGCAAAACAAAACTGTCGAGTTAGTAAAAATCAGAAGTGTACAAAAGTACCAAAAAGACCGTAGTCAGAAAAACTTCTTGAATACAAAAATACTTTTAGTAAAATTTAGCTCGTGAAAGACGTCTTAAAAAAGATAGAGATAGCATGAGTATAACGAATAGACGAGAAAGAAACGGACCAGGATCAGTTAAAGAAATTTGATAGATACCAAAAAAAATTAAGAATTTATAAAAAGGGTATTACATGTGTACATACTCAAACCATATGCAAATTTGGTGTAGAACTAAAGAACATTAGCGACATACTAAGCAAATACTTTCTACTGCTATGCAAGAATAGTGCAAAGCAATTTAGAAACTTGCAATATTTGATTGAATTTGTAATTCTGTTTAGTTATTGTATCACTAGTCCAGAAAGCGCTATTTTGCGAGTATGAGCATGTTTGTAGGCCGAGGTGAAGCCGAGGCCTTCAAAAAGCGAATACTCGCAAAATACTTTTGGGACGTGTGATACACATTTTTTGTGCTGACCTTTATAGTATAAATTAATTAAAAACAGTTATTTAAGTATTGATTTTTAATAAAATTTAACATTGGTTGATAAAACTAAAACCTGTAATGACAAAATACATTTTTTTATATGAATTTGACAATTACATAATCTTATTACAGTTTTACTTATATGAAATTAAAACCTTTGTTGTTTTTAGCAATTGTAAGATATAAGCAAATTTGTTATATTTGTTTAAATAAACTTTGTTAGTGCTACTCTAAATAATAACATAGATAATTGTGTATATTAATAAATCTGACAAATTGACAGATGACGTTTAATTGATTAATGATTACTAGTGCCAACTTTTAGTTATAAAATTTTACTACACTTTACCGGCCTAGGTCGGAAAAGTAAAATTTCTGACCGATTATGATGCCTGTAAAATACGTCAAAACGGACGGAAGCACAAAAAATTGCTTTGAATTGATCTGCTAAGAGTTGGTTTAATATGGTACTTTTGTGAAAACTTTCAGTTTCTTTACTTGTTTGCTTTACTTTAATTTTTAAATTGATTTTCAATTTTATTCAGACGTTTAATAAACGTACGAACTAGGTAGGTATACCGTGATTCGGATAATCATTGATTGATAATGCAAAATGTCACTGAATATGTTTATAATAAATTTTTTTGGTGAATAATACTACAATGATAAATAAAAGTTTTTTGGTACTTCATAAACAATACGTTGTTCTCTAAATACAAGCAGAATTAATTAAAATAATTTGTTTACATTTACTTGAACAACAAAGCTAATTATTTATCAAACAATAAAAAAATTTTAAATACAAAAATATATAAATGCGCAAACACAAACAAATACCAAAATAATGATAAACTTTTATGTCTTACATGAAATGTGAAATACATTAGAACACACAGTCTTTCCAAATTTTAAAATCAAACTTAAATAATTCTTTTTTAATTGTATAGTATTAGCGTTGATGAAATCGTAAACCGTAAAACCGCTTTTTTTAGTGGCAAAACATAATTATTAGTGAAAATAATTAATTTAGAATAGAATTTTGAGATTAAAATACTTTTTTTTCATCCTTCAAATAAATTTTGCGCATAGTTTTCGCAAAAACTAATAAAAAGTAGCCAATTAACGCAACTATCGATTTTTTAAATTTTAACAATTTATATTACAAAAACAGCAAGATTAAACTGGTTATAATGGTGTACAGCTTAAGAAAACAAGGTTTTTTGTACTTGATGTATTTCAAATTTGTCTATCAAGATAATCTTTTACTATTTACAATGTTTTCCTTTATATATAAACTTAATTAGTTTTAATAAGATGAGAAACTAAGTTGCTGCTAAATTAAACTAATATATTAATTACATCCTCTTATCTTTGGTCATATTACTGGTTATAAGTTGTGACAAATCTAACAAAAACACGTAATTCGACGCCAACACAATCACAGAAAAACGTAATAAAAAACACTATAATAATCTAGTATAAAGTAGATTATCTGCTTCATTAGTTACTTAGCTACGTGTAATTCATTATAACTGTTAATCGAAATCCGCAGGTGACAATTAATTATGCTTCATTTATTTAATGTGTCGGATATAAAATGTTGCAATAACCATAAAGAATTATTGCGTATTACGTAATTTAATTAAACAATTTTTTTAAATTTTAATTACTACGTAAGGAATTAAGGAAACGCCACACAACGAAAACAAAGTTCCAGATCCAAATTTATTTATTCGAAGTATGGAAATCCGTAATTATCGTAAGTGGTCAAATATCCGGTAACAAATTGTCGGATATGGAAAAACAATTTATTTGTAATAACAAATGGATTTATTTTTTCTGACGTTTCACTGTAGTGTCTTTCGTCTGTGTGTAAACGTTGTTACATATTTTGTATCCATGTGATTACTATTATCCATTACCGTTCTTGAATATTAAATAAGATTTGTTACAACTTTTATTTTTATTTAATTACAAAGCTGTTGACATTGACAAATGGTCAACAACAATAAATAAATGGAAAGTTTGAGAAAAATTAAAATTAATTAAAATACAAATACAGGTAAAGTGTGTCTACCAAAGGACATTAGTTTAAAAATTTATAACAATTAATTAATCTACATATGTATTATCGTAATATGTTACATACTTCCTATAGAAACAGAAAGCATTTGGTTTTGTTTAAATTTTAATACTTTTTTCAAATATTTTTGTTAAGATGTAGATTCAGTTTGTAAATACTAAAACAGATATATGAATAAATTTTAAAAAAAGATACAAATGTTAGAAATTTTAAAAATAATTGAGTACCTATAAAGCTCAACGTCTTTGTATGGTAAATAAAAAGTTTCCGACGAATTTAGAACGTTTTAAAATTGATAGTATAAAACAAGTATAAAAATTCTTATAGATTGTCACATTAAACGCCTACCAACAAATTTAACGATCATAAGTTTTTAGTCGGACAAACAGAAAAGACCTTTAGTACCTCTATATATTTTGTTAAAATTCTTATTTAAAAGGTACGTTGCGACGATATTGGTAGAAAAATTTTGATACAGTCATATTTTAATTGTTTTCTAATTTAGTTGATTATAGTTAAGAAAATACAATTTTTTGAGGTTGTAAAAGTTTAAATATACAAGGTATTTAATTAAATACTAGGTCACATCAAATAAACATGTATTAAATGCTAGGTAAATGTATTATTTCAAGTTTACAGAAGTCTGTCTTATTTGGAATGTGTAAATAATGCAAAAAAAATTAGTTTTGAGTAAATGTTTAGTGAAATGTCTTAATTTTTTTACAAACAATAAATTTTTAGACGACACGTTAATTAATATTATTAGAACCTGTACCTTAACAAAAAAAATTATTATCATAACCGTGCACCTTGTATTAGAAAACAAAGTGGCATAATACACATTTTAAAAAAATCATCAATTGTTACGAGAATTTCCTTGTAACTTAAATGCAGGCAACTAGCTCAGTGTGATTTGGTAAGCGGGTCGCAAGTCTCGCTGTGCTAATACTACAGTCAGTTAAAAAGGCGCCAAAACGTGTAAATGTCATCCAGTACAGACTTTGTTTAATCTATTGATCACTATAAAAAACAATTTGCAAAACACAGGTTCTAACAATAATATATGTATTTCCAACAAGAAAGAATACGAGTTAAAAAAAGAGAATGAAGTAGGACAACAATAATTAAATAACAATTATAGATTCGTCGACAAATATCACAGTCTATAATATTGATGCAAGCCGTTTTAATTACGCATTTCATTTAAGAATAAAAGTATGCATGGTAAATAAGCTTTTGTATGACGGTTATGTTATGTGCCTTTGGCTTTGACTGCGTTCAAATGATCGAAGAAAGAAAGATCCATGTCCAGTCAATGTACTCAACGACAATAGATAAAGTTAAAGATGATTCAAAGTTTGCGACTGAAAGTAAAATGAGTCAGTATAATCTACGTTTTAATTACATAAAATAAGTTATACGCTTAAGGCTGACGGTTAGTGAATGAAATTAAATACTGTAACCGGTCCTGCGTTGTGATGTTGATTTTGTTTACAACACCCTAGGCAGCTAAGTGGAGAAATTACCACTCGTAACACAATTAAAATGTATAATAAAATAAATAATTATTTATATTTACATTTTATAACACACAATAAATACAAATTATACTCCAAATTAAATTCGATAAAATAAGTAACACAATAACAGTTCAGGAAAATTAAAATGAAATTAATTCGGGACGACTCGATATATCCCTTTCATCGCGCCTTCACTTAGCTCGTACACGACTCGGCGTCAACGTTGTTTAAGCTAAAACAAATTAAAAATGTGGTGTTTATTCCCGTGTTTTCCGGTCCTTGATTAACGTAAATCCTCTTGCCAGCGGTGCCTTTTCTTGTGTTTATCTAGATAACTAAAACCGGTGATTTGACAGGTAAGTTTTTACACAATCTCGTCAAATTGTTCGAACGTTGACCTTAGATGCTTTTTACTACATTTTGGTTAAATTCGGTAGGGTCTGGAATACTTGGGGGCCAGTTTTTCACTAGATTTCTTAAATTTTTTGGAAAATGGTCCTATCTGGTTTTGTAGCACATCAGTCAGGACAGCTACTTTTGGTACAGATACGCTGCATCTTTTCTTCAGGCCTGCTTTGATCCAAATTTTGTCTTTAATTTGCTCGTGGTTAAGGGGTAAAATACTTTTGGCCACTTCTATTGCTTTCTGGTTTGGACACAGGAAATCCAAGCTAATCAAAAAGTCGGCGCTAAAGTTCGCTAACAACTGACATTCTAAGCGAAAATCTTGTAAGCCCATTTTATTTGTAACCGCATAATTTCCGCTAAAAATTCACATATGTTGTCGTTGGTTAGTTGCACTATATTCCGTTTTTTTTTGGCGGTTAAGAACCTTCAACGAAGAGTTTTTGTACCGCCTGGCTAATGTAGCTCATCGCGGCGCCGGTATCTACTAGAGCCTGAAACTCTTGTTTTACGATGGTGACAGGTACAACCAATGGATTATTGACGACGACGGGTACGGTTTGTCTTTGCTTAGAATAAAAATTTGTTACAAGCTTTAGGTCTTACGAATCTTGCACGGCCAACTCACACAGTTGGAGATAGGGGAAGTTCAAGAGAATAATAAGTAAAGGCGCCAGATCATTTACAATTAACACTTCTGCCTCGATCAAGACAGATTTAGGTTCGTAATTCTTGTTACTTTGATGTTCGGGTAACCACAATAAAAGAGAAAGGTATGTTACCATAAAAGAAAGATTAACAAGTATAAAAACTTTAATTTAGTAACGTAAATGATTAACACAAGTATATCGAATTCTCAGTGCATAAATGCCAGCAGTATTGGCAACACACAATACATATGTAGGTTAAGTCGAAGCAAACAGTGAAGAAAATTTCGTAGTAAATATTGTTTGTACACAGCATGCGATACACACAAAATAATTAATGAAACTACCTTAATGGTATTAAAACAATGATAGTAATTACGGAATTAACACTAGCCAAAGTTCCGTGAGTGACTTTTCTGACAGTGATAAAATAATTAAATAAACTTACCCACAATCCAGTACCTACTTAGTCGAAGAAAACGTTTTCCCCGGCAAGTGAGCCTGAAATAAATTTGAGTACCAAATCGTGTCAACACAATGACTCACGAAATCAAGATCTACAAAATTTTTAATTATTGCTAAAAGGAAGTACACATAACATAACCCGATTGTCGAATGCTGTTGTACACATTCAATGAAAGTTGGTTTCGCAGGTGTTTACCGCATGAGTAGGATCTCGAAGAAAAGTGATTGTCTTCGGTTTTTTTAGTTTTAACCGTAGGCCGTATATATAGAGTTATACTCGTCCCATAAAAGTATTAATTATTAATTTTTATTAATTAATCCCACATTATTCTTTATTGAATAGAAACATGCGGGCCAAAACGTGGTGAAACGGCTATCAAATTAAGAAGCAATTACAAAGAATTCTAATAAAACGGAAGTAACTATCTTACCCTGTGACGACTAAATTATTTTACAAGCGTAATGAAATTATAATCTGATTTCCATTATTGAGGATGTCATTTGAAATTTTCTTTAAGCGGCACAGGCCATTTTATGCAGTTGACAGCTTAACGATTTTGTTGTTAACAGTCACAAGAAAAGATCGGCAGAGGGCGTCAAAACCGGAATCTAATTTTAATTCAATATACAGGGTATTACGTTATAAAAAGTTTGCACGTAACAAATTTCTTACTCTAACTAAGAGGCTGGGTTATTTCTCGAGCTTTAGACGGCTGCTGGTATTGGTGAAGACTTTTCTCGTACAGATTCTGGCTTGGAACGGTTCCTCGAAAACAAATCTTGTATGGCACCGATAGGTGCGGCTTTTAAGGGTACTCCTGCTGTTACTTGTATACTGAGACAAGAAGGCTTACTGACTAAACGTTTTCCGATTTGGAGAAAATGTAGCAGACGGGATTTCCATTCGTTTTCGTCTCCTAATTTGAATGCTTTCAGTTTTTGCATCAACTGTTCAGGTCGCATATTATTAATCTATCTGGACCACATCTTGGTTTAGGATACGGTTTTCGGAGTAACTTCTAAGTGTATAAACACTGTGGATTTTTGGTACGGGATGCTCGAGCACCAACCAAAATGTCTACAAATGAAATTAATTATTTACTTACAGGTATTGCAGGTCAGGTACTGGCGGTTCCGAAGTCCTTGCTTAGGCGCCAAATGTAACCGGTGCTGTGTTGTGATGTTGATTTTGATCACAACACCCTAGATAGCTAAGTAGAGAAATTACTAGTA
The DNA here is from genome assembly GCA_035610365.1 of Aquatica leii. Taxonomy (NCBI): domain Eukaryota; kingdom Metazoa; phylum Arthropoda; class Insecta; order Coleoptera; family Lampyridae; genus Aquatica; species Aquatica leii. The sequence continues at coordinate 18,355,124 of CM069434.1, read as the reverse complement.
ACACAATTAAGACGTATAATAAAATAATTATGTATCTTTACATTTTATAACACACAATAAATAAAAATTAACCTCCAAATTAAAAAAGGTACAAGTCATCTTTCGTCATTTCTGATTTTATAACTCTACAGGTTACATATTTTTGAAACAGCCATGTATAAAGGCAGTATGGCAGCTCTATGAAATTTGACTAATACTCTAAGTCTGTCTTTCCCAACACAACTGGTAAAAGCGTAATAGAAATAACTAACAAGGAAAATCTAACAAAAAGAAAAACTAATTACATTTAGCGGACCGGCTTTAATACACCGATATTCGCAGCGGTTTTGAATAGGTAAAGAAAGAATCATTGGCTATTCTTGGCTGTATCGCGCTTATCCCTAACCGTAAAGATTTAAAAACCAATAGCGGAGCACAAACCAGTGCAGTCGTGAATTTTACTTTAAAATACTATTTTTGACAAATACAAAAATAACGAGATGTAACACAGTAATAAATAGCATCTTTATGACAAAATAAGGAGTAACTAGCGTCAAAAAGACGAAACCGAAAGGTGCGTGCCAAATAATGCGCACCTTAAATCGTTTTTATGTCGCAGGTATGCATCACCAATTCGTTTTTGAAGCGGCGTGGTTAAATAATGTGATCAACTTAAAACACTTACGGTAAACTTCTATTGTTTTTTAGTTTTAAAAAAACATTTTTAAGAGGTGATAGCATCTAAAAAGCTTTAGCTCTCGTATTTTAACCTTGATTCTACAGTTGGTTCAACCAACTTTTCATTTTCTTATTTTAGTTGGTACAATTTCTATTTTGTCACCCAGAACGATAAAAACATTTTGCTTCCTCTCAAACGCTGCAGTCATGTTTTTATTTAACTTTTGTTATAGAATTTAGTTTTTTTTTGACACTACTTCTTTAATTTTTTTTGTCTGCAACAGCGTTAAAATCCAAAATATGCAAAATCATTGGTTTACATGCAGTATTATTCTACAGATTAAAATAGGTCAGAAGTCTTCAAACATTGCACATTCAGTTCAATAGGGCCGTAACTGGAAATTTTGTTTTTGTTTTACAGAAATGCAAAAAATAAGATCGACCAAAAGATATCAAGCTAATATCAAATGTAGCTATATAACTAATTGCTACTTTTTTGATTGAAAAATATTTTTCAAATACCTTTTTCATTCATTCAAATTTTCGAAAATTAATTTTTTTATAAAATATAATAATCTGTCAGATGTGGCGGTAACGAACATTTTACAGGTTCAAGTTTGTTAATGAAAGTAGCTTAATACATTGATATTCTATAAATAAAAAACATTCTGACAAAGTTTTTATTACATTTACAAAATTTATCAAAATGAGTTTACTTTAGTTAGTTTACTTTAATAATTAGGTTTTTTTACATAATTTCAAAAATCTTATGTTTTTTTAGAAAATTTAGGCGGCTTGGTAAATTCCTTTTTCAAACTGTATTTGGTATTTGCAGACTGTCTTCTCTGCTTATCGCAAACTTCAATCCGTTCAAATATAGCTCGTCAAAGTCTTAATCTTTTTCTTCCTGTCTAAGAACTTGTCCCGTCGTTTTCTAACTTTGCTTCTTATTATTATTTATTATTGTCTTGAGATTAAGATGTTCTATCATCTTTTAACTGGTCTGCCACGTGGTCTCGATTTTTGTGGTCTTTTAATCATTGCTAGTTTTGGAACTCGGTTGTTCTCCATTCTCTGTACGTAATATCTCCATTTTCTTCTATTTTTTACTTACCTAACAACGTCTTGAACTTAGCACCTCTTTCTTGTTTTTTGACTCTTTACTCTATCTCTCAATGTTAAACCATTTATAAATCTCCAAATTTTCATTTCCGTAGTTTTTAACAGTTGTTTTTCTTTACGGTGTCAGCTGTAGTTTCTTTGTCGTAGCTATGCATACACATGTTTGTTTCTCCAAAAAAAATCAGTAAAACTCTTGATATTGCTGTCGCTTTTTTTCGCTTGATGTTTGATTTTGTTATACAAGTTTTGACAGCTAGAAAGGTTTGCACCGAGATAATTAAACTCCATTACTTGTTCTATTGGGTGATTATCTACGATTAATTCACAACGAAGTAGCTTTCTAGATACAGTGAAAGATTTTGTTTATTCTGTCGAAATTTTCAGATTAAAAGTTTCTGCTGTAGTGTTGAATTTGAACAGAATTTTTTATAGATCATCTTCTGTTTCGTATATTATAACAGCGTCATCTGTGTTACAAACTATTTTTATTTATATATATTAACAGTGTTGCGCTCAGACTGCCGCTCTGTCGTATACCTGTGGAGACTGGTTATTTCTTCCATTATTACTAGATTTCTTTTGATTGTCGTTTTTGTGTTGGTATTTAGTTCTTTCACAAGTGTTATAATTGTATATCAAATGTTGTGTTCAGCCTACAAAAAAGATGTTGCCTGGTATGTCGTACTCGATTGCTTTTACGTCATTTGTCTGACTATAAATATGGCAACAATAGTTGACTTATTAGAGTGGGAATCTTGTTGTTCTTCTTGTGGCTGTATTTGTTCGTTTATTTTATTTGGTATTAGCTTTGTAAACGGTTTTGATGTGCATCTAAGCAAGCAGATTCCTAGCTAATTTTGTGGTTTTGTTTATGATCCTTTTTAATATAAGCATCTATTGGTTATGGGTAGATTTTGTTTAATAGATAATTTCAAACACCTTTGTTACTTTTTTAAGTTGTTCCTAATATTGTTGTTTTAACTGTAAATAGCTATAAACGGTAAAGTTGATTTTACACCCAGGAAATTCAAAATAGTTTTGTTTAAAACTGCGCGATGAAACCACAATGTAAAGGACATTGGGGGTAAAGCCATCAAACATTGCTAATCGTTACCTCTGCCATACATAAATATAAAGCAATAGGGTTGTTAATACAATTGTGGGAATTACATTAGAGCGTATCTTCTACTGCTGATGAGCCCCAAAAGGGCGAAACGGCCGTCCAGTAGTTCATTCTGGTGGCATTTGGACAATTTTATTAAAATTGCTTTACCCACAATGTTCTTTACGTTGTGGTTTTATTTCGCAGTTTTATTCAAAACTATTTTGAATTTCGCGGGTGTAAAATCGACTTTAAACGTTTTACCGGGGTTGTAGCTATTTACAGTTATCTTTGATACATAGTAACTCACACTATGAGATGGTTCTGCCATCAAATGTTGCTAATTGTTGTTTTTTTTTGTGTATTGTAGCATTTATCGTATTTCTTACTTTAATGCATTGTTCTCTAGTGCTTACGTTGTTGTTGTATAAAATATATGTTTTTTTCTTTTCTTTCCCTAGCAGTTTGAGTTCCGGTGTAAAACATAGTTTGAATTTTTGTCATTTATTAATTTTAATTCTTCTTTGTCATAAAGATTCTTGTGCTGCAGATATTATATTAGTGGTTAATTTATTGAATGCTATATTACTGTTATCAGTTTCATCTATTCCGTTTATTCATACTTTGTGTCTTGAGCCTTTGCTCATATAAGTGTTGAATGGAGATATTACTTAACGACTCTATGTTTAACTTTTTGCCGGTTTTTTCCTTTTTTAGTACGATGTTAGGTTTTTAAGTTTACACAGAACCAGATGTTTTGTACCTATGTTTGCTGATGTCAGTACTCGAACATCTAATATTTGCATTGAATAGAAGTTCCAATTTGTTATTATAAAGTCAATCATAGGTTTTTGTCTTTTGTGAATTTTCAAACGTATATTTGTATTGTGGTTTATGGCAAAACAATTTATTGTTAATTTTAAATTGTTCTGTGCACACATGCAAATCAGAAGTTCCCCATTCTCAACGCTTATTATTTGTGATTTAATGTCAATATTTGTGTTTAGTACAAATTTTGCTGTTTGATCATTAACGTAATTGCACTCATATATGTAATTTTCATATTTTTCGTGTAGCAATTTTTCTCTAGGTGGTCTCTGCTTCTAATTCTTGTCTGATTGTCTCATTGTTAATTTTGTACATTATTGACACTTCTTTCACTGTTATTAGATGCTTCATATTCATCGCTTCCAGTTTTTGCTGATTAGCTTGTGTGAGCACCCAACTTTCACAACCGTATGTAAGGATTGGTACAGATATAGTTTGGTAAACAGTAATTTTTGTTTTTTTGCTTACTTCTTTTTTTTTGCGATAAAGGAGTTATTCAGTGGATGGTATAGTTTTGCTGCGCTGCTTATTCGTTCTTTTATCTTTTGTTCTATGGTTCCGTTTCTTTGTATTTGCACCTTCAAGTATTTAAACTAGTTTAGGTACTTGTTCTAGTTTTTTGTTAGCCAATGTTTTATTTGTTTTCTTTCTTTTCTTGTCTTATATGCATAACTTTAGAATTAGACGTGTTTATCTTCATATTTTTCTTTTAACTGTTCTTCCCACATATTTCATATACCCTGTAGTTTTTCTTCCTCTTCGGCACATATCATTTAAATCGTCTGCCAATGCACATTCTCAATCAAAAAACCCTATGCACACTTTCTAATTTTTTTAAATTTTGGTTATTATTTGGTTTATCATGTGTACTCCTTCCTTTTCTGAATTCACTTTGCTTTTCTTCTTACTGATGCTCTACTATTTTTCTTAACCTTACGTTCACTATTCATTCATATATTTGTTTTACTGTGTTTAGTAACGTTATTCTTCGATAATTTTTGAATTCTTTCGCATCGCCTTTTTTTGTACACTGATACTATTACTCCGATTTTCTAATCTTTTTGTATTTTTTACCATTCCAAATTCTATTGAATAACACTTTTAAGATATTAATACTTTTATTAGCCATATTCTTTATTATTTTACATGTTATTCTGTCGTGCTTTCCAGATTTTCCTGCTACATCAGAATCTCTGATAGGTATTTTTTTTGTTTATTAGCTGTTTTATGGTAACATTCTTGATTTGAGATTTGCCTCTCTTCTAGTGCGTTTAATTGCTCAACATGTTTTTTTCCATCGTAGTTTTTCCTGCGTTTTACATAAGAAAATTGTTTTACCTAAGACTTTTACTGTCGTCGATTGCACCCAGGTTTTTTTATTTAGGTTTCGATAATCCTGTGCCCATACCTTATTTCCTTCCTTAAAATGTTTGTATTTCTGATCTTTTTGTGTTTTTTAGACATTGTTGTTTGAGGTTAAGGTTAAATCAAATATCGTCTTTAACTTTCTTTCGATCATTAGCTTTGACGGACTTTCACCAGTGAAACAGTGTTCTGCATTTCTATACATCATTAAATATCTTGCAATTAGTGCTTCCATCGGTGTACTTTTGTTTTTCTTGTCTATAAGTGCCGCCTATATTCCTTTTTTTAAATAAAATTAAAGGGTAATACGGTGCAATTGTTTTGTGCTTAACACCATTGTTTTTATAAATGATTCAAATTGATCTAATACCAGTTGTGGTCCGTTGTCAGATACAATTAAATTGGGGGTTCCCTAGCGTGAACAGTCCTCTCTTCTTTTCACTATTATTGCTTTTGTAGTGATTGATGTCATACCGTAAATTTCAGGTCATTTTGTTTATGGGTCTTGCATAATTAAATAGTGACAGTTGTTTATCAGTCCTAGGAAATGAATATGCATTCTCCCGTTCGGTTGTTTAGATGCAAACCAGGGTGTAGTCAATCATTTGGTTGCATCACCTGACGTCTGTTTACATGGTATACAGGAATTTTGTAAGGTTTTTGATTTGTTGGTCTAATTTTGGCCACCAGAAGTATGATCTTGCTATTGATTTCATTTTTACAATTTTAAGGCGACTTAAATATAATTCGTCCATCAATACGTTTTTTAATTTTGTCGGTGTGATGACTCTGTAGCCTCATAACAAACAGTTTTGTTTGCCGTTTATTTTGTTTTTTCTGATCCAGTATGGTTGCAAATTTTTGTCTTCTACGGATTCTGGCAAACCATAATTAACGTAATGTAATACTTTGCCTAATAGTAGATCTCTTATCGTTTCTGTTACAATTCTCTTGTTGTCGATCAGCATCCCTACTGATAAGATCAGGTTTATTGTATTGTTTTTATTGTCTTTATTCTTTGTGTTTGCATCAATTGAACATCTATTTAACATATCTGCAACTTTATTATCAACTCCTTTTACGTAAATAATTTTGTACGTGAATCCAGATAAATATAGTTTTCATCTATGCAATCGGCTTAAACTCATTGGTGGAATTGCACATTTTTCACCATATAAAATTTTGAGCGATTTCTGATCTGTTTGTATCACAAATTCTTTCCCAGTTAAATAGTGATATATTTTTTTTTACTGCCCAGAATATTGCTAATCTTTCTCTGTTTAATATAGAATAATTCTTCTTTGCACTTGTTAAAGTTCTAGAAATGTAAAGAACCGGCCTGATGTCGCCATTTTTCCATAATACTTGATATATTTGGAACGAATTTTCCATAATAATTTACTAAACCTGAAAAACTTTTTATTTGTGTATAATTCGTTGGTCGTAGAGTTTCTATCATTGCTTTCACTTTGTCATCATTCTTTCTCAGTCCATGTTCAGAAATAGTATGTTCTAAGTATTTAATTTCAGTTTTGAAAAATTCACTGTTTTTTCTTAGTTTTTAATCCTGAGCTTGTCAATTTGTAAAAAAGATTTCTCAAATTGTTTTCGTGTTCTGGTTTTGTTCTACTTGTTACTATTACATTGTCTATGGAATTCGCAACTCCTTCTAGGCTTTGGAGTGATTGCTCAAGCGTGTTCTAAAATATTGCACTTACAGGTGTCACTCCAAATGGAAGAGTATTTACTTTGAATAATTCCTTGTGTGTTGACCAGGTTAATAGTTCTGCCAATTCTTCGTCTAGCTGATTGTAAGCATTGTTTAAGCCTATTTTTGTAAAACTTTCGCCATTTGCGAGTTTTAAAAATATATCCTCAATTTTTGGAAGAGAGTAACGTACGTTATTAATGACTTTGTTTACGACGACTTTATAATCTCCACAAAGTCTAATCGCTCTATCAACTTTTAGTACTGGTACCAGTGGTGTACTTCAGCTGCTTGCTTCGACGTTCTCTCTGCAAGTTTAATTTTTTTTTTATCTTCTCTTTATATGCAAGAGTAACAAGACGTGGTTTGAAAAATATGGGAATTTTAGACCCCTTTAGAGATATTGTAAAAATTTTATATTTGAAACCACCTAACTTGCCGTCAAATAAATCTGTAAATTTGTTTAGTATGCTATCTATTTTTAACATCTCTGAAACTAACTTAAAATCAAATTTTTGCAAAAAGTCTCGGCCTAGTAAGTTTTGATTTCCGCTTTTTACAATATATAAAATATAATCAGAAGCAATAATGTTTTTATACCCTAAATTAACATGCATTATTCCTAATGTTTTAACATTGTTACTAGAATAGTCTCTTAGTTTTACATTACTTGGCGCAAGTGAACAATTTTTAAAGTGTTGATTAAAACATCGGTCCGTTATAATTGATACTGCAGCACCACTATCTACCTGCATTGATAATTGTATGTCATTTACGGTAACGTTTGCGTTGATCTGCCTGTTGGTATTAAGTGAAATATTATGAACTGTTTATACGTTTAATTCTTCCTGTTCGATGCACTTCTGTGATTTCTTACTCCTACATACTTTGGCTAAATGACCTATATGATTACATAAATTACATTTATAATTATTATACTTGCAAATTTGATTTCCAGTGAGTTGATTACTACATTTGTTACAGGACCATTTTCCTCTACTTCATGGCTCCGTTTTTTGGTTTGAAATTTTTGTGGGTGTTCTTGCTTGTAGACTTTTGTTTATCTCGGATCCAATTAACTTTACTTCACTCAGCTGACATTGCCACTTTTTTTGCTAATGTTATCTCTACCAGTTTATCGAGTGTAGTTGTCGCAACCTCTGCACTTTCTTCGCGCAATCGATCGCGTACTCTTCTCTTTTTTATTTGTTGTCAAATTATGGATTCGTGCATACCATTTATTTACTGGTTCAGAGTCTTCTTGTCGAGCTTCATAAAATTTAATGTTTTCTCTATACACACACGTGGCTGGAGAAAAATGAGATTTCAGCATTTTGCACAGTTCCTCAAACGTTTTGTCTTTGAGAATTTGTGGCGTACAAAAGTCTTTTAGTGTTTTGTACGTTTTACTACCAATCAAGCTGCTACACGATTGCTGCTGTTTTCTGTATCTTCTATTTCATCAATTACCAGGAATTGCAGTAACTGTTCCTGATACAGTGCCCAGTCATTGGATATTTCATTGAATGGCTTCATGCAACCAACTTTTTCCATTGCGTTTATAATTATGATTTTTAATTATAATAATTTTTTTTATTCTTCTCGTTTCCATAGTACTTTTCTTTACGTGTTTACAAATCGTTATATCCCAATCTCGTCGCCAATGTAATATTTCATTATTAATTTATTTAACTCAACTTTTCAAACCGTGGTTTACACTTTTAAAACTAAATTATCATTAGAAGATTTATTCCAAAGTATACAAAACAGGGGACGTCTATTAATACTAATAATAAAGAACAATTAAATACAATGTCGTGAACTTACGTTTACCGCTTCGATTTGCTGCCTACGTAACTGTTGCCAACTTAACTGTTGCCAACTTGAGCTGCTGCATTATAGACACTATGGTTTTTTTTGCTAAAATTTAACCTTTCATTACACCAAGATAAACTTAGAATCGGATTCTACAACTAAAATTATGAAAGGTAGAAACATTTCCCACTTCACACGTGTCTAACCGTTGGTAGATCAATTCGAATTCAGTACAATTAGTTTGAAGTGAAGACCTCCGCGTTACTGCAAAAAAGGAATTACACTATCTGTTGCTAACTACAAAAATTTTTCTGTTGTATAGTTTTACGCATTTAACGTTATTAATTGTGTTTAATTTTACAACCTGTGTTATGTACTTTTTTGCATATTTTTAAATAAAGCCTTTAGTTGTATTTAATCATGTAAAGCCTTTAGCTACATTTATTGTATCTATATAAAAACATTAATTAATATTTTAGTTTCAATTGAGTATATTATACAGTTTTCAGATTGTTTTGCAACTGCATATTACTGTTTATGTTGACTTGATCCGATCGAGTAGCCTTAAGCATTAGTCGTATTCAAGGCCACTGTTGCCAAATTTAAATCGAGGATTGCAAACTTGTACTCTTTGTAAGTGTTGTAATATTAATAAAATAGCAATTATATTTAGCTACCACGTTAAGCAACTTCAGGTTTAAAAATCTTACGTAATTACGTCTTATTATTTGCGAACTAAATTTTTGCGACTGCATACAACTGTTAATGTTTGATCGGTTTTGTTATATATTTTTGATTCTGTTTTTGATTGCTCGTAATTAATATTTACTAAATTTTCTTATTTATTTAAAAAGCAAAAGTAGTAGCACACAATTGTTAACGTTTAACCGATTTGTTTTATGTGGCCGTGCCTAGTGTTTACTGAATTTGTTTTGTTTGAGTTTAAAAATATATCCAATTAATTTGTTATGTTTCTGGCTGATAGTTGTTTGCTTTTATTTTAATTTCTTTGACAGTGCGTTCATCTGTACCCTTGGTGTTTCCGAACCAAGGATTCCACAAGTACGAGCGTAGTGGCGCTCATTTTTTTAATTTTGCTTTATTCTAGCATTTTCAACCACGCCTACCCACCGACATTTCTAGTTTTTTTTTTAGAATTAAATGTAAATTGCAAAATAAACGTTGTTTATTAAAGACATAAATAATTCTTTTGCAACTTTACTGTTTTTAATTTGTTTTTTTTTTCGTTTTTAATTTTTTGTTTTGTCTTGTTTTGTTAGATTTTATAATTATCTTAAACATATTCTTCAAGTTTTTTCCCCGTATAGAAATAAAGTGATAGTTGTAGTTTTGCACCTGCGTTTCTTGTGTAAAGTCACTATTTGTAAAAACTTCTTTTGTCAGCAGTTATTTAAACCAAAAAAAAAAACAGTCAAGCTAAGAGTTTGGTAAAGAATTGTTTATTAGAATTTTTAGTTTTAATTGGCATATCGTCAGTGGTTTCTGTTGGTTGCATTTGGTTAGTCTCTTAGCTTTTGTGGTATATCTTTGAACTAAGATTTTTTTTTCACAAGACGTCTACAGGAAATAATGTAATTGAAATTTCAGCAGTCACATACATTACAAAATAAGCTTCTGTAAGCACACTTTGTAAAAGCAGCAGCCTATTTACAGCGGTTGACATTTAAATGATTAAATGAACGCTGAACCAAAAATTTTTGGTACTGTAATATGTACTCAAGTTTTATAAAAGCAATCAACTGGCTGAAGACGATATGTCGTATAAGGTAGATATGACAAAATCTCAACGCAATTTGCCCTGGCTTTGTCTATAACACTGCTTTTGTGTGTGTAGAATAGTCATTCACTAGCAATAACAAACATTTTTTTCTGTTGTAAAAGAATTACCCCGCTTTGTCTTCTTAGACTATCTGGCCTCATCTTTCTTCACATATGTAAAAAATAGTCTTAAAAATATACAAAATTTGTCATTGTCAAACTTTTCAGGTTATATTTTGATTTTTTGGCATATTTAATTTAAAATTTGTTTTTAGGAACGAATGCACGACAAAGTAATATTATAACATTAGTCCATTAAGTTTCAATAAGCTTTAATAGTATTAACTGTTAGCTCACCGACAGATAAACATAAAACGACCTAATCAACTTACTACTATAAAAATTGGTAAATAAAATTATTTGTGAAAATTTTGCATTTTTAACAGCAGTAACCGTCAATAAATAAATTTAACAATAATGATTGTTGACTATTAAAGTTTAAGAAATTATTAAATCCAAATCAATCGTAAACTTGCTATAAAAAACGACGAACAAATTTCTAATTTTCTTAGAACTATAAAATTCTTCATTATAAATCCCAAGTGAATATCACGATTCAGTTTTATTTGAAAACTTAAACTCATTTTGGGGATGCGGCTGTAAGCCATCACGCTCTGCAGATCCATTACCTTTCTCATTTGTCTTTATTGTCTTTCGAATTACAATAACAACCGCCGTGTGTATTTTAAAATTTTTAACCAATTAAAAATTTTAATGAGACAATTATAAGTTTTCAGAACAAATCTAAGGTGTTAGTTCGAAACGATAAGAAGGTAATGCGTTATACCTGTTGTTACTAACGTCGGTTTAGAAACGATTTTATCATAAAAGAATCGTGAAAGATAAATTATTATTTAGAAAAACGTGTAAGAATTTTTAGCTAAAAATTTTTATAAGTAATTACTTTCTGTCATCACATCGGTATGGGTTAAGTGTGCCGTTGGCCTGAAAGACTCCCCTAATCAGCGACATCTTGTCTCCAGCTATTAACTTATATAGCGGTATCAATTCCAACGCTAGTAGTTGCTGATTCCCGCGAGACGCTATTACCCCAAAATTTCTTTTTCTTTAATTTGGTCGTCGAATAAGATGATCTGAGTTTCTTAGAGCGAGCAGCATACGACAAAAACAGTTAAACTTCATAAAATACACTTTCATCTCTGTAAATTCAATTATCGTCTACCGTTTCAAACTGATCTCGAAAACTTCATGTTTCAAACTCATTACAAATTCTAACGGCGATATTTTCATTTTTTCAAACAATTTCTGTTAGCGTCAGTAAAACCGATTTCTTGCCGTTGACACAAAAATGACAACCGCCGAAAAAAATATATCGAAACAATTAACTAAAACGAGACAAGAAAAAATAGAACAGAGGGTGTAATGGACTAAGCCTCTACGACAGAAAAGAAATTAAAAAAGCGGGGTTCGGTTTCACATATAACAAGGGTGGACGAAATATCTACACCAGGGAACACTAAAATTAAGTGAAAGGCATGTTCAATATTGGTAAGAAAATGAATTGCTTGGTTTAGAAGCACAGTAACTTACGCTGTAGATGACACAAAGAACTGAGGGTTTTTTTTAAATTACACTTCTTTAGACTATAGGGTGAGAAAGTGACCGGAAAATGGTATTTAAAATAAATGTGATTGGGGATCTTTCTAATACATGTTTCGAAATTTATCATTCAAAGTTATTTCATTGAAACTTACAGGCTTTTCATTTGCGTTTAAGAATTCTTAGAAATTTCCACGTTAAAAATTAAATTTGCGATTTAGTTGGTATTTAAGAAGTATTTTTTTTTCTTAAGTTTAGGTGAAAGAAAAACAATTCAGTAAGTTAGATGCGATAAACCGTGACTTGACGTCGAACCTTTGACACTTTATCGGATCTTTATATGTGTCTATGGGGTCGACTTTAGAGGGTTGTTCAGTCAGTATAGCATCTCTTGATGTTTGATAACAGAGGCGGAAACTTGTTACAATTTAACTTACATTTTTCTGTCTGTTTCTCAAGTTGTTATAAAAAGTTTAATGAATTGTTTATTGTTTGTTACTGGAAATAATAATTTGGTTTGGTTATTTTGAATTAATTTTGTGCAAAAATATTCATTAATCTTAAGTGTGGAATTTGGTAAAATAATAACTTTAAATTTGTTTAGTAACTAAAATCGTATGAAAAATTACTAGTAATTTATAATGTAATTAAAGCAATTTCCAATAATACATTTAAAAAAATTGTTAAACATAAATATAATAGTTTATTTTAAGTTACTTATCAACGTATACATTAACATTTAACACTTCAAATGTTTGGAATTTACTAAAGTATAAACATTTATTTTATGTTTAATTTTATATAACCTTTAAACCAATGCTTTTAGATTTCGCTAAATTTTTGTTAAATAGAATATTTCTACACAATAGAAAAATATTAGTTAATTCTGAGTATTACAAACGTCTGTTGTGAGTACAGCAAAACTTTAAATGCGCATTACACGAAGATGCCACAAGCCTCTGTTAGTGTATATAATAATTTTCTTAAATTAAAAATATATTATCAAATGTAATAAAAATCAAAAAGAAATTCTAAAGAAAAATTGAGTGTGTAATCTTTACGCGCAATTGAAGTACCTAAAACTTTTTTGTCGTTTGTGACAGATATTACTAAAAAGATTACCCTTAAATTAAAATAAATATCAATTCAGCTTGTTAACTTTTCGTTTATTTTTATTTATTGATGAAAGAGTCAAATGTTCTTGGAATTATGCTATTTTATGTAAAGCTACCCAAACTTTTTAATATCAATACCTTGTGCGATATTATTCAATAAAACTCTTCTTTTTATAAGACTCCATATGGATTTAATTAGATTACGTGTATAACAGAATTTCTTCTAAGAAAATCCAAAAAAACTCAAGAATTATCCTGTTGCAGCAACAGATAGTTCAGAATCGTTTTTAATTAGATATATCCACTGACAAACTACTTATTATTTATCGAAGAAACTAATGACATTATCAATAATGTTTTGTGCTTCGGAATAAACAATTTTTTGGGTTTTACTTTCCATGGATTAAAACTGTAATACAAAAAGTTAATTTAATTTATATAATTATTGGTAGTTTTGTACTAAAATACAATAAATAAATTAATCTGTATTGTAAATTAAATAGACTTTACCTAAAAATACTTACCATATGTAAATTAAAACAGATTTGTACACAAACAAGACAAAAATGCAAAAGTGATATGAAAAGTCAAAATAACAAAGTAAATAGAAACCAAAATGTGTGCAAACAGTTTTGTCTGTAGTCAATTATATATACAAGATAAATAAGTGCGCGTCAAATCGCAGATTGTTATTAAGCACCAAGACCTACGATCGAATTGGTGCTCTTATATAATAACAAAATATTTATTTAGCTAGTTATGGGACGTTTTAAAAATAGTTTCTTACCTGAACACGAAAAAGTATTAGTATTGAACACGTTAAGGACTTAACAAATAAGTTAATGCCTTTAAGCAGACAAAATTTTTGTGTCTTCCTTTCCAATTAACGATAAAGTTAAAATAATATCACTAATTTAATAAAGCAAGATGTCTGCGAAAAGAAAAACTATTATTATTCTTTAATGAAAAAACAGTGACTTATTATTACGAACCGTCAAATCAACAAGTTTAATGAGTGTTGTTAATTTTAATAGACCTCAAATAGAACAATTTTTTAAAAGCTTTGAAATTTTAATGCAAAGGTTTAATTTTACGCCCTATAAATTATGGAATAACATCCGGGACAATAAAAGAGATTGATGTATGAAGACCAAAATCACTCGAGACATAGATATGTACCAAGTGACATAGAAATTAGAACACACAGTAATGATTAGTTTATTTTAATAATATTCTGCATAGGTTTTTTTTTTGGTTGAAACGTTTATTGTTGCATTGCCAAATTTTGATTTTTAAAACACTATGGGTGTCAATTAATTTTTTAGCTACAGTAAGTTTTTGATTATTGTGCAGTACATGTTTAAATAATTTTTTGATTTATTTGTTATGGCTAGAGTGGGAAAACACGCAAATTTCTATCAACTGAGCGAGTTTGCTAAAATATATAGATTGCTACTAAGACGAATAGGAGTTTGAATACTCCCGTGCGCTGTAGTCAGCCATGGTTCTAATAAAGCTAAACACAAAAATCAAGAACAGAACGCCGTGCAAAAACGACAGACCGCAAGGATCCCGCCTTATACTTTTGGCGTTAAAGGACCGTTTTACTTCTATAAGGGCAATTGCAGATCAATAGTTTCCAGAACATGAAAAACCTGTTAGGATGCAAACGATTTATATTTGCGCAATAGGTTTTTGGTTGCGTTCATACCTTCCTCGTTTTGTGTAACCACTCACTCCTGAGCATTGACATAATTGACTGCAATGGTGCAGAAAACGAGTTCAGTAAGACCAGGAATGGAATACGGTTGTCTTTAGCGACAAATTGTGATTTTCTTTAAGTATTCATCATGGCCGAACAAGAGTAAAAAATCGATGAAGAGGCATAATCTAGAATTTTCTGTAGAAAGACATATTCCGCAAGTGGGTGTTATGGTATAGGTGCCTATTACTCTTGGTAGTAAATCACTTTTGGTATTTATCAGAAACACACGTTTCACCTTACCGCAGAATTCTTTAAAATCTATTGTTCTAACAAGACAAGGTCGCATGTATACAGGTCTACGTTAAACTACTTTGAGCATAATCAAATTGATTTGCTACCTTGGCCACCAAGATCTTCAGATTTTTCACCAACTTACCATGTTTAAGTCATTGTAGATTGCAAGATTTACCACATTACCTACAGATTATAGCGGCACTTTGTGACAACGTACAGGTAACATGAAATAAAACTCCCCAGGAAGAAACTGTTCATATCATCTGGAACGCATAGAGCAAGATGAAGTCCAACCGATTACTAATTTTTTCAGGTTCTACTTGCTGGATTTTATTCAAATTTTAATCGTTTACGTATTTTAACGTATTAAACATAAATACAAAATAATAGTAAAATAAACAAATTACTACTGGTTGTTCTAATTTTTATGTCACTTAGTATATGCTAAGAATGTTGCAAGTAGATAAAATAACTAACGCAAAATTAAATTTTTTTAAAATTTTATTTATATTTACAATTTGCTCTAGAAAGCAATAAGTAATTTAGATAAATTCACAAGTAGAATTACATGTAGGATGCAGTCCCATTAGAGAGCTCCTCTAGAAGTTACTTATTAACCATGTGTACAGGTAGTATTGATGCACAAGTTTAGCTAACGTCGGTTCAGAAGATCCAGGGGGCTCAGCTTTCTCATTGGTGTTATTTAGCAGGTTCACAACAAGAGAGTTTATAATAGTTTCTAATTATGTGATGTACCTTGCACATCACACTGTCTTTCACTAGTTTCACTCGAAGATCCCGATGAATGACTTTATTTCTAACGTACCACGGAGCATCTGGCATTGGCCTCAGAGTTTTAGACTGGAATTTCTGCAAAACCCCTAAACTGGAGTTTCCCCGCAGAGGGATTAGCAAGCTTTGTAATGCTAAATTATAAATTAGATCTAAAAAACAAAGAGCGCCAAGAGAATTAAAGATTGAATTAGGGAGATATCGTCTAATTCTACCCGTAGTTGGAAAAGAACAAATAACACGACATAAGTAATAACACAAAATATATATTTATTGTATAGTAATTGTAATTGAAGAGGACGAAGACAGTACTTACGTATAGTTATATAAACGTTGCAAACAATATTACATGGGTAGATATCACAGGCCAAGTATAATTTACGCCTTTTTGACTGGGCAACACGCCGCAGATCAAAGTGCCCCAATCGATCTAACTTTTACATTGAATGAAGGAATTACTTTACTTTATTAAGTTAAATTGCAAGAATGCAAAAATCAAAAGTATAGAGAATCAAAGTGCACCCGATGAGTATGTGACACACAAAAAAAGTTGATCATTAATTGTGATTACGTACGTGTGGCCATTCCAGTAATCGACATGAGCAACGAAGTAAAATAAGAAATGCAATACTTACAGTTGTGTATTATCTAGTCGAGGATTAGCTAATTCCGTACCAGTATGACCTAAGACGTAATATGAAATTTGACACAAAAGGTACATACGGCGTTAGCACAAATAATTTGATTTAATGCATACAATATTTGACATAAAAGAATGCGCTGAGTTTTCTTTTAATTAACTTACACACTTACATAAGTATTTCTCCAAATAAAGTGGTGTTCAACCGCTTAGCCTTCAGCTACCTGACGTCATGGAAAGTTTTTGAAAAACAGGTGTCACAACGTCACTGATCAGATTACAGTTGGAGGGATCGGACCCGGTAAAAAATTAATGTAAGCCTTCAATACAAAAACGTTATAAAATCACATTCAAAATAAGCTTCCACTCAACACTACGTAGAATTCGTCCACATATTCACGTGGAAACAATTTAATAATGAAAGTTTTGTTCGGCCAGAGATACCGTTAAAAACGGTCCGTATTTTACCAAACGTTAACAGGAAATAAATTTGTTTGGCAGCTGACTACGAAAAGTAGACGTGTCGAGAGAACAGATTTTATATTCGAAAAATAATCTACCAACTTCTTAACATAACAAGTTTGATTCTTTTAGTAAAAGTTTATCAAAGACTTTAGATACTATTAGTAACATGCTAATCGTACGATAGGATAACTAGTCGTCAGGCGACTTTCCTGCTTTAGGTATGAGTATTATTTGGCCCACTTTTCATTGGGTCGGTAAATGGCTCAGTCTTAAGATAGCATTAAATATGGTCGTTATTATTATATATCTTTTCTCTGGGAATTGTTGCAAGACTTTACCTGTGATCATGTCATAGCTTGGTGCCTTCTTGAGATATTATTTCTATTATTGTAATTCCGTTTATTAGTAAGCTTAGTTGATCTGGTGTCTCCAAGTGCAGTTGAATTAAAGTTTCTTTATCTGGAGTTAATACAGAGAAAAAATATTAAAAAACAGCTGTTAAATATGCCGCAGGTGCATTAACCTTTTTCTGTGCGCTCCTGGCTCAATTTCTATCAGGTTTTCATATTGGTAAGATTGCTTAATGCGGTTGTTTAAAACTTTCTCGTGGTTTTCCATAATGAGTGATCTATTGCTTTGGTAGCAGATACAGTTGATTGGTAATATTGTATAATCTGTTTTTTTGTTTTGAAGCATTATTTTTAAATTTCGTGTAGCATTATTAAACCTATTTTTACTATACGGTGATTTAGTGTTTTGGCAAATTCGGCAAAGCTTTTTTATTCAGCTATGGGTCGTTTTAGTACCGTAGGCAGGGTAGTATGCACATCGTTTGCTTTTGATAATAGGGTTGCGTCCCATGCCGCACTTTGTATAGTACGATGTAGGTGTTCTACTTCATTGTCGACCTCGTCGGTGGTCTTGAAGGGTATGTCTAAAACTATTTTTTTGTTAATTGTTTCTCTGAACAAGTTCTAGCTACTTTTCTTGTAGCTTAGACCAATTGGTCCGAATCTGTTAAATATTTGTGTAGTTAGCGTAACTATGAGTGAGCAATGATTTAATGACATATTAGTCAATTCGTAAATTGTTTTGCGCTATGTTTTTTGTAATACAAAACTTGAGCAGATCTAGGATTTTATTTCTGTCCGTAGGTCGCCAGTGTGTAGGTTGTCTAGTGGTGAGATAATTTAGATTATTTGCAAGTTAACATTTTCTTGCCTTTGGTAGTAGTTATTCTAGTACCCTTTACGTTGGTAGTTTTAGTGTGCTCATGAGTATACTTGTCTGTTTGGTAATGTTTGATGGTATTTTTACTTTTTCATAAGAAAAGTTACATAGCGATCGCATTTTTTTTCAAAATTTTTTTTTTGCAGAATTTGATGATCCAAGGTTTCTTGAATAAGAATGTTTTTTTGGCAATAAAAATTTGAGTGTCTGTGTGTGTCTGTGAGTGTGCCTGTTTGTGTGTAACGATGTACCCACAATAACTCTCGAACCAAAAGTCTTAGTAACTTGAAATTTGGCATAGAGCTGGCTTTTCATATTGTCTCGGTTCTATCAAAAGATAGGTCTGATAAACAAACCGGAAGTGGATGTATCCGTCATTTTTAACAATTTTTCTTATATGTTTATGTACGTATGTAAATTATTCGAATTAATTTTATATCTGTTCAATTTTGCCGTTGTGTTAAAAAAATTTTAATTTCTTGCAGATTGTTTTTATTTTTAGAAAATAGTACTGCCGCATTAGCGTAGCGGAAGATTGCACATTCTTGACCTCCCAGTTTGTAAGTCTTATCAGATCAAATCTTTATAATTTTGCCTATACCAATATTGAATAACATTGGGTTAACAAAATTTTTGGTCGAATTCCATTATTTACAAATATTTTGCCGGTAAGTTTCCCATTCAGTCGTATTTGCATGCTGTTTTTGCAGTAGATGTTTTTGATGATCTTGACTAAATTTGCTCATGAAGATTATCGATTATTAATGGTAAGGTAGTTTATCCTCCTGTTGGTCAAGTTGTATTTAGTTCTAGATTTTTATCTTCTTTAGGAGGGGCAATAAGAACCACTCTAAACTGTTTTTATGGCTACGTTTCGTGCCTCTAGTGTGCACTTCTTCAGGCCACTGAAAATTTATTTACGGTAAGTGAACAACATTACACAACGTATATAACAACTGAATTTGTTAACAGGTACAGCATACAACAAAAACTTACAAGAAAAGGTTACGAGTGGTGGTAGTCCACTGGTCCAAAAAGCATACCGTCTAATAAGTTACTTATTCTAGTTAACATGAAATTTGTAACAATTTGAAAGTGTATTTAATATTTATAATTGTTTTCGCAAATTTTAAACGAGAAACAAAGTTTCAATTTTCTAACTCAAATTCAAAATAATTGTAAATATGATAAGGCTAATAGATAGAAATGACCATGAAATCGCATACAACTATAAAGCTTATCTTGCAATTTTGAAATTAAATTATTGTAAATATTACTTAAATTGTTGGTGTCGTTATTGAAATTAATGTTGTTTTTATATATGTTGATGTATATCATTTCCGAGACTAACCTTTTTTGAAATTATTTTCAACATCTAAAATTGTAGGATCAATATGTATAATCAAATGATTCAGGATTTGACTTGATATCGAAGTGTATCGTTCGGGTTAAATTAATAACAACTGTACCGTTAATATAATTGTAATTAAGTAATTACACGATTTGTGAATATGTGCGGTTTGTTTTTTGTGTAAATATGCACTTTCAGGTCGAAATTTTTAGCAGAAATAGAAATGTTACTACATTAGTGGTAGGATTGGTGTTAGGGGTCGTAAAGATTAGTTATAGGTAGGTTAGTTGGTGGTGGGATCACGGTAGTTATGTTAGTATTAGAAAGTATTTTGTTTAATATATTTTTGGATAGTTATTCTAATATGTTATTTAAGATGTTAAGGTTCTTTGTGAAATTGAGGGCTACTCAAATTTATAATTTTATTTTCATGGCCTTGATGACATTAATTTTGATGGTGTGGGTGTCTCGATAAAAAGTTAATTGTTCTATTAGAGGCAATTGTTTAGTATACCATTCTGTGACTAACATACTAGTGTTAACATCCTTACTAGTCTAACATCTAGAAACGGTATTTCTGAATCATTCTCGCTTGGTATTAGGTCACGTTTCTCTAATAAATTCACAAAACTTCAGTAGAGTGTACATAAACATTTTAGTGTCTTAGTTTTAAATTAAATTTGTAATCGATCTGTTCCAAATTTTGCGTTTACTTTATAATTCATGATGTAATTTCTTCAAAGACAGGCTTAATTCCTCTATGTATAAAGATGTTTTTGAAGCTTTTTGAATTAATTTACTTATCGGGCATCAAAAACTTGAACAAAATAATTTAGAAATTTTTAGGTGTTGTGATCTTGAATTTAAAGGAATTAATGCTTTTTGCGTTTGCATTTTAACTATGTAATTATTTATTATTATATATTGTAAGTTTCAAACTACTAAATTCGACACATGCGCAAAAATTTTTAAAACGGTAAAAAAATTTTAAAAAAATAGTTCTTCGCTAAATTGATGATGCTTGACAAATGCAGCAATAAATAAATATTTTGTAGGAGGAAATAAGAGAAAATCTGAAGTTTGTAGATGCTTTTATTCTTCTTTGTTTCTTTGTATTAGGGCTATTATTTTTGTTTCTACTATCTTTCTTTAAGTTTCTTTTGGTTAAACATTTTTTTTAAGTGAAACTTTTTTAGCCTGGGTAGATCCAATATTTTGGTAAGTTGCACCGTAACGACAAAGGGGGCAGCACAGTCGCAACAAACTATTTTTTAACCTACTTACATATCTGACGTTTATATTAAACCCTTAATTTTGTTGTGACTATCCACTTTGTTGTATTTTGTCTTTATTTAAAACTTGTCTTAATAATATAAATAACATGGGGATAATAGATGCAGTTATATCGTTTTAAACCGTCTTATACATAACTTATTTACTTATTTAACCGCCACCTTTTCGACATCCACCCATCTTACTTTTTCCCATCGCACCAAAACAGTGTTGTCACTTTTATATTTTAACTTTATTCTTACGCCTTATATCACACTTGTTTCTGTAGCGTTCGTTAATTTAATTGATGAGTAAAACATTTACGTTTTCATCAATAAATAAAAATAAAAGAAATTAATTAGCAAAAAGGTTCCAATTTTTCCGTGAGCTTAAGTGGGTTACTTTTCTATAAAGAAAGAAAGAACATTTTTTTTGCTTAATTTTACGTTTCAAAGTCTCCTGAATCAGAAAAATGTATTTTAAACAAAAAAAAATTTGGGTGTCTGTGTGTACATTAGTGTAGTGTGTCTGTCAGTGTGTATGTCTGCCTGTGTGTTTGTAATAATATACCCACGATAACTTTCGAACCAAAAGTCCTAGTAACTTGAAATTTTGTATGCAGAGAAAAAACCGAAAGTGGGTGTATTCGCCATTTTTAACAGTTTTTCTTATATAATTTTGTACGTATGTAAATTATTCGAATTATTTTTACAGTTTCTTATAGAGATAATTCTTCACAACAATTTATTTAAATAAAAAATTTCTAACAGTTTATTAGATATTTGATTTATAATTTAAAATGCATTACATATAAAATTTAGGTTCAAATCCTGCCTGCGACGACATTTTTTAGAAAAAAATCCGTATCTTAAAAAAAGCAAGATACGTTAATAACAATTATTTTTCTGTATATTTTTTTGACTTTGATATTTTTCTTCAATTTGAAAATAAAAAATATGTAGAAATTCCTTATAAGAAAGTCGTGTGGTCACCGCACCCGTTTGTTTATACAAATGTAGAAAAAGTTTATCGTACATTTCACAAAAAGAATTTTTGATGCAAAGCTCTGCATGGTTTGTAGATCCTTAATCAAATACAAAATTTTTAAAACATTGACCGAAATACAAAAAAAATTAGAAACATTGGAGTGAGAGTATAAAATTATGCACACTTGTAGATTAATGATTGTCTTAGATACAACTTACACGATATTTTAATAAACACCTCACCACTCGTGAGATTAATGCGCAAGCTTCGCACGATCGCGTTTATAATAAACGTCTGGTATTGTCTTGCTCATCCTTATTGAACACGTTCTTAATAACGTGCTTTGGAATATCAACTGTCAACAAATGTCAAATGTTACATCAGTGTGTTGGCAATCATGAAAAATGCCAGTAAAATCTTAAATAACAGACACCTTGATAAAACAATACATTTCACAATCGTCAATATGTAATAAATAAATTTTAAAGTTCTAGAAATGTTGAAAATATTTTGGAAGGTAACGTCCAACATGGGTTACAAATGATATCGGTAGTGGAAAACCCAAAATATTTACTTCGAACAGTTATTAACTGTAAGTAAAACTACAATTGCGCAAATTTTAAAGTCGTATAAATGTAAACATACAAACCCTCATTTATTCAAACTTTAAAAGACGGAGATATTAAATCAAAGTTCCAATTTTGTGCTTGTATCCCAGGAAAATTTTAAGATGACAGATATATACACGAGAAGCATTTTTCTCTGAAGAAGCAACGTTTACGTCTAATGGTACAGTAGGTTCGCAAATTGTCGATCGTGGAGCGATGTTAATCCCAATTTTTATGTCTAAACCGGAAATCAATATTAATTTAAGACTAATGCATCGTGTAGTGTTTACAAAAACAGACTTGTTGAACCATTCTTCTTTCAAAATAACATGAATGGAGAAAGATATTTACAACTTTTAAATAATCGGTTGTATGATTTTTTTGATGAACTATCACTAAACAAACTACGAAACATATGGTATCAACATGATGGAGAAGGTGCATGGTGTTTTTTTGGGCTTCAAATTCTTTGAACATTACCCTTTTATACTAGGATAAAAATGTCTTCCGAGCTTGGACCGTGTCATTGTTGTTGTAACCGACGTTGCCAACGTTTCGCCCACTTTCGTAAAGGGCCTCATCAGGGCGTAGATAAATCGCAAAACTCAAACAAGTAATCGAAATCTAACTAAGAACTTCTCAAAAGTTAGGTTATCCACTTGTGAAACAAGCCATAACCTAAACTCTGAAAAGGTAAGAAAGAAAACGATAACCTAAAAAAGCAAACGAAAATCTAACAAAGAACCACTAGCGAGTTAGGAAACCAACCAGATTCTAATCTCCGTAGAAGTGACTTAAGAAGAAATAGTCTCCGTATATAAAGGAAAAGAATTGTCACGGATGGTTAAGCTCGACTCTGATTGGGTTACGGTTGATAAGGGGCGTGTTTTCGATAAATGACTAATGACCGAAAACCAAAGAGGGAATGGCTCGAAACCATGATCGCGATTGTAGTTATTGGGGTGTTTGATGATTTCTATGCTTTCTCGGAATTTCTTGTTGAAGAAGAATCAACAAAACGTTATCAAAATATATCTTGTGACCTGTAGTAAAATGATGTTCAGCAACCGCAGACTTGGAAATATACCTTTTTCTTATACAACGATCATGTTCTGAAATGCGATTATGGACGGAACGATCGGTTTCAACAATGTAGACTAAACCACATGAATAAAGAATTTGGTATACACCTTGAGATGAAAGTGTAGGAAATTTGTCTTTGGAACAAGGAAGAATCTGAGAGACTTTGCCTGTCGACTTGAATATGGGTTTAATACCATTCTTACGAAAAAGTTTCCCTATTTAAGCTGTAACCTTGTGAATGTAGAGTAAAAAGGCCAATTTCGGGTTGGATTCGGAAGTAGAATTGTCCTTAAGTAATCGAGTACGTGGATGTAGACGACGATTAATAACTCTATGAATATCTCGCTTTACATAACCATTGTTCACTAAGGTTCTAGTAAGATGACGGAGTTCCGAGTCTAGATTCTCAGGTTGGCAAATAGAAAAGGCACGATGAACCAAAGATTCAATAACAGAACGTTTCTGTGCAAGATGATGATGAGACAAAGCATAAAGATATTTGTCCGTATGGGTGGGTGGGTTTGCGATAAACAAAATGGCCCAGAAATCCGTCGGGCTTACAAGTCACAAGAACGTCAAGAAATGGAAGAGAACCATTACTTTCGATTTCCATAGTAAATTTGATATATAAGTGTTGATTGTTAAGATGATCAAGAAACTTAGACAATTCAAGATTCTTGTAGTTGTGGTACAGGCTTTCTAGGGCGTGGTGATGGAAATTTTCTTTGTTTTAGGTTCTGGTGGATTTGACATCTTTTATAGTTTACGGGGTGTGAACTACTACGTAGGACACATTTGGACTGGTTTTTTTTTGTTTTTGTACGCGTGTTTGTTAAATGGCTTGCGCCGCATTTTACACACCTAGGTTCATGTGTGTAGAACTTTTTGGTGGGGCCGTGTCTTTGACAGGTTGAGCATTGTAAAATCTTTCGTTTCTAGTGAGGTGGTGTTATAGTTACTTCCATTTTATTATAAAGTACTAGCAGCACCTGAAACCAATTTGTTTAGTTGAGTTGTGTTGATTGTTCAGAGACATTTTGCCTCACTGTGCGGTTTTTTGTCATCTTGCGTGTTACGCTGGCTTTTTCTAGAGGTAAATATATATGCTTTACTTTGTGGATTGCTAGTGTCATTTAAGAGGTTAATAATCAGGTTCTTACCATTGCGTAACAGGTTCCGCATAGTGTAATTTTACATTTTGACCTACCTGCTGGTTAAATGCAGATTGTGTATACTGCAGTTGTACGGTTTGGAAATGTGGTTGCATCATGTTGATTAAGAGTTGGAGATACTGTGCTTGATACTGTATTATTTGAAGCTGTACATAAAACATGGAATATTGTTGATTAGTGCCAGCGATAGTGGCTGACACTGAGAAGACTGCGTGTTGAAACTTCTAATCACTAGATACTAGTATTAATTGGATACCAATTAAAACTTTACATAATAATACTTGATTGAATAAATAATTGTATGAATTAAAGAATTTAGTTATCGCAGAAGCGATAGCATTTGACATGTCGCACGCGGATATTAGCACTTCCCTGCGCTATGAAAGTAATGAGACGAATGAAAATGAAAAAAGAAGTACCATTTAAACAAAGAAAATTCTTACAAACATATATAGAATACATAATAAGAGGATAAAATTTACTTAAAAACAAAACTTTATACATCTTGATTAAGTAGTAAAGTAAAAACTAAATTTTGTATTTGATTTTATCTTAGTTTATTAATGGAAAATGTTTTTGATGTAAAAAATTTACACATTTTTACATTTTAGTTTTTACTTAATAGGTACAATTTAACAAAATGTTTTTTCGTTATGCAATAAAGTTATGGATGTTAAATTAAAAATGAAATTGAACTAAAATAGTTAGATAAACAAACAGATACAGAGAATACGTGTCTATTTAAAGTTTACAAAAAGTTTTGTTTTGCAAATACAATTGGTTAGTAAACCATTTTAAATTTTTCTTACAATTAGATACTGTTAAAAATGTGTGTTTTTATTATAGATCTCTAAAAAACCTATATATATTTTGCAGATTTTTTTGAGCCGACATATTTTATTCTTAGTGTGATATATACTATGCATAGCAGCGCAACATGTCAAGAATCATTAAACGCCGACATTTGCCGTTAAAACTAAACTCATTTACTGAAAAAAGTTTTTGACATTGTAAAATTTAAGTGTAATGAAATTACACGGTTAAAACCAATCTACCAGTAAACTGCCCCTTGATTGCATATTGTGAAACTTCAAATGAACCACAAAATTCAACAGTAAACCCCGACACTTTATAATCAGCCGCCATTTGTGTTCCCTTTTGCAACCGGTCGACTAATTGATGTCTCAATTTAGTATCCGTCAAGTCAGTAATTGTAATGATACGCTGGTGATGAACGGTATTGAATGTTGTATTTAGGATGCTTATTTAACTTACGCTTTACCTCACCGGATTTTCTACGCTACCTAATAGTTAAAACTTTTTTTTTGAGTTAGAAAATTACAACAAGTACGCAATAATTAATTAAGCAAAAAACAATTTTAAATTTGCGTTTAATTTATTTAAATGTCGAATTCAAACAAATTGAATTTATGATAGTTTCTTTAATAAAAAACTAAGGAAGTGGAAAAGTACATAAGAATGTTTGTCCTGAAAGCTTATTTGAGATCGGAATTCAGCAGGAACATCGCATATTTTAAAGTCAGCGTCCCCTTACAATAAGGCTATTAGTCTAATAGACTGACGCCCTGGACCGTGTCCAGACTGGGAAAAGCTGCATTGGCGACAAATTGGGGTGATCACTTGTAAGACTTTTTTGTTACAGGTTCAATAATTTTTGCATTGTTTTGAAATTTATACGGTAATTTTTATTAATTCAAAAACTTACTAATTTGAGTGCAAACAAAACATTTAAAATATTTAAATGCAGCTAAAATATTATGATTGTACTTTACGTTTATGAATTCAAAATGTATTGTTTCCTATTATCTTACTTTTAAATAGAAACTATTTAATTTTGTCGTTAATTGCAATAAAATGATTTACAAAACTATGTACATCTACAATAAAAAACAAAATTTTACAATATGTTTTGTTGACGTTTAGTATGAACTAAAACGTAGAGTAAACTAAGCAGTAATATGTGTAGCACAAAATAACAAAAACAACACGATCACTCGAGAAGCACACTTAAGACCTAACAGATTATACGTTGTTTATAATCACACAACAGTAAAGTACCAAGCAGTAATTTACAAATATTTTAAAGTTGATTCTTTTAATTAAAGTCGGCGTTAAAAACTTAGTTTTACTATTGATTTCTTGCAGATAAAATCGGATTTTATGAACCTGGGAAATACCTAGTAAAAATTTTAACATACAATATTGAATCATAAAAAATTATCGATGTCGCAGTTTGTTGAAAGGTTTAGAGATTGCTGACCATCTAGATAAAATAATGCCGTACCGAGATTATGTGTACGTGCGGTGAATTTAAATTGCGGCTTGATTGATCAGCTCTTCGTAGTGTAAAGAGATGGCACAGCACCCTCTAAACCATAAAAGGGTGTATTGACTGCATGTACGTTTTAAATTTGATTGAACGTTATACTAAAAGAAAGTCTCTTTGTTTCAACAATTTCAAAACGCATTTAATACAATCAACTGAAAATGTGTATTAAAAATTCAAGTCTCCTTATACGAGGAAAAAATGGTGCAAGGATAACAGCGCTAGACTTATATGATTAAGGGAGGCTGAATATTTAAAATAAGGGTTGCTAGGAGAATCAAAATAGGTCTGATCCGATCAGCATATCCCCGTTAGTGTGAAACAACGCCCTGGGGGTTCGTACATACGGGTATTTCTTACAATACCGTAACTAAAGCAGAAGGGCGATAACGGGCATGTCGCGATATAATGAAGAATTAATAAAAAAAAATTCAGTATGCTAAAATTCAATTACACGTAAAACTGTTATAAATTAGCGAATGTTTGACAATTAAGTAGAAAAACAATTAATTTTATTACTGCGTTGTAAACTTTTTTTTTTATTTAACACTGTAATACTGTTATGTATACATTTGTGTAAACTGTATAAATAATAAAACAAACATTTAAATCTGTACCTTAGAGGTAAAGTGTACTAAGTCACACAATCTAACTAAAGTGTTTTTCCTCTGTTTGCTTATTCTTATTTTTTTTATTCTAAAATTTATCTGGTATGGTTCAAATACCATGAACAAAGATATGACAGTTTTTTTTCCAAAAATTACCCGAAATGTGTTTGAGTGGACTTGGCTCCATTGAGCCCCAATTCGTTTTTTTTTAATATTGGACATAGCACACGGGACACCATACTAACACACCCCAAAGAATTTCAAATATTAAACAAAAACAGGTTTTATTTTTTTTTGTCTGAACAAGAATTTATTCTTAAAGAATAACATCGAAGAATAATGATAAACACGCAGGTTAAAGCTTATAAACAAACATAACTAATTAATAAAAACTGAATACGTTAACAAAGCTAATAATTTATCACCTGAGACCATTAAGAAACTAACACCAAAAAATTTTTTTATTGCAAGGTTCTATGGATTACGGTAATTCGAGGATAGATGGCCCAGGTTTTGAAATTTCAGGGTAAAATAAACAAAATTTCAGGGTAAAATAAACAAAAACCATCTCCCCCACAGTGCTGAGGTGAGATGACGCACATGAAAAAAAAATATTTTGACCAAAATGTCACTTTTTTTTGCATACAACAATACCACAGTTGTGGCAAAAGTTAACAAACTTGGAGCAGGTATCATAAAACCATTTGGAGCAATGTAAGCAATTAACTCAGTCCTCAGATTTGGTGGTTTGGGAATACGTTTCGCCACAACCAGTCCAAGCCTCGTCAGCGTCGTTCATATCATTTGAAGAGTCATCCAATGTCAGTGCTTTTAGATCTTCGTCTGAGGATGAGTCATTTTTGGAATCTGTCTGAGTTTTCTTTTTGGTCACTTTTGACTTCTTAAAAACTGGTTTTATTTTAGTGGTGTTTTTTCTTTCTGTGTTGTTTTAGCCGCTTTTCGCTTATTCTCGCCAATTTTTGTCTTTGTGGTTAAAATTGCTGCTAGCTGCTTGCTCCTTCGTCGAACCGAATCAACGTTAGCAGAAACAACTGGAACAGGCGAGATTATATCAAGTATTTTTCCAGGGGTACATTTTACAGGAGTACTTGCATTAGTCTCTGCTGGCGGTTCATTTTCTTTTTCTGGTACAGTTTCACCTATAGTTTGCCAATTGCAGCAAGGTTGCTGATTATCATCAGCTAAAGATTTGGGAAAACTTTGAGAACTACCATCATGAGTTTGTTTATTTTCAACTACATTAGGGATATCGACTATGTTACTATTTTCAGTCAAAAAGGCCTCATCTGGGATCACAGAAGGGTTAAAAGGCACAATTTCTGTAGCCTTAAATGCTGAAGTTCCATTATTTACAGTTGCAGATTTGTTCCATCCTTCAGCAAGTAACTTTTCAAACTGTAATCTGGTGATCTTTTGCCCTGGGTTATTTTTAATGTATAAATTGCAAGCTGAGTAGTAGTTTAATTTTAACGATCTGAAAAAACATCTAGTGGTTGCAAAGATTGTGTCGTATGACTTGGCAAGCAAAATAATATGATCTTGTGTTCAACACGGTATTCTAGCATCTCAACGTTACTACAGTGTGAAGCATGACCATCGAGAAATAACAAAACTGTCCCTGTGGGCTTTCTGGGAACAAACTTTGAGTCATTGAAAAAATATACCACTGTTGACATAGGCCGATTTTTCCGACATGTAGACCAAAGATCCCGAGGGCATCCTATCTTTATACTCTTGTTTTTTATTTTTGCCTTTCATTACGCAGGTAGGGGGAATAAAAACGCCTTCCGCGTTACAGCACGCTATAACTGTGATGGTTCCCCCTTTTCACCGGATCTGATTTGCGATGTTTTTAGATCCTTTCTTAACAATGACATGTCCCGGTCTATTATTTAGCTGTAGACCAGTCTCGTCCATATTGAAAATATAAGCAGGTTTACCGTCAGAGTATTTTGTACCAGATGAAAATAAACATCAACGTTTTTTCGGTTCACGCCCAAGGATCGATTAATGGAGACCCCTTCTGCTTTTTTTACTGTCAGGCGTGTGTTTCTCTGAAGAAATAAGTGAAGTTATAAAAAACCAGCTAATCTCGATTCTTTACTAAAACGATGTTTAATGACCAATTGTTCGGCCAATTTAAAAGCCATACTTCGCACGTCGGTTCCACTAGGAGAAAATCTGTTTTTCTGAAGTTTTAGGATATGGTTGACCAACTTTTGTTCAGCAGCTTCGCCTAATGTGAAAGAGGGCCAAGAGGGCTTTTGTTTAAATTTTTTGTCAACTTTCTTCTTCGTAGAGCGGTTGCCGGTACCCCAAAATTTCGAGCAGCCTCATTAACTCCCATTTTATTTTTATTAACGGCTTGAATTGCTTCGGTTTGTTGTTTGGTCCAACTAGTCCTGAAACAACTTCCAGTGCGCTTGTACTTAGTAGGCATACTGAAAAATAACATTAATATTAATGAGCCATCTCACCTCAACAATGAGTGAACCATCTATCCTCGCCGTGAGAGGAGAGATGGCGCACCTCACAAACTAAACACATCTTTAAATATTCGCCATTTTAAGGTTATACAACAAAACTTGAATGTTTTTACTTACTTGAGACTGTAACTTCACTAAAATTATTGTTAAATTTAAAGTTCACTAGCACAAAGAAAGAATTAAGAAAAATATTTTTGTACCGACCGAATCACAGTATAAATAATATTTAAATAAGCTTTTAACCGGTAAATACAGCGGCACGGCGGATTGTTTAATATAAATTGAGGTACATCAGTGCGTCTCCACTCATCTGTAGCTGTAGCGGTTGCGCTGTAAAACCATTGCGCCATCTCACCTTCTACGCCATCTATTCTCGATTTACTCTACCTAAAATACATAAGCCAAATGCACTTCTTTGACCAATTGTTAGCTGTATTGAATCGACAACTTATGAACTATCTAAGTATTTAACACGTTAAGTGCCACGTGAGTCCAATGTGTACTCACATTAAAAAAGGCCGCTCATGCCGCGTCAGACCGCTATGGTCTCACGTTACAGATTTGTATTGTATGCTGCGTTGTGCCTGGTTAGTATCACAGATTCATTTAATTTCTATAGAAGTGCATTCTAGACGGCCGATATGACCGATATGACCGCCTGTGGGGTTCTAAGACCACGTTGTCACTACGCGGCCTGGCGTGACAGACAAATATATATTATTTTTATCCTTATTTCACATACAAAACTAAACCCAATAATCGACAACTATTGAAATAAAAGATAGGTAATGCTTAAAATATAATAACAAAAAGAAGCAATACGGGTTTACATTATAATAAATCATATTCCACATTGGTGAACAACAAAAAAACACGCTAAGTAGTAAATTTTCTTGCAAATAGTATATTTCAAAGTACTTTGTTTACAAGTTGACATCGCTACGGTTCTACCTGATTCTGTAGTGAGCAATTCGTAGCACCGTCTTCTACTCTTTCTGCCTAAGTCTTCTAGAATGTGGTTTTCCGTATTTTGACGTGTAACCTGTATATTGGTGGTAGGACAACAGTACATTTTGTGAGCAACTTCTTGTTTGAATTGGGTAATAGACATTTTTTCATTTGCCACTTTTTGATGTACATAATACGCATTTACTAATGTAGTTCCGATTAACAATTCTACTGCTAGCTTACGGTACCATTTCAGTCCTTTTCTAAGTGAGGTATTATAACTTTTGATTTGGTCAGAAATATCAATATCCCTCGAAGAAAAAAAATAAGTATATAAAATAAGTATACCATTTAAATATAACTAAATAATGCTCTTAAGATTTGCAATGTTTTATTGACAATTCACTCAATATATGTTACCTTTAAGTAAATAACATTTAACCAAGATGCATAAAGTTGTACAATAAGAAGCTAAACGAAATAATAATAATTTGCACAATATTGTGCAAAATTAACCAAAGAGAATATGAATCTAGATA
The DNA here is from genome assembly GCA_035610365.1 of Aquatica leii. NCBI lineage: Eukaryota > Metazoa > Arthropoda > Insecta > Coleoptera > Lampyridae > Aquatica > Aquatica leii. The sequence goes on along the minus strand of CM069434.1, from coordinate 18,323,465 downwards.
ACGTAACGCTATTAGACATTTAACATACCATTGGGTAAAAATACTTCAAGCATAGTTTTAAAAAAGTATCACAACATTGTGCAAAACTTTACTATCTTTTTTAGGTCAGTTTTTAAACAAATTGTTATACGGTGCAATCAATTTGAAATATAAAATTGTTTATATATAATGAAAAAAAAACTGTACAATTTAATCTACACAAATGAATGCAATAAAATTGCACAAATTGGTCTTGTCACTTTTTCAGACCCAATTTGTGTACTTTTGATTAACAATTGTAGATAAAATATACAAATATTTCTCTCTGTAAAGACCAAGATAGAAACAAAGAACGTGGTAGGCATAAATTGTTAAGTATTGTCGATGATTACTATTAAGTATTATACGTATCTCACGTTAAAAAAGACAAAATACATGTGATGAAGAACATCTCAAAAATAACCGCAGAAAAAATTATTTTTGCAATACGGTTTATTAAAAATAGCAAACCACTAAGGAAGAAGATCTGCTTCAAAAGAAGACTGGGAGGACGCAATAATAATAATTCTCTTAAAACAGAAAAAATTTGTATCTAATCTATTAAACTTGCTGTCACAGATGTATAAATTATTGACAAAAATAATTACCAAATTAATAAGTAGAATATCAGTTTTTTGTCATTTTGTGCAGATGGAAGAAGAGTTGCATGTTCAATATAAATCAATGAAAAAATCAATTTTGAGTCTCTTGTATCAATGATTCTCTAAAGACGAGCAAGATACATATTTGCTTGACCTAATAGAACATCGCAAAGTCACTTTAAAAGAAAAACCAAGCAAAAAAGTAAAATCACAACGTGTTCGTATTTTATACGGTATGGTTTAGAAAGAGATTAATTTTGTAAAACTGCTTTTTTTAGTATGCATTCAATAACTAATTTGCGTCTTCAGCGACTGAATCAATTACTGATTTCTAGACAAACTTCTAAAGATTTGCGTAGCAAGCATAATAATAAGTCACATGCTTTGTCGCCTGATATAATTTCCGAAACAAAAAGTCGCATTAAGTTATTTCCCACAAAGCTTTCCTATTATAGTTCCAAACAAGTTCACTATTGACGCCTCTCTAAATGTTAAGATTATATATGCATGACCATTTTGCTAATAAATTCTACATGAAATTTTTTTCAAAAAATTTAGCATTGAGGTTCGGTAAGCCTCAGGTTGATGTTTGTGGTGAATGTGAACAATTCAGTACAAAACTAAAATATTTAAATCTCATTAATAATGCAAAACAAGTTGCTGCAGCAGAAATAATAGTACACAAACTTTATGCCAAAAACAAGAAAATGTCGGAGCTATACTTTTGATTGTATCAGAATATGCCTCTTCCTGTAATACCTGTTCAGAAACTACTGGCAGTTATGGTTCCATGGATTTGGTCATATCTACACGTATCATATTTCAAATATCTTAAATAACCCCATTTAAAAGGCACATTTTATTATTTTTGTAACATGTTTGGTTCAAAAGATATGAAGATGTTTCTATACATTTTCCCAACCCGGTATATGCCTTACCATACGATAACGCCAGGACTTCATAGGACATATGCTTCTATTTTGTTTGGGGACTGTCTTGAGGTTTACATTCTGACAGGTAATAATTCTGGTAATGAATTTTTTGATTATTTTAATAAAAAGCAATTGTTATTTAAAAGAAAAATGAAATGTAGAACTATTACATAAGTTTGTTAAAACAAAGAAACAAAAATTGAAAACATTGTTATTTTTTGGTATGCGTGGTCTCATAAGAAAGTAAAAGTTTGCTATATATATGTCACATCGAAATAGCAACCGCTATCTAAACCGCTCATCGATGAATCTTTGGTATGTTCGCATACTAACACTAAGGTTTTCATAAGCTTAATTTTTAATTTGTTTTTTTCTTATTTTTTTTTTTATTAGAAGAAAGTGGCATGCACTACCAAATTTCTTTTTAAATTAATGTTTTTCGTGTTCCGGAGTTTTTAAATTTTATTTAATCTCAGAAAAATAAAGGGAATACACAATGTGGCCAAGTAAGTCAGACAAAGAGAAACCTACTGGACAAACATAGACCAAATAAAATAAGTCGATTTGTAAAATGAGAGACAACATGCCAACAAAACAAAAAAGAAACTATATTGAGATATAACAGCAATTTCTTTACCTATATGAAAACACATATTAAAAATAAAGAAGAAGTTTAAAACTACATTTTATCTCACTGCAAATACAAAATTAATGAAAGTTTGTTGTTAATTTAACTCTTACACACTTATGAATATTCTTAATCACGTTTTTAAAATTTTTACTTTAAGCAAAAATAATTTACAAAATTACATGATAATTGTAGAATTTGTTTTTGACTAATTTTAAATCTTTATTTATATTTATTTAACTGTATAATTTTAATAGCATTTTTACTACACATGTAGGTAACTGTACCTACTGTTTTATTTCAATAAAATATTTTAACAAAATCTGTTTATCAAATATAATTTGCCGCTTTACTGCTATAATCTCTTTCAACAATTTTCTAAAACTTTAAGTGGCCGTTTTTCTAACTTTTCTAATTTTAACAAAAATTTACTACGACACATTAATAACACTAACAAAATTTTATTAAAAAATAAACGGACCATTATAAAACACACAATCTGCAAACTTTTGTGGCAAACTAATTTTCTAGATATTTTTAAGAAATTTCGTTTATTTAATTCTGTAATGTATTTCAAATGAAACATAATAAATTTTATTTCAAATCCCTGTACATTAATAAATAATTTTGAGTGTTTCCTAAAATTTGTTTGAGTTATGATTAAAGTACAGAGAAGCGTGAGTAAGCCCAATTATTTCAAATTTAATCTTTAGAAGTAAATAAAAATAGAAAATTTCAAATTATATCTATTATTTAAGTAATGCAAAACCTAAAATTAAACTTAAGTTATTGTTTTTTTTTAACTCAATTATTTGGTGTATTATTTTTTACTTGAAATATTTAGAATCACAAACGGTTTATAGCTAAAAACCAATGTGCTCTACATTAAGAAAATAATTAAACTTTTTAGTTAATTAATAGTAAATTTTTTTAGTTTAAAGACAACGAAAGTTTTTTATAATTGCAACTTTGTTGTTCTCGGGGACTCATTTTTTTCATTCACATAGATTTGATTCTACAAGTAATTTGATTCATTTTTTTTATTTTTTATTTTTATTAAGGTTACAATGTTGACGATTTTTTGATTTTGTTTTATTATATTATATTATTTATCTACACTGTCAACAGATTTATTTTTAGTTTCGGATTAGATTAAAAGTGCGTTTACGTTACCGCATCAGCACAACGAGTTAATTTTTTTGTGAGATTTTTAATGTTATTTAGCCAAAGAAAAAAGTGAAAATGAACTGACAACACAGACCAGTTATATAACATTATCCTTTTAAAGTTGTCAAACTTTTTGCCATCAATTGCCCGAATCAACAAATAAAGAATTCTAATGTACAAAAAATAATTTATTGAAGGAAAAAAATCAGACAATAAGCAATAAATTTTTAAAATAATCCTAAGTTTAGACAAGTTATATAAAAATGTTTTGGTTACTTTAAAGACTTTGTAACCGGCGTTGAAACTTAGTCGTGAATCTTTTATGTAAGACCCCGTATTCAGATTCATCTGGCTGAATTTTCTGTTTTTCTTTTTTTTAACGATTGTTTAGTTCAATGTAAGCATCGAAAACGTTCTACTCGTTATTTTATTACGTTTAATTTAAGTTTATTTGTATTTAATAGTTATTTCACAATTATTACTGGTATTTTTTTAAACGCATAAAGTTCCGTGGTTTTGATTTTGATTTAGTGTTTTTACTTCTGGTTATCTCATAAGAATAACAACTCTATCTAATTTACGATTTCCTTTTTGGAATGTAATTCGATCAATTTTCTTAGTATCTATGCTTTTGTTTATGTTGAGTTCTTTTACGAGTGCGATTTGGACCACCTGATAATTTAACAGAGTAAGCATTTTTCGTGGGAAGATCTTCTTTCTTTTGTGTGCGTACATGTCATGACGCACGTGGCAATTATAGTTTTCATTTTTGTTAATTTACTTTGTTTAGTGTTCCATCTTTTACAAAGATTTTACGGCGCAAGTTTGTTGAATTCAGTGGGATTACGAGGTGATATAAGGAGTAAAATTTTGATTTTGGGAGGATCTTCTTTTGATCGCAATTTTGAAATATACCGGGTACCGGAATGTAGTCAAGTGTTCGGGGTGTTTTTACCCTACCGTTATGCAGTACCGCGGAAGTTAAACAAATGGTGCCGTGAAAATTGAGTGGAGTGATGGGAAATATTGGTTTTCCAAATTCGTAATTTTACGGTTTAATGAACTTCATGGTATCCATAATAAAACTCACGTTCGAGTTGGATTTATTTTCGATGTTTTGTGTTAAAAATCCAGTCTTCGCTTTTGTGCGGATTTCAATTAAGTAGTGAAATAAATCTTCCGCTGTAATTCCATTGTTTGGGGGTCCCACCGAACCTTTCATTCGACTACAGAACACCTAGTGTGGCCAGCAGTTCATCTGGAGTATACAATTGAGTAAAGGTATTTATTGAATTTGTTATTATCGTGAAGTGAACCGCGATCGATATGATTTAAAAGCTTTGAGTTGAGCCGACTGAATTACGGCTAATTTGAAATATTTCAAGAAACACTTGAAGGTGTTTGCGTGAAGTTCGCTTTAATTAATTAATTTTGTTTTGTGTATGTAAAAATAAGTCTTATTCATGCATGAAAGATAATGTAACAAAATGTAACATATAATTTGTTTGAACGTTTAGTTCGAAGCAAAGTTTCGGACGTATATTTTATGACTTTTGTTTTTTTTTTTTGATTTGTTGTTTGCGGATTAAGTATATTCATTTTTTTTTATTTTTAATATTATTCAGTCAATAAATGTTAAATTGTTAAACTGTAAAGAGCTTTTATTCATTCAACTGCCGCGTACGTAAATTTCTAAGTGCATTTCAGAATTTAGCAAGTTACAACTCGAGGTAAGTCCAGGGGTTGTAACCAACCAGATGAGCTTCTGGTTTATCAGGGGTCCGGAAGCTATAATCATCGTGTCCTTGATTGGCGCCCTAACCGATTTTGAGTTTTTACCTTTTTATTTCGATTTTATGTCAATCTCGTTTCCAAATTATCACGGAATTTTAAAATATAACCCACCCCGTCTCCACTGAGCAGCGGCACAACATCGTTTATGTTACCTCATTTCAGGCAGTGACATTGTTTTAACTTTGGCATGTAACAACTTTCACATATTTAGACAAAATGCATGGTGTGACAAACCATTGATGTAATCTCTAACTAACACACTTTTACGAAGACGAAGAAGTTCTTAATGTTAAACGAAACTTTCCTGTCTCTTTGCTACGCTGTCGACCGATGTAGCCGTTTTTTGTATATTTCTAGACCTTAGTCTTTAAAGTTTACTATCTCTTTTTTATCTAGCACATATACCATACATTTTTGTTTAGTACTCGCATACGGTATAATCTCTATGTGCTGATACAGTGTGCAAGCGATCTATTTTTTTTTAGTTTTTGTTTCGTAAATGTTACTGAAATACATCAAATCTGCTAGTATTTTTCAAGTAGAGACATATTCTATGAAAGAGTTATTTTATTTGTCTTCAGGACAATTGTCACTTCAAAAGGTGCAGTTTCTTCACACTATTAGGTACATGCTTACTATATACTGGTTTTTTAACGCAATCTTCGATATGAATAAAATAAGGAACTTGATTTGTAATTACATTATGTATACAAGATACAATAATTGCAAATTGTCTTAAATAAAATAAATCTTGAGCAATATCTTTCGGCAGTTACAAATTTTGTAGTCTAACGAAAGGGCTACTATATTGTCACGTTTCTTGTACTGTTTTCTGGATTCCCGCAACGCAGTAAGATTGTTTTGCTGCGCTTCCTATGCACCACCATTTCAGCACTAACAACTTTTTTGATATTGTCGGTTGAATTCTTACTTTTTATTTTTATTAAAAGACTCTAACAGACAAGTAATCACCTGCGGCTTACCGAACTTTGAGCTTTTCTTTAAACAATTTATTGTAGTATTCATATTTAATTATGGACATTTTTTCTTGAACATTGAGTACCTACATAATTTTCACGGTTAAATCAGTGTTAAGATAGTTATACTTTTTTGACGAATAACCGAAAATAAAACAACATGTTTATGGATCCGAATTTTATCCGTGGCATTGACACTAGCTTTTTTGCCTTTTTTGTCTGTAGGATTACACCAGCTTGCAACAACTGCAGTATCCTTTGTAATGTTTTTCACACAAGAAAATTTCAAAACGTCTTAAACGGAACTAATTTACAAATCTGAGGCTAAACACCATCTCGTAGGAACGGAGCTACGTACGAGTTAATCCACATGTAGGAAACTATGAAGTTGTTAGTTAGATAGTAAATATTACAACCGCGAATTTCAAAAAATGTATTTGAATTATACGCGGCATAATATTTCTAACTGTGCTACGCAAGTGCAAAAATTTGTTTATATAATTGCAGAAACCATCTTAGAGACCAGTGGACAGCTGTTTTGTCCTATTTGGACTTCTCAGCACTGGAATACTCTAATGCAGTTTCCACAACTATATAAAACAAATTGCCATAGTTTTAATCCCATTCGGGTGTTAATTGATTAACAAATCTGAGGCTAAACGCCATCTCGTAGGAACGGAGCTACGTACGAGTTAATCCACATGTAGGAAACTATGAAGTTGTTAGTTAGATAGTAAATATTACAACCGCGAATTTCAAAAAATGTATTTGAATTATACGCGGCATAATATTTCTAACTGTGCTACGCAAGTGCAAAAATTTGTTTATATAATTGCAGAAACCATCTTAGAGACCAGTGGACAGCTGTTTCGTCCTATTTGGACTTCTCAGCACTGGAATACTCTAATGCAGTTTCCACAACTATATAAAACAAATTGCCATAGTTTTAATCCCATTCGGGTGTTAATTGATTAACAAATCTGAGGCTAAACGCCATCTCGTAGGAACGGAGCTACGTACGAGTTAATCCACATGTAGGAAACTATGAAGTTGTTAGTTAGATAGTAAATATTACAACCGCGAATTTCAAAAATGTATTTGAATTATACGCGGCATAATATTTCTAACTGTACTACGCAAGTGCAAAAATTTGTTTATATAATTGCAGAAACCATCTTAGAGACCAGTGGACAGCTGTTTCGTCCTATTTGGACTCCTCAGCACTGGAATACTCTAATGCAGTTTCCACAACTATATAAAACAAATTGCCATAGTTTTAATCCCATTCGGGTGTTAATTGATTAACAAATCTGAGGCTAAACGCCATCTCGTAGGAACGGAGCTACGTACGAGTTAATCCACATGTAGGAAACTATGAAGTTGTTAGTTAGATAGTAAATATTACAACCGCGAATTTCAAAAAATGTATTTGAATTATACGCGGCATAATATTTCTAACTGTGCTACGCAAGTGCAAAAATTTGTTTATATAATTGCAGAAACCATCTTAGAGACCAGTGGACAGCTGTTTCGTCCTATTTGGACTTCTCAGCACTGGAATACTCTAATGCAGTTTCCACAACTATATAAAACAAATTGCCATAGTTTTAATCCCATTCGGGTGTTAATTGATTAACAAATCTGAGGCTAAACGCCATCTCGTAGGAACGGAGCTACGTACGAGTTAATCCACATGTAGGAAACTATGAAGTTGTTAGTTAGATAGTAAATATTACAACCGCGAATTTCAAAAAATGTATTTGATTTATACGCGGCATAATATTTCTAACTGTGCTACTGCATTAGAGTATTCCAGTGCTGAGGAGTCCAAATAGGACGAAACAGCTGTCCACTGGTCTCTAAGATGGTTTCTGCAATTATATAAACAAATTTTTGCACTTGTGTAGCACAGTTAGAAATATTATGCCGCGTATAATTCAAATACATTTTTTGAAATTTGCGGTTGTAATATTTACTATCTAACTAACAACTTCATAGTTTCCTACATGTGGATTAACTCGTACGTAGCTCCGTTCCTACGAGATGGCGTTTAGCCTCAGATTTGTTAATCAATTAACACCCGAATGGGATTAAAACTATGGCAATTTGTTTTATATAGTTGTGGAAACTGCATTAGAGTATTCCAGTGCTGAGGAGTCCAAATAGGACGAAACAGCTGTCCACTGGTCTCTAAGATGGTTTCTGCAATTATATAAACAAATTTTTGCACTTGCGTAGCACAGTTAGAAATATTATGCCGCGTATAATTCAAATACATTTTTTGAAATTCGCGGTTGTAATATTTACTATCTAACTAACAACTTCATAGTTTCCTACATGTGGAACTAATTTACTATAATGGGCTGTTATCAAGCATTAACTAGAAAAGGTCAAAATCGCTGTGAACAAGAAACTGGAGAACGGAAGAAAACAAATGAGATGCAGGACGGCCATCTTCGACTTATAGAAATAAGAGACCAATTTTCCAGTACCAGATCAATCAGTTTAACGTAGAATCAAAAGTTTCGCATTGCAATCCTATCGGCCACATCTTGTGCTACCACTGACGGCTCAACACCGACATGAACGTTTGGAGTGGTCTAGGGTGCAACTCTACTGAAATCTAGAATGCCATAGAGTAATCTTTAGTGATAAATCCCGATTTTGTTTGAAGATGCATGATGGCCGTCATACAAAATATATGGTATACAGTATTATAACCTAAGGAAGTAAATTTAGTTTTGTATTCATCAGCCAGTAAAAAGAAACTAACACAAAATAAAAATTGTGTTCATCTTTGTTTTTTTTTAAATTTTAATCATTTACTACCTCCGAGTAGTTAAACCTTCTTGCCAAATTTAATCACAAAGCTTTTACCCCTTCTGGTTGTTACAATATCTATGTCACAGTGTTTCTTTTCAATTACTTTTATTAAGTTGTCAAGTATTTTTTTTTTATCATGGAGAAGGTGTATAGTGTGTTTTAGTTAGACACAATCAACTGCTTTTTACTGTCCTATAAGGAAAGTATAGCGATCGCAATTTTTTTTCAAAAAATGTTTTTTGAAGCATTTTACGTTTCAAAGTCTCCTGAATCAGAAAAACGTCCTAGTAACTTGAAATTTGATATAGAGCTGGATTTTCAAATTCTCTCGGCTTTATCAAAAGATAGATCTGATAAAGATACCGGAAGTAGGTGTATCCGTCTTTTTGAACAGTTTTTCTTATATAATTTTGTACGAATGTAAATTATTCGAATTATTTTTACAGTTTTCTGAAAAGAGAATTTTTCCTAACAATATATTCAAATAATTTTTTTTCTAACATTAACTGGTTAATAGATATTTAATTTATAATTTAAAGTGATTTCCATTATATAATCTAGGTTCGAATCCTGCCTGCGACAATTTTTTTTTTAGAAAAAATAAATAGCCGGTTGCACAAGTCTGGTTAATTGGCGATTTACTAATTTACAAACCTATCACTTCAAAGTAGTTTTATGACAACATAACCTTATAAAAATACATTTCTTCATCATTCCTTATAAGAAAGTCGTGTGGTGGCCATACTAGTTTTTTTTAGGTCTTTAAAGCACATGTAGGCTTGTTTATTGTATTGATACGGATTTTTCTGCTATTTGGCGCATAACAAAAACGGCATCTGTGCACAATCTTCCAGATATGAATTTTTGTTGTTCATCTAATCATAATCTGTGATTTATTTTGTTTGTTATTATTTTTGTAAGTACTCCGTGGGCAAAAAATAGTAAGACTTAAACTTAACGTATTTAATAATAACTACTTAAATTTCGTGCGGAAACCCATTCATCGAAATATTTTTTTCCTAGGTTGGAATGACAGTCAGTGACATCTGTGCCAAATGTCACATCAAAATAATCATTAGTGTTTAGTATACGCTTGTCTTTCTAAAGTACAAAAAGTGCATTAAGCGATTTTTACAATGAGTGAAATTATTCAACAAAGAAGTTCTATTAAATTTTGTGTGCGGAATCAAATTTCTGGTTCCGAAACGTTCAGAATGTTGCAAATGATATTCGATGATAATTGTATGTCGCGAGCGAGAGTGTTTTTGATTAGTACAAATTGTTCAAAGAGGGTCGAGAACGCGTTGACGACGAACCACGTCCAGGACGGCCATCAACATCAACTGATGATCAACACGTCAATAAAATGAAGGAATTGGTGATCGAGAATCGACGATTAACAGTCCGAGACCTTACTGGCACCGTTGAGATATTGAAAGGAGCAGTGAAAACCATTTTAAAAGATCATTTGGGCCTAAGAAAAGTAAAAGCACGATTGGTTCCAATATCACTCAAATTTCTTGAAAAACAGCGTCGCGTTGACGTCTGTGAAACAATGCTTTCCGACTACCGAGATGTCATGAAACGTATTATAACTGGCGATGAGTCTTGGATCTATGCTTACGACCCGTAAACAGACGATTAATCGGCCGAATATCGTTCCAAAGGTGAGCCGAAACCGAAAAAACCACGCCTAAGCAAGTCAAAAATCAAGGTCGTGTTAACAGTTTTCTTCGATTATCGAGCACTTCGAATTTCTTCCGACCGGCCAAACTGTCAAAAAGGAATACTATTTAAGTGTTTTGCGAAGCTATTCGTAAAAAAGGCCGGAATTATGGGCCGACAACTCTTCGTTTTTGCAACACGATAATGCACCGTCTCATACTGCATGGATTCTTTGTAAGTTTTTCACAAAAAATTCAACCAATATCGTTCCACAACCACCGTATTTGCCTGATTTAGCTCCGTGTGACTTCTGGCTGTTCAGCAAATTCAAACGACCGCACCGGGGAAACCGTTTTGAGTCAATTAAAGACATTAAACGTGAATCGGTACGCGCATTAAAGGCTATTCCGGAAATTAACAACTGTTTCGATGATTGGAAAAAACGTACAAGTGCATTGGGGCCGGGGGGGATTATTTTGAGGGGGCGAAATAGATTTGGAAGAATAAATAAAGAATTTTAAAATTATGAACAAAGTCTTAGTATTTTTTGCCCACAGAGTGAGTAATTTGTGCTCAGGAGATTTATGACTTTGTAATTATTAGGTATGTTTTTGTCTATTCTTGAACATAAAGATTGTAGTGCTTGTTCTCGATTCATCGGGCATTTTGTGGTAATTGAATATTTTATTAATGAGGATGACTAATTGTTGATTTAGGTGTTTCAAGTTTTTTTCTATTCCTTAACTGTCGTAGCGTTAATTGTATATCTATTAGATCAACTTGTAAATTATCGTTTATTACTATTTCTGAGGTATTCTGTTTAATTCTTTTTTTTATACAGTTTTTTATTTGTTTAGAAAATATTTCCTAGTGATTATTTTTAACCTATCTTACTAATGCTGTTTTGTTATCTATTTCTTTGTATGTCTCATATGCTTTGGGGGTTTTTGCAATTTAGTATCTCAAATAGGCTTTCTTTTTTTCCTCGCATTTTGATTTACGGAACCATTTACGGTTTGGTTTCTAATAGTTTCTATTGCTGGTTCCGTGATATTTTTTTTAGAGTCGCTCAGCTGTTGTTCATGTCTTTTTCTTCGTTTATCGAGTTTTTTGCTATTTTCTTTTTAAGCCTGTTTTGTTATCGTGCTTTTAATAAAAATTAGATATTTAGTTTTTGTTCTTGTAACGTCCACTTTGTTTGGTATTAAACTCGGTATATGTGCGTATTTTATTATAAAATAGTAAATTCATGCAATAATCTTACCATTCAAGAAAGATTAACAAATCGAATGTCACTTGCAAGTTGAATTTTACAACGTTAAGTTTTGAAAATATAATGTGAAAGTGACTGGTCAATTAGTACAACTATTCTAAATTATACAGTTACCGTATTCAAATCGTTTGCTTCTGGGTATCTTCCGGGGACCATAGAAAACGTTTTTAGTCAAACTTACAATAAATTATATTATATTCTTTTTACCCTCAGTGAGAGGTAAGATTTGTTTTAATTTTTGTTAACAATTTAATTGCATTTTGTGTTATTACATTTTAGGGTTTTTTCCCTGGTTATTGCGTTTTTCCACTGCTACACTACTTATTCTGAGTGCTATAAAGATATCATTCCAGAAAAAAAACCACTCTCGATTTTGTATTTTTGGATGCTGATGATAGAGTGTGTGTGACATCCATTATCTGACAAAGACTTTTAGTTTACACACTACCAGAAATCAGAATAATTTAAATAAATGAAATGATTTAGACAGTTATGGAACAAAACTTTGGATTTCTGACGTGTACAGGTTGAACTTACACAGTTTTGTTTTCAATATTAACGTTAAATGTAACACAAAGTGAAATCGGTATAATCATTATCAAAACTAAAAAAATGTATTCAGTCTATTTACAAACAGAAAATACATTATATACAAAGTTTTAAACGCACATAAATAAAATTTATATGTAAATATTATTTTAGAAAACAAAATCTTCATTCTCCATTGGTAACTAAGTTAGTATCTAAGATGTCTCTGAAATAATTTAATCCTGAAGAACTTACTTTTTCCAATTACGCTCAAAGTGGTTATTCAGAAAAAAAGAAACATCAGTTTATTGGGAATAGCTGGAACTTTAAGAGGTTTACTCTCTGGACTTATTTGTATTAAACATTTTCATCGCTTTACAACAGGCCTACCCCATTTGGTATTGTTATAGTAAGATATTTTTCTAGTTACTAAACTTGATTTAGCAGAAACAGTTCTTTTTGAGAATAAATCTCTGTGGCAGTAAATTGAAAGTGTCAACTTTGAGGTTTTTTGACATAGTTTTTGCAACTAGATTTTCAGTTAGCGAATTCAAAACTTTTGTTAGTTTTAAGACAGCAATATTTTAAAATACTCCTTTAAATATTCCCAAAAATTTTGTCAAGGAGTATAAAATAAATCGTTTGGATATGAAAAAATGCACTACAAAGAAGTCATTTTAGTAACATTTCAATCATAATACAATTTTTATTTTGTCCGCCGCACCCATCTGTAAATAAGCAAATGGAGTTTACGGACGGTTCAAACTAGGTGTTATTTAAGTGGTGATAGACACGTGACACAATCTCACTTGAACCCTATTTCTCTAGTAGTTCTATCCATGTATAAATAAATGTGTTTTCAGGTGTTTGTGGATTCTTTGAAATTTCTTTGAACATCGTAAAGTTATACACATAGAACTGCCTCTTAAAAGTATGCTTCCTTATCGGGAATTTTAAGAAAAATAAGATTTTTTTGACAGCCAAAATTAAAAGTCACTTCAGAGCCAGGTTTTGTTTTGAGGAACTGACTCGTTTTAGAGGTTTTTAAACATTTATTGATAGCAGGCATACCAAAGCTACTGCTATAGTTTTCCACGGATACTTTGCGGAAATACTCGTATTTGACTTAGATGCGTCTATCTTAACATTATACGTATTGTAGAGGATATTCATGTTTAAGACTACTTAGACACTGCTTCCTACTAGTACCGCGAAAGTAATGAGTTTCTATCCGATTTTTAGTTTGCTTGGATTTCGTATTTTTGCTGCGATTTTCTTTTCGAATGCCACTTTCTAGCAACTGTTTATAACACAGATTTTAAACGCAAAACTTTGAAAGCTTAACTAAGTTTGAGAAAAAAACATTTTGGCGTACCTTTACTAAAATACTTTCGTTTGACTGTGTATAACACGGCATGGTATATTCTATGTGCATTTTTCTGTTTGCTTTTTCTTCTTTAGTTGGACGATAGTAATATAACACCTTTTGTATAACATGAAGCAAAATTATCTTACAATATTTTGTCATTGGTTTCGTAAAACTGTAACGTTAAAAAAAAAGAAATTAGTAGTTCAATTCGCGAGTATGGAAAATTTCTCGTTAGTATGAAATTTGTCAGAACCTCTCTGCTCTTACGCCGAGCCTGTCAAATTTTAGACAGCATTTGTCGCAATTGATTTGCATTAGATCGTTTTGCGAGTTTGGTACTTTTTACGCCCGGGTTAACCTTCGCCATTAGATTGTGTCACGCTGCTAGTTTAATATGCGATTATTTTTGGAACGTTGAAACGGGGAAAGTGGTATACAATTTTCTTTATTGAGGGTTTAAATTGACTCTACTAATTTTCTGTAGCGGCTTTTGGTAGCCACCAATTGTTCTGCGTTATCATCCAAGATAACCAACAGGTGGCCTTGTTCGAAATATTCCATGACGTCGAAGTATTGATACGTCCTTATCATATCCACCGTCAAAGGTTGAGAACCACAAGGACAATCCTTTCTTTTGCGAAGACAAACATGAAAAATTTAATTGGTTAAGTCAAAGGGAAACGCTGCGCACTTGCGTTCGTAATAATTGGATGCTAAACGTATATTCTCGTTCTAATCTGGGTTTAATATTACTTTTTAGGTACATCAAGTACGGAGATTAGCTAATGTCCGACTGAGGTAAAACCTACCTGTAAGTATTACTACTTTCAATTTTTTATTTGTATTTTGGGGATTAGGTCGTTTAGGACCGTACGTGCATGCTAACTTAACACAATTAATTGTATTTTTCTGCTTCGCGAATTTATCAGTTGTGCACATCGAATCTCAAAGGCTTAATTTGTTTGGTTTGTCTACAATTTAAATATATGTACTTATAAATTCAGACGCTATGTGTATGTAACTATTTAGTCCGACAAGGGCAGTTTGTTATACGGTGTGTTGCTCGCCACTCGGCGCAACTTCTAATTTAATCGGCCTACGTATAAATTTTGTCAAGAATTTACATTTATATGCTTTCTTCAACTTCTGTGATATAATAAATATATATATTCGGTGTTATTACTTTTGTAGTGTTATTTATTCTTCTCTTACTACGGGGAGAGTTAGACGGTATCCCTCGACTTTAATTTTTCATTGTCTTGGCGCCTTTTTTTTAGATTCACGTTATAATCATACATAACAAAGCCTGTGATCCTTCTCCGAAGAAGCTGTGCTAGTCGTTGCTTTGTTTGGTTAAGAGAAGACCGGTGTGACACTTTATTTTTGACAGATCAACTCTAGAAACCTGAGTTTCCCGTAACAAAACTTCAAATTGAAGCATTAAAAGTCTTGTTTCTCAATACCGATTTTTTTATGTCTACATTTTGGTAGCTGTGGTAATCCAGTGAAAGAGTGTCTAAAACAAAAACAGTTTAATTTACAAAACTAATTTATCATTTATTGTTAACTTACTTTTTCTACTTTTATACATTTTTAACCCACGTGCCTATGTTTTTACGTTTTTTTTCTAGCATAACTTTCAGGTTTTTTTTTTAATTTGAGCAAAAGCTGTTTTAGGTAGTACTAACAAAACATATGTGTCCTACAGCATGTTCATAAATTTTTGCTGGTAAATAGACGATCCTCAGTTTTACCTACAAATTTGCGGAGTTACATCTAAAATTTGTGTTTTTAAAAATAGGACAGTTATTGTGACTTCACATGGACAATATGAACAGGTATATTGTACTATTTCTTATTTGATAAAAATAACACAATAAGACCCAAAATATATTCAGTTATTACATACAATTTTCAAATAGTTTTATACGGGATATATATGTCTCAAGGGTGTCTTTTGTTGTTTTGTTGGGACATATTTGTCTCAATAGTATCGTAAGTTTTATATACATATTGCCATCGTCTTTTAGGAACAGTTAAACGGCCATTATCTGAGTGACAGCTGAATTATTTAACTGATAACTTGTCAGAAATTGAATTGGACCTTGTTGAACTGTTTGATGCTGACGGTGAATCTGATAAGAAGAAAAAGTGTAAAGTAAATATACTCAGACCCGAGAAAGCAGATCTTTATTTGTCGAATGAGGAGAATTTAGAAGAGGAGCAGCAGAAAACATTTTTAATGTGGACCGATATCAACAACCTATTTTTGCCTAGAAAACAAGCTGTCGCTCAGAAAATCCTTATCGTTTTGGTGGATCTTACCCGAGGTTCTACAATATTAGTTTTTTTAAAACTTTTTTTGAAAAATTTGTTTCTGATTGTACTAATCAAAGTTTAAAAATACTCAAGAATTTGAAAAATAAAAAATACCATTAAACTAATTCCTATAAGATAATGGTTTTGATAGGTAGCCTGATAGTGATGTCCTATAACCGCTTTTCTAAAATTCACATGTCATGGTCACAAGATCAGTTTCCATCCAATGATTAGATACCAAAGAAGCAATAATTCTAACTAACTGACACAGGAATACGATTACAGAAGTAATGATGGCTCAAAACAAGTTATACCATGCTTTGAAGCAATTTCACATACATAAGTGATGTTGATCTTGCTGGTCAATTTTCTGGATTGTATGATCCCAATCGCAAATTAAATAAATGGTAGAAAAAAGATTTTTTAGAAGTTATTAATGGCTGGTGCAGCAGACGCTTAGATTGTATTTTAACAACTTCATAAAAAAGCATCATTTATAGAATTTTAGTGACAGTAGCAGAGGAAATGATTAGATATGGCAAGAAGCAATCAACATTAGTAAGTATATCCTGTGTCAAAATTGTACTATTTGTGAACATATTACGATTTTACTTTTAGGCAGATTATCATAAAGAGTCAAAGCAATGTTCAATATTGGTGATCATAATAGAACGGTTCGCCTCCTGGTAATGATTTAAATTTCTATGATGATTAAATTAATGATCCCATCTTTAGGAAAACTTTTGTCAGTGTGCACAATATAATGCGGATAATTTTGTGTTTTTAATTAAATTTTTTATTTGACTTTAACTCTATTTTGACTTAGTGGAGCGAGCCTGATAAAGTGTTTATCTGGAACAAGCAAAATCGCAAAAAAACTGAAGTAGTTGCTTCTGTTCTTACCTCCTAAAAAAAGGGATTATTAATTTAATTATCATAGAAATTGGTAATTATTTACTAGTAAATGAAAAAGCTCAACGTAGATGTTATTGCGCCAAAAAAAATTTCAGAAAATAACCAAAACGAGGTGTGTGGCTTGTAATGTTATTTCTTGAATTTTCATAAACAAACTGTAAATTATTTTTGAGTTGAATAAAAATAAAAGTACAGAAGTTTTGCAATTACTGTTGATGTATACATATGTGTCCTTTAAAAAATCCTAGAGCAACACATACGTTCCGGGTTTATTTTTTAAACCAAGAGTAGAAAAAAATTGCAAATTAAAATAAAACTTCTTTATGCCAATTGGATTTACAAAGTATCAAATATATTAAAAAACAAATTTGTACCGAAAGTGTTAGCTAGTTTTGTAACGCAAAAATAACATTCTTAGATAACTCTGGAAGTGTAAAACAACATGGATTTAGAGCTTTGGAATAGATTTACTCAATTTACTTCAAGCTTTGAATCTCTAATGTTAAAATTTGTTAATTATACATTAGAATTATTATTAATTTATCACCAACACCCAACTGCATTTACTGTTTAAAAAATAAGAAATGGTAAACGACACATTTGCAAAAAAATTTATCAAACAACAATAAAATCATAAATATAAAAAAAAACACTTTTATTTTTACATGTATATATGACAAATGTTTTAACCATTTTACGATTTTACACTAATATACTAGTTTTTCTCCATAAGAAATTTTAGACTTCAATTTTAAGCTATCTGCTGATCTAATTAGGTTTTAATTTTAATAAAAATTAATATTTACTATTTTAAACAAGAACAATAAAGAAGAGTATGTATGCAAATATTTAATTTATTTGTAAACAACCTTATCATAAACTTCGCAGGTAAAAGTTTTTGTATACTTTTTTAAATTATCTGGTTTTACTATAAAAAAATAATAATTACTTTTATTCTTTTTATTTTACAGTGTTTTACAAAGAAATATATTCTTAGAAAAATATTGTTGATAAATGTTTACCTTTGACAACCAAAAGTGTTTTTTAAAATTTTGTTTAAGAACACTGAGTAAACGTGATATAGACAATAGCACACAAAATTAAAACTTAAATATAAAGCAAAAATTCACGTTACAAAAATAACGTTTTCTATTACATTTACAAATTAAATCACGTTAAAGTTGTTATAAAATTATATTCGCAAAAAACGTGTTTATTTTTTGTGTAATAAAAAATATTTTTAATTTACAATTAACTTTTAAATTAGAAAATTGTATATTTACGTTTCAAATATAATTGCAAATTTAAAATAAACCTAAGCAAAACCTTATAAAATTCACAAAATACTCATATTTCTAAGCGTTTCATATAAAGCAAACTCAGACGAGATTGTGCTTATTACAATTGCTAATAAACTGGCAGCCATCGGGTAAATTTATACAGGGTTGTCTAAGTTTCAACATAAAACTTAAAATGCGGTAAGATAATTTGTTCAAGATGGTAATCAATACAAAGATATTTTTAAAAAGTTCGAATTTATTTTTGTTTCTACATAATTAATGTTGTTTATTAAATGTAATTGATTGATGAAGTTAATCGGTATTGATTGATTATGGTAAATTTGTGATGGGAGAGTGTAGGAAGAAATTGGATCACACTGTAGGTTTTAAGCTGGGGCACATGACTGTATACGTACCCGTGGCGCGTATCTCATTCATACTTTTGCATAGAAAGTAGTCATTTTGTATGTATGATAAAGTTAGCGTTACAGAGAGATTCTATAAGAGAGATAAAGACAACAACAATACGTTAACATGCAAACGCTGTCTCGTGTTCGGGAGAAATTCAACGGGGCAAGGGAAGGCATTGTAGTTACCATATATCCAGTGTTCTCAAGTCAGCCGTGGAGTAAAGTCGAGCTTGTACCAAACTAAAATTATCTAAAATGTGTTAAAAAATGGTGATTTGATGATGTTTTGTACCGGCTGAAAGCGCGTCGCGCTAACGTTATCGGATGACGTAGACCGAAGCTCCCACCGAGTCTAACGTTAGTAGCTGCTGCATACGCATATTTATGATCTGCATTAACATTTGTAATTCAATGTGATAAAACACGAGAAAGGATATTTAAATGATACTAATTACAATCCCCTTAAGTTTGTGTTAGATGTACGAATGTGCGGAACTTTTCTTCTAAATGAGCGTGGTGGGGGAAAGCACGTGGTATGAGTCACATTTCCTATTTGACATAATATAAGCACGTGTATTCAAAGGAATAATCTTCGTATAACTGTATAAATATTACATTTAAATCCAAATGCTGCTTTTATCTCTTTTACGTATTCCTCATTTAAATGTATGGCAAAAAATCGAATGTGCATGGATGTTTCTAATTTTTCTAGTCTTTTACTAACTGTCGCTATTGTTTATCAACTCTTTCAGGATTTTCTTTCAGTTTTTTTTTGTTTTTAGAGTACGGTTATATAAAATTGTATGATAACCACTAAGTACCCAAAATTATATTAAGGTAAGATACCTCAGAGAGGTTACCTACTTTTATTTAATATAAAAGTTTGATATTTTAAGACGACGTTAAACTTACTTTGAACCAAAAAATATCTTTAATCTACAACCTGCGTTTAACAATAAGTTTGATTGCATTATTACAGAAAAATTAAGTATTGTTTTAGGATTTATCTTTTACAAAACCTCTGACTCTATTTAACTTTTGTCAAATCGACTTCTTTAGAACTTAAAAATTATTGTAATCGATTGTTAATAAATTTTTCAGTTACGCTTTAACATTCAAACAATTAGAAAAATTACAAATTTTATTAATTATTATGACAAACGTGTAACGACAAACTTAAAAGATTTAACAACAATTTTAATTTAATTTAACAAGTGTTGTAAAAATAATTGTTTATTTTAAATACAAAATTAGAACAAAAAAATTAACTTAATACGTATCTACACAATCTACGTCAAAAGCTGAAACCTGTTGAATATCGTAAGAAAACTACACTTGAGCAATATTTTTTAAATTGGAAAAAGGTTTTTGAAAGTATACATTTGGAGTTTTTTTTGGCTTATTTAAGACAAACATTAATTGCAAACGTAGAAAGTAGTCTAGACTAGCCATGATTACATCTGCTAGTAAAAAAAAATTGTTTTCTGCGTTTGAACGTGTAAAATAAATAACGAAAAATTTTTATTACCTGTTGATTTTAAAAACTCATTGTAACATATACCGTTTTTACGCAGTTTTATTTTAATGTATTGGTTTTTACTATTGTTTTTACAGCATAAACATTTTTGTATGAAAATGTTGTAACATCTATGTAGAAAGCAATTTTTTAAATACTTTTATTTAACAGATAATAAAGCAAATGTCTTTGATATGCTTTAATCAAATACGTATAATTTTTTAATAAATTAAGAGAAACTGGTAATTATTATTTATTAAAAACCAAACTCAATAACTATAATTATAAGCTTTGGAAAAGGTATGGTATCGGTTATAAATTTTGGTTGTGATAAAAAAGAATTAAATACATTTTATCCTTATTTTGCAATTATATCATTGAAATCATCTTTACAATAAGATAAGATGAAATATTGAAGTAGCTAAAAACGATCGTTACAAAAATAAAAAAATTTAATACACTGTAACGAATTTTATTATTAAAACTAATTTATTTAAACTACTAAAAATATTTTTTACTTATACTAGAAATATGTACACTTTTAAATTAACCGAACTAATTAAATCTAATAATATTTAATGAAAACACTTACACTAATTTATATTACTTACACGAAGATAAGATAAAGCCCGCGGATGGCTTCACACACTTGTTTACACTAAAATCACGTACCAGATTATTCACCGTAGGTTTATCTCACACGCGTTAACGACTTATTTCTTTAAACTTGAATAATCTTCTTAACACTGCTGTATTCGCATTACGGCAATAACTGACCTACGATTTGTTTCTTCGGTATTTATACATTATGACAAAACGTTCCTGTATGTTCTGCATCCTTCGGTGTACGTTCTAGAAAACCTCGCGAAGGCTCTCGAAGTTGCGAATAACTTCTTTCACTGCCCATTTCTTAGGACTGTTCTGTCCCAGAACAGGAGACTGGATGCGACACCGGTAAAAAGGATCGTGGCGATAGCGGCAGCTTTTTCCATTTCGGCAACTTCCTTGACCATAAAAGTAACAGTCAATGGACTTTTGCTGGCATGATATTCTTCTTGGTTGGTAACTACAGACCAACACTTGAACGCCTGTTCCTCGGAAGACAACCTCCAACATGTTTCGAACTGTTATCCAATTCAGTTGATCTAAGCCAGAACCAAGCTTAGGTACTGCCAATTTCTTTACATGATGGAACTCCATTTCTCTCTTAAGACTCCATAATGTTCGCTACAGATCTTTGTATAACGGCTTGATACGTGAGTATTTCTTGGTGACCAGATAGAAAACGAAGCGTCTGTCACCACGTAGTCCTAAAACTTTTCCGACTGCCGGTTGCTGTCTTCGTGATTCATCTAGCTGCCCAAACTTCTTTTTAAACACGACTTCAACCCCTCTGGACATGTCAAGATCCTCGCTCACCCAATGTACGATGGCGTAATCTTTTTATGTCTGGAACAGGTCTTGTTGTTCCTCGGTGGTAACTCCGAACCTAGCTTTTCCAGAACCTCCGTATAAGTTTATAAATTTCTCGAACTCAATTTCTTTGATTGGACTCCTGGTTCTGCTACTTATTACTCTGGTTGGGACTTGAACTTGCGTATTGTGGTTATCGCCAGCAAACGGGGCTAGACGGTCGACGTGGAGCACTTTTGGCTTGCTTCTGGTCGGTTTTTGGATGCGATATATGACGTCATTAATACGCTGCATGACATCATAGGATCCCTCTCATTGCCTTTGCAGCTTCGGTGACAAACCACGTCTCCTTTGAGGATTATACAACCAGACCATATCGCCAGGTTGAAACCCACCATTTTGTGCCTTGACGTCATATCTAGTCTTCATCCTGTCGCTGGCAATTTGTGTGTTTTTACGGACCTCACCATGTATTTCGTTTAGCCTCTTGGTCAGCTTGCAATCGTAATCTTCTCCAGCAACTTCTTCTTCCGGTCTTCGTCCAAATTGAAGGTCGTATGGCAATTGTATTTCACGACCGAGCATGACACAGGATGGTGCTTGACCTGTGCTTTCGTGAACAGATGATCGATATGCCATTAGGAAAAGGTGCCCATTGTTCGATTCATCCGTTCAACCATACCATCAGATTGAGGATGGAGAGACGTTGTTCTAGTTTTCTTAATTCCTAACAGTCGGCAAACTTCTTGAAACAGCCCAGACTAAAAATTGCGGCCTTGATCGGAGTGTATTTCCAAGGGAACTCCAAACCGGCAAAAAAACTCTTTTACTAATATGTCTGCAACTGTAGCTGCTTCCTGATTAAGTATGTCGTAAGCCTCCGTCCATTTCGTGAAATAATCCATCGCTACCAGGATGTATTTATTTCCCGAATCGGATTCTGGGAACGGCCCTGCGATCTGTTTCCCGTGCCGTCGGCACTTTCTAGGGATCGCTTAAGAAGACCGTTTCCACTATCCAGGAGTCCCACTGCGCCCAGTACGCTTTGATGTTTCTGCCCAAACACTAACTTTTTCCCAGGTTGGTTGTCGGCCGCTTTCTTTCCAATCCAGGAGTAATCTTATTTCAGGATCGTCTTCTTGTTTGCGACGTAACTGTTTAGGTTCCCACTTATCATCAACCATAGCAATTCTCCGGAGGCATTCAACTTTTTCTTCCAGATGCGAACAGTGGCTGCAGTCCGCCGGACATGATCTTCTGGACAAGGCATCAGAGTTTCGATGACTGCTTCCGGCACGGTGTTCTGTGTCATAGTCATACTCTTGCAGTCGCTCGATCTATCTTGCTACTTGTTTTTCTGGGTTACGGAACTGCAATAGCCACTTTAAAGCGGCGTAGTCTGTTGTCAGTAAAAATTTTCGTCCATACAAATATTTGTAGAAATGTTCGATGGACTTGACGACTGCTAACAGCTCCCTCCTAGTCACGCAATAATTCCTTTTTGGCCTGGACAAAACCTTGCTAAAATACGCGATAAGCTTTTCTTGTCCATCTTGAACCTGCAAAAGAACCGCGCCTATGGCCAGATTGTTTGCGTCGGTATCTAAAACAAATTTTCCATCTTCTCTTAGATAACTCAAAATCAGCAAAGTGACTACGGTTTGTCTTATTTGATGGAAAGGATTTTCGCAGTCTTCATTCCATCTAAATTCTGCTTTTCTTCCGTCAATTTCGTTGAAAGTTTGGCAATATTAGCAAATCCGGGTACAAATCGTCTATAATAGGTGCACAACCCAAGGAAACTTCGGACCTGATGTTTGTCGATTGATCTTGGCCATGCTTAAACTGCTCGGATTTTGTCTGGGTCAGCGTGGCTCTTTTTGGGCTCAGTTTGAGGTTAGCCACACGTAGTCGCTGGAACACTTCCTTCAAGTTGTTCAAGTGTTCTTCAAACGACCTTTCAACTACGATCACGTTGTTCAGGTAAACCAAGCACGTCTTCCCAGAAAATCCGCGCAAGATAGTCTCTATCAAACGCTCGAATGTTGCAGGAGCGTTACACAGACCGAAGGGCATCACAGTGAACTGCTACAACCCAGTTCCAATTGTAAAAGCTGTTTTTTCACGTTCCTTGGGTTCCAATTCTACCTGCCAGTAACCACTCTTTAAATTTAACCTAGAAAACCACTGGGATCATGACTGGGTGTCTAGCGTATCGTCAATTCTGGGTAAAAGGTAACGGTTCTTTTTGGTCACGTCGTTTAGCTGTCTGTAGTCTACGCAAAACCTCTTTGATTCATCCTTCTTTTTTACGAGTACTACTGGAGATGCTCATGGCCTACTTGAAAGTTCAATCATGCTTTCTCTTTCCATATCCGTAATTATTTGTTCGGTTTCTTCTCTTTTCGCTAAAAGAAGTCTGCGTGGATGTTGTCGTATTGGCCGAGCATCTCCAGCATTAATTTTATGTTTCACTATGTTAGTTCTTTCTTTGGAACCACTCTCCAGCGCGAACACATCTTGATACTCTTCGATCAACACTTTAACTTTAGCCAGCTGGTCTTGGCTGAGGTTTTGGCATTTGGAGATAAGAATGTCCAATAGATGTTGTGGACACTTTTTCGGCGACCTATCTTCGTCAGACTTCACGCATCTCACAATTTGAGATACTGGCGTGCATTTGCCTACCACGGTCTTCTTCTTCAACGTTACAGGATCTGAGTTGATGTTTAAGATCCTTACTGGCATCGTGTTTTTTACTCGTACTAAAGTTCTGCAAACGAGTAGTCCCTTTTCAACTAAACCGCCCTCCATTGTTTCAATCGCGCGTATGTAGTCTTCCCGGAGACTTCCATCCAGGCGTGCCATCATCACACTTTCAGTCCTTGCAGGCAAAGTCACGTCTTCACTCAATAAGACTCACACGGCTGCCTTTTCTGATGAATGAAAAGGAAAATCTTCATTGTCTATCTTTAGGACATCGTTCTTCAAATCCAAATGGAACCCATACTTCTTTATCACGACAATTTCCAGGATAATTTCTTCCATGATGTCCGCTACTAGTACTTGATGGTTGAGTACTCCATTTCCCAAACCAATAGTCACTTGTACTTGTCCGCGAATAGGTATTTCTTCGCCGTTCGAAGTCGTACTGTTGCTGGTGATTTTTTCTCGTTTTTGAATAACATGTCATGACGAATGATGGTCTTCGTCGCTCCAGTGTCAATCAGTAACTGAACGCTTCTTCCATTGATCTTGCCATTGAGATAAACTCTATGCAATTGCTTTCTAGGCGATGCCATTTGAATGGTACTCTCCGGAGTCTGACTAGGCGAGATTACCTTTTGTCTCTTTTGGTCGCCCCGTTCCAAATTTTCAAGCGCTCTTCTCGACCTCTTTTTAGGTTTAGTACGATGCCGTCGTACATGGCCTATTTCACCGCAGTTCAAAGTTGTCGCTCCTCTTTCCTGAAGTATTCGTCGCGCTATCTCCTCGATGCTTTTTATTATCTGCGCGGGTACTTCTGCAGCACAGCAGAGTCTATGACCGTCTCGTTGCGATGCTTGCTTTGCTACTTTAAACTCCAAAGCATGCACCAAAGCGTCATCCAATGTCTTTGCTCGAGCTAACCGGAGAGTCTGCTGCGTTTTGTTGTCTCGGAAGCCGTCTACAAAGGTTTGAATAGAAAACTGCTCCAAGAAGGTATTTGGCGCTGTAGGATACACAAGCCGTGTTAATCTAGCGATGTCAGTCTCAAACTATTGAAGACGTTCGGCAGCTTTCTGAACCCGATTTTTAATTTGAGGTTAATAGACTTGTTGAAGATGAGCATCTCCATATCTCATTTAACTTTAATCTTATTTTTAACTTTAGTGTCCTTAATTTTCATTTAACCTTGATCAGGATAACAATCACGTTTTGTTCATAATACTTTATTTCATGATTTGTATAAGTATAATACTATTACAACCCTTGGCCACTTTGAATATCAATTTAGTTGATTTTGTGTTAACAATTAATGATAACGCATATTTTAGTCTGAGAAGTGTCTGTGTTTGTTCTTCTGACTTCACTGATTTATATATGTTCTTAAATACTTTTAAGTGCAAGTTGGAGGGTTTGGTAAAGTAGTTTCTCAAATGGCGTTAACTGCAGCAGCACACTTTTTTAAACTTAACTGCGTCGTATAAAACGGTACTGCACTAGTAGTAGATGCCAAATTTAGCACTATTTTTGGTTTGTTTCTGGTACTACAATCTTTAAACTTTTTTGCAATTTTTCGGATCTTGATAGTTCTGG
This sequence comes from Aquatica leii, assembly GCA_035610365.1. Classification (NCBI taxonomy): domain Eukaryota; kingdom Metazoa; phylum Arthropoda; class Insecta; order Coleoptera; family Lampyridae; genus Aquatica; species Aquatica leii. Next base: position 18,297,537 of record CM069434.1, on the reverse strand, counting down.
ATTACGCATTGTACCTTTTCTATCTTAAAATACTAAGCTTATAGCTTGTCCTTTCCTTCTGGAGATCCGTATAGGCTATTTCTCCATCTTTTCCTCGGCATTCCTATATTTCTTCTGCCCTGTGATATTTTATCTCGGGTTTGCTTTACCACGCGATCTTTATTCATTTTGCTAATGTGTTCGTCCCATTGATTTCGTCTGTGTGTTATCCACTCTCATATGTTAGTTATTTTACATTTATTTCTGATATTCGTGTTAGTTACTGTGTCTGGTCGGGTTTTCTCTTGTATTCTCCGTAGAATACTGATGCCTACGCCCAAAATGCTCACTTAGAAAGCAACGCAAAGGAAATTGTCAAAGAAGTCCAAGTAGGAGAACCACCTACAAAATTTGAGCGATAAAACCTTGTTTGACGACTTTGACAATGACAATTAACCGCCATTAGTCGTATATTTAGCAACTTTAATTTTTGGACTCTTCATGAAGCATGATCGTTTCTTACTTATTTTACAGTTATTACAATTTACAGATAATATTTAGGAACCGGCGAAAAAGATAATTTACATACAATCCAAACAAAATTGTTGATCATTCTTTTCAAAATTTATGTATACATAAAAGCCTTTTATTATACAAATGCAGAATTTTTTTTAAACAATATATCCCATCAACGAAATATCGCTTTGGTATCAAAAACTAAATTTAAAATAAAATTGCAAGCGTTTATGCGATTACCAAAGATATTTTTTGATGTAAGTTCTTGCAAGTGTAAAAACTTTTCTTTGTGTAAACGCAAAAAAATTTTGTATCACACAAAACCATAGGAATAAAAATACTAGTAGTCATTTTAATCAACTACGGCAAGGCAACTTAAAAAATGTTGGTGGAGACTAGAGGAATAAAAATATGATAGTAATTTTAATCAACAAATGTAAGGCAGCTTAAAAAATATTGGTGCAAACCAGTGGTTACCAAACTTTTTTGACCCACGGACCTCTTCTCATAGTCAACACTTGTCCACGAACCGCTGAGTAAAAAGACTACATAAATGCATAATAAAAAAATTACAAATTTATCTTTAACGTCTTGAATGTGTAAATGGTTGCGTAAAAATAAAACATAAATTCAAGATTTTATTGAAAAAACTGTCTGCGTAACAATACAAAAATTATACTTTTTTTCCAAGATTAGGAAAATTTGTTGTATGCACTTTACATCACGCATAACACAGAACTAAATTATTGTTTAGATGCACAATTTTTTTTATAGTTTAGATTATAGACTAGTTGGTGCAGGTATCGGCTCTATGCGTTCCTCTATAAACCTGTATAGATAAGCCTGACTCACCGAGATGCTTGTTATTACTTGTATTTTATGCACCTGTCTATATTTATATTTTACTTAGAACATAAAAAACGCATTATGACGTTGTTCGGGGACCCCCAAATCAACTTTAATATTTCACAGGCCCTAGATCCCGGGAACCCCTGGGGGTGGAAGGGGCCACTTTGGAAACTACTAGTGCAAATTATAGTTTTTTTAATCCTTAAATTGACAATAAATCATCTCCTTCAACTATCAGCAAAACTAAAAAAGATGAGATCGAGATTGTTGTTATTTATTTGTAGTAAATGCCACCATAGAAAATATAGTTCTTATTTTTTATAGTAATAAAAAAATTGTAGTTAACAGAATAATTTTAAGAAGTCAAAAAAGGAGAGAGGGAAACTAAAAAGAAAATTTAAAAAAAAATTGTTCTCAGTGACCATAATGTATCAGTTATATTTCAATATTATCTTCTTCTACTAATGATATAAAAAAGATAATTTTTACGGAACAAAACATAATAAAAGTGTTTGGAGTTTTTAACTTTAAAGAATCTTGGTTTGACAATTTAATAAATTGAAGAAATTGTAAATTGACTGAACCTTTTGTCTTGTCGTATGTATCTGACAGCGAAGTAAATATATAGTACAAACCAAAGAAACACCGGATTTAATAGAAGTCTTGTCAGTCAAATCTAGATCAGAAGCTAGAGATGAAAAAGCTAATAGGAAAGCTAATATAACAAAGTATAGAAAAAAGAGTTACCTCCTCTTAGTGACTTTCATGTAATATTAGCTTCTGCTCAAAGAAAAAACAAAAAAATGCTCGTGAACAATAAAAATTAAAATAAGTTTAAAAGAATTTTTTTTTTTTTAATTAGTTTAACAAAATCTTAAAATATAAAAAATTATTGCAAACATTAGTTAATTTTGAAACTAAGAAAATTTGACTCATAATGGTTTTTACAGTAAATTGACATAAATTATTTAAAAACTGTTAAAAGTCGTTACTAAACATTGTTGTGATTATAAACATCAGTTTGTTAACATATTTTAAAAATGATTCTTATTTTTTGTTTTTAATTTAGGTGTTATTATAAAAAAAACCAATAAATATTTTTTTGAAATTTTATTAAAATAAAACTTTTTATTGCAATAATGATAATATTAAGTATAGTACTGTAACAGTTCTAAATTCAAATTGTAATTTTATACGCCAATAAGGTAGGCAACTAGCCATTATATATTTCGGAAACGGTCGAATTGTGATAAAATTTCGATTCCACTTTTAATATCATTTTATGTGGGTTTTGCCAATAGTATTTAAATGAAGGTATGGGAGAATTGTATCTCCTTGCTAAAATAAAGCAAATTTGAAACCTTCTTAATTAAGCAATAGCATAATTATAGTCTTTGTTAGAAGTATCAGTATGCTATTTGGTCTGAATAAAACTATAAGTTTCGTTTTGATTTAATCGGTGCCCTTAAATTCATAAAGGGGTATGTATTATTTAATTGTTAATTCGTTACCTAATCTAAACGATTCACAGCATCTAGTAACTACTACCACACTTTCGCTGTTGAATAACAACAAAAAAAGATATAATCAAAAGTCCAGGAATGCGAACAATGCGAGATTCGATATTGGTGACCGATTGATAACCCGTGGCTTGCTAAAATTTGGATTGTCGTTCCTTCGACGTCATTACAATTAATAAATTCTTTGGGGACAACTTTATTAGGAAAACAAAAAAAAAATAAATGAAATAAGTATATTCTATAAACTGAGTAATATCAATTAAATTATAAGATTGTAAACTGGTAAGTGGACGTTTTATTGTTATCATTGAGTTTTGCGTGGGATCGATGCCGATTGATCAGCCATTGATTAGCTCTGGTTTATTTGTTTATAAATGTTACATGATTATTAGGTTTATGATTACGTCAGAAGAGTATGTTAATGGTATTATTTGTGCACGAATAATCAGTTAATCGGTATCAACGTTTTGAAGTCAGTTTTGTTATTAGTGATTACCAAGTAGTTTAAGCCACTCAAAAGGTATTTTTTTTCATAATTGTATATATCTGCACCTATGCGTTTAATTTCACTTTATTATTAGATTATTAAGTGTAACTCACAATAAAATTTTGTGACGGGTATCAGTGCTTTGAATTTGATGTAGTACGGTTCCTGTTTATGTGCTAATATCAGAGGAGGTTTTACTAAACAGGTGGCGCCCATTTAAATTTTATTTCCCACTCCCTTCTTCGATTTGAGTTGATGACCAGGGTCCTCCTCAAAAAGCTTCTATCTGTAGGTACTTCGCTGTTTATATTATCGAATGCGTCACAGTACACGATTTATAAAAATTAAAAGCAACGTTTTTGATAGCCACTAATGATGTGGTCGGTCTATTATTTTGGGCAATTTAACCGGTTCAGTTTTTGTCTCTGTTACGATTATAATTTAAGAGTCAAACCTACAATTTGATCGTCATCTGTAATGAAATCACTATTACTGAATTATATATGGAACGTTTACGCTTAAGAAGTTTGTATATAATTTTAATTTGCCTAGGAGCTAAAAAAATTGCTTCTAACTTTATTTTATAATCGATCAAAAACACTGAAGGTATGTTCTATACATAACAGCAGGTGACGTTACACTTAAAGTACTATCATTAGGCGAGTCTAAGCATTTCCGCTTATTAGCCGAAGACACCTTACTTAAGCATTTTTACATTGATTTTTATCGTTTGATAATTTTAGTTACAATGTAAGTCATTAGTCATTGTATGACTACGTTTTCTTTTAAACTTCGAGTAGGACATTTCGTGAAAGCACGATTTTAATTAGGTAAGGCAGGGCTTAACGTACCTATAACGTATTATTATTTATATATTATTGTAAAATTTTTAAGTGCCATTCATTGACTTTTAAGTATTAAGCCGTAAAAAATTTTATGTCCCTATGTTTAATATAAATACTATAATTATCAGATTACACAGAACTTATTTTTTGGTTACTAACCCTGTTATTTTCAATATCTTTTTCGTCGTAATCTAAATTTAACAAAATGGTTTTTGTCGCTTAAATATGCAGGTAATAAAAATTAAAAGTTATTGTTTTCGTCAAATTCTTTCGGATAATTTTATCATCCGTTTTTTGGTGTACTTTTTTACTTGCATATACACATAACGTATTTATAGCTTCAGTATCTTGTCGTTGTTAATATAGACAAGATAATGCCAGCAAAAACAAGTTTTAAAGAGTTAAATCAAATACCAAAGATTTAAAGGACAAATAAAAATAAACCTGCTATTAAATTCACAACTAAAAATGATTAAAAAAATGATTTCTTAGACGGTTAACAACAATGTTTTATTACAAAAAAAAATATTTAATGTTAAGAACAGAAACAAAATAGTGAAAACAAAAAATAACTTTTACTTTGTATAAGTTTTAAAAGTTGCAACAAACATATTTTTTTAATTTTTAATTGTTTGCTTCTAAAAAATTATTTATGTATATACATAAATTGTTACAAAAACATTGTTTTAAATTTATCTCAAGACTACATAGTTTCAGAGTTTGCTAATTCATCAAAAATGTTTTCCAACTTTTAGAATTTTTTATTTTTATTCTGAATTTGAACGGATTATTTATTTGCAGTTTTTCGTCATTAACAGTTATTTACAAAATTGAAATTGAATTTTTTAAAAATGTATTTGGAAACATTGATTTTGATTTTGACTAAATACCGTTAAAAATTGTGTCGCGCACACTGGGCACAACCCAAATGTGAACGCTCAATGGTTATCATGGGGTTTTTTTTACTAAAATTTATTCTTGTAACTCTGGATTTGGCTAGTAGTGTTACAAAATAAGAGAAAAATATTGAGAAGAAAAATATATTTTTTTATTAGTGCCGTTTTGTCGAATATTCTTTTAATAGATTCTATTGAAAGAATATAATACTACAAAAACAGTTTATATATTACAAAATTAAATTAACATCTAAGCTGATAAAACTACGAAAAGCGTTTATTTGTTAAAAACTTAGAGCTTCGACTGATCTGCTTTGACTAGCTGGGTATTGGAGATGGTCGTAGATTGAGATTGAGAGTAGACTGCTGCGCCACCTTTCCTTGTTTGTAAAATAATCAGTTTGAAGAGAAGGAAAGGATAATACAATAATATTCTTAAGCTTTATTATGACTATAAGCACACACAAGATAAGATATGAAGTGAATTCCAACTCACAAAATTTTCAATAGTTAAACATATATAAGTGCACAAATCGAATGCAAACAGACGGTACAAGTGATGAGGTGTCGCGTCAAAAGAACGCGGAAATTTGGACGCGCGTCAAAAGAATGCGGAAATTTAAACGCGCGACAATAAGGCGCATGAAATAAAAAAACGTAAACCTATCATTTAGGGAAATTTCAAAAAGTTATATAAAACAAAAATTGTAACTTATTTATTTTTATACGTATTTTTGTGAGTACACTTAATAACACAACAAATAATATGCTTAATACAATCCAAAAAATCATGCAATACAATATAAACAATATACCACAATTTAAAATCCAAAATACATTGCAAAACAGTGAGAATCAACTTATACTTGTAGTTTGACATTGTGGGCAATCCCCCGTACGTACTCTAACCATGGCCTACTCTGATAATCAGCAACAATGCAGTTTATACTTTTTGCATTGTCCTTGTATACCCTTTTACGGTGTAGCGCAACTCTCAGGTAGCTTAGATAAGCGAAGAGTGCGCTAACAAACGATGTAAAAAAATTAATTAAACAATTAAAAAAATTGTCAAAATTGGTCAATTAACTTCCGATGTCAGGGATGCCAAATAGTTTGATTTTAAGACTAAACTATTAAAGTCTTATCTGCAATAAAAAGTTACACAGGAAAAATTCATTGATTCAATCTCAAAAGATAGTTATAATCCTATATTTAAAAACAAAACAAAACAAAAACAATAAGGTAAAACTCAGTAAGATTACTTAAAATTAAGAATAGAAATTTTCAATATTTAATTAATTAAACTTAAAACTAAGATAATACTGGTATTTCTTTACATATAATAAGAGAAACAATTTTGAATTAAATTAAATATTTGCGGTACGCAAATTTAATTTTTATATTAATTAGAGAATTTTATTTTTTTATATTTAAAAAGTTACGTTCAAATATGTTATTTTGTAAGAAGAAAAACCAAGTTTGTTGATGAGGCAGTCTTTAATCAACGAAAGAAATGTAGATATAAATAACTCACGTATATAGATCAAATTTCACGTTGATGTCATCCAACGGTATGCAGAGATTAAAGCTGGCGGATAGCCTTGGGAAATTTCCCATCAAAAATTGATCAAGGTATATTTTCTTCACGAAAATCAATTTGGATAATTGGCATTGATGGTGTAATTCATACACCAAATCCACTCAAATTATAAAGGTAACGATAATTTCATTTAAAGATAAAATCGGTATAAAAAAAAGTCTGTATTATTAACACAGACTTTTTAAATAAAGATGTAGATAAAAGGTAAGATAAAGCTACATGGCTTCTAAATGAATTAACACATGCGTACTCGTCAATCGCTAAATACTGAATGAATATCAAGGTTGCCGCGCCCAAAAAAGTAGCGACTCCACAAAATAAAAATAAAGGAAGGTTTACACGCAACATTTAGTTAAAATAATACAAATAATTTCAAATCAAATAATAACAGTAACGGAAACGTTACAACGGGATGGTTGAATGCCAGCGATATATTGTTCAACTTTTACTTTATTTAAACTGTCTTCTTTTTTCAAAACATTTATGAATTTTCAGATGTTTGGGTGCGTTGCATTCAGTGTTGACGAAAAGCTGTTGTGCTATTCTTCGACAGTATTATTCATGCACGGTATATCCTGTTCTACCACATCGTACCAAATCCATTTATAGAAAACATTTTTCTTCTATCAGACAATAAAAAAATCCTTTAATTACTGTGTGTATAGGAAATTCGACATTATTCCATAAATGTTGAATTTCGCTGTATCAAAAATAACAAAATTGATTGTGTCCACTATAACAGAAAAAGTTTGCCATCGCTGTTCACTCTATATTTGTCAGAAAAAAGAAGCTCTGTCAAACACTTTGGGTTTGTCTAGACAATTTCTTTTTATTGTCGCACTCATTCAGACAAAGGACCCTAGGTAGTTGCCCTGCTACAGTTAAAGGAAGTCCTTCTGATATATTTACCACCACAGTTTGAGTGATTACGCCACTTTCTTCAGCGATGTTTTTCATATGATTGCAGGTTATCTTTGCGTTTACCTTTCTGGAATTGGCAACGTGGTTATAGACTGCACTATTTACAACTTTATTTCCTACGGTAAGAACTCCTTCGGAACATTTGCACTTATTGTAACTTCCACATTTCCAAACAATATTATCACTAACTCGTTCCTTTTTATGAAGAAAGCCATTATAGAGCATTATATTGTTGCCCTTTGGGCTTTGCACAAAAGTTAACACCATCTTAACACGCTGACAAAGATTTCACTTCTTAATGACAATTTTGAAAATACCTACTGGCATGACATATCTTCAAGTAGCTTGTTGTTGGATATAATGAACTAAAAATGTGTATTAAACGGTATAATTATGTTGCGGAATGTTTATTATCAGAGTATCTTCTAAAGACAGATTTGTGAGTAACAGTGAATGCTCATTCTGCATTGATACATTTTCCGCCTTTAGAAAAATTTCTTTTAATACTGTTCGACAAAGAAAGAATTAATACAAGAATATATATACATGTAATCATTAAAACAGTAAGTACATGCGAGGTACGATATACAGTTAATACCTTCGTGGTACCTTTTACCTTGAACACGCCATTTCTTATCATATGGCAATGATTGGTGATGATTGTTTAAATCTTTCGTCGCTTTTTTGTCGTGCGTTCAAATTTTTACAAATTGGTAACAGTCGTTCTTCGTAATTTGTTGGTATCAGTAAAAAAATCACAGCTCTTGAACTATTGCTCATCACTAGCGTAAACATATTTTAGTGCTAGCGGACTCCGTTTCCTCAACTGTCAAAACCGCAACTTCAATCGCGCTCTGGCGACTCCAGGAATCGGTGATTAAATTAAAGCGAGATAAATACCTTAATTCAGGTGAATATAGTTGTTTTCGGTGGTAATTCACTTGAGGTAGAAATTGTTCCGTTGAGCCTCCCACTTATTCCGGTTTTTTTTATTCAATCGGTAGCATCGGCAGAACAACCTCATAGCACAAGTAAAGTGAATGCAACAAAGAAAAATAACAGTTGCAAAAAATTATGAAACGTATAGCACTAAATCCCACGTGTATAACACAATTTTCACAAAACCTTTACGATACCAACCTTTAACAAAAACCGAGATCAAGAAAGCTTCTTCTTATACATTTTGCATCTAAAATATTTCTTTTTAAAAAGATTTAAATAAAGCGGATGTTTGCAGAAGACGAATTTGCACTTACCAAACGATTCAGGAACATGAAGTACAATACATCCGCAAAATTACCCGCTCTCTTTTCTGCGGCAAAAGATTTATTAGAAAAACTGAAAATTCAATTGAATTTTACCAAATTGAAATTTACACCGTTACAAAAAGCTATAAAAAAATTAAATTAAATATAAAACAACAAAAACTATTTATAATTACATGTTAGTACAAATTACACATTCTACGTTAAGAAACACTGACAAGAACAATTAAAATTTCGAAAATCTTTCAGACAAGGTGTTGGGAAGGTTTTTATCAAAAATGAAGACAACTTTAACAGCTATATTAAGAACAGTGTTATTAATATTTTATTGCAGAGTCATTGGCTGGCACAACACTTTTCAAAATTTTTGGCATGAACATAATTTAATCATTGAATGTCGCGTGTCGTTCGAATCTACAAAGCTTTTTCCAAGCATTCTTCTCATAGTTGACGGTTTAAAGTCGCCTTAAGATATATTATTGCAAAACATGTTGTTGACTCAGTCTCTTACTATTCGATCAGTATGAACTGAAGAATTATCCTGTAGTAAAAACTAATTATTATAAACATTTACGAGTATATCAAAATGCTGAAAAATAAAATATGAACAAAAACTGCTTTAACCGATATATTGTCACATTCCAGGACTGTTATTGCTTATCCACGCTTAAACATTGACAATAGTAGTTTATTTAACGAGTTCCTGTGTAAATTGGACGCTTTTTTCCCAAAAGAGAAAAAACCAATTTAGACAGGAATGAGTTGAATACAACATTTTATTGCGTGAACAGCGACTAGGAGGCTTCCAAAGTCTCAAATTCTCTCCAAAAACCTATAATTATCCTTATCTAAATGTATATTGGTGTTTTTATAAATATGTGATTACATTTGGCGATGAGGTGTTTTGTAACTCACCGGGCACGCGTCGTGGACGTAAAATAATTTTCTGGAGCACGTGGAATATTTGAAAATTTTGTGGTGCATTATGGCAACTGGAGCAACATCCAGTGGGACTCTAAAAAACCTCAAATCAATTTTCAAACAAATAATCTTTCTGTGTATGAATCGTCTGTCGATTTCTTTGAACTATTATTGGAAAGTATGGAACTATACTTTGAAGTGTCAAAGATCAGATATGCAGAGAAGATTAGTCAATTATGTCTTTTTTTTTGAACCAGAGAAATCTAAAGAAAAATTTATATTTTTACGCGACTTATTAAATCCAATAGAAGTATATAATATCTCATTCGAAGAATGTATTAAATGTTTAAAAAACAAGTTTGCTGCAAAAACCTGCACGATTGCTGAACAGTTTAAATTTTTTAGTCGTAATCAGCAAGCTAAAAAATCACTGTCTAATTATATATCGCCTATCAATTACATCAAGACAAACTAGACTGCGGTCTTCAAAATAAAGCTATGGCTAGAAAATTATTATTGGAGTATAAAACACTATTGTTTGATTCAGCTTGTAAGATCATTCTTGACATAGATACGATCATAAAGAGCTTGGCTCAACGCCGTAACGCTGCAACAAAGTAGACACAAGATAATACCGGTATCTACACAGAGAGAAATCTTTGTATATTTTATCTACAATTGTTATTGAAAAGTACACAAATTGGGCCTGAAAAAGTGACAAGACCAATTTGTGCAGTTTTATTGCATTCATTTGTGTAGATTAAATTGTACAGTTTTTTTTCATTATATATAAACAATTTTTATATTTCAAATTGATTGCACCGCATCACAATTTGTTTAAAAACTAATCTAAAACGGATAGTAAAGTTTTGCACAATGTTGTGATATTTTTTTAAAACTATGCTTGAAGTATTTTTACCCAATGGTATGTTAAATGTCTAATAGCTTTACGTTATCTAGATCCATATTCTCTTTGGTTAGTTTTGCACAATATTGTGCAAATTATTATTATTTCGTTTAGCTTTTTATTGTACAACTTTATGCATCTTGGTTAAATGTTATTTACTTAAAAATAACATATATTGGGTAAATTGTCAATAAAACGTTACAAATCTTAAGAGCATTATTTATTTATATTTAAATGGTATACTTATTTTATATACTTATTTTTTTCTTTAAGGGATATCTTAAAATTCCATTACCTCTTGTTATCGATTCACTCCAGATTTTTTTATAAATGTGGTTGATTTGCCCGTTGCCACAGCAGCTAGTTTGGTTGCCTTCTCTAAAGGGAGAATTTATCGAAAAACTTCACAACATTTTTAATATGTTTCTTGCTTCGAAATGAATGGTTTTCTTCGATTTCGATTTCATGTTGATAAATAACAGCTGAAACAATACAGAAAGTAAGTAATGCAAAAATCTCAATCAGAAATTAGCTGTTGTTCGTAGAATTAACGCTGGAATTAAATACAGAATTTAAAGTAATAATCGAGGTTAAGCTGCTACAAAGGTTACACTTAAAAATGTTATAAATACACTCACCTTGTTCAAATAACAGCGTTTCAAAAAGTCTTGACAAAAACTAACTGAATAACTACGAATTTTTTAGAAAACAGGAGGTAAAGATGTAAACAAACCTAACGCAATCAAGGAATTTTGATTGTAGACATTTTTTCAAGCGGACGTACTTGCTAATTGTGATTGGTTGAAACATTTATCGCTTCAAATTTTTAAAGTTAGTTCACATATTTTCCGAGAACTTTGTTTACTTGGGCGCTCTGCATGCGCTCTGTAAGTGTCAACATCAGCGTCTTTACATACAACGCGTTATCGCTTAGCGTTATCGTTCAATTTTTTTCTTTATTCCGACTTTAAAAGAATTGCATAATCTTATTGTAATATATATTATCAAAGCTGTACGAGAAACTAAAACAAAATAGTGCAAAATACTAGCACATTGTTGTCGAATACAAAACATACAAAAGTTTATAATATTTTTAAAACAATTTGTCAAATAAAACTTTATAACCTATTTATCCAAACGCATTAAATAAAAGCGTGCAAGCCTATGGTATAAATATAAACAATTGTAGTAATATCATCAACAATACAGTTATGCACAATCTTGTGCAAAATTGTGATACAGCATTTCTCTCTGTGTACAAACAAAGAATGCGTCGTCGGGAAAGCGGTCATTAGCATACAACACTCAAAGAGATCGTTCCCATAGTGCACATTGTCCCAAGTCAGACCAGTCGTCCGTTGGCCCTCGTTTCAGAACCTGTTTTCAGTGTTTTTTAAAAAATCAACCAGAAAACTGTTTTGCAAAAACTGGAAGTGTTTCACTTGCGGAAGGAAAGGTCAATTTATTATTAGTGTAGCTTGTAATGCTATGTCTGATTTCACATGTTTTAACAGTTACTTTATATGTAAATACCTATGAGACGAGTTTCTCATAGATTGTGGGAGTTCGTCATCGCTCATCAGCGTCGGACTCTATCGTAAGTTGTTATCACATACAAAATTAAATTTATTTATGGGTCAAGTAGTAGCAGCCAAAACATGGGTCGTTATTAGTCAAAGTTATTTTAAGCGCTAGCTTATTCAGAAGAGCTAAATTTAATAGTCATTAAATATCTGTCGTGTTTTGCTATTTTAGGTAGAAATTGACTGAGTGTTTTATATCCGTTTTGGCGTTCATCGATATTGCGTCAAAACCAAATATTGGTAGTAAAGCCAAATAATTCTCAAAGAGTTGTCTAATAAGTATCCGCCGGCATTCTTCAAAGTCGATAATGAACTGCCGATAAATAAGTTTTTGGTTAACATTAATCTAAAAGCAGGAGAATCTCTCGTCTTTCATAAACCGTATGTTGTTCTTTAGGCACTTTAAACGAAAGTCGCTAACGAATGGAAGTCCTTAAACGACAAGGTATCATCTCCATAATGAGGCATAACCAATGGGTAGTCCTTTAGTCTGTGTTCCCAAAAAAATGGAAAATTACGTTTTTGCGTGGATTTTAGAACTACTTTTAATACGAAATTAAGAGTCTACCAATACCCTATTTCACGTCCTGCTGATGTTTTCAATAAGTTCGTGGGTTGTCAAATCTTCTGTAAATTGGACTTAACGAATGCGTACTTGCAATTAAAACTCGATGAGGTGCGTAAAATAGTACTTACGGCAAACACTCTTAACGGATTGTCTAGTCTTTGGATTGGCGACACTTGAAATGGTTATTCATTCGATTTTGAAGGGTATAGATAAATGTAGTGCTTACTTCGATGATGTACTAATAAGAGGCAATGATGTTAAAAACTGATGTATAGAAATTTTAGATTTAGTGCTGTCGCGTCTCACTGAATAGAATGTCAAAATGAATATTTCCAAAAACTATGTTTACGTGAAGTGTTTTTAAGTTTTGTCTTACCGGTTCAAAAGAAAAATCCCACAAAAACTAAAATTTGTTTAACTTTAAGATTTTCACCAATCATGAACCTTTAAGATACCTGATTTCAGAATTTAAAAAAATTCACGTGATGGCATCGTCTTGCTTAATTCGTTGGTCCATAATTCAGTACACATACAAAAAAGTCGGCATATTCCTCAGACAGATGTCATGTCGCGTCTCCGGTCAGAACAAATAGTTGAGGTAACAGACTGCAATTTGATTTACCTGTCGACACCGCTCAGTTTATTAAAAAAAGTAATTAAACAAACCAAACTGGATAATGTACTGCCAAAAGAAGGATAATACGTCAATAATAAATGTCCGTCTATTCCTAAGAAATCGTAAGAAAAATTTTAATTTTAGGTACGAATTGTTGGTGTCCAATGATTGTGTCTTTTATGGAAATCGTGTCGTCATTTACGAGTCTTTAAAAACTTCGAGATCAAAGATTATTTATTAAGGACATTCCGGTATTGTGCGCACCAAGTTGCTCGCAAGATCGAATGTCAATTTCCGATCTTTTTACAAGTCAAAAAAAGATTAAACTTTTGTTGACGCTTCCGTATAATCCTCATTCAAATGCTTTGCGAAGAGGTCTGTTCAAATTTTTAAAAAGTTGTTGATAAAATCGAGGCATTCTAAAGAGTGCGCCGAGTTATCGCTAAGACAACGCCTTTGCGACTGTCTTTTATATTATAGGGGTATACCGTCATTAGTAACAGGAGCGTTACCTATGGCAAGATTCTTTAATTTCACTCCTCGTACGCCGTCGTCAGTCAGTCAAAGTCGTCAGTTTGAAAAACTGGTCAAAAGGTTTGGGTAAATTAGAGGAATGTTAAAGATTTTTTAAATGATATAGTATTGATAGTTAGCCCATCACTCAATAACTCAAATTGAACCTTTTTTGAATAGCAAAGAAATTATTTTAAACAAAAAATCATGTCCTTTTCTATCTTGAAGTGTAAAATTGTCATTACATAGGACACCACTGGATGGGCCAAATGAATCAACCAGTAATGTATAAATTAGTTTGAGGAGAAGTTATTTCGGATATAATTTCGTTTGTAAACAAAAACTTAAAAAATTTAAATGGGTTGTTTAAATCAATCACCTTTTGTGGTATATTTTGAATTTCTGGAAATCTTTGTCTATTGTCGTCATTAGATTCTATAACAGTTTCAGGTATTATTTTATCCTCATCTTAATCAACACCTTGATTTTCGTAGTCATCGTTGCTTTCAAAGTTAAAACGCGATTTGGTTTATTGTCCTCGTCTTCAGACAGATCGGAATCGTCAGTTTTGTTATTGTCGGGTATATATCGAACGTACAATATTTTTTGTGTGTTGATCCGTAAACGCATGATGTACTTACAAATTTAAATGCATATGACAAAAAAATATGGGATTCAGTGCTTAGTAAAATAAAAGTAATTGTAGAAAAATATTCTTCTTTTGAAAAAGGAAGATATGCACCATACATTGATAATTTTTATAACAGACAAAAATGCAATTAATTAATTTAAAATTAAGCTCAAAGAGACACAAATCTTTGTTTCAGCAGAACTCCACGTGCAACAACTTGTATACTTTCTGATGCCAAAATTGATCGATTAAAATCGAATTTTTTTTTGCTTGAGCTTATAAACTCGGTCCCATATATGATACATCATGCAAGTTCGGTTTCTTTCAGTTTAAAACCTAAATCTTGTTTTAAGTATCACATTATACAGGGCCTTCACAATTGATTGGATCCCACGTGACACTAACATTGTTTCGATTGGTATATCGTAAAAAAATTACGAAATGAAAAATTTAATTTGTAAACTCTAAGTTAAGGTTAAGTAATTAATTAAAAACGGTAACACATTAATAACAATACTTATTTATTTAAAATAAAAATAGGAAATAACATTTAATAGCGAAGGCTTCCACGGCCGGAGTCTATACTAAGATAAGATCGTCTTCCGGGTTTGGACCGTGTCAATGTTGTAGCCGAAGTTGCCAACGTTTTCACCACTTTCGTATGGGGCTTCATTAGGGCGTGAGAAAAATCGAAGAACTCAAACAAGCAACCGAAATCTAACTAAACACTTCTCAAAAGTTAGGTAATCAACTTGTGAACCAAGCCAGATTCTAAACTCAGAAAAGTTAAGTAAGAAAACGATAAACTTGAAAAAGCAAACGAAAGTCTAACAAAGAACCACTACAAAGTTAGGTAATCAACTTGTGAACCAAGCCAGATTCTAAACTCCATAGAAGTGACTTAAAAAGAAATAGTCTCCGTATACAAAGAAGGAGTATCGTCACGGATGGCTAAGCTCGGCTCTGATTGGGTTACGGTTGAAAGAGGGAGTGTTTTCGATAAAGGACTAATGACCGGGAACCAAAGAGGAGATAGCTCGAAACCATGATCACGATTGAAGTTATTGGGATGTTTGATGATTTCTATGCTCTCTCGAAATTTCCTGTTCGGTTTGGCAATCAACGAAACATTATCCAAATCTACATTGTGACCTGTAGTGAAATGATGTTCAGCAACCGCAGACTTAGAAATATGCTTTTTCCTTATACAACGATCATGTTCTGAGATGCGAGTAATGACGAAACGACCGGTCTCACCAATGTAGACTACTTGGTATACACCTTGAGATGAAATAACATTTATTTAAAATTTATAACCGATGTTTAACCTATTGTTCTTTAGTTTCAATACATATGTTAAATCTTCTCTTGGAATTTTGGGAAGCGTTGATAAACCATAACCTTGTACGTAGTCATCAAAACCTTTTTTTAGTGCTTTACGGTTTCTACTGGTAATCTTAAAAACTGAATGCTTATAACTTACAAATCGAATTAAAGTAACTTTATATTTGTTGCCCTCAAATAATTTTGCGACCGTTCTATTAAGACTTTGTTTCATGCAATTGCGAATCTATTTAATAACTGGTGCAGTGAGTACAGTAGGCTTTCCTGTAAGTTTCTCTTTACAAAAGCAATTTTCATTAAAAAATCTAGTAATTAAAACTCGTTTACGTCGTCGAAAAGCATCGTAAGTAAAGATTCCTTCTGGAAAATAATCGTTGAATATATCGGTGCAACTTTGAAGAGAATACGATAAAGTTTCATCAGAATTGCGAGTGTCACATCTCAGTTTGAAAATGCGTCATTGCAATGACGGTGACTTGTTCAATAGTACACATCGTGAAACGTTATTACCTAATATGAAATTACAAAAATTAGACCTCAAAATTACGACTGTTATTCAGTACTTACCAACAGAAACACAAAAAGTACTGAATGGTTATGATTATAACTGTTTTAGAATATAAAAAATAGAGAATAAAAAAACAACGAAAAATAATACCCGATGTCAACAGAACGTCAAATGAGAATGTTACTAAAAGGTAACACCTGTGGTAACATTACCAACCTAAAACAATGTTGATGCTCAACTCATAGATCACGTGGGAAATGGGTTTTAATGAAGGCCCTGTATGACTAACTATGCACTAAAAGGTTAAATTAAAGAAAGAAATATGCCATAAATTGTATCAAATTATGTTACGCTGGTTTTCGTGTAACAAAAAAAAGGTAAGCGATGGCTAACACAGTTATTCTCGGAGATGGGGTCGTGATGATCGATTATAAACCAAATCTGAAAAAGCGCTAAAACGATAAAAGATTAGATTAGGGAGATATCGTTTAAATCTACTCGAAAATCGAAAGTCTAGAGAATCAAAGTGCACTACATAATAAAATGACACATCAAAACGATTTTAACATTAATCGTGATTACAACCTAGTATGTACGCATGGTCGACTGACCACCGAACTATTAAGAATTAAAGTAAAAATGTAATACTTACAGTTATGTTTCATGCAGTAGGGGATTAGCTAATTCCGTATCAGTATTACCTAAAGCTCATTTGAAATCTAACATAAAAGAAAATGTACATACGGTATTATCACAAGTAAATCCTGTTTTTAATTCATACGATCACTGAAAATAAGCGAATGCGCAGAGCTTCCTTCTAATTAACTTTACAACTTGAGTAATTATTTCCTCCATTCAACCACTTGAGCTTCAGCGACATGCCATTATGAAAATTTTTTAATTGCAACAGGTGCTTATCAACTCCACAGATGGAGGTGTGGAAACCCGCTAAAGAAACAATTTAAACCCCCAATAGAAACAAATTATAGCGATTTACCCCGAATAGGCGTTTGCTCAAATAAACACAAAATTTGACCGCATATTCACGTGGAATTTCGTGAAATAACTTAATGATGAAAGCCTTGTTGGACGTAGACACCGCTAAACAAAGGTTTGTGTTGCACAAACGTTACCGGAAGAAAATGAATTCGTGCTTTTAAAATTTGGCAGTCGACCACGAAAAGTGAGTTGAGGATAAATCTTATACTAGAAAATTTTAAATATACTGCATTTTTAAAATAACAAATATTATAAAAGCAAATAAATTTGGTATTATTTTGCATTAGTGGTCACGTAATTAATTGTGAACAGTAGTGTCAAACATTTTCGTCAACCAGCATCGGTATGCGTTGTAGCCAAGGTGCCACTGTGACTAAAAATAGTAGTGGGTGTTGTGACCAAGATGCACGTTATTACCAAAGTGGCTTTTGTGAACAAAACATATTTTTCGGCATTATGGCCAAAGTGTCTGACAGTGGAATTAATAAAAACTGATGGGCGTTGTGACCAGATGGCGTTGTGTCAGGTCCTTTTTATTATCTGTGTTGCCGAAGAGTTTTTTATTGTTAATTTTGGAAAAAAACCCTAAACATTGTGCTAACTTTTGTTCAATATAAACTTAAACTAATAAACTAACAAACTCTTATAGACTTTGATTTTTTGTTCAATATATACGCTAGCATAACTTTTTTTATTGACTATGATCATGAAAATAAAAATTCTTAGTTAAAATGGCTTCTGCTAGCGTTGTACTGAAAAACATTTATTGTTTTATACATTTTAATTAATAATCAATTGTTAAAAAAGTTTAAGGCACACAAAATAATTAAAATAAAGTTTATTTACGTGGTTTTGTAAAATCAAAAATGTTTGTTTTATTTTTATAAATTTAATACTGCTACTTTCACAAATTAAAATAATTTGTAACAATAATTTTTGATTGTGATAAAAAAACTTTTGCTAATATTTTACGAATTGATAAGTAATGTAATTTATTGTTATTGTTTTTATTTTAACATTTCAATTGTTTGCGTTTTGATTAATTATAATTTTGTATATTTGTTTTTTTACTGATTATTATTTTTTTAGTATCTTAGAATTTTGGTTCACAAGTATTGAAGGTATATTTCTAACGGATTTCTGTTCAATACAATTTCAAGCTGAAATTGAGCATGCAGACAAGAGTTCGGTTATAAAACATAGAGATGCTTTTAATTTGATAGGGTAGTTAAGCGTTTAATGCAATTTCTGCATACTGCACCGCCTGTCAATAATAGAATAGATGTGGATGTTAAAAGCTTAAACTTGCTTAAACTTCTTTAATTTAACCTATCTGCCAAGTTATTGCACATTTTAAAGATTTACAACAACTTTTGTACCCCTATATTAAAATTTGAAAGAGTGCTGAAAGCTCAAAGAATGCCAAATTTTACAAATGCAGGCAAGCAATGTTGTTTTATAAAAATGCAGGGGTTGACAATACGTACTTAAGTGAACTGGTGGCTTGGGGGCATCATTTTCATGACAAGAGCTGCACGCACAGCCACCAAATTCGACGTGAAACATCCAATAAGAACCCTCGTCGTTCGTTCTGTATTACTATCATTAAGCTATTGTAATCATAATTGATGTGGACATGTCATCAAAATGTTCAAAACTCAATGAGCATTGGGAAATTAATGATTTTATCAGACAAAAAAAGTAACGTCTACCAATACGACGTAGTAGCTTATCGATAAGCTGAATTTTTCCTAATAAAAGAATCGTTATTTTTGTTAAAAACTACAATTACACAATCAGTCTTCATATCTCAATAAAACCGCGAAGCAACGACAAAGGGAGTGAAAAGACTAACCCTCAGGGTTTCGCTGGGGAATTATAAATTGAGGGATGGAAAATTTGACTTCAAACCTTGATATTGTGGGTGACAGCTGTCACTTTTGCGTTTAAAAAATTTAACTATGCGAAATTTAAATACCCAATTGCGGTATGAGATACCAATCTATTCTTATATAAAATCTATTTACATAAAAAAAGTTATATATGAGTATTGATTGATAACTTATTTTTTGTTTGTTTTATTTTAGTTTGTCGCAAGTTACTTATTATATTTAATTTCTTTTTACGTCGTTTATAAATTTTATTAATTAATAATGTTCTTTATATGTAACTTTAACTTTATGTAAAAGTATGTTTTGATTTTACTCGAATATAGCGTTAGAATCGACAGCAGCAAAATGGTACAGACTGTACTGGGGCTGCGGCAATCAATACAAGGTGAAGACGGCCTCTGAATGCTAAACACCCGCGGTCTGCGGCTCGGACCGGACAGGGGTTGTTCTAAACGTACAAGTCTTCGGAATGCTAGAACCTAAAGCTTTTGCTTTTAGTTTTATGTAAATTTAAAATTATCCACACCATATGTTTTATTTAGCCGTTTTAATTTAAGAATAAAACGTTTTCGAACATTTGGAGCATTTAAACGAACACATCTTATAGAAATGGCTATAACATACTTATAAATAGTAAAGAAACTAATGATCTAATAATGATGGGCT
The DNA here is from genome assembly GCA_035610365.1 of Aquatica leii. Classification (NCBI taxonomy): domain Eukaryota; kingdom Metazoa; phylum Arthropoda; class Insecta; order Coleoptera; family Lampyridae; genus Aquatica; species Aquatica leii. Next base: position 18,277,511 of record CM069434.1, on the reverse strand, counting down.
TTCTACGGTTTATTATCCGCAATTGCCGTTTTCAGGTTCTAAACGTAGGACCTTTATTAGGGTCTTACAATGCTATTGTACTAATCTGAGTAGTTAAGTTTCTCTATCTGTCCTTAGACGAATAATCAGGCATTTCCCTTAAGCAATTTTCTTACGATTATCCCTTGAATCGGGAAAATTAAACGAGGTCGTATAATGGTTAGTCTCTATACTTGTTACTATATTATTTAATACAATAAAAACGACGTTGATTCATCAGCTTATCAAAACTATAATTACGTTGTTCATTCAAAGTTACATGTTTCTGGCGTTGTCTTTACCAAAATTTCGTCAAATTTGTATGTTACAAGCACTCGTATATTAACATAAATTTATTACGCTATATACTTCTACGTATTTGTTTACTTGGACTATTAGACAATTAAAAAATTACGTTTTTAATTTGATAAAATGTTTTCATGTTTTTTGGTAATTTTATAAAATTTGACTTAATTATATATTTTTTGGCAAATTTTTATACCATATCTACCATGAAACTGAGTCCTAAATAGGTTAGTGAAGCGGGTAATTTTAACAAGAAATGGCACAATATTTTAAATATCACGTATCTATACAATGTGAAAACTTTAGTATGGCGGTTGAAACAACGTCAAAAAAAAGTTATTTTTCCACGTTAGAAAAATTTAAAAAAAACAACGTTTGCTTTATTGTAATGTATTAAATGTAATGTAAATAAGTTCACTAAAAACTTTTAGTTTATACATTTTTTAGATATTTTTGACAGTTTTCTAAAAGATGGCAATCGTTCATGATTTTGACATTTATTGTATAAAAACTACATTACTTATAACTGTAGTTTTAATTATTTATAATTGTAGTTTAAAATATTTATATTTGTAGTTTTAATTATTTATATTTGTAGTTTTAATTTACTTATTTTTGGTACTGCTCCTCCTTGATTCAAAGATGTTTTCCAGAATTTATATTTTTTACAGTTTCTATTGAAATAATGGGCTCCGTTGACATTGTTTTAGACATGCAAATATCTGTAACTGATTTGATTTTGTTCTATTTTTTTAATATTTGTATATACAGGATATATCTGACTAACGAGTTGTTATTTTAGCAAGTGAAATGAGAGCATAAATCCAAACAAAAACGTCAAAATAAAATTTTATTAAAACATTTAAAAAAAGAAAAATGTTTAGGAAAATAAATCGTAAATTACGGACCTGTAGTCTCCTAGAGTTTGTTGACACCATGAATAAAAATAAACTGTTCTAAGAAGTACAAATTTATCGGATAACACGTAGTTAAATTACTGAAGTAAAATGAAATTGCTATTCTGTACATTCTTTTCAAGTACACTAGATAATACCTCATCCATTAGATAACACACAAACGTCTAAACATCGCCGAAAATTGTTCGTTACTTGCGTAAATAATTGCTGTCTAATTCCATTTGCTGCTGCAAAAAATCGATTTTGCTTGTCTATTATTTGCGGAGGTTTTGTATATTTTACCTATCACAAAGCTCCAGAAAAAACTTTAGGGTTAATATATAGCCTACAGGTTGACCATCGTCTAGAGCCGTTTCTACTAATCCAACGACCCGTTAAAATTATATATTTAAGAAATCGCAAACGAGGCGATTCATGCGGAGGAGCTCTCTCGTGCATAAACCACATTATTCTGCAAACTTCAAGGAATAAGTCATCAAATTCTTGCGCAAAAGTTTCTGGTAAAAGTATAAGTCGCCTGTAAGTCTTTCTGGTAAAATAAACGGTTCAATTAAACTATTTCTTAAAATACTCGCCCATACATTAATAGAAAACCGCCACTGTAAGTTACTTTGTTGAATTGTTGAAACATACGTGTTGTAAAAATTCAGCACTCCATTTCGTGTAAAACAACACAACAGCAATACGTTTCACGGATTTTACAGCATTTATACCCATTATTTACTGCATAGTTACAATCAACAAACAATTACAAAGTGTTTAATCATTTAGAACTGATCTGAAAACTTTAATTGCAAATATCTCAAAACTGGGCACCTTATACCAAATCTTTAAAGAATTTTTTTTTATTTAAAGCGACAAGGAAACTACTCCTTAGGTTTGTAGTCGTATTTCAGATACACCCTGTACAGGTTGTTAAAAAAAAGTGTAAAACATTTAACAGGTTAGTACTATAAACCAACAAAAAAGTTTTAATAAACATGGGCCCGCAAAGTACCGTTTTCGGAGATTTGAAATTATTACTATTTGTTACGTCTTTTTTTATTTTGGAAAAACTTGAATTTTCTTATTATATTAGTATATATAGCTGATATTTTGTAAAATAAACATTAAGTATTTGACTTTTGTTGTCAATGCAAAAGCTGTCATTTGCTATAGCTATTTAACGCAGAATTAGCCGACATTCATTTTACGTATGGTTGTGCTAATCTTTATATTGAAGCTTATTTAAATTGCCTAATTTCGTCCCATGGGTTTTGAAAGTATTTACCAAAGCAAACAGTGCTATTTATCCAAAATACCAAAGTTAGTATCTACTCATACAGCACAAAAAATTCTTATCACGAATAGAGTATAATCCGGGAACGAGTGTGCCGAAAAATATTAGCCGAGACATGAATTAGTGTTTCTCTTCTCTCTCTTTATTCAATTGACTCATCAAGCACGTTTGTTTTTTTTGCGACTGGTTTTTACGCAAGGATGCGAGTCACGTTTTCTTGCCAATAATCTTTTTACAAACAACTGGAGGACGAAAATCTCCATACCCCAAATGAAATCTAGACATTTTTTTAGACTAAAGGCAATACTGCTGTGATTAACGAAAAAAAAAATGCGGTCAACAAATTCTTTAGCAGCCGTTCTTAATTAAAATACTACCAATTTTTACTTATAACAAAATATGTGTGTGTTTTGTATCATAAAAGGAATTTGTATACAAAAAAGTAAGAAAAAACAAAATAATTAATAAAATACGACTAGCAAAACATTGATGGCGGAGTCATTTCATAGTATAAGGTAGTATGTATGAACGATAACTGTAAATAGCTATAAAAGTGGTAAACTCTGTAAGTTGATTTTACACCCGCGTAATTCAAAATGCCACTACAGTGAGCTACTGAACGGCCGTTTCGTCTCTTTAGGGCTCATCAGCAATAAAAGATACACTCTAATGTAATTCCCACAATTGAATCAACAAACATTATAGCTTTATATCTACATACGATGAGTATAATCGTTATCAAAAAATTGATAGCAGAGCCATCTCATAGTATAAGGTACTATGTATGAACGATAACTGTAAATAGCTATAAATGTGGTAAACGTTGTAAGTTGATTACATTGTTCTATTTAAAGCTATTTTGAATTACGCGGTTGTAAAATCAACGTACAACGTGTATTCCCTTTATAGCTATTTACAAATAAAATACGACCTATATTGCGTATTTCTTAAGTTCCGACCATCTAATGTATGAAAGGACTTAGGTAACATCCCATACTGCATTTTTTAAATGCTTATGATAATTGGGAACTGCAGCTGCCTGAAAAACAATATTACATTATAAAAGTCATTGAAACCTTTTAATAACGTTATGTTTAAAAAAACGCAAGCTAGAAGTATACAAAAACTTATTTATTATGATTCGATTAAACAAAACTAAAATCTATTCTGCAATGTAATCACGAGTTGATATATTTAACCAAAACTCTTTTCTGTTTGATGGTAAAATTTCGTCAAGATTTTTAAAATTTATTCCGTTTTTTTGATTGGAAAACCACGAGGTTGAACCAAAGATTCCGGGCGTTTTATCCAGTTTGGTTTTGTTGCTTTAACTTGAAGGAAATCTAAAATGCGTGAAATTCAATGACAGACCCATCTTATACTGTAAATTTACTATGTATAAATAACTGAATGTAAATGGCTATAACGATGGAAACTAAATAGACCGCTGGCTAAAAGCACAACGTATAAACATTGTAAGGTAAACAATGTCAATCTTCTTCTTTTTCTTTAGGTGAGAGAAGAGTGTTTGCAGTCATCAGCCGGGATACTGCTGTTTGAAAGAGTTGGGTTGATGTTAGATTACACTAATCTCTTAGATTCTTTAGCGAGGATACGATACGCCCTTTTATCCGTCTTTATATATTTTGAATAGTATCGACAAATTTCGTTGTTTTTTGCATTAACTGCATAACTTTGTTTTTACTGATCTTTAAATCTAGGAGATGCGCTAAATCCTTCGGTACGCCTACATCTCAAAACTTTCAATTCTACTGATGGCATCTTTGTTCAATGTCCATGTCTCTGCACCGTAAAATAAAACTGAAAAAACATAGTATCTCAGCGGTCTCTCTCCATTTATTTTTATGTCACCATCTGATTCTTCATATGTTTTGATACGCAACCCTGTCTTACATTTCGGAGTATCTTAGTTTCTTCCGTAATTTGTTCGTTTACTTTAACATGTACTTTTTGATCTTTATACAGGTTCAAAATGATTTGAGTGTCTGCGCTGTTTCATTCTGGCGTTGAGTATATCAAAAAGTTTTTTTGTTTAACCTTGTCAAAGGCCTTCTCATAATTGATAAAGATAAATAATAAATCCGCGTTTACATCTTTGGCTTTCTCTGTTAGTATCCTACTGAAGAGAAGTAGTTCTCGAGTATCCCGTCCGTCTCGTAGCCCAAATTGCTGTTCGAATAGTATTTATTCACTTTTACGGTAAACTTTGGTGTGGATGATTTTAGAGAAAGCTTTCAAATTGTGACTCATTAAACTGATGGTGCTGTAATCTTGGCATCTTCTAGGCTTTTTAGAAAAGTTACAAATGTTGAGTGCAGCCTTTCTTTTGAAAGTATTCTAGTTTGGTATATATTGATAAGGTTTATCAAGAGAGAGATGTTGTCTTTATCAATCAGTTTTATTGGTACCTCGTCCGATCTCAGTGCTTTTCCTAATTTCGAATTTTTAATAGCAAGTAATATTGTAACGTCCCGTTTGAATTCATTACAATTAAAATTCAATTTTACAATCGTTTATTTTTGCAACTAATATTGCACTTAAATTTATTCAGTTTGACAACGTCGCGTTGTATTTCGGAAGCGTCTGCGTAGTTGACTTTAGTAGAAGGTTAAGCTTCCATCTTGCGCGTGTCGTAGTGATGCGAGGAAGTCAAATTTTCTTGATTATGGCGTAAAAACCCATGTAATTTAATTTTTATTCATTCCATCTAATTATTGGTGAGTTTACCTTTATTTTGATATAATTTTTCTATTGAATTCAACATTTTTAGTGCTTTCGCAATATTGCGCAATCGTTAGACAAAGGAAATTATTTCGAAGACCGTTACATTGAAGGTGTGACGTAAGTACATGATGTCATTTAAAAAACCATTCTAATTGTTTATATTTAGGGTCTTTTATTTTTATTGGATCTTTCTTTTTATTCTGGATCTTTTCGTTTATTGGATTTTTATTCTGGATCCTTTCTTTTGGTTTTGTCGTTGAATTAATGGATTATCAGTTATTGAAGTTTTATTATACATTGGTATTTATTCCTGTTGAAGAATTTTATCACGTTAACCAAGATGTGCTAAAAATAGAAGATATCCGATAACGTTATATTAAACATGGTGAGTCAATTGGAATTAAGTTACATTTTACATTCAAGCAGTTAAATTGTGTTGTTTAAAACCTTTCGGGAAACATACTCGATAACAAATTTACCGTTTACTATTTTTTACATTTAATATTAATTACTTATTAGGTGTAAGATTTTTCGCTTTTTATTCATCACTTAATGTGGTTGGCGTCCAAATATTTTATTTTAAATACTGTTTTATTCTAAATATGTTTAATTCAAATATTGTTCATTGTTCTCTAATGTAAATAGTTAGTTAAGTATAGTTAATAAATTAACGGAGTTCACGTCTTTGTAGTTATTATCATTCAACCCATCACCTTGAGGTCTGTGCTTACGATTGCTTGCCGTGGTCAAATTATTATTTTCCATTTATTAAATGTATTTTAATTTTTATTATACGTTCTTTATTCCGTCACTGTATTTTTTATTACAATATTTCGTCTTTTGTTATTGTTATAATGTTGTTGTATACATTTATTGTTGGGAGCTTTAATTGATCTTTAAAAAGGTCACATATATAATTATTCCATTCTTTGAGTTTGTCTTTAGTAGACCATGATATTTCGTTGCTAGCATTCAGTATATGTTTTTCTGTTTTATGTCAGGTATTCCGTACCGGTTTATGTAGGTTTCGGACGTCATGGATATTCTGTATATGTTCGATGTTCTCACATTTCTTTTTTAACCAATTGTTTCTTGCCTTTTTATTTCCTTTTTTATGTCTTTTTGTATGGTCTTGTATTGTTCCGGTTTATTTTCTATTTTAAAAGTTCTTTTTTGTTTTATCATATTTAGAATGCAATCCGTCATCTAGGTTTTTTCTCTCTTTACCTTATCTGGTTTCAGCATTTGTATACATATGTTTCTAGCGCTGGTTTGGAACGCCAACCATTTGCTTTGAATTTCTTAGTTATTGTGTTTTTTGCTCACGTCACTATTAAAATTGTCTTATACGATATTACAAAATGTTCATTCTTTAGTTTATCAATATCTATTTGTGTGTTGTATGATTTTTGTGCTTTTTTAAGAGTCATTTGTATGTTTGATACTAAAGAGTTGTTGTCAAAACTAATATGCGCACCCGGTCAAATTTTGATCACTTTAAAGACATTTCTGAAGCGTCGTTGTCTCTTAAATAGTACATTGGTTGAACCGTTTTGGTTGTTATTTGCCTGCTGTTTAGCCATCTCACTTCGCTTAATCCTAATAAGACTATCTTTATTTTTTTCACTTCTAAAGTTGTGTTGTGAAGTTTACTAGCTTTAAATAAGCTTCTAACGTTCGAAATAGCTATCCTGGCAAGCTGGGAGATTTTTAGCACCTTATGGACAATGAGTCCTGCTCATGGCTGAAATCCGTTGTGTTTATGTACCCTGTCATGATTATGCTTAGAAAAATAATTTATGTGGTAGTTTTCTGTTGCTTTCTACATACGCAGTTCTGTAGCTAATAAAGCCATTTTGACTATGCCATACAAATTTTTTTAGTGATTCTTTTTCAATCGACTTGATATCCGTCAATGCAAATGTGAAAATGTCACTAAAGTAAATTACTAGACCGCCACTTCGCTCTTTTGAGGCTCTTCAGCAGTGGGAGAACACTTTTTTACTAATCTATAGCTTTTTATTAATATGTCAATACATTTGTGAAAGTACAGTAAAGTATTCTCACACTGCTAAAGAGCTCCAAATGGGCAAAACAGCCGTTTAGTGATTCACACTTTTGGCATTTTTACATTCGTTGTATTATTAGCCCGTGGTTTATTTGAATTACGTTAGTATAAAATTAGCTTTCAACGTTTTTATCGTTATAGCCATTTACATACAAAATCTAAAATGTTTAATAGTTTAGTTTCAAAATATGACACTTTAAACAAAAGATAGAAATCTCCTCGCCTTGAGGTAATCTGAACAATGTTTTATAAATACACTTTATTTTATTGTCTTAGCTTTTGTTTGAAAACATAAGATTTTCATTTGCAAAAATCATTTGGCCTCATTTCTTTGACATCAACCATATCTTTATTTGCCGCGGAAAAATATCATTAATAAAATTTGAAAATTTGTTCGGTTTTACTTGTTGTTTTAGAGAAAGTTCTACCTCATGATGGAAAATTCCTGATAACAAGTATGTGTGGCCTAGCTCAAAATAATTGATTTCAATTTTGTCAGCGTTGATGTCACCTGAATTAATTATATAAATCAAAAAACTTAAGAAACTCAAATTCATAGTACTCTTACTTTTTGAAATTGTATTGAGCTATTTTGTCAAATTATCATATCATCGATTACAGATTTTAGATTTTTTGTATATTGTGTTTCTGTGTATTTATGTATGTATGTTCTATTTCTCTATTATTGTAATCTTGTGCCGTTTATAATCTTGTAGCTTTTTATAGATTTCGTAATGTCGACATTACAACTCGTGTTCATTTTTTTTGTTAACGCAATTGTAAAAGTGTATAAAATTATTTAGTCTTTTTATTGATGTTCCTTTTTTTCTCGTTTAAGACTACATTTAACCAAAAGATTCCTCTAAAAACTTTATTTCGGTTTGTATTTAAACTTTTTGTAAGCTTTGGTTTGATATTTATTGCGATTTAGTTTTTTTAGAGATTGTAGGTAGCGAATATTTAATAAAAATTAGTTATTGATTTGGTTTTGTGATTTTGTAACATTTGTATTGCTTAGTTAGACTTTTTTTTCTCTCACAATTGAACGTTTTTCAGATCTTACATTTTTTTCACAAACGTGTCATCAACGTATTTGTACCGACATTTGGCTTTTAGATGATTTTGTGAGTAAAAATTTTCTTTGAAAAGTAGAAACAATGACGTCAAACATTTTTCGTTTGTAGGTACTATGTCGTTTGAAATATTATTCTCGATAAAAATAATTTGATCGTTTCAATAACTAAATCGACCACACGAGAATGGAAAATTGTAATATAAAAGTACCCATAGAAACTTGAATTTTACTGTGTATTTAGTTTTCTAAAAAACTTTTCATTCTGCGATTGAGTTAAAGTATGTTCAATTTGCAACGTGTACTAATACAAAACGAAAACATCTAAATGTAATTTTACGTTTTTTGATGTTGGTTTCTTAGGTATTTTTACATTAACGAAAAGAAAGTATAGGCGTATTTCTAATGTTTCCATTATAATAATGTGGATCCGCTTTGTTTCAAAAGCATGAATAACTTTCATACTTTTTAATAAATGACAAGTAACAAAAACCATTTTTTAACATAACTAAAGTTATACAGGTTGTTAATACCAAATTGTAACACCCGAAAATGACAGTTACTGACTCATTAAAATAAAAAAATAAAACCCCAGTTGTTAGGGATTGTATGCTTTGGCCCGGCCCGACGCGAAGCTTTGTTTGATTTCAAACTGGGTTCGGGCCGCGCCGAGAGGAAAAAAGTTCGAGCCGGACTTCGGGTATATATAAATAGGGTTTTTTGTACTGACCCGAAAAACCAATGCTGATTAATAAAATATATGTTTAGTAGCTATTATATAACAAATAAAATAATAATACGAATTCTCAACATGGTTATACATACGATTGAATTTTATTTTATTAAACTAAAATTATATTTTACTAACCAATTAAATTGCTTAAACTACTTACTATAACATTTGAGTGATAATTTTTTTTTCCATCTGACCAAAAAAGGTTTTATTCAAATTGCATTACAAGATAAATTTTAACAAACTTATAGCAATCATTTAAAACAAAGTAAGCTTGCTGCCATTAAACAAAAAAAAAACAAGAAAAATAAAACGATGTAGAATGAAACAACAAGGAAAGAGCTAAATTTAATAACAAAAATACACTTGCAAGAGCTGCCTGCTTGTCTTTTATAACTTCGGTGTTTACTAGTGTTTCATATACAGAGATCTTTATCTGCTCCTGAAAAAAGAAATTTAAAGTCGGGGCTCCGGGCTAGCCACGCAACAGGACCAATCCAGTGCTATGACTTCTTTGGTTGTATGAACCGGTGCTCCATCATGTTGAAACCAACGTGTTCATCTGATGTTTAGCAGTACGTCATCAAGAAACTCGGTAGAACGTTATTTAAGAAATTAAAATAATTTTTACCATTCAATTGGTTTGGGAGAATGTAGAGTCCAAGAACGTACTTTCTTACGATTCCAGTCCATACATTTACTAAAAAATATCGTTGATGCGCACGCATAAATATTGCGTTGGGATTTTCATCACACCGCAGGTAATTATTGCTAAAATTTAATACACCGTTCTTTGTGAAATTCATTTGTAAATAAAATAAACTTTTTAAAACGCTTCTAAAGATTAAAACGTTCAAGAAACCAACGACAAAAGAACAATCTCGGCTAGAAGTATTCCCAAAGCTTGCAGCTTTGTCTAGAACATGGAAGAAGATGCCAAACTGTGAAGTGATTTACATATAATCTATTTGCTGTTACTCGTGTGCTCGTCGATGGCTCATTTTCAATAATATTAAGAGCTGTTTCTTCAAATGCAGGGGTTTGACGAAATCTGTTGGAGCTCTCTCCAATTGTTGGGAGAAAACTTCTAGTCTCTGACAAACGTGTACATATACTTCTAAAAATGCGTGGACTTGGTTGCTGACGTTTTAGATATCTTCTCCGATAAATTCTACAACTAGTGCATTACGCCTTGCCTCTGCAAAAACTAAAAGCATGTCAAGAAGCTTAACGTTTTGATAATTCTATACACAAACTATGCTAAATACGCACACTAGTGATAAACGTGACAAAAACTTTTGAAGATGAACCAAGAAATATTTTTTTTTGTAAAGAAAGATATTTCTTAAAAGCAAGATCAAAAAGTATTTAAATTTTAAAGTACAAACTAAAAAAACAAGTGCCTCCAGTTTGAAGTACGCGTTTATTATTTGGCTTTTGTTTCATTGTTTAATGGCTAATAGCTTACTTTCTTTTAAATGATTGTTACAGTTTGTTAAAATTTATCTTGTACCTAATTCAATTTGGATAAAAACTTTTTTTACACAGATCGAAGAAAATGTTTCAGACAAATGTTATTGTAGATAGTTGGATTTTATAAATGTTTTATTTTCAAAAATGGATGAAGTGGTTTTCAAAGTATTTTGTTTTAAAATTTTTGATTGGTCGCCATTTTGTTATTGTATAAAATAGAAAATAATTGTAAATACAAATATTTTAGAGAACCAAAAGCAAATGCTAAAAGTTATTGTTTTATTAAATATTCCTTAAAATAAGGGAATAAACAAAACAAAACAATAACTATAAACTGCGGTTCCAAATGAAAGATTTGAAGTAAGAAAGGTTTTTACTTTGATGAGTTCTATCTGTCATTAATTTAAAAAAAACTGACGTGTGTGAACAAACTCGTTTGTTTACATATAGGAATTCTAAGAACCAAAACAAGATAAATAGGTTTATCCAGTAGCTACTTTCTACGCCTTCCCTTTTTTGCAAAAATCTGAAGCGGGGTTTAAAAAATTAGAAAATTTCACGTGCTTAACGTCGTAACTTGGTTTGCAGGATTCGCCGCATTGCGGACTTGCGGGTTTTTAGTTACGCCACTTACTTTACTTATTGCGTTAGTTCTCAGTCTTTATTTTAGTTGTCCTTTCAGTTTTGGTTTTCACATATAAGAAAAATAGAAAATATAAATAGGGATAGAAAATAAATAAAGCTGCAATTTATTGTTGTTGTTGTTTGGTTACTGTCTGCAACTATATTCTTTAGTTATAAAAAAATTATCTTTTATTTACAATACATCATAATTTATTATTGCCAACAAAGTAAAACAGTTTTTTAAGATAAATAAAATTGTAATAGAATTTTTTTTTCTGTGTTGTATGACTAATGTAAAATTAAATGCGTTTTTTTTCTTCCAACGTATTTGAAACCAATTGTCAAAAAAAGTTGAAGTTTAGTCTATAGTCAGAAGTCGGAAGTGGTAAGAATAAATAAATAAAGTGTTTAACGCGTGTGCATCAAGTGTAGATAAATAAAACTAAAAGTTATTTAAGTTTATTTTTTTTCATTAATTCTATTAATAACTCTAAATGGGTTTTATTATATTATTTTATTTTGTTTTTTACTTTTTAATAAATCTCAAAACCTTCCCATTATTTTTAATTTTTTATTTTAATAAACGCTACATGTTTCGACTTAGTGTCATCTTCAGGCGTATACTATAAAATAAAAAATATAAAATCGAATCTTAATTAAACATAAACTTACTACATTAGAATTGAAAAATCAAACTTCAAATATTAAATATTAAACTTTAAAAAATAATAATTATAGAAATCTGAAAAATAATATAAATTATAATAAAATCAACAAGTTATAAAAATAAATAAACTTACCAACATTTATTAATCTAATATGATTAAATATTTTACAAGTTTTGAATTTGAACAATACAAATTTAGCCTAATAATAGAAATCCCTAGGTTACAACAAAATAATAAAATAATGAAAATAAACAAACAAAAACTAATTTAGAAAAAGTAAATTATTATTAAAGTTAACAACTTCGTTAACGGATAAATCACGATTCCAATTGTGTTTTTTAATATTTTTTTTTATTTTTAAAAAATTTAGTTTTAAACCTTTATTACAAATGTGTAAAATTTCAAAATCTTTTTTAGAATTAAATGAATGATGGGAATTTAGTATATGATTAGCAAATGATTTAAACGAAATGTTATTATTTTTAATACAAGACAGATGTTCAGCATTTCTAATAGAAAATTTTTGACTTGTTTGTCCTATATAGAATGCGTTGTAATCACCACATTTTAATTTATAAACACCGGATTTATCTAAAATATTACTACTATTATTTTTTGACAAAAAAGAAATGTTAATGCCAAAATGTTTTAATAGATTTTGAAATTAAAATGAAGAAAGGTCTATATAAGGAAGAGAAAAATGTATTTTAAATTCATTAGAGACAGGTGTAAGAGATGAACAATTTTTAATTTTAATAGAAGATAAAATTTTCTTTTGTAAATTTTTAATAATATGTAAAGGATAATAATAAATAATATTTATTTCTTTATTAAAACTATCATGATCAAGAGGAAAATAATCGGTTAAAAAAAATCTAAAAGCTGCTAATTTGTGTGAGTTTTATAGTATACGCCTGAACATGACACTAAGTCGAAACATGTAGCGTTTATTAAAATAAAAAATTAAAAATAATGGAAAGGTTTTGAGATTTATTAAAAAACAAAAAATTATATAAAAGTTATTCGCTAACATTGTTTATAAAAATTCAGTAATAGTCATCTATAAATTACTTGTAAGCTGTTTTTCTTAAATATTCATACATTTTATTAGCGTTAGTTTATATTTATAATAATCTAAATTACGTGTAAATAGTTAGTTTAAATAAATTAGTTTAATACTAGTTACAATATCTTGTATTTCATCATAGGTTTGCTGTTAAGTATAGTTTTTTAATACATGTTAGCACAGATAATAACGTTAATAAAAACGTTACTTTTAATAAACATTTAAATGTTTGTCTTGGTATAATATGCTTTAATTGTTTTGTCCTTTTTCTGTTTATTTATTATGCACTTACTGTTTTTTAAATTTACGATTAGTCTAATACGCTTTTGCATCCTTTTAGTTTTTAAAAATATTTTAAAATATTTCTTTTCGTTTCTTAATTCTGATTATCCTGTTCGTATAGTATTAAACGTTTAGTGTGATTTATTTTATTCTTAAAGTTGTTATAATATACTTAATATATTTTAATATTCTCTAAGTCTTCTTCACAAATATTTTTGTTAATGTTTAATTTTAATTAATTAATTAATTGAACATGTTTTGCTAATAATAATTTATCAGTATAAGAAAATCAAAACAACTTAAATTAGTTTACCAATTCTCAATTTAAGTTTGACCGAGTGTAAAATGCTTAGTTTTTTTAATTGTTATGTATTTTTGTATTATTCTATTTTTAATATACAGGGTTTTGAAACTTCGGGTCGACACTATTGTTAACTCGGTTATTATTGGAGCTACAAAGTTAGTTCAATAGACAAACTACTAGTACTTTTTTTTACAGTTTACGTCCAATTTTTTTTTAATAGAACACTCCAGTATACAATAGTTTTAATCGATATCGAATGTTGCACCTTTTTGCATATTGTTAGATAAATAACAAATGTGTAGTCATATTAGTTACACTTCTGCATATTTTTATATCAAAATATTTGTAATTCTATCATTATTTAATTTTTGTTAATTCTTTGCTACTTGGATCAAGAAATAGTAGTTGAACAATTTCCCTAAAAGGTGTGTAAACCTAGAAAGACCAAACTACTTGTTTTGTTTCTAAACATAAAAGCAGGATGTTTTAGAACAAAATTACCCTAAGCGAGTAGAGGATGATACTTAAAACACTACAAATACACTAAAAACACAGTCAAAATGTGGACTTCTTTCATATTAATTTTAAATTTAGTTATCATTTCAATAACTAAAATCATTAAACTAATATCCTTTAATTAACTTAAGAAACAATTTAGTTTTCGTCTATCTTTTCAAATTATTGTTCTCTTTAAAAGTTTGAATTCTGTGAGTTTTTATTAGAATGCGATAATTGCAAAAATTTTGTTTCTTATAAAAACTTAAATAAACAATATATAAAAACTAAAATTATTTTAAGCAAATTGATTTTTTAATTACAAGGTTTTGATTTAGTGCTTTGAACTATTTGTTTTTATTTGCCAAAGCTTTCAGACTAGTTAAAGCTATGCGCTTCAAATAAACATGTTATTACAGAGCAATTTGTATTTACTATATTTAGTAATTATGGAGGTAGTAGACGAAATGTTTTTACCATAACATTTTTTCAATGTCACTATGATTAAATAATGACTTTCAGTTTGTATAATTTTTTTGCGCATAGAAAGTGCAGAAATTAATTAAAAGAGTTTAAAAAGCACACGAAATAGTAAAGTTGTAGGGAATAAACTTTGAAGTTCATAAATCCCATAAATAAGCAGCTCATTTGCAAGGCAGATGGGCGATGCACCGAAGTTCCAAGGACACGGTGCAGGTGAAGTAGTGCGTCGCGCGCTTGCCCACGTCATCTATTCTATAAGCGCGCGCGTCCCAAAACGTCACCTGGATAAAGGCGCGCGCCACCACCACACGAGATCGTTATTCGTGGACTGATCCGTTTCCACCCCTTTAATATTGGCTAATGGAAACTCAGATAAAAACAAGCTAGCTCGATACATTTCTTTTCCTAAATGAATTTCTTTAAAACAAATGCATGCTTGATTTTCGCCGACCTTGCTGATGAAAACCTGGAAACTACTTAATATGAGGAAAGAGAAAGGTCAGTCAGACTGAGGTAGATCGATATATGAATTATTCAATAGGGGAGAGAAAGTGAATGAACTTCATTCTTACAAAACATATGGGGTAAATGAGAATGCAACGCTTATCTTAGTATTTTCAAATTGTTGTTTTCGACAAAACATTCTGAAAAATTCCGAACATACGTCATAATTTCATAACTCATTTTCATAATATCAGCAATTATTTTGTTAGTTTCTCAACCACGTAAAATCTAGTTATTTTACTACAAATTTGTGGATCAAATCAAATTATTTTTAATATATAAGTATGCATTTTAAAAGTAATTGACATAGATCGAAATAATCATTATTTACTCTTACTGTAAAAACATTGGTAATGTTTTTGTTTATTTTTACGCGTCTCTGTTTTTGCAAATTTGGTATCGATTGCTTATAGCGCGCACAAAGAACTTTATTGATATCGCCACTTTACACTTAGTAGGTACAACAAATTAATTTTTTTTAATAATAAAATCAGTAAAATAGTAAAAAGCCTAATTATTAAAAACAAAACTTCGTGTAGTATTAGTCCACAATGTTGTTATGAGCAAAATATGTTTTCAGCATTAATGGTTTTTGTGACACTGAAATATTGTTAAACGTTTTGCAAATAAAACAGATATTGAACGAACACAATTATCAATAGGCAATAATCATTTTCTGCAGCACCAGACGCGTGTGAAAACTTTCATTATAACCCAAAATTCTCACATTTCCCCTAATTCCAACTATACGGAAATCTTAACAAGGATATATAACGTCATTACCAAAAAATATATCGCGAAGCAATTGTTCGCGGCCCTACGCACTTATAGCAATAGGGGATTGAAATGTAACAATAAAACAGTTAATAGACGAGGTGTCATGTGCCCTGAGGCGCACCACAGGGTGCTGGGGTAGGTCCCTCTTGGTCCTGATACGGCTAATTTGAACCGCGGGTAGCCAACGATAAGTGCACGGGCTATTCTTTGTTAAAGCAGCTTTTTAGCAACAGTTTGATGATTGGATTTGAATATAGTTTAGTGGCAGCTGTTGCCTAGCCTACTTACTGTCAATTTGCTTTAGTCGGTACTTTAACGATTATCGAAATACTGCATTTTAAATACTTAATACAATTACACGCGTTAATTCAAAAAGAAACGCACTTCAAGTTTTTACGAAGTTTCTATGCCGTTGGTAACCTAAAGTCTGGGTTGCTACGGAATCGATTTAGCAGAGCATCTAATTAAAAGTCGGGGCACGTTTCTCTTCCAACTCCAGTGACACTATTCCTGGATTCGCTAAAGAAAAACTGCACATAAAGGTGTCTCCTCGTTCGTTCTTTACGAAATAGAAAGGCAATACTATTTATAATTTAACGCGCCTTAAATTATAGAACAAAGTGCTTTTGTAATTACTTCTACACGAAATTGTCGCAATAATAAAATTGACATAGATACTTATCAAAGTTATAAAAATTTCAAACTAATTTTCAATGGGAATTAAAAAGGTGTCATCTTTCAGTCAACATTGACGCTTTGAAGTGACACCCTAACTCACCGCGAAATTCAAACTGTGCTTTGGGGCATTACATCAAAGACCAGAGGGGTCTAGAAGGCGTTGGGATGGAATGAGAGCTCTTTTGAAGAGAAATAGCCCAAGGGACCACAGATGAAACGTTAATATGTTCATATGGAGAATTTATGCCGTTAAATGTTACTTCTCAATACAAATTTATCTTGGCTAAAACGCAAACTAAGTTTATAATCGCGTGATTCTCTTATTGAGTTGCTTACGTCAATGAGCTACTATTAATATTAACGCCAATCCGTAAATTCACCTATTGATATTAAACTCTGATAAGGTGGATGGTGTGAGTTGTATAGAAACTTTCCTATAAGCGGATTATTGGGGTGCGACTGGTTTTTAGTTTCCGGCATATGGTGAGGGTTTTGCTTCCAAAACTTTTTTAGTTTCTATTTTTCTTTATAGAAATTTTTTAAACTCATTTAATATATGACGTTAATATAGAGCAGAATTATATTTTATATTTATACTTGTTCTATAAAACTTGCCAATTTACCTTTTTAAATTTGCAGAAATATTTGCACAATCTTAAAGTTTTGATAAAAATGTGCTAACTAAATACACAAAGCACAATGCTTATTAATTTTTTTTAGTTTTTTATTTTTGTAATATTTACATGTTTGTATTCAAATATTGACAATATTTTATTATCATATTGCACTAACGTGTGCATAGTATATAATAAAACGTGCTGATGAATTTTTTTCTTCAGCAATAGTAAGAATATTTTTGGTGGGATTTACTACGAATACAAAATAGAAAGTTTTTTTGCTTAGGGTACGTCACGTCATTATAGAATCTTTCTTAGTAATTTTTACGTGTTTTTTTAAGTTTTTTTCTTCAAAAACGGAAAAGTAAAATATTTTTTTTTTGTAAATAGTATAAATAAGTGTATAGATTTATTGTAAATTAATTCTAGAATTGTAAATTGTTTATTGTAACACGACCGGCTAGTAATTAGTAATCACTGATACTATTTACATAAAAAACTAATGAGAAACGTTAATCTTGAGTTATAGTTAACAATTTTTGTATTAATATAATTATAAACATTGAGATAATTCGTCATTAATTAAAATTGAAAATATCAAAAGGATTTATCCAAAAAGGCATACATATATGACAAGTAGGTAAAAGTATTATCAAACATTTTTCTGAAATGTTAAGAACATCATTAATTAATTAAATAATTCAAATTTTGTCAAACAAACAACTAACGTTTTATAAACAATGCAGAAAAAAATACTTTAATAATAAAATTTACAGAGAAATACTAATTAAGTACATTTTTTTTTAAATATTTAATAATGGTCGAATCCTAATTTCAAAAGCTCAGTACACAAAACTGCTTAAAGTACAAACAAAAACTGCATCAAAATACACTAGTCTAATGGTTAGTAATTTTAGTTAAAATAGCAGTGGATAAGGTTCTTTCACACATTTTGAACACTACTACATATGGCGTGTTATTGACAATGATCTATACAAAGATGAAAACGTCAATGTTGTAATTAGAGTTGTCAACGTTTTTCTTACTTTCGTAAGCAGCTTTATCAGGACGTAATAGAAATCGAAATCTAACTGATAACCTCTAAAGAGTTACGTAATCAATTTGTGAACCAAGTCAGATTTTAAACTCTAAAAAGGTAAGAAAGAGATTGATAAACTTGAAGAAGTAAACGACGATCTAACAAAGAACCATTACAGAATTAGGCAATCTACTTGTGAACTATTTAATTTGATCATGGATAAGATAGTCGAAGAGGTCAAACAAGAAAGGCATGGATACAGAATGGGCGATCAAGAATTAAAAATAGTATGCTACGCCGATGACGCAGTAATAATGTCAGAAACAGAAAATGATCTCCAACGCCTATTAAATAAGTATAAAATAGAAGCAGAAAAATAGAACATGAGCATATCACTAGAAAAAGCAGAATGTTTCACAATATCAAGAGAACCCTTAAAATGCAAATTGGCTATAGACAACAAGCCCATTAAACAGGTAATGAAATTTACATATCTAGGAGTACAACTATCCAGCAACACAGACCTATACCAGGAAGGCCCGGTAGGCCGCCGAAAAGATGACGGGAATGCTAAACATCAATGTCCCAAGAATAAGCCATTTATTTGTATCGGTAAACACAGGTCATCGATCTAACGTATGAAGAAGAAGAAGACTAAGACCAGATTATATACTCCATAAATTCATAAACTTTGGAAGAAGTGGCTTTTGTTCTCTGATTGGGTTACAATCACAACCGTGGTTACGATTGAAGTAATGGAGGTGTTTCATGGTTTCTATGCTGTCTTTTTTTCTATTAAAGAAAATTTTGTAATTACAAAAGCGTTATCAAAGTTTATATTGTGACCTGTGGTTTAACCACAGCAAGTTTGGGAATATGTTTTTCTCTTATACAACAATCGTGTCCTAAAATTTGTGTGTTGGCAGAACGACTAGATTCACCAATATAGATTAAATCACATAGACAAGATATTTTTCGTACACATACACATTTAATGCAATCCTTAAAATTTGTGAAATAGGAAATGTTTTTGTACAAACTGATTGTACGCGCTTTACTTCAAGCTGAGCGCTTGAGAAGATTACATAAGTACATTTTTATTTTCTATTTTAATTATTAACTATTACTACTTAACTATTGCCCCGGTGTGTCGCTACCGGAAATCCTCTCACTTCTTCAAAAGAAAATACAGTCCACCATTCGGCTACGGTGTCGCCGAACCATTTGGTCTTCTTCAAACCGAATATTCAAGAAATCCATTTCTGTTACTTTCATTTCAATTGACGTGTTCAAGTTCATAACGGTATAACTCACGCAGTAACTATTTATTTAAGAATCAGCGTAGATTTAATAAAAAGTTTTTTGTTATTTGTATTTTTCGTACTAAGTTATTAAATAGCACAAAGCATGTCCAAAGATGATTTGAATGTCCTGGTGGTTACAGTAACAGCTCTTTGCCAACGTCACTGGTATCGCTGATTGCTGTTCTAACACTTCTAAAAAAGTTTTAGGGATTTAGTTTACTCGATCCGGACCAGCTTTGCTAAGCTTCAAAGTACTAACACTGATAACTGAGCATTACAATAGTTATGGGGTTATCCTTCTGATTCCTTTCAAAGTTTTCTTACAAAAATTATAATTTTGCATTTCGATAGAAAAATGACGACATGAACAAGTTTTATTGGTCTTTTTGATTAGTTGGTTCATAATCATAATAAAAGCTTCTCTCGCAAAATTTCATTATTTAAAAACGTCTTTCAGGAGAAGCAAAATCCGTTATTGTCAGTTTTTGCATTAACCGAAGCAAATATTAAAATTGCTTATCAAGCCTTAAAAAATCGCTTCTTGAAGTACACCAAAATGCAGCCAGTGCTTTGAATTTATTCTCTTTTATTTAGCTTTACGTAATTTGGATCCATCTACTCGTAAGTTTAAATCTCGACGATAAGCAGATGATTTTCCTACTTAAGCAAATTAAATCACATCCTTCGACAAAAGCCAAACAAAAAATGCTTATAGCCGCCACTTTTGCTCTTCTTTGAGATAAGGAGGTTGCTTTACCTGCCAAGCCGCAATTGCTACCTTGCCTATTAAAACTAATAAATTTAATTCTACTTACAATTGTTCATTTTCATCACCTCGGCGTTGCCCTGTGTGTAAATCTGATTACAATATTATTTGGCGTCCCGAATTCTAACGAATGTCAATAGATGAAAGAAGTACAGCCATGCGTAATCACACGCATTGTTTTAATTGTCTCGGAGCTCATTTACTAGCAGATTGTAAATCTGGGCGATCATAAATATAATTTATTACTGCATTTGGATAAGGAAGGTCATTCTAATCCTGTACTTTTGAAAGCGACTACTTTTTCAATTAATCTTTCAGCTACTTAAACATAGTCTTGTTGCCTTCCGCCTACTCATTCCAATCATAGTGTTCTCCTTGGTACCATTCAGGCTCTACTCCGAGATAGTTGCCCTATTAGAGCAGTTCTAGATCTAGGTTTGCAAGTACAAGTGCTATTACTAACGTTACTTTTGTGAAGTTATCACAGCTGTTTCTTGCGTAGTTTCTTTAATATGTCAAAACCCCATTTCGGCACGTCTTTTTGAACAAATCTATTCTAGTCTAAAACATTGTCAACTAGCCGATAAATATTTTTATGTACTTGGCAAGATAGAAATGCTTGTCAAAGCTGGTTTATTTAACACAGTCATTTGAAACGGTTTCTCTATAATTAAAGATAATCTTTTAATATTTAGTTCTAGATTTTTATCTTCTTTAGGAGGGGCAATAAAAACCACTCTAAACTGTTTTTATGGCTACGTTTCGTGCCTCTAGTGTGCACTTCTTCAGGCCAAAGGCCTGTCATCATTGTAGAGCTACTACCTTCAAGCCAACAATGGCGTCTGGAGTAGATTATACAAGACTTTTTACTGTTAAGGTTAATACTCTTTGTTTGTCTTGTCTAAAGACTATTTGCGTTTATTTGTCACATGGTTTCTAAAGCTGTACATCTAGAGTTGACTTCGTCTTTATCTACAGAACCTTTTTTTGCATGTTTAGATAGGTTCATTGCAAGTTGGAAAATATCATATCGCATTAGATTAGACTGTGGTCGCAATTTTGTTGACGCAGCTGATCTGTATGAGTTTTTGCGCAAAAACAATCACTTCTTTTGCGAACGTCTTTCACTTTGTAGTATCAATTAGGTTTTTAAGCCTCCGTATGTTCCTAACTTTGAAGGCCTCTGGGAAGCAGCTATTAAGTCCGCTAAGTGTTTGTTATATTGCAAAATTCCTACCGCAACTCTCATTTTCGAAGAGTTTTGTACCATATTTTCTTAAATCGAAGCGATATTAAATAGCCGTCCGTTATGCGCTCTTTTATCGGATTGCTGAAACTTCAAACTATTTGAGTCTAGGTCATTTTCTTATTAGTGAGCTTTTTCTTTCTTTTCTCTTTTTTCTAGACTCTAATCGCTTTACTTTTAAACAACGTTGGCAATAACAAAACAGCATTTTACAATCCTTTTGGCGTCACTGGTCTGCTAAATATTTACA
Organism: Aquatica leii; assembly: GCA_035610365.1. Classification (NCBI taxonomy): domain Eukaryota; kingdom Metazoa; phylum Arthropoda; class Insecta; order Coleoptera; family Lampyridae; genus Aquatica; species Aquatica leii. The sequence continues at coordinate 18,255,797 of CM069434.1, read as the reverse complement.
TACCTAATTTAACCGAAAAAATAAATAATAGTTTAAAAAAACTAAAAAAACACGCTTTTATAAATAACCGAACTAAAAAGAAAAAAATAATTTATAATTACAAACAAAATTATTAAATTCAGAGCAATAATATATAATTATAAACAAAATCACTAAATTCAGAGTTAAAAGCGTGGGGTGCATCCGGATACACGGTAGTCTTTCGCGCCAAGTATCTGTTATTTCTTTTTTTTTTGTAATTAATTATATCAATCATTGTTTTAACATGTATTCAGTTCGACTATTGCTGTCAATTTGTCATTTGACTGATATACATAATACTGTCACTAAACACGACGTTTGAATACATACGTGACGAGATATTCTACAGCTGCACTGTTTTTGTTAAATCTAATAATTTTTTTGTAAAGATCAGAGGTTTTTATTTTTTTATATTTTGTGTTCACAGAGATAAATTTATCATTGTTTGTAACAATAGTTTAACGTGTACTTGGCGAGACATTATACAGTGAAACTGTTATTTGTAGGACTTTTCTATATTTTCATAATTCTTTCCTTATTGATAGCTGCCTTTAGAATAATTATAACAATGATTATGCACCCCACGCTTTTAACTCTGAATTTAGTGATTTTGTTTATAATTATATATTATTGCTCTGAATTTAATAATTTTGTTTGTAATTATAAATTATTTTCTTCTTTTTAGTTCGGTTATTTATAAAAGCGTGTTTTTTAGTTTTTTTTTTAACTATTATTTATTTTCTATTTTTTAGTTTGGGTAGCTATAAAAGCGTGTTTTTTCAATTTTCTAAGCTGTCAGTTATTTTCCGTATTTTAATTCGATGTATCAATAATCAATTTTTGCGGACATGTGATTATGAAATATCTTACGAACTAAAAACGTATTGGAAACAGTAGTTATCGACAGTAAGACCTTATTTCTCGGGGAGGGAACCTGAGAAACAGCTATCACATCCAAGGCAGGCAGCGGGGGCGCAAATTATCTGCTCCGACACGAAGTGGTAATAGTAAAATACACTGGAACGATTTAAACGCGATAGGCTTTGTCGAGATGCACGCCTGCGCAGTTCACGCGCTCTGTCTTTGTCACTCTCATGCAGAGGATCCCTAAAGAAATCAGTTAATCCTGACGATCCTAATTAGGATAACAAAAACTTTTTAATGAATTATTGCATTGTCATCGGTCCGTGAAACGCATGCAAAGTTTCAAGTTAATCAAACACCTGGAAACCGCTGAAAATTAAACTCAAAGATTCCGTTACATACATACATACATACATACATACATCTCGAACTAATAAAAGCGTTTTTAAATGATGTCAACATCAGCCTGGTTCTGAAATGGGTGATGTAGTTCTAGTTTAAGATCTTAGCCGACCGTTAATATTCTGACGGATTGGTAGGGTGACCGAGTTACATCCAGGACTTAAAGGTCTTTCTCGAATAACCACCGTTAAAACAGCAAATAGTTATCTCACTCTCGTCCTTTTGCGGGTAGCTTCGCTATGACTTCATCATTCTCAATACATGTATTTAGTCTAATTTCGGTAGAAAAAACTCCTGCTTTAAATTTAGCCCTAAACAACATTCCAGTGTTTGTTTTTCTCGCTTAAGTAACTTGATCCGATTGAGATACTAAAATTTTTAACATTTTCTGTTATAAATCAAGAAGGGATGGAAATATCGTGATACGGTTTTTTACACAAACTTTGCTAATTTTATCATTTCTGAAAGTCTGTACCGCGTTGTTTAACTTTTTTTCAAAAATCACAAAAATGAGTAACTACAGCATGGTAACTCTTTCGAGATTATTTATTTTAAACTAAACTGTTCAAAAAAGAATTTCTATTGAAAAACCATAAAATGTTTTTACAAACGAGATTAGCCTCCTTCTCTCTTATTATGACATATACGAAAATGTATCTTAAAGGAAAAAGATCACTCCAGCTATCAAATTATGTTTTCAAAGGTATGGCTCATCGCCCAATTTTCCGATAGCAGTTACGCTTCCTAGCTGTGGATTTGCAAAGAAAATAATATTTCTTTATTGCCTATTTTATTTATGAGGATTTTTTTCTAAACCTTTAGTCCTTACCAACGTCGAGATGCAGCAGCTGCTCCGCACTCTTATCCGCACACCCAGTACATTTTTCATATCCCTGATGACTTGTGTAAGATTACATTCAAGGAAGTCATTTTTGTTATCAATCAAAACATAAATATTTTTTTCTTTAGTTATAAAATATATTATTATAAAGTACAGGGAGAGGTAAGTACTATACATAAAAAAAAATAATATATCTATTAAAAGGCATAGAAACTTTGAGAACATTCATGATGATTTGAAATGATTATCGAAATGTTTTCAAACCCGATAAAGCAAAACTATAAAAGGTGTCTAAAGGAGATTTGAAGTTATTCTAGTAGGAAGTCGGAAGTGTCAACATTGTGTCGGTCTAAATAAATAAAGTGTTTAACAGGTGTTACGATAAATCAAAGTGCGGACAGTGTTTATAAATATCGAGTGATAGTCATATATAAACTACTTGTTTAGCTGTTTTTCTTAAATATCGTTACATTTTATTAGTTAGTTTATTTAAAAATTAGTTCTAAATGATGTGTAAATAGTTAGTTTTAAACAAAGTAATTTTTAATTTTAAATAAGACTCTGTGTATATTATTACATGTTTAGATATGACTTTCCGTTTTAAGTTAAGTGTAGGGCATGCAGAGACCAAAAGTGATAGTTTTTGGAGTTATTCAACTGTTGCTGCTTAGGTTAAACAGAACAACCTGTGCAACTAAATACTTTTTCTTTTATTAGTACAATAAGCTACTCTGCCGTTGATGTCAGTATTCTTAAAACATTACACAAATAGTAAAAGAAAAAAATTTAATTAATTTTATTAAATAAAACAAAATAACAAAAAATATCTAAATGTTAGAAACTTGGGAATGCATACAGTAAGCAGTTTCTCAAGTTTGCATTCTTAAACTCTGTGCGCATATGAGTGTTATATACAAGATTATACGGATGTGCAATATCTGCTTTGTAATTTAATGTAATAGAATTTATAATTAAGTTAGTTTTAGTATACGGAAATAGTTTTATTAATATAAACATTGTAATAAATTATCGTGTTCCTTATTTAATTTTGTATATATTTTTAAATGATTTATAAAATTCATATACAGGGTGTGAATAAATTAACAAAAAATCTACACGCTGCAAAATTTTCCGTTCAATTTTGAATCAAATATCTTAATGCTAAATTGTATTATGCTTTATATGTCTTCAGGAACCACTTAAAAAAACATACATTTGACAACACTGTAAATTAGCAGACTACTGTAATACCTGTCGTTACTATGTTTTTTTATTTTGATCACCACAGAAGATTTTATTCGTCATTGGTAACACGTTTTAATTTCTACACATTACGCAAGATATGATTTGCTCTTCAATTTTATTATGATCAGAATAATACCTAGGTACCTACAGTTAATAATGTCAATTTAGAGTGTATTTTCCAACAGGATTTTTTTTATTTTATTTGAAATCCATTTGTTTCTAAGCATAGTTGCAACTTTTTAGGTATTGTCTGGATTACTCGTTTGAGACTTTTTGGTGCAGTTTCTAATACCGCTGCGTTAATTCTTTCTGTCACTTGGTCACCGTCTTAAGGAGGCGTTGCATTTACTCTTCTTTTAATGAAACTCTAAACAAATTATTCTAGAGGATTGATAACGGCACATCTCGCAGGTCATGGGATAAGACCACAGCGACCAATTCTTCTATTCGGAAAGTGTTCATTTAGTTACTCGCTTATATTATAAGCAAAGTGAGCAGGAGCTCCATCGTGCATATGTTGAATGGCATCTCGTCAATAACTTTCAGTACATTAACGTAAGCATTAGCATTAAAAAGATTTGGTAGATAAAGTGACCTAACAACTCTGTGATTTATTATGCCGAGCCAAACGTTAATGGAAAACTTTCTTTCGTGACCATATTCTATATTTTCATACGGATTTGCATCTGCTCAATGATAAAATTTATGACTATTAGATACACCATCTCTGGTAAACATAGATTCATCGCTCCAAAGAACACGCTGGAGAATGTCGCCATCTTCTTGAAATTGCGTTACTGTAATATATTGTTATCATAGAAAAGCTGAACTTTAGAAACGTGATATGGATGAAGCAGGTTTTCTTGTAGAACCAAGTGAACAGTCCGGTACTAAAAGAAGCATCTTTGTGTACAGCATCTAGAATTTGTTCTTCTAGGTGTATTGCACGCCTTTATATTGGTCGACCAGCATTAGCGTTTTTCGTTATAAAAAAAACAGTTTTTCGAAGTCGTTGATCCAACCTTCGGAATTTTTTTTTCTAGACTATCTTCGGTTTGGAAAACGTATGCCACACTGGTTTGGAGCCGCGTTAGCATCTCCTACGAACTTTTTACCTTAATTATATTGGAAACTCTTAATTGTTTATTTTTTATTTTATTTACATTTAAATTATAGTCTGTAATACATTTTATGGAATATTTTCTAAGTAAGTTTCTTATTGCTATTAGGTTTGCGGTGACTACTATTTTGGTTGGTGAATTTGTTAACAGTTATTTTTTTATGTTTATCTAAAATGTTTTTTAAACTTTTAGTAGATTAAATTGTTAATGTTATGCATCTTAGGACTTGGTTTTTATCTGACTACCGTCTTGTTGTTTTACAAACGTTAATATTTATCCAATAACTTATATAAACATTTAAAATAATTTATTTAAAACTTTGTGACAATAAAATTTTATTTATTTATTAGTTAGTTTGTTTTTTACACACAAATCACAGTTATTGAAACATACAAAAACAATGTTTTTTCCAAATTTTATTGGTTTTCAATTTGTACAGTAATCTGGATAAATTACTGCATGCATATAAACCTAAAGAAGTTTCAAACTCTTTAAGTCTATTAGAAGGTTCTCATGTCGTTCCCCATTTGAAGCTCTTTATTTATGTATTTTAACGCCGTCGTTCGGCCATTATTGACGCCTTAATGGCCGGATTTGTCCTTGCATGCGCGACGTCACTGTTTGCAAACACTGATAAATAGAGCGGACGTTTTTTGTTATTGCTTTTATGATGTTTGAACAGCAGCAGTTTATCTGGATTTTATTGCAAGCAGACCGTGCTCGGTTTAATTAAAATAATATTAGGTGAATGTTCCATTGTTAAAGAGTGAAATTTAAAACGTGACCAATAATTTATCGAAATCGATTTCTTAACTTCTTTTATTATTACGATCGCTGTCACATAAACTCAGTAAATGTATTAATCCGTGAGAATAAACATACACTTCTATCTTAATAATTATAAACAATCTTATATAATTACTTTAAACGCCTATGTTGATGCAATTAATGGTAAAATTTAAACTCCAAGCGTTAGTTCTACTGTTAAGAAGGTTTGTTAAGGGGTCTGGCATGTAAATTGGGTCTTGAATTCGTATTAATTAACAGTGTTACCCACCCTCGCATGCGCCTTTGAGAAGTACGGCCCTTGCCAATAAAGCAGTCGAATGGACCCGGTTGTTGAGTAAATAGAGTTAGTCGCATGTCATTCAGAAACCCCATGTCCCTATAACGTCCTTAACTTTCTGTAGCTCTATATTAAAAGGGTAACTCTTTTATTCTTATCTTTAAAGTAAATTTATTTTGTTTAATTTGATTCGAAGAAGATTGTTTAAACATAATGGAATTAATGGCAAATGCAAGAAGTGTAACCGTGGAATAAGAATAGAATTCCGTAAGGACTAAGGCTAAGATATAAGCTTTTTTGTATTGCATAAAGAGGCAAGTTATTGAGTTTAAATTTAATTATTTTTTAAATTATTTAAATACCTGCTTGCCCGTTTGAGATATGATTTTTGATTATTTTGTTTGCGTTGTAATAAAATCAGTAAACTTTTTAATTCTTTACAAGATATGGTATTTGAAAATATTAGACAATGTTCAAAGTTATTAAATTTGGTAAATTTAAAATGGATTAAAATTATATTACGTTAGAATTTTGGTATTTTCAAAATATTCACAATTTACCAATTTTTCTTAAAGCTTTTCTCAAATTGTTATCAATTTTAAATATGCCATCTTAATAAAAATTGGAGCAGATACCTAGTCATCGATTGAAAAATTTTTTTACCAGAAAGCAAAGATAGTAAAAAACAAGTAATTTGCAAAGATTATTTGTAAATAGATATTTGTGTGCTCTTAAAACTGATTTTGCCAAAATTTGTAGATAATAATACAAGTATTGATCTACAAATCTAAATAAGTAAATTTTTTTTAGTTAGTGTAAATTTTTGAAATTACGAGTGAGAATAGCAGAATAAAGTTAATTACTTAAAAAGATGAAAGCAACGTTTGAGAACTAGCAATTCTACGTCTGGAAAAATTAAAAAAACGTACAAGATATTCTAATTGCGTACCTACTTTGTGAAAAAGATTGTTTTATTTATAGAATTTATAAACAGCAATTTCTAAACATTTTTAGATGAAAACTCTTAAAGCTTTAACAGTATAGTCAATATACTCAATGCTGAGCAGTACTTTACAAATAAATGAAAATGTGGATGTTTTTGCATATTAAAACTGTCGTTTTACTTAAAACGTCAAACTGATAGTTTTGTTGCAAAAAAGTTTTGAGTTCTATTAATGGATAATGTGAAGGAGTTTCTAGAAAAACTTCCTAATGATAGTTATCTGCTTATGAAGGTAGTGTAGGTTATTGCGTTGCATGGATCATGTCGAACGAAAAAATTGTTCACTAAAAATAAATAAAGTAAAACATTACGTTCTTTCGGTCATAACATTACATGGCACATCAAAAGATGAAGTAAACAAAATTGAGTTTTACAAAAAGAATTTGAATTTGAGACTAAAAAATATAAACCATCGCAGACTATTTATATTTTATAGACAGGAAAAGTGCAGAAACCCACCAATTGGTATAAACATCTATTACAATTTACCAAAGAAAATTGCTGCGTACTTAGGGCTACCGGAATTAAACAGCTTCGCAAGCTATTACTTTCGAAGATCAGCGACCTTGTTACCAGGAAATCAGGTTTCTCGAGTTGGGCAGCCAATAATAAATTGTTACTCTGGTCTTCTTGTAACAAAACAAAGCAACGGCTAGCACAGTTCTTTCAAAGAAAAATCGCAAGCTTTGTGATGCTAAATTATAACTTAAATCTTAAAAAATGGCGTCAAGACGATGGAAGATTAAATTAGGGAGATACCGTCTAACTTTACCCGTAGCTGGAAAAGAACAAATAACATCACAGAAGTAATAACACAGAATATATATTTATTTTATCACAGAGGATGAAGAAGGTACATAAATCTAAGTTTTCCCAAACACTGATACGTGACTCAAATCGATTATAAGTTGCGCCGAATACGGGGCAACACACCGTACAATAAGCCGACCCTGTCAGTCTAAACTTTTACATAAGCAGAAAGTATAAATTTATATTCGCAAATTTAAAATCGCGGACAAACAAAACAATTTAAGACTTTGAGACTCAACGCGCGCTACAATATGAGTTTGTGAAGCACAAAATATTATTAATTGTGTTAACCTAACATGCACGTACGGTCATAATCGATATGGCCACCAAAGTACAAATCGTAAAAAAAATGAAATAGTAATACTCACAGTTAGGTTTTATCCAGTAGAGGATTAGCTAATTACCTAAAAAGTAATATAGAATCTAATACAAACGAGCATATAGCGTTAACACAAGTAAAGTTTCCCTTTAGCATCCAACCATTTGAGAACGCAAATGCGCAGCGGTTCCCTTAGACTTAACAGAATAAGTTTTCCAAGTTTTTGTGGTAGTTCATCTTCAAAAGAGGTATAATCCTAAAGGTTTCCAACCCTTGACGGTGTATAATAAATAACTTTTTCAATAACGTGACATCATGGAAGCTTTCAAACTATGCCACCTGCTTGTTATCTTCAGTGGTAACGGTAAACATGTGGCGCGTATCAAAATCCGCTACAAACAATTAGCACAGAATCAAATTAAGCCCCCAATAAAGAAAAATTTACAAAACTCACGCCGATTTAGCCTTCACAAATGTAATTGCATATTTGCGTGAAACGATCTAAAGGTAAAGGTTGCACCGGGCGTAAAAATACATAGCTCGTCGTAGGTCTTACAGGAAAAGAAATTAAATATGTTGTCTAAAATTTGACATTTTGACGAAAGACTATGGAATTTTAAGGACAAATTTCATACTTGAAAAGAAAGTTTTATACTCGAGAATTGAACTACTAACTTTTAACATAACAACCTTTTAGGCCGACAGTGGAGCTGACAAGCAGATTTTAAAGAGACACTGCGGTTGGCGTAATAATGTTGTTGCAGAAGCCTATGTTGAAGATATGCATAAAAAATAAATTAAAGATTTAAAAAAAAAAATTAATAGTTTGACTGAAGAGTAATCTTCGAACTCTGAAACGTCACGATGGACAGTAGGAGAAGCGAAATAATAAATTGTAATTTGTCAGTGTCTGCGATGCGATCAGTTTTCTGAACTTCTAGTGCAACATTTAATAATTGGAAAAAAGTGTTGCTAATGACTCACTTTTGTTTACGATCTTTGGTTAAGCAATGTGTCACTTTTATATCAAGTACACGTAATTTTTTTTTTATATATCTATTAGTACAGTTTTTCTAAAAGTATTTTTGTATCAAAGTTTGATTTATGTGCCAAGCGAGGGTAGCACTGTACAATTACAAAATTAAATACGCTTTGATAAAACTTTCTCCTTAAATACTGCAATACGCATGAACAGACAGTAAATTTATTTAAAAATCTAAGGTGTGTTTTAAAACGAATGTGTTGTATAATACTAAAAAGGTTTAATTTGAAACGAGATTTTAAAGCTTTTTTACGAAAGTTTTCTTGTAACTTAAAAGCAAGCGTCTAACTCAGTTTGATTTGGCAAGACGGGTCGCAAGTCTTGTTGTGCTAATTTTACACTAAATTAAAAAAATGTCAAAACAAGTAAATATTACTCAATACCGACTTTGTTCAAATCTGTCAAACCCTGAAAAAAAAACAAATTGGCAAAACAGAACAAACAAACAAATTTTAAACAACACACCATTCAACTAATTATATTCAATTGCTAACAAACGTTATAGGTAATTGATTTTAATTTCGATTGATTTAAAATTGACAATCTCCAATAATAATAATAATAAATCTCAAAATAGTAAAATATGCGCATAAATCTTACCCAACCGACAATTTTTCGTCAACAGTACTTGCTACTTGCTTTTATTTGATTTAAAAACGAAAATATTCGTAAAAAAAGTAATTTGTTTTTGGTTATGACTGTGTTCAAATGATCGAAGAAATTTGACGGATATCACGCCAACATACTTAACGAAAATACATAAGATTACAGATTATATAAAGTTTGCGAGTGAAAGTATATTTCAATCAGTATGATCTACGTTATAATTACATAAAATAAGTTATAGGCTAAAGGCTGGCGGTCAGTGAATACAATTGAAACCAAATACATAGAAGCAAAATTTTACGATACTAAGAAGTAATACATACAAAGCTGACATAATTAAAGTAATAAATATATGTAAATGCAAGAAGGTATACGCTATACTAAGAAATGTGCATAAAGTTGATTAGTTACAGAAGTAAATTAATGAAGTAATACGATACTAATATTTCAGAAAGCGATGCGAGTCTTCTTTCGTTTGATTACATAAAACGAGGTAGACTCCACAGGTTACATGTTTTGGAAACAGCCGGGTACAAACACATTTTTAAAAATTGTTTTCCTACCTGGAACGTCCCGTAATTAACCCAATCGCCAAATCTGACTAATATCTGAAGTACGTATTCCTTAGCACATCCGCTAAAAGCGCAATAAAAATCCCTACAAAAAAAATTTAGCAGAAAGAAAAACTACTTACGTCATAAAATAACACTCAGTTACACGACCGTTCACAGCGGTTTCAAATAGGTAAAGAACGAGTAAAATAGCCGTTAGTTGTATTGCGTTTATTCCCATCTGTAAAGTGATTTGACAATCAGTAGCGGCGTATAAACAGTGCAGCTGTGAATTTTAATTTAAAATAAATATTTTTGAAAAATACAAAATAACGACATGTAACAAAAGAAACAAAAGTTTTAAAGTGATTATAGTTGTATTCTCAACCACTAATTATTTTTAGTCGCATGCACTAAAAACTTAAAAAATATATTACTAATTGGTGATTCAAGAAGAAAATGCCAGCTGAGCTCATGCATGCATGCAAGTCGAAACAGCGACTAGTCTTCTTTTTTTCTCCAATAACGCAAGATATTTTACTTTAGACAAACAAAAGTTTAAATTTGTGAACGTTATAGACTTTTCGAGTAAAGCATTTTAATTTATCAAATTTATCAAGTCATAAAAAATATAATATTAAGATTTAATGGCCTACCAAAAATGTTTTGCGCGGTTTTCTAAAAAATAAATTGTTTTTGCTTTACATCAGTCCGGCTAATCTTTTTATATTGTCCGTTCATGGCCTTTGTATCAAAATTGTGTTGGTCCACTTTATAATGTTATACCTTGCCACATGGCTTGTGTAGTTTTACTTTTCTTTGACATGTTTTTAAATTTTTGTTATGCTTTACATTTGGCGTTTTCTTCTGTGTTACTTTTAGTTTGTTTATAAATTGCACACAAAAAAAATCTCTCAAGTTAAGGTAAATTACTTTATGTTGAGTAAATAGTGACTTTCATATGATTCTAAGACATATTTTCTTAAAACAAGTAAAGCGTTTCTTTAAAGATATTTACTAACAACAAAAAAATTTGAGTTTCAAAACAAGATAGTTTGATATTCTCATTTCAACGCTAGCAATGATTGTTTTAAAGTTCTCGTTCTCTTGTTTTAATGTACATGGTATTTAATTTGATCTACCATATACAATTTATTGAGTATCTGAATGTTTAAATCAAATTCATCTGGTTTATAACTAAAGACATATTTATTTAGTTTGTGTACATGAGTTTGTTAATTTAATCTTCACCGTAATTTGATTTAAAACTTAATGTTTATTTGAAACAAGACTAAAAATAAAAAAAAATCTATTTATATTTTAATTAGACACATACAATATATATTTATGAGTGTTATAAATTGTTATAAAAAAATATATGAATTTAACAAAAATAACTGCACTTTTCTTTTTGGAGAAGTATCGGTAAAGATTTTTATCATCTGCATTTAGTGAGTTGAACTCTGGCTGGTGTACCAATTTCTAGGCGTCTTTGGAAACTGCAGTACCAATAGGTCCAGGATTGCATAACGCTGACACACAAGGATAATTATTCTGTATAAATAAAATACAAAATTTAAATTTAAATTAAAAAATTGACAGTCAAACATTGCACCATTAAAATTTACACTAATAAAAAAGAAGTGATTCAAATAGATACCTGTAGTAGTTCTGGATAATTTCTTTTAAGGGTCCCCAATTTTTATACAATCCTTCGTGTCCAAACAAACCACAGGTCCAAACGTTCTAAATACACCGCACAATTTGCACAATGCACAGTACACAAGTACGAATCACAATAATCTTAATATAAAAACGCTAAAATTAGATTAATCTTTTTCACACGATGCATACAGACATTCAATTCGAGGTAATGATGATAACGCGGTCACGTAGCTGCATGCTAAGCATTATTTGAAAGTACAATTCTCAAAATAAAAAAATTAATTTTTCCATTTTAGATCATCAATGTTTCTATGGTATTAATTTTTGTAACACAGTTTTATACATTTAAGTGCATCGTTTTATTTGTTTTTAGAACGCGGTTGCATTGTTTCTATGACATTTCTTTAAAACAAGAACGATACCTAAAAAAATATGTTTCCTGTATTAACAAACTGAAAAATCTTAATATAATATAATTCCCTTAGTTTGAGATCAGCTTTAATTAAATCTAGTAAAAATATTCAAGAGAATATAAGTTTTCAATTCGAGATAACTTTTTTTTCTGTGTGTATGTCAAAATCGATAAGACACATTAGTAAAATACTCTAGAACAGAGATGCATCAGCATTTCTTATTATAAACGTAATCAGTAATTTCTGATATTTTTTTTGTTTTTAATTTTTATTTTTAGTGGTAGACATTCACTACAAATAATGTTTGTTTCTTTTCAATTCTCTCCTGTTTTTATACTAATTGGTTTAGTGTTTTTATACAACTGTATAGATTATGTATGTTTTTAAAGTTTTATATATTGTTGGTCTGTCCGACCTTTTTTTAAATTTTATAATTTTCAATGATATATTTCCTTCTCTGTCTTTTATTATATAAATTACTATTTTATCTTCTCTGAGCGCTCTAGCGTTCTTGATTTGTTTTAATGCAGATCAAATGTTAGTTTTATAGTTGTTATTACTTCTGAACCTACTTTGATAATTTCTTTTATTGATCGTTGTTTTGTGTTGTTGATTTTTTGTGTTGTAGAGACTTACGTACTTGCTTACTACGTTGATGGCCCAGGTTCAAATCGCGGTCGGGTCAAGAGCAAGCGGTATATTGTCTGGTATACCTTTTAAAAACAGTCGTTTCAAATCCTTACTTTTGCATCAAAGTGTCCTATTACTAGTGTAAAGGTGGCGTGGTCTGTATTTGGTATTTTATTGTTAAAAAATCTATTTCTGTCTGTTGATGAGAAACACTATTTTATTTTGTATTTTGGCAATAATGAAATGATTTTTGAAGATACTCTTTCTCTCATTTGTAAGGAAACTTTATAGTATGTGCTTATATCTTTTTGCTAATTATGAAATTTACGGTACTCACGTTATGCATTTTTCTCCCTTGCGTCTTATATCCGAGTTTGTCTTATTTTATCTTATCAAATTTTTTATCGAAGCTGTCTTTGTTAATTCGTCTTTGCAATATAAAGTTTTGGTTGTCGATGTGGTTTCTTTTTGTAGCGTAATTGATACAGGTAATTTTTAGCACTACCTGTCTGTTTTTTTTATTTGACTGCTTGTTACGAGAAAATCAGGTTCCTCGAGTTGGACAGCCAATATTTGTTACGCTGGTGTTTTTGTAACTTTGTGATGCTAAATTATAACTTAAATCTAAAAAGCGCCAATACGATGAAAGATTAAATTAGGGAGATACCATCTAACTCTACCCGTAGCTGGAAAAAAAACAAATAACACCACAGAAGTAATAACACAAAATATATATTTATTTTATCACAGACAATAATTCCAAAGAAGATGAAAAAGGTACATAAATCTAAATTTTCTAACCGTTAATACGTGGGTCGAATCAAATATAAGTTGCGCCGTATACTAGGCAACACACCGTACAATAAACTGACCTTGTCGGTGTAAACTTTTACATAAGCAGTATGTATAAATTTATATTCGCAAATTTAAAATTGCAAAAGTATACAACAAAATAATTCAAGCCTTCGAGCCTCAACGCGCACTGCATATGATTTTGTGAAGCACAAAAAGATCTTATTATTATTAATTGTGTTAACTTAACAAGCACGTACGGTCAACAATCGACATGACCACCGAAATACAAATCGAAAAAGGTTAGGTTTTATCCAGTAGGAGATTAGCTAATTCTGTATTTGAGTTACCTAAAAAATAATATTAAATCCAACACAAACGAACATATAACGTTAACACAAGTAAGGTTGCCCTTTAACATCCAATCATTTGAAATCGCAAATGCGCAGCGTTTCCCTTCGACTTAACAGAATAAGTTATCGTAGTAGTTCATCTCAAAAGAGGTACAATCCTAAAAATTTCCAAGCCTTGACGGTGTAAACAACGTTTTCAATAACTATGCCACCTGTTTGTTATCTTCAGTGATAACTGTAAACGTGTGGTGGGTACCGAAATCCGCTACAGACAATTAGCACAGAATTAAATTAAACCCATAATAAAAAGAAATCTACAAAACTTGCCCCGATTTAGCTTTCACAAATTTAATCGCATATTCGCGTGAAACGATTTAAAGGTGAAGGCCGCGCGGGCGTAAAAATACAGAGCTTGTCGATGGTCTTACAGAAAGTGAAATTAAATATGCTGTCTAAAAATTGACAGCTCGACAAAAGAGTAGGGGGTTCTAAGGACAAATTTCATACTTGAAGAGAAATTTTTGTACTCGAAAAATGAACTAACTTTTAACATAATATGCTATTAAACACAAAAATATATTTTGCAAGTTTGTTGAGCGTATACTGTACAAAAATGGAGCGATCTCGATAACCAAAAAACTGCTCAAGTATTGTTGTTTTGATTAAGTCCTCGGAGGATTACAAATCTCGAAAAACGTCGCTTAAGAGTTTTGGCTACAAGAGACAGATTTTCAACAACTCGATCAATTGCAAATGATTGGATGAGAGGTATAGGACTCAGAATGTCAATGTCATCTGTTTATCGCCGGATAAGATCTTATGAGTTGCGTTCATATCGTCCATTTTTATGACTTTCCCTTACACCACTTCACCGTCTACGCAGACAATTTTGCTTGTGGGCTCACGATGGTCATAGGAAGGTCAGACGGATGCGTGGAGAACGTAAAAACCCAACATTTTTTGTGGCCCCCACTCAAGGAATTATGATATCGGGTGCAATATGTTATGGTAGCAAATCACCCTTGGTCTTTATTGACGGCAACCTAAACGCAACTGGTTACATTGCTAATGTGCTACAATCAATTGGGCTTCCATTTCTTCAGGGGCTGCAAAATCTCATTTTCCAGCAGGATAATGCGCGCTCTCATACGGCAAGGACTACACGGTTTTTGGAAGAAGCTAACATTGCCGTCCTCCCATGGCCTGCTCGGTCGCCTGATTTGTCGCCCGTTGAACATGTATGGGATATGATTGGTAGGCGATTGGGTAATTCACCACATCCTCCAGATAACTTACACGATCGCCAACTACGGATTCAAGAAGCTTGGGACGATATACCACAAGCAGCTATAGATCACTTGATTGATAGGATGCCAAGACGTCTAAATGAGTGCATTACAAATCTTAGCGGATCAACTCATTATTGAAAATACTTCTTAAGCTTTTGTTTTTTTTTTTTAATTTTAATCATCACTTTGTTCTACGAAAATAGACGTTTCCTGAAAATTTCAATAAAAATGTTCAACAGCTTCTAGGTGTTGCAATTTTTCTGGAAGTCAGTATATTTATTTTTTTGTCCTGATACACTCGTTTACTTTGTAATTTCGTAGTTTACAATTTTTTGTAAAATTGCATTAGTAACAAACAATTTATTTTAGATAACTGTTTTGCTATTATGTAAATCTGTTGACAAAAAAATGTATTAATATTAATCTACAAAGCATTATAAAATCTGAAGCTTATGCGGATATTTTGTGTATGATTATAAACGACTTTGGCTCTTTAAGAGCCAAAACAAGAAGTAGAACTTGGTCTTTACCGGACTGTCGTTCGTGAACCCAAACAAACTGACGTTTCGCAAGACATTGCAGCTTGCATCTTCAGAGTGGTAAATGTCACTGAAGAAAAAAGTGTAAGTGACGATATTTATATCAATAGCAATTAGCGTGATAAACGGACCTTATCTTTCCGTTACCGCTTGACTGACTTCGTTATTACTCGGAGTAACTGTTTGTGTCCTTTCCAAGAAGATTGATCATTGTCTAAGAGGGTGTAATACTGGTAGCTAAGATTTGGTGAGTTTTAAACCGTCTTCTCGGTTTATATTACATGAATGTTTTTTATTTTCACAAAGTAGAAAGGAGTTCTAGCCAATACTTTAGTTTGGTCAAAGTTTAACGTGTGTCCTTGGTTCCGCATGTGTTCTGGTACTGCTGATTTTGTAACTTTGCGGTGTTTGCAGTCAGTCATATGTTCTTTTACCCTAACTTCAATAGAGCGTCCCGTCTGTCCTATATAATTTGATCCACCGAAACAACGAATTTTGTAAACTCGCGCATGTTTTAGAGCTCCTTGTTTGGCAAACACTACAAAGCATTTCTAAAACTAAAATTCCCTACTTAAAAAAATTACAAAATTATAAGATATGAAAAGCAACTCCAAGCCTACCTGAAATTTTAGAAAAGGAGATGTGAAACAAGGGTGATAATTGAATGCTAACAGTTTCTACCCATTTGCTTCTAATTTACTGTGCCACTATAAACTGCATAACTAGTATACTAGCAGCATAGTCTATATGTGTGCAATTTTTAAAATAACTTTTTTACTTTTTATTAATTAATTAACAACCAAAGTAGCAGCAAAATTTGGAAAACCCGTTAGTAATGAATGTAAATTTTTAATAAACAGTAAAAGACTCAAAAGTAGAAAGTATTAACATATAAGCTCAAGCAATGACAAAATAAAATATTATTCTGTGATCAAAAACTTAGATGAAATTGTTTGTAACTCTTAAAATATTTATTAATTTTTCTCCCGGTTTTTTGAGCTTAGGAAAAAGTTAAAAGTGTGCTAAATCAGGCAAATACAATAGTTGTAAAACGATGTAAGCTCAATCTTTGGCGAAATGGTCTTGAAGAACCAATGCAGCGTGAGATGGTGCATTATTTTGACTTCTTTTTGCGAATAACTTTGCGTAAACGTTGCATAACTCTTAATTAATCTTTTTTTAACAGTTTTGCCTGGCGGAAGAAATTCATAAAGCACCACACCACGATTATCGACAAAAAATATTAACATGACTGATTTTTGAACTACTTTGGCGCATTCTTTTTAGTTTTGACTTATTTTTTGCACGTCATTTGTTTGATTATTATTATCGCTGTTTTTGTAAAATTCTTCCTGGGGTAAACATTTGACTCATATTTCAGCGATGTACGTTGATTTTCCTGTAATTGTCATAGCGATTTCTGATACCACCACGTGTTGAGCCAATTTGGAAAGATTCCTGATTAATCTATTATCTTGGGCTAGAGTTTATAATTAGAAGCACGTACAAAAAGAGGTTCTTAAGCAATTAAACCACTTTCGAGACAATTATATTTGTAATTCGTGTGATGTTCAAAGAACTTTGGAGGCACACCTGCATTAAGATTAGTAGTTGTATCAACACTATAACTGTAATGTTTATAGAATTATTTTTTACTGCTATTTATATACTTAATTCTTTTACCTTTTAAACTCTTCTTCTTTCATTGAAAAATAAATATATTTGTTGTTATAACCAGTGCTTTGACATTTATTATATTTTAGTGTTGGATAGATTTAAACGGTGCCTTTCACTCCAGCTTCTAATCGTTTAGGCGCTTTTTTAATTTGTTTTACAATTTAACACTACCAAGTTTAAGACCCAAACCTCCAAATTCAACTGAATTAGTCGCTATTTAGGTTGCGAGAAAACCCTTGTAAGATATTGTTTTACAGACTTAAACGTGACGTTGTTTTCAGTACCAAACGAGATTTTATTCTTTTCAGGCACAAAATATTAAATTAAATTAAAAATGGTCTGGATTGGTTCAGAACAAATGTTAACAGTATATGTCTCTAATTGTCAATCGACCATTTTTGAGTACCAAATTTTGGATTTTTTTGACTTGTTATTTATCAGTTGATAATGGTCGTCCAGAGCGATTTTTGTCATGACAGCTTTTTCTGCCTTTTTTTGAATTGTTTGTACCACGTTTAAAAGTTTTCTTTGTGATATAGCCTAGTCACTAAATGTTTGCTGCAACATTCTCAACGTTTCTGCAGCAGAAATTTCATTTCGCAAACAAAATTTAATGCAACTTTTTTGTTCAACAAAATGTATAGGTCAAAAATCGATAAATTATTTTTTTGTTGTTCACAAAACACGCGCCTAACTATTGCAAAAATGTAGATATTGACATGAAATTTGAAACAAATGTCAAAGGACAGTACCACAAACCTAAATTTGCTAGAGTCGAAGAACCCTCGTATTATAAATTAAAAATGTTACTTTATTTTTTGATCGCAGTGTATAATAACATTGTTTTTTAAATATACGATTAGACTGAAGATGAAACATTCACGTTATGTTAATAAAACTTTAAATTTAATCCAAACTTTGTAAAGTAATGTTTAAAATTTATTATATTTATTGAAGTTATTTCCAAAACATTTTAATTATTTTATTATAGCGCTATCATAATTGCAATCAACAATTTATTAGTTTTTTTTTAAATAACGTTTGATAGTTTTGAGTAATATATATTCATTGTGACTTTTACATTATGCACTTATTGGGTACTTCATGCAATTATTTGCTTTTATTTGAAGTATTAACAAATGTTTACATTATTATAAGTGTTTTACTTTACATATTTCAGACTTTGTTAGTTGTTCTAAAAAATGTTTTTTTATTTTTCTAAAGACATGAGACAGCACAAGTTAAATTGTGTTATTTATGTTTCGATTTAAAATAATTTGGTTTGCCAATGTTAGTTTTTTGTGTATTACTATTGTTGTTTATTTATTGTTTGATAACATTTTTTTATAATCTACTAATATTAACTGTTTTTTATTTCTCGTGCACCTATATTAGAATCTTTTTATAAATTCAATTTTGAAGTATGCGTTTTGGGCTAAAATTATTAGTTAATAAAAAAATATAGTGTCTTTGTTCCATTCAAATATTTATCAAACGTTTTTTTAAGTGACTAAAAAACTATTTGTTACAAATTTTTACCTACTTGTTCATGTTTGCAATTCTGGAGATGTCTAAGTTGTTAGTTGCTGGAAGACATTACTCAAAAAACGTTCTTATTTATTATTATTTTTTTAGTTAAAACACATTTTTACAAATCTTTAAGTACAAATAAATATTATAAAAATTTTAACTTTTCTACAGGAAAAAAAATAGTTTATAGACATTTAAAATTTTTAACACTAGAAAAAACTTTATATGCAGCTAATAAAATAAGTTTATGGGCATATTTTTATGTAACTCTTCTTGCTAATGCGTTTACGTACGAGGGTATAATTTATAAAACGCAAATACTAAAGATATTGAATTTTGATTAGTTATCTGTTAAACACGGTATAAATCTGTTTAAATAGCAAACTTTTTCGATTAAATCGCGTAAACGGCAATTTTACCAGAAAACTACACACATAAAGACAGAAAAATCAACAACAGTGAACGAAACGAGGCAGTATTTGATGCAGTTACAAACATTGATACGTATCAAATCCTGGAATGGAAAGGGAAAGCGACCGCTCTCATGAATATGTATGGGACGATACATGTGGGGCTAACGGGTGAGTCAGCCCCATCTGCAACCCGGACTTCTACCCGGATCCCGACGTAGCCTAGATTCGTACCGGACTATCGATATGATGGATAGGAGGGTGAAATGTATGTTACTCCAGTTACGTATACGTTATCTATTTTTACTACGTTTCATGATTTTAGGATAAAACTAAATCGATTTTAACAAGAAAAACTTGTCGGTTTATTAATCTGTTATTAAGAAAGGAATCGAGTGGCTGATGAGAAAATTAACAACTGCGTTTCAAATAATCATAGATATTCACCAGTTAAGAATGTATTTAATGTTACTTCTCTATCATTTACTCCCTTTTGCAGACGTTACTCAGGGCGATGACGCGAGAGGGTTAACGGGGATTAAATGATTATGAAGTAGATGCGGTCCATTTGTCATGCTGTCTGCGAGAAATGACTCAAGTGAGCTTATTCAACCACTTCTCTTTCAGTTACAATCTCTCTAACACGACTTCTATTTAGTATATCGATACATCTACAGTAATTAAACATTAGGGTGGTTAAAAGCTTGTTTATTATACACTAAATTTATAATTTATTATCTACTACTTTCAAATGTTTGCTTAATGGTTCCATCGTCAGATAGTTAAGTTACTGTTTTTTGTAAGATTACACTGTTTGAAGAAACACGTCAACAAAACGAATACAATAACAAATATTTTTGAATATAGTCTAAGTAAAAATTAGAGATAGAATTAACGACATATATTCAAAAACTAAGCACGGTTAAATTATCTGCGACATATTTATTAAATTTAATTATTAGACATGTTTTTAATTGGACACATTATTACAAATTGTAACAACAAGCTGCCCCTCTTGTTATTACAATTACTACTTTTAACATTAGTTTTTTTTCTTTATTTCAATTCGACATTAAAGTGTTAATTCTTATGTATGTATGTGTTATATAACTAAATAAAACTGTGTGTTACGTGTAATAACCCACATTTGCCGCCAGAAATGGCGCCCAACGCGTTGCCTTACGTTTTTGGTAGTAAACAGTATTCAACAAATCTTTAAAACCAAAATAAGATTCTGTAATTGTTTTGTCAAGATTGCTACGTTTGGTGTTAACAAACTAGCGTCCTCGATTACAAACAATTTAATATTTATTTAGCTACTCGAATTAATCTGTGTTTTTAGAACTTGGCATTACAGTCATCAGACAGTACGGTGTTTGTTTATGCTATTACAATCAGGAAAAGTTACCATTGATTCAACTAATATGGCAGAAAATCAATTACAATAGTTAGTTATGACAGTTGAGGTGATTCAGAATTTAATCCAAGGGATTCAAGTAAATAATCAACATATCATTCAAACTGTGAGTACTGCAAATTTCTTTGCATTTAAATCAAGATTTAAAAATGTCTTAATATAAGCAACAAACATGCACTAAAAGGATTTTCAATGCTTCTAACAGATGATGCAGCTACATGGTGGTAAAGACTTAAAAGTTCAATTCAATGCTTTGATAAAGGTATCACATCACTTCCACATCCTTATAGTTATCTAAAGCTTGCGCATCAAATTTTCCAGATCTTGTTTGCACTTAAACAAGATAATGAAAAAACCAATGTGTTCATTTCTAAAACGTGTGTATTGTTGTCACGTCTTACAAACAAATCTGTAATTTCAGTACAAGTACAGCTTGACATAGTGTACGGATTTTTAATTGTGCGAATTAGAGAAAAAATTGCTCGCGTGAAAAACGTGTCATTGAACAAACGTTTTCTGATCAACTACTAAACTACTGAAAATAATATGCCTTACAATAGCCATTAGAATCACATTCGTAAGCTTAAACAATGTGTTTATTGTAAAAACCACCGACACGTTAAAGATGAATGTAAAAAGCTATTACGTATACGTTCTTCATATGTTACTGAGAATCAAAAACATGTTGTGAATAATGCTAGTTCCAGCTCATGTTCTGTAGGTTGAAGTCGCGACTGTAAAGTTTACTGTTATGGATGTAAAACACCTAAGTATATCCTTAGCAATTGTTCTAATTGTTAAAAAAGTAAAACCAAAGTTGCTCATGTCAGTACAGTTAGATCCGATTCATTTACTAAAGTTTTATGTAATATGTTTTATGAAGTATCAAACTATAGGAAGTTGCATTCTCAGAATGCATAACTCGTGTTCACATTGTAGGCCATAGTGGATACACTACCTCGATTGCGGTGATCTTGATTTATTTCTACCCAACAGAGAAGCCACTCCATATCCAGAACATACTATTACTCTCACTGCCCAGATAGCAGTTCCATCTTATTGTCTCTTTGAAGGACACAGATATATTAAGTAAAGAAATCGAACATCTTCTATCGGAAGATATTATAGAGGAATGTGAATCTCCTGATGCTGTTCCACTAGTTTTAGTGCTAAAAAAGATGGAGACACAAATCTAACAGTAGATTATCGAAAACTAAATGCGATCACTTGTTCAGATAAATATCCATTGTCTCATATCGAAGATTTTCTTCATTCGGCTAAAAAAGCCACTTATATGACAACTCTTGATCTTAAATTAGGTTACCATCATATTTCAGTCAAACTTGCAGGTATATTTACTTTTTAGGTTTCTTCCGTTACATGCTAATGCTGTTCGAATTGCAAAATGCACTTTACACATTTCAATTCCTTATTGATAGGTTTCGCTCTAGTTTACAAAATGTAAACATCTTGGGATACTTAGATGACATGATCATATTGTCTTGTACTTTTATGGAACATGTTCGGCACATACAACTTGTGTACAATCGCATAAGAAGCTTTACCTAAACATATCTAAGTGCACATTTGATTGCTTTTCTTTCAATCACTTTTGTCACGTGATTACTCTTCAGGGTTTGAAGCCGAATTTAAGCAAAGTGCTTGTCATTCTGGATATGCCTACGTCCCAGAATACGAACAAATTTTTTTCTTTTCTTCAAACTTGTTCATGGTACCGGCAAAAAAAAAAACACGTGCACCGCACCGTAGGAACTTCTAACTCCATAGATAATGTAAGGAAGATGCAGCACTCCGTGTATAAACAAATCAGAAGAATGTTGAAAAAAATTGTTATTTTGAACGTATCTTGCTTTCTCTTTAAGATACGAATTTTTTTTCTAAAAATTAGGATTGGGTTCGAACCTATATTATATACGAAACTTACTTTAAATTATAAATTAAATCTCTGATAAACTGTTAATGATAGAAAAATTGGTTATTTGAAAAAATGGTTAGGAAGAATGATCTCTATAAGAAACTATAAAAATAGTTCAAATAATTTACATACGTACAAAATTATGTATGAATCATCTTTTTATTTTAAGTTTTAAATCTATTTTATAAAAACACTGGTGTGGCCACCACACGACTTTCTTATAAAGAATGATGAAGGAATGTCTACATAGGGTAAGTTCGGGAGAGATGCCCCATCGAGGGAGATGACAAAGTTCTGTACTTCGAATACTTAACAGATGATGCTATTTGTTTAACGGCAGTGTTAGTTGTATTATTGTAGACTAAAGCTAACAATTTTAAATAAAAAAACCAAACAAAGTATTAGGTTATCGAGTTTTATAATTTTAAGATATGCTTGAAATTTTTTAGATACTTTTTTGTATGCTGATAATTTTTGAAATAAACTAATGAGGGCGGCAGTTTTTATAGAAATAAAACTAAAAGCAAGGTTATGTCATAAGATATATTTACATATCATGTGAGTGTATTGTTGGTTGCTTATAAAGTATATATAAACTATTTTGGGTGAGATGCCCTATAATACGATAATGATTTTATCACTATATAACCTCAAAAAGATAACAGCAAAGCTTTATAATGTTATCTATGAATGTTTATGATATAGATGCCAACGAAATACATTAGAAAACCCGGTTCGAACAAGGGTGCATGGTCAGAAGATTCGCTTCAACGCGCTATAACAGCAGTAAGAGCCGGAATGGGTATAAGCTTAGCTGCAGAAACCTTTAATATACCTTCAAGAACATTGCGGCGTCGAGTAAAAAATAACGACTCTTCGAAGAAACCCATGGGGCCAGCTGGAACTTTAGGAGAAACTCATGAGTTAAAATTAGTATCTCACATAAAAAACCTGCAACAGCGAGGATTTGCTCTTACTAGAGATGACCTAAGATCGATGACGTATAATTTAGCAACAATGAATTTGAAACACAGATTTAATCAAGAAAAGGAGCAGGCTAGATATGATTGAATTTATTTCTATCACGTCACCCGGATTTAACAATACAAAAAGCCGAGGGAGTGTCAGTAGCTAGAGCTGAAGGTATGTCAAGGGAGAAAACTATGGATTCTTTTCAGTTACTAAAAACGACACTAGAACAATGGTTTGTTTGATAAACCAGGGTCAATCTATAATATGAATAAAACTGGTCTGCAACTAAACAATAAAGTAGGTCACGTTGTAGTCCAAAAAGGATCCAAAGATGTGTCAGCTATTACATCAGGAGAGAAAGGAGAAACAATAACTGTTATTGCTTGCTGTAATGTAGAGGGAATTTTTTAGCTCCTACTTGCGTATTCAAAGGCAAGTACAAAAAAAATGAATTTGAAGATGGTATGTCCAATGGATCGATTGCTTACATGAATTAAAAGTCGGCGTACGTTAACAGCGATATTTTTCTTTTGTGGCTAAGAGAACATTTTATACCTCGAAAGGGCTTGGGCAAATCGCTTTTGATAGTTGACGGTCATACTTCACATTGTAGTGCCGAAGTACTGGAACTAACAGAAAGCACTGATATCATATTGGTATGCTTACCTAGCCATACCACCCACTATCTTCAACCCCAACCTTCAATCGTGGAGTATTTAAATCGTTAAAATCTGCGTTCAACAAAGCTTGTCATATAAAATCTTAAACTTTCGCGGTTGTTATGTTTATGATTATAAGCAACTTTTGGCTTAGACCGCGTCGTAGTTAAACACCCAGACGTAGGCTTGGTCTTAGTCTCTTCTTGAGAGCCAAAACAAGTAGAACTGGCCTTTGCCGTATT
This sequence comes from Aquatica leii, assembly GCA_035610365.1. Lineage (NCBI taxonomy): Eukaryota > Metazoa > Arthropoda > Insecta > Coleoptera > Lampyridae > Aquatica > Aquatica leii. The sequence goes on along the minus strand of CM069434.1, from coordinate 18,231,382 downwards.
GTCGTTCGTAAACCTAAACAAACTGACATTTCGCAAGACTTGGCTAATCGCTAATCGCTATTAGTATAAAAATTGTTATTTACATTTTTCTTTCAGTGACATTTACCACTCTGAAGATGCAAACTGCAATGTTTTGCAAAACGTCAGTTTGTTTGGGTTCACAAACGACAATACGGCAAAGGCCAAGTTATACTTCTTGTTTTGGCTCTCAAGAAGAGACTAGAACCCAGCCTAAGTCTGGGTGTTTAACTACGACGCCATCTAAGCCGAAAGTCGCTTATAATTACAAGCTTGTCATCTTTACATGAAAACTCACCCAAGTAGAAAAATCACCAGGCTGCAGTTTAGTAATCTTTTGGCTGAAGCATGGACGAAAGCAGCAACTAATAGCAATAAAATCTTTCCGTATAATCCGATGTCTGATGCAGCTGCTTCTTCCACTGCTTTTCAATGTCAAATTCAACCGACTGTTCTAGTTAAACCTTCTACAGATAATTTTATTAATCGATCTAGGCCATCTGAACTTGAAACCGGCCCATCTTCTGCATCTGATCCACCTAAATCTGCTGGCAAGGTACTTTCAATTATATCGCATTTGCCCACAATTCCTAAAGTATTTAAAAAATGAGGTAGAAGCATTGCAACCATTTTAACTTCATCTGAAAATATTGAAAAGGCGCAAACTCATAAACAAAAACTTTTTAAATAATCTAAATGCACCAAGTCAAGATCTACTGTAAGACCTGCCAAGAAATCTAAAAAGTCAAAATCTGAAACGGAGTCGGAGGAGGAAAAACATGAAGAAAATGATAGTGAAAGTGATGACAATGCTGCTGATGAATTCAATGAAAACGAATGTGCAGGATGTTTGGAAGGTTATAACGCTACAACACGTTTGGATTATTGGATTAAGTGCGTTAATTGTAATAGATGGGTACATGAAAACTGCACAAAATATGAAACAATGTGTGATCCGTGCGGAAAGCACAACCAAAACACATTGTAAATATCACTCTATATATTGTTTTTGTGTTTTTAATTATTTTAAATATGCTATTTTAGTTTGTGTCATCTATCCCTGACATGTTGGGATAGATGGTATGGTTTACAATATTGTAAAAAAAATGATTTTTATGTTTATGTTATGCTTGATAATAGATTAAAGTTGACTTAGTCTGCCAATACTATTTATTTTGCCATAAACAATATAATATATGAAAAACAAATTTTTTCCCAATTGTAGGGCATCTCTCCCGGACTTAACCTATATATTTAAAGTTATGTTGTCATAAAATCACTTTACAGTGATATGTACACGTTTCTCTTCGATTTCATTAAGATAGAACCAAAATATGGTTAATTGAAGTTATGTTGTCATATCGACTAATCCCTGTGTTTGTGCGCCTCGGTATTGCTTTCCCCTTTTGTAAATTGTTGTTTTTAACATATCTTGCTTCTCCCTTTAAGAGAAGAGAATTTTTTTCTAAAAAAACCGTCGCAAGCAGGTTCGAACCTACATTTTATTTGAAATTCATTTTAAATTATAAATTAGATATCTAATAAATTATATGGAAAGAATTGTCTCTATAAGAAAGTGTAAAAATAATTCGAATAATTTACAAAATTAATTAAGAAATTCTGTTAAAATGGCGGATACACCCACTTCTGATTTCTTCATTAGACAGATAGAACCGAGAAAATGTAAAAAGCCAGCTCCATACCAAATTTCAAGTTACTAGGACTTTTGGTTCGAGAGTTATCGTGGGTACAACGTTACACACACAGACACACACAGACATTCAAAATTGTTTTATCCAAAATACATTTTTGTGATTCAGGTGACCTTGAAACGTAAAATTTTGCAACTGCTATACTTTCCTTATAGAAAAGTAAAAATTGATGGGTTATTAGTTTTTTTTTAAATTCCATTGTTTCTTATCTTTAGTTTAAACAATCAGTATGATTTAATACGTCAAATTGCAGTCGATGCATTACCAAAATCTTCAAACCAACAATTTTTAATTTTTCAGTTTTCTTACCATCTTTTTTAGCTTATCTTTTTTCTACTTTTGGCTTTAAATTTTTTTGTTACTTTGAATTTATACATTGTTTTATTAATTTTTTTTCTTAAATTTTATGACGTTTTGCTTATAATTTGAGGGTTTAGTTTTAATCAATACGTTAGTTTTCTTTTCGTTTTGCTGCAAAAAAACTTCAAAGTTTTGTTTGATTTTTGAGGCTTTTTTAGGTTTATCTACAAAAACATATTTTTTTTATAGTTTTTTTTGTTTATTTTTTGTCTAAAACAAACTTTCTATATCTATTACAAAAAATGATAATCAAACAATTACAGTTTTTTAAATTTTGTTTTCTTTACTATTTTTTTTTATTTCTTCCTTAAATTTAATACTTCCAGTTTTTTTATTAAAATCTTTAAATTGCTATTTTTATTTTTGTATTTTTTATTTTTAGTCACCATAAAGTATTGAAAAACAGTTTTTTCAATACTTGAGAGATATTTTATATAATTATCAGATAAGTATTTAGACATACACAGCAATAATTTACTTTATGTAATATTATTAGTATACATTGCATGTATATTCTTTATTAAGTTGTAAAATAAAAATGTGGTTTGATTTTTACTGTACATCAGTATCTATGAAAATATTATATAAAAACAATTTCATTTCATTCATTGTTGATGTGTATTCTATTACACTGGTAACGATTTTGTTGTTCTGATACTTTTAAAAAAAAAATATGATTTTTGTTGTTAACGTTATCAGAATGTTATTGATCTCTACAAATAGTATAACTTTATTTGGTTTGGTATTTTGATCATAAATCTTAATAAGATGTTTGTTGCATTACTTAGACTCTAAAAAAACATCTGGATCGATTAAGACAAACTCAATTTTTGTCATACAAAATTAGCACAACAATTTTTGGTTATAAATAGAAAAAAAAAACAAAAGAAAATAGTTTTTAAACAACTAGTTTAAATTATGAGTTTTTGTTTCTCATTTAACTATATTATTGTTTAATAAATGTAATTAATTAATTTTTGTTTTTTATACAATTTGTGCCATTATTTTTTTTGCATGTAGGAAACTATGAAGTTGTTAGTTAGATAGTAAATATTACAACCGCGAATTTCAAAAAATGTATTTGAATTATACGCGGCATAATATTCCTAACTGTACTACGCAAGTGCAAAAATTTGATTATATAATTGCAGAAACCATCTTAGAGACCAGTGGACAGCTGTTTCGTCCTATTTGGACTCCTCAGCACTGGAATACTCTAATGCAGTTTCCACAACTATATAAAACAAATTGCCATAGTTTTAATCCCATTCGGGTGTTAATTGATTAACAAATCTGAGGCTAAACGCCATCTCGTAGGAACGGAGCTACGTACGAGTTAATCCACATGTAGGAAACTATGAAGTTGTTAGTTAGATAGTAAATATTACAACCGCGAATTTCAAAAATGTATTTGAATTATACGCGGCATAATATTTCTAACTGTACTACGCAAGTGCAAAAATTTGTTTATATAATTGCAGAAACCATCTTAGAGACCAGTGGACAGCTGTTTCGTCCTATTTGGACTCCTCAGCACTGGAATACTCTAATGCAGTTTCCACAACTATATAAAACAAATTGCCATAGCTTTAATCCCATTCGGGTGTTAATTGATTAACAAATCTGAGGCTAAACGCCATCTCGTAGGAGTAGGAGTCCAAATAGGACGAAACAGCTGTCCACTGGTCTCTAAGATGGTTTCTGCAATTATATAAACAAATTTTTGCACTTGCGTAGTACAGTTAGAAATATTATGCCGCGTATAATTCAAATACATTTTTTGAAATTCGCGGTTGTAATATTTACTATCTAACTAACAACTTCATAGTTTCCTACATGTGGATTAACTCGTAGGTAGCTCCGTTCCTACGAGATGGCGTTTAGCCTCAAATTTGTTAATTATTTTTTTTATAACAGAGTCAGACCGTTTAGCAAATCTATAATCAATAAAAAGAAAATTAAGCTCTTTACAAAAATATTTATTGTTAGTTGCATTTACTCATAGTTTTTATTTACAGAAGTGATTATCAACATAACATTGTTTTTTTTTAATTTACTTAAACATAAATAAATTATAATTTCTAAAGTTATAATTTTTGTTTCAGGTAAAAGGATGTTATTTCGGACAAAAAGTGAGTTTTTAATGCTTTATTTTATGTTAACATTAAGATAATTTGATTTTTAAATGTTATATAATTGCAAATTTAAAAAGTCTACACCCCTAGTAGCACAACTAGATTGGATTTAGTTAGACTGTCAATTGTAAATAAGCTATCACGACAGTGAACGTAAATTAACACATTTGTCACTTCTTTGTTGAACGTTTATGTCCTGCGTTATATAAAAAATTTTAATTATTGACCATTTTATGTTAAATGTATTATTTATTACTAATTAAACACTATCTCGTAAAGTTGTCGATGTCTTTGGTCGGTGGATTGATCCACTTGATTTTATTCTTTGGCTTGATGAAGTGCTCACCTTTAGCACGAAACGTTGCCACAAAAATAAGTTAAAGTGGTTTTACATGCCCCTCTTAAACGAAGAAGTCTGAATTAATTAGTAAACATACAGAGGAGAAGAAAGAATCTTTACCAAGAACATAAACAACCTACGATAGATACATTATTAATTCACATAATCAGTGCTAAATTAACATTTAACGCTCGTCGGGAATGGGAATAGCAAAAAAAAATATTTTTTTTATCTTTTAAGAGTTCATAGACAAACGATGCGATCTCTTAGGTTTCTTTGAAGCAAATAGTAAATGTAGCCAAAGTTTAATAAGTTTAAGTAATCCAACCTCTATTAAGTCAAATAATTTAAGATCAGATGTCGGCGCGATAAGGTTAATTTGCGTTTTTTGCAAACAAGAACATTCCATTTTCAATTGTACTACGTTTTTCAAATTAGACGTCACTAAACGTATTTTTAAAATTTGCCGTTTACATATTTCTCTAACTGGTTTAAAAGAAATTATCTAACAAAAGATTGTACATTTGGTTTGGTTTGTTAAAAGTGTAGCAAAAGGCACCACACCTTATTAATTATACACTACGATTTACCGCAAGAATCGTTACTTAGTGATAGTTCACAACAAAACGAAATTATAACATTCCTTCGACTTTTTTGAATCCATGGCCTCAAATCTCTCAACACGAGCAAACCCATTCTACTAATGTTTTATCTCACAAGTCAGATTCTCTTCTTTATAGTTTCAAAACTAATTTACAAACACTATCATTTATAGCATCCATTGAAATAACGGACCTCCTAGGTACAATTCGCATTTGTCGCGCTTTATGGGATGCTGGATCACAAATCAACTTTACTACAAGCAATCTTTGCGGTAAGCTTGGTTTATTAAAACATCAATACAAATTGACAATTTCTGGAATAAGCAATTCCAAAACAAATACGCACTTTAGAACAAGTGTCTAATTTAAATCAAGGGTAACGATTTTACCGCAACATAATTCTGTTTAGTCTTTGATCGAATAACTGATTATATTTCCACAAAATCCTTCAATCTAGAGCAGTTAAGGATACCTGCAAATCTTTGTTTAGCCTATTCTAAGGCTCATATTACAATCAAGATTGAAGTTGTTTTAGGTGTTGTTATATTTTGGTACTTTGAGACAAAATAAGCAAAAATAAACGTATCTTACAAAAAACAAAACTAGGTTGGATAATTGGTGGTCAAATTACTAAAGTTCTATTAACGTTAGCGTGCGTGCACACTTTAAAAAATGATCAAACCCGAGAACAATTAGAAAAGTTCTGGGAAATCAAGAAATGTAAAAATTATTACAGCTTATAATCTGTTATGACGAAATTTGCATTACGGAATACCCTGTATATGAATTAAAATTAGATTCCGGTTTTGACGCCCTCTACCGATCTTTTCTCGTTTTTACGACAAAATCGTGAAGCTGTCATTTGCATAAAATGGCCTGTATGACTTAAAGAAATAATTTCAAGAGACATCCGTAATAATGGGAATCAAATTGTAATTACATTACGTTCGTGAAATATTTGAGTCGTCACAGGGTAAGATAATTACTGCCGTTTTATTAAAATTCGTTTGTAATTTCTCCTTAATTTGATAGCCGTTTCCCCACGCTTCGAACACATGTTCGTTTCAATAAAGAAATGTTGAAGATTAATTATTATTAAGAAATACCGTTACCGAACACGTACGATTTTGGAAGGCATATTCTCCACCACAAAAACGGGGTCTCGACAAGCCTTACTGTGGGAGATGTTATTTCGTGTATACCAGTCGATTGTGTTATCAGCCACCTGTGCTAAATTGTTACCTACAGTATACGATACAACGGGTTTTTATATAACATTTAATGATTTATTAATACTATTTTTTTAGCTTCCTGTTCTTTGTGAGTTAGTGTGTGATACGATTTGCTTTTCACTATTTATTTCAGGCCGCTGGCGAAGAAAACGTTTTCTTCGCAAAAGTGGATACTGGATTTTGGGGTGAGTTATTTGCTTAACTTTTATATCGTGATCACGAAAGTTACTCACAGAATTTTAATTAATGTTAACGACCGTAATTACGTTATTGCTTATATACCAATAAGGTAACCTTCATCATTTACGTAACTGTATCGCATGCTGTGAGGGAAAAACATAGTTACTACGAGATTTTCGGTGCTGTTCGTTTCGATCTTAAATGTGTATTGTGTGTTGCCGATACTGCGGACATTCATGTACTAAACCTTTGATATAATCTTATAAATCTTATGTGTTGCAAAATCAAAGTTTTCTACCCTTGTTAGCGAATATTGTTAGTCATCCTAGTCTTTATGGATTGAGAATTTAATGTATATTCGTTCACCTGTGACGCTACTAAATTAAAATTGTGATATTTGTCAATTACATGTAGAAATCATTCGAGCATGAATGAGTAAAGAAATTTCATATACTCTTGTCCATATTCAACGTTAACACATTAAAGTGGTTATATTTGTTAATCTCTCTTGTTATTTATCTTCCTCCTGCAATTACCGTTTGCTATTAACGAATTTTGGCTACTCAAACATCAGAGTAATAAGAATTACGAACCTCCAATTGAGTTACAAGTTTGGACCGTCTGTTGTGATCGAGGCAGAAGTGTTATCTTGGATCAGATCTGGCGCCCTTAAACATACTTCCTGTGAACCTCCCCTACCTCCGACTGTGTGAGTTGGCCGTGCAAGGTTCGTAAGACATAAAGCTTGTAACAACTCATCAGACGAGTAATATTTCAAAGGTAATTTCTTAGAAACTATTACTCTAAATTATTTCGGACGTTTTATAGTAAACATTCCTTATAAAAACAATATTATTGCTTTTGGTAAATCCCGCTCTTTATCGTTAAAACGATTTTATTTATTAGAACGAAAACTGTTAGCCAATTCACCATTAAGACAAGAATATACAAAATTTCTGGTAAAGTATAGAGTTCTTGGTCACATGACTGCTATTCACGAATCCTCTTTGCACAATGGTTTAAAATTTTATTTGCCACATCAAACCGTTATCAAGACAACTAGCTCAACTACCAAAACTCGTGTTGTTTGTGATGGTTCTGCCAAAACTACATTAGGTTTATCATTAAACGACACTCAACACAACGGCCCTGTCAACAAAACTCACAATTCATTCTTTAGAAGCCAAATAAAAATTCAAATATTTCCTATTATCTACTGAATATTGTTATCTACGGTACAGCAACAGCATCATTTTTAGCGACTAGAAGTTTAAAACAATTAGCTTTAGACAACCGTTTTACTTACCATCTTGCATCTCAAGTAATAGAATACGATTTTAAGGTCGACGATCTTCTAACCGGATCAAATTCCACTGATAGCGTGTTACAATTACAATCTCACATTTCCGAAATCTTATTGGCAGGTTTGAAGTTACAAAAGTGGTCTTCAAACAACAAAAGTTTGCTAGAACATTTGCAATCAACTGAAACTACTAACAATCAGATCGTCCTAGATTTCTGACCAACTAAAACACTTGGAATTTTATGGGTTCCCGGTTCAGATAATTTGCAATATATCATTCGAAACTTTACAGATGCTGAAAAAATCTTTAAACGTTTTTTGCTTGCTACCACAGCACAAAGATTCGATCTTTTAAAGCTAGGTCCCGTCATCATTCAAGCAAATATCATATTGCAATCATTATGGCAAGAGAAGGCCTTCCTGCATATTTCCACAAAACGTTTAAAATTTCGTGATCAATTATCATTCCTGAATTTTTTGAGAATAGCAATGACATGTAATAATATAAAACCTCAAAATATTGAAGTACACGGATTTTCCGATGCGTCGGAAGCAGTTTATGGACCTTGCATCTACGTTAGGTCTTGTAACAACAATGGGACAAACCCTAATTTATTTATTACGCGCAAAATCACGTGTAGCTTCATTAAAAAACAGAAGTTTACCTAGATTAGAATTGTGTGCGGCATAATTTTAAGCTTGTTTAGTAAAACAAGTCACAACAGCTTTCAATGTTGAAATTTACAATATATTTTATTAGTCTGATTTTATGATGACGTTAAATTGGTTGCGTGGACCACCCAACCGATGGAAAGCGTTCGTAGCCAATCGCGTTTCAGAGATCTAACAGTTAACCACTAGTCAGCACTGAAAACATGTGAAATCTTACGGTTATTCTGCGGAACTATTATCCCAAAGCGTTTTACCATGTAAATTGTTTTCTATATCTTTGTGTTGGCATGGCCCCAAATGGTTAAAATATGACATAAATGCTTGGCCAGTCTTACTAGAGCAAATGTCAGTTACATTTAAATCACGCGCGTTATTGCATCTTGTTGTTGAACATCGATCAACGGAATTATTTTCAAAATTCTCTTCATTAAAAAAACTGCAAGCGGTCATTGCATATATTTACAGATTTTTCCGTATTTCAAAAAATAAACTAGATAACTGAATAATGGGACCCTGAGTACTGAAGTAAGAGATAAAGTTTTCTTAAGACTAATAAAAAGTGTCCAATACGAAACGTTTGACAAGAACTTTAGTAGATTAAGTAACGACAAACCTTTTCATTTCAAAAATTCTTTATCTTTAAATGCGTTTTTTGACAACGATGATCTTTTGCGAGTCGGTGATCGCATTCGTTTATCTAATTACAGTCACTATAAAAAGCATCCCATTGTTCTTGCTTCATCACACTGGTTATCTAAATTAATCTGGAAAACAGAGCATATTAGATTACTAAATTGTAGAGTTAATCAGTTTTTTTTATTAGTCCGGGATAGGTAATGGCCTCTTGTAATAAATCTTATATCGGCCAAACTACAAGGTCGTTAAACACGCGGCTTAAAGAACATCGTTCTTATTTAAAAAAAAACCTGATCGATCGAAATTGCATAACATTAAATCTACTTTTGCAGAACATATATCAACAACAATCACCAGTTTGATCAAATGAAATTGCTCAGTTCGATTCATTCTTTACAATTTTTTGTTTTATCACTCAGTTTGATGAGAATTTATTAATCAATGACCAAATTGATTTTAACTTACAATTAAAATATGAGACGGTTTTGCGCTTTAATCTTTAATCTTGTCTCTGTTGGTTCTATAGTACTCTGATTGTCATTTTGTACTTCGTTTTACTGCCAAGTTATTTCATTACTGTAGATAGCTATAACAGTGGTAAAACGTTGATAGTTGATTTTACACCTGCAAATTTCAAAATAGTTTTGAATAAAACTGCAGGATAAAACCACAACGTAAAAGACATTGGAGGTAAAGCAATGTCAATGCAATTGTGCAAATGCCACCAGAGTGAACTACTGGACGGCCGTTTCATCTTTTTGGGGCTCATCAGCAGTATTTAAATATCTACTGATAAGGAGCACTAGTGCCTGTTGTAACAAAAAGTTAACCAAAACTTTTATAATTTGATACTTTTTGTTGTTGAAAGGGTGTTATGTAAATATTATTTTCTTCTTGTTTTTTTTTAAATGGTATTCTTAAAATAAAATTTCTTGGTTGTATTGGTCATATTTGCTGTCTTTACTCTTCTTTTTGTAGTTGATTAAAATTTGTTTAAACTTAGTAGTGACTTTGAACTTTTAGACGTAGCAAATGCCGTTTGTAGTGTAGGTGGGGAAATGGTACATTTTTGTTTTTTTATTGATCTTGATCCAAAGACAGTTTCTTTATTGAAATGAATTGCTCGTAGGAAACTCGGTGTTTAGGATGTACGAAAAATTAAATGGTATGAGCCAATCATTGGTTGCCAATTTTGTTTTATTCTACTTTTTTTTTTAATTTAACCTATAGCAATCTAGTATCTCTATTCACAAAGAACTTTTGTTTTATGTCTGCAATATAAATCTAAAGCACTTTTACAATCTTTGGTAAATTGTAACTCATGGTGCTTGTTACTTAAAACTTTTTTAAAGCGATTATACTCAAACTTCGGCTGTTTTCATAGCAATTTAAAGACACATGACATATAATTTCTAACAACGTTTCTAATTGATTTGCTTTATTATATATGAAATTAAGTATCAATTCCCTTCCAGTTTTTTTTGGTTTAGGCTTAACTATTTTCATATAATAAAAAGATTTTTTTTAATGAAACAATATTGAAACGTGTAAGTTGTAACATGTTACAAACAATACCGTATCTGGTGTTACAACTAACATAATATAATTTAAAAAAAGTTTTATCTATATTTGTGTTCTCACGTTTAAAGATGTCCCAAAACAATTCGCACCAACAAACACTTTAAGTGGGTGTCTGCAATTTGTTAAAAATTAACACCTGTTACAATTGACATTAACTATTCTCTCTTTTTTTCTATTCTATTCTATACAAAAAATATTATCTGATTTTAAGCAACTTCTTTTAAGGATTAAAAAAAAAATTATTGAATTTTACTAGTTTTTCATTGTTACTAGTGTTTACATTTTTGAGTACAATGTTGTGGCCTAATCAATCTTTGTTTGTGCGTTCTAATTTGTTTACATTATTTTAAAACTAATATTAAAGTTTTTATTTTTAGCTATAAGATCTGTAACAATTTATTGCATTCCATTTCTTAAAATATGCTCCAAAAAAATTATATTTACCAATTAGATTTTTTTAATTCGCGGTTTTTTAAAACTTCATAATATTGTTTTGTTAAAAAAACTACTTACAGACAAAAAATAATCTAACGTTTTGCATTATAATTTTTTAACTAAAATAATTTTTTTTATTATCAAAGAATTAACTAAATTTCATATAAAAATAATTACTTAGTTTATACAAATATGACGTTTTATATTAAATATTATCGCACTCAGTTTCTTAACTTAGAAATACAGTTTCTAAATAATCGTCTGTAAGAAGTTACATAGAAACATCAAAACCTTAAATTGCGTGAATTCTGAAACTTAAAGCAACTACGTTGGGTAACCTAACTACTATAAGCTTTGAGACCAGTTTTGGTGCGGTAGCAGAATGATGTGCTAAAGTAGGTGGGTGTGTTGTTATCTCTCCAGAAACACTTCAGCTTCCACTAATGAAGTCCTTAACATGCCAATGCCAAGTAAGTACACCTCCCATCTAAAGATAATTATCAGTAAAATTCTAAATAATCTTGCCAATATATTTACAGTGAAAATATTTTCTTAAAATATTATTAATACTCTTCTTGTATAATAGTTAAATTAATAAAAATCGTATAAATTTTTCTAATTGTGACGTAGATATTTTATAACTGTATGTTATATTTCAGGTAATAAATTATTTTTTTAGTTTATCTGCCATATACTAGTGAATATAGCATAAACAGAATCGCTTAACCTTAACGTATGCTGTCTGCGAGTGATTTATATACGGAGTTCTAAAAGTACGACCTAGAACATACCCGTAAAGGAAAAAAGAAAAAATAGAATAAAAGTTGTTCAGATAGCTACAAATCACTCGTTTCCAAGAAGAAAAACAGTATATTTCAGTTTTAAGGAATTTATCTTTTTTTAACTGATACTTGGTCATTGTGAAAAAACGAACAAGAATAAATTTTCTTAATTTTTATTGTGGACTATTAATGGTTACGTTTACTTGAAAACGACAAAACGTTTTTTTTTTTTTAAATATTTATTACAAACTAAATTTAATGTAACATTTGCGATATAACTAATGTTGCATATCAGAAATAACATTAAGCTTATCTTAGCTTTACTAAGCATATATGTATGTATGTATGTATGTATGTATGTATTTGTTTTTTTTTTTTTTTAATTTTAAGATATATAATTTTAATTTTAAACTGGATTATCTAAAAACTAAAATTAGCAATTAGCACATTTTAAATATAAACGCCTATAATAACACAGTTATTACAACAGTCATAAAATTGGTTTTCCAAATATAGAATTAACTCTGAAACTTTTCAGAAATAAGTGGATACAGTTCAATTCTGTCATAAAATAAGCAAACGATAGATGGTTACTGATACCTACGAAATTGCTATAATCACATTGTATGTTTTTTTTACATTTTTTCCTTTTGCTTTAAAGGCTCATCTTTTTGTAGCAACAACTATACAGTAGAATGGATTCTATTTTTTTCTTAATTTTTGATTGTAAAATGTTTACACTTAGTTTTTCAGAACAATTTTTAATGCTATAATATAACTAAAATCTGAACGTCATAGTCATATTTTATTTTTTTGTAAACCAACTTTTTCTATATGGTAAATTATTTAGTCAACTTATTAACAAATAACGCCATTCATATACCAATTGTAAAATTAGTTAAATGTGGTATCGGTATAACTGTAAAAAACAACATCAGAAGCCACAAGACAATTGTTTAGCTTTATTTTTAACTCTGTTTTTTTTAAATTCTTAACTATTAAAAAAAAGAAAACTTATTTTAGAAGCAAAATTACGCTTTTGTATTTGTATTTTGCTAGTAAATAAATGTCGAGCGCATAAGCATGGTTTAAGGTAACTTTTTAAAAAAACACTTCGATATTATTGAAAATTTTGGAGCACATACATTTTACATGGTTTGGTGTAGTTCTAGAGTTATGTAATTTATTAGTACTCGCACTTTTATTCTATATTTATTACTGTATTTTAGCAGATCTATGTATTTTTTTATTTTTATTCACAAATTTCGAAAAATTAAGATCAATTATATTTACTGTTTTAATTTGTCTTTGACTAAAAAGTTATGAATGTCTTGAAAAATATCTGCATTTTTTGTGTTATGTTTTTTTTTTTCTATTTACTATTTGGTTGCTTCAAAAAAATCTCTGAATTGCAAATTTTTACCGTCTATATTGTGTTTACATTTTTTAAATTTTTTTTCAGTTTTTACAAATTTTGCTTGGTTTTGTCTGTACTCTTATTTGCTACTCATCTCCGACTTTTTATACAGTGCACGCCGCTTAATAGAATCACTGGGAATTTTTGATTACAATAACTAAATGATAACAATATGCGAAATCCAGAAAAAAAACAAATAAATGTTTATTGGTTAAAAAGTAGTAAATACATACAAGGTGTATCTGATGAACATGTTGTTAACTTAGAAGGTGAAATACAAAAAAAATTTATAAAACTTTAAAAAAAATTTTAAATTTTGAGTCAAATAAATCAAAAACTACGGACCTGTAGTATTAAATAGTTGGTTGACACCGTTAACAAAAAAAATAAAAACTAACGTTATAATGTTTAATTTACTGTTCTAAGAACTGCACATTCTTTCTCAGTAATTTGCTGACACTAAAAATAAAAGTAAATACAAAATAACGTTATCACATAAGACGTAGTTACGTGAAGAACCCACATGCTTTCAAAACACTGGAATAATTAAATAACTGCTAAAATAAAGCTAAATATGAAAAATAACTGTTTTTAAAGTACAATGATAATTTTTTTTTACTCTAAACAAGCGTATTGTGAAAATTTAGCTAATGCGAGTAGAAAATTGATAACATAAACCAAAATTATGATTACTCTAAACGGTGTTTTTTCTATGTAGTAGCATACGTCCGGTCCATTTTTTATTAAAGTGATAACATTACGCGATTGATAACATTATCTGTGATTTCATTAAACGGAGTGCAGTGTATTTCATTCATGTGTATAATTTCATGTTTTTTGTTATGCATTTATATGTTTTTTTAGTTTCTTATCTTATAACTATCTTTTTTTGTTTTCTTTAATCTGTTAGTGTTTTTAGCCTTTATTGGATTAAATACTATTTTTGATTATTTTTTTGTTTTGTTAGTATTGTTTTTTATCTCATAATTATGTGCCTGTTTTTTAATTTTTATTTTCTCGCTTTATATATTTTTGAATTTTTCTATAAATAGAAATTTTTGAAAATTGTAATTGCTTGAACTTGAACTTAAACCCCAAGATCTTCTCGTGAGCTTTGATGTTACTTCACTTTTTACTAAAGTTCCTATTAAGGATTCGCTTATTATCATCAAACAGATTCTGTCTCAACATGGCAAGGACTTGAGTTTGGTTCCTCTTATTGAAAAGTGTCTATCCTCTACTTACTTCCAATTTGATAATAAGTTTTACGAACAAGTTTCTGGTGCTGCTATGGGTTCTCCTCTGTCACCTGTTGTAGCTAACATTTTTATGGAATCCTTTGAAACGGTTGCTTTGGAATCATCAATATTAAAACCTAAAGTGTGGTTTAGATATCTTGACGACACGTTTATTGTTTGGTCTCATGGTCATCTTGAATTGTCTAAGTTTCTTGATCATCTTAACAATCAACACTTAGATATCAAATTTACTTGGGAATTAGAAAGTAATGGTTCTCTTCCATTTCTTGACGTTCTTGTGACTCGTAAGCCCGACGGACTTCTAGGCCATTCTGTTTATTGCAAACCCACCCATACGGACAGATACCTTCATGCTTCGTCTCATCATCATCCTGCACAAAAACGTTCTGTTATTGAATCTTTGGTCCATCGTGCCTTTTCTATTTGCCAACCTGAGAATCTAGACTCAGAACTCCGTCATCTTACTAGAACCTTAGTGAACAATGGTTATGTAAAGCGAGATATTCATAGAGTTATTAATCGTCGTTTACATCCACGTAATCGATTACCTAAGGACATTTCTACTCCCGAATCCAACCCGAAATTGGCCTTTTTACCCTACATTCACAAGGTTACAGATCAAATAGGGAAACTCCTTCGTAAGAATGGTATTAAACCCATATTCAACTCGACAGGTAAAATTTCTCAGATTCTTCCTTCTCCCAAAGACAAATTTCCTACACTTTCATCTCAAGGTGTATACCAAATTCCCTGTTCTTGTGGTTTAGTCTACATTGGTGAAACCGGTCGTTCCGTCATTACTCGCATTTCAGAACATGATCGTTGTATAAGGAAAAGGTATACTTCCAAGTCTGCGGTCGCTGAACATCATTTTACTACAGGTCACAAGATAGATTTTGATAATGTTTCGTTGATTGCCAAATCTCCATTCTTTTTCAACAGGAAATTCCGAGAAAGCATAGAAATCATCAAACACCCCAATAACTTCAATCGCGATCATGGTTTCGAACTATCCCCTCTTTGGTTCCCGGTTATTAGTCATTTATCAAAAACACGCCCCCTAACAACCGTAACCCAATCTGGGTCGAGCTTATTCATCCGTGACGATCCTTTTCCTTTAAATACGGAGACTATTTCTTCTTAAGTCACTTCTACGGAGTTTAGAATCTGGCTTGGTTCACAAGTTGATTACCTAACTCGGTAGTGGTTCTTTGTTAGATTTTCGTTTGCTTTTTCAGGTTATCGTTTTCTTTCTTACCTTTTCATAGTTTAGGTTATGGCTTGTTTTACAACACGGTCCAAACCCGGAAGACATTCTAATGTTAGTATAGATTCCGGCCGTGGAAGCCTTCGCTATTACATTAGTCAAGTTCTTGTTCAATATTCTTTGCGAATTAAAAACCTTTCTCACATTCCTAACTCTCAGCATTTTATTTAGCGTTTAGAAATTATAAAGCTTAAACCCTAAGATCTTTTTGTGAGTTTTCATGTCATTTTATTTTTTACGAAAGTTTCTATTAAAGATTAACTTATTATCATCGAACAGAGGTCTCATTATGCCCAAGATGTGGGTTTGGTTGATTGGTTTGATAACAAGTTTTACAAACAAGTTTCTGGTGCTCTATGAGTTTTCTTTTATTGCTTGTGGTAGCTAACATTTTTATAGAATCTTTTAAAATAGTTGCTTTTGAATCATATATTTATTCTCGTTTATTTCCCAAGGTTAAAAAAATTATCTTCAATATTTGTTCATCTTTAATAATTTGTGGATCTAGTAGTTTTCTCAGAATATTATATTTGTTGATAGCAGACATTATTTAAAATGTGGCAGACATATTTGTAGGTAAATGACGCCTACTTACCCATTGATTTAAACGACCCCAATACACCAAGACTTCATTCGACTTTGAACTTAATCTTCATTTTCACAATCAATGTCGTTGTTATTATCTTTATTTTCATCAACAACGTCGTAGATACTACTTCCAACTTCTATTTATTCTTCTTCTTTTAAACTGGTATCTTCAATTTGTTTCTTTTTTAAAGGTTTGCACACTTTTTTGTTTGTTTTTTCTTTTTTCTACAGATCATTTAATTTTTATCGTTTTAGTTTTTCTTGTTTTTTTTACTCATTACACATTACTTTTTGAAAGTACGTTTTTCGTTTGGGCACCGAACAATTTCATTAAATATGGGCACCACATTAATATTTGATATTGAGGAATACATATCAACATCGTTTTTTGGTAAATAGTAATACGAAGTGGAACCTTCAGGTATGATTTTAGGTGGTTTAAGATCAGATATTGGTTGCAGATTTATTGTAACTTTAGGTGATTGACTTTGCATTACTATTGGCACGTTTGTGGTGACATGAATACAGCATTGTTTTTTTGACACTACCATCCCAATTTTAGCTTTTAGTTTTAGCGACTTTAAACTGTGCACGAATAGTCAGATTGATGTGAATTTCAATGTACTAAAGGTGGTTTATAAGTTCTTTAATATCGGTGTTGTTCGACGTTTCATGTCTCAGAATGATTTTCGAAAAATCAACGTTATTTACATTGAATGGATGTAAACTAATTTAATTAAATCCTGAGATTATGTTATTTAACATAGCTGGAGTTTCTATCAATTGTGACAAAATACTTCGAACATCAACTTTTGCGATTTTTTGATGAGAAACAAGCTAGCAATAAAGTCAAAAAAGTTTTCGAAAGTCATCCAGTCGTTTTCTGTTTTGCCAATCTTTCAATTGGTTGGTGCTGCTGCAGCCAGTGATGATGGAAATCGTATACATTTATATAAAGTTAGTAAAGCAAATTGCTTCAGTGCATTAATGCAAACCAAGTAGTGATGATTTCTTTGTCAGAATTTATTGATTCACTATAGACGTTTTGTCCTCGATGATAATTCAATAATGATCCTACTTTTGGGGTGTTAAGAACTAACATGACTCGTCCATATTAAAACTCTTTCAAAGAACTTCAGCATTTCGTAATTATTGCTTAATAGCAATAATACCTCGAACAGCCAGTTTTTCAATTTTTATTTAGTAACAGCCCAGCAAACACAAGGTAGCTTAATTTAGTAGTTTATTGGGTATTAAAAAAGTCATTTATAAGTAATTTAATTTTTTTCGTAATTTAAGAGTAGTCTAAGGTGACGTTTACCAGTAATTTAAATGGTTACTAGTTTAAAAGTAGTATACGAAGTAGTTTAGGAGTATTTCAGTATTGTGGTAGCATAAATGTAATTTAATTAGTAACTTAATAGTAATTAAAAAATTGAACGTTGTAGTTTACCGGTAATTGAGTTACCATTATACTACCCAGCAATTCAAAAGTAGGAGTAATGTAATGATTGGTAGCTTGAATAGTTTACTCTAACTTAGTCGTAATTACAGAATTCGGTTGGGGAGTTTAATGGTAATTGAATGTCCGTTAAAATACAAGGTAAATTAATAGTCAGTAGTAATAGAGTTGCTATATAAATGTTAAGCTAAATTATTTTAAAAATAGTCGTTATATTTGCCAAACAGTTAGGTTTCCTATCAAACAATTGCTTGAAGAATGCATAGAAAGAAGGAAAGTGGCAATTATTATCGACAACTAAAAATATTTCGTACAGTTTACGAAAATATTAATATCGGAAAGTCAAATAGCATTGGTCAATCTGCGGGATCCAGTAACGCAATATAAATATAAAACAAAAGTAAATATTATAACTTATGATACAAGAATATCAATATTGCATGAAATTATGTACCTGCCGTATCCAAAAATATTCGGATTATATAAACCACTTCAAGCAACTAAGACATGAATTATCCTGATTACAGAATAACAAAAACAACAAGAGTATAATTAATACGTAGCGATGCAAATGTATATATAGGACTAATTCATCATCAGTCTGATTGTCATGTGAAATATTTAATGGTTCACGTTGAAAGTATTAAATTACGAATAACTTACTTGATTTTGTATTCAACATATACTATAACGTGTAGTTAGCATTTATAGTATTAGGTCAGGTAGAGTAGTGGTTAACACGTTTAGATTGCAAGGGATTTTCCTGATGTTCGTGGGATCAAACCCCAGGTAAGTACTTAAATTAAATTCTAATTTAAAAAAATCCCACAATTTATCAATTATGTGCGTCAAATTCTGTAAACGAAATAAATAAAAAATTACAGAAACAAATAATTAACTAAAAAACTTTTTTTAAATGTGTTAGTGGTTTTAATAATAATTTAATAGTTTTGCTAGTAGTTCAAAACAGTAGTTTAACAGTAACTCAATGGTAATATAACAACAGTATTTTAATGGTAGCTTATTAGTAATTTAGAAGTCGATGAATTTTTGGTAGTTTAAGTGGTTGCTTAATGGTGCCCTTTTTACTGTTTAAATTACTACTTAAATTACCGTAATTTAATGGCAATTCAACAGTAATTTAAGTCCATCTGTGTTTGCTGGGAGTTCATCTAGCTTTATTTACATACTCTGTTTTGTAGAAAGAATAGTATGTCTTTTTAAAAATGTGTAGCGCCATTTTTTACCGAGTTTATTATGAACAAATGAAATTTTTATTTTGGATTTATTTACAAACATTTTAACTAAATAAAGGAGTTTTTATCTATAGCATCTACTATTTTAGCACAATTCAGTAACTAATTAACTAGCAGTTTTGAAATTTTTTTCCAAGATTGAATCTGGTCACTTAAATCTCTTTAGCTGTTAATATTAGCTTGAAGACATTGATTAATGTTGTTTGGTGAATACCGGAATCACTTTAACACCATCTAGTGTTGAGTATTAGAGGTAAATATGTATGTTATTATGTTTAAACGTAAACTTTACACCTGCCTGAAGTGCGGCCAATTACTTGTGACTAATCCACAATAGAAAAGTTACGTTAACTTATAATCTTGATAAATAGGGAGTGAATGCAGCAATTGACAGAACTCAACCTGTGATCAAACAAAGAAAACTCCTGGTGCCCGTTGTAACAAAATCCGTGTCCAGTTTTGTTACACTCTAAAACGATGGTTTAGAGAAGGTAACAATGGGATGGTGGTTTGCCAGCTAACTTAGTCGAGAAGGGGCGGGTCGAATTATTTGTCTCTCACTTACCTTTTTGCCGAGTTTACTTAAATCAGGAAGAGTTGTTAAGGGCGCCACCGAATTTTTAGTCACTGTGAAATGTTCGCCAAAACCGGAAATTCGAACACTCCGTAGATGAAAACAGGCGATTCAGAGAAAGTCAAATATGAGATAATAATTCGTATATTAAAATTTAAAGCAAGTAAAATGGTTAATAAAATCATTCAAATCAATCTTAAATTTAAAAGTCGCACAGGGAATCAGCCGCAGAGCGCTACGACTCGCCGCAAACGATAAATGCCGCTACTCGAGAACTACCTTAACTTAATTCACAACTAAAGCATGCATACAACAAAACATCAAACGAAATAATAAATCAAGACTGCGAACCGAGTCAGAGGGGTCTAAAGTTTGATAATCAAGACATAATTGAATTCTAAGACTATTCTGATCGATTCGCCCGTCTTGACTTTAATCAACAATTTAAATCAACCAAAAACAAAGTCAAATAGAAGTACGCGTCGAAAATAACGGGTGTCCGTGATGTTCCTCTAACGATCGAATTGGAGGCGAGTTCTTCAGTTGAAGAGGTGATAAGTTGTTAAAGGTACTTACAGGTATGCCTGCGGTTTGACAGCTACTAATACTTAGTTTAAAACAAAAACTCAACACTTTATTGTCAGAATCGATTCACTTAATTCCGTCAAAGACGTTACACGCGTTCAGCATCGGTAAAACGCGTCGGTACAGTACCATTAGCCGGGAAAACTTTATAAAGTCCGCAGTAGCGACTATTTTCTCAATTGGGAGAACAACCGGCAACTTTCCCGGAACTAATTATTACAATCGTCAATTCTTTAGATGTTCCGCTTGTTCGTTCAATTACCCACACTTTAACATTCTTCGTTTACCGAACTTTTCACCTCAAGGTCTTATCTCGCCTCAATCGTTTGATTTTAACCAATTTTCGTAGTTCACCTTTATTTAATTAAACACACACAAGTGCGGTTCTAATTTGCCACTTGAATTAGAATGTTTAAGTAACGTAATGTTCATCACCTGTATTTATAATGCGTCGCCGAAAACTCGGTGTTAATTACCCGCATAAAACACTTGACTTCTTGAACCGAACTTAAATCAACTATTTGTTTTACAAATTTCAATTATACAAAATTTCTGATTGGATTCGAAATTATATTAATGGACCTTTCTTTTCGAGGGCCAAAAAGGAACTTAACTTTCCTCTGGAAAGAATGAAGCTTAAATAGCCCTTCTCAAAAACAAAATCTCCAATCAAAACCTTACATTAATTACATCATACTTTAAGACAAAGAACTTAACATAAATTAGGTACGTGACAATTCTTATCCGAATCTTCCCACGCAACAGCTAAATCAGCACTTGCTTCTGATTATGAAATATAACAAGAATGATAGCTCAGCAAGTCCATGGGAACAGAGTAATAAAACGCGTTCAGAAACATAAATTTTACTCTAATCTAAACTTAAAATATACAAAGAGACATCTGAACAAAGAATAATTCTAAGTAAAATAATTTTTAACATGAACCAAATCTCAAGTTTCAAAAATTTAATGGGTTTAAGGCACGTACACAGACATCCGTCGCCAAAAGATATTCAATTACCAGATAATAAATAATTTTAAATGAATGTCAATAAATACAATGGAAACTTTTTAAAATGTTACCAAAAAATACGCAATTCGAAAATACAAAGAAGTTTAATGAACGATGGAAATGCTAAACACACCCGTAATTACAACATAATAATAATAAAAAAAAAATATGGATAAAAATTCTCAGCCCCAAAAACCACCGGGACGGTGACACCCCCCTTACAAGAAGAGTGATTTCCCAAATTACTCTAACCAAAAAAAAAAATAAAAGCGATAGAATACCAAAAGGTACCGTAAGGCAAAAGGAATCGGTAGATTTTGGACGAAATGCAAGGCTCGACACGATGCACCGGACATGAGTAGAGAAGAGGGCACGCCATGTTTCACGGTATCCACATGTTGTAAAATCCCACAACTAACCCACCACCGACACAAAGCAACCTTTACCTGAGATAGCAAAACGCCAAAACCACCGACACAAACATCTGACCAACGGCGCAAAACGAAAAATAAAAAAAAATAATAATAAAAAAAGTTATTCTTGGGAGGGATCGAGCTTCAAATCCTTTGCGTTCCACACACCTCTTGAAGTGCCAGAAGCATCAGATAATTCATAAGTTTGGTACGACACCTTGCGTCGAATTAGAAAAAGGACCCACAAATTTGGGTGCTAACTTAGCGGTAAAATGACGGGAAGCATCGGAGAGGACATAGTTCCTCCTCCAAACGGTATCTCCAATTTCAAAAGGAGCGGCACGACGACGCAAGTCATAATATTTTTTGGATCGTAGATAAGCGGCCGCTAATCA
Organism: Aquatica leii; assembly: GCA_035610365.1. NCBI lineage: Eukaryota > Metazoa > Arthropoda > Insecta > Coleoptera > Lampyridae > Aquatica > Aquatica leii. Next base: position 18,209,166 of record CM069434.1, on the reverse strand, counting down.
CTTTTAATATCACGGTAGACATCGTTAAAAACATTGCTCCTAGGAGCCAAGTGAGTTCGATCGCTGAATGTAATGTCATTAAGTTCGGCATTGTCGGATGTAGGACCAAAACGGGAGCCGTCAAGACATATTTCTTGACCAAAGTTAGTAAAATATGGTGTCAGGCCGGTTACCTCATGCACGGCAGTTCGGATAGCACAAGCCACTTTGGCTAGGTACTTATCCCAATCACGATGATTATCCCCTACGTATGAGGCTAACATGGTTTTCATTACCCTATTTACTCTTTCGGAAGGGTTGGCCTGGGGATGATAATGCGCATTGAAAATTATTCGCGAATTGTATTGGGCTACCATTTTAGTAAACTCACGACTACGGAATTGAGTCCCATTGTCACATAAGATATATTGAGGAGCTCCAAACATTAGGATGACATCCTCTTCTAAACGTTTAGTCACTGCCGCAGCAGTAGCGTTACGTAACGGGAAGAACAAGACAAACTTTGAGAAACAATCCGCCACTACCAATACATACGAATATCCACTTTTTGATCGTGGCAAGGGTCCGACAATATCCGTAGCAATCATTTGCCAGGGTTTTTCTACGACTGGATGACGTGACATCAATCCAGCAGGGCGTTGTTGCTCGGGCTTATGAGCAATACACGTATGACATTTCCTTACGTAGCGACCAACGTCGACTTTCATCTTCGGCCAATAATAAAGCCGAGAGATTCTCTCATAAGTTTTGAAAATGCCCAAATGACCTGAAGTGGGCTCGTCATGAAATTTATGTAATAAGGCTGAACGTTCCGCCTTAGGAACTACCTCCCTCCAGTTATCTGACTCGCTAGATAAGTCTGGATAGTCTACCGAGACGTGTTTAAATAATTTACCGTTATTTATTTTCCAATTCGGGAAAGCTTGGGGGTCGCGTTCAATTGATTTCATAAGTTTATTTAGCCATTTGTCGGGTTCACTGACGGCAGAATTCCTTACCGTCATTGCATTCAGCACGGGTACGGCACGAGACAAAGTATCGGGAACGACATGGTCTTTACCTTTCCGGTGAACTATATCAAAACTATACTGCTGCATACGTACAGCCCAACGCGCTAAACGTCCGGTAGGGTCCTTGTTGTGTAACCATACTAAAGAGGCATGGTCCGTAATAACCGTAAAATGGGTTCCCTCTAAATAAGGTCGTAACTTTTCGATGGCCCAAAGTACCGCGAGACATTCTTTCTCTGTGGTGGAAAATTTTCTTTCATTTCGTGTCAAAGACCTACTACTATAACAAATAACCCGTTCTTCATTGTCTATATTCTGCGTTAGTACGGCCGCAATGCCAAAGTCAGAAGCGTCGGCCTGTACGGTGAATGGTAAATCGAAATTTGGACAAGATAAAATAGGTGCTGAAACTAAACATTTCTTAATAATTTCAAAAGCTTCTACACATTGAGGAGTCCAAACAAACCTTGCTGATTTCTTTAACAAATTAGTCAAAGGTGCTATAATTGATGAAAATTCCGGTATGAACCGTCTATACCATGAAGCCATTCCAATGAGACGCCTGACGTCTGATACCGTGGTAGGCGCTGGGATGTTAATGATTGCTTCAACCTTTTCGGGGTCTACTGATAAACCGTTGGAATCTACGACATACCCGAGATATTTCAATTCAGATTGACAAAGACGGCACTTATCAAAGCTTAAGGTCAAATTCCGCTTCCTTGAATCTTTTTCAAAACTTCAGCCAACACCTCAATGTGTTTTTCGAAAGTTGGAGTACATATAATAGTATCATCCAAATAAACAAAGACATAGGGCTCTAATTCGGGTCCAAGAATTTTATCAATGAGTCGCTGCCATGAAGCCGGAGCATTAGCCAAACCAAAAGGTAACCTTTTAAACTGGAACAAACCTCTATTGGGAACTGTAAACGCGGTATATTGTTTTGAGTCTTGACTTAACGGAATTTGCCAATACGCAGATTTGATATCCAAAGAAGAAATAAATTTAGCATCACGTAATTGGTCTAAAATGGTTGAAACATAAGGTAAAGGGTAAGCGTCCCTTTCAGTTACTTTATTTAACTTTCGGAAATCCACGCAGAATCTATGCGTGCCATCTTTTTTTTTGACTAATAAAATAGGACTCGACCACGCACTATTAGATTTCTCGACCACATCCAACTTTAACATTTTGTCCAGCTCGGCGTCAATTTGTTTTTGCATATAAGGAGAAACTCTATAATACCGTTGCTTAATTGGGGAGGCGGTAGTTTTAATTTCATGTTCGATCAAATTAGTATAACCCAACGTCGCATTTGATTCCGAAAAATAAGGATCAATCACCGAATGTAATTTAGAATTTTGTTCAGCTGTTAAATCCGCGCGTGACACGACAGCTGGTTTTGGGTCATTGACTGCGTCAGCGGTGGCGATCGACGCAAACTTCCACTGACCTTTCCGTAAGTCTGGAACGAACCCAGATTGTTTCCAATAATCAACTCCAAGAATTAAGGTGTTCGATATCTCCGGTACTACAAGGACGTTAACTAAAGTCATTTTGCCCTTCATCACAATAGGCAAGTCAACGGAACCGATAGATTCAATAGTTTCACCGTTAGCTACAGTACATTTAATTTTGTCTTTGTTATTTAAACGAACGCCTAATTTGTTTAAACGACGCCAGGTTTTATCGCCGATGATCGTTCGCGTAGCACCGCTATCCATAAGGCCGAGTACGTCATTACCGAAAATTTGAACGTTAATGAATGGACGCTGATCTTCCTCAGATGCATCAAAAACATAGTCTAAAATAATTTTGGTTTTCTTAAAATTGGTTTCACGTTCACTAAATGCGGAATTATAAAATATTGCCGACTGTACTTGATTAGCGGAACGGACCACTCGTCGGTCTTTTAATCCGTTCTTTGGAAGTTTTTTGAACAATTTGGACACGTACGTACGGTAGCGTTTCGATGACCACAACGATAACAATATTGAGTTGACCTAGGTCGGTCACAATCTCGTGCCAAATGTTGTTTACTTTGGCAATTCCAACATGATCTACTGGGAACACGATTAAAAACAGGCCGATCACGCGTCTCGTTATTAATTTTTGGTGTCTCAATTTTTCTTTCCGCGACTGGCGCATCCGGGATACCTAAGGCCGCAATGTCGCCTTCCAAATCGTATTTTCGTCTAACCGGAGGAGTAAAATTTTCAATAGACTCTAAACTGTTTTCTATTAAACGTCCTAATTCAATTAATTCATTAATAGAGTTAATTTGGGTTAAACTTAATCGCGATTGGTAAATAGGTCTAATATTTTTACGTAAAATTTTTAACTGTGCGTCTTCCGATAATTTAGTTTCTAAACGATTAAACATTCCTTTCATAATTGCTACGAAAATTCCGATCGGTTCTTTCTCGGATTGGGTTCGTTTTTGAATTTGTTCTAATAATTTATCATCAAAGTCGACAGGCTGAAACTGTAATTTTAAAAGGCGAACCAATTCAGGCCATGAATTAACCTCATTCTTAACCGAGCGCACGTAAATTAAAGCGTGATCCTGGAATAAATCTAAACATTCGGCAAACAGCTGATCATCACCAACATTACGAGAAATTTGGTATTCGGAAACTTTTTCTAAGAAGGAGTTCAAAGACAGTGAGCCACTATTACCCTTATATTTTATATCCCATTTCCAACAAGGGGTCGATTTCGAATGATTAGTTGACACTGGAGACACCGTAGTACTTGCAACCTGGCAAATATTATTCACATTACAGGTGGAAGGAGTACTTTCGATATTTAATTTGACATCAATAGGTTCTTCCGGTGGATCAGAAATATTTTCCACCGCGACCACTTGACGATCTAAGAGTTCATAACGGGAAATAAGAACGACTAATTCCTGAAGTAATTTTTCTTTAACTTCAGAATCATCACTTTTTTTTGGTATGGCGTTATTAATTCTATTTAAAGCATGTTTAAATTTTGTTTCGATAATAGAAGAAGTTTTTGATGAAGGACTGGTAACCAATTCGGTAATTAATGCATCAATTTCGGATATAACTAAAGTAATTGCAGCTTTATCGGTAACAAAATCAAAAGGATAAGAAGGACGGATTGGAGATTTTCCCGTTGCTTCCTCTGCTAAAAATGTTTTTAACCAAGCACGTAATGCAGTAACTCCTAAGGTGGTATCTCCACCCCTAATTGAAACCTCATATTTTAATTCGTCATGTGATAATCTGGCGATATTTAACTTATACATTGTAGATAATTAAACGTGAACGAACCTTTATAAATTAAAGTGTAAAAGAAAAAAAGTGTTGACTCAATCGGATTCCCGATGTAAAAGAATATCTCAATTAGCACGCGCCAACTAATAAAAACTGACCTTTGTGATCCGGTCAATGACTCGCCGATAACGATACATAAATAAACATCAAATAAGCTTGTGGAAAGAAATATCGACTTCCACTCGGAAACAACAATTGATCTAAAGACAACAAATCGAACACAATTTTTCTTAACACACCTAAAACGCTGAACAGAATTCAATCTAACAAATAATCGACTAATAGGTAAAAACAAATTCATGAAACGTCAAAATTAAGTATTTTCTTAACACAGTGAGAGACAATTGGGCTCCACGTTGGCCGCGCCAATCTGTTACACTCTAAAACGATGGTTTAGAGAAGGTAACAATGGGATGGTGGTTTGCCAGCTAACTTAGTCGAGAAGGGGCGGGTCGAATTATTTGTCTCTCACTTACCTTTTTGCCGAGTTTACTTAAATCAGGAAGAGTTGTTAAGGGCGCCACCGAATTTTTAGTCACTGTGAAATGTTCGCCAAAACCGGAAATTCGAACACTCCGTAGATGAAAACAGGCGATTCAGAGAAAGTCAAATATGAGATAATAATTCGTATATTAAAATTTAAAGCAAGTAAAATGGTTAATAAAATCATTCAAATCAATCTTAAATTTAAAAGTCGCACAGGGAATCAGCCGCAGAGCGCTACGACTCGCCGCAAACGATAAATGCCGCTACTCGAGAACTACCTTAACTTAATTCACAACTAAAGCATGCATACAACAAAACATCAAACGAAATAATAAATCAAGACTGCGAACCGAGTCAGAGGGGTCTAAAGTTTGATAATCAAGACATAATTGAATTCTAAGACTATTCTGATCGATTCGCCCGTCTTGACTTTAATCAACAATTTAAATCAACCAAAAACAAAGTCAAATAGAAGTACGCGTCGAAAATAACGGGTGTCCGTGATGTTCCTCTAACGATCGAATTGGAGGCGAGTTCTTCAGTTGAAGAGGTGATAAGTTGTTAAAGGTACTTACAGGTATGCCTGCGGTTTGACAGCTACTAATACTTAGTTTAAAACAAAAACTCAACACTTTATTGTCAGAATCGATTCACTTAATTCCGTCAAAGACGTTACACGCGTTCAGCATCGGTAAAACGCGTCGGTACAGTACCATTAGCCGGGAAAACTTTATAAAGTCCGCAGTAGCGACTATTTTCTCAATTGGGAGAACAACCGGCAACTTTCCCGGAACTAATTATTACAATCGTCAATTCTTTAGATGTTCCGCTTGTTCGTTCAATTACCCACACTTTAACATTCTTCGTTTACCGAACTTTTCACCTCAAGGTCTTATCTCGCCTCAATCGTTTGATTTTAACCAATTTTCGTAGTTCACCTTTATTTAATTAAACACACACAAGTGCGGTTCTAATTTGCCACTTGAATTAGAATGTTTAAGTAACGTAATGTTCATCACCTGTATTTATAATGCGTCGCCGAAAACTCGGTGTTAATTACCCGCATAAAACACTTGACTTCTTGAACCGAACTTAAATCAACTATTTGTTTTACAAATTTCAATTATACAAAATTTCTGATTGGATTCGAAATTATATTAATGGACCTTTCTTTTCGAGGGCCAAAAAGGAACTTAACTTTCCTCTGGAAAGAATGAAGCTTAAATAGCCCCTTCTCAAAAACAAAATCTCCAATCAAAAACCTTACATTAATTACATCATACTTTAAGACAAAGAACTTAACATAAATTAGGTACGTGACAATTCTTATCCGAATCTTCCCACGCAACAGCTAAATCAGCACTTGCTTCTGATTATGAAATATAACAAGAATGATAGCTCAGCAAGTCCATGGGAACAGAGTAATAAACGCGTTCAGAAACATAAATCTTACTCTAATCTAAACTTAAAATATACAAAGAGACATCTGAACAAAGAATAATTCTAAGTAAAATAATTTTTAACATGAACCAAATCTCAAGTTTCAAAAATTTAATGGGTTTAAGGCACGTACACAGACATCCGTCGCCAAAAGATATTCAATTACCAGATAATAAATAATTTTAAATGAATGTCAATAAATACAATGGAAACTTTTTAAAATGTTACCAAAAAATACGCAATTCGAAAATACAAAGAAGTTTAATGAACGATGGAAATGCTAAACACACCCGTAATTACAACATAATAATAAAAAAAAAAAAATATGGATAAAAATTCTCAGCCCCAAAAACCACCGGGACGGTGACAGTTTGTTTCTAGAATTAGGTAACAATTTCCACAAATACACGTGAACTTTGGATTCATCCATCTTTAAGTTTCGTCATCGCACTTGTGTCCACGCACGCAATTATTTTCACATTCAAAAAATCAACCAAACGTGACCAGAACGGGCACAAAAAAACGACGCTGCCGCTTACATGATCTAACTTCCTAGAACCGTTGATTTTCAAACCGATCCGGTCCTAAAACTTGAGTTATTAATATCCAGAATAATAACAATTTTTGCTGTACCTGTATCTTTCCGAATTACGGTTTCATATATTTGCATAACCGCCATTTCATATTTATAAATTCATTCCCATACGTGACCGTTTTCCTGTTCATCGCAATGCATGTATTTCATCTCCTGTTCATAGTAGTGCTTAGCGAATCATCACCAAAGTTACTGTAAGTAGTTTTAGTCATTAGTTTTCGATTTACGTCACCAGGACCACGTACTGTACGTTTTCTTTTCTTTTCTTCTTTATTGATTCACCACCGAATACTGGTGGTCAGTCATATAAGAGGGTCATTTAAAAAAACACACAATTATCGCAAAAACTCTAAAAAAAACATTCTTACAGTAATGCGATTTATATTTAAGATATTTGTCTATCTTTACCAAAATAATCAATAACAAGCTCATTAAAATTTACAGTGTTTTTGAGCATAGAAATGTTTTAATTCTTTTCAACGTAGAGAAACATCGCTCTCTTTCTACTATATTCATAGGTAAAATGAATCAATTGTTTTATTTAATATATCTATCTATTTTTACAAACATTTTTATTGTGGTATTTATTTTTTTCGGCAAAACGCTACCAAGCTTAGCACAATTCATACAATTTTTCATGTGATTAACTAATCATGTTGATTTTTTTATGTTTATATGTTTACTGATCTATCAAATTTGAAGTAAAGGCTAAGAACGAGCATTAAATTTAAATTCTAAACGTGTAAACTATTATTAGTTATAATTTTTTATGTCTTGTACCACCGTCATTACAAAACAAACAATAAGTCGTCCCTTACAAATGAAGATTATCGATCAACTAAAAAATTTACTGTAAAGTTTGTTACATATATGTGATAAGAAATATGCATTTTAGCATCTTTGTTTTATACACACGTGTTGCAAAGGATTACATTGCGTAGGCGGTCAGGCTGTAGACCGCACTAAAGCAGATAAACATTTACTTATCTTCTTTTCTAACTTGCATAAAATTGTATTCTGTGTGTCTCACTCTTAACTACATTAACTATCATTTACGATTCGGTTTTAATGTAGTATACATGCAAATATACATGCGGGCATAGTTTAGGCACAAGTTCGTGTAAGCCTCGGGTAAATTTGCAAGTTTTTTTATCTGTTGCGTTTAAATTGACAATTATTTATGAGCATGAAATTCAAACGCTGATAACTAGATTTAAACGCAAATTCTCTGTAACCTTAAAGTAAATAAAATACATTTCTTATTTTTTGGAGGGTCATTGACCAAATGACTTAATAGAGACGCCGCCACTGCCCTTAAATAATTAACTCATGAGTTTTTCAAAGTTAGAATTAGTTTATACCTGGTATCTTTTTGAAGTCCAGACTGTGGGTTTTACATATGTGCGAGGGATACTTACTTACTTACACAAACAAACACAGACTTCACCGTGCCAATTAATCTTGAATTATTTAAAAGATCACTTTGACATTTACCAGTTCTTTCTTTTGCTACATAGATGCCGGGAATAATATTTATGTCAACCAAACGCAGCATCTCATCGTAATTCATACTCACATATTCAATTTCAAATCAAAAGAATAAAGACGAACACAATATTTATTTTATTTGATGTCCTCTTAAGTTATTGTATCCCAAGTAACTTGCAGTTTATGCCAGAGGGCTGAATTGTAACGTGTAAATTCAAATTCGAGCAAAAATCCGCCTGAGAGTAGGCAACTTACCGTAAATACGGATAAATACGCGACCTCGAGTCGTGCTTCTAAGTTACGCTCGCAGAGGGCGCTCGAAGGTAGTCGACCATCTACAAACCTCATTTTTATTCTGTCGTTTGGTGGTGTAGGAACGTGGAAACGTCGGAGAAGTGAGAAACATGGAATTTCTTTTTCATCATTTAACATCTACTACAACGACGCTTTATTTTAGCAATTAATAACAAATCCGACTAAACGTTTGATGCATATCCTACCAGAGCGATGTATTTTGCTACAAAACGCATAAAGTAGGTTAGTATTTCACACGTGGGTTAGAAAATAGAGGCGTATCAACTAATTCTCGCTATTTTAGCTCCTTAGTTTCTTCGTTTTTTCGTCGTTTCGTCTATACGGTTGGGGTTTCTACCATGTCTGGGGAAATTTTATTATGAGTCCGGTAAAATGGTGGAATCGCTGAACTAATGCGAATCGTAATCGTAGAGGAAAACAACAAAAACAAAGAATCCCAGGGGATCGTTGGCGCTGTGCTAAAGTGAGGGAATGGAGTATCGAAGTATTTATAAAATCCTTAACTTTGAGTCGCGGGAGACTCACTAGCTGTCGGCTCATTTCGTCCACGCGCTGCGGGGTAGGACTGCTGCTATCGCTACGTACGTTTCGTGTTAAGTGAAATCGTTCTCTCGTAAATCCGGTACACCTTTCTTTTTCTTGTCGACTACAATTATTTTAAATTTCTTGGATTGAACGACACTAATGAACTTTTGTAACGGGCATAATTGTGATTAATAATATTTAACGTAATTTTTCTTTAAAATATTAAGAGTAATGAACTTTTGTGATTTGCATAACTACGATTGATACTATGTAACGTCACTTTGCTTTATAATAGTAATAGTAATGAACTTTTGTAACTTGCATAATTATGATTAAGACTATTTAACGTCATTTTGCTTTATAATATCACTAGTATTTACTTAATAGGTTATCAAACGCCTGGATTGTAATGGTTGATCCATTACGATTATTTAACGTAACTTCCACTTTGTAACTTGTATTTCATATAAAAGAACTTTCGCTATTATCAAGGGTAGAAATTTGGGAGCTATGCCGTCTCTCGGAAACTAAATAAATGTTACTTTTATTACCGGTCGTGCTGAACTTGATATCAAGGTCAACGGGCGGTATTCCGTACGTTAACGCGGTTAAGATTTGCTACGATCTACGGTAGCCGCGGAGATAATTTTTTTATAGCAACGTTTTAACTTTCATTGGCTCCCAGAGTCTATTTTTGGGACCTGTTGTAATTTGTATGTATATTATTACCATTTCTTGTTGGGGTTATGTAAATAATTAATAGCGGATTATATCAGTGGCGTAACCGTCGAGGGGCCTTTTCTTCCGTTCCGGAAGGGGACTGTGAGTCAATGATTTTAATAAATGGTTATTGTTAATTCATATTGGTGTCTTACGATTTTCTTTTACCCGACGACCATCTACGGTGAGGCTAGCCGAAAGGTAAGCAACAACATCTCGGTAACTACGTTTAGGTAATTTATTCTTCTTTCTTTTTTTTTTCTCCACCTCTCCCATTGGATCATAACAAATATTGTAACAAACTGTTCTGTGGAGGATACGCTCAGTTTCACCACGTGTTTAATGAAACGTCGGGAGGTTTGGGTAATCATAATAAAAGATTTTTCTGAATTGGTTCATAGGGTGTTTTTTTATGTAAGGACGGCCATTATCCAGTTGGAAAAATGGGTCTTCTAACTTCTGAAGAAATGGAAGAATATGGGGTTTTACTACCTCGTTAATATGTCGCCGGGCGTTCATATTGCCTCGGATGAATACCAAACGAAACTTATTTTTATAGACTATAGATTTATTTCCAAACAGAATCAGGATTTGTCACTAACGACTATGCCATTCCAGATTTAAATGCAGTCGACACCAATATTACTCTAAACGTTTATGTTGGTGTTGAACCGTCAGTGGCGGTACAAGATTGCAATCCGAAACTTCTGATCCGAGGGTAAACTGTTTAAAAGATTTTAGGAAGCCCTTCATTACTTAACAATAATCTGGTACTAGAAAATCTGTTTCTTATTGGCATAAGTCAAAGATGGAGATCCTACACCTTATTTGTTTGCCTCCATCCCTTAGTTTCTTGTCGACGATAATTCTGACCTTCTCTAATCTATGATTGATAACAGCGCATGTTAGTGGATTGATTCCAATTTGCAATTTCTTTGTTCAAAAAACCATCTTTACCTAAACCAACAATTAGACCTCTGACGAATTCGCTTAATTGGCGGTAATTTTTACGCTGTCGCATTTTACGCATAATCACACTCTCATAAGTATTAAAATAGATTAAAACTCAGATGAAATTCACATGATAATGAAGTAAAAGAAACAAAAAAAGTCAGATATGCAATTACCACTCGGTTCATTTGAATAAAATTTTAATCGAATTACTACATCTGAGTAGGTAAACCTTCCTGTCAAGTTTGGTCACAAAATTTTCACTTCTTGTTGGAGTTGCAATTTTAATGTGACAGAGTGTATTTTAAAAACGCTTTTATTTACATGTAAATCTGTACATTTAAAAAAATTCCTACTATTGCATACAACAAAAACAATATTTTGTTATTTTATAATTAATATTTTTTCTTATTGCTAATAACATTCGATTAATTATTTAAAGCTTCACTGTTTTTACTTTAACAAAAAAATTATTTCAAAATAATTTAAACGTTTATAAAATTAATTAAAGTAAACTTGTCAAATTTGTACTTTTGTAAATATCTGCCAGTTTGTGTAGTTTTCGAATTGCAAAATAAATTCGAAAAACAACAAGAATTCTTAAAACAAGTTAGTGTTCGTGAATTTAACAATGTTTGATGTATTCAACTTAACAAAAAAATTTTGAATGAAATTTATAGTAGTTTTATCTTGAGTTTGGCTAAAATGGAAATACCATTTTAAAAAACCTTATAAGGTAACTCGGCCGACTAAAAACGTATGTGACACACGTTTAAAACAATTATGTTAAACGATATTTTTTTAAGTGGAGTTTTCTGAAAGTCCTGTTAAAATACAATAGTTTACCTACATTGTGCATAGTTTTTGTCGCTGTATAACGGCATCGACACTGATGTCTGACCAGAGATAGGCACCGCATAAACGAATGATGTTTATGGACAACAACGCTGATCACGAACTACTTTTTTAAGTACGTTTATAACTACAATTGGACCTTCCAATACGAACGTCCCGAACCTAAAAAACCATGTGAGTAGAATAAACAATGCATGGGAACGTACATTGCTATTGTTAATATATGTATGACTGTGTGTATGTGATAGATGCAGGAATTCTTTCTTTTTGAACAACGCGAGTTTTGGACAATTCAAATTTGAATTCAATACGGCGTTCCGTCGTTGATGTAGTTGTTTGAACGAACTTTTTAGTTTAAAATTCAAGTCTTCAAAACAAATGACGTTTTATCTAATTTAACAACAGTCACACAAAATTTCCACGTAAACTTTCTACAAACGCGTGTGTTTATAAATCATACGACAAAACTCTCAGCAACTACGCAATTTTCAAAAGACATAAACTTACTAATTAACATATTCCTCAGTACTGTCACATAAACTAAAATATATTAATGCTTCAAATACTAGTATTTATTATAACCTTTATATAACATTTATTTATATAGCATGTATTATCTTGTTTTGGAAAGGTAATGCATAATAAATAATTATTAACTTGCCAGACAATGTGTTTTTAGCGATATAATATATGTATGTTGAAACTATTCTTACTAATGTTAATGCCAACATCTTACTTGAAAAATAGTTAACACTGAATTGTTTATTCATTGATATCAACAAAACTTGTGATTGCTATGTAGTAATGTATTTTTTATAATGCTGTAAAATTGACTTTCTTAAGTACTAGATAAAGATATTTTGACTGGAAACAAAATGTATCGTATGATGCAGGAACTGCTTCTTGTAAACTGCAATCATACTATTTTCAATCTAGATTTTGCAGCATCTAGCAGCTCAACGAATTTCTTGGCACTTTGAGGTGGCCAACAAACCAAAATAAAATATATATACTTTGAATTAGATTTATTCAAAACATAATAATCTTGATGTCTGTCTACTACGAAGGTAGCATGAGCAACTCTGGGGGTACGCGCCGCTTACTACATAAGAAGGGGCAAAACACCCGTACATATATTTCGGCGAACGAAAACCAGCGAACACAATCAATTCTTAACATGCCCCCGGCCTTGAAAGGCAAAGCTTTCAAAAAAAAAAAAAAGAAATGACTACTACGCAAAACAACAAACAATAGATACATTAAATATAGATTTTGTCCAAATAAAATTATACTATAATAACTAAATTAATGTCACTTTGTTGCACTGACTGAGTCTATGGGCAAAGGACAAATTTTAGTAAATACGCGGCGCACTACTCCTGACACTGTGCGTATGGACGCCACTCGATTTACACCATCACTACCGGGATATAATTGCACAATGCGACCTAGCTTCCAGCGTAGTGGTGGAAGGTTGTCCTCTTTGAGAAGAACTAGCGTGCCTTCTTGTAGCTCGGAACCATTTGATTTCCATTTTACGCGTTGTTGAAGTGTTGAAACGTATTCTTTACTCCAACGTTTCCATATGCGTTGATGTAACTGTTGTATACGTTGGTAACAGGTCAGTCTGGATTCTTTCAGTTCGCTGACGTCCTGATCCGGTAGAGACGTAAGAGGTTTCCCAATGAGTAAGTAAAAAAGAGTTAAGGGCTAGAGATCATTGTGATCAGAAGATAGAGGGGAGAGGTAGTAGACGGCAATTAAGAGCTGATTCTACTAGAACAAGTAAAGTGGTAAACTCCTGGAAAGTTAAAATTTCATTACCTACGGTAATGTGATGATTGGCTGTTTTCATTCCAGCCTCCCACAAACTTTCAAAGTGAGAACTATGCGCGGGTATAAATTGCCATTCAATTCCCTCACTAACAGCTGCGTCAGACAATTACAAACCATTTTTGTGGCTAATTCTTTAAGTTGAGAATTAGCACCAAAAAAGTTAGACCTAATATCGGAGTAAACACGCAGGGGCTTACCTCTGCAAGACACAAAACGTCGAAAACTATAAAAGCTTCAGAAGACAAGCTTGTGACTAACTCTAAGTGTACGGCTTTTGTAGCAAAGCAAACAAATAAGCACAGATAGGACTTGTAAAGTTTGCATCCACGACCCTTGCGATCCTTAATTTGGAAAGGTCCGCCATAATCAACCCCCGTAATATGAAAAGGGGCGGAAGGCTCTACACGTGATTGAGGTAGGTTTCCCATAATGGGTGGTAGAAAGCTTGGCGAAAGTCGAAAACACTTAATACAGTCATGGACTACCCGCTTGACAAAACATCGACCTGAAGTTATCCAGAATCGATCTCTTAGCGAGGATAGCAATAATTGAGGGGCCGCATGAAGCATTCGTAAATGCTCTCGACCAACAATAAGTTTAGACAGGCGATGCTTGCCAGAAATTAAAATAGGATGTTTCCTATCAAAAGAAAATTGGGAGTTACGAAGACGTCCTCCAACACGAATGACACCATCACTATCTAGAAAAGGATTTAAACTGAGAAGTGCTGATGACCTCTTCAACGGTTTATTGGCTTGTAATTGTTTTATTTCATCTGGAAATGTTTCTATTTGAGACATTTTGACCAAACACAAGAGAGCGGATCTTAACTCATTTATTGTAAGAGAGCCTTTATTACGATCTTTAAGCAACGTAGCACAATTTTTACGAAATCGAAGGCAAAAGGCTATTATCCTTTCCAAACGATTCAAGTTGGAGTAGTTAGTGATTGTTATTGGAAAATCAACTACTGTAATATAAGATTTCAAGACGTTTTTTATTTCAGGAATGTTAGAACTTACGGAGAAAGATTCAGGCCATGCAACTTCTTTCTCTATCAACCATGATGGACCGTGCCACCAAAGGTCAGCACATCTCAAAGCTTGAGGAGTGATACCTCTAGATAGTAGATCGGCAGGATTATCTTTGGTAGGCACATGTTTCCAAATAGCATTGGACGTGCGTTCTTGTATATCGGAAACGCGATTGCAAACAAATGTCTTTAAGAGATTCGGCCTAGTTTTTAACCAACTAAGTACTATAGTAGAATCCGACCATAGATAAACTGCAGAAGTTGTTACATTTAAAGCTTTAATTACTTGCCCAACTAGCTTGGATAAAAGAGCAGCGGCGCATAATTCGAGCCTTGGAATGGTAGTAGGTTTTTAAGGCGAAACCTTGGTCTTTGCGCACAAAAGGTGTGACTGCATAAGACCAGTTTGATCAATAGATCTGACATATATGCAGGCTCCGTAGGCGTACATTGAGGCATCGCAGAACCCATGAAGCTGAACGTCAGTTGCATCTTTACATAAGACGTGTCTAGAAACTTTCAAATCATTGAGGATAATTAAATCATCACGATATCGACACCACTTTGATAAGAAATCGTTAGGAATAAGGTCGTCCCACGACAACTTTTCCAACCACAACTGTTGTAAAAGGATCTTTGCACCGACTGTACAAGGAGAAAGTAGCCCCAACGGGTCAAATATCTGCGAAATTTCAGAAAGCATAGACCTTTTTGTCACCTTTTTGGCAGTTAATTGAGATATAGTAAAAATGAAAGTGTCCGTTTGGAATGACCAACCCAGACCAAGAGTGCTAGTGTGATCATGAGACCCAAGATCTAGAATACCCGGGTGCAGTTCTGAAGTAGGAACTTCTGCAAGAACATTAGGATTGTTAGATATCCATTTTCGAAGATTAAAACATCCTTTTCGTAAAACACGCGCAATTTCCGAGCAAATATTCCGAGCGTCGTCTAAGTTGTCAGCACCAGTAAGAAGGTCATCCACATAAAAATCGGATTTAATTATTTGAGAAATTCGTGGTTTAGTGATCTCACATTCTACGCCAAGTTGATGCAAGCAACGAATGGCCAGAAACGAGGCAGAAGCCGTGCCACAGGTGACGGTATTTAAATCAAAAACCTGGAGAGATTCTGACGGTGAGGATCTCCACATAATTTTTTGAAGATACCTTTGAATGGGATTAATTAATATTTGCCGATACATTTTTTCAATGTCAGCAGACACAACATAGGTATGCTTACGAAAGCGAATCAGAATCGAGAATAGATCCTGTTGAATGGTTGGACCAACCATTTGAATATCATTTAGCGAATGACCCGAAGATGTGGGAGAAGATCCATTAAAGACGACACGGAGTTTTGTTGTCAAGCTCCCTTCCTTTATTACTCCATGATGAGGAAGGTAATACGATTGTTCAGAAGATTGGGATTTTGAGAGGGACATATGTCCTAAATTTTGATATTCTTGCATAAACAAAGTATAGTGCTTTAAAAGTTCTGGATTATGATGAAATCGACGTTCGAGAGATAAAAATCTTTTCTGAGCAACATGAAATGAATCTCCAAGAACTTCGCTTGATTGTTTTAAAGGAATAGAAACGACAAACCTACCATCGGCATTTCTACGAAAAGTATGAGTTTCGCACGCATTTTCTTCGGGTGAAAAAACTTTCTCGACAGGATAACTTTCAAGTTCCCAGAATTTCGAAATTAAACCAGAAAGATCATCTTTGATACTGACGTTGCATTGCGTTTGGGTAAATACTAGGGGGCTTGTAGGACCAGAAAGAACCCACCCAAGTCTAGTTTTTTGCAGAATCGGTAGATTAGAACCTAAATGAATTTGACCCACACATAACAGATTGAAAAACTGCGAGGAACCAATTAAAAGATCTATCTCGCCAGGCTCATTAAATCGGGGGTCAGATAACTGAATATTCGATGGAATCTGCAAGATATTCCAATCAACACGAGAGCTGGGCGTTACGCCAGTTATTTCATCCATGATCAAGCAAGAGAGTGAAACTTGAAACTTGGAATAATTCGAACGTACTATTACGTCACATTTTGAGTTTATGCGAGAGGTGGAATTGCTTATTCCAGTAACAACGAAATTAGCGTCCTAGATACGCACATTGAGTTTTTTGCAAAGAGAAGTTCGAATAAAATTCGATTGAGAACCTGAGTCAAGCAAAATTCGAACAGAGTGCGGTCTACCGTCAGAATCAAGAATTTGACCAGACGCAGTAGGCAATAAAACTTGAGATGCATTTGCGCATAGTGTTGTGACTGATTGAGATGGTGCAGGCGTTTCAACATTTGCGAGACCATCCGGCTGCACTTGAGAATCGACAACACAAGAAGGTGCAGCATGTAGAAGAGAGTGATGCTTTCTTTTGCAAATGCGGCAAGTATACTTTGACGAACACTGTGGCAGAAAATGCCCTCTATGAAGTCAGTTTATACACAGCTTTAGTTCTTTGGTTTTGGATAACCTTTGTTGGGGAGATAATTTTAAAATGTATCACATGAGCTCAAAGAGTGTGAATCTTTGCAAAAAGCACATGGATATGCGTTCACTACAAATGATTTAGAAAAATTAGGTTTTGATTTTTCTGGCGCAATCTTTGATGGAGGTTTGGAAGGTAGACTATCTAAAAGATTGGCTGTATTTGTAAGAAAAGTCTTGAACTCAGAAAGAGATGGCAAATCCGAACTGGAGTTGTTCCTAAGAGTTTCCCACTCCCGGGACGTAGTGGAGTCTAGTTTTCCTGACATGATATGGATAATCACTATTTCAAATAATTGCTCCTCAGTTGCAAGAGATTTTAAAGCTGTTATATGTTTAAACAAAGCGTCGGAAAAATTGCGCAATTTGGTAGCGGATTCTTTGATACAAGGATCTAAATCCAAAATAGACTTTAGATGGTTTCTTATCAACATTCGTGGTTGATCGTATCTAGCACAGATTGATTGCCAAGCAATTTTGTAGTTACAAGAAGAAAATTGTAAGGACTTAACTACTTGAGATGCGGCCGCAACTAAACTGGACTTTAAATAATGCAGTCTTTGGATGTCATTAAGGTTTTCATTCATGTGGATTAAACTATTAAATATTTCTCGAAATTCGAGCCAATTTTCTAGTTTTCCGGAAAATTTTGGAATAGAAATTTTCGGTAATTTAAACGTTAAACTTTTGTTTGAAAATTCTATTGAATTTTCTGATCGCCCGGTATTGGAGGAAATAAGATCGATGTTATTTGATTTAGCTTGTAGCTTGTCTAACAACGTTTGAGCTTTAGAAACGGCTAAGTAACAATTATCCTCAAATTCAATGTGATACTCGCTTTCAGCATCCTCGTCTTCAGTCGAAATGATAATTTCAGATTGAATTTGTTCAAATTGAGATAACAGCGAAAGATTAGCGTCTAAACGACTTTTAATTTCTTTAATTTGTTCGTCTGAAATATCATTGATATCGAGATTAGCAATTTTTAACAAAAAAGTTTGAAACCGAGTCAGCTTTGATTTTAATTGAGAACGATGCTTTTTGGCAACTTCTGCCATTGTTTATATCAATTAAGAATTATTAACTATAATGCGAAATAAATAAAACAAGATAAATTCTTATCGTTACAGTGAAACGGTGAAAACTAAAATATGTGCGACAAACAAAAAAACATGCACTTAATAATAGATAAATAGAATTCTTGCACCCAAAGTGAAACGATTTTGAATGATTGAATCGTACACGATAAGCAATGCAGCTGCAAGTAAAATAATGTACTATGCAAGGTCAATTCACAGCGACTCGCTGAAAGTGAAGAAAACCAAATGGCATTTACAATACAGAAATAATTTGAATTGAATTTTCACGTACATACATACATGTATAAATGTAAAATATGCGTATAAAATATTTGTTACAAAAATCACTTTAGTTATTCAAAATAAAGGGCATTCAGGTAGTAAAAGGAATATGCTTATTACTTGGATAAGTTTAAAAGTAATACGACAGAAAGGACAAAATTGTAATGCATAGGAATATTGATATAACTTTCTCTCAAATAAAACAATTTGTTGATTCAAACTTACGTTTTTCTGAAATTGGTTGGAATTGATCTACTTAATTAGATCATCCGGCTCGAAGGACCATGTATCGTATGATGCAGGAACTGCTTCTTGTAAACTGCAATCATACTGTTTTTTAGTCTAGATTTTGCAGCATCTAGCAGCTCAACGAATTTCTTGGCACTTTGAGGTGGCCAACAAACCAAAATAAAATATATAAACTTTGAATTAGATTTATTCAAAACATAATAATCTTGATGTCTTTCTACTACGAAGGTAGCATGAGCAACTCTGGGGGTACGCGCCGCTTACTACATAAGAAGGGGCAAAACACCCGTACATATATTTCGGCGAACGAAAACCAGCGAACACAATCAATTCTTAACACAAAATATAGTTTTTTTGTTATTAATTTCGACTCCAAATTAAACATTTATTTTCACATATTTGTTTACAAAGTTTAATATTGTTATTAGGTAATTGTTGTTTGCCGTATTACGTTTAGTGTTTTGTGCTATTTTGCAAGTTTCCGTTACCTAATTTACAAAACGTGTCCGCAGGCGCGGACTTCTTGATGAGCCAACTCACTAGTACTGATGATGAAGGTTTTTAACCTGTACGGAAAAAAAAAGAAGTCTCCTGTTTACCTTGAATCTCCAATAAGTGCCGAAGACGATACTCTAAGCCAGATTAGTTGCACCCCTAAGTATCAAACGCCTTTTACTTCACAATTCACTCAAACAACGCAAGTCTGCTAAAAATATATCTAAAAATTTTAATCCGACTACCCATCAACAACAAAGACGATAATCACGTTCCCTCAATAATTCTGAGGGAAAAGTCGTTGTAGAATTCTACTGCAGCACTTCTTCTTCTTCTTCTTCACGCTGTCAATGTTAATGATGGCATCAAAATCACTCCATTATCCGTTTTGAGCTACCGTGCTATGATAAGTGTAATGGAAAAGAAAAATATCCTAAATCATACGTATACACTTCCCAGCGACAAATTGTTAAAAGTAGTAACTAGAGGTGTTCCAGAGACTACTCCAACAGATTCGATTCTAATTGAACTAACAGTTCTTAATTTTACACCTACAAAAGTCATTCAATTGTACAAAGCGAATAAAGTTCTTATGCCCTTATTTTATATTTAACCTGACTCATTGTTGTTGCTATTTGGGTAGAAACTCTAATTTCAAAAAGCCGATCGGACTAATGCTTTTGTTGTCAACTATATGGGCATTCGTGATTGAAATGTACTGTTCCTTACCACGGTGTAAAATGTGATGATTTTCACCTACAAAAACACGAGATCTACCTGCTAAATGTGCTAATTGTGGGGGACCTCACTCCGCTAACTATGGCTAATGTCCTGCAGCTACTAAGCGCACATCCTCTTCTGCAGTACAAAACTCTCCTGCTTAGAATAACTCTCAAATCACTTCTTTGATTTTATTTTCTTCTCTTTAATCTATCAAAGAAGTGCCTTTAGGTACTAACAGTTACCAATTAACAATACAACGGTTGATACATCATTCCCTCAGCCTAATAAACATGCACAAATTGCAAGATTTCTAGGTGCTTTCTTGATGCAAAGCTAACAGTTTCTGAACATTACTTTTTAATAAACAATTATGGCAATTAAACCAAATATCACGTCTTTGATACTGACAGTGACAATAAAAGCGGTGGAACTGGTATTTTTGTTAAAAAAATTCCTTCAGTATTATCAACTCCTAAACTTGGCTTTTGATCAAATAGAATCAACGTCAATATGGCTTGAACTTTCTGTCTACAATATTGGAGTGGTATCATGCTATAAACTACTTAAATCTCCAATGACTGACGACGATCTTGATCGTTTATTTCCAAACCATCACAGCAGAAGATTTCAACAGTAAACATATTGCTTGGAATAGTCGTGTTTGCAATCCAAATGGCCGTAAATTACTTAATTATATAGATAACTGTCCTCAAATATCAGTTATTGCGCTACTTGAACCTACCTACTATCATGACACCTTCTGCCCGGACATCTTAGATAAAACAGTTCTTCTGAATATTCCATTTTTCCTACCATTTATTCTATTCCTGAACTTCATACCACAACCCCGTTATAATGCATTTTTCAACGCTTACAACAAATCCTGCGCTTAGTTTACGTTTTCATACCGATTGGACTAGATTTAATCAACTATTGGTTGATAATCTTAGCCCAATTCCAATTATCAATTCGCAAAAATGCTTTGACAATAACATTAAGCTCTTTCAAACAGCAGTCATCAATTTCTATAACCACGCAACCATTTTAACTACTAACAAGTGTTTAAATTTTTTTCTATTGATATCAAACAGTTAATGCGTCGCAAAAACCGCGTTAAACATAAATATCAACGAACCTGTAATAAATTACACCGAAATAAAGAACGTATAATAAAAGTAAAAATAATATTTTGACCACGGCAGCAATCGTAAGCACAGACCTATGGGTGTGAGTTTGAATGGAAATAAATACAAAGATGTGAACTCCTTAAATTTATTAACTATAACTTAATATACTGTTTACATTAGAGAACAAAGAACAATATTTGAATTAAATATATTATAAATAAAACAGGATTTAAAATAAAATATTAGGGCGCCAACCACCTTTAAATTGGTGATAAAAACGTAAAATCTTACATCTAATTATTAATTATTGATATTAAATGCAAAAAATAGTAAACGGTTAATTTGTTATCGAGTATGATTCCCGAAAGGTTTTAAACAACACAATGTAATTACTTGAATTCAAAACGTAACAGGTAGTATTAATTCCAGTTGACTCACCACATGATATGACGTTATCGTATAGCTTCTATCTTTAGCACATACTTGCTTGAAGTGATAAGATTCTTAATTACCAGGAATAAAACCAATGCATAATAAACTTCAATAACGAAAAATCCAGTAATTAAACGACAAATCCAAAACGAAAGATCCAGTAAAAACCGATATAAAATAAAAAACCCTAAATATAAATAATTAGAATGGTTTTTTTTAAATGACATGCTGTACTCACGCTGCATTGAACAACGGCCTTCAAAATAAATTCCTTTGTCTAAATATATTGCGCAACATTTTGAAATCACTAAAAATGTTGAATTCAATAGAAAAATTATATCAAAATAAAGATAAACTCACCAATAATTAGATGGAATGAATAAAAATTAAATTGCATGCGTTTTTACGCCATAATCAAGAAAATGTGTCTTCCTCGCTTCACTACGACACGCACGCCAAGCGTGGCCCCAAGCGGAAGTGTCAGCTTAAACTCTTACTCAGGTAGAGTTGAACAACGCGACGTTGCCAAACTGAATAAATTTACGTGCAATATTAATTGCAGAAAATAAACGAATGAAAAATTGAATTTTAATGTAATGAACTCTAACGGGACGTTACAAACCCTTAACCCACAATGCAAAAAAGGTCTAAAAAAATTACAATTTGAAATACGTCTCGCTCCACAAAATTACAAAAACGAGTCTTGAGCATCCAAATTAGATTATCTAAATCGTGACTCCTATTCATTTTGCGTAACGTTTCCTCTAGACTTGATCTACCAATTCATTCTGCAATTGGTCTAGTTTACTCTCCTGCGGAAAAAGCAGAATCACATGCTGATAATCTTGAGTTACAATGCTCCCCAACTACCAAAATGCCGATATTTGACCGTATGAATAGAATAAACTCAAATGTTAGATTTTTATTGCAAAGTTATTCAGGTCCATCACTTTCTCCAGCCTCTCCGTTAGAAATTTCAAAAATTATACGATTTCTCAGAAATCGTAAAACTTCTCGTCATTACAAAATTTCAAATAAAATTATTAAAAACTTTCTTCGGAAAGCAATAATGTTCCTCACCGCCATTGTTAATGGTATACTAAGACTAAGTTACTTTCCACGTGACTGAAAGATAGCTAACTTTCAAAACCTTTAAAAGATCAAATTTCCACAAAATTACCGTCTGATAAGTCTTCTTCCCATTATCTCCAAAGTTGCCAAAAGAATCTTTCTCTTTCGTTTGAACTCAGAAATTTCCTGCTTAAAAATTCTTTTACGAGAAATTTGGGTTTCGTTATAATCACTCTACAACTAATCAACTTCTCTGAGTCACGGAATTCTGTTACCATTCCTTGTTCAAAAATCAAGCCACTGGAGCAATTTTTTAGACTTTTAAAAGCATTTGATTGAGTTTGGCATAACGGCTTTGTTTGCAAATTAATTTCAGTAAAACTTCATCCTCAATTAATACGCATCATCCATTCCGTTATCTCGCATCGTCACTTTCGCATTAAATTACATAATGACTCGTCCTCAATTAGGCCCTTAGCAGCAGAAGTTCCGCAATGCTCTGTTCTTTCCCCAACTCTTTATAACCTTTACACGCACGACATTCCCAAGCCCCCCAATATAGAGCACTGTATGCTGACGACACCACCATTTTAGTCCGCTCCTAGCAAACAAAACTTGTAACTAACCGCTTACAATCAGCGCTAAACATTTTAGACACATGGTTTACCAATTGGCTTATCAACGCCGAGAAAAGTGCTGCGATAATATTTTCTAGGAAACTAAAACATCATCCTTACGGTCAACTTACCATTGAAAATAATCAAATTCCCTGGTGCAACTCCGCCAAATATCTTGGTGTGATAAACGGTTAACTTTCTCTACCCACGTCAAATTCGCCGTCAATAAAAATAGTGATTCTCTTAAATCTGTGGCTCTTCTTCTCTGCCGTATAAACAAATTAAATCCTAAAAACAAAATTCTTCTGTATAAATTTGTTATAAAAACCATTATGTTAGATGCTTCTCCTGTCTAGAGTCAAGCCTCTCTTTAAACGCACTTTGGTTTGTCAGAAACAAAGACCTCCACTGTAGTGCCAATCTTCCTCTCATTAAAGACTAAATATTAACAAGATCTAAATCACAAATTTCCAAAAATTCTATACATCCAAACCCACTTGTAAGAAATTTCACAAATTACGACGAACCACAAAGCAAAATAAAACGCCCAAGAACTATTCTTCTCAGTAATTTATAAATCCAAGTATCCTATCCATGCCCTATTATAATACTATTTAGACTTTACCATACGACAATATCTTACAAGATGACGGGGTAAAAGGAATTATTCCTGGTCCATCCGGAAGAAGAACATTAGATATAACGTGTTATAAAATTTTTAAAACATAAAACAAACAAAACCAATTTATTAACTTTCAGAACAGTACAACTAAATTTTCATATGACTTTTCATTCTCATGAAAGTGAAACTCACATTTATGGAAATATTGAAGTTTGCTATTACAGGTTTATGATAAAGCGTCGCTTGTAGAGAAATCTGTAACATTGGTAGAACTAGAAGATGAATTGTTGGTAGGTGTTGAAGATGAAGATCCCCAAACAACTTTCTAGCAATTTTGTAGCGTTTTTCTACGGAATTTTCAATGTACGATTGTGTTACGGTAGAACTACACCAGCCGCCAAGTTCTTTTAATGCAATTAAATGTCCACTTCCTTCAGTCAACAAAGTTGCTGAGCTTCTTCAAAAACAGTGCCTCGTATAAGTCTTAGAATTTTCTAATTTCAAATATGCAGCAATTTTAGAGAGAAGTTGACCAATTCCCACAGGTTGTCGACTACATTACCCACTATTATAATACAAGAAGAAGTGATGGGTAGGTGTGTCCACGGGACGTATAGATGCATATTTTCGGTATAAGGTCAAAGGGTTCACTACGAAGCATTCTTCAATAATGGTAAACTTTCTAACTAAATACGTCTTTGTATCTCAAAGTGTTACAATGAGTACTTCCCCATAATCTTGAATATCATTCACAGTGAGATCACATAACTATTTGCGTCGACATGCTTCACCAAAACTGAACATCCAAGCAATCTATAAAACAAGGAAAAATTATTCTTCTTTGTTTCAACAACCAATAACGTAAATACCTTTACAGATAAATACGTTTCGTTTGCAGCTTTTACTAAAAACTTTTTTGCATGATGCAATTACACTACTAAACTTCTGAATACACGCTTTTTCTTATTTTTAAAGATTATTTCAGCATCAAATAATGCGACCAAAGTGATGCAGGTGACGTTTCTTGCTAGAAATCAAATCAATTGAATATTAACAATGTAAATAAAAAAAGGCAATCGCAGACTTATGTACCTAGTGGTCTTAATTTGCAGGAATTACCTCTTCTGTTATCAAGGAAACTTTATCAATTTCTCGCCAATGACGAAAACCTGAATAAACGTTATAGTTAGCGATTTTAGATATCACAGGCAAGAGTTTTTTTCTAAAATATTTTTGGGAACTTGACTTAATTTTTCCATTTTTGTTTATACAATAAACAACATTTTGATAGCAACTTTCTTCAATTACACGTTTTCTTACAAGACAGCCGGTGTGATAATGTCTTGCACAACAAGAGCAACCTACCCCTTTTTTGTTTTGGATATGGTAAACGTGCAAATAAAACAAAGTCCTTTTTCTATAATTTTTTCTTACATAATTTCTATATTTTGTACTTTATCTATTTTAAACAGTTTTTTTTCACTTTGTCTAGATGTTCTTTTTTTTCGACGATTCTATATTTGCACCATCCAATATTTTGGTTTTACTTAAAACGTTTAGTCGACAATTGTTTCTTCTTTTGCAGTTTTAATGTTGTTATTGTTTTCTAGTTTCTCATATAAAACCCTTTCTAATTTTTCTAGGATAGGATCATTTTGTTCTAGATCCAGTAACACTAAAGACGTATTGGGCAATAACATTCCAAAATTTTCTATTTTAGCGACAATATCACGATTTTTACAGGCCTCAAATACAGTGGCAACTTTATCTAAAAACTGTCACTTGTTTACATTGAATGCACGTGCGTTCATATTTATCTCGAATACACGCGTTAATCACTTATTTATTTAAATTTTATAATCTTCTTAACACTGCCGCCTTCGAATAACTACCCTTTGATTCGTTTGTACCGTTTTTATACATTTTCGCTATCTTTCGAGAATTTTCTATATCCTTAATAAACGTTCTAGACGCCGACAAGAACTTTGCAAACGTTTCGATATCTTCTAGTGTGGTATGCAATTCTTGTGAAGTAGTTTCTATCTCAACCACGGTTTTTGTCTTATTTAAGTTTACTGCACAAGTGCTTTTCTAAATCATCAACGACTTTTGTAGTACTAATCTGTCACAAAATTACCGTCAGTGGCAATAGAATTATCGGTTCTAGAGGCTAGATCTGTCATTAAATCATTATGTAATTTATTATCAATGTAATTAAGTAGCTCCTTCTGGGCATTACATATTGCAAAATTATGTTTAGGCAGGTACTATTGCATTTAATTATTATCGACATGTCTAAACGCTGATCTGCATCTTGGTTTATCTGATTGACGCTACTGTTTTCGCTATTTTGAAAAGTCTTTCATATTTAAAATAATTTGTCTAAGTATAGTTGCTTAGTATACACATCGCTATACTTGTTTTTAGCAAACTCAGCGACGATATTATTCCCTACAATATCACAAAACGTGATAGAAGAAGCTGCATGTAAGACATCATCTACTTTAGTTTTGCACCCCAGACATTTTGTAAAGTCAATGGCATTTGCGTTCCATAGAAATAAGTCAGTTGTTTTGAAACCGTGCCTAATAGTATCTGGCTTTAGACAGTTATCTAAAACTACTTTTAAAATCTGTGCAAATTTTTCTTTAGTCAGTTCTTCTGCTAGATGCTCGCGCCTCCACTCAAAGATTTCTTTTTTCTAAACTTGTTTTAGGGCTTAAACGCCAAAACACCGTCTAGTTGTAGTATGTGTGTTACGTTGGGATACAGGGGTATCAGTAATATTTCTAGTGTTTTACATAGCTTACTTAATTTGTAGATAAAGTGAATTTTATGTCCGTCGACAAAAAGGATTACTGGAAAAGTGGTTCCTTTTTTCTTCAAACTTAGATGCAGTATGTTAGAGATATACTTATAAAAGCTTTCTGCTTTTATCCAATTAATTTCGCTGATTGCATACTTCCACTCATCTGGTACTGATTTAGCAGTTTCCATGTTTTTTTGTTTTTTGGGAAGAGTATTATTAGAGATGTAACTGTGTAACGTCCCGTTTGAATTCATTACAATTAAAATTCAATTTTACATTCATTTATTTTTTGCAACTAATATTGCACTTAAATTTATTAAGTTTGACAACGTCGCGTTGTTTTAACCGACTTGAAGGTGGCTGGAACTTTCACTTTCGCTGGGGCCACGCTTTGCGTGCGCGTTGTAGTGTTGCAGGGAAGTCAAATTTTCTTGATTATGGCGTAAAACCCCATGTAATTTAATTTTTGTTCATTCCATCTAATTATTGTGGTTTCGCAATGTTACGCAATTATTAGACAAAGGAATGTGTTTCAAAGACCGTTACATTGAAGGGTCTTTTTTTTCTTTTCATTGGATCTTTTGTTTTTATTCTGGATCTTTTCGATTATTGGATTTTTATTCTGTACCTTTCATTTTGGTTTTGTCGTTTAATTACTGGATGAGTTATTGAAGTTTATTATACATTGGTATTTATTCCTGTTGAAGAATTTTATCACAAGAACAAAGTATGTGCTAAAAATAGAAGATATCCGATAACGTTATACTATACATGGTGAGTCAACTAAAATTAATACTACCTGTGTTACGTTTATCTTCAAATAACTAAATTGTGTTGTTTAAAATCTTTCGGGAAACATACTCGATAACAAATTTACTGTTTACTATTTTTGCATTTAATATTAATTACTTATTAGGTGTAAGATTTTACGCTTTTTATTCATCACTTTAATGTGGTTGGCGTCCAAATATTTTATTTTAAATACTGTTTTATTCTAAATATGTTTAATTCAATTATTGTTCATTGTTCTTTAATGTAAATAGTTAATTAAGTATAGTTAATAAATTAAGGAGTTCACATCTTTGTAATTATTTCGATTCAACCCATCACTTTGAGGTCTGTGCCTACGATTGATTGATTGCCGTGGTTATATTATTTTTATTTTTTATTACACTGTTGTAGTTATTTCCATTCAAGTTCACAGTGTATTTTTTATTACACTGTCGCTACCAACTTGGGGCTGGATTTTGAATGAAGTAATTACTGTGAATTTCCTATATTTTGAATTTTGAATACTTTTGTACTTTGTATTTTTATTGTGTTGTGTATTTTAGATTAAAATTTATTTTTGAATTTGATTTTATTGTGATCATGTATTTTGTCGAAGCTCTCAGAAGTGACGAGCTATGTTATGAATTATTTTTTGTAAGATTTGATTTAATGATTTTTCTAAATTATTTAATAGTTGAAATTTGTTCGATTCTATTTTGTTTAGGTTTTGAAAGAGATTTTCTTCTGTTTGGTTACGATTATGATTTGTTAGAAATTCGAAGTGAAACACAGAGTTCACACGAATATGTTTTGTCTTTTGGTTTATGTCATTTTAAATTTTGTCTTGTTTTGAAGCTTCGTCTTCAGGATGTGAAAGCAGTGATCATATTTTAAAAAATATGAACTGTTATTTCTTTTTGATATGTTAGTATAGTTTTTACTTGTTTGATTTTCTTTTGTTTTTGTTTACGTTTCTTGTTTTAGTTTGTGTTTAGTTTTATCGTGATTTTTATTGTAAAATTTGTTTTGTTTCATTTGGTTTTTATGCCAAGTAAATAATTTTGGTATGATTAGGTTAATTTAACGATTATTTATGTCAGTTCCGCTTGTGTTTTTGGTACTTTTTAGTTGTGGGTGTACAACATTATGAGTGGATCTCGTGAAGCTCAGAAGTTCCCTCTTCTTAGATTGTCTATCATTAATGCAACAGACTAGTGATCTTAAGTTAATTCTATTTTTGTTTGTGCAGTTCTGTTTTAGTGTGTTGAAGTTGATTTGTTTACCTTAATTTTGTTATTCATTGCATTTAGAAGTTTTTGCATTCAGTATTTTTGAAATTTGGTTTTTGACCATATGTTATATTTTTCTTACTGTATCTTTAGGATGTGCTTAGTATGTTTTACTTTTGGAAGAAGAGCTCTACGATTTGATGTTTGAGAATGTTTGTTGTGTGTATGGTTCGAGAGTTTTGTTTCGATTGTTTTGTATGTTTCTGATAACTGTGAAGTTACTCTTATTGATACATTTGTTTTCGATTTCAAGTTCTTTTCCAACAACTTCAATTCAACTATGACTGAGATGAATACTTCTATTTCTCAATCAATTTCTTTATGTATGGCTTTGGAGGCTGTTCAGCCAACCGAGTCTCATATTAACCTGAATTTGACTTACGATTCAAACATGGATTGAAATTGATTCTTCTTTACTTCAAGCTTCGGTTTGAGATTTAACATTTTTAATTAAATTTTATTGATGCTCACCCTTGAGGGTATCATTACAATCTAAATGATTGGATGCCTTATATTTTATTTTATGTTGAGGAAATCTCAATGTTTATTGTATACCACAGTGTGGGTATATGAATTCTTTAGTTAATGCGCTGACCAAAGACTTTTATTTTATTTGCAGTTATTTTACTGCTTTATTTTGATGTATTTGATTACATTTATTGCCGATTCTGAGAATTTCTTCTCTGGAACTCGTCTTCTCGTATTTGAGTTTTTAATTGCTTGTGTGCAATTGTTAAGACGAACATTTTGAGTTTACCTTTGAGCATATAATTATATGTGTAACTTTAAAACTCATTTTAGAGCATTAATACCTATTTTCCTTGTTTGAAGTATTGGTGATGATTTTCATTTTCATTTTAAAGTTTTGTATTTGATCTTGTTATTTATTCATTTGCCCTGTGTGAGGACGGGAGCAGAATTTTCTCACAGCAATACCTGTTGCTTGTCGTAAGAGCCGACTAACCTTAGGAACTTTTGTTTAGTATTTCTTCTTCAATTCTATTTTCAATCTCTTCTCTTTTTGAGTTATTGAGTAAGGTGGAAATTGTTTCGAGTGGTTTTGGTATTTGTGGAATATACGTCAAACGATGACGCGGATTCGCGCGACGTCCTTCTTTTATCTATATCCTTCGTTACATAGTACTGTCGAACTTGTAATTCTAGTTTCATCTTCCGCTTTGGGAAAATGGTAGGTTGGACGGTATTCCTAAAGTGTAATCCGCTATCCTCGATTGTGACTTATTAGGTTTTATTACCTTTACCGATTTTGACTTCTAGTTTAAGGTTTAGATTAGGATTTCATTAGATTAAGTTATTTTGTTTTTGAAATAAGTTTTGGATTTTGATTCTTGTGCAACGATGTTGCGAGACTTGCTTTTTGCGTTTGTTGTCGTTTATTTTGCGTTCGTTGTTGCTTTTTGCATTTGTTGTCGTTTATTTTGCGTTTGTTGATTTTTGCGTTTGTTTGTTTGGTTCTGCACTTCGAAGTTTGAAACCTTCCGATTTCAAATTTTATGGAGGGGGTGTGTAACGTCCCGTTTGAATTCATTACAATTAAAATTCAATTTTACATTCATTTATTTTTTGCAACTAATATTGCACTTAAATTTATTAAGTTTGACAACGTCGCGTTGTTTTAACCGACTTGAAGGTGGCTGGAACTTTCACTTTCGCTGGGGCCACGCTTTGCGTGCGCGTTGTAGTGTTGCAGGGAAGTCAAATTTTCTTGATTATGGCGTAAAACCCCATGTAATTTAATTTTTGTTCATTCCATCTAATTATTGTGGTTTCGCAATGTTACGCAATTATTAGACAAAGGAATGTGTTTCAAAGACCGTTACATTGAAGGGTCTTTTTTTTCTTTTCATTGGATCTTTTGTTTTTATTCTGGATCTTTTCGATTATTGGATTTTTATTCTGTACCTTTCATTTTGGTTTTGTCGTTTAATTACTGGATGAGTTATTGAAGTTTATTATACATTGGTATTTATTCCTGTTGAAGAATTTTATCACAAGAACAAAGTATGTGCTAAAAATAGAAGATATCCGATAACGTTATACTATACATGGTGAATCAACTAAAATTAATACTACCTGTGTTACGTTTATCTTCAAATAACTAAATTGTGTTGTTTAAAATCTTTCGGGAAACATACTCAATAACAAATTTACTGTTTACTATTTTTGCATTTAATATTAATTACTTATCAGGTGTAAGATTTTACGCTTTTTATTCATCACTTTAATGTGGTTGGCGTCCAAATATTTTATTTTAAATACTGTTTTATTCTAAATATGTTTAATTCAATTATTGTTCATTGTTCTTTAATGTAAATAGTTAATTAAGTATAGTTAATAAATTAAGGAGTTCACATCTTTGTAATTATTTCGATTCAACCCATCACCTTGAGGTCTGTGCCTACGCTTGATTGATTGCCGTGGTTATATTATTTTTATTTTTTATTACACTGTTGTAGTTATTTCCATTCAAGTTCACAGTGTATTTTTTATTACAACTGTACCATCGGCACAAAAAGAAAACGACAGTTAATGTCGACTTTGCTTTTCGACCATCAACTTCATAAAAATGTGTTTTTCGGGTGTTGCCGCGTCACAAAACTTTCACTTAACGTTGCACTGATCATGCTGTTAGCTTCTTCAGAGGGCGATGTTATTGTTTTGCGTTCCTCGTTATATACCATCTTTCGGCTCCGCTTTGCTGATCCGTGTCCGTTCTGGTCTGTTGAATTGCGTTCATAGACGTCTGGTGACTTCTTGCATGTTCTTCACGCAGCGTAGATCTCTATGTGTTGTTTAATGCGTATCCATCCTCACGGTTAAAATTTTTAGGATTTTTTATTATTTCCAGTGATTCTAGTATTATTTGCTGGTGATAGTGTTTGCTTCTTGCTAATATCTTTACGTTCCCGTAATCAATCCGGTGATCTCCATTTTCATGTAGATGTTGTGCTACTGCAGATTTGTCCGTGTGTCTAAGTTGAGCGTTTCGTTGATGTTCTTTAACTCTGCACTGAATGCTCCTTCCTGTTTGGCCGATGTAACTCTTGTCGCACATACACTCTAATTTGTATATACCCTTGGTGTGTAGTCTCGGAAGTTGATCTTTGTTAGGTGGTATGAGCTGATCTATTTTCTTTACTGTGTTATAACGTGTAGTGATGTTCTTCTTTTCTATGACTCTTTTTAGTCTGTCAGTGACTCCATCAACGTAGGGCACGTAAGCATATGTTTCTGACGGTGTTTCCGCAGCAACCTCAACTTGCTTCTCCTTCTTCTTTTGTGGTCTTATTAATTTTTTAATCTAGCGATTTTTTATAAGAGCGTCCTTGATGTGCTTGATTCTTTCTGGCCTGTGTTGATAAGGAATCTCTTCTGTTGTGGATTGTGACAAGACGATGCGTGTAGATACCGGTCTGTATGTGTTTTCTTGCGTTATACGCTATGACTTAGCCTATTGTTGTCCGTGTGTGTTACCAGAACATCTAGAAAGGGCAGCGTTTTGTTCTTTTCGATCTCCATGGTAAATTTGATACTGTTGTGGTGTCTATTGATGTGTTGAAAAAAACTTTGTAATTTTTCCGGTTTGTGAGACCATACGACGAAAGTGTCGTTCACGTATCGGTACCAGCGATTTGGTTTCCTATCGCTTGATGTGATAGCCTCTTTTTCAAAAGCTTCCATGAAGATGTTGGCTATTACCGGCGAGGATCTCCTCTTTTGGTATTTTTGTACGTGCGACTGCAAAGTTGAGTCCTTTGGCAATTACTTTTGTTTGTGCTTCGGTTAGTTGCTGCTCCAAAAGATTGATTACTGTTTTTCCTATATGCAGCTCTGGTATCTTGTCTAATTTTTTGTAGTCTAGTTTATTGAATTTTCTATTTGTTTTTTTTGTTGTAACTAGATGATGTTCAGAATGTTGGTAGCTGATCCGATCGATGGTTGTCCACAGGTCTTCACTAAGTTTATTACTCTCTACGATAATAGATTAGTATCAGTTGACATCTAAACACAATTTAAAATTACTATACCATGGTGTCAACAACTATTTACTAAAACTATCACAATACACTGTATATTCTTAATAAATTACCTTGAAGAAAATGTACCAAGCAATACCAGAACCGTGCTAATTATTATTTGAATCTATAAAGATACAGTTATTGCCTCTTTGTGTCAACATCTGTTTCTTACGTATTTTCAGTATATAGAAGTTGACACTCCCAACATTATTAGAAATTTTTAAATTATGTAATAAATTACACAAGATTATTATAACGTGTTCAATATTTTTATATTAAAAACTTACCAGAAATAACACTTATTTGCCAAGTAACAAAATCAGACAAATTTAGCTATCGCTATCCTTAACAAAGCGGTAATATTTGAATTTTGTCAGCCAACCGTTACATATAGCACGCTGTAATGGTCATTACTGCTACCAACTTAGACCTATGAAAATTGCTGTTTACAACTAGATCATTGGCGTACGATATTTTATTTGTAAATTAAAGATCAAAGTGACAGTTGTCTTAATATTTAAAAATTTAATAAACAAGTCAGTAACTGTACACTTTGCCCCATTTGTTTAATTTAATAACTGAGCAGTATATATAATGAGTAAACGTCAATTTAAGATAATTTCATAACAGGAAAAATGCTATAAATTTTTGCTACAAAATTATTTCATGTTTAAATTAGTTTAAATTTTGTTATTTTTTTTAGCTTTATTATGAAAAATTTTGTTGTACCTATCATTCGTGTTTTTAAAAACATATTTAAACCTATATTTCTATATTTTTAAAATATTGTCTTAAATTTTGATCAAAACACCCCAAATGGATTCTATCAAACAGCGGCTACTGAGAAACAAACAATGGCAATTTTGAAACTGGATGAATCTAATACATTGCTGTATTTGCAGTTCAATAAGAAAATAAAAGTTTAGTTAAAAGCAAATAAATTATTTTCAAAAAGGCAAATGAAAATTTTTGTTGTATGAGGTTGTTGAATAAACGATGTTAAAGACCGCCAAAAATATCAGAATCAAGAAACTGTTTTACCTCTAAACAAATTTTGGTAAAATTCAATGTAGTACAAAAATATATGTGGTAAAATTTTTATCCTCTTTTTGACAAATTTAAATGCTTTATTTAAGGAGTCGCATAAAAACTAGTCAGTTTTTCTTTATGGCAAGGTTTCGTGCACCAAATATGTACTTTACTATGTTAAAAAACTTTTGTACGGTTTTTCGTGCTGTATGAATTTTGTCATTTGTCATTTACAAGTTATAAGTTATTTGATTTTGTTTCTGTTTTTAACGTTAAAGAAACAGCACGTAAACTAATGCTATGCTCAGTAATATATGCATTTTAAGTATCATAAATCATCCTCGCTATTACCGGGTAAATCAGTTTCGATTTTGATGTGTTCCATGTGAAAGATTCGCTAGGCTAAAATGCATTTCTATTTCACGGCGCAGTTTAATAATACAAGATATTATCACAGCGAGTTAAGTTACTTATACGTGTCTGTCATGTTGGAAAATTGTTAAATATTTCCCAAGTAATTTCGGTTTTTTAGAATAAACAAAAAGAAAATTCTTTGTATTAATATATGTATGTTTTACACAAAGACTAAAACAAAAGCTCTTATTCTAAACTTCCTTTTTCAAAATAGCGTTTCTACACAAAACTTTAAATTTATACAATTATCGATCACAGGGTAATTAATATCATAAAAACGTATAAAGCTCTCGTATGTTAAAAAATTGCACATTTTAAGAAATAAAAAAACTAGGTCGAGTTTTGTTTGCGACATCATTACATACACAAACATTGTGTTTCTTTACACCACGTCTTTTTCGTTTTTAGGTCGCACGTTGAACACTCACTATAACATTTTTTTTAAAATTATAAACGTGCTAATTATTTACGTCAGGAAATAAACACACATGCAAAATAATTGTTTTGACATAATTACTTATTTTTTTGGAATTAATGTGTTTTTCATAAACTCGATACTAACTTTAAAATGTTTTATACAAATGAAAACCACAATGCAATTTTTTTTAATGAAATGTTTATGTTTTGACTCAGAAAAAAGTTAATAATACGTTTGGAATGAAACTGAATCTAGTACTAATTCTAGTGATGAAACACTGTGTTAATTAAAATCATGTAGTTTTGATCAATTACTATCGTACCATGATTACGTTTTCTTGGAATTTCACCTATAATTAAATAAAAATTACGGTGTTTGTGAATTTTTCTTTAATTATTTACGTGCAGATAAATCGACAAAGCGATTAATTGTACTAACAATTCCTTTGCTGGTAATTGCAGCAATAATATCGTGTATTGGAATAACAACTAGTACTATTACATGAAATCATTCATTACGGAAACGAAACGGTAACCGTTTAAATTACTACAATAAAAATACGTACAAGGATCGTACTAATATAAAAAAACCTTCAACAATAAAATTCAATGTTGTTAATTGAGGATTCTACCTGTTCTACACGTTTGAATTGTTTAGGTACTTGAAATTTACGATGACATCCCAGGTAGACATATGCTTAGTTGAATCAATCAGTTGTCAATTGGTCTGGAACCCCCCACACACAAGATTCCAAAGGCCAAGACAAGCTTAATTGGGATTTACATTTGACCGGGCCCATTCCTCAGTCTACTGAATCAGAACCCACAAGACGGACAACTCAACGTTATTAGCAATACCTTAATATGACTGTTATAGACAAAACTCAAAGAATTACAAAGTCAAACATTTACATACATTTTAAAATTAACATCGCAAACATTTTGTCATTGCAAACTTTTGCGTCAGTAAAAATTATTTCTAACAAAATCGGTTAGAACTAACTGTAAACATAATAGCAATACGTTAAATTATTCAATCAAAAATTATAAACATTGCAAAAATGCATTCAATTATTGCTGACAAAAAATTATTAAATGTAATTTTCTAGCAGAGTTATTGTTATTTACGTTAAAATTTTTTTTTTAATTGTGAGAAATATTAATTAAAATTTATTCAGAATAATTAGATATAAACATAATTTAAGCTTCAAATATTATCGTCAAAAAGTAAACAAAACTTTAGGTTTAGTTCAATAAACCATAACCAATATATTGTTGATCTGTGTTATAAATACTCGTGTTGGCTTTATCTCGGTGTCTATAATAATTCAAAACTGTGTTTCTTTCTCTTGTTGTAATATTAATTTCGTAATTTTCTACAGTGTTCTATGTAGGTTTTAACATTAAATAATTCAACAATAGATTCTCATTAAAATGACAAATAAAGCACATTTCAAGGTATTTTAATAAATGTCAAAAAGGTAGCGAATAAAAAGTTTTTGCTTTAATTAATTCATAATTTTTTTAATAAATTTTTTTGCGAATGTGGATTTAGTGTTATACAAATTGATATGATTAATGTTGTTTAAATGTGAAAAATTTTCTTTTAGTTTGTTTAGAGTCCTTATGGTTTGACTAATATAAGATTTATTACAGGAGAAAATTAGTTAGTTGACAACATTTTTTGAAAGTTAGTTAAGAGGATTTTTTTTAAAGTACGTTTGAATTGGCTAAACTGGTAAATATAATACATATAAACTTGAAATTTTTTGATAAAATTATAAATGTGTTTCAGTTTCTAAAATTGGGATTATAAGTAATAATTCGGAGTATAATTAACGCCATCACTCATTTGCGGACACCACTGTTTGTAAACTGCGCAATCGTATTTAACATTTCTTTTATCATAGTTTTCTCATCCACGCCTACTCAACGACATCGTATCTATCTGTGGTGACGTGGTTGCTACCAGCTACAGAAAATATTGGTAACAAAAAATGGCACTTAGGGTTAGAAGCTACATTTGTGGCTGTTTTTCTTAGTAGGTGTAAGTATTTAAACAAATTGTGGGATTAGCAACAACTTAAAATTTTTCTTCATTTTCTGTTCTTTTTCTTATAGCTAAAGTTATCTATTTTATGAATGGTTGCAACAGTTGGGGAAATTGGCGTTAACGTAACGTACACCTAGTGAATGCGTTGAGAAAAAACAAAAATTAATTCATATACCCGCCTCGGGCTTAAAAAGAATTAAAATTTATCTATTATATAAAGGTGGTACGGTTACATTACACAGCAGTCTGGCTATTGCATGATTGGTAACGATCTGTTAGTTTTATGAAAACCTATGATTTGGTTTACAATCCATCTGTGCCAATGTCTGAAGTGCCCGAAATTGTCGATGTGATTCTACGTTTAACACCTGTAGTGTTTTTATACTTAAATAATCGATACACTAGACAATTTTCTTAGTGCAGTGGTTAAATACCGGTGTGGCCCAGATAATTGTGTAAGTCATGCTTGGCTAATTTTTTTCTTTCTTCTTCTTAGTTATTGCATATTAAGTACCAAGTTTGGCACCGTAGTTTGACGAACTACGCTGTTAGTCTATATCTTGTATGTTATTATTTTATTGTTACGTTTAGAGTTAGTGATTCAAACTTATTCATCTTTTGAGTGTTCTCTGTGGATGTGACCAACAGGATATATCTGTATTTTCCTTTCTTTTGGTTGTAATATAATTAGTATCAATTAGATTTTGGTCAGTTACAATTGGTTTTATTAGGATTCCGATGTAATATTAGATTTGTTGGTGATAAGTGGGTTATCCGTTCGTTTTAGTTGTTCGGAGTCTGTTGACTTGTGCCAGTATTTTTGTAGTGGATAACCGGCTTAGGTACTGAAGCCGCCAAGACTGATTTGGGGCTTAAGGCAAATAATTATTTGGGGTCTTTTAAGATGAAGTTTTATAAACAGCACGTTAATAATAATGATTTAATGGATTATTTATGCTAAAATTAAATTGAAACAGCACATATTAGTATTTCAAACAATATAATAATTTTTCTAAAGCAGGTACATCGTACAATATGAGCAAAATTTTAGTTTTTTATATATACTGACATTCAGAAAAATTGCAACAGCTAGAAGTTATTAAACGATATTATTAAAATTTTCAGGAAACGTCTATTTTCATGAAACAAAATGATGATTAAAATTTAAAAACAAAAGACCAAAAGCTTAAAAAGTTTTTTCAATATAGAGTTGCTTCGCCACGATTTGTAATGCACTCATTTAGACGTCTTGGTATGGTATCAATCAAGTAATCTATAGCTGCTTGTGGTATATCGTTCCAAGCTTCTTGAATCCGTAGCTGAAGATCGTGTAAGTTATCTGGAGGGTGTCGTAAATTACCCAGCCGCCTACCAATCATATCCCATACATGTTCAACGGGCGACAAATCAAGTGACTGAGCAGGCCATGTGAGGACGGCAATGTTAGCTTCTTCCAGAAACCGTGTTGTAGCTCTTGCTCCACGCATCCGTCTGACCCTCTTACGACCATCGCAGGCGCACAAGCAAAATTGGGACTCGTCACTAAACACAATTTGATGCTATTCTTTCGCCCAATTAACCCTTTCGTTGGTCCACTCTGCGTAGACGGTGAAGTGGTGTAAGGGGAGGACATAAAAATGGACGATATAAACGCAACCCATAAGATCTTATCCCGCGATAAACAGATGACATTGACATTCTGAGTCGTATACCTCTCATCCAATCATTTGCTAATGATGGAGTTGTTGAAAATCTGTCTCAAGTGGCCAAAACTCTTAAGCGACGTTCTTCGCGATCTGTAGTTCTCCGAGAACGTCCAGATCCACAGCGACGATGTTGAACCTCTTCCTCAGATCATTTGAACCAACATCTGAATACCGATGAAACATTTCGGTTTACACGACCAGCAATTTCTCTTAGCGAAAGTCCGGCCTCTCTCATACCAATAATACGGCCACGTTCAAAATCACTTAATTAGACAAAATATTGATGTTGACGTACTCTCGGAATTGTTATCAAGTTAAGAATGAAATTGTAAACAAACAACAACAATTCGCAAACTTGAGAGTTACTAAATGGTCTAATACTTCAAATTTATTGTTACTATGTTACTATGGAAACAACAAAAAAAAACAAAAAACTACTGGTTAGATTTTATTCAAATTTTAATCATCACTATGTTTCATGAAAATAAACGTTTCCTAAAAATTTCAATAAAATCATTCACTGTTTTTTTGAGCTTTTACTTTGACAAAAACGTCTATTACATCATCAAACTTACTGGCACCTACCAACTCATGATCAGTACTTTACATGAGCAGGTGGTTGAGCTGATTCTGGTTTATTGTTGATCTGCCAATTTGATGAATGTCCGTTTACCAAAAGCTACTATAACTGAAAGAACTGCTAACATTTGCAAACCTTTACTAAAAATTTAAGGAAGATGAGAAGGAGGAGAAAGAGAAAGAGGAGGAAGAAGAGAAAGGCGAGAAGGAGGAAAAACTTTCCACGAGAAGGATAGATTAAGTAAGAAAATGTTTTGAGTAAATAGGATAGTGTTACAAGACCAGTAGGATAGGCTAAGTATCTGTGTTTGCTATGAGAGCACGTGGTTCTGCGATGCACTTGTCTACGAAGTCGGTAAAGAAAAGGATCTGCATGCAGATAAGGATAAATAAAAAAAGGCAGAGTATTAGTCAAACAGCGACAGCTAAAACGAGAATCAAACGTGTTATTAAACTAAAAATGTATTAAATGAAAGTTACTCTAAATAAACATGCAATGTTATAAATAAAACTAAACTCCTGCTTTGCCATCGCTGCTTGCAAAACAAGAAAATTTTATTACCATGCATAAGTTAGCAAAACTAAAGAAACTATTTCTAACAAAGGCTCTGGTTTCTTTTTGAAAAAAGTTTGTATACATTTACATCAGGCACCAGTCAGGACGGCCTGAGGGGATTTGTAGCCAACAGGTCACCCCGAACGTCATCGAATTAGTGACAAGCGAGACTAGAAATCTGATTTAGAACATCTAGCTCAGGGTTTACTTTACGATCCAGCATTTTAACAGTTTGTAAAATACGCGTATTTCTTCAGCTAACTCTTCCTCAAATAGATCATTCGTACTAAGCTAGGGCCAATGCAACTGCACATTTAAAAAATAGGTTTTACTTGTCAAATTAACATTAGCAAGACAAATTATTCGTGATAAACATTTCTAATATTAGTGTAGAGTTTTTGAGGTCAATAAGTTTAAAGTTGTTCGTTATTTTCAAATTTGTGATTAGGTTCTTTAGCATCGTGAAAAAAAAGCATTTTTTAAAGTTTGTTTTGGATCAAAATTGGAAGAAACAGCTTTTGCCTTGTTTAATAAATTTCAATTAAGTGGTCGAAGCCAACTATGAATAGAATCAACGCCAGTTTAGATTTCAACTGATGGATTAGGTTCGTCTTCGATTTTTTCTAGAGCATCTAAAATATCAGAATATTTTTGTACAACTAGTCGAATCGCATCAATTCTCGAACGACATTTAGTAGTGAAAATAGAATGTAAGAACAGTTGTGCAGTTGTTTGTAAAATTTTCCAGCAAGATGGACTAAATACAAATAACTTATATAAACTTTAAATATTCCCAAAATACGACTTAACCTCAGGGCTTGTTTCTATAGTATGTACACCACAAAGATTTTTTCTTCGCACTTCTAAATTTTCCCGACATATAAGAAGCGTTATCATACGCTTGGCCTGTACAATGCTCTACGTTCAAATCAAGATTTTTTAAAACCCTGTAATTTAATATACCACAAGCCTCATCGATTTTTTGATCAAAATTTGAGAGATGAATTAATATTTCGAAGACATCCCAGAATCCTTTTTTTTGATGGACACATCTCAGAACAAAAACAAGTTGTTTTTTAGGAGACACATCTGGTGTCCTATCAACTATA
The DNA here is from genome assembly GCA_035610365.1 of Aquatica leii. Taxonomy (NCBI): domain Eukaryota; kingdom Metazoa; phylum Arthropoda; class Insecta; order Coleoptera; family Lampyridae; genus Aquatica; species Aquatica leii. The sequence goes on along the minus strand of CM069434.1, from coordinate 18,168,629 downwards.
ATGCCATAATACAAGGATTTCCTTACTGGTTTTGTAACGTCCCGTTAGAATTCATTACATTAAAATTCAATTTTACATTCATTTATTTTTTGCAACTAATATTGCACGTAAATTTATTCAGTTTGACAACAGTGGCAACGTCGCGTTGTTTCAAATCTACCTGAGTTGTAGCTGAAACTGGCATTTCCGTTTGAACAATCTTGGCGTGCGTGTCGTAGTGATGCGGGGAAGTCAAATTTTCTTGATTATGGCGTAAAAACCCATGCAATTTAATTTTTATTCATTCCATCTAATTATTGTGACTTCACAATATTGCGCAATAGTTAGACAAAGGAAATTATTTTGAAGACCGTTGCTAAGTGTAAACGAAGCGTGAGGTTTTTTTCTTTTGGATCTTTTTATTTTCTGGTATTTCGTTTATTGGATTTTTTATTCTGGATCTTTTACTTTGGTTTTGTCGTTTAATTAATGGATTATGAGTTATTGAAGTTTATTATACATTGGTATTTATTCCTGTTGAAGAATTTTATCACAAGAACAAAGTATGTGCTAAAAATAGAAGATATCCGATAACGTTATATTAAACATGGTGAGTCAACTAAAATTAAGATACTGCATTTTATCTTCAAATAATTAAATTGTGTTATTAAAACTTTTCACTCATAACGAATCAAACGTTCACGACATTTGCATTTAATCAACGATTTAATATTAATTACTGATTAGATGTAAGATTTTACGCTTTTTATTCATCACCGATTTAAAAGGTGATTGGCGTCCAAATATTTTATTTTAAATACTGTTTTATTCTAAATATGTTTAATTCAAATATTGTTCATTGTTCTCTGATGTAAATAGTATGTTAAGTATAGTTAATAAATTAACGGAGTTCACGTCTTTGTAATTATTTCCATTCAAACCCATCACCCAGAGGTCTGTGCTTACGATTGCTTGCCGTGGTCAAATTATTATTTTGCATTCATTAAATGTATTTTTACTTTTTATTATACGTTCTTTATTCCGTCACAGTATTTTTTATTACAGTTTAAGTATGTTTTTGAACACTTCGTCACTACATAACTTCAAAAATTCATTTGGTGTTTACCAAAAAAAATATTGAGCTTTTACTCTCTTTCCAGTTTTCTTGGAGTGTTATTTTCCGATGTTTTAAAGTTCACAGAAATATGCCATAGTCATGTGTATCTACAGTGGAATGGCTTCCTCTAAATGGTATATTTCTTTCGGCCACAAATAAAATAACGTCTACTACAGCTGACACAATAATTCACCATTTAATCTCTTTTTCTCTTATAACTTTCGACAAAAACTCGTAAATTGCCGACTTTTCTTTCGTTAAAGTGCTTAAATGCTTTTTCCACTGTACATAGCAATTTATATAGTCAGCATTTGATTTGTGTCTTTTAATTTTTATGTAGATATTTTTTGAATTATTTTTCGTCCTACTGTAAATGAAATTTAACTTGTTTTTTATCAGTCTTTACAGAAAAGCAACAATAAAAGCACAACAATGCCAAAACTTGCTCACTCTATATCATCCAACCCCAGTCAGCAATTTCACCATGGATTAATTTTCTTGAAAAGACTGACATTGGAAACAGTCTTCCACTAATGTCACGAGTTATTAAGACTGCCTTAAAAGGCGTTTACTTAAGAAGAATAGCATCTACTAACTTATTGCTTAAGTGCTCTAACTTGCTGGATCATTACAAATAATAGAATTTTCCGCAACGATATTAGAATTAGAGCACTTTAATTGCTCTCAATCATTTTTCTTGCTTGCGGATAGTTCTATTTTAAACTTATTTTTAATGCTTGTGTGAATTTATTCAAATGCTTCCAACGTTATTTTACTCCGTTCCTCTTTTCCTGTTTCTCGTTTTTCTCTTTTCTCGAAACTTAATGCGTGGTACGCTTCATTTTCTAAAATTGAAAATATATCTCTCTACTTTAAATGTGGCGCTGATGCTAGAATTCAACAATCAACATATGACTGACTTCTAAACATCGGAAGAAAAGAATTTGACTTCTGCTCTACACGGCTGGGCATGTAGCCAACACAAAATAAGCAAAATATTGCTAATTCTAGACGTAAACATAGATACTTAATTACAGGATATCGAGTAGGTACCTATTTTTTGCGATCAACATTATTAGGCATTTTCTTACCATAGCTAAAAAAACACACACAAAAAAAAATCATTTTTTTGCGTTGTTTAGGGCTTTTTAAAAATGAGGGCTTAAGACACTTTGTCCCAGTTGCCTTCCTCTCCTTTCTCGGCGGCTCTGTCAGTGGTGGTTGCACGCAGTTTTTGTTTTTGGTTTAGCTACGATTTTTTTTTACTTTTTTTTTCTCATTTAGTATAATTAACATTGTATGATGTGGAATATAGATGTAAACCGTTTGGTCGAAGTAGAACTTTAATATGACTTTGAAAGTTTGCGTAAGGCAGTTCAGAGAGTGCTGCACGTCAAAGCAGTTAATACTTTGGGTTAAAAACGATTTGTGACGTTGTGGGTTTATATTCAGCGGCGATGTTCTTTAATAATTGCTAGGGAGCCTAAAAAGATTAGATGTTGTCGTAACAACTTTTGAAAGATGAGGTTGAGGAGAAGATTAAGAAGTCAAAAAAGTTCACTTTTATTGAATTCTTTAAGGAAACAACGTCTACTACTAAATCTTTTAGCACTCAACAAGTTGATGAACCTGACTCACTTTCTGATTTAGATTTGAATCCTATACAACTACACCTCGTAGTTATAATTCTATTCATAGACTGAATTTTTTCTTTTCTGGTAAAGGTAATTATTATATTTTCTTATACATGTCGACGAGTTGAGAAAAACTCGGAATATTACTCAATCATAATTATTTCCTTTCGCTTCGGAGTTGTCCGGTAAGGCGCTTACATCAGTCACTTGACAGGATGTTGTTGCTTTGTTAAACACGGAATTCTTGCAAAAGTTAGCACTATGCGTCCTACTGAAACAATTGGTATTTATGTTGCAGTAATGCAGGTTTTATACCAGCGACTATTATAGTTAGAAAAATGTGAATTCTTGCTCATATTTGTCATGATAACGGTCTTAATTTTGATGTTGAAATCTTTGGTCATTTGTTTCGTTCCTCCTTAGATTCTAGTGCTTCACGCACTATTTCTTCTTCAGATTATACTAGTCTTTTTTTACTTCTTTGTTTTAGTTTAGTAACTTTTGTAGGGTATTCGGATTTATAACGTTACGTATTACTATTGAATATTAAACGCACATTTTAGACGTTTTGATTGTTTCTTCGGTAGCTCAATTTTTAATTCTAGGTATTGATTGTTGGTAAATGATGAGTTTCGTGCTCAATCTTTATGATAGCAAATGGTCCTTTAGTGACTTTTTGGTATGTCCTTTAAGGGAAAATCATTTATACCGTACGTTCAAATTTATCTCTGGCTCAACAGTTTTTTTTTCAGTCGCTTATTGATAAAGTTGCTTCTTTTTCACCGGCAGTTTTAGTACAATATCATATAAGAACATTAGCGGAACATAGCTTTACAACAAATTACTAACCAAGAACTAAACAGTATGTTGAAGCTAGAAGTTTTTAAACTTTTGAATAGTTCTTGGTCTAGCGAAGTAATAACATTCTGTTGAACTTTAATTGTTTATTATTTTGAAATGAATATACACAACGTTTCGATTGCTGTGGTATCTGCAATCGTCATCAGGTGAATACTGTAATAATGACGATTGCAGATACCACAGCAATCGAAACGTTGTGTATATTCATTTCAAAATAATAAACAATGAAGGTTCAGCAGAATGTTATTACTTCGCATCAAGCAACATTGTTTAATACATTCAAACAATTCTTGGTCTAGGTTTTGCATTGATTTCCGTAAAGTTAACTCAGCTACTCAGAAAGATGCTTATCCTCTTACTTATATTTCTTCCATTTTAGATTGTCTTTGTGATGCATGTTTCTTGTCTTTTTTAGATATTTGTTCAACTTACAGATTCCATTTTCAAAAGATTCCAAAACTGTTACTGCGTTTACAGTACTGCAACAAGGTCTCTTCCAATTCACTCAAATGCCGTTCGTGATTCATAAGGCGCTATGTTTGATCGATCGGGTTGTTGGAATCGACTTAGAACGTTTCTATTTCGCCTACCTTAACGACATTATTATTGTTACTCAAATTTTGGACAAACATGTAGATTTTCGTTCTAAAGTCTGTGATTGGTTAAGTCAGGCTGGTTTGACATTACGTCCAGAAAAATGTCACTGTCGTTAGGAATTATAGTATCTAGGCGACGTAGTAAATAATAAACGGCTTTTAGCTGATTCAGATAAAGTCTCTGCAATTCTAGCAACTCTTGTTCCTTTTAAAGTTAGAAATGTTTGTCGCCTTATTGGAATGACAAGTTAGTGCCGTCAGATTACTTCAAATTTTTCGTCTCTTACCTCACCTTTATCTAATCTTACGAAAAAATATACTTTTTTTGTGTCGTTGTTGAATTGTCAAAAACCCTTGTCTCTTAAACATCATTTAGTTACTGCTCTAATTTTGTCCCTTCTAGAGTTTCCAGTTTCGTTTACGATACAAACAGATGCGTCAGATTTTGGTCTTAGTGCTATTTTTAGTCAAACCACCGCTGATAAAGAGAAAGTAGTAGATTATGATAATAATGATGATATTTTTAGGCTTAATAAAATTTATAATTAAACTTAAACTTAATGTCGAGGTGTACAACAAGTAAAAAACGAATAAATTTTGGCTACTTAAATTTTAATTAAAAAAATGTAATTTACAACCTGTTGACTATCATCACGCCCTTAAAATGCTTTTAAAATTACATTTGCTTATTTACTAAAGATGTTACCGTAAAATTGCCTGTAAAACATAAAAAGATGCTTGGTTTAGTTCAGTGAGATGGACGTGGATGATGCGATAATTACAATTGGTAAATTTTTGAACGTCAAAGAGAAAAACTCAAAAGAAAATTAAATAAAGACGAAATTGGTACGGCACCAAATAAAGAATCGATGTTTGATAGCTTCTAAGTCTTTACTTATCAAGACACCCGCCCGTTAGCTTCAACTGTCACGGGACTTACCTTTAAGAATTAACGACATGAAATCTAATAATTATACTTAAACATAACAAAAAAAATACTACAAAAAAATAAGATTTCATAGGTTAAATGAATCAGACAATAATATTAAAAACATACATAAAGAATCTAATGATCTTAACGGTATAAGTGAAACTGGCACTCATTATTGTTCAAAGCGGTGGAGTAGGTCTGACGGTTTACACCTTTTTAATCGCGACTGTACGTGATTGTCACGACATACTAATTCTTATACTAATGATGTTGGGATGAGCCCTGATGCAGACACTACACCGCGCACTATATTTTTGAATTTTGTCGCTAGCCGTAGAAATTTCAAGGTCGTATTATATTGTTTCATTTGGGACGTACCATGAACCGTGTACTTTGGCTCAAAGTACCTTTGAATAAAACCTGCGTATGATTTAGATGTTAGATATACTAAATATGCCCTAGAGTTGGATGCCGTAAGTCAAAATAAGTTTTAATCTGGATTTATATAGCGTTAATCTTCTTTCTAGCAAAAGCTGATAATTGCGCTTTATCGGCCAGTACATTTTCTAAGACTCCAGTTCAAACTGTTTGCGCTTGGTTCATATATAGGTTTTCCAAGTTAACTTTTTGTTCATGTAAATGCACATATGCTTTGCGCTATCCGCCTGAGAGATTTGGTAATTATTAAATATCACCGGTAGACAGGTTTTTATTCTTATGGCATAAGTTACCTGCACTGATTTGGTTTCGTTGATTTGGATATGCCATTTGGTGCACCATTGATGTATTTCATCGAGACGTGTTTGTAGGGGCTGGGAAGTCTGGATCGGGTCAGTATGCGATGTAAATACGGTCGTGTCATCAATTTAGGTTTGTCGGAAAGTCCGTCGTAAAAATTACGTACAATATTGGGCCTAATACACTGTCCGGGAAAACTCTTAAGTTGACCGAGCACTGCTATGTCTAACCATGAATTGTCTATTCGAGAGGTAAGATTTCAAAATAGTCTAGTGTTAAAAGTGTCTTAATTTTAAAAATTCACAGATATCGCAAATCTTGCAATTATCAGAAGGTGTTGAAAACAAACACAATATTACCTACATAATATAATGAACAACGTTTATTACAATTGTCAAACATAAAAATGAATACATAAATAATGAAAAAATAAAAAAACACAAATAACTAGTTTTCTAGGTACATATTAAACCAGAATAGCGTCGTATGATAATTCACCAATAGTTTATATTTAACATTTGTCCATGAAATGCCTGAGAATTGTTTCCCATAACCTCTTCATCGCTGGAAGATGATGAATCAGCAACACCAATAACTTATAGAAAATTTCTTGTCATAACAAATTATGAGCAAGACCGTTTATTATCAAGAATTGCTGCCCGCTGATAAAACATAGCTTCCAGTGACATATCTAAAGAGGAACCCGATCGCGTTATCTTAAATCCATGCACTCGAACAAACATCATAGCATGTAAATAGACCGGCGTCACTCATTTTTTCTATTTTTGTAGTTCAATTATTATATTATTATTCAATTATCTCTCCAAGAGGAACGGAAATTGTGCTCGGCATTGAATTAGTATTAAAAACTCTAAATCCAAACGCTCTCTGCTGTTGTTTCCCATTTATAGCTTTAGTAGTATGTATTAGCTTATTAGTGCAAAATGATTGCAAACTGGAGGGTACATATTTTATAGAAAATTTTTCTAGAGAAGCACAGCAATGGGTATTTGGGCTGTGTTGGTAACGCTTAGCTTTTCTTTTCCAAGTGATGTACGGCAAGGAACACAAAGCAAGCAACAAAATCTCAAAACATCAAACTTTATTTGACACAAAATATTTTCAAAAGAAAAAGTCACTTTCGCAAAGCTCAAATAATAATATTGCGCTCACAAGCATGTTATGCGATGTTGACGAAAAGTCATCTAAACAACTATTCATGATACCACCTTCGAATGATACACTATCTGGCCGCATAAAAGATCTCTTGGATAACATAAAACCTGAGCTATCTTCTCGTTTAAAATCTTGTGAGTTTTCTCTACAAATGGACAAATCCACTGATGAAGCAGGACTAGCAGTATTGTCACTGTATAATTCACCGTCAGCTGTCAAAAATTTACCATTTCCTCTTAAAACTGTTCTTGACGAGTAATAATCTTTATAAAGCCTCGGCCTTTAAATATGCGGTTATTTAAGATATTTAGTTAGTTAATTAATTAGTTAAAAATATATACTGTGGCTTCGCCAAACTAATTTTAAGTTGTAAGAGTTCTACGCCTAAAAAAATTTGAGAAACGCTGGTTTAAAGGTTTTTCTGGTTTTGAAATTAGAATTGTAATTGCTACTTTCTATGAATCAGAAAAGCGGCGGAAGCGTAATACGGTTTTGATAAGAAAGGGTTGATGGCCTTTTTAAGGCAGCTGTTTAAGGATATGGGCAGTAATTAAATCATAGCCTGGTGCTTACTGCAGGTTTAAGTTTGTATAAATGGTGGTTTCTACCTGGGTGATTTTGAAGAGTTTGATTCTGAAGCTCATTTGATACGGGGTTTCTAAAAAGTTGTCGAAAAATAATTAAAAATTTACTTCGCTTTACGTAGCGTAAATGACGATTAACTTAATTAAAAAAAATTAAATTTGAATCGTAAACTATAATCTAATAATTTGCGTACTAACGTTCGTAAAATTAAATTAGTACATTCCTATTTAAAATAAACTTAATGTGATTTAAAAGCATTTATTTAAGATACATTTAAAAAACTAAAAATTATATTATAATATAAATTGCGATTTTCCAAGTTTTTTGGTCACACTTACAATTAACGATAAATAATAAATACTTTGTGTTTAGACGATTTTTAGAGCTGGACCTCGAAAACAGTGTTAATTTAGCGAGCGGTTTACCTTTAGGTGACAGGTTAAACGATTGCAGGAAAAGCGACTTTTAAGTAATCGCCGGTGGTAAAAACGTTTAACTCTTCTTAAATCGCAAGATTGCAGAATTGGGGTTATACCAACAATACGAGAAACCTACGACACAAAAACATTGTTTAACCATGTACTTAACAAAACCGTAAATTTCCTGTTTGTTGTTTTAGCTGTTGTTGTTAAATAGAATATTTTTAGAAGGTGATTTTAGTTTTGTGAGCAGTAATCAGTAAAAAAAATTTACAAACAAGACTTAAGAGTACTGAACGTTTTGATATACTGTAAGTTTTTTAATTTAACCAATTTTCAAATTCTTGAATTTCACATCTAACACAATAAATATGAGTAATAAACACATCCCAAAATATTTATTTACACGAAATTACTTTTTGATATCAAACAAATTCGACTTAAACCTATTGCATTCTACGTCAATATTATATGACGTTGACTTTAAAAAGTAATTTTGTGTAAATACATATTTTGAGATGTGTTTATTAGAATTTAATTTTTTTGTTTTTTTGCTATTTAAAAGTGAGCTTAATTTTTTTTAAATAATAGAAAAGCAAATTTTTGACTTATCATTTAAGATCAAAATCATTGTCAACATTACTAATGATACAACAAAATTCAAATCTGTAGGTTTGTTACGATTTTAACATTCACTTTAATTATAAATAATATACTATTACACAAATAAAATGTTTCAATTTTGTATTGATTTTTTTTTAAGAATTCATACTTTACTTTAAAATATAAAAATGTTTGAACGATATATTTTATATTAGCATTTATGTGGTCACATTTATTCATTTTGATTTATGGTCTGTTATAATTACTTTTCTATGTTTCTTTATTTACAAAATTAATAGTGTTGTAAAGCTAATTAAGAAACGTCTTTTCTACATTTACCATTTAAAAAAAAAAGTCTTGTTTCAACGTTATTATGAATTAAATAACACACGACACAAGCATTATTTATAATGTCAGTTAATTTCCTTTACTTTATTACTACTTAACACGTATACTGCTAATCAGAAGCTGCAAATAATTAAACGATTTTATGGAGGTCACTCTATAAATTAAGAACGCGGTTTCTTTGGTACTTTGAATTATGATTGCATGTAATGTTTCATTCAGTATTTCTACTGCAACTAAATAAAGCATGTTTCTTTGTCAAAGTGTAATAAATTTTTTGTCTAAAAAGATAGTCCGTGTCTGCATAAAAACATATGTCGTAAATCGCACTGCATAATCAACAAAATAATACACTTAAAAGAAAGACAAACAAAATTGACTTAAACAATCTATTTCAATTTATAACTTATTTCAAATAATTTTTATAGACAAATTTTTGTAGAAATATAATTTTTATTAACAATTAACAATTTTGTGTCGATGTGGTATTATAAAACTTACAGTTTGGTATTTATTCAATTTTCTGCTTAAATTTTATAGACAAGAATTTACAGCATGACAATTAAATTGGTACAAACAAGACAAAACTGGTTTTTAAAAATTTTTAGTCTAGTTTTCTAAGCTTGGTAGAAAATTGACAAATATGTGCTTTTTGTAATTAACTTTGTAGTTTCTAGTTTATGTTGCGAAACTTAGTTTCACACTGTGCTTTTAGTACAGAGACTTTATTAAAAAGAGTTTCTCACGTGACATATGACGCCTACGTCAACTTTGCTTTAGGTTGGTAGTGTTACCATTTAGTAACGTTCTCAAAAAACCATTCTGACGTTTGTTTACATCGGGTGCCATATACTTTTCTCGTTTTGTTTATTCCCTATTTTCATATTTTAAAACAATTATTATCGTAATTATTCAGCAATATTTGTGTTTTCTGTAGGTAACTACTGTATAACACCTGTAATTTTAAGGTTATCTATTTTTTATAACATTTTACAAAGTTTACTCTTGGACAAAACACCGTTATTGTAATGATGCAAAATTATCTGCGGCAACAAGTATAAACTATTTTTAATTTATAAGCACACAATTTTTAGGCTTGTCAGTAAGAACTTGTCACAAAGCATTAAAAAAAAACAATATTGCAGAGTGTACATTTTTGTTAATGATGTAATCAACTTTTAAATAACGTACTTGGGCAACTTAAAATCTCAAATACTTTTATGGAAACTACAATTACAGCATTGGAAAGTTGATGTATGAATGAATCAGTGAGATTAAAAACAGTATAAGTCCAAAAACGTTATTTTGAGTAAATCGAAAAAAACCGTTTTACGCCTAAAGGACTTTAGATACAGTTGTGAGATCTACAGAGCAATAATAGATCCCAGTGTTACTTATCATTTCGTGTGAAAAAACTGTGAAGAAAAACATTGGTTTTTGCGTAGCACAAAAAAATAAGTCATGGACTTGTATTGTTATTCCACTCAACTACAAGAATTGGGGTAAAATAAGTTGAGTTTTATATTTTTAACATTTTTTAAGTCGACACAACACTTTATTTGCTAAAATGAACATTCTGGGATAGCAAAATTATAGAACTAAAGGAACATCAACATTCTCAGAAAACAAAAATATAAGAAAAATACAATTGACACTTTTAACTTTGATTAAATATCGTTTTCAAGTTCTTGGCTGGTTGTCTTCCACGAAGTGATGTGATAGTAGAACTCTAGGTCTTCTCCAGTTATGTATTGCATTACTTTCTTTATGTCTATAATTTTTTGGATGTTTATTGGTACCGGTTCATGATAGGCCTGTTCTACTGGAAGACAGGGACTTGTATTATTTGGCTTAAGAAGTTTGAAAGTAAAGGAAGCTAGGCCACCTATGTATTCCCAAGTTGACACGTAACCAGGAGTGTCACTTTCATACAAAAATTGTCTGTAACTTGATACAGTGAAGGTTTCTGTTCTTGGAGGGTTAATTTTATGAATCCAGTTCGCCTGAATAGCATGAGGTCTGATGCAGGCCTCGTAAATTCCTTGGCAATGGTCCTGCTAGAAGCAGGGTATTTAAACGTTGAATTCTAAAATGTGATACAGCATACAGGCTCATGAACGCTTGTTTACACACCGGTATTCGATTGTTATGATGCATTACGAAATAAACAAAATTTGTACTTCTTTGCTTAGCACTTTCAGTAAGCCTCTTTCTACGTCTTTCGATCGATTTTATTTCCATAAGTCCTTGCGGGAACGTATCTTGTAGATTTTTGGATGTATCCGTATACAACTTTGACAATATTTGGACTTTATCTTGTTCACATAGACTATCCATGCATTTCCGTTTACATCTAAAATTTATTATTTCATATTAAAACACTTGAAAAAAAATATTTTGTAGGGACACTTACGTGCATGGAGGCCCAACTTTCTTTCCTGGAACCGTTACGCCTTTCATTGTGACATATTCACGGCCTTCTTGTCTCGCTAATTTTCGTTTATTTACTTTCCAATCACATGAGTTTCTTCTCCTTTTCTTACTACTATTAGTAGACGCTTCGTCAGCGGAACTAGCACTATTATTGTCAGACATAATTTTCCAAATCTACACCGTTTATTTTATACAATATCACACAACTACTAACATAAACTAACCTCAACACAGGTATTCACTCTATGGCTACAATGTAGACAATGTGTAAACTATGCCTCTAACGGAAATGCAATCGACTGGGCACGCGCATCCGATGTTGCGATTAAAAACAGTACAAGTCGCGGACTTGTACTGTTTTTCTGCTCATCGCTGGCAAGACCGTGCTTTCACATCGCAGCACGCAGTGTTGAGCATGTGCTTCTTATACTCATTCGATGGAAATACGAATTTTAAAGCGATTGGCTATCCTAACTCAAAACGCCAAATTTTGGACTTATACTGTTTTTAATCTCACCGATTCTATTGCAATGTTAAGGAGAAAGATAATCGGTGGAAGATTTTTTCACAATACTGTAAACGTTGGACGTTATCTTGATATTTTAAAGCAATTTCTTAAGCAGTTAAGTGACAAACAAATTTCAATTAACTTACTTTCAGCCAGACAATGCAAGTGCTTACATTAAGTGAAAGAAAGAAAGATTCGGCCACGGGGAGCATTTATCCAAGCTATTTATTTTAAAAATTATTTAAATTATTAAAAAAAAATTTAAAAAGCCGTCCAAAAGTAAGAATTTATAGGTACTTGGTAACCTAGGCAGCCTTTACATTTGGTATGTATTTGACTCCGTAGATGTATCAAACTTTAATTTTTTTTGTTTTTGATATTCATCGAAAACAAATTTTAAAAACCAATAAAAACCAAATAGATGAAAATAGCATCAAACAAGCAATTATTGGGTATTTTAATAGTACTTACTTAGAGAAAGAGACTGCTAGAGTCTACGTTATAAAAAGGTCGCCATCAAATAAAAAAATTTTTACAAAAAAGTTTGAATGATTCTAAATAAATATGCAAATAGAAAAGTATTTAGATTGCTGTGACGTCGAAAAGTTTTGACAACGTAGTTCTATTAACGAAGCTTTTATTTTTGATTATTCACACGCACCATGCAAGTATTAAGCATAGAAGTCTTTATTCGGGTAAGCGATGTTTCCTGTTTTTGAAATTTAATTTAATTCTTTTGTCGTTAACGGGTTTCTGGTTCATATAATGGAAAAAAATTTATTATGACTTCACGTCGTTTGCGTTGAAGATATCGGAACTTTCGGGTATTGGATAAAATTCTAACCGTATTAGAAAACCCACTTAATGCAATAATATAATTAATTTGAAGAAAACTCGTCGCATTTGATTTGTTTTTAGGAATCGTAAGAGCTAAAAAAAGATACTTGTGATAACACCGTATGTACGACTTTATTTTTTTCAGCAAAATTTTAGGTATTTTCGAATAAAACTAAATTGTAACTATTATAAGTCTACTTTAATTCTTTGTATTTACGTTGTCAGTCGATTGCACGTACGACTAGACATTATATAATGCAGTAGGTTATTGTCACAATTAACTATAACATTGAGATTTTCATATTTGTGTTTGTGTTTACAAATGTAAATTTATTTCTTTTCGGAGTGTAAAAGTTAGATCGACAAATTTAATTTACTGTGCGACGTGTTGCCCAACCGAAGCAGGTTATTTCAAGCACTATTGTCTGTGATATTGACCTACTTTCTAGCTTTTGGACTAACCTATGTAAAGGTACCTTCTCTTCTCTACAAACTTTTTTGTCTGTGATAAAATAAATATACTCTTTGTTACAACTTCTGTTTTGTGATTTGTTCTCTTGCAGTTTTGGGTACATTTAAACGGTGTTTTCCATCTTGATATTTTATCCTGTTGAGGCTTTTTTAAATTGTTTTATAATTTAGCAACACGAAACTTACGACATAAACTTTGAATTAAGTTCCCGCGACAAAAGGTACTAGAACATTAACAATTGATTCCGGACAAAATACTTAATTTTGATGAAACTGGAGTAACAACTGTAAGAAAACCAATAAAATTTGTATTTACTATAGATAAAAAACTATTTTTGCAACCTGCATCGTCTACGAAAGAAGAATTGGTGATGTTTGTTGGAATCATTAGTGCATCTAGACAAAGTCTGCCTCCTGTTTATATTTTTCCTAAGGTTAGAATTGTAGAAGATTTATTGTTTTTTACGTGCATACATTTCAAAATGTACTACCCTGTACCCTGTATATTCTTGTTACTCTTCCATTTCTCGACGCCATTTATCGAACAACGTTGGTCCCTTCCGGTCAAGATAACGAAAAGTCGTCCTTTTATTTTCACGTCGTTCGCTACTTAAATATATGCCTGCTTGAAATAAAATTTGATTTCTTAAAACACCCACGTGTTGCTACACATATATCATAAAAACATCTATAATTAGTTAATTTATCCAACACAGTGTCTTCTATTCTTTTTCGGATTAAAGATAATTTCCGTGTTGTTTCCTTAGCGCCACGTGCTACCTCCCAAATGTGTTTCTTTTGTCGATACAAGTTTAAACATAGACAATGGAAAAGATTTAAAGGGAAGCATTGCATACGATACGTTTCGGTTTTCCTACCTTTCATAAATGTTACTTTTTACCTGTTGTAGAGTTTGTGAGTCATCTGGTAGACACAATTATTTTCAGGTAGTTTAATTACAGGAAACCAGTAAGAAAACGTTTTTTGAAAGTAAAACTGGATTTTGGTAAGTCAATAAGCTACGGTGCTGAATCATATTTACTAATTGCGTCAAAACGTTTAAAATGATTTGCTTCTTATTACTATTAGTCAATTAATTTAAGTTAAATTGCTATCGCATGCTGATTACGTCAACTGTCAATTATTATTGTTAATGTAATATACTTACAAAGATTTTTGTATGTCCTGGCTGTTACACTTACGATTGGAGTGTATTGTGAGTTGCCGATACCTCTGGTGTTTTAGAACCAACGTATACTCAAACTAAATTTACTTTACTGTTATGCTATCGAATCACTAATTGTTATTGATTCTAATTTTAATCTCTAAGTTATCCTTCTAAAGTAATTAAAGTACAATTAATGTTAACGATTTGGTGTCTTTTTTCGATTTCTCCAGCTTTACAATCCTTAACAATTTAATATAAGCTTTGGACCTCCTGTGCTGAACTAGCAGGAACTATATCTGCAAAACGAGATCTGACGCCCAGTAAAATAAACTTATCACTTGAACCTCCCTTCTCTCCGATAGGTATTGTTTTTATTCCTACAACGAGTTAACCGTGCAGGGTTCATGAATTACTAGAAGCTTGTAACATGGTGATGTTCTAGTTTTAAGTCTGGCTCTGGGAAACAAGTCTGACTAGATGACTGCCTAATTATTTCATTTTGTCTTAAAGCATGTAGTAAAACATACGCACTGCTCTCGGAATGATCGGATTCTCTTATATGTTGACAACCACGAGTCACATGTTAGTCTTAGCGGCGTCAAATACTGCATAGGAAATAAAATTGTCTTACTAAATTTTGCTCGCTATACAACTTATCAAATGCAGCCATCAGATGTCGGAGTTTTTAGGTCTTATAAAAATTGTATTAAATGACTGGATGGTGTCAAATTTCGACAAAACAATAAGAGTCAGAAATATTTCCGATCTAACCCAGCGTGCATATTATAATTACTTTTAAAAAACTGGAATATGACCAACCCTTGCCTAAAGAAAATGAAGACAATTTCAACAATAACATGGTACATGAATTTATAGAGAATAAAAATAACTAGAATGATAGACAACAAAAAAAGAAAAGAATTATCTAATAATATAGAAAAATATAATAAAGGTCTAAGTCAAAAAAAACAAGATAAATATTTTAAGTGACATACAAACTTACCAAATTACCCCATTTTACAGTGATTATCATAAACCAAATAACACCATGAATCATATCAAAATAATACCAGAATCAATTAACCCCTTTCCCTAAAGAAATTAAAAAACAAAACAAAAGCAAACGGACACCAAGTTTTTTGAATATTTACACTGACACTGCAGAAAAAAAAAGCTTGGAAGAACTGAGCAAGAAAAATGACTAGAAACAGAAGGTCTGTAAAAGAAATGTTTTAATATAATATGAAAAAACAAGGAAAAGACGCAATCAAAGAAGAGACGTAGTATGGAAGACAAATCGGATTTATCATTTACAGAAAGCGCTGCATTGTTCCTCTATGATATCTCTAATGAAGATTTGAGTAACGACTTAGAAGATATTGAAGAAGCTCGTAAAAAATCTGTATAATGGGGATTTTGTATTAGTAACATTTAAAGTTAACTAAACTGAAAGAGACTATCAATAACGTTTTATTTCTTAGTCATTGATGACATAAGTAAAATTAAGACATTAAAAGTCTTTCTAAAAACTGAGACTACAACAACGGCATCGTATTTTCACTTTTGTTATAATTTTAGTAGTTTGATCAAGGGCTAGTTTGTTACGGTTTTGATATGTACTCTGTGAAGTAATTATCAGAAAATAAACTTTTTTTGTCACTTTGTGTTTTATTTATTTATTTTTTTTTTGATAACAAGTTTTACAAAATAAATAAAATGACTAATAACATCTCTTCTATGCTTCTTAGGTATGAGAAGCATTTATTTAATTGCAACCAAATGTTAATGTATTTTTTGTAATTTTTATTAAACATATGAAACCAATGTTTCCAAAAAGCAACTACATTTTCAGTTCAAGTTTCACATGCAAACATATATTTGGTGGCCGGATGCTCCTCTCTCTCTATTACTTAAGCTACAATTGATTTTATTTAACAGTTTTACGATATGTTTAAGATATTGAAATTGATGAGCCTAGCTGTTTTTCAAAGTTTAAATAGAAGAGTTAACGCATGTATCAAAGCTGAAAAACAACATACCGAGCATCGATTATTTTAAATAAGTGTTATTACCTAATTTTATTTCAAACAAACAGGTATTGTTGTTAATGTGTTACTTTTCCTTCTCCTTAGACCAATTGTGTCATGTTCTTATACTTTATCTAAATTTATGCCAGATATTGTTTCCAACGTTTCATATATTTTTACCTTTAATGTAAAAAAAACTCTTTAGATCTTAAAGAAAAAATCACTAACACTATTGTACCATATAATTTTATTCTGATTTCGTTTGATGTAACCTCATTATTCACAAACATTTCAAAAGGTTTAATCATAGAACTAATGAGTAAATATTGACGTAAAATAACTTTTTACAACACGAGAAAGAATTTTTTGATATCAATGTTTTTTTGTACTGCGATGATTTTTCTCCTATCATTGTTAACCTAGCAATACCTGATTTTCTAAAGTCGATTACTAGCAACTTAAACTTCACTTTCCACTATAACATTTCAATTTTTAACAGTTACAATCCCACCTTACAATTCTCCATAGAAATAGAAAACAATAACCAAAATCCTTTCTTAGATATCTTCCTTATAAACAACTGTAATAATATCTTGTTTGATTTGTACTTTAAGACTATGGCATCAAATAAAATCATTAACTTTTTTTTTAAACATTTCCATGACCAAAAAATGAACATTAAATCTATTAAAAACGAAATTCTGCTAATAGTAGTTCACAATTCCACAAGAAAAATTTAAAAATCCTACAAAAATCCTTGTTAACAACAATTACCCGTCGTATTTAATCAGGTCTTAGTCACCCAATCACTAAAGTACTTAAAAACGGCCCCATCAATACAGCACTATACAATAATAATACTTTGTATAACAAATTCTATAAGATAAAATCACTGATTTAGAAAAATCGGGTCTCATCCATACAATTCATTGTAACGATTGTGATAAATATTGTATCGGCCAGACTAAAGAAAAACTAAAAAAACGAATTCATTCAAAATCACAAGTACGACTGCTATAGAAACAACAATACCGAGACCAAAAAACTGCGTTCAGTTGCAACACAATTTGAATTTGAAACAACCCTAAGATCTTATACTGCGAATCCAACTATAAAAAATGATATTTATCAACTTACTTAACTTATTTTTTAACTAATGTTCTAACTTAACTAACTTAATTACTACATTAATTAACTTAACTTAAAACTAGTGTTTTTGCGATTAAACTTTTATTAAAAAAATATTTAATTAATACTGTGAGTTATATAACATTGTTTTTGTTAGTCTTATCTATATTGACCAAACAAATAACATGTTTAGTTCCTTATCAAATATACTTTTCACCTTGTGCTAATTCCATCATAAAATATCGTAACGCCATGTTCATTCTTGTGATGTTATGTCGTGTTCTTAAATGTTTTCATAATATTGTTTTATTATGTCATTAATTTATCATTATTATTTATTTATTCTTTTACTCAGTGATTCTAATATTTTGTTGTTTACTCTTGTCAGTGTGTTTTCAGTTTTAAATTATAAAAACAAACTTTTACAATTAGTATTATCGGTTGGTCAATTTTTGTTTTTCTATTGACCTTTGCTTTTAATGATTGTTAGTTATTTATACACTGATGAAACGCTAATTATAAATATGGAACGTCGTAGATTAACTGAACTCGTTTTTTTTCTTGTTTTCTCCGATACAAAAGCATCGCTAATTTGATCGGTAACTCAAGTTACAAATTCTTATTTAGCAATTTTTGTTTTATTTTATACCAATCCAAACAATGTTGGTTGCCTAACATATGTGAAGTGAGAAAACTTATAAAAGCCTTGAATAATAAAAGTTGTGACAACAAATAATTGAAATATGTGTCTTACATTTAGCAAGAAAAAGTAATGTATAATTTGGGTTTAAGCACAAAAACTAAATGACAAAAACATATGTAAGATTTGTGGTTATTTAATAAAAGCAGAATTAGTCCTTTCACTTTCAGAATGCGCGTTTAGAGGGTATAGACTTTGTCTAATTTTCAACATTAATTTATAATTACTTCTTCTGAAGCTCTAGTACTTGAGCTTTAGATGTTACTTTTGTATGCTCTGTAATTATTTTTAGGTGTTTTGCAAAACAATTTGAACCACTTTTACATCGGTCTGTAATTCACAAATCGAGTTATAATTAGATGTTAAAATCAAATTTATCTTCAAATAATTTTTTGTTTTATATTAAATCAAATTATTAAGTTTTAGTTTCCTTAAATTTAAGCATCGTCTAAACCATACTAATGAAAAAAATCTTTAATAGATATTTAACAAATTAGTAATAACCAATTTGTTGTTAAAATTTATTTTTTGAATACAGTTAGAGGCAAATTAGTTTACATCGTAAATGTGCTATTATGTGTTTGTGTGGTATAATCATAGTGGAAACAGTGATTGGCAGAGTAATGATAGCTACTGAACAAAGCTTGTCAGCAGACAACGGGGTAAGCTATGCGTAGAAAGCCCTCAACAATTGATTAACTGTTTTCGCATCCATCCATCACTGCCTAAAACGATAGCTTTAAAATAGTTGGTAGGTACTAAAACCTATACAAAAATAACAACTTGAAAGCAAACATCGTTTGAAATTAGTTTGGTGACCTAGTAGCCTTTATTTTATTCATTATTTTTCAAATAAAAAAAAATAATTAGGTTTCTAAATTTTATTATTAATTACATAGTATATTTTTAAAAAACAAACAATAATGTTGCAGTAAAAACAATAAAAAAACGGTTTTATGTAATTATTAAAAAAATTAAATAAACAGTGCATATAATCCATTGCGCATAAAATTCTTTTATTCATTCTTAATTTTAAATTTAAAATCTTGTGTTTAATTGTAGTAGTAATGATAGTTACGTAGCTCATTTTTTGGTATAAAAAATATATTTGTAACAAAAATTGCATTAGTACAAAAATGTCAGTTTTTAGAACTTAGTAAAAATAGTTACAATCTTACGAGTAAAAGTTAATGTTAGTTTTTTTTTCTTAGTTTTTGATTGTTTTACACTGTAATAATTATTTTTGATTTATAGTACAATCTTATTATTTGCGTTGTGTACAGCTGTTAAAGAAGGAAACAAAAGATGTATAGTTAGGCCTTGTAAGATCACCATACTTGTTCGTTCCAAAAAAATTTTTTTTCTTTGCACTAATATCTATATGTTTTAATTGCTATAAATATATAATTAAAAAGCACTTGAGTCTGGTACCAACATATTTTTGATCAATTATTCGGGGATAATGTTTAGGTCAAAAGGTAGATAATTAAATTTTCAGAACGCAAAAGGTGAACTAAACGCAGAGAAAGTCTTTGATTTATTAGTTAGAACAACTTGACAGAATTTAGGTATATTTAAATTCTAAAGAAACTGTAAGATTATATTTTATAAAAATGCACATGTTTTCAATTATAATTATTATATAGAAACAAAATAATTACTAGTATTTAACTTTATTTTTCACTAATTTCTTGTTACGGTTATAACAGATCTTTGTAAATTTTTGATAATTGTGATTTTTGTTTTCTGTGAGTAGTACTTGTCTATGTTCTTCTTCGATCGCGTGAGTCTTTTAATAAGTTTCATTTTTGATGTTATATCTCTGAGTTATATCTTACTGTTTTCCAAAACAATCGTCACATTAATGATGACGTTTTATTATTATCACCTTATTTTAATAAGGTTAGGTGATGTAATTGACAAAGAGTAAAATAAATGGTTCTAAATATGTATATGCGGAAATGTACGGTTTACATAAATACTAATATTGTTATAATTATTTATTAATCAAAATTTTTATTGTCTGTACACTTCTCCAATGCTGAATTGACTTACAAAGCGAATATTGTTTAACACAATATAACAGCAAAATATTGAATTTTGTTTTATATTTTCTTCATTGTCATGTAATTTATATTTTATTACACTTGTATCATAATACTTGTATAAAAAATTAAAAAGCGTGTAAAATCTCAACATTAAAACACTGGAGTGCATTAAAATTGTTATTAAAACAATGACGTCATCATTTTTAAAGAAAGTTGTATTTGTAATTTACACATGTAATTAGTGAGATATAACAAACAGTACCTATATTTTTATTTTAAATAAATGTTAAATGTACATTTCTCATTATTTCACATGTAGATTCCAATAGTTTTCATTTTATTACTTGCTTTGGTTATTGCAGGATCCCCAGTATTAACTGACAATAATGACGTAGTAGTCGTCCTATTAACAATAACTCTAGTAAGGCACTTCCAAACTTTGAATTCGTTTACGATCGATTTTTTAATGTAACTAGCAGCAACCGTCAACGATCTTTAACCTACTTGACGCTTCATCTCATCTCTCCATTTGCTATAATCGTTGCAAGTATCCGCCTTAAAGTATGGCCTGTTTATCACGCAGAATCCAGAAGTTTCAAAAAATGTACTACAAGAGAAGTTAGAATTGCTTTCAATTGTTTTATGGGTTTGTTTGCTTTATTACATGCTTGGTCTATGTGTTTACTGAATGTTAATCCTTTCTCCAAGGTTATGCTTAGATACGTTATCATATTCTAAGGAGTAATTTTTTGGTTTTCAATCTTAAAGCTAACTTCTTTTACTCTCTTTGTTGTATTAAAAATTTTGCTGACGGTGTTCTGTGGTGCTATCTCAATTTTGTTATCTTTTATTTAGATGTATACTTCTTGCCACCTCTATATTAAATCTTTTCTAGTTCTTGCCGAAATGGCGATGTTTAGTTCGTCTCTTCTGGTGAGTTTAATCTCGACACTGTCGTATAATACGTTCCATGATGTGGTTTCAATAACTGAGCCTTGCTGTGTTCTTCCTTCTACCTCTATCTTTTATTCGTTATTTATTTTTATATATCCTTTGTTTAGATACGACTTTACTAAGTTAATTAGATAAATGCTAATACCTTTACTTTCAAAATCTATTTCGTCCAAAGTTGATATGCTGTAATGTCTTTTCTACCGCGTAAAGAGTTGTACATTTTTTCTGAATCCAAATTAAATTGGCTGTTCACATTCGTGTTTTTTGGTTTTTGAGTTAATATTAAATTAGTAATTTTTTTGCGAGACCGGAAATTCTATTTTTTCCAAATATTTGTTGAACAAATTTTTGAAAATTTCTACATTATTATCTATGAGGATTTTGATAATTTCTAGTGCGATTCTATAGGGTCTACGTGCTCTTCTTATTGTGATCGTTTTATTTGCTTCTAATATATCCTCGTTTTGGAATGATGTCAGTGCATGGATAATTAGAGTTCTCTAAAAATCTACGTCTCTTTTTTCCTTCTTTTAAATAGTGTCTTAAATATTTCTTTTTTTTATTTATGTATATTATGTGGTTTACAAAGTTGGTTTGTTGTCTGACTATTTGATAAGCGCTTCCAAAAATATTATTATTTAGGTCGTCGGATATTTGGTTCTATTTAATCTTTTTGCTTTCCTATAAGGAAAGTATAGAGATCGCAATTTAATAAAAAAAATTATTGCATAATTTTACATTTCAAGGTCTCTTGCATCAGAAAAATGTATTTTTGACAAAAAAATTTTGGGTGTCTGTGTGTGTGTCTGGGTATGTATCTGTGTGTAACATGTACCCACGATAACTCTCGAACCAAAAGTCCTAGTAACTTAAAATTTGGTATGGAGCAGGCTTTTTATATTCTCTCGGTTCTATTAATGGGTCTGATAAAGAAACCGGAAGCGGGTGTATCCGCCATTTTTAACAATTTTTCTTATATAATTTTGTACGTATGTAAATTATTCGAATTATTTTTACAGTTTCTTATAGAGATAGTTTTTCCTAACAATTTATTCAAAATTTTTTTTTCTAACATTAACAGTTTATTAGATATTTGATTTATAATTTAAAGTGAATTCCATATATAATCCTAGGTTCGAATCCTGCCTACGACAATTTTTTTTAGAAAAAGATTCCATGTCTTGAAGGGAAAGCACAATACGTTAAAAAATAACAATTTTTCTCTATATTCTTTTCATTTGATTATATACGGATTGTTGCATCTTATTTAAATTATCTTTGCATGTACCCACGATAACTCTCGAACCAAAAGTCCTAGTAACTTAAAATTTGATATGGAGCTGGTTTTTCATATTCTCTCGCTTTTATTATTGTATTATTTTGTACGTATGTAAATTATTCAAATTGTTTTTACAGTTTCTTATAGATTTAATTCTTCCTAACAATTTATCTAAATATTTTTTTTTCTAACATTAGCAGTTTATTAGATATTCGATTTATCATTTAAAGTGAATTCCGTATATAATCCAAGGTTCGAATTCTGCCTACGACATTTTTTTTTTAAATTTATATCTTGAAAGGAAAGAAAGATACGTTAAAAAATTACATTTTTTTTAATATTCTTTTAACTTGTTTATATACGGTGTGCTGCATCTTATTTAAATTATCTATGGATGTACCTACGATAACTCTCGAACCGAAAGTTTTAGTAACTTGAAATTTGGTATGAAGCTGGCTTTTTATATTCTCTGTGCTTTGTCAAAAGATGGGTTTTATAAAGAAACCGAAAGTGGGTGTATCGGCCATTTTTCAAAGTTTTTTTTATATAATTTTGTACGTATGTAAATTATTCGAATTATTTTTACAGTTTCTCATAGTGACAATTTTTTTCTAACATTAACAGCTTATCAGATATTTAATTTGTAATATAAAATGAATTCACAAATATAATATAGTTTTAAATCCTGCTTGCGACGATTTTTTTTTAATTTACTAAAGGAGTAAGTATTATCGAGGCGCAGAAATATAAGGTTTAGTCGATATAATCTTAATAAAATCGAGAAGAAAATTTTCAAAAAAATTATAGTATGCTAGGAAATCAATACAAACATATCACTTCAAATGGTTTTATGACAACATTCCTTCATCATTCTTTATAGGAAAGTCGTGTAGTGACCACACCGGTTTTTTTTGTATTGCTATTATGTTTCTCAATTATTTTTTTTGTTTTTATGTATGTTAAATAGATATTCTTTGCGTAGTAAACTTTTTTTAGTAATTTTTTCTGCTTTTATTCGTATCTTTTATCTCTAAGGTCTACCAGTATGGCATTTTTTGGTTTGTATCACAGCGGATTTTTGGTGTAGATTTTTGGATTGCTAGCTTAATGTTTGTGCAGTCCTCTATGTTTTAATGTGTTTATTTAAATATTACTTCAAAATTATTTTGTGTCTTGTCCTCTTGCATGACTTGTAGGTTAATTATGGTGGTATTCTTTTAACCGGTTTCTTGTGTAAATGTATTTGCCATGTCATATAAATCTTGTTGGTTATGTCCGTTTTATCTAGTTTATTGTCTCTCTTCTTTGGTATACATAATTCGTTTTTGTTTCCAGGTGTGTATTTCCTTCCTTTACATTCGATAAGATTACCTTCAGTTAATTCTGGGCATCTGTTCATGAGAATCTTACATGCCCTTGTTTTTTTTTTGGTCTGTAAATATTGCTATATCTTTCCCAAATTGTTTTTTATTGTCATCATATATAATAGTTCGTTCATAACTGTCTTACCTCCATTCTTTGTCGCATATTTGAAGAAATTAAGTCTTTGTAAGTGTTTATTTTATAATCTTATATGTTGATTTTGTTTTTGCTGTTTTTATTGTTTTGTTGTTACATTTTTTCTATTTTTTGTATTTCTTCATTCTGTTTTCTCCTTTCTTTCGTTATCTGTTCAGATAACCCTTGTATTGTTTTTTTTTATCTTGTATTTGTTTATCTGCAGTTCTTTTCATAAATAACTAAATTTGATTTGCAAGAGTTTTTACTTTAGTATGTACATTTCTCGTGTTGTGAGTAATGGTTCAAAGATTTTTTTTTTAATGGTTTTTGTATATTTACACTATTTGTTGTTTCCACCGGTTCGGTAATTATTAGACTTTCGTATGTTTTTTCTTTTTCATTTGTTTTAGAGTGTTTAATTGTATCTTCGGTTTTTTCTGTGGTTTGCTTGTTTGTCGAGCTCGAAAGCGTTCTTTTTAGAGAACTGTTTTTTTAAAGGGTTTAGCAGTTCCTTAGTAATTACTTTGGTGTTATTGCTTCCACTAGATTTATATTGTCACTGTTCATATTATTTATGTTAAAAAAAACCTGGTCATTGCCGTGTGGCCTCAGGTCCAAAAGAGCAAGAGTTTAGAGCAATACAAAGCTGTATACATGAGCTTGGAAAAAAAGGGGTGGTACCCAAAACTAGTTCTAAAAGGATGCAGCCCAGCTATGGCACCCTAGAGACGCCACATTCCTATTGCAGAATTGCAACGCTTTGACGGCAAACAGACGCTAGCGTCTGGTTTATTCTTGTTGGTCCGCGTCAGACATTGCTCTATTGGCCACTTAATGACGTGTCCGATGGGAATTACAGGTGACTCCACACGTGACCTAACCTAACTTCTTTTTGGGAAGGGGGAGAATGCATTACGCATCTTACATATTTTGCAATTTGTGAGTGTGGGACTCCTGACTTCGTTTGTGCAATATTAGTACACCCACTAAACTACACTCTTACAGCCGTATTCATAGTCGTTCGTCGGCGACTCGCTGGCGTTTCTCCGCTCGCTCGAAGGAAATTTCAATGCATAATCGTTCGCCAGCAACGACGCGCATGCGTTCTACAACAAACTTCAGTGAAAACCTGGCTGCGAACGGTTGGAGGTAGTCGATACCAAATAAAAAAAACAGTATAAATGTTTTTATTTATATTTTTATTTCATTTTCTTATTTAAAAGCTGACATCTGACTATTAATTTAAATGTTATAGATATATTCAAGACATGGAAAACTCATTAGAAGTTTATAATGAGGATCAATTTAATCTTCGGATTACCAAGCAATTTTTGAGGCACCGATTACCAAGTGGGGTCAGATTTGACCCCAAATTTTTTTTCTTATTTTGTAAAGAAAAACTGATTAATTTGTAATGGTAACCTTTATTAATATTTTAAATTAACATTATATTTCATATAAACTAATAAAAATATAAAAATTAAATGTAAACATAAATTAGTGAGGGCAACAACTATTACATATTATTGTAGTTTTTTTTTTTGGCAATGTTGTTTACAGACAAAGAGTTTGGACTTTTCACATGTTTCCGAACATTTTTTGTCATTTGCTCTTGTACATATCTTGCAACGACCTCTTTTGGTGTTGTTCTGTGTCTGCCAAACAATATTTTTTTTACGTCGCAAAACAAATAACAATTGAAAACTTTGTTATATATTATTAAACATTGTTGAAAGAAACTCAGCTAAAAAAATATTGGGACAATTGTAAAAAAAAACTTAAGAAAAGACAACAAAAACAACACGTCTGGGGTCAAAAAAGACCCCAAGGGTAATCGGAAGGTTAAAAACGGTACAGATTTAGAAAAATTATAGTAGTTGACATTTTACTACCAATAATACAAGACCACAAACGAAATTACTAATGGAGGATTACCGGTTCTTGTATTAATTGCCATCTATTTGAATTTGAATAAAAAATTTTTTTTTCATCGTAAAAACACAAATAATATGTTTACTATCGTACATAGATAACCAATTGCAGAAATTTGATATATTTAAACATGTGCATTTCATGAAAACATGTAAAGAAATGAAATGCGCATGATCAATAAGACAAACTTTTGCCGGCGTGGCGAACGGCGGGAGAACAACTATGCAACACAAATTATGTTTTAGCCATTCGCCGGAGAAACTTCCAACGAAGCCGCCTGCAAATTTCCGGCGAGTCGCTAGCAACTCCCCATCACTCTAAAACTGTGTTTTTGCGGCTACATCAGAGTGATAAAAATCTTATTTTTTGTTTTGTTTTTTTATTCCTATTTTTTTTCTCTTTCTTTTTCGTTTTTTTTTCGCTTCATTATTATGTGTATTCTTTCGCTTACGGTTTTGCTCTTTAGCATTACGCTGATTCGGTTTTCTGGTGACAGCTTCGTATTGGTTTGATTTTCGGTTTCTGTTTTTTCTATTGCTCATCTTTCGCATATGAACATTGTATGTTCAGCATTATCTATGAGTTGGCAGTACATGCATTTATCAATTAAAATGATTTTAAAAGCAACTACGAGGTTTTACTAAATTTGATAAACTACTACTAAACGCGAAATTGATAACTAAGAAACTGTCTAAGCACTTAGAACATTAGAACCTGCATTTGAACATGGTTCAATTCAAATCGTTGACAAGTGTCAGAATCCAATTTCTAAAGCAACCAATTAAACGAACCAATTAATTTGATCGAGGGGTGCCAAGTTCTTAGCAATAGCATTCAAAAGATTACGCAATGCTTGAGGCGACTGCAGACTAACATTGAGACCGTTTGCTGTATTCTGCTAATAGAATGAAGCAAGGACACGATTATTTTGGTAACAATTTACTAATATTTGGAATGCGATACTTATTTGCCATTAGAGTCAAAGCTATAACTAAATTTAAGAGTTTTTTTTGACTACGTAGAAATTAGTTATTGGAATTTCCCTATGTTTGATAACGAACTGTTGTTGTGTATCAAAGTATTATACAACTCTAAAAAAGTAAGTCTACTTTTTAAACAACCATCAAAATTTCTACGACTATCCGTTTCCAAACGTGCTCCTGAGTCAATAGAGCTTGCTGACGAAATAGGACGACTTTCGAGCTTGGTGCTCAGAGATGCATGAATACCTTCCAAAGACCAGAAGACATCATCGACCTGTGCAAACAACTACAAAGTGCTTTCTAATTAACTGCAAATTCATCTATAAAAGTGTCTGAATGTACTTGCTGCAATTCACTATACAAAGTTTGTGCTATTTAAATGCTGCGACAAACGAAACATCTACTTGGCATTTGTGACCAAAGCTAAAATTTTCTTTAGATCTAAATAAAACGGTTTATAGACATTTCTGATAAATAAAAAAATATGTTTATATATGTATATATAACTAACTAAAACAGTTTTCTACAAATATCTTCGAACATAAAATTTGTCAAATAGTGAGTTTTGCTTCTGTACACCTCAAGTGTTTTGTATTTTTCAAACTCTGTCACACTCAATTGTCATAATAGCAAAATAGAGAATCAAGTTCTACGTTATTATAGTTTTTACGTATTTTATTATTCAAACTGATTAAATAAACTAGATCTAAGTTAGATAACTATTTTGAAACAGTTGCTTTATTTTATCTTGGATTATACTAAAAATTAATAATTTTGTTTGTTAGATTCTAAACAGCAAATAATACTTTTTAAAATTGTTTATTTAGTGCAATTTTCAGTTAGACTAATTCTTAGAATAAAAATTGTTTCGTCTTATTTATCTTTCGTTGTGGCCCACATTTTATGAATCTGTTTTAACATATACTTTGAAACTCTTTATAGTTAAAATTTTTGTTTCGATATATTCTCTATATACTAAGACTACTGTTGATATCGTTTCACGTTATATTGCTTTTTGTTTGTTTTAAGTTTGTCGATGTTTTTCTCGCTTCTTTAAAGTTTATGTAACAGATTATTGCTGAATTTCTTAAAAGATTTCTTACATGTATTGATATGGTACCAAAACCTCCTGAACTAAATATTTGATCAATGCTTAAATATAACAGTTTTTACAAAGTATAAAAGTAAAAAAATGAATATACATACATTCAATCATTTTTTACTAAAATTAAATTATACATTTATGGTTAAACTATAACGTACAATATACGAAAATTCCTTTTAGTATCTGTGTTTAGCATAAACTGTTTATGTCATTGTGGAGTATTGTTTAACCAAATTTTAACAAAAAAAATTATTGACAAAAGACTGCGTGATTGTTTGAAATAATCTATTTTAATGCCCAAATAGAAACAAACTACTATATTTTTGTCATGCAGCTTTGCATGCACGATGACATAAATCTACTCTAAAAGTGCTACTAGAGTTTATAAATTATGTGGGACCTTGTCCATGGCCATTAAAATGAGGCATAAGCGTTCGGTATCGTTTAGGTTTTATAGCATGTCATGCACATTTCAACACATGCATCCGTACTTATTGAGTATCAGTGAGTTTACTGTGTGCTTATACGTTATGAAATAGTGTAATCCTATTCGAGCGAGTTTGTTGATTGTATTTTACTTGTGTTTTTATCATTCTGTTTGTAATTACTAATTACAATAGTTTGTTTGTTTATATCTATCACGCTATGAATATATTTTTTAGATTTGTTAGTTCTACGGTAGAAGTAAAAAAAAGATAATTAAAATTGGTTAACTGCAATAACAATACATTACTTTTTCAGACATTCAGTGACGTTATTAATACTCACGCAAACCTGGCGGTACGGAAGGACTGAAAAAAACTAGAACTCAACTCAGCGGTAGTCATACATATCAGAATATTATATTAGATAACGATAACTGTTTTTAAGGCTAACTTAAGCTGAAACTAACAAAACTAACTATTTATTTTTAATAAAATTTGTATTATACAAAATCTCATTATAAAATAATATTACGTTGTTTAATTCATTTTTGAATAAAAAGAAATAATGCATTATATGCATAGTTTAATAAACTAATAGCAGTTAATTAAACAACGAAAAACCAAACCACAAAAACAACAAACAATATTTACTAAAACGATATAAAAAACCCTGAAAATTTTACATTACTTAATTTTTATACACAAAAACAAAACATTGAAATTTCTCTATTTCGCATATACACCCTGTGTATAGATGTCGAGCCAAGATATTTAAGACATCTTGCAGACATTTCATTACGTCTTTAGACATTTTTAAGACATACTAAAGACGTCGAATGTTAATAAACTATACATTTTGAAGACATGATACTTAGACATCTTTAAGATATATCCTAAGAACCCGTTTAGGACAAAAAATATTTTGGGTAAAACTGCACATGCAATATAACACTAAATATAAAACACTTTTTTATTGTACGTCATACTTTTTTTTCATAAGAGAACTTCTATTGGAGGTTCTTTTCACGAAATTCTTGATTGAAATTTCAGTTTGTTTTTGTGATTTCCACAAACCGACTTGTTCAACGAAACCTAAAAATTATATTTTTATTTAATCTAAGTTAGAGAATATGTTAACTTGTATAAAACAGTTTTTGTATATAGATAGGACGACAATTTCATTGATTTATATGTCGAAACTGTATACAATATCAAATTACATTTTAGCTGATATGTAAATCAGAGAAAATAATTTAATTTTATATTATTTTTATATTTCACTTACAAAATTTGAAAATATTTAATTTACAAATCGGCCTGTTGCCCTTTCTTCCTATCCAGCTGTACCTGAAAGTATAATAAATTGTACCATTATGAGCTTACAGCATTTTTAAAATCATTTTCATTATCAAGTATTTTTTATAAATTCTGAAACTCCTATTTGTTTATGAGAAAATTTATTCTTGGTAGATTGAATAAACTACTAGTAATAGGTACCTGTTTATTTAGTCTAAATTGCTCTATTAATTTTTTTTTAACTTCTTTACTTCTGGGAGATCAGTTACTGGTCCTCGTAAAATGTGGTTTTGTTGCGTTAAGATTTAGAAGTTGATATATAAAATACGCAATGCAAAAAAACTATAGACAAATAAACGTTGTTTCAAATATTTACTGTTTTGTTTCCTTTTTTATTTTATATTTTACACTAAAATTGTTTATTAAAGACAGATTTGAACAGTATTTAACTCGCCAAATTTTCACTACCAACATGATATTATTATTATTAACTTATTCATTAATGATCATTTTCAATGAAAAAATTTAACCTACCGTTACTTTTGTTGTTACATTAATAAACTTCTGGCCTACTCTGCTCCTATTTGGTAATATGCATAGCCTCTTTAGATGGCTATGTAATAGGGCATGACGAAATCTTATCCTCATTTAAAAATTATTTGACAATAAAATAAGTTACTAATCGTTGAGTTTCATAGCATATCTGCTAACTCATTATGCTACCTTCAACTGTTTTTAAGTAAATTAATCTTCACTTTTATGTATACTTTTAACTAATTGTAAAATATATCCGTACTTTCAACTAATAATGTTAACAAAGGTTTTACATCATGATCCTTAACAAAACGATAAAATAAATACCACAGTAAATATATACACCCCCGGGCAATGTTAATTAGACTAAGCAATGCCATTTCGATATCTGATGTCTGGTAAGTAGAAATTAAAAACAGAAGCATATTTTAGTAGAAATCAGGTTTTTACTTCGTATTGGAATATTATTCTAGGCTTTGAAGATGTTCACTGTGACGTGTGACGAAAGTTACGCTTGTTTGATAACGACAACATATTGTACTAATAGTAATAGTTAATATTTGTACGGTCAATACTAACCAACTGCAAATTTGATTTCTTTAATTTTAGGAGGTGGCATTACCACATCATCACTTATTGAACCCTCGCGTTTTAGACACCGGTATCCTTAAAATTATTTAAAATTCTTATATTTTGACAAATAAAATATTAAATATTTACCAAATATAGCATTTTGAAAGAATTTAACTTTGTTTATAAACCAGCACGTATTAAAATGTTTGTACATTGTAATTCAATTATTTAATTTAGATTGACTGCATATAGATAATTGTTACATCTGCACGCCAGCTCTCTTATCCGGTACTGCACTAATCCATATCTGTATTAAAATTAACTAAATTACGTTTAAAATTCTGTTATACGTTATTATTGTGGTTATACGTCAAATAAAAGTTAAATCCCACGACGCGCAATGCTGCCAGCCGCAGCAGTGACATAACTAAATTTTAAAAACGTTAAAACGTTAAAATAATATAATACACCTACCGACAAATGCTACAACATATTTTTTGATACAGCTCTGCCACTTATAAAAATAACTTCGAAGAATTTTAAAACAAATGTCTTTAAACCGTCTTAAGTCAAACGTCTTTAAGATGCCTTACAGTAGATATCGTTAAGACGTCTTTTTTAGAGCCACAGACGTACAGACATGAAGCAGGCATAAAACAGACGTTTTGAAAATGTTGTGTGCTATCTGGGAAATGACTACTTTGTGCAATTTTTTTTTTAAACTGTTAAAACGTGCAACTTTGTGCAATAGAAAGTAGTGATTTTTGTGTGTGTAATATATTCTAAGGAATTTTAAAACTGATTTATTTATATACAAAATATTTACACCAACTAATTAAATCTAACGATATTTAAGAAAAACACTTACACTAATTTATGTTTTACAATCACTCGAAAAACAATGTTCGAGGATAACTTTGGTTTATCTTAAAACTGACACTTGTTTACATTAAAGACACGTACGTTTATATTTCGTTATATTTATCTCAAACACACGCGTTAATTACTTATTTATTTAAACATCTTCTTAACACTGCCGACTTCGAATAACTGACGTATGCTAACTTTAAATCGTTTTTATATATTAGTCTTGGAAACACTTATAGGGAGCTTGATTCAAAGGCTCGTGTAACAAAACGATAAAACGCTCAGATAAAACAAATCTGAAATTTGCGGTGGTGCCCAATTTTACTTCATTTTTTACTTTTTTGGATGCAATGTTTACTATTATTAAACAAGATATTCCTTATGATTCATTTTATGTTTTAAAACTATAATAATTCCTAACTCCATTCAACAGTGCTGAAAACATAATTATAGTAATTGCAGAATTAGATCCGCGGGAACTTCCGCCTTGTACGCTGCAAAAACGGTACAATATAGATGAAAATTGAACATAAACATGTTATTGAGCACAAAATTTTATCTTCTAAACTATTGAAAGTAATTGTACCCTTCCGCCGATATTTTTATAGTAAATTTTGTTCTCTATAAAAATGTTTATATGCAACTTTCATCTAGCTTGCACCATTTTAGGGTAATAGTTTATTTTGAGTTATTAAGCAAATCATTTCAATAAAAAAATTGTGTCGGTTTCGATGCAGGCATGATTTACAAGAAAAACAACTCTTACGACACCGACAAAGCTACCCTTAGTTTCAAAAAACGCTGCGGCGGTCACCAAAAACAACTTGACCGAAACACAGATGTTCTACTAAACCGATAATTTATGTTCAAATTTTAAAATGCATAAACGAAATAATTTAATAAACCTGATTTTAAAAGTTTTATAATGAAACCTATCAGCAATTACTGGTTTAAGTCATTAACTGTTTCATTGTAAAGTTATCTACATAGGTTGAAAGTATGTAAAATAAAATTTGAGTCAATTCTGAATGTTTAAATTGTATCAACAGTCAAGCAATTGTAAATATTATTAAAACTAGAGAGAGGATTCATGTTATAGTAAAGTTCATTTTTTCAATCTTTTTTATAGTCAGTAGCGTATTTGTTTAATATTAATAGGAAAAAAAATTATAGAATAAGTAAATTTTTAAATTGTTAAGAGGATTAATTGTTGTTGGTCAATTTTTAAATTATTCAAATTACCAGTCCACCAATAATAAATTAGTTAACTTTCAAAATGTATTTTTTACATATGTTTGGAGCTTTAAAATAATGAAGCTCATCTTCAGAAAAGTCTACAAAAATATTAACAACTTATAAAAAAATAGGATTAAACAAAAATTTATAACTTACATTTTTTGAAAAATGTGAAATATGAAAATTTGTAACTAGATAATTAAAAAATCTAAGTTTTACAAAATGTTAAATGTTAATTATTTTAAAAAAGGAAGATGGTGCAATTTAGAAACAAATCTAAGAAAATTTCAGTTTAAAATCATAATTGAAATTGGTTTGATCGTTCAACAAAATACTTTTATTTGATATTTTAATATCAATCAACTCTAGTAATTCAAAAATTTGTTTGTTATTGATGTTATTAAAAGAATGAAACAATTTGTAAGAAAAACGAATATGAGGATTATCCAAAACATGTTGTGCAAAAGTAGATTTTACTGAATTTGTTAGTTAAACATTACTTCAAAATACATTATTAGTATACATTCTTATTTTTGAAAATTGTAATAAACCTTGCTCATTATATTACATAGGTAATATTGTGTTTGTTTTCAACACTTTCCGATAATTGCAAGATTTGCGATATCTCTGAATTTTTTTTTCTGTTATTTATCTCAAGAATTTTCAACATTCTTCCAAACGTTCTAGAAGTGGAGAATAACTTCGTGAACGCTCACGAAGCTGAAAACAACAACAGCTTTTGTAATACAAATTATATTTATCATCAAACGCTAAGAAAAAACAAACGCATCGGATTACCTTACTAATAAATTTTAATGTAAAAAAAATATGAAATCTGTGATGGCAGTTTGACAATATTCTGGATTATTCAATCAGAATAAGAATACAAATCTCAAATAATAATATTTTCAAATTTGAAATTAGAAAGTAGGGTGATGCTAATCACTGTTATCAACCATAATACTACAGTACACGCCGATTAATAAAATCACATTGGGATTTGCGGTTTCTGATAACAATAACCGAATGATAAGAATATCCGATATTCAAAAAATAAATGTTTATTGTTAGAAAGCAGTAAATAGATACAGTGTGTGCAAACAAAAATTATCAAAATAAAACATTTAGAAAAATTAAAATTTTGAGCCAAATAAATTGAAAATTACAGACCTGTTGTAATAAATAGTTTGTTGATACCGTCAACAACAAGAAACCAAAAACAATGTTATGATGTTTAATTCACTATTCTAAAAACTAAAATTTTTTCTCAGTAATTTGCTGACACTAAAACTAAAAATAAAAACAATATAATGACATTCTTTCCAAATACACTGACAATACAAAATGAGCTAATGTTACATAAGTCAGTCAAAATACTTGAATAAATAAATAACATTGCAAAAGTAAAGCAAAATATTTGTAGACTACAGTAATTGAATTATTTTCTCACTTTACAAGCGTGTTGTAAAAATTCAACTAAAAAACTTATACCAAATAAATAATTTCTCATGTATAGAATAGGAAATGGTAAATGTGCCTGGATAAAGCTCCGTAATTTAAATCCAAATTTTGGAAAATAACTAGCATTATAATACACAAGAATTATATGGTGAGGAATTTTGACAGAGAACAAAACACAAGGTAAATTTAGATTTATAAACATAAATTACAAATGATTCTTTATGTAAAATATGATCTCTAAATAATAAATAATAGAGACTAGTACGCAAATTAAAAGTACAAAAATAAAAAGGCACCAGTGTGTAAATATACAACACAAATAGAGACAAACCTTTAAACCAGACTTGCGACGGGTGAATCGGAGTTTGTCTTTTACGCAATCTTCACCAGAACTCAAGATGGTCGATACGGAGAAAATTGAAGGGATGTTCAAACAAATACATAGGTGAAAATATAAAGCAACTAAATGAAAAACTGGACGTTCTAGTAATAGAAATAAAAGAAATAAAAAAGAAAATACAAAATTGAAAAAACAATTAAAAAAGCTAGAAGAGCGTATAGATCACCTAGAAAGAAAAATTTGAAAAAAAATATTGTAATTAAGGGAATAGTAGACGAAAAAGAAAACATAATAAAAACTAAAACAGAAACAGTAATACTGAAGATAGGGGTCAACATTGATGAAGCAAATGATATAAATGAGGTGAGAAGAATTGGAAAATATAACGGGTAGAGAAGACACTCGTAAGGCTGACTAAAGAAGTTACCAGATCAAACATCTTACACATTGCAAAGAAGCTAAAAAGAACAGAAATGTGTATAGATGAGGACTACTCTAAGGACGTAATAGATAAACGAAGAAAACTGGTCCCACAAACGAAGTAAGCAAGCAATAAAAGGTACAATGCGCAAATAAAGTATAACAAGCTAGTAATAAACGATAAGTACGAATCACACAGACAAAATGGAAAAAAAACCAGAGGAAGGAATTAACAGACCTAAAAGAACAGTAAACGAAATAGCTTCAGAAGGCGATAGCTTTGAAGACAAAATGAGGAAAATAATTAAAAACGGCTCAAAAAAATTTTAAATAAAGATAAAATAACAGCCAATAATGACAAAAAAGACAATCGTGATGAACATGATTTCCATGTAATAAAACAACAAATAAAGAAAGTATTACAAAGCTGGAGAATTGCAACGTGGGACATAAGAGGAGTAACCAAAAAAAGAACTCTTAGATGAGTTCAAAAGAATGAATATAGCAATTACTGAAACAAAAAAGAAGGAAACACAAGTACGAGAGATTGAAAATGGTACTATTGAGTGGAGTAGAATAACAGAAAATGCCAAATGCGGCGTTGGATGCTACGTAAAAAACCATATAAGCAAAAATATTAAAAAAATGGAAATTTATATCAGAAAGAATTATAAACATCACAGTATTGTACGGTCCTAACGAAGATGAGCTTGCAATAATAACGGAAAACTTCTGCGAATAATCCACAGATGTAGTAGATAATTGCAATGGTACAGTAATTGTCTTGGAAGACCTAAATGGAAGAGCAGGGCTAAAAGATGACAACAGTAGACATACTATTAGCAAGCAAGGAGAACAAACTAGAAATAGTAATGGCACACGAATAATACATAACGATTTACTAGTACTGGACACTTTCTTTCAACAGTAGGATATCCAAAAGTTTACTAGAGTCGCTCAAACTTGAAATGAAAGATCAATAATAGACTAAATACTGAGAAACAAAAAAATGAGACAAAAATATTGGATGTCAGAGTCAAAAGGAAAGCAACTACTTCTTACTTATAGTCAAAATAAAAATAGTAGACAAAAAAGTAGAAAACAAAGACAAAACAAATGCAAAAACAACAACAGAAACTAAAATATCAATCAGGTCATACAAATTGAAAGATCATTCTATAGCTGAAAAATTTAGAAAAAAAGGACTGCGTGATCACTAGCGACGATTTAGCTGCGGTGGCTAGTAAAAAACTCAAAAACAAGTTTTCCGGACTCGACGAAATACATTGTAATCTTCTATGTCTAATTGTACGATCGTTGATTTGCTCAACTTATGCATAAAATGTAATTATTTTCCTACCAGCTGAAAAGCTGATAAACTCATTACCATTCTGAAACCTGAGAAAAAGAATCTCGTAAATTCCTCGTACCGTCTGATAACGCTCTTATCAGAACATAGCAAACTTTTTGAACGTTTGCTTCTTAACCTTTCGATTACCATTGGGGTCTTTTTTGACCCCAGGCGTGTTGTTTTTGTTGTCTTTTCTTAAGTTTTTTTACAACTGACCCAATATTTTTTTAGCTGAGTTTTTTTCAACAATGTTTAATAATATATAACAAATTTTTCAATTGTTATTTGTTTTGTGACGTAAAAAAAATATTGTCGTTAGGGTCATATTTGACTCCACTCGGTAACCGACGTTCTAAAAAGTAATTCTAATATTTTGCCTGCATTTGTCATCTAATATGCTTGTTTTAACGTGTTATTCGTCTGAATCATGATTACTACCATTCCGTCTTTAGTCATTACATTGGGTGAGTTTGTTCGAATCAGTTCAAAAGTGTGTCTGCTGTGTTATTACGTTTGATTGGAAATAGTTGTTGAATTATGGCTAGAAAATATTTGTCTTAGCGTGAAGTGGAAAAAATAGCTAGCAATATTAATTTACTGAATGAAATTGAAGATGAAGTTTTATCTGACGATAGTGATGCCAAATTTGAAGAAGTGAGTGGAAGACGGAAGATGATGACAGTGATGATAATTCGCCCAATGATAAAAATAAACTGGTGGGTAAAGATGGTTCCATATGGAAAAAAGATAAGCCTCATGTTAGAAGACGAAATCAGCGAAATATTCTAAAAGCACCGCCAGGATTAACAAAATTCAGTGAACATATTTCAACATGCCTAAATGCTTTCCATTTATTTATCTCGGAAGACATTATGGACATAATACTTAAAGAAACAAACATTCGAGCTAGAAGAATTGTAGGCGATACGTGGAAGCCAGTAGATGCGGATAAGTTACATGCATTTTTTTGAATTACTGCTTTTAGCTGGTGGTTTAAAAGCACGCCAAGAACCAATATTGGAGCTGTGGAGTACGAAATACATGTCTCTCCATAGACCAATTTTTTGTGCTGCTATGTCTCGTAATCGAATGAGAGACCTTTTGAAATATATTCGATTTGACAATATGGACACCCGAAAAGAACGACGGGCAACAGATAAATTAGCAGCTATTCGTAACATTCACGATATTCTCGCTGCAAATTGCAAAAAATTCAATAACTCGAATGCTGAAGTATGTATTGATGAACAACTTGTTCCTTTCCGTGAAAAATGTCCCTTTCGAGTGTATATGAAGTCGAAGCTAGATAAATGCGAAATTCAAATCTGGGCGTTATGCGATGTTAGTAACAGATATTGCTAAAATTTCCAAATATGTACTGGAATGGTAGACAACGCTCCAGAACGGGAACAAGGTAAAACACAATTTTATCGCTTTATGCACGAGTATAAAATTTCATTTCTAAGGAAGCGGGTAGTTTTGGTTTTAGTTGAGGGTTTGAGAGAGGGTTATGGTATTACCACAAATAATTTTTTTACGTCTATGTCTTTAGCGAAGAAGCTACTGCAGCAATCAAAAACCTTGACCGGAACAATTCGTAAAACACGTAGAGAAATACCAAAAGAATTTTTGCCAAAAAAAAATCGAGCAGAATACTCAAGCGAAATTCTATATCGAGAAGACACAATTTTAGTATCTTACGTACCTAAAAAATATAGAAGAGTTTGGTTACTTTCAACGCAACACCAAGATTTGGAATTGTCCGGAGAAGACCTCAGTTACAAACCGCAAGTTATCTTGGACTATAATAGCTGCAAAGGAGCTGTGGACAGTGTCAATAAAATAGTGAAGGAATACTCATGCAGAAGAAATACAAATCGCTGGCCTCTTGTTCTATTTTTTAATTTCCTTGATATTGCTGCCATGAATGCATTTATTCTATACACTACGAAATTTGGAAATTTTGAAAAAGGGAAAACATCCCGAAGGAGATTATTTTAGCAAAAACTTGGGTTTGAATTAGTAATCCCACATATCAAAAAACGTACACTTCAAGGATTACCAAGACATGTGCAGAATGCAATAGCGATGGTTTTGGCAGGCACAGAACCAGAGAAAGTGAGACGAAACTATCGCTTGCTCAAAAAGAAGTCGTTGTAAGATATGTCCAAGAGCAAATGACAAAAAATGTTCGGAAACATGTGAAAAATGCAAAATCTTTGTATGTAAACAACATTGCCAGAAAAAAATTACAACAGTATGCAATAGTTGTTGCCCTCACTAATTTATGTTTACATTTTATTTTCATGCTTTTATTAGTTTATATGAAATCTAATGTTAATTTAAAATATTAATAAAGGTTACCATTACAAATTAAACGGCTTTTATTTACAGAATAAGAAAAAAAATTTGGGGTCAAATCTGACCCCACTTGGTAATCGGCGCCTCAAAAATTGCTTGATAATCCGAAGCTTAAATAAATTCATGACAACATTTGTCCAAAAATTCATTTCCATCCCAGTCAATATTACTTTGTTCCAGGCAAAACGACAACTAACGCCACATGTAGATTAATAAGCAATGCACAACGAAACGTCTTTAAGTACAGACTTGCAATTTTCTTTGACATATCTAGATTGTTTAACAACGTAAAGTGGTCCTCAATAATAGAAGCTTTGGTTGTTAATAATTCACCTGCTGGCGCTACGCGCGTCATTTGTAGTTATTTATCAAACAGATCAAAAACTTAGTCTTCGTACGTATTTCGTTCTGTTTATGCCAAACCACTGACAAAGGGGTGTCCACAAATCTCGGTTTTCGGGCCAACCTTGTGGAATCTGGTTGTAAACGACTTGTTTAGCACAGAACTACCAACAGACTACGACGCGGACGACATCACTGTTACGGTGTCCGCAATTTCTAGACAGGATTTAGAGACAAAATGCAACACGTGCTTACACATAGCGACAAGCTAGACTGGTAACAACAAACTGACGAGTTTAGCGGACAAAACTAAGTACATGGTTTTCACCTCCACTTTAAAACAAGATGTTTTACTGCGTCTCAACAACATTACCGTCCGTAGGGTTTTTAAATCAACTACCTTAGGCTTTTGCTTGACGACAGATTGAGTTTTGTAAAACTTTGTAGTTGACAAGTGTAAAAGCATCTTGTACTTGTTCTACACAAAGACCTAAACAAAAAATTTTTTGCTAACAGTGCAGT
The DNA here is from genome assembly GCA_035610365.1 of Aquatica leii. Lineage (NCBI taxonomy): Eukaryota > Metazoa > Arthropoda > Insecta > Coleoptera > Lampyridae > Aquatica > Aquatica leii. The sequence continues at coordinate 18,128,844 of CM069434.1, read as the reverse complement.
TTAACCCATGCCCACTTATGGCCTATGCATTTGGTACTACAGACTTCAACATTCCTACGTGGTAAAGAAACTGGCTTTGTTCCAATCCCAAGCTATCCTCAAGGCTTATCGTATCGTTTCTGTAAATGCTCTCTGTGTCTCATCCAAGCATCTTCCCCTACATCTCCTTTTGCAAGAAAGCAAAGCAAAATTTTTAGCAAAACTGGCACGTGCAATTTTGTTGACCATCACGTTTTGCTCCACGACTTCTGTTCTTTTCAGCGGCCAAGCGTCACTTAAAGAACTTAATCTTAGGTGAACGGGAGCGACTACGGGACACTTTCCTGAAAGGACGTAAGGCCTATCTTCTTATTCCGGATATTCTTACCTGAGGCAAAATATCTTACGTCCCCGGATCAGAAACCATCCAAATCCTCTTTTCACGCGTTTGATTTTGACCACAAAATTCAAGCGTTGTCTACCACTCCAGTATATATTTGGAAATTCCAGCAATATCTGTTACTAACATCGCATAAACACTCGAAAGGGACATTTTCCACAGAAAGGAAGAAGTTGTTCATCAATACATACTTTAGCATTAGAGTTATTCAATTTTTTGCAATTTGCAGCGAGAATATCGTAAATGTTACGAATAGCTGCAAATTATGTGTTGCCCGTTGTTTTTCTCGGGTGTCCATATCGTCAAATCAAATGTATTTCAAAAGGTCTTTCATTCGATTACGAGACATTGCAGCACAAAAAATTGGTCTATGGAGAAACAATTATTTCGTACTCCACAGCTCCAATATTGGTTCTTGGCGTGCTTTCAAACCACCAGCTAGAAGCAGTAATCCAAAAAATGCATGTAACTCATCCACATCTACTGGCTTCCACGTATCGCCTACAATTCTTCTAGCTCGAATGTTTGTTTCTCTAAGTATTATGTGCATAATGTCTTCCAAGATAAATAAATGTAAAACATCTAGGCATGTTGAAATATGTTCACTGAATTTTGTTTTCAGAATATTTCGCTGATTTTGTCTTCTAACATAAGGCTTATCTTTTTTCCATATGAAACCATCTTTACCCGCCAGTATATCTTTATCATTGGCCGAATTATCATCATCATTGTCATCGTTTTCCGAACTTTCAATCGGGTTTACATCAGGTACACTTACTTCTTCAAATTCGGCATCACTATCGTCAGATAAAATTTCATCTTCAATTTCATTTAGTAAATTAATATTTCTAGCTATTTCTTCCACTTCACGCTGAGACAAATATTTTCTAGCCATAATTCAACAACAACTATTTACAATCAAATGTAATAACACAACAGACACACTTTTTAACTGATTCGAACAAACTCACCGAATGTAACGACTAAAGACGGAATGGTAGTAATTATGATTCAGACGAATAACACGTTGAAACACGTTGAAACAAGCAGATTACGTCGCGTCGGTTACCAAGTGGGGTCAAATATGACTCCAACGATAATATTTTGTTTACATCGCAAAACAAATAACAATTGAAAAATTTGTTATATATTATTAAACATTGTTGAAAGAAATTCAGCTAAAAAAATATTGAGACAGTTGTAAAAAAAACTTACGAAAAGACAACAAAAACAACACGTCTGGGGTCAAAAAAGACCCCAATGGTAATCGGAAGGTTAAGAAGCAAACATTCAAACTGTTTGCTATGTTCTGATAAGAGAGTTATCAGACGGTACAAGGAATTTACGAGATTCTTTTTCCCAGGTTTCAGAATGGTAATCAGTTTATCAGCTTTCCAGCTGGTAGGAAAATAACTACATTTTATGCATAAGTTGAGAAAATCAACGATCGTACAATTAGACATAGAAGATTACAATGTATTTTGTCGAGTCCGGAAAACTTGTTTTTGAGTTTTTTACTAGCCACCGCAGCTAAATCGTTGCTAGTGATCACCCAGTCCTTTTTTCGGTAAGGAAACTGGCTTTGTTCTAATCCCAAGCTACCCTCGAGGCTTATCGCATCGTTTCCGTAGATGCTCTCTGTATCTTATCCAAGCATCTTCCCCTAAATCTCCTTTTGCAAGAAATTTACTGCACCAAAATTTTCAGCAAAACTGGCACGTGCAATTTTCTTGACCATCACGTTTTACTTCACGACTTCTGTTCTTTTCAGCGGCCAAGCGTCACTTAAAGATCTTAATCTTGGGTGAATGGCAGCGACTATGGGACACTTTCTTGAAAGGACGTAAGGCCTACTTTCTTATTCCAGATATTCTTAGCTGATTCAAAATGTCTTACGGTCCCGGATGAGAAATCATCCAAATCCTCTTTTTACGAGTCGGATTTTGTGGTCATTTAAAACGCATTAGCGTTTTGGATGACAAAAGCTGTCTGTCCTGTGTCGTTTCTGACACCCCAGCACATCGGATTCTTGCTGGTCGCGAATTTGACGTTTGGGGTGACCTGTTAGCCACCATTAACGCTAATCCCAAATCTTCTCAGTTCATCCTTAGACTGGTGCCTGATGTAAATATTTTATAGTTTTATAGTTTGGATAAATAGGTTCTGAAGTTTTATTTGACAAATTGTTTGAAAAATATTACTTTAGTATGTTTTGTATTCGACAACAATGTGCTAGGATTTTGCAAAATTTTGTTTTAGTTTCTCGTACAGCTTTGATAATATATATTACAATAAGATTATGCAATTCTTTTAAACTCGGAATAAAGAAAAAAATTGAACGAACTGTAGAATAGCAGTAATTTTTTATGGTGAACGTTCCCTCTCCCGGAAAATATGTGAACTAACTTTAAAAATTTGAAGCGATAAATGTTTCAATCAATCACAGTTAGCAATTACCGTTCGCTGGAAAAAATGTCTATAATCAAAATTCCTTGATTGCGTTGGGTTTGTTTACATCTTTACCTCCTGTTTTCTGAAAAATCGTAGTTATTCAGTTAGTTTTTGTCAAGACTTTTTGAAACGCTGTTATTTGAACAAGGTAAGTGTATTTATAACATTTTTTCAGTGTAACCTTTGTTTGTAACTTCAATTATTACTTTAAATTCTGTATTTAATTCCAGCGTTAATTCTACGAACAACAGCTAATTTCTGATGGAGATTTTTACATTACTTACTTTCTGTATTGTTTCAGCTGTTATTTATCAACATGAAATCGAAATCGAAGAAAACCATTCATTTCAAAGCAAGAAACATTATTAAAAATGTTGTGAAGTTTTTCGATAAATTCTCCTTTTAGAGAAGGCAACTAAACTAGCTGCTGTAGCAACTTGCAAATCAACCACATTTATAAAAAAATCTGGAGTGAATCGATAACAAGAAGTAATGGAATTTTAAGATATCCCTCGAAGAAAAAAATAAGTATATAAAATAAGTATACCATTTAAATATAAATAAATAATGCTCTTAAGATTTGCAATAAAAAGCTAAACGAAATAATAATTTGCATAATATTGTGCAAAATTAACCAAAGAGAATATGGATCTAGATAACGTAACGCTATTAGACATTTAACATACTATTGGGTAAAAATACTTCAAGCATAGTTTTAAAAAAGTATCACGACATTGTGCAAAACTTTACTATCCGTTTTAGATTAGTTTTTAAACAAATTGTGATACGGTGCAATCAATTTGAAATGTAAAAATTGTTTGTATATAATGAAAAAAAACTGTACAATTTAATCTACACAAATGAATGCAATAAAACTGCACAAATTGGTCTTGTCACTTTTTCAGACCCAATTTGTGTACTTTTGATTAACAATTGTAGATAAAATATACAAAGATTTCTTTCTGTGTATGCATAGTAATTAAGTTTAATTATTTTGCAAGCAGCGATGGCAAAGTAGGAGTTCAGTTTCGTTATACAACGTTGGATGTTTATTGAGAGACATTATACTTTGCCTTTCCTTATTTTTCTTTATATGAGTGTATAAGCCGTAACGTAGGTGCCCATCCTACTGGTCTTCTAAGTCTACCTTATCTACTTGCAACATTTGTTTATTTTATTTTTTCTTGTGGCGAACTTCTTTCCCGTGTTCCCCGTCCTCCTCTTCGTTCTCATTTTCCTTTCTAAAAACACTGACCTGTTTCAAAACAAATTTTAAAAAAATATGGTTTTTCCCTTCCCCAGTTAAAAAAAATCATGTTGGTTTACGCCATTTTTTTTGTGCCAAAAGTAAGACAGGAAGACTTAAATATTAAAATAACCGCCAAAAAATTAAAATTTAGGGTTCGGACCCATGAAGTATACATAGTGCAAGTATAAATTCAATTTTTTGTATTTTAAATGTTTAGCATCTTACAACGCAAATTCTAAATGTTACATCATACATAAAAAACAAAGAAAAACTTTTGCCTTACAAATGACGATTTTTTTCTTAATTACAACAAATGCTTATTTAGATTTCTACAAAAATAGACTGAAAACGTAACAAAAAAAAGCAGTACACCACATTTTAAATTTTCATATATGTGACAAACTGCCACACCTGGACGAAAACGTCCGGTCGCGACAAGCCGCCGTTCAAAGATGTCATAAGAAGATTACTACAAACGCAAGTGCATTGCGTAATCGCGTTGAATTATTTGCATACACAGTAAATAAAAAAATGTTAATGAAAATCAGAAATATTCAATCGGAAAATTGTGCACGTTACTGGGGTTAAAAATTCTCAAATTGTAATTCTGCAAGTTAAAATACTTTAAGGAGTTATTAGTAAAAGATAAATAATTTGCAGTACTGTTAGAAAATGTTGGTTATGTTGCGTTATTTAATCAGAAAAAATCCTAGAAATGCAATTTAAGTTTTTTCGCATTGATCACTTTAATTTAAAATAACAGTACAGTTAACATAGTCAGCTTTTGTTAAAATTAGATTGTTAAATTTTAATTTATTATGAGTAGTTTAAACTAACCGTGATTAAATTAGAAGAAATTAAATTTTATGCTCTAATAGTGCCATTAAATAATTGTGAAATTTTGGAATACATATATTGTTGAAGTTGTTAAAATAGTTTTGTTCTATCAAATGGAAAAACATAATTTGAAGTCATTTTCAGGAAAACCAATTTTTTTAGAAAAAAAAATGTTTTTCAGAGGTAATTTTAAAACGAATAAAATTTAAATATTGCTTTAATTTTTTTATGTTTAAATAAAATAATTATTGCACAAAATTTATTAAAAATTTTTAATATATGTTTATTTGTAATAAATAATAAACAATCTAAAATGCTATCTACAATTATTCACGTAAAACCCACAATACAAATAATTCAAGAAAATTTAAATGTTATATCCTAACAATTAAATAACAAAACTTTAAATATATGCAATTTTGTTTCTTTTCTTTCTTGTAATTTTAGTTCTCGAAATCTTTGGTGATGCTTCTAGTTTACTCAAACACTGAATAAATTATACATTTCAATGCGAATTCTGCAATCAGGTGTATACGCTATCTTTAGTCTCTTCGTGGAAAGCGATTCAGTTATTACTAATTTAGATTTTTTTTAGTTTTCGTTTTGTTAAACCGTACTGTTCTCCAAACGTTGTATTTGCAAAACTTAACTATTACCAGACGTTTCTTATTCTTTTTGCTTCTATTAAACCTTTCTTCATTCTATTCTTATCGGTAATGAAATCTACATTTTTTTATTTTTTTAGCCAAACCGCACAGGATTAAACAGTTGTATATTTATTTACTATTTTCTTCAAATTTATTTTTAAATAAAAACTGCTAATAAAAACTCTTATTTTAGACCCATAACGTTGTTGATTTTAAACACGTCAATATTTGAGTATTATGTATTCTTTTTATCAATTGATTATAAGTTAATTATAAAAATCAAAGTATTGCATAAATCGAGGTTGAACGTAATATAAAACAATTACCAAAGTAACTTTAATAAGGAGAAACAACGACAAACACTCAAAACTAGATAAGTATTACTTATTTTACTTTAAAAAAATCGTTATTATAATTTGTCTCTTCCAAATAAAGCACCAATTTGACTGCTAATTGACTTTGATAAAGATTTTAGTAAAAACAACTCCAATTTTTTATTTTTTTTTAAAGAGTATTTATAGCGTAAGCATGAATTGATGAAATTATGCTGTTATAAAATAAACTTCAATTCTAAGATGTTACTAAATTGTAATGTGATATTAAATGTTTTAGTCGACACTTTAATTTTTTTATTTTTTCCTAAAAAAAATGTTATTTACAAATAAAAGAAGCCACAAAAATAATTTATGAATTTAATTTCTAATAAACTGTAATTTAGGTCAATAAATTATTAGAATTTAAATATTTAAGGCGTGTACTTAACAAGAACTTTTCAAATCGAGTTGCAATAAAAATTTATTACTTTTTGGTATTCTTTAATTCATAGTTTTCTTTATATTTATATACTAATGCTAATGCGTCCTATAGAAAACTGAGTCTAACTAAAAAACTTTTCCATCGGAATCCTTTTGTTGTCTATATATGAGTTCATTTTTAAAGTGAGTAGTTATCGCGGTTATGATCATAACTTTTTCTACATAAAGTGTGTTTTTATTACCACAAATCTGTGCCTCAAGCACTCATCGAAATTATAGGTCTTCTAAAACTCGCCAATTTCGTATGAAAATTCTTTTTTTTCTCAATAATTACAGTCATAATTTTCAATAGTTCAACACGATACAGTTTTTTGTTGAGCTTGAGTTTGCGAAAAGTGTGTCAAGGTTGTGCAGGAATCTATGTACCAGGTTATTTTAATTACCATATTTAAAGTTTGCGAATATTTACTGACTTGAAAATCTTAACACACATATCTCATTGTAGTGTAATTTATCACGGTAAACCCTAAATCATAAGCAGCACCACAGAGCAAACCTCTGTGTCATACTACACGTCCTGCTAACGCAGTCCTATGTAACACGTGTATCCGGTATGAAAGGAACGAATCCTTGTCATGCAGGCCGCGTAGTATACCGTCGCGCCGCCGCCGCCATGCTGATTTGCATGCGACGCCATGCCAGGCGCGGGGGCGGTGTCCCCGAGTTAGGGAAAGTAATCGATATGTTATAGCCCGCGAGGAATCAAGTTTTGTCTGGAGCTTGTATCTCGGCTTGTACTGCATGTGTTCACATAGCCGTTAATAATGTATATTTTTTATTATTTTGTCATCGTTTAATTGATTTTTCCACTTGTAAAATTATTAAACGTTTAGTTTGAGTAGCATCACATTCTAAATACACTATTTAATCTGAACTTCTTATTGTCGGTTCTTAACTATTTTTCAATGAGAGTAAATTAGACGAAGGGTTATTTATAAACTCATTTTTTTCAATGTGTTAGGATACGTAATTGACCTTTTACGAAAGTTGATTGTACCCAAAATTTGTCTATTACTTATAAATAAATTGAATCTTAATCGCGTTCAATACACTCATTGATTGATTCATAATTAACCTCTATTTAAGTACCCAGAGTTGAAATTAAACTGTTAATAATTCTTCTTTTTCAACTATTATGATTTTGGACAAACTTAATTAGTAATGATGAACATTACCAATATAACCAAATAACAACGTTAAAATCATACATAACGTGACAATAACGTTTTTTTTTTAATTATTATTCGTTTGTGAAATGTGTAATTAATATTTTCAGATGATCACTGTTCTTGCTACAAATAGAAGCAGTATCGCCATCTTAATAATCAGATTAGAACGATTCGACAACCCTCTTCAAATAACAATATTATAAATAGTTGATGCATAAAACCTATTTTTCGGCCGCCATAAATCACTCATATAAACCTAACTTTTGCAAAGCAATAGAAATGTTTTATTATTTGCGCATAAACGTTACTATTTAGAAAACTTTTCGAATTTAAACTGCCTTTTTGCAATTTTTCAGTGCTCCAGCTTCCCTTGTGTATTTCCTTTCTTATAATAATTTTCACGCATGCCTGCATTTTATCTCTATTAAAATCTCTTTGATATTGAAATCATGTGACGTTTCATTAATTCTCCGTCTTATCGGTATTCTTGCTGCCTTGTTACTTTTGATTTTCAGTCTCCTGTAATTTCACTTCTAAATTGAAGTTGTCCACGAATTTTTAATATCCGTGTTTTTATGGCGTGCTTACGAATATAAAAGTTGCACGTGTCGTTGTTCTTAATTATTAGATGAAAATAACTCTGTATTATCCTTTGTCGGAAAAAACACTAACCACTTTGTAATGCTTCTTTACGTGTTTTGAAATTTGTTTGGTTTTTGTTTGTGACACCATTTTGTTTAGGTTCTAAAGAAAAAACCAAATAGTATTGAATTCACGTTGTTTCTGCTGCTAGTCGTATTTGTGTGCCGACTTTTATTGCATCTATAAAAATTCTTAAGTAAAAATATATGACTATTGTTATTTGAAATATGCTTTTGGCCATTATAGATTTGCCATAAAAGTATACTCTTGACTTATTAAGTTAGTAAACATTGCATATTTTTTCATGTTTAGCTTACTAAATTTTATTTTTTTGTCAAACTTTGTTTCTCAATTATTTTTGTATTATTGTTTTTATTACTTTTTATGTGTACTGAAAATGAAACGTTTAATTAATTTTTTTAATCTTTAAAGTATTATTAAGAAATCTCGGATCAAAGACGGGATACTTAAGATTTAAACTGTTGTTACAAGAAAACGAAACTACTTAAAATGTTTAGACGCCCTTCATTGCAAGCATCAAACATTTAAAAATATTCAACTGAAATTATAATTATTTAAAAATTACAATTTTAAACGAAATACACAATTATATTATAAATATTTATGTTACGTGCAAAAACTGAAACAATTTGTTCGAGAGTCTTAAAAATACAGTAATACCTCGTTAATCCGTACATCCAGTAATCCGGATGACCCAATAATTCGGACTGCTTCGTTTTCCCATTATGTATCTTATAGTCCGGATTTATTATAGTTTCGGTAATCCGGACTTCCCAGAAATCAGAAACAAAGAGAAATTTGCACGTTTCGACTTGTTTCTAACTAATTTTAGTTTAAGGCGCATTCTGCAATACGGCACCAAAACGAAAGCACGTTACCTTGAGTATTCAAGAAAAATTTGAAATATGGAAAAAACTACAGTGTGGTGTAAGTGGGGCAAGTCTAGCTCAAAAATATAATGTCGGCACATCAACAATTTCTGACATTAAAAAAAAAAAGATTGAAATTGAGAAATTTGTGAACAATTGTTACCAACAAGTTCCCAAGAAAAGAAAAGCCTTGAGGCAGGCGGAATACCCACAAATGGAGAAACGACTATACAATTGGTTTCGAACTCAAAGATTCCGACATATTTCCATTTCTTTTACCATTTTGGCTGCCATGGCACAGAAAATATATTCAGAAGTTTATGGCAACAAAAGTTTGTCGCAAGTAGAGGATGGTTAGCAAAATTTAAATCCAGATTTGGTTTAAGAAGATTAAAAGTGTGTGAAAAAAAATGATCAAGTGATAAAACTGCTACCTTTTATTTCTAAACTTCAAGAGAGAATATTAGAACTGAACGTCGGTCCATCCCAAATTTACAATTGTGATGAATCGGGGCTGTTTTGGAAAATGCTACCGTATAAAACAGTAGTAGACAGCCAAGAGAAAACAGCCCCTGGTAGAAAAGTTGCAAAAGAAAGATTACCTTTTTTATTATGCATGAATAGGAATGGAACGCATAAGATGAAGCCTTTAGTCATAGGCAAGTCTAGAAATCCAAGAGCATTTAAAAATGGAGATTTGCCAATATATTACAGATCATCAAAAAGTGCTTGGATGACATCCGAAATCTTTCGCGATTGGCAAGAGATCTGTTTTGTTAAAAGCAAAAATTTGGAGCAGAAAGCATTACTGTTGATTGACAACGCGACATGTCATGGTCTAGGCGAAGAAAAAATAGCTAGTGATGAAGATAATTTTACAGTTATGTTTCTACCCCCAAACACAACTGCCCTTATTTAGCCTTTGGATCAAAATGTTACTCAGTTAACAAAATTAGCTTACCGTAGAAGTTTACTGACTCACATTTTGTCATCAGATGAAAATAACATATCCAAATGCATAAAATCTCTTACGGTGAAGGATGCTGTCTTTTGGCTTTTTCATGTATGGCAAACTATTGCACCACACAATATTCAAATCATGGACGAACATTCTTGGTTCCGAAGCTAATGATCCTAACAAATACGATGAAGAAGACCATTTGCCTTTAAGCATTTTAAAATCACAGATAAATCCTACAAAAAATGATTTGCATTTAATATCGTCTATGTTACTACAGACTGGAAGAGAAGAGTTAACAGAAGCTGAAGTACAGTCCTGGATTTGCGGAGATGTAAACTTACTCCCCTTGGAAGAAAGCATCCAAATTCAATCCGACAATGATGAAAAAGAACCATTTAGAAGAAAAATTAAGAATGAAGATGCAGTAAAAGCTCTAAACACTGCTTTAGAGTGGGCGAAAGAAAATGATGTTGTACCAGCAGAGATAATGGTTCTGCAAAGACTTCAAAAAGATCATTTTTCTTGAAGAGTGAAAAATTATTCCAAACGAAAATTACTAGCTTTTTCTAATTATATAACCTTAAGTTGATAAATTCAAATAATTCTGTTTTCATTTTTATAATAAATTTATTACATGCACTTAGTATTTGATTTTTTGTATATACGATAATGATTCGACTTATTCGGATTTTTTCATAATCCGGATGGGTCGTTTTTTAATTAGTCCGGATGAATGGGGTTCTACTGTACCAAGCTGTAAGTTCATCCAATTGAACAAAAATCGGGATAGTCTACGGTAACATGCTTAAATAACTTTCCGTTGATAATTTTCCACTGAGAAAAAGCGATAGGCTTTGAACGTACACGTTCCATAAATTTCGTTAACGATTTGTCCGAAGACTTAGGTTCGGTAGTGTCACAATCGGTAGTTATGTTGTCGATAGCTGATACTGAGCGAGATAATGCGTCAGGTACGACATGATCTTTTCCGTTACGATGAATAATGGTAAAATCAAATTGCTGTCTAACAGCCCATAGTGCTAGACGACCGATAGGTTTCTTTAAATTATGCAACCAGACTAATGATGCGTAATCGGTAACTACAGTGAATGCTATTCTTTCAACATAAGAGCGTAATTTTTCAATAGACCGCAGGACAGCAAAACACTCCTTTTCGATGGTGGAATACTTGCAATCACATTTTGTAAACCATCTACTATTATAATAGATGACACGCTCTCACTGTTGATAAACTGGGTAAGAACTGAACCAAGACCAAAATCGGAAGCGTCAGTTTGAACTGTAAACAGACAAGACAAAATAGGCGCGCTAAACAATTTTTAATAATCTGAAAGGCTTCATCACAGTCACTAGTCCAATTAAAGTTGGAATTCTTCTTCAGCAAAGACGTCAATGGAGCTATAATTGTCGAAAAGTTTGGTACAAATCGGCGGTACCATGAGCCCATGCTTATGATTTTTTTAACTTCAGCGACACCAGTGGGAACTGGAATACGCAGAATAGCATCAACCTTTTCCGGACGAATCGACAAACCCGTAGAATTGACGATAAAACCAAGATACTCGTGTTCAGGTTTACAAGAATGACATTTGTCTTTACTTAGCATCAAATTAGCTTTTCTAAAGCGACAAAGAACTTCAGTTAACACTTCCATGTGTTTCACAAAGGATGGAGCACAAATAATGACGTCATCTAAGTAAGCAAAAACGCAAGGTTCTAATTCGAGACCTAAAACTCGATCAATCCGCCTTTGCCAAGAAACTCGTGCGTTAGCTAAACTAAACGGTAAACGCGTGAATTGGAATAACCCACAATTTGAAACTGTAAAAGCGGCCCTAGTAGCACAAAATATACGTAATATATTAGTAAATAACATCTGGTAAATATTTAAATGTCACACTTTTTTATATTGGCCATTTATTGTAATGCTATATCAATAATTTATATAAAATAAATATATTCTAAATATATGTTTTCGATATATCGTAGACATTAGATGTAGATGTCGTCTCAATATTTGTTTCCAATATATGAGAAATATATCTTTTTAATCTGTTCTAGATGTATCTCACTATTATTTGTGAGATATTTGTAAAATATATACCTACTACATATGTGTATGTTTACAAATGATATTTAATCTGGTTCTTTTTTGCTACGCATTGTACAGTTTTTATTAAACCGTATTGAAACACTGCAGATATTCTGTAGAAACACGTTTATTTATAAAAATTACACTAACAAAACAAAATTACAAATGAATAAAATATAAATATAAAATCTGTATACATTTTAAACATCTTTAAAAAATAAATACACAAAAAAAATTGTATCTTAAAATTACTTATTAATATCATCACATATTACATAGGTAGTACATAAATGTTCTAAATCTTGCCAAATATAACGCAACATTAGGATGTCGTCTTTTGATGGCATCTGAAAAAAAAACACACAATTAAGATTTACTCTACAAAGTTGTATTATGCATTAAAATTATTTTAATTGTTATAAAATATACAGACAAATGGTTTTAGTTTGAATTTTTCAATAAAGAAACTCTATCAAGACATATTTTTTTTAAAATTTGGTTTACAGAAATATCAACAGCATTATTAATTTAGTTATTATTTTAGATTAGTTTTAAAAGTGCACAAAAGCATTTTCTTGGGATTGCTATTCAAAAAATAAGGTAAATTTGTTGTTTAATAATTATTGATTATAGTTACGTAAATAAAAGCATTTCTCTAATTTAGGTTTCTTATTAGTAATGACCGTTGAAATTTTTTTGAATTATGTTCTGTCAACGTTGAACAGCCAACTAAGCTGCGTTAAAATAAATTATTTACAAAATGACTTTTTGCTTTTCTGTAGTTAGAAAACATGACGCAAAAATAAAAAATAAGAAAATTAATAGGCACTTACCTGATTATACAATTACGTTGCACTAAAACTCGATATAAAAATTTAAACTTCGCAAACTGCAAACACGAAACCCAAATGCATATTAGTAAAGAAAACTTTTCTTATTCTTGTTTAGGGTCTATATAACGGTTTTTGACCTCAGTACCCAAAAGCAGGTAAATAATACATTTTTTCAATGTTGCAAAGGATTCTAAGAAATTTATTAAAAGCACCTAAAAGGTACTTGTACTACCTATATACCCGTTTTTAATGCCACAAAAGTATTTGGAAAAGATGACCTTCAAAATCATAAATACTTGCTAGCATTACTAGTAATTTTACAGCAGAATTAAAATACCTTGTCTAAAATTTCATTGCAGCAAATGTAGTTTATTATTGTAAAATTCCTATACTTCTAGTTATAATGCAATTGGTTTTTCCATTCAATTCAAACGCAGATGTCTCAATTTTATATACTCCTTGTGTAATTTTTTTAATAATTAAATTGCGTTGCTTACAACATTTTTAGCAGATTACATACTATGATATTGGATTACTTTTTATTAAAATATACGCATATAAAGATAATTTTTAAAATAAGCATATTTAAATTATGAGAACATTGTGTTAGGGTTTTTAGCAAAAATGAAAAAAAAGCTTAAGAAAAACGTTTAACAACTATAAATACATAAATTTAAAAGTACAGTTAAAAAATAAGCATAAAAAGTTAGATACTGATTAAACATAAATATTCGCTCTATATATAATTATAATATATATTTTATGTCAGTCAAATTTTGAAAAACATTTGTGACCTTAGAATACACGAACGATATTGTTGGTACATATTTTTAAAACATTGTTTTTATCTAGTTTTACAATATCTAGAATACATTTTTTACATCTTGCAATAAGTATCTAGAATTAAGATATTTACCTGATGTCATGTAAACCTTGAAAAAATTTATGAGGTTTTAAAATATATCAATGATATTGTAGGTATATATTTTTAGGATATTAGTATTATACACTTTAACAATATCAAAAATATATCTATTACAGCAAGCAATATTTAGCCGACTTTAAATATTGTACCAAGATCATTAGAATATCGTACATATATTTTGTGCTACTAGGGGGTGTACTGCTTAGACTTTTCGCTTGAAGGAATTTGTCAATAAGCGGACTGAATGTCGAGAGATGAAATAAATGTAGCGTTACGAAGACGATCCAAATAGACGAAACGTAAGGTAAAAGATAAAAGTTGTCTTTCTTCTTCACTAATAAGATCGGGCTCGACTAAACACTGTTGGATTTTTCTACAACGCCTAACTCCAACATTTTCTCCAACTTTAGATCGATTTGTTTTTGGAGAAACGGCGAGACACTGTAATATCGTTGCTTAATTGGTTCGGAAGTACTCTTAATTTGATGTTCGATCAAGTTGGTGCATCCAAAAGTTTCATTCAAAAAAAGAAAATGATCACTAACTTAAGTATCTAATTGCTTAATCCGTTCTGAAGAAAAATCGAGACGAGACTGAATAACTAAATCCTTATTTTCTAATTGTGTGATGGTGTCCATATTTTCAAAACGCCATTTACCTTTTCTACGATCAGGAACGATACCTGCTTGCTTCTAAGAATCAACACCTAAACTTAAATTATGTGGAACGTCAGGAACAACTAAAACTTCTAAAACCACAATGTTCCCTTTAAGTTTAATTGAGACAAGAAGTGAACCTAAACTCTGTACTGATTCACCATTAGCGACAACAAAATTAATTGTAATTGACTTATTTATCTTTAAACTCAACTGACTAAGAACTTCCCAACCTTTAGAACCAACGATAGTGCGAGAAGCGCCACTATCCAGTAAACTTAAAATTTTGTGACCAAAATCAAAAGATCTAATACAACTTTATTCTTAACAAAACTCTTATTCTTCGTAGAATGAAAACTATTAAAATAGACAGCCGGTTTAATTTTAACCTCTGACGTCACTAAATCCTTCTTAGTACGTCCTTTACTCGTTTTCCGAACTCTTAGAACAAGTCTGGACTGTAACGTTAGATTTTCTACAACGATAGCAAAATAAACCTTTCTTAGGTTCCTTGCAAGAAGCAGCTCGATGGTTTGGCTTCTTACAATTCCAACATAATTGCGAACCGCTTCGATTAGAAGAAGCAGACGCATTAACGATAGCTAACCTTCGTGTAGAAGGTGCTGTATTTGAAGACGATACTCGTGAATTTTGTCTAATAGGTGGTGTAGATCATTCACTATTACTATCGTTATTTGAAGAACGAGAAACAACAGTGTCCTGGACTTGTGAGGTAACGTAAACAAGATCTATGTCCTGCTTTCTACGACATAAAGCCGTGTAAGCTTCAATAGCTTGCATGCGATCCTCGATAATTGAATTGAAGTTTGGGAACTTGTTTTAAAAATGCATTCAAAAAAATCGACTTTAAATCACCAGAAAACTTTAAATTCCATTTCGAAACTAAACATTATTAATATGTAATATTGGTGAAGTAATTCATTTCTCTAAGTGAAGTCTCTTTTTAAAATAATATTTTATTACTCTTGAAGTCTTCTCCACAGTATTTTTATTTTTTTAATATTTTATTTTAGGAAATACATGTTTCGCTAATTATAATTAGCATCGTCAGTATATATAGGTAACTAAAAACTAAAATTAAAACAGTGAAATATAAATAAAGAATACTAACCGAATAAAATAGTTAACAAATTTTAAACTAATGTGAATTAAAAATTAAACGTATTTGACAATTTAATACAGTCGACTATATTAAAAAATTAATTTAAATTAAGAAAATAAAAAATATCAAAAGAATAGAAAAATGAAAAGAATAAAACTATAATTTTGAACTGAGAAGAATTGAGGGATTTAAATTTAATATTTCATTTAGACAATTTATTGAAGTATTGTTAGAAATTCTATTAATTTCGAGAGTCTCTAATGAGTTTAGAAGAGATCCTTTATTACATACATGTAGAATTTTGATATTTAAATCTGAAGAAAATGAATGCCCTGAACATAAAATATGGTTGGCTCAATTCTTCTCAGTTCAAAATTATAGTTTTATTCTTTTCATTTTTCTATTCTTTTGATATTTTTTATTTTCTTTATTTAAATTAATTTTTTAATATAGTCGACTGTATTAAATTGTCAAATACGTTTAATTTTTAATTGACATTAGTTTAAAATTTGTTAACTATTTTATTCGGTTAGTATTCTTTATTTATATTTCACTGTTTTAATTTTAGTTTTTAGTTACCTATATTTACTGACGATGCTAATTATAATTAGCGAAACATGTATTTCCTAAAATAAAATATTAAAAAAATAAAAATACTGTGGAGAAGACTTCAAGAGTAATAAAATATTATTTTTAATATGACTAACAAAATTTTCACTAACGGCAGAAAACGTCGGCAAAACGGTATTAACAACAGAAGGTTGAACGACAGGTTCGATAACTTCATCGGCGGATGTAGAAGAATTAGAAACAACAATTTATTTATCCAAAAGTTCATACTGCAAAATTAAAACAACTAAGTCTTTTAAAAACTCATCTTTGACTTGAGAATCGTTATCTTGAACTGGAATTAAATTGCCAATACGGTTTAACAAATAAAATTTTGGTTTTAATAGTAGAAACAATTTTTGTAGTTGGAGTAATTTTTAATGAATCGATTAATTTTCTAAGTTCGTCAATATCTTCTCTAATTGCTAATTTGTCAGCATTAAATTCGAAAGGATTTGCAGGACGAGATACTTTGCGGACGGCTTCTTCACTAACAAAATTCTTAAGTAAACCCCGTAATACGACAACACCTAAAGATGCATCACTACCTCTAATTAAAATTTCATATCGCAACTCTTGGTGCGATAATCTGTTTACTAACATCTTACACTCTATTGTAACGTAACATAACTAAACGACAAGTTTCCAAAAAAAAATCAAGAAATTAACAGGCAAATTAAATTTTGAAAAAGAGGTCTTTCGTTGGGCGCCAAATATTAATGTTACGTGTCAAAATTTGAAAAAATTAATCTTGTCAGAATTAAAATAACTAAGTTTTGCCGGTGCTCAGTGAAGAAGGGTGTGAATTATATTTAAAATTCCGTGACCGTGTGAAAAACTCAAAAGAAAACAAAACCAAAAGTAAAAACCAAAGGTTCGCCAAAAAGGTGTAAATTTAAAAAGACTTAGGCCTTTGCCAACCACAAACTCACTCCTGTAGGATACACTCTAAATTGGATTTACCTTATTAGATTGTATCGCACTAAAATCTGAAATAATTTAAAATTTACATAACGCGCAGGCCAACAGATTTAAAAGCTTGTTTACAAAAAAAACAAACAAAACAATAAAAATGTAAGTTAATTGAATAAGCGCATCAAAGCAAACCAAAATTTAAAGAAATAAAAGCAATAAAAACAAAAACTATCTTAATTTCTTTTGTAATGCCGTGTTCGCTTTAATAGAAATTAACTAAATAACAAAACAAAATTAAGTAATCCCTTTTTACACAAAATTGAAAACCTTAATAATAAACTACGAGATTAGTCAATTTTCCGGGTTAACGTCAAACACTGTCTTGATAAATACAGATAATTACTACAAGATGGGGTACACTCCAAAGAACCCGTCTTGCCCCGTAAGCACGTTTTTAGGCTACATCATTTTTTTCTAAAATTAAAGCACCGTTTTAAACAACCAAACAATATTTTTATCAGATAAAACATTACTGAAATGATGCTTTAAAGTTACATACTGTTATTAATCTGCAAAGCCGACCAAACAAATATAACGGTCTATACAAATTTACACAATTGACACTTATCTGTCGACTGCTACTGTAAAGTAAACTGCCAATTTTTGAGATATTGTTCAATAATGAAAACACGTTGTTGTATCGTGTAATGCTTCATTTTTACTAACTTTAAACTCTCAGCTGACAAATTGTTTTCTTTAGGGTTGCCAACAATTTACTGCACAAATTGCGGCAAATTCAAATCTTGCGTTGATTTTGGCACACCCAATATATAAGTAAATATATTTAAGAACTTTTACATTAATTTTTTATAAATGTAATTCATGTATTTATGAAGAAGATCTTAACTTTCTTAAAGTGCGAAAACATACATTGTCGTTCAGTAGAACGAAGAAGTCTTCTGAATCTACAAAGTTAGTCTGCATCTTTGTTTCATTTGCCTTCGTTGGTGCAAAAGCGTTAATAACTACTTTGAAATTAGTTTTTTCAACTTTTACCTTTCCAACGCTTGAACATCTTCAGGGTACAAAAGTTTAAAATTGATCCTATCCTTAAGAATAAAAGTCTAAAATCTTATCATACAACTCCTGGCCATTAACGCAGTTATAGGTCTGATCAAAATTTTCACAGTTCTTTTTTTGAACATCATAAACCTCATCCGTATTGTACAAACAAATAGATCTGTTGTTTATTTCGATGTGAAGGCAGTCAATTGTTGTCCAATTTCTAGGGCTTTGGATACTAACGTATTTGTTTTGTTTATTAGACCTTTCAGATCTAAACCTATATCGTGAAAGCTCATGTTCAGATCTTGAAATCTTTTCTGAACCAGATTAATCGGATTTAGCACTCTGGTTCAAAATCTCAAGACAGTCAAAAAGTCGAAAGTTAATATACGGTTGTATGGTTGCGTAGCATCACTATTTGTCACAGTAATCTCCATTGCATCATCCATCATGACCTGGAAAATGTTAAGTGTATTCAGTTATAAATTTTTATTTTTTGTAGCATTGTTTGCAGAAAATACTCTAAGCGTTAACAAATGACGTTAAATCAACAAAAAAACTATAGCGGTAGTCGCAATTTTAACTACGCGCAATTTAGTAGAGAGAAAACGAATCCAAAACCTCCAAAGAAAAGAATCTTGATTTGCAATCTATTGTAATCGCTAAAAAGGTAACAGTAACTACGACGTGAAATTAAATAAAAGGAAACTGTCTACGATTCCCACAAAACCATAAGTTCCATGTAGGTACGATAAGCATTCCCAAATATTCATTTCTAAAGCATTCCAATAGTAGTTTGTGTATGGACTTCTAATAACACACTTAATTTAAAACGTATTCTATAATAATGCCTATATAAGAAGAATAAAGTACTCCAAAAGATTCTTTTAAAAACACTTCTATAGGAATACTATATTTAATTTAAGAAAGAAGTGCTTATAGCAGCCTTAAAATGGCAGTTGATTGGAATCACTAAAGTATTAGAAATGTAGCATTCTAATGGCGTTCCCATATTGATTCTATAATAATGCATATAGAAGGAGAATAAAGTACCCTAAAAGATTCCTTTAAAATCACTTCTATAGGCCTTCTATATTGATATAAAAAATAAAGTGTTTATAGCAGCCTTGACAATGTATTAAAATTCAAGTATTACGATTAACATGATAACATTCTTTTAGTGTTTTAGTACCTCTAAAATCGGTTTAATCGTTCTTTATTTGAGATAAAGAAATATAATTTATAATATCAGAAAAAACCGTTTGTACAAGTTGCTAAATTGTAATACCTAAACAAAAATAACTTCCTGTAGATATTAAACGCCCACATCTAAATTTTGTTGATAAAGATATGTATGCAACAAAAAACCTATGCATTCGCGTTTGATACTGTAAATGTAAATAAGATTGTTGATTTCTGAGAATTGTGACGAGATATGTACCGACTACCGAGTTTGATTCACCAGAAACGCTTCTAAGTAAGTATTTATACGGTTACGGGTATATGCAGTTTTACGTTTACGAAAGGAAGACGACTTCGGGCTTAGTCTATATTTGTAAATGTGTTCTTTTTTGTGCTGAATTAAAGAAGAAAAAGCTATTAGAAGTTCTGCTGATTTAAGTAAAAGTAAGTACAAAAAGAAACAATTGAAAACATATATCTATTTTTGTACGATCAGCATATCCACGTTTTAGCGCTTTATTGTTATTGTTTATTTTTTACTTGGCATCCAGTTATTTTTTTAGAACAGGGGTGGCCAACCTGCGGACTTAAACTTAAAAAGCATTGTAATAAAAAAATTATTTTATTCATAAAAAGAAACATATTTTTGATATGAATCTAGTGAAAATGCATGCGACTGATAATAGATAATACAAAATAATTAATCGCATAATTTTGTTATAGAGTTAACCCAAAGTTGATTCAAAGGAGTTCCTATAGATGTTATTAATGAGAAGATGTTCCAATGGCTACGTCATGGCAAAGCGAGATTAAAAAATGAAAGAATTAGGATGATGCAGCAAACTACAAATTCACAAACCATTGATTAAAAATTATTATAGTTTAGACAAAGATACTGTACAAATTTCTTAATAAAAAATGACTTAAAACTAATCATTTCATGCTTTTTGTGTTTCTTATGGTATGCCATTAAAACCCTGTAAAAGCATGCAAATCAATTACCTTTTAGTCGCTAACTTTGTCATGCTATTCTACAACATAGGAAAGTACTACATTGGCACTATTTTAAAGCATTTTAATAGAACGTGAAAGCTTCTACCTTTGGCCTGCTTTTGTACAACGTCTAATAGGACTCTATAAGCACTAACTGTACAGCATTCTACTGGAGTGTCAAAACCTATCTCTAAGCATAAACCATTCTACTCCTACAGGAAGGCTTTCAGTAATATCAATACTGCCTCTATGCTTCTAAAAGCATTATTATGGAACCTATTTGGTTTTGTGGGTTGAACGGTCAAACCTCTGCAACGAAGTGTTCCCACTCGTTTACGGAATTTTACCGCCACTGGCCCATTCGCTTACAGTGTGGAACTAAGAATCCTATTTAAAAACTGTCGACACTGCGTTCTTTAGTTTCTTCTCAGCGTTAAATGGACGAGAAAAAACAAGCAAAATGCTTAAACACTTTTGAAGAATATGGCTATTATTACATTTGACTGCGTTTAGACCAGCCAAATTGAGCAAATGATTATTGCAGTTTACGAAATCTGTTAGATAGTCTTTGTCACCTGTGCCCTGCTATCACAGCAGCAATGTAGTAGCACTGTGATCGACAATCTTGAAGATCCATTCTCTAGTTTCTTGAAACGATTTAAACTAAGCTCACAGCATTTCTTAGATTTATCAGGATAAATCCAAGGAAGGATTTTGTAACACGTAGTACTTTTTTTTCAAAATCAATTTTTACATAACGTACAACTTTTCTTCACAATTTGTTTGATAAGAACTCAAATCAAACATGAGACCAAAGTACTTGGTTTGATTAATTGTTATGACTAAATTTTGACAAGCAGTAGAAGCCATTAAATGGATAAACTTATTTTGTATGGTCGGTGAAAAATAAAAAGTTAAACTGAGAAGATTTTGCGCGTTGTCGGAATGTCAAAGAATGCTAGGAGCTTAAGGAGCCTAAAACAATTCGGTTATTGAACGCATTGTCTGTTCAAAGAAATTTTTGGTGTCTTTGAAAAGCCAGGTTCTGGTTGTAGAAACACCATACTATCTCTATTCGCTCTATAAATTTTTTTAAAACATATAGTTTGTATACCAAAGCAAAAGTATTTAAAATATCCGATAACAATGTTTGATTGATTTTCTATTACTCTACGACTTAAAACTCTAAAGAAACTCTAGAATTCTAACTAAACTGAACAAAAACGTTCAATCGTTTCAAAATACAGAGAAATTTTTTCCACTAAGTCTTGTGTTCGCTTTAAACATCTACAAAAGTAATCAGTTCAAATCTAATTGCCTATAGTTGCTTTGCAAAAGTCTTTGTTATACTTCTACTTGGTTTCAAAACTTTACTTTGTATCCTTAAATAATGCAACTGTAGACGTACGCAAATACTGCCAGATTGTAACTTTAATCTAAAATGGAATAAAAATCTGCACAAAATTGTAATATTTTTAAATTGATTAGAAATTGAAAAAAAAATTAAAATTTAATTTGCTGTAAAAACAAAACATCGTTTTTCAATCTGGAAAAGCGTTATAATTTTATGAACGTTCACCATTGTAAATCTTTTTTTTTTTATTTTGTCTATGACTTATGTAAATTTGTTTTAGCAATTGAATGCCGTAGTAAGGAATACTTTAAGTGCAACTTTTTAATTATTAACATAAGTAAATCTAAAATGTTCTATAGATGTTTTGTATTAATTTTATTAAAAGTGATACGATTAAAGTTTTTGATATCGTCGCTTTATTAATTTTACTTGCTTGCTAAGTTTGGTACACACAAAGATGTTTATGCTGACGCTAAACAAAAATGCGAGAATACAACGTTAATTTAGATATGTTTGTAGCACTTTAATGTAATCCCTGCCGGTGATGACTTAAATTTTATCAGCAAGTATTTCCTGAGAAATATCGCGATAAGTGATAATCCTATTAGCGACAGTGTTGGTTGGAATAGAAGCTTATTGGATCGTCAAAGCTTGAGCTTTCCGGTATATAGAGGGGTGAGTAATGTGCGATAATGTCATTTGACACGTTATGTGGAACCTTTGATGCGTGTGCTCTACACACCGCTCCACTCGCACTTTATAATTAAACTTGTGTACGTGGGCCACAGAGCACTCTAATTTCTCTCTAATGGATTTTGCCTTTCATCCATACTAGTATTTGATGGGTTTTCCACTACACCGTACATTCGTTATTCATCTATCGATTTTATTCTATTAGTGTAGGTACAAACAATCGTTTACTATCGCAATTTATACTATTTCTTCTAAATGTAACCGTATTTTTACGTATAAATTTAGTAAGGTTAGGAAGTGAAACAAAAATAAACGTGAATAAACTGTAAGTATGTCTGTGTAAAAAGTTAATTGTAGTTAGGTAAGAGTTTTTCTCTACTTCGCTAAAGTAAACTGCTTTATTTGATCTACACAAAATTGTAAATACGTAATTGGTAAGTTTTATCATCATAATTTGTTGCAAAGTTACTATGTCAAATAAAAAAGCAAATTTAAGTAATTTGTCGACGAAAAAAAACATTCGTTTTTTAGAAATAACAAATATATACCATACCACGTTTTGTCATTTTGTCATATGCATTGTCAGTAAGTATTTAAATGTTACAATGAGTAACTTAAACAATGAACTATAGCAGTATTAAAGAAAAACCATCTGTAACGTGTAGTTTACTACTTAGTAAAATTGTTGTTTTCTGTTTGGTATGTAGACCATTTACTTTATCTAGACTTCATTTTCATCCTTTTAAACAATACTCTGTAGAATTAAAAATAAAAAAAAAACGTGGTTATTGTTCTTAACTGTCATAAATTTTAATTTTTCGCTATCTGACCAACATTTTTAAATGCATCCGAGTTTAACAGATTTATTCTCGTTTTTTGTGTGCGTTGTATGGCCATCTGACAATAAGAAAACAAGCAATTTATTAGAAGAATTTGAAAATTGTACGAATTAATCTAGCCACGACACGAATATATTTGACTGCATCCACTTCCAGGTGGTGCTTCATCGAAAAGTTCTGGTTTTGCTCAAGTCTTAGGAAAAATAAATGTAGGTGGCATGAACAACCTTGTAGAACTCATGCATATTTCCACCGTAACTAAAACACCACGCTCGGCAGAAAACAAAGATCTTATTTGTCTTTTTCCACGCAACGATATAAGCATGAAGCTTTTTTTTGGCACAGTTATAATGACGGTTTTGTCGACATTATAAATTTGAATTCGATAAGGACTGATTTAGTATTTTTTAAGTACTGCAGACAGCAGCAAGAAAAATTTACTTACATCAAGCATGTTGAAGTCGATAGCTGTAGCAAGTGATGTAGGTTTTAAAAAACCGTACAGCCAAGCTTTCTTTTTCACAATATTAAATTGATGAGATATACCATTTTTTCAGTTAATTCAAAATCCAAACTTTGTAGATAGAAATCTGACAGGTAAATAAAATAGAGAATTGGGCCTAGAACACTACCCTGTAAAACCCCAGATTGAATTGTGTACATTTCTGAGGTTTCATTTTAGTGCTTAACTATAAAATACCTCTCCGTTAAATATAATTTTAAAATCTGATAATAAGGAGCAGGTAACTAATATTTTAATTTGTATAGTAATCCCTCATGCCAGACTTTATCAAACGCTTGACTAACGTCTAAAAAACATGCCGAATAATACTTTTTGTGTTGAAATGCTTTATTTATAGTGTCGACTATTCTGTGTACCTGTTCGATTGTAGAATGATGTTTTTGAAACCCAAATTGATGATCAGGTATGATATTTAATTTTTCTAACTGGAGCTTTAGTCTTTTTAAGAAAAGTTTTTCAAACAGTTTTGACAACGTTGGTAGCAAGCTTATAAGTCGGTATGACAATAGTTCTTCTGGCGGTTTTCCTGGCTTTAGAATAAGCATAGTTATCGACACTTTCCATTAAGATAGAAAATGACCAAGTGTTACGAGAAACTCGGGTTTCTAGAGTTGAACTGTCAAAACTAAAATGTCCCACCGGTCTTCTCATAACTAAACAAAGCAACGGCTAGCACAGCTTCTTTGGAGAGGAATCGCAGGCTTTGTTATGTGTGATTATAACGTGAATCTAGAAAAAGGCGCCAAGACGATGAAAAATTAAAGTCGAGGGATACCGTCTTACTCTCCTCGTAGTAAGCGAAGAATAAATAACACTACAAAAGTAATAACACCAAATATATATATTTATTGTATCACAGAAGTTGAAATAAGCATAGAAATGTAAATTCTTGAAAACATTTATACGTAGGCTGATTAAATTAAAAGCTGCGCCGAGTGGCGAGCAACACACCGTATAACAAACTGCCCTTGTCGGACTAAATAATTACGTACACATAGCGTTTGAATTTATAAGTACATATATTTAAATTGTAGACAAATCAAACAAATTTAGCTTTCGAGATTCGATGTGCACAACTGATAAATTCGCGAAGCACAAAAATACAATTAATTGTGTTAGGTTAACATGCACGTACGATCCTAAACGACCTAGTCCCCAAAACACAAATAAAAAATTGAGAGTAGTAATACTTACAGGTAGGTTCAGTTGGAAAGTTAGCTAACCTCCGTACTTGATGTACCTAAAAAATAATATTAAACCCCGATCGGAACGAGCATATACGTTTAACACAAATAAAAAAAGTTTGTTTAGCATCCAATTATTACGAACGTAAGTGCGCAGCGTTTCCCTATGACTTAATCAATTAAATTTTCCATGTTTGTCTTCGTAAAAGAAAGGATTGTCCTGGCGGTTCTCAACCTTTGACGGTAGATATGATAAGGACGTATCAATACTTCGACGTCATGGAATATTTCAAACAAGACCACCTGTTAGTTATCTTGACTGATAACGCAGAACAATTGGTGGCTACCAAAATCTGCTATAGAAAATTTGTATGTGTCAATTTAAACTCTCAATAAAGAAAATTGTATAACATTTACCCCGTTTCAACCTTCCACAAATAATCGCATATTAAATTAGCAGCGCGACACAATCTAACGGTGAAGGTTAGCACGGGCTTACAAGTAACAAACTCGCCAAAAGATCTAATACCAAATGAATTGCGGGAGTGCTGTCAAAAATGTGACAGTCTGGCGCAAGAGCAGAAAGTTTCTGACAAATTTCATACTAACGAAAAATTTTCCATACTCGCGAATTGAACTACTAATTTCTTCTTTTAACGTTACAACGTCTTAAAACAGCATTATACATGTGGATAAGTGTAACAAGAGCTTCATCAGGCAAGTTTTTAATTACTTTTCCAGTTATAACGTCATAACCAGGCGCTTTTTTTCTATGTATGTTTTCTTTAATAGTTTGCTTTACTTCTGTTAGTTTTATTTGTTTTACAGGTAGTGACATTTAGTAAGGTGAGTTTAAATAAGACCTAATAGTATTTTCTTCATCATCTGAAATTTTTAATGCCAAAGGTTGAAAAACATTTGCAAGGTGTTTGGCAAATACTTCAGGTTTTTCCCTATCTGTTCTAGCCCAGGTTCTGTTAGTTTTTCTTATTGGTGGTATATATTTTTGTGTTTGTGAATTGTATGTCGTGGAGGACAATACATTCCTGTGACAGTTACTGGTTCATACTTGTCTAGGATGACAATACTTGTTGCTTGAATATATTCAGTCCGAAACTTTTTTGCTTCGTAGTGTTCTATAGAGCTTTTAATAATGACAGGGCTACCGCCGTGTGCTCTTTCGTCCGGATGTTTAGTGTCATATACTTGGTAATTTTTAATTGTAAAGTAACTACGATTCGTAAAATGAGTTTCTCATTAATTAAGTTTATCCAGCAGTTTGGTAACAATGTTTAAAAGTGTGTCCATGCATTGAGCCATCTGCTCAAATAACGTTTCCAATTTAAAGATTCTATATCTTCTGAATCTTGGGTTTTTAAGACTGTAACCTCTGCGTTACTATTTAATTCTTCTTGCCGTTTTACAGCTGCTGCAAATGATTTTCCTTCGGAAATTTTGCTTGTTGAAATTGAAATTTTTGTTTGATTTACTTCTTGGGGCTCTTTAGGTCTTAGAGCAGGATATTTTCTTTGTTGAAGGTCTTTATATACCAAACAACCTCGGTAGTTTGCTGGATGACTTTGTCCACAAAAAGCGCACTTTAATTCTTTGCGCTCTTTAATCACACAGGATGTATTGCTGTGCAATCCACTACATTTTAAGCATCTCGTTTGACGTCTGCAAAAATTTTTAGTATGCCCAAGTCTTAAGCAATTCCCACATTAGAGAATTTGTCGATTTTGACGTAATGGTTTAACTATTATTATGCAATTTTGTAGCTTTTTGATGTCGTAAATAGATTTATTGTTTTCATTTGGTTCTAAATCTACAATACATTGATAAAAGTATCTTATCGCGACCACTTTTTGCATTGTAAATATTTCTAACACGGTGTCCGTTATCAGTTATTTCATTTTTAAGTTCTTCTATGTTTATAGAGTGGTGAAGTCCTTTAATTACAGCGCGAAAGCTACGCTCGGATTTAAGTTGATAGGTAAAATATTTTACGTCATGTTTATCTATTTATTTTACTATAGCTCGATAAACGTTTACATTGTCGGTTATAAGTTTGACCTCATCTTTTTGATTAATAATTTTTAATACGTACTTATTAGCTATTAGTTTATTTGAATTTAACATGGTAGTAAGGCCATTCATGTTGCTAATACTTGCCAGAAATAATGGGGGTGGTTTCGTTTTAGCAATATTAATATTATTAATTTCCGGAAAACTGGAAGAAGTTACATTTTCAATGTCGGTTATATTTTCCAGAAGTTGAAATTTGTTAATAGGGTTTGTTTGTATTCTGTTAATAATTTTTGACGTGTTCTTTCTGTATTTTCTGGGGAGTTTCTTTTATTTTTTTTGTCCGAAACAATTTTCCAGCTGGGGATTAATTTGTGTATGTAATTCACATGTAGATTTGCTATTTGCAATATCTATAACTTTGTTGATTTCATGGCTTGATTTTTATTTTGTGGCGGCGTTCTTTACATTTTTAATATTATTTAGCCAGCCCGGCCGTGACTTTCCGTGAGTGCGATATCACGCGACCGATTAATACTAACGTTTTAGCATTGGTACCGTAGTCTAACTCTATAAATATAAAGATAATTTAATTACTGTACTTACAGTTTGTTAAAACACTAATTTTTGTTTGCAAGGTATAAGATATCACTGTTACACACAATCTATTACAGTTACCAAACAATGATTAGTAGCACTTCGATTTATTATTAAGTAAAGAACCGTCAATAGAACACAACTTTCTATTCACGCTTTTAAGTAAATTAAATTGAAATGAAATTACCTTAAAAAACACCTTAGTTTTACCAAAGTTTCAAAAGTTCATGAGAGTTAGAAAAATCAACAAATATTTTATCATCGCTTGGTTCTTGTTGCATTTTGATATTGTCATTTATTTGTCATATTTCTCTTTATGTTTTTTGACATTTGCTGTTTGTCTGGTATTATAAATTTTTTGCAATTTTCCTTGCTTGCCTAACTTAGATAGACGTGACTTTTCTAATTTTTCGATGTAAATTTGCTCCAATATCTAATACGTATTCTTGATTATTTTTTCTTTATTTTCTGTTATTTTTTCTTTGTGTATTTTTAGTGGCATGTGCACACATTCCATATTATCTTTACTACTATCAAGATGTTTCTTTTTTTTTCTTTGCCCAAACATTAATTTTTAATTTCTGGCGACAACAGCTTTTTTTCGGTTGAAATCTATACCTACTCGGTAACTTTTAAATTCTTTAAAATAACTTACTTTTTCTTATAATCAAGAGCCAAATCTTGACTTTCCTCATTCATTATATAAAACAAACGTTTTTACGCCAAACACCTTTAAGTTACTTGAGTCCGGCACTTATTCATTTCAAATTTTATATAGTCAAAGTGACTACTTAAACTAATTGTTTCTGTTTCTTAAATAATTTGAAGTAGCCATTGTTTTAGCTTTATGACTCAATCTAGCATGTATCAGAAGGCAACAAGCCATTTCAATCAATGTTCTGTTTTTTAGCTTTGCCACTCCGTTTTGTTATAGCGTATGTGAAATTATCAGACGTTAACAAACACAATTTGGAATTTATCAAATTCTTTATTACAATATTCCTTACCATCATCTGATATTAAACATTTTATTTTACAACTATTTTGTGATTTAATACGCGACTTATAATTCTTTAAAAACTAGAAAAACGTTACTTTTATTTTTAATAAATTGAACTTTACACTATGGATGCTGTCATTAATAAATGTAACAAAATACCAAACACGTTCTAATGACTCTGCTACTGATGGTCTCTCAAATAGCAGTATTAATATTAGTTCTAATTTCTTTGTTAATTTGTTTAGACTTTTGGGAAAACGGTAAAGCAAGCATATTTTGCACATTTTTCTTTCATTTATGTTGATTCCAACAGCTACTTATTACTGTAAAATCTCTAAATTGAAACTTGCTGAATTATTCCATATATAGTGGTCCGTAATCTTTGCAACAGACAGTAAATTAAATAATTTTTTGACAGAATATGTATCATTTAGTGTTACTGACCTGTTTACTTTTTTATTCGTAGTAGTAACTCGAGCAATTTCTTTAGCAATAATTTTAGTTTGCGCATCGATAGCTATCAAATATTTGTGTTTTTTGATGTCATATTGAGAAATGCTGCTTCAATATTGCAAAGATTCTTCATCGATTTCTTCTGTTACTTGAAACACATCTTTAACTTGAGATTCGATTTTTGCGAATATTCTTGTCAAATTTTTGTTTGGACAATTAGCTGCTTCATGCTCACTTTGATGACATTTAAAACATTTATATTTAAATTGTTTTTTGTACGATTTGTTAAAACCACTGTTATATCCACGTAAATTTTTTCGATAGGTTTGGGTTTTCTCCGATTCTGTTTAGCTCACATAAGCTCAGAATCAACTGTAGCTCATTGATTTTAAGCTTTATGCAACAACATAAAAATTCTGTAAAAAATTATTACATATTACGCCAATAATAAAACTGCATTAGTAGAACATTCATTTCACAAAAACCATATCTTCAACTTTAGTAACCCAAACATTCTACATAATAAATCTAATTTAAACATCAGACTCTTTTTAGAAATGTTTGAAATGTTGAAAAATAAAGATTTATTTAATTACCGTAATGACATTATAAAAGTATTATTTACTGCACAATCATTAATATGTAAAATAAAAAAGTGATTTAATTATTAAATTATAAATAATTTAGAATACTATTACTTTCTTTCTTTTAAAATCAATATTTGTTTTAAATTTATTATCATTTTTGCATATTTGACATACTTTCACGTGCATGTGCTGTACATTAAGAGATTTTAAAATATATAATCCTTATTAGTATTAATAAAAGAAGTTTATAAAATTATTATAGAATGGTAAAATCATGAACGAAGGTGAAAGTTCTCTCCATTATGTTTTAATTTTTTAATTTTTGATTGTTTGATAAATGTGGTAAGTAGTTATGCATCCTCATTGAGAATCCGATTTGGCATTTGCCAAATTGTTTTCAAATATTGAATTGTATTAAAATTTCATAATTTATGCTTAACGTTATCAACTTAATAATTATTCACTTTGTATCTTTTGCCGATTTTGAAAAAGCGCTTGTAAGCGCGAGACGTAAATTTTCATGTCGTAAACAAATAAATAAAATTAACAAATTTTTTGTAATTTAATTACTCTCTAAAAAAATTAGAAAATTTATAAACCAACAGCATAAATGATTTTTTAATAAGTTACAACTGTATTTACTAATGCTAAACTGATTACTAAATCATTTTATGTGAAATAGGTATAGTTAATTTAGATTACTTACCAAAGTTCTTATTTACCTAATTGTACAAAACGTTTTTAAATTATTTCTTAAGTATAGGTTAACTAATTTAAATTTTAAAAAAGCACAAATTAATTAAACTAATCAAATTTGGTTAAAAAATGATAAATTATGTTCAGTATCGAATCTGAAAAAGTTTTTCTATTTGCGTTTTATTCTGGTAATTAGTTAACATTACTATTATTGTTTTAAAAGTCCAAAAAATAGAGATCTACGTTTAAGCTTACGTTAGATCTACAAAAAGCTCAAAATGTTTTTAGTATTTATGAGTTTGTTAATTATTAATTAGACACAAAATTAACTAATATAATATGTGATAAATTCATTTACCATAAAATACAGTTTACCAATCCCATTTAAATTTTATTACAACGAGAAGACATTTGTTATAGCATAAAAGAACATAAATATTCCAAAAGCAACAGCATTCAATTTAAAATACTTTTTCCTCCTCATTTTAAATATGAATCGTATATTTATCTCATAAAAGAGTCCCTTACATACTCATATATAGAGAAAGTGAACTTTGTGCTAGAACCAGGTTAGGTTAGGTTAGGTCCGATGCCGCGCTCATGTAAAATGCATAAGATGGCGGTACAGAACGCTGACTGCATGAGAATTATAACTAAACAAACATTGTCCTGCAATGAAACTCAAGCTCAGCTGATGAATCCGGACACATACAGCTTTACTTTGTAATAAACCAACACTACGTTAGTAAACGTAATAATAGCTTCTTTACAAAGAAATAAATAAAAGATTAAATGCTTTGTTACAGTTTCTTTTTTGAATAATTAATTTGCGCAGTAATTTTTAACTATTTGTAACCAATACATCTAACGAACACATTTTTTTAATTATATTTTGAATCAGGATAATGATAATTTATTGTAAATAAAAACAGTGTTCCTAGTAATTACTTTAATTTTTGTAAATGTAGGTTTTAATATTTATATATTTTTAATTATCGATTATCCAATTCTTTTTATTGCAGTATAATTTTTATTTATAAATTTATTTTAAGCTTCAAATAATTTTTTTTTGCAAATCAATTTTAATATTCAGTTTTTTAAATTATGTTTCAATAATAATAAATTTTTAAAATCTATGCGACACTCAATAAATAAAACATAAAAAATATAGGTCACTAGAGACGCATGATGTAAAAACTTTATTTGACATAACTGAAACTAGAAAATTATAGAAAAATGATCGTAACTCAAATGTTTAATGTATTTCTTTTGTTAACCGTTTTAATTGGCAACGAAATTATCGATTGCAGGAACATCGCTTTTGTTTCATTTTTTGTTTCACATATATAAAACATCAAATGCTTCAAGTCAGAATCGTGTAACTTGTTTTTTATTACACGTGTCAAAATATTATTTAATTTTATAAGTCAGTAAAAATAATTATTTTTTGTTGTTTTCTTTTGTTTTAATGTATTTTACAAGCAGCATAATCGGTTGAAACATTTACTTTTTAGAAGTAGGCCGGTAAAGATTAGTAGAATTTTGTAATTAGAAGTTGGCACTAATACAAATAATTTATTTTTTACGTCATTTGTCATTTGTGTCAAATTTATTATTACTAACATAAACCATTATATGTGTTATCGTTAAGAATAACACTAACAAACTTTTTTTAAAACAAATATAACTTTACTTACAACTTACAATTGCTAAAAACAATTTTATTTTAATAATTACATTGATAAGATAAATTGTAATGAAATTATGTACCAATTGTCAAATATATTTACAAAAAGATTTTAACTGTGTCAGTGCTACTAATTATTATTAAACAAATTCGGTTAAAAATACAATTTTAAGTAAATACTTTAGTTAACGTTAAATTATAACATAGATGTTAAATGTTAAACGTTAGCAAAAATGCTCTGATATTAGATAATACTATAATTTAGAAAAAATAACGTTAAAAATGATTTGATAATGTAATAAATAGAGATAACAATGATGAAGTGTTACCTTGCGAACCTACGTCAACGTTACATAACGTTTTTGCGTAATATAGTAATTAATGTAAATATTGCGGGTTTATATACCTAGAATGCAAGTAAAGTTTATAAAGTGCAAAGAGGGTTCTTGTTTATTTAAATCAAAGCGATGTCTGAAATTGAAGTTTAAGATCCACTTTGCTTTATTGCAGAGTATGTGAATTTACACTCTGGTGGGATAACCAAAGTCAATATAGCAATTACACAAGAACATTCTTGGTGACTTAACAGGGTGCTCGTTTCGTCATCAGGCAGTTTCTACTCCCCCAAAATCATTAGAAAAGCGGAGTGTATCGCGGTCGTAGCAAATATATTTAAATGTATGCAGCATTAATTCAGAACGCGGCGCTCACAGCTGACTGGATCCTGTTTGTAAACACTCGCTCATGACGACTGCCAACGATGATCTAGCGACGATCAAACATGCTACTGTGTGTGTTATTGAAACGTTTGGGTTTTGTTTACCTGCACGGCCATTTGGCATTTACATCCTAATTATACAGATATTATTTCAAACGTACAACTGAATAAAATTACCTGGTAAAGCAACATGTGTCTGGAGCTACTTTAAATCTACCTATTATCATAGAATATCATTTGCTGCAGAAATACCAATTCAGAAACTTCATTTATCAACATCAATTTATAAGTCTTAAGACACCCGTTCGTGTTTCCAATCTGAGACCGGTTATCGAAACTTTTACACACAGTACAGATTTTAACTGAAAATGCTACTGAATAGAATCGTATTTAGGCCAAATCTGATTATTTCAGGTTGTCTGGAAACAAAAAGTATTAATCCATAACAAAGAAATCAATGTACTTAAAATTAAGCATAGCATAAAACCCTAATTCTTGTATTTCGTCACGCGTTATTGTTATTCAAATTTATAATTCAATTTGGGGTAATAAATTTGCATAAAGAAGGGTCCGGACCTGGCTAGTGTACATGAAACAAGTGGTCTATTCTCCAACATAATACACAACTATCTGCGGTTTATTAAACGAAGTAGGTTTATAACCGTATTTTAATTAGGAAATAATAATAATAAGGGAACTTTTTTTGTGTACGTTTAAGCCGAATTAGATACCTGTGTCGTTGTATTTTTTTCGGGAAAATATAGAAATTCCCGTGACGGTCACCAGCCATATCGACGCTCCCGACGGAGGTGTTGTTTCCATAGCGACGCGCTTGCGCTACCGTAGTCACGTGCGTTGCTCGTTAGCGTCGATTTTTGATATACGCCATCTTATAGAAGCCTTTCGTGCTCTGACTCCTTATAATGATATCGAATCATTCGATACCAAATAGTCCTTACATCGCATATAGATAATTTATTTAATTTTTTGTTGTAACTCGCGTTTCTCAACGAACGTTATTAAGAAATTCGTTTTAATCAGTCCAAGATTAATTTCATTCTGAAACAAAGCAACAGTTTATTAAACAATTCAGAAATTAATTAAACAATAAAAATTTTTTTTTCGATAATATAGCTCAAAATTTAATTCCCGGCATGTCACCAACGGGTTTCAGTGTGAAGCCGCTAACAGATCCACGAGTCTCCCCTATAACAAACCCTTCCTAGACCCTTTTACACCCCCACACGTCGTAACTCCTGCATTACATGCAAATGGCCACATCAAACTGACGTATATGTTTATAAATCTTAGAAGTTTATTTATGCATTGGATTATCAAATAACACCGAAATTTACGTAATGATAAGACGTTTACGTTACCGGATAAAAACCTATGAGACGCTTGCAATCAAATTGAATACTAAAATTCTACCTTGTATAAACAAGCACCAAAAAACTCTCACCTATATTGCAACAATTAAAATGTAAATTAATAATCAATACCGTATGTATTTAATAATTTGTATAATAATATGTAGGCTTGCATTTACATACTTAACATACAAAGTATAGTACATAAATATTGAAATTATCATAAACGACTATAACTTATTTAAAATTGAAATTTGGCCAAAAAAACTTCTATAAAGTTAAGAGTTAAGGAAGACGAAACTGGCTGTTTTACTTTTGGCGAGTGTTATATAACATGTAAATGGTTAGTGCGGCTGGGAACGGAGGTAGGCAGTGCATAAAATCCAGAGCACGACCGAGCTGATTTGCATAGCTCAGCTGTGTAGGGAACAATCGATTTTCACGTTGCATTGTCTCAAGTTTTTTTTACCTATAACATCAATAAGTGGAAACGTTTTCTTATAATAAATACACGCATTCAATCATATATCTATCAATTAACGGTTATTTTAAATAAAAACAAAATAAATCTTTGTTTTATTGGGTATAACTTACGTCGATCTTTATTTACAGCTTTTTTATTTAATAGTGATATAAACAACCGGAGTGTTTTTGTAATAAATTTATAGTCTATAAAATATATTTACGTTTCAATTTTCGTAAAAATATCACGGTCCATTACTTTTAGGTCCTTTAACAACAAGAAGATCTTTGCGCAGACATAAAATGCATATAAAAAGCTTGGCGGTATAGAGATAGTTGATCCGCGACGAATGTCGAAGATGAAATACGCGGCGTCGTGGTCGTCCCGGCGTTGCAAATGGACCGGAAGTGGCTACAGCTTTAGATACATAAATTATAGAACGTTTTGATTTATTTTTTATTTCCGCAAATATAAACCAATCTTTATTACTTAATATTTGTCGTAACGAAATAAATTTTCGTAGCCCAAAACACATAAACACAATCGTGCACAAAAAGCTAAAACAATTTAAAACCATATTTCAACTTCATGCAAATGCAATGAATTGTAAAAATGTTCTAAGTAATCGTTTTAAAATATTACCTTCATCGCCAAAAGAATTAAAGCTACAAGAAAAGTTTTTCTCATAAATTGAAATTTCAGGTATAAATCTTACAGGTTTTCATACTTTAAAAGTTTAATAAAAAGTTTACACCTTCTTCGCGTTTAAATTATATAATACTCTCTAAAAACGAATCGATTAATTACCTATTTCGGTAAACCCCAAAAATTTTTAAAATTCATACGCGACAACGATTACGCCATTAAAATATTATTTGAAATGTAAATATCAATGTTTTTGGGGTAATAATGATTTTAATATCTTCCTAATCATTATTCACGGTGAGATTGTTACAATCAGCGCCACCTATGATGGGAAATTCTAACCGATGGCAACCATTTTGTTTCGTGAGGTTGCCGAAAGTCGCTAGTTGTTGTTGGTGTGACGCATGCTTTCAGCAACATTTCTGTGCACCGCCTACTTTGTTCTTTCTCCTACTCAAACTTGCCCCCACTATAATTTGTTACCCCCCTTTTTTTAGATGTTCTCCTAAAATCGTTCGTGGAGGGGTAGGTGGCAGGGGGCAATAAACACATCGTTATGGTAAAGCTGTGTTGAGCTGTTTTATACGACATAAAATTGTTAACTGTACCTCAATATTGATTTATGATGTATGTTGTTATAATTTTAAATTGTTTTTATTGATGTAAATGTCATACTCAAAAAAACTACTACTTCTCAACGCAATGATTGCAGCGAAAACTCGTAATGGATTATTTTTTTAGCAATTAGTACCTACAATGAGACAAAACATAAACAACGATTCTTGGTTCGGTTTTGCGACGCTCGTTAATCTTTTAATCGCCATTTTGTTGCTTTTTACATATCTATTAAATAAATAATTATATCTGTACTTGTCACAAATACATTATTACAGAACAATGTACATTTATAATTTTCTGAAAATTTGTGTGTGATTTTATGAATACTAAGAAACACTAAAAGCTGTAACACTAACCAAATTTATTATATTTATTAATATAATTAAATTAAATTTTTATTAATGGTAAAATTAAAGCTTAAAATTTTTTTTGCAGAATCATATTGATTTCTAAAATTTATTTGATGTTGAATTGAATTTTTTAGTAGATACCAATTATAATACTACTTTAAAATTTTAAATAGTTTAATGTTTTATTTTATTTTAATTATAATAAATTTTAATTGTACACACTTTTTATTCTTTTTGGAATTTGTACATCTTAATCTGGTTAAATCTCAAAATCAAAGTTTTTGATAAATAAACACAGCTATAATTAACATTATAAAATTCATAATAAAATATATTTTTATAATTGAATTAAATTTAAATAAAAAATTATTTGTGAATGAAAAATATAACAAATTTAAAGTACTTTAAGTTTAATAAAAATTACATTAAAAGTGAATAAACGCAAAAAAGTTCAGTAAACTGTTATCACTTTATATTTATTTTAAAATGATAGAATAAACGTTTTTGGAAAAAAGTTTAAATTAGACGGATTTAGAGTAACTAATGATACATTAGCGTAAGGAACGTGATGGTGTAGAATCTTAGTGACAGTAACAAATCTATTGCAACTGGTGAATGTTTTTATAAAGTTTCATAATTTGGTGGTTTTTATGTGCTTTATTTTTTTAAATTACAGTTTCAGTATATTTTATGAATTTTATTTACCTATGCAAAACGCTGTTTCTATAATATTGCCAAGTTTTTAATTAAAACAAAAATAGACACACGTTAATATTCATGTTAGTGAAAATAGAGATTTTTTATACAAAAAATAATTAATTTAATAATAAATCAAATGTTTGTAAACACAAAATTTACTTTTTATATTTTAACACAAATTAAAAAATAGTTATTTTACTAAATACAAAAACATCAATAATTAAAAAATTATTTAACAAAAACGATTTTTTTATCGAATATACAAAAATTTAATATTTATAAAGTTAAACAAAATTATTTGTTCAAAAATTGATTATATAATGATAATTTTTTATCTAAATTAAAAAGCATACCACATAAAAAATTTTGTTCAATATTAATTTGCTCGTATTATAACTATCAAAAATTACATAATAAATAAATAAAAAATTAAGAGAAAACAAAATTAATTTTAGGAAGACTAAACAGATATAGGTAATTGTAATTTTTTTTATTAGTTTTTTTTCAATTCATAAGATTTAGTTTCCAAAACTTGATCAATCTTTAATTATGTGTTCAAATTGTTTAATTATTAATTATGTAAATTTATTTTACGCACTGATAAAATTCAACTAAAGTATGTTTATCAAATAAATAAATATTTATAAGGTAGGTAAATCTATATACGGTTTATTTACAAGAAACTTGTTAGCGGACAATTTATTTTTTCAAAATACTGCCGCATTGGAATGTTTATGTACATACTTTATAGAATTTTATATATTTTTTATAAAACTAGTAGATATATTTTACAATAACATAAGTTACTTAAGAAAAGTAATTTATAAGTAAATTATTTTAAGTACACTCATTTTTTTATTGTTAATTTCAAAATTATGATTTTACTTTTTGGAAAAAATATAAAAAAGTTTATACAATTAACTATAAATTTAAGTTTAATTGTGTATACAAACACAAAGAAATTTTTGAAAAAAAATACCACACTACTTTAGTTTTCAATATCTTTATTTAAACAATTTTTTTGTGTTTTACGAGTATTTCGGTTAATACCATTAATAAAATATTCCATAAATACTAATTGTAATAAAATAATTCTGAAAAAATGCTTAGGTCAAAATTTATAAGTTGTTTGCCCGTTGATGACTATAATAAATACCAATAAATTAATTACATTACATTATATCTTTATCAAATCTGTTAATCATAATATTAAACTTTTTTTTATTTTTAGAGCATTTTAGATATAGGTACTTGCAAAGGTGTTTAATTTAGGCACTACACTAATAAAACACATAGTATATATTATTTACTTTATAATTAACTGCAAAATCTTATTATTACGTTAACTAAAAATATCTTAAACATTTTTATTTTCTTACTGCCATTTTGCATTCGTTATTGACAACTTTCACTTTTTTTTCTGTACAACAAGGAAATCTAGTTTTATCATTTGGTTTATAAATATTTATGGCGTAAAATAATTTAATTATTCCACACTTTTTTAACTTCCTTTTATTGAATAAACACCAATGTTAAAACGTGTTGAAGGATTAACATTAATTTTAAGAAAAATGATTGCATTATGCAATAATTGAGTAATAATCCATTTGAACCGAAAGGGAATAGATACATCGTTTTTATAAATTATTATTTGCACTTTATTTACACATTCACTTGACGTAATTAGAATATACTTTATTATACCAGAAACGGCAATCGAGTCAATTTAATTTTTTAAAATTTAGTTAACTGTTACTACTCCTTAAGTGGTTATTAAAATAAAGATTTAATTAATATTCATGAAAGTAAAATTATATAAACAACATTTTTACATTAGATTTTTGAAATATTTTATTTCATGTTGAACAAGACTTGTTTATAACAAACTTATTTTCTAAACATTGTTACTTTGAAGTTGCCGATGAAAATAAATTGTTGAATTATTTATCGGTAAGGAAAATAGTTAATATTTTACTTTAGCTTCGACATATTTTGCATATTAATAATTTATACACGGGATTACAACATTCTTATTGATTACAAAATTAAAATTAATCCATTTTGCAGAAAAATAGTTTTCTAATTTACTTATGTCTTAATTAAGTAGTAAATATTATTACCACGTAACTGTGCTTACGAGGATTAATTATTTGTTTTATATTTTAATCTGCTTTTAAAATTTTTTAATTGAAGTGACAAGTGTCTATACACCTCCATGAGTGGTATTAGATATAATAAACGCAGTTTCTAAACTTGAATATAAATAGTTATTAGTATGTAGTTGATAATTAACAAAATGATTAGAGCTTTCAAATATGGAAAACTTAACATAATTTATATTTGTTTTAAATTCGATACATGCAATCTAATATTTATATTATAGTTTTTTATGCAATGGTAGCTACTATTTTTTTCTGACTACTAAACTGTGTTTTCTAATTAATAATAAAAAAACGAGCTAGGAAATGAAATTTCATAAAACATTACGTTTTAAAGTCGTATAGTAGACAACAAAAACGTAAAAGTTGTCAATATGACAAATTTATAATGCAAAAAAAATTTAATATTTCTGCTTAACTTACTAGGAGTATTACGTTTCATTGCTTTTTTCCAAACGTGACCACTAACGCTAAAATGTTTAATAAATTATCAAAACAAAGATGGTATTAGTTTATTTGGACAAAGTTTGTATCAAAATATGTCAATTTTTTAAATGAGGAAGAGAAAATATTAATATTAAAAATTAAAATTTCATCTCATGCTATACAAAATACGTATTTCCGTTATTTTGATTAATTAGATTTGTTTGAAGGCTAATTTAGTAGCGTTATTATTTACGAAACTTTCTCAATTAATTTTAGTTGTATCTTATTTTTACAATAAAAAAAATTTTGTAAAGGAAAGAACCGGTTGATTTAAACATGCTTTCAAAAAACTTTTTATATTAACTTAAAAATGAAATGAAGAAATTAAGCGCTTTGCACCTTTTACATATTTATCTAATTATTTTAAAACATGTTGTTTAAATTTTACCATGTAATAATTTCATTATTGTTAATACAGTAAAAATGTCTAAAAAAATTCTAAAATCAAAAATAAGACAAGTAAAATAAACTACAAAAACATAATAATTTAAAAAAAATCAATTTAGGTAAATAATAATTGTTATATTGCCTAGTAAATACAAAAGTGATTGGCAAACTAAAAACTAATTATAAAAACTGAGTACATATTAAGTAGAATATAAACTTAAAACATAAAGATAATTTGTCTTAACAATTAACTATGCAGTTAGGAATCTGCAGCAACAACAATGCTTATTTTTTTATTTTTTTAATAAATAAAAATCAATGTAATTAACCAAGTCGTTAAAAATTACATTAAAAATACATAATTTAATGACATTTTTCGAAGTCACTGATGTACTGTTCTTTGCGTTTTTGTAGTAGCAATTGTTAATCCAAAAGTATTTATTTCAGTTATTTAGTTATTAAAACGTTAAAAAAATTCTAAAATATTTCTTTAGTTAAAGTTTTAATATAGTTTGTAAAATCGTTTGTTTAAGTAAAAATTTAAGATTAATGAAAATTAGAGAATTAAAGCTAAATACTGAAAGCAGTATGTTTAGAATTTAAAAAATTGAATTGTTCTTGTACCTAATGTTCTTAAAAATGTTTTTTTAGTAAGTTTTTATTATCATGCGTTTTTGTCGAACTATATTGTAAGTTGCAGAATTTAGTAAATGTAGACACTTAACTTTAATATTTCTGAATACCAAATAATAGTTTAATTATTTGTTGAAGCAAATACAATTTATGGCTAAGACTTAGCAAGTGCGTTTAATGATGATTGACAGTTCTATAAATTTAATATTAAGCATAATAAATAAACTGTAAAGAATAATTGAAATTTCTGAAATTACCGTCATTGCGTATATAATCAGTGACTTTTGTTACCATGAACAAAATTTTGTTAGGTTTTTTACCAATTCAGTAACGAGTAATGTTTTCTTTTAATTTGCAATAGTTTTAAGTTTATCATTAAATTTGTTGTTCTCATTTTCAACGCATGTTTAATAAAAATAATTTTAAATATGTGAATCTGCAGTTCGTTTTATTTTTCGAACTAGAGTAATCAACATTATTAGTATTAACAAACACATCAATTAATTATTTAAATAGTGTTAAATTACAACCAATTTTGAATAACAAATACAAATTTATTTATTTATACAGTTTTTATTATTTTATTCTGCTTATGTAATGTTAGTTTTCTACGGGCGAAACCAAATAATTTTCATTAGAAACATTTTTGAAACTATTATGGAAAAATTGCAATTGTTGCAATGCATTGTTTTCTTTTTTTTTCAATATTTATTTTATTTCTCTGATGTTGATTCTTCTAATCATCAATAAGACTCCAGTCTGTTCTTTTTGTTTATTTGTTATTATTTAAAATATTTTATTTTTTTTATAAAATCACCTTTACCTACCTAATTTTAATTCATATTAATTTGTACTTCATTTTTAAACTAGATAAATTAATAGTTTTTTATGCCACCCGTGTTTGGTTTTTCCACTATTGAAAAATGTAGAAAACTGTTTTTTTTAATAATTAATAAATAAATAAATAATTTAGTTTCTATTTTTCTTATTTCACCGCTGACAATTACGAACGCCCGATTTTTAAGATTTGAAATTGAGAATTTGTAATGTTTTCTCTACATTTCTAATGAAGTATAAGGGTAAAATATAATTTACACATAAAACAAATCTTGATTATGTATTAAAGAATTTTTTATTATAAATATTAATAATTATGTATGCGATTCTTATCTTTATGCTTTTAGATTTATATACAGTACATACATAAGTAGATTATATTGATTGCCTAGAACATTTTAATCTATTAACCTTTTTGAGATTTGTTTTTGCAAAGTTTTGTTAATGAATTTATTTTTATTTTTATGAAATTTTGATTTTTTTTAAACTATATTTTAAAAATGCAATGGTATCTAATTAGGTGAGTTATTGCATTTATTAATAACATGAAAAAACTTTCTGCTTCCTGCAAGAAGGTTTTTTATGTGTGATAAAGTTAATTTCAATTATCACTAAATGTAGCTTAAATTAAATAAATTAATATTATTCAAAATTTGCAAAAAAAATTTTATTTATCATTTAGAGTTCGTCAACGAACAATAAAATTATTAGTATTAGGCAATGGTATTATAGTTAGAACTACTAAACTAACAATTACCTAATATTATGCTATTTTTAGGTATTTAAATAACAATAAATTTTTTTTTAATTTAGAATTATGTAGTTGAATTAATTTTGAATTATTTAAAATTTTTAAAATAACAACTATATAATTTTATACTATTTATTTCGAATTGATTGCTAGTCGTTTTATTTAGATAAAAACTGTTTTTGATTGTAAGTACCACTTTATTGTTTTGATTATTTTTCTTTTATTTTTTAAAGACGTTGAGTTGTATTTCTTTTTTTTTTGTATTTATTTATTTATTCCATTATTACATCTTTATTAATCTCAATATTTAGTATTTTAAAATATGTACTTACTCTCTGTGTATATTATTATAGTAACTACTTTAGTAAATATACATTTTTCGAAAAAAGTTGACGCGTTAGGTGAATTTTGACAAATTAATTTTGTTAATACAGTGCATGCCGTTTAATAAAATCACATTGGGGTTTGAGGTTTTTAATAATAATAATAACCAGGCCCGCGCCTAGCACTTTTGGCGCCTTTGTGCAAATTTAAAATAACGCCCCAAATTTGTATTACGTTCATATGTGAGTACAGATCGGGTTAAGTTAGGTATTACTATCCACTATTAAAAAATTATTTTAAAAAGTATTTTCATGAATTTATTTTCATTTTTATATTTTACATGTACAAGCCATAAGCCATACAAGTATTTTTTCATTGAGATACATAACATAATTATAAACTTATAGAAAATATATTCTAACAGTATTATTAGAGGGGCTACAGGAAAAATACTGGAGATGGGTGTTAGGACTGGACAGGGATACACCAGGGTATATTGTGAGAGAGGAGGTACAGATAGAAAAAATAAGGGTAGAGACAGGAAAAAGAGCAATAAAATACGAGGAAGAAATGAGGGAAAGAACAGATTGCAAAATACTGCAAGAATGTTGGAAAGAGATAAAGGAGGGAAAGTGAAGCACGGGCAGGAGGGCAGAAAAGAGTATTACAAAAGAAACGGGTACGCGAGTGAAGAAGTGGAGAGATTAAGAGAAGAGGGAGTAGGGATAAGGGAAGAAATAATAAGGAGAGATAGAGACATCGAAAAACAAGAAAGATGGACAAAGATAAAAGAGGGCAGATATAATAGGAATTATAAAGATATCAAGGGTGAAGGAGTGCCGAAATATATTTAAAGATAGAGAGAATAACAACAAAAACAACAAAACAACAACAAAGAAAAAAATGATAGCAAGGTTCAGATGTGGCAACGAGGAGTTAGGGAACAAATATTGGAAAGAAGAACCAGAAAAGATGTGCAGGCTATGTGGAGAAGAAACGGAAGACCTTAACCACATGAGACAGAAATGCAGGGAACTAAGAGAAGAGGTGATGAAAATAGAGGAAATCTTAGATGAAAACAGAAAAGGAGCGGAATGGATGGAGGAAGTATGGAGCAGGAGGAAAAAGTTAAGCGGAGAGAAGGGATAAGAAAATGTATTTAAAAAAAAAAAAAAGTAAATAGAATGTAAATGTAAATATAGAATGTTACGTAGTATAGCACGATCAAATTTGTAAGCTAAATGGCAACAAATAAAGTTAAACTTATATATATTACAACTCAAAATTTTTGTATTTTAGTTTCAAATGTAATATATGATACAAAAGTACAAGAAATAAAAAAAATATTTAAAACATTAAAAATACCCGTTTATATATCACAGGACGAAACTAATGGACAAATAAAAACAAAACAATATATTATTTTAATAATGCAACATGTCACCTTTTAAAGTTTAATAATATCTAGGTATTAGGTATTGTTATTTATATTTTAGCTAAGTGAATTGAGCTTTTCGTGCTTTAATTTTTGCAAATTGTTTAATAAATCTTCGGTGTCTAATACTTTTAGTTTGGTCCGTTTCTATTGAAATGATAGCAAGATTACTTAGTCGGTTTTGCTTCAGGTCGATGTTAAATAATTTTTTATTATTTTGCGTTTTGAAAAAGATCGTTCTGCGGTAGCAACTGAAACCGGCATTTTTAATAAAATACCAAGTATTATGCTCGTATTAGGAAAAGAATTCACTAAGTTGTTAATTGTTATATAATTTAAAGTTTCTTCTAGAGACGTAATAACGTTCATTGCGAGTTTTGTCGTTTACTAAATTTTCAACTTTTTGACATAATTCTAATTGTTCGTTTTCAGAATAATTTTTCAATTTATCAATATTACATAAAAACGGGAAATTATTAGAGTAAAAAGAAAGTAATTGGAGTCTCTCATCTACTGATGTTATGATTACATCTAGGGCATTAAAAAACAATCAACTTTGAACTTTAAAGTTTTTTCGTAGATTGGTTCATCGTTACATTCATAATCAAAATGTTTTTTTTTATTTTTAGCGGTCTTAGACTTCTTTGTTTTTTGAGTTTAGGTTCTATGTCTAAGCGGGATGCTATTTCTTTCGCATCAATCAATAGATCATTAAAACCTTTAT
Organism: Aquatica leii; assembly: GCA_035610365.1. Taxonomy (NCBI): domain Eukaryota; kingdom Metazoa; phylum Arthropoda; class Insecta; order Coleoptera; family Lampyridae; genus Aquatica; species Aquatica leii. Next base: position 18,084,153 of record CM069434.1, on the reverse strand, counting down.
CGGAGCAATAAGCTTTCAAAAAATTATTCAAATTTTTTAAATGATTACAACACTGAGCAACATTTTTACTAACAATGTTAACTTTACTTAAAATATTATACCACAATATAAGAATGCAAATGAACTCAAAATTTTGCAATTTTTTGACCACCGATGCAGCCAAACTTTTTACGTTATTTTAAGTTTCCTTCGCTTATTTCAAACAGAGCATATCATAAACCTCCCCAAGTGGATACCTTAAAGTTGTAATTGCATCAATTCTACTAGACCATCGAGTATCCGATAAAGGTTTTAAATTTACATTAGATAAATTAGATTTCATAATTGACCAGCGTTTAGTAGAAGCTGAAAAAAGTACAAACAGTTCTTGAACTAAAGAAAAAAAATTATGCTCAAAGTATTCGATTTTTTGGTATAATTGACGACTAAATTTATAGTATGATTGCAACAAGGAACGAAGAAAGCTCGCGGATTAAAATCCAAATTTTTTTGTAGACATTATACCTACCACGCATATTTGCCTCATTGTCTTAACCCTGACCCTACAAATCGTTGATATTTAAGCCTTTTCTCTCTAACGCCGACAAAAGAATGTTTGTCAAGCCTTCAGCCGACACATCATCTATAAGACAAAATAAGAAAAAATGTTCTGCTGTACTAATTTAATGCTCTTTAAATTAACAAATCTTATACAAACTGTAATTCGTTCTTGGTGACTAGAGTCAGGAGTGTAGTCTAATAATGTAGAATAATATTTTGTCTTCTTAGTTAGTTCAAGTTGATTACTTCATTTTGTATTTTATCCCCGAGATAGTTTTTGTGATCTTTTATTTGAGAGCGTTTTGTATGTTCTGACATAATCGGGTCGAATTTGGAAATCATTTTTATGCATTTTAAAAAGTTACTATTGTTTTTCTTAAACAACTTATTACTACTTCCACGAAAAGCTAAATTTTGCTGACCTAAAAACTGAACTACGTAGAAAATTCTTTCTATAACAGTTTGCCAGTATTTAGTTTCTCTGTTTATTACATTTTGAATTTCAGAATCAATTATTTCATTTTTATTAAAACGATTAGAAAGATCTAGCAATTTTAGAACATTTTCGATATGTAACTTGCTCTTTTCGTGAATGTTTAAATGTTCACTTAAATGCTGCCAGTCATTGAAACCAGTTTCATCACTAAAGCGAACAGATTTCAAATCGTCATTAAAAATTTTGCAACAGGAGCAGTAAAGTAAATCTTTTGTTTCGGAATACAATAACCAAAAACGCTCAATTTTTTCTTTGTTCTAAAAAAGTAACTATTGAAAAACTTACGCCCCGACTCCGAACTATCTTTCGGATAAATACCCTTTTTATTTTGATAATAAGCAGGGCCACGTTCTACTAATCATTGAATATTATTAGGACATAATTTTTTTGGCCATAGTGCAGCATCTTTCGAAAGTTGACTCATATTTTCTGTTCTGGTAATTTTTGAAAGTGTTGATTTCTCATTATCAGCGGAACTTGAAGATGTTGATAGATTGCTTTCTAGAAGATCAGTTTCTTGTCTGCTGCTGATACTTGTTTCAAGTACAAGTTCAGAATATTGGGATTCAGCTGTATTATTGTTGTTATTAATATTTGGCAAAGTAGACTCGGGTTTTAAAAAAATGCGTAATTTTGACGTAGTTTTCCAATTCTTCCTCTCTTTTTTTTTATTCAGCAAATTTTGGTATCCAGACAATTTCTTTATTTTTTTCTGACATCCTGTATACTGTAAAGAAATTAATACGTAAGTAAACAAATTGACAAATTATTCATGAAAAATGGAAATGTTTCGACGTCTCAAACTCAAACTCGAAAGTATTTTCTCAACATTACTTATTTCAAGTTATTTCAAAATTTATAAATAGTAATATTAGTGCTTATCAAGTATTCTGTTTGAATTTACTTCAATTAACAATGTTTATATAATCAAATATAAAAGAATTTTTGAGATGCAAGTTTTTGGTTTTTAATGTTTTAATAAATCTAAAATAAAAAATAAATTTTAGATGAACTCACCTTAATTCACAACACAAAATACATCACTATAAAATCTGTAAAACTACAAAAAACTAAAGTTTCAAAAGCAGACATTTTTTACCCCATGCACCTTTTCACTTCGCTAAGTTAATTATCGATCAAGCATCAGGCAACAAATGAAATCGCGACCGATGCAGGGCTTAAATATATAAAGTTTCGTACATTGCAAGCTCAGACAGGAAAAAAACGCTTGTTCGCTCGTTGGGTCGTTGCAAGCCAAATTTCAAGCTCAAGCATGAATAAATCAGATTTGTTTGATTTCACACAATTCATGTTATCATGTTACGTATTACTTATTCGATCGAATAAATGCTATTATTGCGTACTCTCATTTGAAAGATGGTAGCAGAGTAAACATAAAAAAATAAACAAATAAAAAACAATGTAATAGCTAGCAATTCCTTACTAGTTTTTTTTATCATTATACCTTCGGTACCTCGGCGCCGTCGTGCACCACACGCCTTTGCCCTTATGTACGGCGCGGGACTGATAATAACCGAATGATAACAAAATCCAATAACCCAAAAAAAAACATCCGTGTTTATTGGTTAGAAACGATATACATCGTGTATCTGATTAACAGTTAATTCAGAAAGTAAAATTCCGGCATCAATACAAGAAATATCAAAATAAAAATTATAATTAATTTAAAAAAATTAAAAATTTAAACTAAATAAATAAAATATTACCGATTTGTTGCATTAAATAATCTCCTAAGTTTTTTGACACAATAAATAATATGAAAAAAAAAAAGAATTATGTTTAATTTACTGTAAATGATGTTATTCTAAGAACTCCACATTCTTTCCAAGTACACTGAGAATACAAAGTGACTCAAACATAACGTAGAGTTGTTTAAAGGAAATAATGTTACGTAGATCAGTCAAAATAATTTAGTAAATAAGTAATACTACAAAAATAAAGCTAAACATGCAATACACGCATTTTTAGGGTATTGTGATTAAATTTTTGGCTTTAAACTTGTTTTTGTTTATGTATCGTAGGGATTTACAAACCAAACTTTCCAAAAATTAATCCAAGTTTTTCAATAATCGAGCCAAATTCAATGTTAGCCATGTCAAGTTTTTACAGGTCTACCTTTCCAGCTTCAACTAAGCTTTCAAGCTCTTGAAAATAATATTATCTTGAGAAAAAATTTATACTCCAAAATAGAGTTCATTGAAGGCAATTTACACAAATCATTTTAAACAGCGTAAATTGAAGAAATCAAAACAGAAATTATGCAAGTTGTCAAACTTAGTTCTAAGAAAGCATAATTTATAATTTTTACATTGTAATATTTTTTGTATATTTAGCTGAAATCTTGTTTTGGTTACAACCGCATATAAACATAATCGAGTGCACAAAGTACATATTGTTAAGTTAGGTCAGTGTAAATACGAAGAAATAAAGATAGGTATTTAATTATTTTACTAACAATTGATTTTGAGGATGACGGATAATTAATGAACGCAATACATGAAAACGTTTTAACGCATTTTACAGCATTTACCACATGGTAAAAATCAAAAATCAATTTTCATTTATTTCGATAGACAAAACCGAACTGAAAGCTTCAATTGCAAATATCACTTTAGATCAAACTAATAAATAAATTTTTATTTGACGCCACAAGGAAACTTTTTCTTAAGTTTGCAGTCGTTTATCAAAACCACGTTGTATGCTAGGTTACTTTATAGCTTGGAATCAATTATAAATTAAGCGGAAACGCGTCATTAAGTATACTCATTCAAAGCTTGCATCGTGAATACTCTGTAAATGCAGTATTTTGTGCCTATTACGCTATATATTACACGTGGATAAATCTAGCAGTGCTATAATGATAAAATGTTTATTGTGTATTTTTTATTGTCAAATTAATAATTAGATAATTAAATAAATGTGACTATGGATTTAAGTTTATTACACACACGTACACACGTCTAATTCGGTATATTAGACGACGCGTTATCTCTTCACTTTAGTTTGAAATTATGAGGTAACATACGCTAACATGCGCTAACATAACGGTGGTAACACGCTGAAATTGATTTAACGCCCGCAAATTTCAAAATAGCTTTGAATAATTTTGCGGGATAAAATCACAACGTAAAAGACATTGGGGTAAAGCAATGTCAATGCAATTGTGCAAATGCCACCAGAGTGAACTACTAGACTGTAGTTTTGCCCATTTGGGGCTCATCAGCAGTGGGAGATACACTCTAATGTAATTCCCACAAATGCATTGAGACCCCTATAGTTTTATATGTATATAAAACTATAGGGGTCTATCCTTGTATACAAGTATAACGAAAAAAACGATGAATAAATGTTTGATGGGAGAACCACCTCATAGTGTAATTTACTATGTAACAGATATCTGGTACATAGTAAACTACACTATGAGATGGCTCTGTCATCAAAACTTATTAATTGTAATTGTTTATATTGTTTATACTGTAGCAGTGAGCTGTAACACGTACGAGGTACGTGTTCTAAAGCCATAAACTACGTTTGCAAAAAAAACAAGAAAACGTTTGAAAGCTTGAAAAAGCTTAAAACCAAGCCAAGCCTGTGTTCACAAACACCAACTAACTTTTATTTTTAAAAAGCTTGATTTTTATGCACAAGCCAAGTTTTTACGTTTCAAGTCAAGCTACTTTGGCTTGGTAAATCTCTAATGTATAGAAACAAACCTGAGAAGAAAATAGATAACGTAAACCAAAATTATGACTACTATAAACAATATCTTTTCTATGTAGTAGCATACGCCCTACCCGTTTTTAATTAAATCATAACACTACCTGACTGATATCATTATCTGTGATTCTAATTAACTACGTTTTGTAATCTTTATTATTCTTCATTAATGTATGAATGTTAGTCCTATACTGCCGTAAAAAGACAAATAGCAGTAAACGTGTAAATTGAATAAATTAAGTTTTAATAAAAGTGTATGGACTCTCTATGTGTATAAGTTATTAAAATTAAACTCAGTTGTAATAGATTTGTAAAACACAACCCGAATTTCGTAGAAATTGAACTATATACATGCCAGCAAAAAAAGGTCGTTTTTGCTTCTAACTATTTAATTTTGTTTTGAGTCTGCATTAGTTCACGCTAAAATATCTTCTGTTTCCATACACATTACTCAGCTCTACATCATGATGTAACAAATCAGCACTCATGAATGTATGGCCAGTTTCAAAAAATTGTAAATAAAATCTTCAGCTGTTATTATATTTAGTATAACTAATGAAGTGAAAATGCGCCAATTTTTGTTTTGGGTAGAACAATTGTCCACTCAGTAAATCACATGAAGAGCATCTCTTTTTTCTTTTAGGGCATTGTAATAAGCAGATGTTGTTTCTTCTGAATTTTGTCAAGCCATTGACTTATGACATACAACTGATATGAGATTTTTTTACTTTTTTTGCTTTGGTATTCCATTATTGCAAAAGTCAGATAAAAAGCTATATTTCTTAAAAAAACACGCAGTTTTACTTCCAGAAATCACTTTTTGAAAATCAACACTACGTACGGTTATTTTAGTCTAATTAACCGTATCCCTAATATCATTCGGTACTAATTCCTTAAAATCTTGGATTGATCTGCATGCTCTAGAAATATTTTCCATTGATGGCAATTATTTACAAATTGCATTGTATGAGTGCACAGTGATACACACGCGAATAGTATTTCTATCTATTGCACCAACATTTTCGCCTTCTTCATTCTGGTCGCTTGAAGAGTCCGAGGTTACTAATAAAGCATTGTTATGATTTGAGCTTTTCACTTCGTCGTGATTTTTTACTTGCTGACTTTGAATTATACACACATCGCAAACAGCCTTTTTGTATGTTTGGTCACTCACTTTATCATTAGGCTAACGTGTATTAAAATCTTGAAACATATCTGCTATTGGCAGATACAGTCGATTAGGAGCATGTTCTCTCCAATAGTGACTAACACACGGTTCAAGAGCAATATATGTTGTCTTATAATATTCGCTGGAACATGACACCCACGTAAATCTAATTTTGGCGCAATTGACCCAATAGGAGTGTTTTTCCCAACTGTAGTAATAATTTTATCGTTTTTTTCATGAAACCCAAGAGTTTTAACGAAAGAGTTTTATTTTGTTTTTTTTTTGTTGCTTTACTCTTTTGGTTTCTTTCAGAACTATTCTGCTGTGTACCCACGCCCTTCTTTTGTTATAATCGATTTTATAATTTTTTTTTCAAATACAATATATTTTTTGTTGGGAAACTTTATTAATACAATTTTTTTGCAATTACATCGGCTTCTCAAGCGATGACGTGCTTTATCTCTCGCAATTCTTCCGGAAACCCTGCGAATTCTTTTTTTTCTTCAAAGTTATAGCTACAGTTTCATCTTTATTGTGTACATGTTTTTTTTTCATTTTCGTCAGTACTACTGGGTGAGAAATCTAAAGCAATAAAATCGGGATCAGCAACCGAATCATCATCTTCTTCTTCAATAAGTAATTCCTCCGTACAGTTTTCTTTAAAAAAAATACGTATTACTTTATAACGTCTATCAAAACAATAATATTAATTACCTTACTAACAGTTACTGATTTTGCTTCGGCATATCGAAGTAAAACAACGGTTACTGCTTTTTACCATACTATTTTATTCTGTAAACTTGGTTACAATTAAAATGAAACTCCGTGAAAAGTTTGGCCACTTACTACTCATTGATCTAAGCTATTTAACTCATTTTGACTCATCATGTCACTTACTTTTTTAGGGCACTATAGCTTCGGGCATATTAATATTTACGAACGAACTTTAAGAAATCAAAAAAATAACAATTTTCAAATTAAGATTTTAAAACCTCCATGTGCATTGGGACTCGAAAACAAATCTAAATTAGTGGCATATATAAAAAATTACAAAAACATGGGTTTGCTTGCTCTATGACTATTGATTTAAAATTACCACAGAAATTTAATAAAGAATTTGGTAAAGATGGATTTCTAATGTGAGAAGTTTTTTTATTAAGAAATCTTAAGCAATAACGAAACCTTTCAAAAGCTACAAGTTATGTTTCAGGTGATAAATAAAATAAAAATTAATCAGTTCCATCACCGTAACCAAGATCCAACACCCGAAAGGATGCTAGATTAAATATCTCCAGTTCGAGTTGCGTATCCTATACAAAATCTTAGGAAACAAAACAAACAACTTGCTTCCATTCTAACAAACAATGAAAATACTTTTTTTAGAAAAAAGCACAAAAAAGATAAAATCATGAAAATTGAGTTTGCATTAAACTAAAGCAGCAGTGGAATTAAGCTGGAAAGAAAAAGAAAAACAAAATTTTTCAATTATCTGATGATGACAATAAAGATGAAGCTTTTTACAACGATTCTTCAATGAATCCGAAATATAATGTGTAGGACGTAGATGAGTACAGTCAAACAAAAAAAGAGAAGATTGCAGCTTCTGCATAAATTGCGATCGATGGCTGTACAAAAGTTGTAAAAAGTTTTTTAATTATTGCAAAGAACTGGTAAGAAAAATAATAGTCTTTCAAATATAAAGTTGAGATGACGCCGAGATCAGTTAATAAAACTTTTTTTTTAAACAAATCACGTACATTACAGTTACAAAATCGCTTTAAACGTTTATTAATACATTACTACTTAGCTACTCTCTTTGTCTGTTTTGTTTTGGTTTATTGCAGTCAGAATATTATATTCTTTTTACTGCAGTCATATTAATTTACATTATGGCTTACTTATTTGGTTTGCGCGTCACTGAGCTATTTTCTTGTTTTTTATTCAGAAATGTTTATTTTATTTATATTTAAGTTTCTTGAACATCCTGCTTAATTGCCTTGCGGTGCGCAATCGTTTATTGTTAAAGTTGTTAAGGCTACTTTGTGTCTTTTATATTTTTTGGTAAGATCTTTATCATAGTCCAAAACTGTTTCTATGTTAGGATTTAGATGATTATTCATTTTTTTTACAGTCATATCTTTAATGTGTTCGGCAAGGGGAGGAACATCCGCTTCTCTGTGTAACATTATGTTTGCATGATACCATGATTTGTAGTGCTAGTTAGTAGCCAGGTTTCCGCTGCGTAAGTCAATGTAGAACATATATTCTTAATTTATTCCTAGCAGATAGTTTACTTTTTTTGTTTAGTAAAAGATAAAGATAGAATATTAATCTTTTTGCCCTGTTTATTTGTTGTTCCGTATGTTCAGTGAACGTCAGTTTCTTGTCAATTGTAACACCAAGGTATTTAACCGAGTTTGTCCATGGAATTTTCGCGTTATTTAACTGAAGGTTTTTTGTTGGTTCGTGTTTTTGAGTAAATACTATGGTCTGGCTTTTCTCCGCATTTACTGCTATACGCCAATCAGCAAACCATTTGGCAAGTATATTTAAGTGCGATTGTAATCTGTTTTCTATGGTTGTTATTTGCCTTGAGTGTGCTAGAATCGCCGTATCGTCTGCATACAAGACCATTAAAGTGTTTTCCTTCTTTGGTATATTGCTAATGTAGATATTAAAAAGAGTTGCACCAAAAATTAAACCTTGGGGAACCCTTGCTGTAATGTGCTTTGTAGTAGATTGTATTTTTATTGATATCTGTTACGAAAGTTCTATTATGTAGGTATGACTTAGTGCAATATAAGCATGCTGTATGTCCTTGGTGTACATTTTATAAAGAAGACCCTGATGCCATACCTTATCAAAAGCTTTTGATACATCCAGGAACATTGTACCGGTAGGGTAAACTCTGTTTTTGTTATTCCGGATGTATTCCGTAATCTTAGCTATTTAGTGTATGGTGGAATGAGGTTGTCCAAATCCGTATTGTTCGTTAGGAAGCACTAGCATTTAATTTATAAGATTTGTAAGCTCAGTAGGTATTGTTGTTTCAGCTATTTTGCTTAAGTTGGATAATAAACTTATCGGACGGCAGCTGTCTAGTCTGTTCCGTAGTTATTTGGTTTTGGGATTAAGATGACTTTGGTTTTTTTCTAAGAGTTTGGGTAGTGTTTAAGTTTTATAATTCCATTACATATGTTTGATAATTGTTCCATTGTGCTTTCTGGGAGATGTTTGATGGCTGTATTCAATATATTATCCAAGCCTAGAGCTTTTCAATTCTTCAGGTACTTGATAATGTCGCGTAGTTCATGTATGTTTACTTAGTCATTTATAACATCCCTCTCTGATTTAAGTAATGTTTCGTTTTCTAAAGTTTTATTAAAAGTTCTGTGTATGTTACTATCAGGATTTGGCAAAAATTGATTTTGTAACATTGTTGCGAAAGCTTCCGTCTTGTTTTTATCAATGTAGAGAATTTGTGGGTTGTGTTCAATTGGTAAATTTGTAATTTCTTTCTTTTTTAGAGCTCTGGCAATGTACCAAGAAGGATCGTTTGTGTGTTCCAGAGTTCGTTAAAATGTTCTGTTACTGCTTGTTCAACCGTGTTGTTTAGATTGCTTACCGCGTTTTTATCCGTTGGTGGTAGGGATTGCTGGTATGCTTTGCCTGGTAAGTTTTTTTGTTTTATAAGATAAGAATGTGGGCAGGAATTTCATATAAGTTTCTCTTTACAGTGACAGTAATATGTTGTTGTTGTACTACAATGATATTTTGTGTCATTGTTTCCACTTTTGTGTTCCTTTTTATTGTTTTTGGTTTTTGGAAACGTGATTGTTTCTAGCGTTTGCGTAAAAAATTTCCCAATGTGTTGTTAGTCTAGTGACTCTAGTGATTTGCGTTAAATGTGGTTCCAAACCTTCTAGGGTAAAGTGGGAATATGGTCAGGGCTAAGCAATGTTTTCGTGTAGTTTTTTGTTTAATTTTTTATTACAGCTATATTAAGTATATCTGGTTTACTGGTAATTTTTATCGGGTAGTATGTTGATTGGATAGGTGCCGCAATGCTAAGTTTACTTTTTGTAGCATAGTTCAGTAATTCTGCGCCGTTGACATTAGAGTGTTACACTTCCAGGTTTGGTGTTTGGCGTTTAGATCACCGAGTACTATAGTACTATGGTTAGAGTTAAAAATTTTGTTCCATTCAGCTTCCACAAAATTATGATGTGGAGGTAGATATGCTGAATAGAAGCGTAAGTGATCATTTTGGCCAATCGTTACATCTACCCCAATGGCTTCTAGCTCTGCATCTACATCGGTCGGTTGCAAAAGATAATGTTGGCAGTTTTTTTTTTTAATTAACAAGGCCACTCCGTTTTCCCTTTGATGTAGACAGTCTCTTCTGTACGTGACGTAGTTAAGAATTTAGAGTTTGTGTGAAGGATTGAGGTGAGCTTTGGTGATTGCAATTATGTCCGGTTTGTTTAAGTTTATGTAAATTTGCATTTCTTGTTTTTTACCTGCAATACCATTTGCATTCCAAGCGACAATGTGTAGTTGATTGAGAGATTGTGACGTGATTTTAGTGTGTTTGCTTGCATAATCTAATTATGTTATTTGACCTTTGGTTGAAAATTGTGTCGGGGTTGGGTTTAATTCCGAGTATTTGAGTATCTATCATAAAACCAATTTCTTGCGCCAGGTTTCTATTGTTATTATTGTATTTTTTTGGTGTTGCAATTGTAACGTGTTTTGGTACTATGAAAGTATTCATATTATGTTGCTCTCTTTGAGTTTCAGGTATAGATGTCGTTTGTACATTGGTAATAAAAGAATTCCATGCTTTTTCCGGAAGATGTTCAGTTATTTTTGGCCTGTCTGGATATTTATGGTAAATAAAAGTGTGTTAACCTCCACAATTTGCATATTTAGCTGATAAAGTTTTTGGTTTTGTGCACTCGTGAGTACTGTGAGTACTAGCACACTTCATGCACTTATATTCTGCTGTACAGTTTATTTGGACATGACCAAATAATTGGCATCGATGACCCTGCACAATTTGACCCGTCGATGTTTTTATGTTATAGATTGTTTTGTGCTGTTTATCTATTTCCACTATAATGATCGGCGCAGGAATTGAATTTTTGCCATTCATTCTGGTTATTTTCAGGGCCGGGTATCGCTGTTCATTTAAATTATTTAAAATTTGCTGCTCAGTGGCTTCTACAGGGACTCCACGAATCACCACTTTTAGATTTTTTTTCCTGTTTAAGTTAATGGGTATGAAACTCAAGTTTTTGCTTTTCCATCGCCCGGCGCAAGTATCTATAGTCATCAATCGTTTGTGGTTGTATTCTTATACTTTGTATTGTAGTTGTAGCTTTAGTAAAATTTATTTTCTCTATTTGCATGTATTGTGGTAGATGCTTCCAAGTTTTCTTCATTTCGCAATACTATAAGTGTTGTATTGCGAGTGTTTTCTAGGTTGATAGGGTTAAGTGCGTCAGTCAGACTATCTGTTGCAGCATTTAAGGGTCCTGTTATTTCCGGATCTTGCTGTAACGAATTATAACGATTTTTAGTAAACATAGATGTTGCAGTACATCTAGAATATTGGTTTTTAGCGGTTTTTTTTGGTAGAATAAATTTATGATTATCATCCGTTACGGGACGTTTGTTTTGTACATTGTTTTGTTCAGTGACATTTGCGAAAGATTTAGATTGTTTGTTGGTGAGCAAGTTTTTAGTTTGTTGGTTATTTATTAAATCATTTTTGTACTTGCTGTTTACAGTGGTTTCCAATTCCATATTTTCTGTATTTTCTAAGTTGTTGCGTGTCGCATTGGTGTGACTCTCATTCATGTTCATAATGTCTGAATCTATTGGGTATTTGTTAGATATTTGTTCATAGCAGCTATTGCAAGCTGCCTCAGCAATGCATGATCTAATTCTTCTACGGTCAGCATACCGAAGTATGTTCCCTGGCTTGAAAATTCATTTAACACTTATAAAAAATCGTAAACTATTAACTATTTATAACTAACTATCAACGATTGACAATTTGCGAATGTTTACAAGCAAAAATTCACTCTCAATCGGCGTATTTGAATTATAATTGTCAATTTAATTGAGTTTATGTGATATTTATTTAAACGCCATTTTGACACTTTTATTACTTAGCCACGATTTCTATTGATTTATATAATTGCTCCAAATTAACCACGTGATCATAAAACCTATTTAAAACTTTTTTTAAAAGTCACATTCAATGGCTGAAGTCAGTGAGTCGTATAAAGTGGTAAAAATACTGTGATCCTTTTTGTTCAAATTGATTAGTTTAATATTTTTGAATGTGTAACATGAAAGCAAGAACCAAGAATACAGGGGTAATTTAATAAGATTAATGAGCTACTCCAAGTACAACGAAATCACTTCTGTTGTTTTACTGCAAACCTTTCAGGCACTTTGAGGAAGATCAGCTATCAATGTTGTTTATATACGATTGTCAAAACAAATAAACCGGCATGCATTGACCGGTTGCACTAAAACCAACTATTGCTATTATAGTAGCTTTTTTGCCTAAAATAAGATTGAATAATAACTTTTTTTAATTCTAACTTAAAATAAAAATTGAGTAATAATAAATAAGCGTTTAATAATAAATGATGATTTTTTTATACCAACTTGTTAATGGCGTTTCATATAATTTTAAAACCAAAATTTATTAGTTTTTTTTAGAATGGGCTTTATAATTTTGTTATTTTTGCAAAATAACTAAATTAAATAGTATCTCTTATGAAACCAATATCTAATTCACCATTTTGGCTTTTTCTTCGTTAGAGAAAATGGTCGACTAAATTAACTTTTTTTTATAGGGATGTTAGAAAAACCGTAAAGTTTTTCCAATCAAATAATAACTAACTTTTATGGCTAACACTGCATATTTTGTTTAGTTTTTCATGCAACTTTTTTGTCAGTTTTGCAGACATATTTTAGTAACATTCTAAAATATGCGAATACAATTATTTTTATAAAAACAGGAATTTTTATACTTATTAACTTCTTTTATTTTTTTTAATAACCGTGTTGTAATATATGTTTTTGCTTCTGGTATGTTACCTTAAAATTGCTTAAAAATTTCTTGAAATCAAAAGACTACGTATCGTAATTAGATTTTCGCTTTATTATAACCGTGGCAGTACATCCAGTATTTAACTTTGATCGTTTCGTTTAGGCATTGTTTATACGCATAGTGTTAATCATTCAAAAAATTCAGTATCAAACCATATATTTACTAATAAGATCAATTTGTAACAATGTCATTAATATAAAATCGATAAATAAGTGTTAAACGTAACTAGTAATTAAATAAAACTAGATTAAATGCAAAAATTTAAATAAACGTTTAATTGAAAACACATTTTAAAATTTATGCAGTGTAGTTCGGTTGCATCATTGACTTAATCCACACTTACCTCTTTAAAGAATGTATGTTAATGTATTTATATGTATGTAAATTAATCAGATAAAGTGAGAACGTGATTCATTGCTTATTTAAGGTAAAAACACATACAATGTGTTTGTATCTGCTTCTACGAGATGAATTGAAGTGCATTTTATATAAGTATGTTTATTGTTGTGGAAAAGTAATTTATGTTAATTTTGATAAGTATTTTTTTGTTTATTTTATTGTTTTAAATTAGTCTGTCTATTTAATTAATAATTAAAATTTACTAACGTTTCCAAATAATCATATTCGGAATGTTACTGTAAAAATTATTCTATAATCTAAACTTCTAATTAGCTACAATCTTAGTAGATGATTTTGTTTGTTGAAGCTTTAAGTAAACTATACCTACAAAAGAATATTACAACAAATCAAACATTCCAATATGCTATTAAATAAAGCCAAACCAAGTATTCGTTTTACTAATAAGTAAATTTAATTAAAGTAATAGTAGGGAACTTATTGCCTTGTAATTGAATAGATCAAGGTAAGAAAAAAACTATTTAAACGTAAGATTATATTGATTTGTTACAACTCTATCTAATGCACTTTTATTTTTAAGGCTTTGACGACCATGATTTTCTAAGGTAGAAAGATTTTCGTGATTTGAACAACGTTCCATATTTTTCCATAATTCACAAAAAAACAAAAAGATCAAAAACTTTGAAAAACTCACAATAATTGACGATTCGACAGTCATGTCGCTGTCTTATTCAGAAAGACGGAAACTGTTTCAGATTATATATATTAAAATTTTAAAATTACTATGCACGTTTTTAATACTTTTTGGTAAATCTTAATAAATATCTTGGTAAATTTGACTTTAACTGTAGTTGGTTTTTGATCTGAAAAAGTTCTTTCTCTGAATGAAATCTCGAATCATATCAGCCATCGTTTATATTTTTAGGGTACTTGAAATTATTTTTCGCAGAAATTTTACATTTAGACAAGACTTTTCATTGATAGTCACTAAATTTGACATTTTGATAAGGCGTATACTTGATACCAAGATTTTGCAAATCTTTCTTCAGCTTAATTCTTAACACATTGCATTAGATGATAGAAAATTGTCTAAAGCATAATTTTGTAGAAGAAAACTAGAGAGTTATCGTTATTAAAACAAGAAATCTGATTCAAAAAGTATCTTAGTTCATATTTTTAAGAATCAGTTAAAAGTACAGGTGTTGATTTGAGAAAAGAAATAAATAATTTCCACACAAGAAGTTTTTCAACTGGAAACTTTAAATTGTTCTCAGAAGTGGAAAATATTCAACATAGTGAAGAACGACGTCCGTAAACTTAGCGACCTCGTCAGAAAAACAAATTAAATTTTTGATACGATTTGTTAGTGATTTGTTTGTGACTGTTTGTGCTTCAATAAAATCGATTGAGACTCTATACGTTTTCGGGAAAACTGCACTTTCTAAGTGGTCGCTAACTTCACGCCTTGTGAGAAGCACAAAGAAAATTTTTTGAATGATTTGTTAGTGCTTTGTTTGTGCTTTAATAAATCCATTGCAATCCCAGACGTTTTCAAAAAAACGATATTTTTCAGAAGGTCATTCACTTCACGCGTCACTGAAAGCACAACAGAGATTTTTGGTATAATTTTTGATCTTTATGTTTTTTTTTATGTCCGTAAAGTTAGCGGACTCATCAGAACCACAAATGAAATTTTTAAAATAATTTGTTAGTGCTTCGTTTTTCATATTTATGCTCACTTTTTGTAATGATATTCTACAGGTTTTTCGATATATCAGCAAAATTCTCTAAGAAGAATGAATAGACCTTAAAACGTGTAGTAATTAGCATCAATCTCTACCGAATCATTTGGTTGAAATGAGAAATCAATTGAAAAGTTTGAATATGAGACAAAACAAATTTCTCCCAGCGGAGTATATAAGCAAACTTAAACTCAAAATCTAATTAGAAAAAAACAAGTAAATGATATAAATTCAGCGGAACCAAGTTTCAGTTCAAGAGACAAATTTTACATCGACACCTTTAATGACAAAATTGACAGGCTCGAATGAATATGAAAAAGAAGAATCGTTTTTAAGGGCTTACTCGGAAAACTTCGACAATAAGATAAAGATAAATTCAAGCGAATCCATCGAAGACTATTTCAATCGATTTAAGTTACAACTGGAGCTGTGTAACATTCCTACAATTAAATTGGCCGCTCATTTACGTGTCTACATGGGTGCCGAGCTAAATTCCACCTTAAACAACTTATCGTATCCAACTCCAGTTGACGAGTTGAATTTCGAAACAATTAAAGCAAAGCTTGTGGAGCATCTTGTGAAATCGAAGAACAAATACAGCGAAGCTATTAATTTTCGTAAAATTTTTCAGAAGCCAGATGAACCTATTATTGAATTCATATCACGACTGAAAGCCGGAGCACGATACTGCCAGTTCAACACATTTTTGGACTATTCCTTAATTATTCAATTTATTCAGGGAGTGCAAAGAGATGATATTCGCGACGAAACAGTTAGTCGTAAACCTGACGTGTTTGGAGATGTTATTAAAATAGCGTTAGAAATGGAAGCTACACGGGAAGCTGCAAGCTTAATGAAACCTAACTCCGTAAGTACAGAAATGCAATATAAGTTTTCGCTTGAAAGTAGACCAAAAATTAAGAAACAGACAAATTTAAGACAAAAATCACGCTCACGCAGTAATTACCCATCTTCTAATAGACAGAGCACAAATTCCAGTCTTTCTAATAAAAACTCTATTCCTGGAGCATGTAATTCTTGTGGTGGTACTCACTGGCGTCGTTATTGCAAATTCCGGCATGCACAGTGTCCCATATGCAAACGTACAGGTCACATCGCTAAAGTTTGCAAAAGCAGAGAGTCTGAAAACAAGGCACAACCAAGTGTCAATGAAATTCAGTCCTCTGAATCAAATTCAGACTTTCTCCAAGTTTCTGTTAATTCTATAATTGAGTGTACTCCAAGAACAGTCAATAATATTCTTCTTAACAACAAACCAATTTGTATGGAATTAGATACAGGAGGTGCATGTTCTATTATTAGTATTGATGTCCTAAAGAAGACAATTCCTAATGCAAAACTTCTCCCTACTACTCGTAAATTTTCCTGTTATACGAAAAATAGTTTTAAATGCCTAGGGTATGTTCAGGTTGATGTAACGTATAAAACTCGAACCAAACTACTCAACCTCTACGTTGTTGATTTTCCAGCTGATAATATATTTTGCCGCGAATGGATCACTCATTTTACCGATCTTTTTTCCTTCCAAGAATTCTTTCCCACTAATAAATTGGAAGAAGTACAAACGTCAGCTGTTGAAAACAACATTTCAGTTCAACTAAGCAATCTCATGACGAATTATGATTTTTTATTTAGTGACATAGCAGGTACACTTGAAGGACCTTCGGTTCAATTGCATCTTAAAACAGATGCTAAACCAATTTTTGCAAGAGCACGTCCCATTCCCTACTCTCTTCGAGATCTATATGCTCAAGAAATCGATAAAAAAATACAATACGGATTCTATTCTAAAGTTACTCACTCTGAATGGGCTTCTCCAACCCATATAGTTATCAAAGGTGATAAATTAAGAATTACCGGTGACTACAAATCAACTCTCAATCCGCAATTGATCATTGATGAGCATCCCATTCCTAAGATAGAAGACATATTCAATAAACTACATAACGCAAAAGTCTTCTGTAGGTTAGACGTTACGGACGCTTTTATGAGTTTACCCTGTAACGAAAATTCTTGCGAAATGATGACATTAAACACTCCTACTCACGGACTTATCAGGCCTACAAGAGCGCAGTATGGAGTAGCTAGTATTCCTGCCATATGGCAACGTTGTCTTGAAGAAATACATCATGGAGTACAAGGATCTGTTAATTTTTTCGACGATATTTTAGTTTTTGCTGATTCTTCTGAAAATCTACTTACCGTCCTTCAAGGAGTGTTTGAGAAACTACTGAAATCCGGGTTGAAACTAAAACGTTCTAAGTGTGAATTTCTGTTGGATAGCGTAGAATTCCTTGGCTATAAAATTGACGGGTCTGGTCTACATAAACTAGACAAACATGTAAAAGCAATTGTTAAGGCTTCTAAGCCGAGGAATCCTGATGAACTGCGAACCTTCCTTAGGAAAGTTACATACTATCATTCTTTCATTCCCAATTTATCTACTATTACATTTCCATTAAGGGAAATGCTAAAAGCAAACAGTTTCAATTGGACTAAAGAAAGAATTGAGTTGTTTGAACAATTAAAATCCGAATTGACTTCAGATAATGTGTTAACTCCGTACAATTCTCAACTGCCATTAATTTTAGCTGTAGATGCAAGTCCAGTCGCTTTAGGTGCAGTCCTTTCGCACATAATGTCTGATGGGAAGGAAAGACCGATTGCGTATGCTAGCAAATCTCTTACTTCAACAGAAAAGGCTTATCCTCAAATAGATAAAGAAGCCTTGAGTATTGTTTGGGAGGTGAAAAAGTTTTTCCAATATGTATACGGTCGTAAGTTTACAATTTTTAGCGACAACAAACCTGTGTCTCACATATTTGCTCCAAATGCTCTTCTGCCTAAATTCACCTTATCACGTTGTGCAAACTATGCTAGTTATTTATCTAATTTTAATTACGAGATCAGACATAAAAGTTCAAAAGAGAATATTATGCAGATTACTTATCGAGAATTCCAAATTCAGAAAATCAAATACAATTGGATCATTTTGATTGCTTTGTTCAGAAACAAATCTGTCAATTGCCTGTAACTTCAGACGAAATTGCTTCTGAAACTAGTAAAGATCCAAAATTGTCACAATTGTTAATTGCTATTCAAGAAGGAAAAAATTTAGCTACGTTAGGGTATTCAGGAAGAGAGCTAGATTATTCTCAATCATACAATTGCTTAATGCTCGGACACAGAATTGTCATTTCTTCTAAACTACAAAATAAACTACTTGAAGAGTTACACATGGCGCACATCGGTATCGTCAAAATGAAAGGTCTAGCCCGATCTGTTATCTACTGGCCCAATATCGATCGCGATATTGAACAATTAGCTAAAAATTGCGAAGCTTGTCTTAAGAATTCTAAAATGCCACCTAAAAATAACACGCATCATTGGGAATATCCTGACAAACCATGGAGCCGTATCCACATTGATTATGCCGGTCCGATTTGTGGAAAATACTTACTTATTGTTGTTGACGCTTATTCTAAATGGATGCAAGTTTCCATTACTTCATCCATGACTAGTGAAGAAACCTGCAAGTTGCTACATGATTTATTTTCCCTATATGGTGTACCAGACACTGTTGTATCGGACAACGGAACGTCTTTTACTTCAAATACCTTTAAGGAGGTTCTAAAGGCACAAGGTGTGAGATTTCACAAACGTATTGCTCCATACCATCCTTCTACGAATGGTCAAGCAGAGCGCTACGTTCAAACTATGAAAAGAGCTTTATACAGCATGAGAGCTACAGCTAGTAATCTTCGAGAATGTATAAACCTTTTTCTCCAACAATATCACCGAGCTCCTCATCAAACTACCGGGCAATCACCTGCACTGCTGTTCCTTGGCAGAACCATACAATCTCGAATCGACACTATCCGCCCAGACTTAAGACGTGAAACACTACAAAAAAATAATGACGTTATTAATCTTCGGTCATTTGCTGTGGGAGATCTAGTTATGTTTCGTATATACAACAAGTCACATCCATGGCAGTATGGTACCATTGTATCAAAATTTGGAAATCTTCATTATGAAGTCGAACATCAAGGCATTCGCCACAAGCGACACGTCGATCAACTGATATCTCGTGGTAAATTAAGAAACCCATCAACTCAGAAGATCCAAGCCCCTGAGCAAGGAAAACGAATAAAATACTACGAGTCCTCCTCTGCAACCACAACTCCGAAGACTCGAACAGTTCGATTTTTAGAAGAACCTAGAAGCTTAGCTGAAACCCAACCTCAAACAGAAGAACCCAAGACTACAAGCCCAGCTGAACTCGAAGCCAGAGCTTCTATGCCACCAGCCGACAAACCTCAAACCAGACGATCCACAAGAGACAGGAAGCCACGGCGTTCATACTCACCAATATAAAATTCTAATAAATGTAAAATTTTAAATTTTAGTAAATGTAAAATTTTAAATTTTAGTAAATGTAAAATTTTAAGATTGTTATTGTTTTTCAAATAGGTGTGGAGAATTGTTATGTATTGAATTTATCATACACTCTGTTATATAATATTGTAGGAAAGTCTGAGATGGAGGGGATAGGAAAAATATGTCGTCTCGATGCACGTGTTGCTTCTAATGGTGCTTTTAATTACAACTGTCCTTAAAATATAATATATGACATCTTAAATGTAATTAATTCTTTACAATACACAAATTAGTAATAAATTGGTCATGTGACTTTAAATAGAATAACATAACGTTCTATAAACAAAATATTTCAATTAAAGTAAATTTTCATACTTTATTATAGATAAATCAGTTATAATAAAAAAATTACAAACAAGTATTTTTCAACGTTAATTATGAAAAACATTTTTACATAAATAATATTAATAAATTGTTAGATAGAATTTTTAATAAAAAAGTATATGCACTTTGACTAGACAGTTTTTAAATAAAATAATTAATTTAGTTTTATTTCAGGTGAATGCAGTCGAATCCAATCTATGTAAAAGCTCACATTCGTGTAAATTTCAGGATAACCAATTGCACAAGGCTGGCCCCATGACGCTACACCGATTTGTCGTTCATAAGCAAGTAGAGGACCTCCAGAATCACCTTGACATATACCTTGTCCTTTTTTAGTAAATGTACATATCTGTGCGTCTACAATAGCTAATAAAGAAGGAAGTCTAATTTTACATTCTTCATGTGGGATTATTGATAAAACTACCGTTTGCAAAATTGTTTGAGAGTTTCCATTTATTACATTGTTCCCCCAACCGCTAAATACTACGTTTGTTTCAGGAGGAATTCCTTGATTTGCTAATCGAATAGGCTGTACAGAAAGCGAATATTGCAAATTAGATTTTAATTTAACTATGCCAATATCGCCGAAATAAGTGTTGCTGTCGAAATGTTCGTGAGGTATAGCTTTACTTACGTGATAACGAATACCACCACTGTCTATAGTGTTTGTGCCAACTAAAACAGAAAGTCTATCGCTAGGAAAACTAAAAAAAGTAATTGTTGTATTTTCAAAATAAAATTTAAATTCTTACTATATTATGCAATGTGCAGCAGTTAGTACAGTGCGCGATCCAATTATTGAACCACCACACTTGTGCTCTTTTTCATATTGTATAGAAACTATATATGGAAATTCATTTTTTTCAGCACTTCGTCCACCCGCGATTCTCAAATTTATTAACTTTGGAAGATGTTGTTCACCTAAGGTTTACGCTTTTTAAAATTCAACTTGGTTTAAAATCAACTTACATGCAACATTCATTTTTCCAAATACGATTAATAATACAAACAGCTTAAGCATATTTGCGTTTATTGTACAATTTAATTGTCATTAATGTATAATTTTATACACATTGGTTATGAGTGTACGAAAACCCAGACTATATTTTCTTGAGCAGTATAATTATACATTCCAAATTCTACAACAATATTTTTTGACAATTACAACAAAAATATAACATGCTTTTTTAAATTGTTGCTTTCACTGTTTATAATAAATTGTTGATATTGAAAGTATTTCAGTTTTTAATTTATGAAAAAAATTCAAATAAATATTTTTAATGTTTCATAAAAATTGTATTGTGCTACGCTAAAATTATTTAACGTATAAAAATGGTATTATATAAATATTCTGTGTCTAATCAAACTAAAAGAATGTTGTAACGTTCGCATTAGTATTACGATTGCTTTACTATAATCGTTGTAATAAAATTTTTAATTATAGTGAAGTCAAGGGTATATTATGTGTTATACATTTTAGCTTAATTTTAGTTTTTTTCGAAGTTATTAAATTGTTGATAGCTGCGAGTTTATTTCTACTAGAAAATAACAGAATCTTACGCTGATTGTTACGTAAAAGAAATTTTAGTTATTGTTTTCTTTGTTTAAAAAGTGAGTGCTTGGAAATGCTGTGCCATATTCTAACAAGCTCGAGCATATTCGCGGTGATTCCGTTAAGAGCGACGGCAACTACAACACCTCACGCATTTCAGCAAGAACTAGAGAACTCTAATTAGTTATCTCGGAATATACTAATATCAAAAATTCTAAAAAAACGAACAAGGGCAATTATTTGCATGCTTTTTTCTGAACTTGCCCGTGAGCATAGACTTACACAAGCGTTTCATCTATTCAAATGAGTGCGTAAAATTTGCTCATATTTGCGGATGATCTGGGTGTGATGAACATAAAAGTTAAATTAAAAATGAAAAAATTCTATAATAATTTAGCGTTAATATGTGCTTCGACAAGAAAAAAAGAAGAGAAAAGCAAGCTAAAAAGGTAAATGACAATTTTATTTAGGAATCGACAATTTTATTTAGGAATCGACAATTTTATGAAGACGACCAATTGTTGCAAGATTGAGAAGCGGAGAAGATTTAGAAAAGTTTTTAGAATGTCGTCAACAGATTTCGAAAATCTTTTAAAATTAATTGAGCCAAAAGTAATGAAACATGACACAATTACAGAAATGAGAAATTAGCCATAACATTAAGATTTTTATAACAGGGATTCATATGGTAGCCTAATGTACTTATTTAAAATTTTCAAAGCAAGTATTTCCAAAATAATTTCATCTAGAACACGAAACGTCGCAAAAAACTGAAGTAGTTGCTTCTGTCTCTACCTCATAAAAGGGATCATTAATTGGATCATCACAGAAATATAAATCATTACCAGGAGGCAAACCGTTCTATTAAGAATGTTTACGCCAACATGTACAGCTAAGAAAAAATTTTTTTTTAATTTTATAACAAATTTTAGTAATAGAACACTAGCGAAAATTCTTAAAAAATTAAAGAAACACAAATTCTTTTAGTGTAAAGAAAAATAGAAGTTAATTTCGAATTTAGTTTAAAACAATGATTTTTAAAGATTATTTTTTTCTTCTGCGTAGGTTGTGATATATCTAATTATATCAGATATGCACCATCCGAAAGACGGTTTGACTTCTAAATCCGAGCGAAACATTTCATTATGTAAGGCCAAAGTCGCTGCAGGCACTATTGCTGAGTTACTTTCCTGTTCACTTTGAGGCGATTGCAGTGGTGTGTGCACCAATGTCTTATTTAGCGGCGACTGTGCTGGAGACGATACTGATGATGCATAACCCGCACTTTGAGACTATTGCGCTGGAGATGACAGTAATGAAGTATACGTCATATTCTGAGGAACGAACGATTTCGTTGGACATGAAGTAATTGATGTCACCCCCAAATGTGTATATTGCCACATATCTACATCGAATATTATGCTGGAAATACAGAGTTGTACTTCAACGCATGTGCGCTTATCGTAACATGTTAATTTTTCAGCTATGTAAGTGCCAAACATTTCACAGCTGTCTTGCTTAAGTTTTTAGTTAAAAATTATTTTTGCTTCAATTATCATAGGATCTTCATTCTTTGTTTCTTTAGCAAAAATACTTTTATTTGGTGGAACAAACTTCTTACGCTTCCAGCTTGTTTCATCTATAGAAGAGGTGTATCAGTTATTAAGTTTTATCGGCAGTACCGATTGGATTTCTTCTAATTTCCTTTAATTTTTTTTATTACTTTATCTTCTAAATTAATTTGTTCATCAGATTAAAAAAAAATTACAGAAGAAATAATTTTTTTTTGCAGATTCCACAAACAAAAAAAGAATGGTTAGATGTTGCAGACCGTTTTGAAGAAGAGTGGAATTTTCCTCACTGCTATGGGGCCCTTGATAAAAAACATTGTACTTCAAGCACCAATTAATTAGTTAAGGTATTCCAAAATACAATTTTTTGTTTAAATGGTAAAAAAATAATTTATATTTGCCTTTAGAGTATATGTTGAAAGGCAGGCAAAAATCAGTGCTTTATATATTTGTTGCCAATGACGCTTTTGCTATGCAGCATCAAATTCTTAAGCACGGGAATTCACCAGAAAGAATCTATAGAACAAACATTTCATTACTGGCTTGTAATAGCCAGAAATTAAAAATACTTTTGGAATTTTATCTGTCGATCCGAAGTCTTGCAGTAACCAATGTTTTTGGAGCCTGGAACCGCTTGAAACGTTTGATCAAGAAAATATATAGGCAAATGCTCGACGGAGCTTGGCGAAAAAAAAGTAACAACTTAATATCTCTATTGTAGTAGTATTGTAGTTAGTTTTAGTAGTTAGTATTGTAGTTTATGGAGTGTTTTGCGTTTGCTCTGGTTTATTTTTCTTCATTAAAAATCCAAAGCTTGAAAATGCAAACCATTTTGTTTTATATATTTCCTCGGTTTCCAATCCAGATGGTTTAAGTACTACTTTTTGTTTTTCAAAACCTTTGAAGTTGAATCTAGATCCTTTATAGATCAATTTTACAAATTTTGTTTAATTAACCTAATTTCAAGCAATATTCAAAATGTTTGGCTATCGTACATCAACATAATCAAAACAATGAAAGGATCAAATATGTATTTATTAAAATGTACCTAATCTAATTTATAATTGCCGGTTAAAAAAATAACAAAGCTTAGTTAGCTACCTTATATAATTTGTTGCAAATTGTTGTAAATTTAATACTTTTTTGAGAAAGTGTAATTTAAACAAGTATTTTTAAGTGATTTTATTTAAAAAATTGTAAATTAATTTGATCTAGATCCGTATTCAAGATCATTGCCTAAATGGATATTAGATCCGAATTTATAAATGATCTAAATCTAGATACAAAATCTATTTAATAAATCTAGATCCGAAATCTAGCTCTTTTGGATCTAGATCTTACCCAACACTGATAAAATCACTTGTAGTATACCATAGCACAGGTCTTGTGTGGTATTTGTCTATTAAATTCAGCATTTCCTGACTACTCCACTACATAACTAAACCTAAAATAAAACTTATCAAAATAATATTTTTGCTAAATTCGGTAATTGTTTATATTAATTACTAAACTCGTTTCAACTAAAATAAATGTAAACAGAATACTTTTTTGTAGTTCTATCACTCATCCGATGACGTTTGAGCATGAGCGAGCAAGCGCAAGCGTTCGCGTGCTCGTAAGTCGGTTCCGACCAAACGAGCACATGTGAAGAATGCGTACATGCTCTTGCACGCTCTTGCTCGCTTTTTCGGTGGAAACGCACCTTAAAAGTTGCAGCCGATAGAGTAATTTATTTAGTGTTTCCTTGTTAAGGCAGCAAAAAACAAAATGTTTGTGGATTATAGTTCCAAAATCATGAAAAAAGCTCTTATGTAAATGAATTCAAAAATATTATAAAAAATATTTTGTCTTTAAAATGAAAAATCAAGACAAAACATGGGACCACATAGATATATGTTTTATTTCTTTTTATATCAAATTAACTCAGAGAAAAAATTCTTCTAAAGTTTTGTCAGGAAAACAGATAATTTGGCCTAAACCAACAAAATACGTCACGGACTGTTACTTCTGTCTTGTAAAAAAGAAAGAAAGAAATGCTGACTTTTTATGAGAAATCTTTTGCGCATTAATTTATGCTAATGGATTCCGGTAATGACCATTTGGCGATAAAGTTACATTTGTAATAGTTATTTGTATCGCTAGTCCAGAAAGTGCTGTTTTGCGAGTATGAGCATATTTGTAGGCCGAGGCGAAGCAAAGGGTGTGGGTCATGCAATTAATTTGAAACCAACAAGAGCCAAATTTCATATCTCAACACGGCGCTTAGTTTGTTGATGCAATTTAATGCAATGCGTAAAATGCTATTAACGAAGCATTGGTAGCATCGGTTACAAGAATGTATTAACAACCAGGGTGGTCTTATGCATTATTAGCTATATACTATATATGTTTGTTAGTAACTTTCTTTTTATTATAGCTATGTTAGGTATTTTATATTAATGAAACATGCATTTGTTTCTAAGCAGACCGACATTTAATATTTTGAATAAGATATACAATTTGAGAACTAATGGTTTCCAGCATCTATCTATAACGGGATTTAGTTGTTATTTATCAAGAAATTATAAAATTTACTTTGCCACTATTAATTCTATCTGCTTGAAATTGCAATGAAATTAAATTGGAACGGGCAAGCCGGACGTCTTGTGTCTTGCTTTTGTAGATTAAAAGTGAAAAGTGAAAAAAACTTTAAAAACGGCAAAAAACAACTCTACCTCTATATAGAAATCTTGACAGGGCTTTATTCTTGTGCTTCACTCAAGAAAGCAGAAAGAAATCCCCATTTCTGGTCTTTTGGTGAAAGAAAAGGCGCTTTAACCAAACAAGCTTACAGATAACGACCCATCATTCTAAACTAGCTGTGGTTTTTTAGATCTCTGACAACAAAGTAGTTGCCAATTACCTAAAAAAATTTTTTCCTACAACTTCTTACCGCAGCAAGTTTACAACGCGGATGAGACTAGACTGAATTTTAAAGATTTGCCTACCAAGAAGAGAAAACTGCCTCATAGTTAAAAATGTACAAACAACCTTTAACCGTCTTAGCTTGCAGCAACGTCTCGGCAACAAACAAACTTTCATTGACGGTAATCAGCAAATCAGCAAAACCACGAGCGTTCAAAAACATTAACATCAACTCACTTTTTGTGTATTATAAGAACTAAAAAAAATTGGATGGAATGCGACTTGTTTAAGGAATGGTTCGAGCACCAGTTTGTCCCTAAAGTGACTGCGTTTAGTAGAGAAAATGAATTCCCTAATCGTACTCCGTTGTTTATAGACAATGCTGCGCCTCATTCAGAAAATACAAAATCTGTTTGTAGGGACATTAAAGCAGTTCTTCTGGCATCAAATGTAACTTCAATTTATTAGCTTATAAACCAGGGTGTGTTGCAAGCTATTAAAAAAAACTACAGAAAATTACTGCTTCGCGCCTTACTTGAAAAGGGTGTATCAAGCTTACAATTAAAAAAAATTACAATAATTAAAGTGATTTACTGGGTGGCTGAAGCATGGAGTGAAACCGTGCATTACCAAAATACTGGAGAAATTTTTGACCTACATTAGAATTTGTTGAAACAACTTTTACTATAGTGAAATACTACAACTTTCTCTTACTAGACAAGAAAATTTTGGGCTGTGGACTGCTGTTGATGACAATGGCCACCAGCAATACGGAGACGCAGACATCGTAACAATGATGCATGGCTCATCAGCTGAAATAAACTTGGAGGAAAACGATGAGGGAGTGAACGCTCAAACTAAACTCGTATCACACATAGACGCGGCAAATGCGCTTGATTTCGTCTTTCACTACGTCGAACAAAACGTTTTATCAACACCAAATGATGTCATGTTCATACGGCGATGGTAAAAAAAAACTACAGGCTTTACTTTTTAAGTGTGTGCAAATAGGTTGTTTTTTGTGTTTATCAGTGATTTGAAATAATTCTACAGTATTGTATAAACTAAACCGATATGTACTGTAAGTAACTAGTATTTATTCGAATTTTGTTTCAGGCGTTTTCATTTTTTTTTTCAGCATTTTTTTGTATACCAATAAATGTACGTTTTTTCACGAACGATGTTCTTATTTCACCTGTTTTTATATATCTTTTCTGAACTCTGGAATAAGCGGTTTCTCGGAATATCGGGGTTTGGAAAACGGAACTCTACTATATTTAATTACAGAAAATTTTTCCGCGGAATTTCTTAGAAAATTTTACTAACTTACGATTTGAAACTCTTTCTATATGGAATATAGTAAAATATTTGACGGCTATAAATTTTACTGTTCGAGAAAAAAGTATCTTAAAACTCACTTGTTAGTTTAGATACGCTGATTACGTTTTTGTAGTTTGGCAACGTGGTAACGCATTCAATATTTTTTTTACAAAGTAATACTTTAAAGTTAATTGTTCTTAATGGTTTATGTATTCTATGTTAAAAGCAGTACAACGTATTCTAAAGTTTTACAAGTTTATTTGTTTAGATTGTAAGCAATATATACCGTGTCGTAATGGAACATTCAGACTTAATAGACTTAGTCCTAATTTTTCTTTATAAAATAAAACAAGTAGTTAAAACTAAACATACTGACGTTTTGCAAGACATTACAGCTTACGTCTTCAGAGCGCTAATTGTCTCTGATGGACAAAGTATTAGTCACTTGTTTTTCTATTTTTTTTAAATTGGGTCAACTCTTAAATGTTATGAATTACGATATTTCTTTTATAAAATTTATGGTACTCGCTGCTTTTTTGTTCGTATATGTAAAAAACATATATAAAAAAACACTAAATATGTACTATTGTTTAAGAATTTTTTATTTGGTTTTTTAATTTTTGTTTTGTTTGTCTTATGTAACAACCCTGACAGTTTTTACAATTAATTTCGTAAATTTTATTAATTTAGAATACCTTTCTTTTGGATTTTGTTTGTTTAAAAAATTTAAAACTATTAATTAATTGAATAATTAAAAAAAATCAAATGAATTACATAAATAAAATGTTTATATAACGTAAATCTAACGCCAATATTTTTGTTTTTAAACCGATGTTTTTAGGCTTGTGTTTATATGCACTTTTGACATATTTTTAGAAAATGTTAGCTAACCATTAACCTATTAAAAAAATAATTTTTTTAAAGGTAAGTTTGATAAAAAATGTTTGGTTATGTTTAAGTTCTTATTTTACGGTAATAATTTGGGTTTCACTTTGGCTCATTTAAACATTCCATATTAAAATGAAAATCTTTTACAGTGTAGAAAGAAAAGTTTACTGTTACTTAAATTTTGGCGATAGTATAAAATTCTTAACAATTGATTATTTTTTACATGATTAAGTAACAAGTTGAAAATGTACTTTAAGTTAGATAAATTGCATTGTTGTAAGTAGTATAGTTTGAATTTGAATTTCGTGTAAGTTCGTGAAGATCGGGCAAGATCGGAGTTTCTTCGTATACGTTCGTGTGCGCGCGCAGTTTTCAAATTTAAATTTTGTGAATTTTGGGTTCGGGCAAGTTCAAGTTTCGGAAAGGAGCGAGAGGGGGTAGTAACCACATTTCCCGCGCATTTAAAAATATTTGAATTTCGTGTAATTTCGGGTGCTTTGAATTTGCGAACCGTTTTACAAACCACCTTGCAAACCGCTTTACAAACAGCTTTGCAAACCGCTTTGTAAACCGCTAAGCAAACCGATCGCTTTACAAACCGCTTTGCAAACCGACCGCTTTGCAAATAGCTAGTCGGTTTGTCATTTTTATGGTTTTTGGACGGTTAATCGGTTTGTTAAGGCAGTTTTCGATTCCTGCTTTAGACCAATTATGTTTGGTCAAAAAGCACATCGGTTTGTTTCATTGGTTCGAAAATTGTAATTTAAAACCGGAATATTGGAAGTCAACGCCCAAGTTTGTAATTTGACACCAGAAATCGGTTTTGTATAGCTATTTACAGTTAACTATAGACACATAGTAAAATTATACTATGAGATGGCTCTGCCATCAAACACTTTTGAATTCTACCTTCGTCGTACTTAAATATAAGCTATAAGGGGCGTCAATGCAATTGTGGGAACAATATTAGAGTGTATCTCCTACTACTGATGAGCCCCAAAAGGGCGAAACGGCTGTCTAGTAGTTCACTCTGGTGGCGTTTGCACAATTGCATTGACATTGCTCACCCCCAATGTCCTTTTACGTTGTGGTTTTATCCCGACGAATTATTCAAAGCTGATTTTGAATTTCGCGGGTGTTAAACCAATTCAACGTATTTTCCGTCGTTTATAGCTATTTACAGTTAACTATAGACACATAGTAAAATTATACTATGAGATGGCTCTGCCATCAAACACTTTTAAATTAATTTCCTAATCCGTTTACCGCTTCAACAAACCGAGATCTAGTGTCAAATTACAAATTTGGGTGTTGACTAGCAACTATTGGATTTATATTAAAAAGAACTTTTAAATAACTACTTTTTATGAATTGTGATCATTTTTCCATTTGTATTTTGCCTCCGTCTATAATTTTAATTACGTTTTTAAATTTGTGGCTTTACTTTTGCTTCATTAAGCTCCATTTTGTTATTCTTTTATCAACTTATTATTTTACATTTTTTGTTCTTACTTTTCATGTTTTTTATCTACGTTTCGGTTACACAATATTATATTTAAAATCATGATATTAACTATTTTTAGTTTCGTTGTCTAGTACGTGTCTTTTGAATAAACACTTATTTTTTATATTTATTAGCAATAAACAAAAAATGTGTTTTACTAACTCGTATTTTCAAGATACTGTCAGTACCTACTTTAAATTATTTGTTAAGTAATTACCATTTCTAATGTTTAATTTTAAATAATAATAAATGATGTAAATGTAATACTAAAACAAATAAAAAAATTTTGTATAATTTAGTTATACGTTGTAAAAATTACAATCATTTGCTAACAAGATATTACTTAACATATGTCAAGACGTCAACAAAATATTTCAACTGATTTTATCAAACGCAATTTGATATTGTTGAATTTTGTTAATTTACATTTTGTTATAAATTTCATTTTGAGTTTAAGTTTTGAATTATGCAAATGTAATTTAAAAAAAATATGTTTGCATACGTAAATTTTAAATTGTGTTGAGAATATTACTTCAGATCTTGTATATTACATAAATATTGACCAACTAAGCTGGATTTAAACTCACGACGCCAGGATTTACATGCAAATATGATAATCCTTTACTATTGAAACGGATTGTGATATACAAAAACTACTTAGGAAATTTACTAGATAGTATCAACACCTATGTTATGTTTTACTTTTTTTCGTCTAACAGTTACAAGAAAATGATCC
This sequence comes from Aquatica leii, assembly GCA_035610365.1. Taxonomy (NCBI): domain Eukaryota; kingdom Metazoa; phylum Arthropoda; class Insecta; order Coleoptera; family Lampyridae; genus Aquatica; species Aquatica leii. The sequence continues at coordinate 18,053,720 of CM069434.1, read as the reverse complement.
GGACGGATTGTATATATAATAATTATTATTAAATAGTGAATTGCATTAATTAATATCATTCAAATATTAATGTTTAAAACAAAATTACAGCTTAACTACAGCCATTTCATAATTATTAAAAAAACATTGTAATTATAGATTGTAATTGTACTAATTCTAGCATACTAATTATTAATGTGTTTTCAGCAACGCGGAAATCATCGAAGCACCTGATTCAAATTATCAACATGGTATGTAAATTTTGCATTAATTAGAACCAAAAATAAAAATTATGTTTGAAACATTTTCAAATAAAACTATATTTAGGTATTGCTTTATTGGTTTTACTTAAAAATAACCCAAATAAAATTTATTATTAAACCGTATTGTATTTTTCATACAATTTTATAGTTTTGCATATCGCACATAATTTTGTGACGTTTCAAATAGGTAAGCTCATAAAACGTTATAAATATGCAAAAATAATTAATGTTTTTTAAATTTTAGTTGTGAATAATTACTTTGTTTACAATTCGTAGTTAACATGAACATCTTGACAATGTTTTGAAAAATATTTGCTTTAATGGAACTAGACAGGTTTTTTCATTTTTTTTACAATTTCGTACAACTGGGCTGAAGTGTCGTAGTGGAAGTATAAATAATCAATATATACTCAAAAATAGAACAATTATATCTAATAAGAGTTAAACAATAACTTTTAGTGATATTGCTTCTACATACATATATAAATAAACTTAATTACAGTAAAGTTTAATGTTTATCTAATGGTTGGGGACATTAGTCAAGCATGATTCTATCACTAAACATAGATTATTAACGTACTTGTTCAAAGATAATTTGTGTGTGATTCTAATGGTAGACAAATGTTAATAAAAATTATCTAAACTAATCAACAAGTTGTTAAAAACGATTTGACAAATAATTAATGTTAGGTTTGTTGAATTTTCAAAATCTAATCTACATATTTTTGTGGTACAAGAAGTTCTTTAAAGTTTAATTGTTTCAGAGAATTTTAAATATTAACATGTTATGTCTGAAAGAAAAAACAAAAAACTGTATTTTGTTTTAAAGAAACATATATTTACAACGTATTATAACTGTTACTGTTGTCATTTTTAATAAAACGTTTTCTTTACTAAGTTGAGAACGTCTTTCGAGTTTGTACTGTGTCATCGTTGTCACCAAAGTCGCCAACGTTTTGTCCACTTTCCTAAGGGGCCTCATAAATTCTATAGAAGTGACTTAAGAAGAAGTAGTCTCCGTACATAAAAAAAATGTATTGTCATAGCTCATTAAGCTCGACTCTGATTGGGTTACGGTTGAAAAAGAGCGTGTTTTTGATAAAGGAATAATGACCGGAAACCAAAGAGAAGATAGCTTAAAACCACGATTACGATTAAAAATATTAGGATGTTTAATAATTTTTATGCTCTCTTGGATTTTTTTATTAAGGTAGAATGAAGATTTTGCAATCACCAAAACGTTATCAAAACCTATATTCTGACCTGTAGTAAAATGATGTACAGCAACCGCAGACTTAGAAATATGCATTTTCTTTATACAACGATCATGTTTAGAAAAGCGTGTAATGACGGAACGACCGGTTTCACTAATGTAGACTAAATCACATGAATAACGAATTTGGTATATTCCTTGAAATGAAAGTGTACGAAATTTGTCCTTGGGAGAAGAAAGATTTTGAAAGATTTTGCCTGTCGAGTAAAATATGGGTTTGGTATCGTTCTTATCAAAGAAGTTTCCTTATTTGATCTGTAACCTTGTAAAGGTAGGGTAAAAATGTTAATTTTGAATTGGATAAGTTTTTAGATAATCGAGCACGTAGATGTAGACAACGATTAATAACTGTATAAATATCTCGCTTCATATAACCATTGTTCAATTAAGCGTACGTTTTCTCAGACAAAATTATATGAATTTTAGCAGCATAATCAGTTTGGTTCAAAACGACAGTAGCCATTGTTCAATTAAGCGTACGTTTTCCAAGACAAAATTATATGAATTTTAGCAGCATAATCAATTTGGTTCAAAACGACAGTAGCTTTGCCTTTGTTGGGCAGAAAAACAATAATATCGGGGTTCTTGCGAAGAATTTTTTTGAGCTAACTCCTCTGACTTAGAAATGTTGTATTTAAAAAATTTAGATGATTCAAGTATTTTGCCAGTGTGCATATGAATAGGATCTGAGATTTAACAAAGAAGATGTCTTATAGTAGACTCGACAGCACATAAAATACGTTTGGAAACAACAGCAAAATTCAAACCTTTAGATAGCACCAATTCTTGTTCTAAAGTGAGAGTCAAATTAGATAAATTGCTAACCGTCTTTAAAGAGTGAGTAGTAGTTGAAACTTTATGATTCTTGGATTCTAACAATTGAGACTTTTTGAGATGATCTTTAGTGACTAGACTAGCACGGTATAGTATGTTTTTAGAAAAACGTGTGTAAATGTGGAACTTTGTTTTGAAGAACGCAAGAATGATGGTGTGGCACAACAGCGACTAAAAAAAGTTAAAAAGCACAAAAGTTTCACACGTTTGTGGCAAAGTTTAGAAAGTACGGATGTTTTAGAAGAAATATTCTCCCCGTAAAGATTATAAATGTAATAGCAAAAGCTTTTACGCCCGAAGTCTATACTAAAATAAGAACGTCTTTAGGGGTTGGACCGTGTCATCGTTGTAACCGAAGTTGCCAACGTTTCGCCTACTTTTTATTTGCCAAACTAAAAATCTAGACTTGGAACTTTGTCATCTTCATCAACCATGGTTATATGAAGCGAGATATTCATACAGCTATTAATCGTTGTCTACATTTACCTGCTAAATTACCTAAAGATATTTCTACTTTTTACTCTAAATTCACAAAATTACTAATCAAATAGAGAAACTTTTTCGTAAGAACGATGTGAAACCCATATTTAACTTGACAGGCAAAATCTCTCAGATTCTTCCTTTTCGTAAAGACAAATTTTCTACACTTTCATTTCAAGGTGTATACCAAATTTCTTGCTCATGTGGTTTAGTCTACATTGCTAAAACCGGTCATTTTACTACAGGTTATAGTATAGATTTAGATAACGTTTCAGTGATTGCAAATTCGACATTCTTCTTTAATAGGAAAATCCGAGAAAACATAGAAATCATCAAACACCCTAATGAGTTTAATTATGATTATGGTTTTGAGCTATCCCCTCTTTTTACGCCCTTTTTCGACCATAATCCAATCAGAGTCGAGGTTAACCAGCTGTAACGATGCTTCTTCTTTATACACGGAGACTACTTCTTAAGTCACTTCTATGGAGTTTAGAACTTGGTTTTGTTTACGAGTTGATTACCTAACTCTGTAGTGGTTCTTTGATAAACCTAATCGTTTTAGAGTTTAGAATCTGGCTTTGTTCACATGTTGATTACCTAATTTATAAAAGGTTTTTAGTTAGATTTCGATTACTTGATTGAGTTCTTCGATTTTTTTCACGCTCTGATGAAGTTTTTTACAAAAGTGAGCAAAATGTTGCCAACTTCGGTTAAAATAATGACACGGTTCAAACCCGAAAGACGTTCTCATCTTAGTATGAACTCAGTTCGTGGAACCCTTTGCTGTTACAAAAGTTTTTTTGTTTTGTGGTTTTTCTTTTTTTGTCGTTTTATTTTTATTGTCACGTGACAGCACTTTGATAAGCTCTTAGAAAATGTTAAGGTACGCAGTGTTATTAATCAATAGTCTATTTCTTTTTAAGAAAATGTCGTATCTTACATCTTCTTAGCTAGTTTTTTTTGCTATTTATTTTCTGCACTTTTCTTCTTATTTTAGGAACGTGGTCAAACAATACAAACTGACGTTCTTCTATTTTTTACAGTCATGATCATTTCTATTTTTGTTTTTTTAAGTATCAGTTTTGATATGGTTTAGAAGTGATATTTTTTTTAGTTTTTTTTCAGATGCGTAATAACTTTTGCTACCATATGTAGCTATACTTTGAGGTTAATGTTTTTGTTCATAATAGAAAGTTTAACTCTTGTAAAAAAACCTTTTTCTAAAAAAATTATATATTTTTTATCCGACTCATGCACCAATTCTAACTAAATGTATATATTCAGTAGTGTTGTACGAGATCAAAACTAGATTTTACTTGAACTCGTCTTGAATTTTAAAATATTCTAAACGCTAAATCTCGTCTTGATATCTTATAGACACTATCCCGAACTCGACTGAAAATTCTAGATTTTTATGTACAAAACGAAACTTTTATTTGCGACTGATGGCATTCTCATCATAATTAAAAGAAGAAAGAAAGTGAAAACAATTTTGTTCTTGCTATATAGCTAAATGTTCCTAACGCATGTCAGTACACGACATCATCAAAGGTTTTCAATAATCGGTGTTTAATTTTGAGTCTGCGCTTTAAATCGATAACTCTACAGAAAGAGAGACTGATGCAAATTATTTTTTAATCATTTTGTACGCTTCAATTATAAAACATTAACAACATTAAACATTTACTATCTACATCTCTAGATCCTTTCTAATACGTCTAATAAGGTAAGTGACAACACTGTTAGAACAAAAGAAGCATGGTGTTGGCTGTTAAAGCAGTCAAAAATCATGAAATGGGGTTACAAAAACTGCAGCAAAACAATTGGGCGTGTGAAAAGAAACCATTGAGCGTTAGGTGAAAAATGTGAATTTTGGTGCTAAAAAATTAGTGGATGTACAGCTTGGTCAAAAGCCACTTTTGGGAAAACAATTGGAAGAACCGATAAAATTATGTCTTGATATGGATAATAAAGTTTATGCTTTTTCGTAAAACTGATGAAAAATGCATAGTTTTTTAATTGGCTATTTATTTAGGTATTCTACAATTTTTTTCAGCTAAAAATAGTGCACAGGAGGCAAATAGTTGAGAAGTTTTGTGAAACCATTTTTTTCGATTGTCCGTAAGATGACCTCAATGAATCTTTCATACAAAAATAAGATTATTTAAACAAGAAAACGTTTTTAAAATGTATGAAGAACATTTCAACCAAATCAATTATAACCCTGATAGACTATACAACTGTAACGAAACCGGAATAAATGTGTTGCAACATAAGCGAAGTAAAATAATTAGTACAAAAGACAAAAAACAAGTAGCAACATTGATGTCTGCAAAAAGAAGTGGCTTTGTTAGTATTGTTAATTGTATGAATGCTGTGGTTATATATGTACCTCCACTTATTGTCTGACCTCAAAAATATATGCAAATTGAATTGATAGATTGGGTTCCGGCAGGTTCGATTGCTAACTGTCACCTATCAGGTTGGATACAGGCACACATATTTACAAACTAATTTGAGCACTTTATTAAATTTGCTAAACTTACAGCAACAGAACTAGTAGTGTTCGTTCTCAACCGTTATTATTCGCATACAAGCAATACAGATGTAATTAATAAAGTTAGAAAAAATGTTTATTTCAATTGTGTGTTTGCCTCCAGATACCCTTCATGGTTTGTAGCCCTTAGATGTGGGTTTTATGAATCCGCTGAAAAACTTAAGCGCACGAGATTGAGACATGGTTGCGTAATAATCTTGGCAGAATCATTCCAGCATATATATTGAAACGTTCTCAAATTCAAGAGCCTTCTCAAAGTTGTTATCCATCTTCTAGAGCGTATACCGAAAGATATGGAACACTCGAGAAGGATTTCCAAAATGTGTATAAATACGGAACAAACAAATCGTAGGTCAGTTATTTCCGTAATGCGAAGACAGCAGTGTTAAGAAGATTATTTAAGTATAAATAAATAAGTCGTTAACGCGTGTGAGATAAACCTACGATGTACGTGACTTTAACGTAAACAAGTGCTAAACAAGTGAGTGACTTTATCTTATCTTCGTGTCAGTGATAGCGCTATATATAAATTATACTGTAAGGGTTTTTATTAAATATTATTAGATTTAATTAGTTCGGTTAATTTAAAAGTGTAAGTACATATTTTTAGTATAAGTAAAAATATATTTAGTAGTTTAAATAAATTAGTTTTAATAATAAAATTCGTTACAATATCATGGATGTATTTGTAAACCCTTTTAAACCGGTTTATTTCTATGTGATCTAAACATATTCAGAGACCACGTAATTTATATTGAAGAAGAAGTAGATGTTGAAACTTTTTCTAACAATCTTAAACGTTTTGGTCTTGGAGCCTGAAAATCTTTGTCCCGAAAGATCAAGAGATTGAGATAGTCTGCGTCCAGAAACATAAAAAAATCGTGAAAGTCCTCGTACAGAAACATCAAAAGCTGTCAATAGTCCCCGTCTTGAAATGTCGAGTTTATGTTGAAGCATCAACTTTAGACACCTCTTCTCATATGATGCGTTTAACGCAAATAAAATTTTTGCTGAAGATTGTCAAAAGAAAACTAACAAACGCGTAGGAAATGCAGTTATGATTACATCTTTTCCATATAAAAACTAGTTGGTAAGTTCTGAATTAGTGATGGGCATAATCGAGAGAAATTGACGATTGAATGAATAGTAATAGTAAGGAAATGGGACGTTTCGACGTCGCCGTTTCGCCGCCGTCGTTTCGGTGTTACGCCGTTTTTCCGTCAGACGTTTGACTTAATTAAGGAAATAGTGCCAAATTTGCAACCTACAGAAATTCATTGTGACTTTGAACGAGCGGCATTTACTGCAATGCTACACAGCTTTCCGGGCGTCAACATAAATGGATGCTTTTTTCATTTAGCCCAAAATATGAAAAAACACTTGGGTAATCTAAGACTTCTTGCACAGTACAATAAGGATCCACAGTTCGCCTTTAACGCCAGAATGGTAATTTCTTTGGCATTTGTACCAATCGCCAACTTAGATCAAGCTATAGATACCTTCGCCAATGTTTTACACCAAGAGCTGCATCCACTGTTTGACTGGTTTGAGGATAATTATATAGGGCGGATAAATCTTTATGTATACTATTTTTTATTTTGAATACAATGATGTACTTCTACAATTGATAGAAGAGGAAATGGAAGACGTCAATCCCAATTTCCTTCTGAAATGTGGAATCTCTACCAAAGGACTCTGAATGGTAATGACAGAACAAATAATCACGCAGAAGCGCCCCATAGAAGATTAAAGATGGAATTAGGGGAACACCATCCAACAATATTTAAATTTATAGATGGGCTTTGTAAAGTTAAAAAAAGATGAGATATATATTATAAACAGCTTGTTGCCACCCGTAAAATTGAGAAACTATAGAAATGCGGATACTCGAATTCTAGGACTTGTACAAACTTTTGATGGTAATTTAGATATATTAGAATATTTAAGGAGATTAGCACACAATTATCAAATGTGGGTTAATGTATTGTGTTTTGTGTATATAACGCATTGACTTTTTTAACATCCAATTAATATAGTTCAACAACTTTTGATTTCTATTGACGCCGAAACGGTTCTCGGCGAAATGGTGTCTCGTCGAAACGGCCTGACGCAAAACGGCGACAGCGGCAACGTCGTAGACCCTAACAGTAACTATACAATTAAAAAAATCATTCAAATGATTCATTCAGATGTAGGTTTCTTCAACTACTTATACGTTACTGTTTGTGGCTAGATGGCTAGACCCAAATTTTATTGCTTGTTTATACTATTATACTACTGAGATTAATGACTAATTTTATTCTACATTGTTTACATTAATTCTATAGAAATTAATAAATTTGTACAGTCCTGTTCTTGTCTGACCAACATGGAGAAGCCTGGGTACAACGTATAAAGTACTACCAATGAGCACACAAACACTGTGGAGTAGAAAACCCTTGTTTGCCCTTCTTGCGAAAAGAAAAATATCTGACGACTATACTTTATTCTTAATTATTAAAGAAACTGTTTTTTGTCTTTATAAATGTATTGCTTATGCCGGCTTTGACATTAGATAAAGCCAAAATTTTATTTACAAATGAAATCAGATACATTTCGACACGGTCCAAATGCAGTTTGTAAAAATAAAATTAGTTGGTGACAATTGTGACTACATAATACTGAAACGTTGTGCTGATGGTGATTTAAGTACACTTACAGCTGAAAATAAAAGCATTATTAACAGCAGCGACTAATAATACTTAGAAACCGTCCGCACCTAAGCGAAAAACAGACTTTTCAAAATGTTTTGACCATCAAATTATTGACAGTGTGGTCGGTAAGTGTAAATATGTATAAATAAGTAATTTTTTTTCTTCTACTTTATTACGTGGGTGTGAGAATAATCTGAAAAATACTTCATATTATAAAACTATTTTAATTGTCAGTACATTTTTCTATTTTTTTCTAAAATGTTGAGAGTCGAGAAAGAGATAGAGAATTTCTAGTTGAGAATGTCGTATCGGCAATTACAATCACGTCTCATTGTCGAATGTATACTTGTTTTGAAAAATTGCCTCATTGTATTGTATAATAATTTTATTGGAAAACGAAAAAAACATTGAAATTCCAGTACTACAGTTATTCAAGGATATATCCTACCAATAGTGAAATTAGACTAGCTGGTTATACATCTAGGACACTAGAAAATACCCATTAGCTTGAAAAAATGGTTTTGTCATTATATGTCTTCTTTAGGAATGATCGAATGTGCTGTTGAGTTTTCTATAAGACATCTTTCACGCCATATTTGAGATCCCATTCGCATTCACACACAAAAGTTTCAAAATTTAATATTTCAAAATCGAAAGTTGGCCTTGAAAATTCTTACTAAGATTCCCAAAATTATTGTTCTTTTAGCTGACCACAGCAACGCCACTGTTGTCTTCAGCTAAACTGATTACACTGGAAAAAAATCCTTTCTATTGTGTGTAAAATCTGTTTTAGGTGTGTCGTCACACGTTTATTGTTTGTCTTTATAGTCATTTTGACTTATCTAGGTTTTTTGAATATTTTAACAACCAACACTCAGATATCATATTTACTATAGAAATCAAAACAATGGTTTTTTTGAAGTTTTTATGATACACAAAGTCGACAGATTCTTGGGTCATTTTGTTTATAGCAAACCCACCCAGACGGACAGATATCTACATGCTTTGTCTCATTATTATCCTACACAGAAACGTTCCGTTATTGAATCACGCTTTTTCTATTTGCTACCAACCCTGGAATGTAAACTCTATTTGCGTCATTTTACTAAAGCTTTCCTGAACAATGATTATATAAAGCGGGATATTCAAGTAGTTATTAATCGTTGTCTATATCAACGTGCTAAAGTACTTAAAAACATTTATAGTTTTGAATTTAATCCAAAATTTACGTTTTACTTTACATTCAGAAGGTCACATATCAAATAAGGTAGTTTCTTTGTAATAATGGTAATAAGCATATATTTAACTCGACAGGTAAAATTTGGCAGATTTTTCTTTCTCCCAAAAACAAAATTTTTACACTTTTATTTCAAGATGTATGCCAAATTCTATGTTTCTGTAGTTTAATCTACATTGGTTAAACTGGTAATCGTGATTACACGCATTTTAAAATATGATTGTTGTATAAAAAAAAGAAGGAGTAGACGTGGAGGGCTGAAATTTTGTATTTAAAACTTATGTATAGACAAATAAATTATTATAATTTGGAAGATCAACACAACGTTTAATTAAAAAATGTCAATAATGTGTAATATCACTACGTGCTTGTATGCAAGAAATTACCCTCTAGGTGTGCTGGAAGTAAGGTGATTTATTGCGTCCTGGGGTATCTCACCCCAGACTATTTGAAGCTGTTGCCGCAATTCGTCTATGGTATTTGGGAGGTAAGCTAGATGACGCAGTCTTCTGTCCATCACGTCTTAGACATGTTCTATTGGTGATTAATTTAGCAATCTAGCAGGCCACGCTAGCAAATTTACGTCATTCTTTTCAAAAACTCTCTGTGTCATTATTGCCACATGCGGTCGCGCATTATCTTGTTAGAAGATAGCTTCTGGACGTTCTTGAAGAAGAGGTAGAAGAACTGGTTTTAAGACGTTGTCGATGTAACGTCGAGCATTTAAAGTGTCTTGGATAAATGTTAAAAGAAAGCGGCCTTTCTAATAAATGCCACCCCAAACTATTACACCAGGTGTTAAGCCAGTATGTCTTCGTTGTACAAACTGTAAATCGTAGAGTTGTCCTCTAGGTCTCCGCAGATTCGACGATAAACAGTACTCATAGAGACTCTGCGACCAACTGCTTGTGTCCAGTTTATTCCAACTGAACGCGATGGTTCTCAAGGGTCTTGAACGGCACTTCTTCTTAACAGACGATTTTCTCGTTTATGCGTGGCTCTGGTTCTGTCAGTACCTCTACGTCGTGTTTGCAACTGTTTCTCCTGCCATCTTCAACATCTTCTTAATATTGTTGAATAAGTACGTCCTAATCTTCTGGCGATTTCACGATATCCCAACCCAGCTTCCTGCATACCAATAATTCGCCCTCTCTCAAAAGACGTTAATTGTTGAAAATTACCTTGTCTGCTAACTCGTGGCATTGTGACACAAACAATGACAACTGATAACTAAATCTACATAAATCTAAAAAATTACAACGACAAGGGTTTAGAAATAATAGTAAAAGAAGCGTGGAGATGTTAATAACATCATGTATATTTTTTGAACACATCAACATTTTCATTCCAAATTTTAATCATTTATTTCTCCATATGTAATAGTTTTACATACAAAATTTCAGCCCTCCACGTTTACTCTTTCTATGTGGTGCATTTTATTTGAAAGCCAGTGTAGATTTCAATAACGCTACGTCGTCAAAAATATTTATCTTCTTTAATAGGAAAATTCAAGAAAAGTCACTTTTTTCAAGTTTGGGATCTGGCTTGGTTTACAAGTCGATGAAGTAACCTTCAAGTGGTTGCGGTTAAATGGTCGTTTGCTTCTTCAGGTTTATCAATTTTTGTTTTTTTGAAACCAAACCCGGTAGACGTTTTTATCTTAGTAAAAGACTCCGTTTTTTTTTTATTTTTTTTTGCAAATTTATAAAACAAAGTATTAATAAACTTATCGTCAAAATTTTTTGTTTATGGTAAATAAATATAATTTTTTTTAGCTTTATATCTAAATTCATAGGCAAGGCGTTGAAATTATTAGCAATAAAAAAATTTTACAAATACTGAGTTGCTAACTTTAACAACTAAGCCCTTAATTTAAAGAATCATAATTTTCTATCAGAGTCGATATGTTTTTTTTTTAAGAAGCAAAGATTTGCATCCACTCTTTTCAGTGTTTGCTAAATAACGCAAATCTATTGTACGCTTTGCATTGCCCAAGACTACAAATTAGGACATTGGAGTAGGGTTAGTCAAAATTTTTTATGAACGGTGATTATTTATTATAATTTTGTTGTAACAAAAACCTCTATCCCTAAGACTTTTTGACTAACCATTTGATTGGATTAGCTGCTTGTCATAAAATCTTAGTTTTATATGAGACAAAAAAACAAGAAAAGAAGAAGGATGGAAGGAAAAGCAGAAGGTGATGGTGGAGAAGAAGAAATTAAGGAATACAAGAATATATATGTCACGATTTGACATGGGAAGAAAGAAGAGTGCAAAAAGAAATAATGAACATAGCGGTGGAAAAAAGAGCGGAAGGGAAAAGAGTATGGGTAGGATACAGGAAAATGGAGATAGACGGAGACAGATACACATATGGAACGACAGGGTAGGGGCTTGAGTAGAGAAAGGGGAGAGAAAATAGGTACCCAAAAGGCAAAAAATTAAAGGGCGAAGGGGGGGCGATAAAGAAAAGAAAGTTGACGAAATGGCAAAGAAAAGGAATAATGAGTGATGGAAAAGGAAAAGAAGTAATAAAAAAAGAAAATAAGGAAAAAACACAGGGGGAGATGAGTGAGCTGAGAGTATTGTTTTGAAACGTAGCGGGAATAAAAGACAAGAAACAGGATTTTTGGAAGTACATTAAGGAACAAGATGTAGTGAGATTACAGGAGACATGGATAGAAGAAAAAGAATGGGAGTGGTGGGAAAAAGAGTTGCCGGAGGAATTTGAGTGGGTGGTGCAACATGCAGGAAGAGAGAAAAATAAAGGGAGAGCAAAGGGGGGTATAATAACGGGAATAAGAAAAAAATAGATTAGTCAGGGAAAGAAATAGAAAGTGCAACAAAGGAGAGGGATTGTAGAAAGGAACATACAGTGAGGAAAAAGCAAAAATAAAAGTAGTGACGGCTTATAGCAGTAGAATGAAAGAGACAAGGAAAAACATCGAAGAAATGATAGAAGAGAGGGAGGAGGGATGGATAATAGTAGGAGGGGAATTTAACGAAAGAATAGGGGAAGAGGGGGGAATACAAAAAAGAAAAGGGGCGGGAAAGAAACAAACAAAGACAAAGTGATAAATAAAGAGGTAAAAGAACTGCTAAAAATGTGCAACGTGAAAGGGTAGGAAATAATGAATGGAAACAGAGAAGTAGAAGGAATGGGGGAATATACGTACATAGGAGGAAGGAGAAAATCAATTAAAAATTATGTAATGACAAATGAAGAGGCTGGAGAAAAGGTGAAAACATTTAAAGTCGGAGAAAGGGTAGAGTCAGACCACCAACCACTGGAATTGACAATGGAAGGAAGAAAAAAAAGAAGAAGATGAGAAATATATAATGAAATAAAAGTGGACAGAAGAGGGTATAAAAAGATATAAAGAGAGAATAGGGAAAACAGTATGGGTAGCGAAAGGATTACAAGAGGATGTAAAGGAAATGAGAGAGATGATAAAGAAACCAACAGAGAAAGTCAGATTTAGAAAGTGGAAAGCGGAGAAAACAAGATGGAAGAAATGGTGGGATAGAGCATGCAAGGAAGCAAAAAAAATGCAAGGAGAGCATTAAGACGTGGAAAAAGGGGAGGAAAGAAATAGAAAATTACAAAGAAGCAGTAAAAATATACAACAATACATGCGAGAGAAAAAGGTAGAAAACAAAAAGAAACAAGAGGAGCAGATCGAAGGAATAAAAACGGAATAAGATGTATAGATGTACCTAAAGAAAGAAAGGAAAAAAAGACATGACGACAAAGGGAACACAAATTAAAGAATGGGAGATATATTTTAGAAACCGGCTGAGACAGAGGCAATAAAGAAGATAAAAAAAGGAAAGGCGGCAGGAAAAGATGGGATACAAGGCGAAGAGTGGATATACGGGGAAGAAAATGTAGTAAAAAGGATGACGGAAATACTAAACAAAATATGGAAAGGGGAAGGATTCCTGGAGAGACATTATTAAGCACGACATACAAATTATATGTGACAGTACTACAAGGAAGACTACAGAAGAAAATAGAGGAAAGAAGTTTACTACCAGACGGACAAGCGGGATTCAGAAAAGGAAGAAGAGTGATAGACAACATATATATACTTAAGCACTTGGCAAATAAAGAGCTAGAAAAAAAAGAGGGTAAATGGTGGCACTATTCGTAGATCTAAAAGCCGCTTTTGACAAAGTGAACAGGAAAAAACTATGGGAATACATGTAGAGAAAAAAAATCAATGAAAGATTAATCGAAAGGATAGAGGAAATCTACGACGAAACAAGGAGCAGGGTCAAAGTAAATGGGGAAGAGAGCGAGAAATTCATTACAAAGAGGGGATTGAGACAAGGATGCCCACTGAGCCCAAGCCTGTTCGCAGTATATACGGGGGATCTGGAGGACACAATGAAAGGATAACAGACAGGAGGGATTGTGGTAGGGAAAGCAAAGCTATGGTCGTTAGCGTATGCGGATGACATAGTGTTGGTAGCTAAGGAGGAAAAGGAAATGAAAGAGATGATGAAAACGCTGAAAAAATACATGAAAAAAAAAGAAATGGAAGTAAACACGGAGAAAACAAAAATAATGGTATTTAGAAAAAGAGGGGGAAAAAGAAAAGGAGAGGAGTGGAAATGGAAGGATGAGGAAGTGCAGCAAGTAAAAGAACTTACATACCTGGGCTACACGATGAAGCATCGTAATAAGGAGGAAGAACACGTAAAGGAAAGAGTGAGGAAAGGAAACAGGTTAATAGGACAAGTGTGAGGTGTAGGGGAAAGAATATTCGAGATGGATATAGAAAAATAAAGTTGTTGTTTGAAAAGTTAATCAAGGGGTTGGTGATGTGTGGGGCAGTAATATGGGACTGGAAGGAGTGGAGGGAGGTAGAGAGGCTACAGGAAAAATACTGGAGATGGGTTTTAAGACTGGACAGAGATACACCGGGGTATATTGTGAGAGAGGAGGTACAGGTAGCAAAAATAAGAGTAGAGACAGGAGGAAGGACCATAAAATACGAGGAAGAACTGAGAGAAAGAACAGAATGCAAAATACTGCAAGAATGTTGGAAAGAGATAAAGGGAGGAAAAGTGAAGTACGGACAGGAAGCCAGAGAAGAGTATTACAAATGAAACAGGTACGCGAGAAAAGAAGTGGAGAGATTAAGAGAAGAGAGAGTAGGGATAAGGGAAGAAATAATAAGGAGAGATAGGGACATCGAAAAACAAGAAAGATGGACAAGGACAAAAGAGTGCAGATATAATAGGAATTATAAGAATATCAAGAGTGAAAGGGTACCAGAATATTTAAAAGATTAAAGCGGGTTGCACAAAGCAAATCAAAAATGTAACAACTGATTATTTCTTAAAACAATTGCTACATAGCCAATGAAACCACGTTTATCCGTGATGTAACAACTGATTTCAGAAATAATCACTTGCTACATTTTTGATTTGCTTTGTGCAACCCGCCTATAGTGAATAAAAGCAACAAAAAGAAAAAAATGATAGCATGGTTCAGATGTGGGAACGAGGAGTTAGGTAACAAATACTGGAAAAAAGAAGAAGAAAAGATGTGCAGGCTATGTGGAGAAGAGACGTAGGACCTCAACCACATTAAAGATAAATGCAGTGAATTAAGAGAAGAAGTTATGAAAATAGAGGAAATTTTAGACAAAAAAGGAAATACAGCGGAGTGGATGGAAAAAGTATGGAGAAGGAGGAAAAAGTTAAGAGGAGAGGAGGGATAATGAAATGTATTTCAAAAAAAAATTGTAAATTGTAAATAAAATGTAAATAGAATGTAAGGTAGTAATTGTAAATAGGGGAATCACGAAACAATTTGTAAGCGTAAGCAACAAATAAAGTTAAACTTATATAAACAAGAATATTCGGCTCTATTAAACGATCAATTTTTTTATTAAATAAAATTAAAATTGATCAAACAACAAGTAAATTGTTTACGTTTACATAAAAATCAAATAAACATGACAGTAGTTAAACATTACAATTTTCAATTCTGGATAAATAAAAAAAATCCACTGGCCACAAAAGCTCAGCTTATGAGAAATCGACCACATGGAAATTGTCCAGAATGGAAAATTTTAATGCAAAAGTAACCCGTAGATCTTTGAATTCTACTATAGCAGTTGAGCATGTTTTAAGACATTAACTTTTTTTTGTGAGTAAACATTATAGAACATCATAAATATATTTTTTAAAGTAGTAGTAATTTTATGGTTATGTTACAAACTGAAAAAACAAATAATTAGCAAATATACATATAATTTGTTTTTGATTTTATATAATATAACGTTTGGTTGTCTAATCGATCATTGAAGTCTCTTTTTAATGTAGACACAAACTTTGTTTTTACATTAAACATTGCAATGTAACTACAATAACAATTAGTTACTTAGCTTATTTTATAGTTTACTGACACAAATTTGATTGAGTGCATTAAAAAAACTTACTAGTTTATAGAAACAACGAAGATAAGTAAAAGTTTACTGTTAAAAAGTGTTTGCATTAAAAGTTTAAACATGTCTTTATTGCATTAAAATTATAAAGATTTAATAACCAACGAGTTTCCAGCCGTTTACGATTAGATATAAATTTCAGTTAAAAGTTGCATTTCACCATGAAATAAATTATATAATTGTAGATACAATTGTCCGTTATACAATTACACAACCTGCAAATAAATTCCATGACATACACGATGGCATCACGGATAATATGTAAATCTTCGATTTATAAATATTCATTTTCACAACAGATGCCGCATTCGTCGCTCAACCGGAATAGCAGTTCCGGTTCGACATGTCTTTTATTTTCCGCTACGCAACGCCATACGGCGGTTGTCAATTGAACAGGCAAATTAAATATGTATCCTTGTCCACATCGTACTATAAATAAACCTTATCGCCTCATATCTATTCGAAAATAATATCGGAGTGTATTTATTTGTAATTAGAGGGTTTTTGTGAATGGAACTTTGGCACTATAATTTTCTAGAGTTCTTAATGACCACAACATATATTTTCCGTGTTCTTCGGAACCGTTTTCTTTCGAATTGACATTTTTATATACTATAAATTAAGTTTTATTGCTTAAATATAAAGCAACAAGAGTTTTTTAATAGTGTAAGGTAACAGAACCACAATATGTCTATCTGCACTTAACAATAAATCTTTATAATTTTCATTCAACGCTTTTAACATACAAAATTGTATAACGTTCGTTTGTTGTTTATTTATGATAATGCAGATGGAAGTTTCTAACAGCATAATTTTCCAAGAAGAAATGCTGGAAGCATAACGCTAAAAAAAGCGTGAATAAGATTGATGACGCTTCTTGTCATAAATTTGCCTAAAGAATTCGCTAGAGAGTTTTGTTTTGTTACATATTCTCCCTCTGTTCTATGTTTTTGGTTCATTGTTCGGACACATTGTTCATCTCGCCTTCAAGAAAGAAGAATGTGTTTTTAGATTATGCTAAACCGTCAAGGGTTGGATTTCGAAACATATATATTTCAGACATTAGAAACAACTAAGAACTTTGTAAATTCGTTTGTTGTATATGAAAAATGACTGGACAGTAATAATATATTTTTTTTTATAAGTATTTATTCGTATGGCTAGAAATATATCAAGTATGTGTATAATTTTCTATTTTAAACTTGTGATAGATTGCAGTAGTTTAAATACCAAACTTCTACTGCGTTATTTATTTTTGAGTCTGAAACATTACAAATCATACAGATCACGTTTATTTTTTTTATAATTAAAGAATTTTATTCAATTAATTGTAAATTTACTATATAGAACATTAGAAGAAATAAACTCAGATTACTATATTCTCGTCTATTAAAAAAAAAGGTTTCAATAACATTAATAAACCGTAAAACAATTTTAGAAAATTATGATTTGTTAATTTTATATTCCAGTATAAAATTTTTTTTTTTCAATTATTCGAATGTGAAATTGTAATTTTAAATTAATTTGTATTTTTTTTTCTTACTGCCAAAATGTGATTTAAAGCAATAACGAGGTAATATGTTATTAAACTAATCTATTATCTAAAACTTTTTTAAAACACTTATTGATTAACCTTCGGATTACCAAGCAATTTTTGAGGCGCCGATTATCAAATGAGGTCAGAATTGACTCCAAGTTTTTTTTCTTATTTTGTAAAGAAAAAACGATTAATTTGTAATGGTAACCTTTACTAATATTTTAAATTAACATTAAATTTCATATAAACTAATAAAAATATAAAAATAAAATGTAAACATAAATTACTGAGGGCAACAACTATTACATTATTGTAGTTTTTTTCTGGCAAAGTTGTTTACATACAAAGAGTTTGCACTTTTCAATTGGACATATATTACACGACCTCTTTTTGGGCGAGCGATAGTTTCGTTTTGCGGTCCCACTTCCTCTGGTTCTGTATCTGCCAAAACCATCGCTTTGCATTCTGCACATGTCTTGATAATCCTTGAAGTATACGTTTTTTGATATGTGGGATTACTAATTCAAACCCAAGTTTTTGCAAAAATAATCTCCTTCGGGATGTTTTCCCTTTTTCAAAATTTCCAAATTTCGTAGTGTATAGAATAAATGCATTCAAGGCAGCAATATCAAGAAAATTAAAAAATAGCAAGAGGCCAGCGATTTGTATTTCTTCTGCATGAGTATTCCTTTACTATTTTATCGACGCTGTCCACAGCTCCTTTGCAGCGATTATAGTTCAAGATAACTTGCGGTTTGTAACTGAGGTCTTCTCCGGACAATTCCAAATCTTGGTGTTGCGTTGAAAGTAGCATAACGCTTCTATATTTTTTAGGTACGTAAGATACTAAAATTGTGTCTTCTCCATATAGAATTTCGCTTGAGTATTCTGCTCGATTTCTTTTTGGCAAACATTTTTTTGGTATTTCTCTACGTGTTTTACGAATTGTTCCGGTCAAGATTTTTGATTGCTGCAGTAGCTCCTTCGCCAAAGACATAGACAAAAAAAATTATCTGTGGTAATACCATAACCCTCACTTAAATTCTCAACCAAACCCAAAACTACCCGCTTCTCTAGAAATGAAATTTTATACTCGTGCATAAAACGATAAAATTGTGTTTTACCTTGTTCCCGTTCTGGAGCGTTGTCTACCATTCCAGTATATATTTGGAAATTCCAGCAATATCTGTAACTAACATCGCATAAAGCCCAGATTTTAATTCCGTATTTATCTAGCTTCGACTTTATATACACTCGAAAGGGACAATTTCCACGGAAAGGAGAGACATGTATTTCGTACTCCACAGCTCCAATATTGGTTCTTGGCGTGCTTTCAAACGACCAGCTAGAAGCAGTAATCCAAAAAATGCATCTAACTCATCCGCATCTACTGGCTTTTACATATCGCCTACAATTCTTCTAGCTCGAATGTTTGTTTCTCTAAGTATTATGTCCATAATGTCTTCCGAGATAAATATATGGAAAGCATCTAGGCATGTTGAAATATGTTCACTGAATTTTGTTAATCTTGGCGGTGTTTTTAGAATATTTCGCTGATTTCGTCTTCTAAAATGAGGCTTATCTTTTTTCCATATGGAACCATCTTTACCTACCAGTATATCTTTATCATTGGGAGAATTATCATCACTGTCATCGTCTTCCGAACTTTCAATCGGGTTTACATCAAGTACACTTACTTTTTCAAATTCGGCATCACTATCATCAGATAAAATTTCATCTTCAATTTCATTCAGTAAATTAATATTGCTAGCAATCAATGTAATAACACAGCAGACACACTTTTCAACTGATTCGAACAAACTCACCGAATGTAATGACTAAAGACGGAATGGTAGTAATCATGATTCAGACGAATAACACGTTGAAACACGTTGAAACAAGCAGATTAGATGACAAATGCAGACAAAATATTAAAATTACTTTTTAGAACGTCGGTTACCAAGTGGGGTCAAATATGACCCCAACGACAATATTTTTTTTGTGCTTCCGTTCGTTTTGACGTATTTTACAAGCATCATAATCGGCCGAAAATTTTACTTTTCCGGCCTAGTTTATTTAGCTACAGCATTTGCACGAAAGTCTAATGTAAAACGACCATAAAAACTCGAGACGTAGTTTAAGTGCAATTAGTGAAAAAACTAAGATTAGGAAATATCATGTAACCAAAGGTCAGATACTTCGTAACCACTGTCGGTGTTGAAATTGTTGGGAAATTTAATAATTTCAATTGCTTCTTTAATCTTTCTTGATTTCCAGTTTTTTGTTTTAGAAATTGTTTTTGTTTTCGCAAAGCTTATATCATCATTATATGTCAAGTGCATGTTTGTCAATGACAAACTTAGTGGGCTAGAGTAAACGAAGATATTTTTTGTGTTCTTTTAATTCACTATCTAAAATTCTACCGATTTCACTAATATACAGGACGAGTCCTTAAGCGCAGCCCTTAAATTTTTCTCAAAAACTATTTGGTCTAGCAATACGGGAAAAAAATTTTATAAACTAAATCACATATAGAGTTCACTAAAAATATTTTCACTTTTGAAAAAATCGTAATTTTCTGAATAATTTTAAATGTAAAGATATTCATTAACTTACTTAGTTTGAAAGCGTATCTAATTCAACATTAAAATTGTCTATTACGAAATTTCTAAATATCCATGCTAAACTGTTAGGTGAAGACATAATCTTTATAGACAAAAATGAACGTATTGTTGATTATATATATATAGCTGGCTATACATTCCATTTTGGAATTGATGCCGCTTCTATTAGAGCTCTTCAGACTGTGTTAGTGGGTTGGTTCGTCACTCCTTTCTACCTGTCTTTCTTTTCTTTTACTTTACAGGTCGTTGTGTTTCCTTGTCTCGTCCACTAGTTTTATCTATATCTTACTCTCTCATTTTTTTCCATTTATCAATTCTTATGGTTTTTATATCATTTATTACTTGATCTTCCCATCTAATTTTTGGTCTCCCCTTTGTTTTCGTTTCTTGTGGCTTTCATTTCATTATCTTCTTCGCAATAGCTTCTTCTTCTTTTCTATTTACATGTCCGTACCAACATATTGTCTTGGCTTGAATTTTTTTTTGTTATATTTTCTTCTTTTAGTATTTCTTCTATCTCTTGGTTTGTTAATCTTATATATAATTCTTGATTTATCTTTTTTTGTCCATATATTCTTCTAATTATTTTTTGTTCAAATATTTTCTATTTTTCTGCATCTTTACTTGTGATGCGCATGGATACTGCTGGTCTTATTGCTTCTTTGTAGATTCCCATTTTTGTTTCCTTTGTTATTTGTTTATTTTTCATAATATTTTTAAATCTGTTGTATGCTTTGTGTCCTGATTTTATTCTTTGTGCCGTTTCTATGTTTTTCTCGTTTTTTCTACTTATAACTGTTCCAAGATATTTAAAGGTTTGAACATGCTTGAATTTGTATATTCATATCACAATTCACGGTTTACTTTTTTTCGTCCGTTCTTTACTAATTTTCATATACTTAGTTTTCTCTTGATTTAATACTAATCCTCGTTTTCTTACCTTGTCCTCTATTTTCTGTGTTATTTCTTCTAAGTTTTTCTTGTCTCTTGTCATCACTGCGATGTCGTCTACAGTTTACAATTACTTGTATTAACTTTTGTATTATGGAACCCATTATTTTACAATTTTTGATTACACATTCTAATGTTAAGTTAAATAAAGCTGCGGTTAGCTCATCTCCTTGTGTTATTCTATTTGCTTGTTTCACTGGGTTTGTTAATCCTTCTTGTGTTATTACCACTGCCTTTGATTCCTCCAATGTCATTTTAGTTAATCGTTTTTTCTTGGTTAGTATTCCTAATGTTGATATGTCTTTCATTATCGTTTTTTTCTCTAAGCTGTCAAATGCTTATGTATGTATGTCTATGTACAAAATATGCAGATCTCTTATTTAAAGCATTTTTCTATTACTCAATTTAGCATGTTTATTGCATTAATTATAGATTTTCCTTGACTGAATCCATTTTGGTATTCTCCTACCTCCCTTCGTGTGTATTTATTCAGTCTTTTCAATATTATTGTTGATAGCACTTTATATACTGTATTTACTAGCATTATTCTTCATTAGTTGTCACATTTTGATAGATCTCTATTTTTTTACATAAGCATTATCATCCCTAGTTATCATTCTTAAGGCATCTTTTTCCCATACTGCCACTAGTAACTCGTACATTCATGTTTTTAGCTCGATTTCTCAGTTTCTTAGCATTTCATTGTATATACTGTCGGTTCTTGATTTTTTAGATTATTTATAATATTGTTTACCTCTTCTTGTGTTGGGTTTTCCAGTGTTTCTTCTTCTTATGTATTATTTGTTCCTTCGTCTCCGCTAGTACCTTCTTCTGCTGTTTCCATGTTTTCTAGATATTCTTAGCCATGTCTTAAATTTATTCTTCGTATTACCTTCTTCTTTGTTTGCTGTCCAATTTGTCTATATACTTTTGTGTTGTTTTTGGTGTCTTTTTCTAACTTCTCCATTCTTGCTTTTAGCCATTTCAACTTCTTGTTTTTTATTAATTTTTTTCCTTCTTTTCGTATTTGCTTGTACTTCTCATAATCGTCTTCTTTGTTTGTTCTTATCTATTTTAATCTTGCCTCTCTCTTTTTGTTTATCATTTCATCGCATTTATCGTCGTACCAATTTTTTTTGTTTTGTTTGTGTTTTTTTATGGTTTTTTCTGTTTCGATTATTGCAGTTTTTATGTTTTACCATTCGTTTTCTATGTTTTCATTTTTGTTTCTTCTTTCTAGTTGTCTTTTGACTTTTTCTTAAAGCTTTTTTTGTTTTAAACTCTTGTTTTGGCTATTACTATGTAGTGGTCTGTATTTACACCGGTTCCTCTATAGTATCTAAAATCTTGTATTACACTTTCTCTTTTTTTTGTATTAGGATGTGGTCTATTTGGTTTCCCTCTCTTCGCCCTGGTCTTGTCCATGTTACTTTATGCTTTTTTTTATGTTTGTACTTTGTGCTTGCTATGCACAAATTAAATTTATCTGCTACGTTACTTAATCTTAGTTTTTCCATGCAGCGTTTCTTTGCCTGCTACATTTTGTATGTGCTATTCTTTTCTTATCATTGCATTCAGACTCCCCAGCAATAATATTATCGTGTCGTGTTTTGGGATTTTCTCACGTGTACTTTCTATAGTTTCGTATAATATGTGCTTTTCTTCATTTGTTGCTACAACTGTTGATGCATATACATTTGTTATGGAAATATTTGCTATCTAGTTTTTAATTCTCAGATATAAGATTCTGCCATTTATTTTCTTGAATTCCAGTACTTGGTTTCTATAGGTTTTATCTATCGTGAACGCTCTTCCATTAATTTCTTGTTTTTCTTCTCCTGTGTAAATTATTGAATATTTTCTTTTATCTAATCGGCCATTATCTCTCCATCTCACCTCTTGCAGTGCTAATATATTTATTTTATCTTTGTATTTCCTTATTTACTGCTTCCATCTTTCCTAATTCTAATAATTTTTTTATCTTCCATGTTTCTAATCTTGCCTTATTTTGATTCTTTCTTGTCTTTTTGCTCTTTCTTTATTTTTTCGTCATTGTCATCATATTTTTATTTTTTGTATTTTTTGTTTGCGTAGCTAGTTTTTTGGTTTGGTTTTGTTCTTTGTCGTTAGAAACCCAGCTAATAATACTTGTGCCCATGCATTCTTGTTTCCTGATGGCTTTAAATTTTTCTGCTTTTTGAGCTATTCTTTTGTTGCTGTGTTTTTTAGCTTTTTTGTTCGTCCGGTAATCTTTCTGTCGCTGATCGCTTCTTGCTTTTCGTCTCTTCGTTTTTATTTTCTAAAGCGTCGTTTTCTTGTTGTTGTAATTACTCGAGTGTGTAGTATTCTTTATTTATTATTAGTTTATTGCCTATACGATTTGCTTTGTATTGCTTTGTTCGCGCTTTTTTTATATAGGTTATTAATTTTCTTCTTTGTTGCCGTACCTGTTTTGTATAATCTTCTGAAATCCAGATCTCCGTCCCTCTTAATTTAAGAACTTTTATTATCTTATTCCATGAGTTACATTTTATACCAACTGGTCTAATTTTCTCTTGTTCTTGTGATTTCCTGCCTATTCTCTTTATCTCGCGTTTCCATGTTTAATGTTATTTTTATTTTGCTTACGATTTTTCGTTCTTTTGAAAATTAGCGTTCATACAAAATAAGTATAGGGAATTAAAAAAACATTTTAGACTATTTAAGTACTTCTGACTTTCATCTATTAAAAAAAGCACCAGTTTTGTGAGCATTTCTTTCTGTTGCTGCAACACCGTAATCAATTTAAAAAAATTTCAAAAGTATTTTTTATATTCATTAAGCCTTCATCGGACAGCATAAAAAAATTAATAACCCATCAATTTAAAAAAATGTAACATTATGCTGGTAGGTAAGGATAAGTGCCGGACGGCCAGACTCAGCCGCCCATTAAGGGAAAAGTGTTTTAACCCAGCACTAATTCCCAAATTGGAATGAATTTTGGTGGTCGGGCTGCTTCTTTTAAACCCTTGCAGATACCCTCCGGCGGTCTCGAGTGGTAGGGCAGCTCTGCGCAGTCAGTGAGACGTTGCTGTTGAGGTGGTGGAAACGTCTCTATTAGAGGGAACAGTAACAGATTCCCCGCTTCAAAGACGTTTTCACCGGTTGTGCAGTTTCTTTCCCGAATTCTAGATGCGTCGGAATTAGTTGGGCAGGCGGTGTTAAAAGACTGCATCGTTGTTTGTAGTTTTGTAATTGGCCCGCTTCTTCACTTTAAGAGCGTGAGGATCCTCTTCGTTTCTTTCTACTGGAACGGCTGTCAGTAGCTGCGCAATCTGCGTTGTGAAAGCGATTTTTGAGCAGCATGGTTGCGCGTCCTCAAAGCAAACGGGATGTGAGCTCAAGTCGGTAAATAGCGTCACTAACTTCTTAGAACAGGTCACTTTCGTACGTTGGTGACGTTCTTGTTGGTCTCTTTCTGTCAGGTTTGTTTCCACTGATTGCAAACTTGGTATCGTGGAGACTGTCTGCATACAAAGTGGGTGAGGTTTCTTAAGGCTGGCCAAAGATTAGTTCACGGCAACGTGTGACGTAGTGGCAGGTTCTGGGCTTTCTGTTTTGGCGGTCAGTATTACAGGTAGTTCAAATGCCGGATGCTCGAGGGGCTGCGACATTGTTTTGGTCATGGTATCGTAATCGTGGTGGTTGATAGCGTCAGCATTTGGCGTCGGTTGACATCTAGAAAACTTTTTTAGAAAGAGATTTTTAAACTCCTGGAAGCGCGTGGCAAAGTCGGCGTAAGTGTTCCACCACTATTAAAGAAAGACGCTGCTCCTCGGTGGTTGGTTTTTCTTGAAATCGTAGATCAAGCTGTTGTATGAACGCTACCGGGTCTTTGGTCAGGTCTCCGCTAAACGTTGGCAAAGGTCGGCTAATGGGTTGTGCGAGTAGCAGCTGGCAAAGCGTTGCCAATAGGTTGTGGACTTGGTCGACATTCATTGTGGTTGTTGTTGAAAAAGGTATTGTGTTAGACACCACTGGAGTTTACCGGGTCCAGGCCGGAATCTTAGTGTGTCGTCTCGGCGGACGATGGTTAAAGGCGGTGGTCGGCGTTTGGTTGGACGCTGATTGCATGTAGTAGTTGTCGTCTCGGGGAACGGTGGTTGAATGCGGTTGGTGTTGTTTCGGCGGACGCTGGTTGCATGCGGTGAGACTTTTCAGTTGTAGCCGGTGCGCGTTGCTTTTGAATAAGCGTTTAGGGCGCCAATTGTTACCGGCGCGGAGTATTAATATGGAAAACGGCGTCGGTACGCGGTAGTTACCCGTCGCGAGTAGTTAGGTTGCGTCGATTCAGCGGTGGTCACTATGAGGCGCAATGTAGAGCAAACTCGTATACGTATAAAAGACTAGCGTGGTTTAATAATATATTTACAAATGAAATATGTACAATACTAAAAAAATAATATATAAACAAGAACAAAACGATATAAAGACGGTCGTTGATTACGCCAAGCCTCAATACGCTTACTCTTCGCAGTGATGCTCGCGTAGTATAGAGCGGAGGTGCGATGCAGGTACCAGGCTTCAATCTACCTACTCCCGGTAGTCCGCTTTACGTAGATTTCCACTAAGGATAAGTGCCGGACGGCCAGATTCAGCCGCCCATTAAGAGAAAGGTTTCTTATACCAGCGCTAATTCCCAAAGTGGAATGAATTTTGGTTGTCGGGCTGCTTTTTTTAAACCCTTGCAGATACTCTCCGGCGGTCTAGAGTGGTAGGGCAGCTCTGCGCAGGAAGTGGGACGTTGCTGTTGAGGTGGTGGAAACGTCTCTATTGGAGGGAACGGTAACATGTTTAATAATTTGAGTAGATGCGTATAAGCCCACATTGTTATAGCAAAGAATGGTTTTTTGTCGACGTTTTTATTATTTCACTGACTTCTGTGAAATACTTGGCTGTGTACCATTTGGAGTTGACAGTTTTACATTACTCTTAAAGCACCGTTGCCACATTTGTCTCATTTGGGAAGATCCATACAGTGGACTGCTGTTTAGTTTCATGACAATTAATTTAAGATTCGTCTTCTGTGTATATATTATACACTGCATTTAAAATTCCGCGGTTGTATTTTGTAATAATTTTTTTGCACCGAATCACACGAGTGTTTTTTGGTCGAATGTTAAATCGTGCAAAATCCAACGCCAACAAATCTTTCTAACGGCTAAATATTTATGCACTATCTTATGTCTAGCATCAATGTTTTCTGAACATTTAAATTCATTAAACCATCAATATATGTCACTTTTGTCATCAAAAATTGTAGTAACTTCATTACTACATTGTTGTTGAGATAAGCATGGGACAAAAATGTTTACGATGCAAATTAATTTTGTTGTTGGCGAGATAAAATAATGCTTTTTCTAAAACGCGCCTGCTTTTAATAGCAGTTAAATTTATTTTATGTTTGTATCGTGCGCTTGGACTAACCCATGTCTATCTCTAAATATTTTTTTCTAAACCGTTTTTCTTTTCTAAATAATTTTTTTATATAATTTTCGTTGTTATTTTGTTTGTTACACATAACACGACAGAAATTATAACACAGAATATATATTTATTTTATCACAGAAGTACTTGAAGAGGACGAAGACAGTACATAATCGTAGTTATATAAACGCTGCAAACAATATTACATGAGTTGATATCACAGGCCAAGTATAAGTTACGCCTTTGACTGGGTTACACGTCGCATACCAAAGCGATCTAATTGGTTTAACTTTTACATTTAACAAAGAAATGACTACTTTCTTAAGTCGAAATTACAAGAATACGAAAACCAAAAGTCTAGAGAATCAAAGCGCACCAGATAAGTATGTGACACATACAAAACTTTTAAAACTAATTATGATTACAATTTAGTATGTACGTATGGCCATTCCAACAACTGACATGACCAACAAAGTAGTACTCGTATAAATAGAAAATGCAATATTTACAGTTGTGTAGTATTCAGTAGGGGATTAGCTAATTCCGTACCAGTATGATCTAAAACGTAATATAAAATCTGACGCAAAAACGTACATACGGTGTTATCACAAGTAAATTCTGTCTTTAATTCATGCGATAATTGAAGTAAATGAATGCGCCGAGCTTCTCTCTAATTAATTCGTACTTGTGTAGATATTTCTTCCAATCAAATGGTATTCAACCCCTGGACTTCAGCGACGTGACGTCATAGAAACTTTCCAAAAATTAGCGCCACCGATAAGGGTTACAGGTGAAGGGATGGCGACCTTTAAGTTTAAAAGAATATCTCATTTACTTATTTAAATTTTTTTAGGACTTTTTTATAGGTTTTATGTTTGTGTTTTTATTATCATAATCGTTTTTCTATTTTTTTATTGAAATTGTAAAATGTACATTTTTTTGGTAATACGAGAAGAATCATTAGACAAAAAAATTGATTTTAAATCTAAGCATAAGTTTGTTCAAACAAATAATCATAATTAAAAAAAAAGTTTAATAAAAAAAATGATTTTAAAATAGCCAAAATGCAGTTTTATATTTTTAAAATTGTAAAACCGTATAAATAAATACAATATTATTTATACAAAACCAGACGTTTTTATAATTAAATAACAACTACTGCAAAAAAATATGCTAATGTTGATTTTTTTTAATTTTAGCAAGTGTGATTAAATAGGTACAACATTAAAGTATTTCAAGGAGACATTTTTAAAAAAATCATTTTACATAATAAATCTATCAAACTATGATTAACAAAAATAATCTATTAATTTATTTCTAAAAGAAGTTTAATTTTTTAAGATTACGGTAGTTAAAGTTACAACATAATTACTTAATTTTAATTGTATAAGTGTTTTGAGCGATGCCGTATAAAATATTTAAAAAAAGATAAGGAGTTAATTAAGTTTAATTTTATACGACAATTCAAGTTTTGTCAAACGTATATAAATAATTAATTTACATAGTACAAACCAGTTTCGTGATCAAGATGTCAAATTAAATTATGTAAAAAATTATTGGATAATTTCTTTTATCTAGCAATAAGTTAACTTAATTAAAAATGTATTTTGAATATAATTAAATAAATTTAAAGAATATACTTAGATCCTATGCATACTTAGTAACTTTTATTTTTTTTGTAGTTTTAAATTCTAAAAATATTTTTTTTATCCTTTTAGGTACCACTACTTTTTTATGTTAACAACTTCTTGTTCCTCTTCAATTGTATGTCTAAAATTCGTCTCTATTTGACTTTTAAATTTTTAAACAATTGTATTATTATGCATTTTAAAATTATAAATTCTTCAATCTTAATTTATGTAGTCAAATTCGTACAATTTCTAATCCTATTAGACTTGTGTCTTTTTGTAGCACTTGTGTTTCAAATGTTGCTAATAGAGTTAATAAAAAAATTTTTTTTAATTAAATAAATAATTGCGGTTCTTAATTTGTTTGGTTTTGGTACCTACAAAAACTAAAAATATTGTTTCTTTCTTTATCTTTTCTTGTTTTATAGATCTAATATAAACAGTTCTTTTTTTTCAATTTTTTAAAAAAAATGTATATTTTTAGTTCGTAATTAACATTTTTTAATAGTTTTTTAAACGCTTACCAGATTTTAGATTCAAGTTCTCTGTTTGAATTCGTTTTTAACATTTAGCAATAATTTTTTTGCATTTTTTTTGGATTAGTTATAAGTTTCAATATTTCAGCTCCTGCTCCTTAAGTTATTATGATTGATCTTAAAACTAAAATTCTTTCTAACTCTTTCTTCTTCTTCTTTTAATATGATTTGTTTTAGGTTTAGATATGTAGATAATTGTTTTGTACGGCAATATAGACGATCTAAGCATTGTATTAATTTTTATAATCCACTTAATTCCAAAACAAACTTTTTTATGAATTTATACGTTTGATTTTTTTTATAAGAATGAAAAATTTGTTTTTTCTAAAATAATTTTTGTAGTTCTAAAAGTGCTTGTGTTTGTTCTAGAAACCATATCCTTCAATTTTTATTCTTTAGAATAAAAATCTTCCGTTTTTGAAAAATTTAAGGTTCTATTTAATGTTTCGTTCTTCTTTTTGTAATTTATTCTATGTTGAATTAACTGGGGCCGCGATTAGACTACAGTAGCGTACAATATCATACGTTTCATTTCCTTAAGGTGACTATTTTAATACTGTGCTCTTAAAAAGTATCACATTTGCAGTAAAAATACGTTCTTATATAATTTGTAAACAGATTTGTTTAAAACATCTATTCACCTAAACGCCACTCTTATTTTTTTAAACATATCGCATATTTAGTAAACAAAATAGGCACGTGGATCATCATAAATTTGTTCTGACAAACAACATGTTGATGTTACAGAAAAACTTGTTATTAAAAGTCATAATAACCGAATTATCCATATTTAGTTTTTAAATGTCTTGGAATTACGCAGAAGCAAAACTCGAGACTGTGATTAATTTATATTCACGCTTATTGTCCTCTAGAGGAACACATGTTTTGTCGAAAGGTTTGTAACTTTGTATTCGCTCCAAAACAACTTCCTGAAGAAATTTTCAGTTGTAAAAATTTCTCCAGCTTTTTGCAGAAGAAATCCGCTTTGAAACTACCTATATAATTTTTCGTAAGTCAAGAGTTTCTTAAAGTAACATTCCAAAATAGGAATTTTTTCCAATAAAATCTTTTAAACAAGATAAATTATATTATGAATCGATCAGATTATGATAACAAAATCTACAATCTTCTCTCAGGCGGGACGTATAAAGTAATTTCCAAAGATTCTTCTTCATCTATTAAAAGAGCATTTTCCAAACTTATAAAAAAGTAAATAATTAATGAAACCAATAAAAAACTTTTATTATCTAAAGATTCTAAAAGTTTCTCTTCGACTTATTGTCAGCGCTATAAACTCACCTACTTATAAAATCTTTACATAACTTGCAAGTTTATTAAAACCTTTAGCGATTTTGTTCAGAAGTTGCATAATTTTCGTTTGCAACCGATTGGCATTCTGGTTAGCTTTGATTTCATGTTTTTGTTTACTAACGTGTTGGTACCTGATTCAATTAACTTTATCAGATCTTTATTCAGCGAGAACAATGTTTAAAGCGACATAGTAGCTATTATCAAAAAATGTTTGACGTTTACATATTTTACGTTTTGAGAAAATTTTAGATACAAACTTCAAAAACCGCCATGGATTCTCCGTTTTTATCGGTTGTTGCTAATATATTTATAATGGAGGATAAATAATCAGTGGAAGAAACACGATTAGATTCGTCTAAAATAAGAGTTTATTCAATTAATTACATAAATAAAATATTTTCAAAGCACGTTTTTGTACTAACCTAAAATTAGAGAATGAACAATCAAGCTATTGCTTTCCGGATCTCTTTAACGCCTTAAACGTTCAGCACTTTCCACAGTTATTCTATTATCTTCTACTAACTTTATATGCCTAGTTTATTTGATTACTTATGTCAGCAAATTATTTTATAGTTAAATTATTAGAGGTTAGTATCTACTCTAGTGTCATGCGCACGAAGCTTACATATTTATAAAAATTAAAAAAAAGCTTCATCTACATTGCATCTAAAACCCAAGTGCTGCTACATATACGTTAGTGACATTTTTGTCATTTGGCAACATGGTCTTTCTACGCTCAACTAGTTTCTATGTTATTTAAACTTAATTCATCAGAATATTTGTTTTAGTATGGAATTCGAAAAAGCTCCTCTTTACCATTTTTTGTACGTTTTAGTTAATAGAAATACAGATAGTTCATTATCACATTTAGTTTATCGTAAACCTGTCCATACCATCACCTTTTCTAAAAAGTATCAGTAGTTGTTTACGCTAAATAAACATTTTTGAAAGGATTTTAGGCATTTAATGGAACCCTAAAGAAGACGTTTTTTCTTACACTTTTAGCTCTGTAAATACAGGCCACACAAAAAAGAGTGTTTTCTCTAATATAGCTAGATTGTTTGATCCCTTAAAATGGATATCGTTAGTAGTAATGGGTGCGCAACTGTCCGGTTTGTTTTAAATTTAATTCTACATCACAAATTTCCATTATGGATAGCTTACTCAAACCTCGAGTAATTTGCCCAAGTCAATCTTTCGTTTATGTAGGGATAAATTTTGCAAGGTTTTTGCTAATTAAATCTTTATAATTTCTTAAAAGAGCTATTAGTAAAGTTTATTTTTGTGTGTTTGTTTGCATGGCGACCAAACCCATCCATATAAAACTAGACTTTTTCTACTAATGCATTTTTGGTTAGTCATAATCAATTTACGTCTCGTTGTGGAGCTGGTCATCCCTTTTACAGTGATCAAAGAAAAAAATTTATCAATGTGACAGGACAGTTAAAAGAAATTAGAAATATTTTTAACCCAATCTTAAATTCTAATTTTGGAGGACTACGGCAATTGTTTAATAAAGTCTATATATTTTTGATCTATTCTGTCATTTGCCAATGCTTTATAGACACCTCATTATTACATATAAAGAAAATCTATATTTGTTAGATTTTCAATTTTCATTGTGAACATTAGTGCCGTAATTTTGTCTAAATCCTGCTTGTTCCTAAAATTGATAATCATCTAACTTTTAGTGTTGAAAACACTTATAGGGAGCTTCATTCGAAGGCTTGTGTAACGAAACGAAGAAACGCTCAGATAAAACAAATCTGG
Source organism: Aquatica leii (assembly GCA_035610365.1). Taxonomy (NCBI): domain Eukaryota; kingdom Metazoa; phylum Arthropoda; class Insecta; order Coleoptera; family Lampyridae; genus Aquatica; species Aquatica leii. The sequence goes on along the minus strand of CM069434.1, from coordinate 18,022,114 downwards.
AACTTGCGGTGGTGCCCAATTTCACTTCATTTTTGTATTTTTCGGATGCAATGTTTATTATTATTAAATTCCTTATAATTTGTTTTATGTTTTAAAAATATAATAAGTCGTAATTTCACTCAGCAGAGCTGAAAAATAATTATAGTAATTGCAGAATCACATCCGCGGGAGTTTCCGGCTTATACGCTGCAAAAACGGTACAATATAGATGAAAATTGCACATAAACTTATTTATAGAGCACAAAATTTACTGCAAAAAAGTCCGCGGGAGGGTAGAATTATATCTAATGGTTTAAGAGTTATAGAATTTTAATGTAATGTAAGACATTATCGTGTAACTTTGCACACTTGTATCTTCTAAACTATAGAAGGTAATTGTACCCTTTCGCAGACTTTTTTATAGTAAATTTTGTTCTCTATGAAAATGTATCTGTGCAACTTTTCTGTATCTTGTAACGTTTTAGGGTAATAGTTTATTTGTTATTCATTGGGTTTACTTTATTCAGCCTGATGCTGTAACACTCTCGTTATACTTAGCGACCAATCGCTATCAGGTTTTAATGGTCGAAGATAACGATTGATATAACTGGTAAAATACGTTTGCTGTATCGGTATTTTAATTATATCGATATGACGCCCACTATTTTGTAATCTTCATTTTGGAAAAAAGTATCGCCTTTAAAAAAACAAAAAGTGCTATACGACCGCCGAACGTATAAAAGTGAATAGGATATAGGACACGCGCCGGGTGCCGTCGGAAAACATCTGGCCGGTAGATTTTAAAATAGAAAAAATCCAGACTAAAACTACCTAGTATGAAATAAAATTCAAATGTTTACTACGACCTCCATTAAGTGACGCAATCATCCCTGGATAACCCCAATTTTCTTTTGAATAATGGCTTTAAGTAATACGTAAAAGTATAAGCATCTTGTATTAATTCAAAATAAAACTGAGTTCCAAAACACACCGTTACATAACTTACATCTTTTTTATACACTTTGTTTACGTATGTAATTACTTCAAACGGGTCGCTGTTTTCGCATCAAATGCTCTTTTGCCTATATGAAAGAATACGTTTATAACCTTACTTTTTTAAATACACGGTAAAATTGAAAAGACTCTTTTTTCTGATTGCATTTTCCAGTTCCTCGTATAATGCAACCTGCAAAACATCTTCAAAATTCATTTTTTTATACAAAAAAAGCACTCAAGCTTATACATCACAATCGTTATGTTTATAACGGCTACCAAAACGCCGACGTTATATCATAATCGTTATGGTTCAAAATAACTAGAGTGGATAACGAGAGTCGATATGAGTGGAACCGTTATAAGTTATACAGCATACCGATTTTACAAAAATAACGACTCGGCCAGATAACGACATTGCTATTCATAAGGAGAGTGATACAGCATCAGGCTGATTGTTTGAGAACATAATTCAACCCATGTGAACCCTGGGGGCGACGGTCCGACAGTGTGAAAACTCTATAAAACGCAGCAGAAGTAAACACATGTGCCCGAAAAAGAAACATTCTTATCACTGAAATGGAACGGTGGTTACAGGTTAATATACTAGCAAAAATTCACCATACTTTGCAGGTGTTCTTCTAGTACGTTGATTTGTTCTCTCGCTGGGGGAATAAATCCAAAAAAATTAAGCAAATCATCTTAATACAAAAATTGTGGCGGTTTCGATGCAGGATGGTTTACAAGAACAACAACTGCAGATATTACCACACTGACAAAGGTACCCTTACCCGCAAAAAAAACGCGGTGGTCACCAAAATCAACTAGACCGAAACACACATATTGAACTAAACCGATAAATTATGTTCAAATTTTAAAATGCGTAAACGAAGTAGTAATTTAATAAATCTGATTTATAACGTTTTATAATAAAAACTATCAGTAATGACTAGTTTGAGTCATAAACGATTCTACTGTAAAGTTATCAGCATAGAACGAAAGTATGTAAAATAAAATTTTAGTAAATTTTAAATGTTGAAATTGTATCAACAGTCAGGCAATTGTAAAGATTATTACTATCATTAGCGTTATAAATCTGTTAAGATTAGAGAAAAGAATCATGTTAAAGTAAAGTTGATCTCTTTAATGCTTTTTTATAATGAGTAGCGCATTTGTTTAATATTAATAGGGAAAAAAATAGTAGTATCGGTAAATTTTTATTCCATTTGTAGCAATAACAAAACGTAGTAACATGTTAAGAGTAGAAAGGGACACAACGTTGCTTTTAACAGATTGAGTAAAATAAGGAAAATCCAATTGGCAGATATGGTACTGGCAGCGTTCGTGAACTTGCCCAATCAGAAAAAAACGTTTTAGGATATAAAGTCAAAATTGCGTACAAAGAAAGAGGAGAGTTTTAAACGATGGTTTTAAAAACCCTGACGCGGTGCAAAAACGTAAAAAGTTGCATACAAGAGTTTTTCTTTTGAAAGGTCAGAAATTAGTTAAATTTATTTGGATATGCGTTTGTAAGTTTTTTATTTGATTATTGTATGATAGATACGACGAATTGAGATACTGTCTAACGGGAGAAAATTGAGAATAACTATTTAAACTTAATTCTATCGTTTAACGAGCTTTTTTGTTTGTTTTTTTGTTGTAAACGAAGAGAGCAAATTTAATAATTTCTTTTTTTTGTCTTTGGCAATTGAGGGGTCGATTATAAGATTAGTTTTACATTTTTTGCTCCGAAAAATCACGCTAAGAACACCTAGAGAATGTAATAAAAATGCATGTCGATTATTTCACGTCGTGAAATGTTTTTATTGCAAGTTTAGTCTGCTGTAAGTTTTCTTTAGATATGACAGCGAATCGCAAACGCGACAAACTGTTAAAAGAACAGTTTTTAAACTGTGGATGCACATTTCCAAAGGTGAAATCTCCACTTCGAAACTTTTGCATCTGAAAGGATGTTGCAACGTAGCTCGAATCGTGTTATAATCTTAGAAGCTGTTGAATTGTGAACTCTAATAAGGTTCAGTAATCATTTTGTTTTGTTTTTTTTAAACGCGTGTCAACTAAACAATTGTCAAGGATCACGCAATATAAAATATTTATTTAATCCGACCATATTCAATCAGTCTGGCAAAATTTCTAAAAGTTCCACTTTGGCTTTAAAATTGATTGTGTTCAGAGAAAATTTTAAGTTTTACATTTATCCGAATACTTTTAACCGTATCTAAGCCAGCAGAAAAAAGCAGTCAGTTGACGTGAGGCTCAATTTGTTCGACCTTTTCTCGCATAACATCCTTGTGAGCGCAATATGACTATTTGAGCTTTGCGAAGGTGATTTTTTGCCTTGAAAAAATATTGTGTCAAATAAAGTTCGATGTTTTGAGATTTTGTTGTTTACGTTGTGTTTCTTACCGTCCACCGCTTGAAAAAAAACCTAAGGGTTACTAACACAACCCAAATATTTCCTAATATCTGTTGCCTAAACAAAGCTTAGATTTGAGAAAATAAATAAGTACGGTCATTCACGACATTAAAGCTTTACAACCAAAACATCGCGTCTCAATGTTGGTGCCAACAATAGACTACTGGTGGAAGAAAACCGCGAATTTATGACAGTTTATTGAGCGTTTTGTTAAGGATTTGAAAAGATTAGCCCAAAATACTCATTTTTGTGCTTCTATAAAAGATAGACCTTCCAGTATGCAATCAATTCGCACTAAACTATTGCATACTACTAAAACTATAAATGGGAAACAACAGCCGGAAGTGTTTGGATTTAGAGTTTTTAATACTAATTATGAAGCCGGTCCGTTTACATGCTATGATGTTTGTTTTAAGTGCATGGATTTAAGATAACGCAATTGGGTTTTTCCTTAGATATGTCACTGGAAACTACGTTTTATCAGCACGCAACGATTCTTCATAATAAGCGGCCTCGCTCATCATTTGTTATCACAAAAAATTCTCCATATGTCATTGGTGTTGCTGATTTATCATCTTCCAACGATGAAGAGGTTATAAGAAACAATTCTCAGCCATTTCATGGACAAATGTTTAATACAAACAATTGGTGAATTATCATACGACTCTATTCTCGTTTAATATGCACCTAGAATACTAGTTATTCCTGTTTTTTATTTTTTTATTATTTATGTATGCATTCTTATTTTTGAAAATCGCAATAAACTTTGTTCATTATATTACGTATGTAATATTGTGTTTGTTTTCAACACCTTCCGATAGTTGCAAGATTTGCGATATCTGTGAATTTTTTGTTAAACTTTTTGTTAAAATTTTTGTCAATAGTTTGCGTAGGTGTGATAATAAACTAATCGGTCGGTAGTTTTTCTAGTTTCGTGTTTTCTTTTTTTTTTTTTTGAATAGTAATATAATATTATCATTCTTCCATTTCTTTGGTATTTTAATGTGATTCAGACAGTTATTGAGCAAACCTGTGAATTTTTTTATTAAGTGTTTGCTTCATTTTCTAATCATATCTTTTTTCCTGTGGCTTTGTTGACTTACTTGACCACGACACTGCCCCACCTGCAAAAATAATCACAGTGCCACAGATAAATATGTCTTACACTATAAGTAAGATTTTGATCACGTATTCTGATATTGCGTTTATACCTTCGTTCCCAGATACATTAGCTGTGTTCTTAAATTTTTACCCAGTTTTGAAATTGTTGCTATACTTAGTATGATTTATTTTCTTATTTTATGGAAAATAAATTCTGTACTCTTCTGTAACTATTCCCAGCATAGTAATGTTTTATAATAAAAACTGGTTCTTTATTCGAATAAACATTTATATTCGATAGTAAACGTTTTACAAAAAAATCCACAGAACAATATTTTTTCAACATTTGACATACAATAGAAAAAAAGAAACAAAAGGCTATTGCTACAATTTAACAGAAATTTTTGAACTTATTATTAAAGTTGCGGTTAAACCAAAAGCTTAATAACCAAACAGTTTGGTACGCAGCTTTTAATTCTGAACAACTTGTCTCTCTACAGTTTTTGCCGTAAAATGAACAGGAAAGCGGGAAATTGCATAAAGCTAATTTTGCATTTTAAATGTCTATGTTCACCTCTTAGGTGCACCACCCGGTATATTCACATGTATATTTGGTTTTATCCAAATTAAATATTTGTTTACAACAATTGTTGCACGCTTACTTTTCTTTACAATAATCAGTTTAATTTAATGTACAAATAAAGATAAAATGATAAAAATTGCTATAGATGTGATGAAGTCACACTGTACTAAGATCCTAAAAAAAAACTCAATGGCGTTATTCACTTTATAAAAAGTTAGTGGTTTAGTTCTTTGATCAATTTATTTTTTATTGTTAATAACTGTTTTGTTTTTATTTCAAAGATATTATTTAGTACTTACTAACGTATTTTTTTAAATCATTATGAATATACGTAAGTACCTACGTAAACTTGTAGTTTGTAGTTTATTTTCACTAAAAATGTCTAAGCTCGAAAGAAACACAAATACTGCTGTAGCATCCCTAGGTTTTAATACCATTCAAACCATCAAGTCATTAAAATAATACCAAATTGTTTAAACAGATTGCTAATTTTTTGATTTAACTTGAAGCCCCTTTATTTGAACTTTGTCTTCAGCTAATGAATTTTGGCGCAACGTAGAAATTTTAGTAAGGAAGTAGTTTTGAGTTTCGTCTAAACTAAAAGATTGCAGTGCATAAAAGGGACACTTGTTTAAAAATTCCGCCTCTGAAGACAAATATTTGCAGAAAACTTATTGCTTAGAGTGCAGGTCGACTGGAGGCTGCGAGAATATATTGTTGAATTTGAAAGTAGGGGTTCTGCTAAGTAAGGGCTGTATGAACTTATTCTTTCGAATTTATTCTATCTAAAACGTCGTTAGCTTTAATTCACTTGTTTGTCTTTATAAATTGATTACTTCGTGTTTTTTTTCGTCTTACGTAATAAATATTATACCATTTACATATTCGATATTTGCATAATAATTGCGTGTGTGTGCCATTTGCATACCGTAGTTTACTTAAAGAAATATATTTTATATGACCGGTAAATGAAAATATAAATACTAAATTAATAGTTTTTGTAGTCGTTTAGCGTGTAGAAACGCCATAGTAATTATTAAACTCCATCACAGGCCCCTTACTTTTCACTAATTGCCGTGACAGAACAACACGGGAGATCATGCGATACGACCAACTCAAGTTTCACAGTTTTGACAGCCATTACATTTTATCACACGAGAATTAAAGTAGTATACATATTATAGAAAAAAATGTTCTTGTTCAAAATGCGTTACAAGGCAACAACCTCATTTTTAGAAGTCATTCTACCATTGCAAAATGATCTAAAAATTTTATAATTGCAACTAGTACAATTATTTTTAGTTTCATAAAAAATAATTTGCAACTGAGTTTAAGTTAATTATATGTAATCAAATGTTTGCTATAAATATTATTGTCTAAAATTATCTTAAAGAATGCTAAACTTGCTTGTTTCCGCTATAAAATTTTAACAAGGATGCCGCGGAGATATACAAAAACTACGTTATAAGTAAAAAAAGTATTTACCGATTAACTTCACACGAGAAAATTTTTCTACAAGTAATGTAACTAAATGTATTTTAAATAAACATTGTTAATTGTATGCGCTAAAAAATCAATCTTAACTTGAGCTAACAATGCATAATTTTTTTGTAATAAAAAGTAAAGTCAATTAAATAATAACAAGTAACACAATGTCAATGTGAATCTAATAATTTAATTATTATTGAGTAACAATTTCTTAGTGAAAGTTTTTAAACAAAATTTAAATTGCATTTAAATTTATGAAAAAATGTTTAAAATCCATATTAAGTAAACATTCAAAAATTTGTTTAAAAAAAATAATTATCTTACTGACACATTAAATTTACAAAAAAATTAAAAGTTTCAAAGTTTTACAAATCAAAATGTAAAGACAAAAGTGCGTTATTACGTAAGGTAAAAGTTTTAACTATTGGACACAAGTACAAAGTTTTTATAGCCAATTTCATTCAGAAATGACACATTTGTGACTTAATACATTTTATCAATAAATACTACCGTATCGTTGCAAAAAATATTTTGTGTAAGAATTTCACCTGGTTTATTACACTCTTTTATACTCAAAAAACTATGGAATCTTTGGTAACGTCATTCATAACAAAACTTATATAAGACATAGAAATGTGCACACAATCGAAATCATTTTGTATTGAATTTTAAATACATGCGTTGAATGAGTATTTATAGAATGAAATACACATATAAACAAATGAATTAAATTTTTAAAGAAAAAATGTTTTGTGTTCCAAAAACCGTTATTGTCAGTTTTTTTATCGTTATCGTTTTTTGTAAGTTGAAGACCCTAAACGCTTCGTGACGACCTTTAAAAACCTAAAAATTAGTAAGCTCAGTCTACTTAGCTCCACGCTTTTATTTTTTAAATTATTTACCAGTGCAATGAATTGTGTTCGTTTTGTGCTAAATTGTGCCAAGAATTTTAATTGTGCTCAATTTTACATTTTAAAAAAATCAAAACAAATCCGGGGGCTAACTCGAACGCTTGTCTCCTGTTGTTTTTTTTTCACTTTTTTGCAATTTTGTTTGCTTATTTAGTTGTGTTTGTTTTGTGCTTAATTGAGCCATTATTATTTTTAACTGTGTTCAATTTGAAATTGTTAATAAAATTCAAACAAATCCGGAGGCTAACTTATCTATCAGCACCCTGTTTTATAACTTTTTTTACATAATTTTTTGCTCGTTTAAATGTGCTCGTTTTGTGCTAAATGTTGCTAACATTAAACTCAATCAAAATTATTTTTAAACCGATAAAATTTTATTTCTGGTTTATTTAATTGTATTAAATTGTGGTAATACAATTTTTTACTGTGTTCTTATTGTAAATAAGCAAATAAATCTAAACAAAAATGGGATCCAACTTAATCGTCAGCACACCCATTTTAAATTTAAATTTTTTTTTTGTTTATTTAATTGTGCTTGTTATGTGCTAAACTGTAACAATAATATTTTTTAATTGTGTTTAATTCTAAGTTAATAAAATAATCAAAACAAATCCGGGATCAACTTAATCGCTGCCCCTCACTCCTCAATTTTCTCACATTTTTATGCTTATTTAATTTTGTTTGTTTTGTGCTTAATTGTAGTGCTATTATTTTTAACCGTGTTCAATTTTTAAATTGTTAATAGAATTAAAACAAACCTGGGGCCTAATTTAACCTAAATTTAAACAAAATCAAGAAGGTTTACATGTTAACCAACCCGTTGTTTTCTAAATTATTTACACTATTTCTTGCTTATTTCATAGTGCTCGTTTTGTGCTAATACTAGTTTTAACTGTGTTCTATTCTAAACATACATGGTGTCCAACTTGATTGCCAGCACTTCGTATTTTAATTTCGTATATTTTTTGTTTATTTAGTTGTTTTTTAAATTGGCAAAAGAATTATGAATTATTTAATTTTTAATGTAACTTAATCAGTCTTAATAAATTAGCTATTTTATGGTTAAATTTAGTTTTTTGTTATTTTCGTTTAGCAGTTTCTTGTTGATCAATTTTCTAACCATTTTATAGTAATAATTTAAAAAAGTAATAAATTTAATATTAGCACTATTCAATGAACAAAACAACTTCTAAAAAAAATTAAATGGCGATCAAGTTGACGAGCAAAACGTATTGTAAAAAAACTGAATAAATTACTGAGGACTGATGGTTAAGTTATTATCTCCAGATTTGTTTTAATTTTATTAACAATTTAAAAAAAACTGGTGTGGTCATCACACGACTTTCTTATAAGGAATGATGAAGAAATGTCTACATATTTTTTTAACGTTCTGTTGTCATAAAACTACTTTGAAGTGATATGTACACATTTGTATTGACTTTCTAGCATGCTATAATTTTTTTGAAATTTTTCTCTTTGATTTTATTAAATATATATTCCAAATATAGCAAATTAAGCTTATGTTGTCATATTGATTAACCCCTACATTTGTACGCTTCGATATCGCTTTCCCTTTTAGTAAATCAGTAGAAATCATTATTTTTAACGTATCCTGCTTACTCTTTAAAATATGGAATTTTTGCAAAAAAAACTCGTAGGCAGGATTCGAACTTAGATCATATTTGTAAATTCGTTTTAAATTAAAATAAATTATCTAATAAACTGTTATTGTTAATTTTGTTATGTGAATAAATTGTTAGGAAGAATTATCTCTATGAGAATCTGTAAAAATAATTTGAATAATTTACATACGTACAAGAAAAACTGTTAAAAATAAAGATGCAGAACTCCGTGCATAAACAAGTCAAAAGAATATAGAGAAAAATTGTAATTTTTAACGTATCTTGCATTCCCTGCAAGATATGAAGTTTAAAAAAATCGTCGCAGGCAGGATTTAAACCTAGATTATATATGGAATTCACTTTAAATCATAGATCAAATATCTAATAAACTGTTAATGTTAGAAAAATTTTTTGTTTTATTAAATTGTTAGGAAGAATCTGGAATTGTGGCAATTAACGTGTTAAATGTAAATGGAGTTTTAATTACAAACAAAACAAAATAAGCTTGATGCAAGTTGTCGTGTAGTAACTAGAATATTGATTCAAGCTTCTACTTCTTGGTACAAGCTTGAATCAACCTATTCTGCTACCTGAGAACATTTTTAAATTTATATTGACTAAGATATTTACTGACAATTAATAGAAAAATTACTTATAGCTAACAACCACTTAGTTGACGAAACTCTTTTTTCGTAATACTTTACGTCATTTATCGTCCTGTTTTTTTCAAACCTTTTTATGGCAACTCGTTACAGATTTTATAATTTTTGTATCCAACGGCTACTAATATGGCTTATAAACTTATATTTAAAAAAGTTTTTTGTTGCATCTTTCTAAAATTGTCATCTTTATTAGGACATGGCAAAAATAGATAATAGATGTTATTTATAACGTTAGATATATTTTCTCAAATAATCTTGAAATGAAAAATTATTTGGTAATAAAATATGCCGCACTTACTAATAATTTCACAAAAATTTAACAAAACTATCAAAAAAAGTGACTGTTTCATCGTAAAAAGATGACAAAAACCCAATTCATTCAAATTTAAGTTTAAATGCAATCCGAGCTGAAAAAAAAACAAAACATTTTTGATAAGGCGAAGCGTATTATTTGCAATTTTGAAAACGATACTGTTTTGTTTACTAAATATAAAGTGTTGACACTGCTAATTGCTTTTAATCCAGTTACTAATCTACGAAATTACTATTTGTTAAAAAATATTTGTTTTTAGTATGTTTTTATAAATGAACAGAACTGACGAATTAATAGAATGAATAATTATGTTGATTGCACATACAGTAATTTAAATTGAACATGTTCTGTAAAGGAATGTAGATTGTAATTTTTTTGAAAAAAAAATAATCATTAAGTTTTCTGTAACAATCAAGGTTCTTTGCGGAAGAACCTGGCGCCTATTTATTTAAAGATTTTGTTAATTAATGACGACGGCTAAAAATATTTTTTTTGTTAACTGTACCGTGTAATCTGTTCTAGAAACTTATAATTTTTGGTAAATGGGATCGATACAAAACACTTTGTCAGGTTTATATACTTATGATTGACTAAATGTAAATCTTATTTATTTTTAACTTAAAAACTCTTATAATATTTTTAGATTTTGTGGTCGTAAATTTTTAAAGAAAAAAACCTTAAAAATCTTATAAAGGAATTCCGTTCCAAATCTTGTGTTAGAAATAGTAAGGTTTTAAGCTAGTTTCCTGTTGATCATGCGAAACTGACTTAAATAGTTCCGTTCTCGGTAAACTATGGCACTAGTATTACCTTGGTGGTATTTTTTACGAGCTATAACATCGTTTTTTGTTGCTTTTGTCTTTTTAACTTAGAATATTTTTTTTGTCAATTTTTCGTAATGTAGATCTTTTCTTCTTCGCTTTTTTTTCTTTAATTTTTAGTACCTATGATTTCAAATGGATTTTTTATCTATCTTTACTTAATTTTGTTGCTCAGCATTATTATGTCTTTTGTAGTGACTTTTGCTATTGTTTTTTGTCGTTTTTTATTTATTTATTGTATGTTTTTAAGCTCTTTCCTCTTTCTATTTGCTCTTGTTTTTTTTTACATTCTTTTACTAGAAGATGTAAGTATAGCTTGTGTGATGACTTGAATTCCGTTTGTTGCCACTGCTCTAAACACTATTTATTGTTAACTTTTTTGTGGGTTTCTTCTACTTTTTTTGCTGTATCCGTGTCTTAGTTTGACGTTCATGCTACTGATACATTTTGACGTTTCGGCTTGGGCACTCTTAAAATTATTTTTATAGAAATGCAACAAATTTCAACTAACGTCAATGAATAATGAAGTCAGTGGCGTAGTGTGGACCATTAAATTGGAAAAATAAAAAGTAGCCAGGAACTATTCTTTAAAAAATTTGATCATTTTTAGAGTTTAAAACAATGCATCAGCAATTTTTCGTAATTCATTGTAGCAAGAATTGTCATTGTTTTTATGGAAACATTTTAATTTCTACGTGAGTGAAGCTTTCCCTTAAAATTTTGAAGGGAAATAAAAACAATTACCTACTAAATGAAATCCTCTTTACAACGTTTTAAAGTTTATTTTGGATGTAATGTTATTAGCTAACCTAATTTGTGTAGACACGCAAATTGTAAGTTTTATTTAATGAAACACAAGTCTTCTTTTAACTATATTTCAAAATCTGCTGATTAAGAAATTTAGTTTTTTGTCATTAATGTCATTTCTTGTTTGATCTTCCGCCATGACGCTTTGTAGATACGTTTTCAGTCTTCGTAGCGTGAAAAATGATCGTTCTGCACTTGCTGTTGTGATGGGCCAAAAAAGTGATATTTCCAAGAGTGGCCCTACATCTGGTGCATTTTACTGCAGTTCATTCTGAATAAAAAACAGATAATTCGTGAAAAGTTAATCTTACTGTTTTCTTGTCTATTTTGACAAAATTATTCTTTGCATAGCAGTGCAAAAACTTGAGCTGCGAAGAAAAACTTGCAGACAACTTATAGAACTTTTGGATGTTTAGAACAGCTTTGTTATCAATGCTATTCGAATCAAATTTGTAATTAGGCAATACTGTTGATTTTGTCATAGTCGTTCTTAGAGAAACGAGATAGTATGTTTGCGATTATTGTGTCTAGCCCGATACAGTAAATGTCGATCTTAAACATTTGTTTAGGAGATTGATATGATTTATTGACTGATTTAACCTTTGGAAAAACTTGGAAACATCAAGAGATTCACTCTGCAGGTCTTTGGAGAGGATGTCAGTTTGATTTAAAACGCTGTGCAACAGTTTTAAACTAAGTATAAATGTACTGATTTGTTTGTGTTGTGCTTTATGGTGTATTTCATTTTTTTCATGTTTTTAAAATTTTTGAATTGCCTTCTTCCAATTCTTTGTACTTAATTTTTTAAATGACTCTTCCGCGCGTCCAGTCTTACGGTGACAAAATAGTTGACATAGATAACAAGATACAGCGTCTGGTAATGAAAGAACGTTTTAACGTAGAGATGAGCGTTATTTGATTTAATTACAATAATTAAAAAAAATTATCTTGGCTAAATAGAAATAAATTGTAATCATTTGGCGCAATTTTTTTTTCAACTTTAGAAGTGGATTTAACGAACAGTGCACCAATAAATTGAATTCAACTTTTAGCGAAGCACCGTCAAAGACTATTGCTTGTCGATAGTAGTAGGCTTAAATCGTGGCTGTAGTTTGCTTAACGTCGAAATTTATAATAATTCTTCAAAAAAATTTTTTATGTTAAAAAACCTTTGTACGGTTTCTCGTGCTGTATGAATTTTGCCCAGTTGTAAATGTCGCCATGCTTAGTGATTTCTAGATTTTAAGTACTGTGAAACATTCTTGCTATTCGTAAGTAACTCACTTGCGATTTTGATCTGTTGTTTGTGAGAGATTCGCTAGGGTAGGAATTTATTTTTCTTTTACGTCACGATTTAATTTCTTTTATATTATCATAACAAATTTAGTGGCCCGCGCGTGTTTGTTACTTCAAAAAAGTTTAATTACTGATAAATAATGCATACACGGAATACAAGAACTAAAACGTATTAGTTAGATGTCAGACTTGTTAGCCACTAACCTACGTTAAATGGGTAATTAAAACCAAAGTTTGTATATCCTCTGATGAAGCAAATAATTAAGAAGATTTGGTGGTACACCTGTTGATATAATCTAAACGACTTTGGTTTTAATCATTATATGAAACTTTTAAAATCTTATTTGTGATAGTATAATTACATATGTATCAGCTTAATTTTTAGAAACTTTAAGAGGATGTTTTAGAAATGCGATTATTTATTTTGTTGTCGGTCGTATGAACGAACGACTCGATATATACGCGTATCACGATGAACGTACGCAACCTTTTTATATTTATTAAACAAGTTTTAATAGTGCCCTTTGTTTCATTATTGCATAATCACTATAAATTCATAATAGTTTAATTTTTTTTTGTATTTACAAATTTTAATTTACTGAATGCAACATTAAGTCATTTACTGCTTATGAGTGAGAATTATTGCCTAATTTAAAAATCCGTTAATACTAGTTTTATTGTGATATTGTTTGCGAACCATTAGTTATTATACAGGGTGTAATAAGTGAAACTAATAATCTTTTAATAGAGGGTAGATATGGTAATTTCTAACACATTTTGTTCATAAACATGTGGTCTAGCTTTTTATCAAATCTCTTAACATTTTTTGTAATAATTAGATGTAATTACGGACCTGGTTGTTTGTTATAAGAAAACGTGATATAAAATAGTTGAAACTGTTAGAATTCAAGTTCACTATTAAGTATTAAGTTTCTGATGACAAAATAATCAACATTTAAGGTATATGGTGTCGTGCTAAAATCAAGGTTGTTTTTAATTTGCTTCAAGGTTCTTAATAACGACAGAAAAAAAGTAAAGTAACAATGTTAATCGGTTATTTTGAAGTCATAAATGGAGAAATTAAAAAGTATAATTAGTAAGTAATACAAAAAACTATGAAACTAAATTGAACAAATAACAAAACTAAATACCGAATATCTAACTACAAAAATAATTTAATGTGTTAAAAATACCTTGAAATAAATGGAAATCGAATCAACAGTAACGCATAACCAAAATAGACATAATGAGCTCTGAATGGTCAGAAAAAGAAATTTTAGCTACATAGCTTTATTTTATGTTAACCAAGGTTAAGCTTTCTGCACGTGTTCAACAATCTTCAGTAAAACTAAACAAAACAATATTACCGCATTATTGCACTTTATACGTGTTGTTTACTAATGGATTTTCTACCTACAAATTTTCAATAGACTATAACAGGGCCGTCTTAAATTTTAATATTACTTTTTTTTGAAAACTATAAAGAATGGGCTTTATGTTTATAATTCAAATATGCACTAAGTCATTACAGCTATCTACCATTACGAGATTCTTAGTTCTATCTGTTACACCCTATATATTTTGTATTTTACTTGCCCTTTTATTATTTTTTATTTTATTGAATTAAATATACTTGTTGTTAGACTTGTGTTAATCGATTTATTACCTTAAACGTTGTCAGGTGAAAACGGGCATCTGCACCCGTTTATATTTCTTTCCGTTTTGGCACCATTTTTTAATTACGTTGTTATAGAAGCATTAAATATTAGACTAAATCTTATCAGTTAGCAACCTACTATCCTTTCTGCAAATTTTTGAGCTGCCGCTACTATCTTTGAGGTGATTAAGTTATTGGTAAGTGATCGCACTTTAGCCTACTGCAAGTTTACGTTTTAAAAAAACATAAAAAGCTTAGTACTATCTGTTTGCCAGAAAGTTTTGAAAAACAAAAAAAATCAATCACGAAAAACGTATCATTCTCTACGACGACAATGCAAACACTCACAAATCGATTTTTTAAGCACACAAAACATCATTTTGACGGGTTTCGACTTGGTTATTTTAATCAAGAATTTATCGGCAAAGTCTAAATTTGCCAAAGGTATGTCCTTAGCTATTCTGCTACGGCTCGCTACAAAACAGAAATTTATATAAAATAGTGAAATTATTATACAATAGTAGATTACATACCGAAGCGGAAAGTTTTCCATTTTAGGTTCAGAAAGTGTACATTACTGACCGTGAGGTTTCATTACACACTCGTTTTTTTTAACCATGGAAACCGCTCACTTACCAACCTGAAAACTGTACGTTACTAACTGAGTGTGAATAAAATTTATTGCAGACTTGTTTCTTTCAATGCTGCCACCGACGCGACGGTAAGGAAACTTGTACGGGTTGTGATATACCAGCAATAGCAGCAGCTGTGAATTTGTAGCGTTGTGTTTTATTTTATTCCAAATCTTTATAGAATTAACCTCCACGGTATTAGAGATGTGATTATGCATGGTTGTCTAAATGATGAAAAATATTACCATTTTTTGTATGGCATTTACCAAAGCATTCCAGCTGCCTACCATTTATTTTTTTAACACATTACCATATAGTTTTGTCATTAACGGTTCGTTCCATTGTAAATAGAATTTTTGAAAAAGAATCTAATAACGTTATTAATTTTCTAAACTTATTTTTAAATAGAGTTAATATGGAATAATAATGCTAAAAAAATTAGTATTTATCGTAAAAATACTACTACTGATCATGTCATTCCTTTTTCTTCTTTTCATCGTTTTTCACAGAAAATGTCATCTTTTAGATTCTTTTTTAACCATTTATACAATATAGCCCTTGATAAATGTAATTTTAATAAAGAACTTATTTATAATTTAGATAATAATAATCATTATCCTCTAAATACGATGAAATAACTTCAAAATAAAATTTGTACCTAATTCTATTAATATTAAAAACCTTTCAACTTTTACTCCACTTTCTGATAACATTAAAAATACATATTTTCCTCTTCTTTACATTGATCGCTTTCCAATTTCAAAATTTATTGAAACAGTATAATATCAACATTACATTTTATTCTTAATTTAATTTAAAATCTTTACTTGTTAATAGTAAAGATAAAGTTGACATTCTAAATAAATCTGGTGTTTACAAATTAAATTGTGGTAGCTGTAATTCTTTTTATATTGGACAAGCTGGTCTTAAATTTCGAACAAAAATAAATAAACATTTTTCTATGCGTGAATTTATCTAATAAATCTTCTTTCGCTAATCATATATTAGAATATAACAACTCTTTTGATTAAAAAAGTAATTATAAAATTCTTCATATTGGCAATAAAAGTTTTAAATTATTTTTTTTAGAAATAAAAGAAATTGTTGAACATTATAATTTAGAACCAGATGCGTGTTTAAATAAAGTTGTTAATTTTGATAACTATTTTCTTAACTAACATTTTTCGTTTTATTTTAAATTATTATTTTAATTATCTTGTTAATCTTATAGCAATTTTTTATATACTTATCTTGTTTAAAATTCGTTTGTATGTTTCAAATTAATTCATTTATTTATTTATTGTAAGTATATTTTAAGGTTAAGATTTAACTATTAAGTTAATGATTTTAGAGGCCTGATGATGACTATAATGATCAAAACATGTAGCCAAAAATAATTAGTAAATGAAATATATATATGAGAAAGGCATAAATTAAATTATTTATAATTACAATTTAAAATCCTATTTTGTGTTTTTAAACTTTGGAATTGATAAATCAATCTTCAACACTATTACAATTAGATCTTTTTTTGTTTAGGTAGTCATTTTACTAACGATGGTTTTTATTAATTACCGAATAAAGGCCATCGTCTAACATTTTTTAAATTTTACAGCTCTGTTTTGTCTAATATGACTACTTTATTGCCTTTATCTGCTTTTAAATAAAGGATAAATTAACATAAATTGTAGATTTTGAAAGGAGAATACTATTATTGGAGGACCTAAACAGCAGAGTTAGAAAGAAAAAACAAAAAAAATGAGAAAATGTATAATGAGGATTTTTTAACAATAATGCAAACAAACACTTACAGTAAGCACTTAGAAAGCGCAAATGTAAAATCTATATGAGAACAATAACAAAAACAAAATAACGCTTTACTTGGAATTTTCCGAATATCAAGGATTATGTATTCGGTTAATTGTTTGAACTTAAGAAAATAATTGATAAAAAATCTGCAAATTCCTTAACCCAAAAGAAATTAACAGATTTTTTGTAGTTGTTTGTACAGTTTACTTAACTACTTTTTCATTCTGTTTCTATTTACTTCTCTAATACTAGTATGTACACATTTTGTGTCAATAAATACAATGTGCCACAAAACTTAAGTCGAAATTATAACTCGAAAAATATATTTAAAAAATGAGCCTTTCTAAGTCGAAATTTTAGCGATGAAATCCTTTGTATCTCGAAATTCTTGGTAAACCGAAGCCTCATTAACTCAAATTTTTTAGCATTTTTCTTGAAGTTTGAGTTATCGAGATTCTACTGTAATTTATCAAAACATTTTTAATTTACAAAATTTTTTTACGAAGTTTAAAATTAAGACTAATTATTTATTTTTATTTGACAAAAATGTAACAATAAATATTTTTGTCAAAGTTGAATAACACATTTGTATTAACTATACAGGGAGATTCAAAAATGGCGCATAAGCTCTTCAGTACGTTATAGGGAATAATAATTAAACTGTAGGAAAAATAGTAAAAAAATCTTAGCCGCTAATTTCCCGAGAAATAAAGAAGTTAAATTGAGACCTCAACTTTGAATTCATGCGGATTTTATAACTTCTCATCATTTAATATAATAATTTAAGTATTCTTTCATAGTGGGTAATAAAAAGAAATGCTCATATCACCTCATTATCCTGAAATATTAGGTTTACTCCTTCGTTGTTAACTACAAAAATGTAGCAGCTAAATTTTTTTCTGATTTTTCTATAGTTTAAATAAACGTCCTCTACAACGTGCTGAAGAGCTTATGCGCCATTTTTGAATCACCCTGTATGTGTGAAAAAGCTTAAAAGAATTAATTTACTTACCCTATAAGTTCGTTGACAATATTTTCTTCTCGTGAATAAAATTATTCTTAACTCACCTAGCGTATAAATATGTATTAGTTTGTGTTATAATCTAATTGAATAAAAATGCATTGCAATCTTTATTGCTTATTTTGCGCTTGTTAGATTTTGAAGTTTTAAATTAAAAAAAATGTTTCGCTTGACTAAACGGTTTTTTATAAAAATTTGATACGTAGGTACATTCATGAATACCAATAAATAACCAATAAAGCTTGATTTTTCTTTCTAAAGAAAAACTGTAAAAACGGAAATTTATTTATGCAATACATTTAAATTTTTAGGTGAAAATAAATTTAGTATCATACCAAATATATTGTTTTTTATAAAGAATTAAGTAGTTTTTATTTGAAGTGTTTAGATTAATTTGAATCAATGTGTTAATTAGAAAATTAATTTATTTAATGAATTTACATTAAACACATTATACAATCATATATGTATTGTTGTTTTATGACAAAATTTCAAAAGAAGTAACGTTACACTAACAAAAATTATTTAAAAAAAAATTAAATAAAATAAGAAACATCTAATTTAAAGTTTCTCATTGAAATGAGTTTAGTTTTTACTATTCTTTATTTTGCTAAATAGAATACGTTCAAAAAATAACCAAAGGTCGCTCAATCCTATTATGAACTGTAACGCTCGTCTTTATTGTTTTGATACAATCTAACCTTAACCTCAAGCACAAGTAAAAACAGCGTTTTATTAAATTTATTGCAGGAAATACTCAAAATGTTTTCCTTTAATATTTAAAAATGAATCACTAATGGAAGTTGTTTTTTATTTTCAAATATACGTTTTACTGTTCTTTGATAATAATTTATTATTTTCTCTGAAAAAATTTTGTTTTTATCGAAAAGTTTAAAACTAAAACAAAAATTTTCTTGAGTACTATGTTACGTAACGAATTAAAATTATTATTACAATTCAATTCAACTTCCAAAGTTTGTTCTTAGTTCATAACTTATAAAACTGATCAAATTTGTCATTGTTTTTAACAATAATAATAAGAAATTAGAGAACACTGAAGAAAATATTATAAATCGTGTAATTCTTATAATTATTACCAGTAACGTTAAATATTCATACAATAAGATTAAAAGAAAAACTAGTCGATAAAACTGTTGAAACAATACCAGTAGCACTATCTACCGGTGAATCTTAAACCTACTACTCTTTTAAAACTTATGCACGCTAAAAAAACATTATCAATTTTCCTGCAGTAATAAATTAATACTTTTAAGGCGTAATTAAGTATCTCAGCGTATTATTTACTACGATATTCATAACAAATTTTTTTAATAAATTTTATACATGTGTGATGTAAGTACTTAGACAAAAAAAACGAAGTGATAAAATTATTTTTTGTATGTATTGTTATTGTTGTTTTCAAATGTTATAATTCAATTTCAAGCGTTTATGCTGCTTTTGGTGCACGAAATCATGTTTAAGATAAACTCAAACAGTAATAATTACACGTATATACATAAACTGACCCACTTAAGTACGAATAAAGTAAAGCATAAGGGTATTCATATCTAATTGAATATTAAAATAAAAATTTCTGCATAATTAGTGTTCGAAAAAATAATTAAAACCAGTTCAGGTGGCCGCAACAGACGCTCTGGAAAGTGACAGTAAATTCAACGGAACAGCTCACTGACCGTTTTAAATTATGTAAAAATATTTTAATGAAATGTATCGAAGATGAATCTCTGAGTAGTTTTTTACATGTGTTTCCTTCCGGTCTATAATTGTAGTTTGTCAGATTATCTTGTTATGTGTTTGTAGCAATGAACGTTGCATCAACATGGCTTATATTTTTAAACTAAGTAGGCTATAAAAATGTTTGTGCTTTTTAATAAAGTCTTGTTTTCGATTATTTTTTTATAACGATTGCCATATTACATAGCTCGAGTAGCTAAATGAAAAGTGCCACTTACGACTTAGTGAACCTTAGGCTAATTCAACTAAAAGTTAACCGGCAAATGCAGTTTATGATATCGTTTATATTTTACAACGAACTTAAATTTAATGTATTATTAATAATATAATTTAAAACAATTAACAACGCATTTAATATTTTAATAAAAAAAATTAAAAATTAAGAATCAGTAGACAAGTAACGAAAACAATTTTTTTTTAAAACTGAAAATTATTATATTTACCTAAACGCTAAAAAAATCTGGTTTTGATAATAAAAAAACTATTTAAAATATATATGTATAATATTTGCAATTATTTATTCATACAAAACACGTAAAAGTAAAGTTTTTTACGTTATTGATATACAACAGATTAGAAGTATTAAATTCATTTCGATTAATTTCTATAATTTAATTTTATTGCAAAGTTTATTTTAGTTTAAGAATGTTTGTATGTTTTTTACTACCTTATATTACTGTAATTAAAATTCACATGTTAATAATCTCAAAACTAATGACAACTGAAATTAATTTCTTATAACATTATTTATTAACTTATATTAAATTAGTGATTGTAATAAATTATATTTCAAAACATTAATCAAAATATACACTACACTTTCTTGTTGGTGTTAAGTTTAAGTAACGTTTAATAATTCGGATATTGTTATTAGTAGCTAATTACTGTTAGTAGTAATATTTTCTTCTTTTATTAAACTTTATGCGCATAGGTTTTCTCTTCTTTTAATTCATGAAAACTTATCGAGGTTTGCCGCCGTAGAAAATCAGTTCTTGCCAAGTTGGTAAGGCGGAACTAAACTTGACAGATTCTGCAAAATCTGTTTTCTTTTTTACAAGTGTGCCCCGATTTTCCGTTTTTTTTTCTTTTGTGGGCTCTTTCATCAATTCTTTGTAAAACAGAATTTTGTCTGCACGTCTACTTCCTACTTATCCGATGTTTTTAAGACGAGGCCTGTCCACTTTTTTCAATTGGCACTTTTTACGAAGTTGACAAAATCTTGAAAATTGAAGACTTTATGTGCAATTTCAATCTAGTGATGAAAACTGTCTGCCGACGTAAAAGTGTGACGCGGTTCGAAATATTTGACGGTAGTTTCTTTTGACGCTGTTTCGTTACTATTAACAAAGTACACCAAAAATGACAAGAAACGCCAGTTTTTGTTTTGAGTCGTGTAGTTATTGGCCCAAAATGTTAACATCCCTATAATATTTTTTTGATTTGCTTAAGGAAACAAATGTTCGAATATATACTATGATTCGTGGACAGAAACTAACGTTGTACACCGCTTACTAAAATCACATTGGGACATGGAGTTTTTGATTACAATAAGCGAATGATAACCATATCCCAAGATAAAAAAACAAATGTTTATTGTATTATATATTATTGTATCTGACTAACAGATGATGCAGATGCAATCGTAGCAGCAATCCAAGCAGAAAATGTCAAAATAAAATGTTTTAAAAAATCTAAATTTTGAGCTAAATAAATATGAAATTACGATCCTGTACCATATTGACACCGTTAATAAAAACAAAAATACTAAAACAACGTTATATTTAATTTGCTGTTCTAAGAACTACACATTCTTACTCAGTAATTTGCTGACCCTAAAAATAAAATACACTGTAACGTTATCACATAAGACGTAGTTAAATGAAGTATATGGTTTTCAAGTTAAATCTCGAAAATAATGTATTTAACTATGTTTAAATGATTTCAAAATACTTGAATAAGTAAACAACACTGCGAAAATAAAGCTAAACATGCAAAATAGGTAATTTTAGAGTACAAAGATAACATTTTTACTCAAAATAAACGTAGGGGAAAGCGGGGAGCATTGGGCCACGGGGAGCATTCATCCAGGGTAGATATTTTAAAGGTGATTCAAATTTCCCGCTCAATAGATCTGCCTTTAGGTTGCCTATGGTTAGGGTAAAAACTAACACGTGTGTTGCGGTTTAATCAGCTTTTAAAGAAAAAAGTTTAAAAGTGCTCCTGAAAGTAAGTGTTTTTGATTCATGTATTTGATGTTTATTTTATTGAAAAATTTGTTTGTTATTCTTTTTTTTTGTGCATAATATCTTCAAATACTGTAGCTACAAATTCAAACACTTTCTGTATAATCACATTTCACTCGCTTCGTGAGCTGGGGAGCCTTCATCCGCCCACATTGTGTGTGCACCCTACATTCTTTTGAAATATTTGTTTTTCTTGCACATATGCCTCGAAAACAAATTTTAAAAACTAATAGGAATCAAATAGATGAAAATAGCATCAAACAAGCAAGTTCTGATTTAAATTATGGACTGACATATGTTCAAAACGAAAAGCTAGCTTTCGAATATGCTTCTATTTTGCCAGACTGTCAAATTCCTCCAGAGTGGCATCAAAAACGGCAAGCAAAGGACGGATGGCGCCGAGGGTTTATGTCACGTCATCCGAGTTTCTCTTTAAGAAAACCAGAAAGCACGAGCTTGGGTAGAAACACCGGTTTTAATAAGTTTAAGGTGGGTCAATTTTTCAAAAACCTAAAAAATGTACTGGAGCGTTACAAATTTACTCCGAAAAGAATATTTAATCTCAATGAGACGGGAGTCACAACGGTGATGAAACCAGTGAAAATTGTTTCTACTACTGGAAAGAAACAAGTTTCTCAAGTTGCCTCAACTGAAAGAGGTGAATTGGTGACTTTTGTGAGAATTATTAGCGCATCTGGACAAAGTCTGCCTCCTGTTTATGTTTTTCTCGAATCAGAAACATAGAAAATTTTTTAGCTGATGCTCCAGTTTCGAATCTAGCACTGGGAAACAAGTCTGGTTGGATAACTAACGAGTTGTTTCCTTCTGTATTAAAGCATATAGTTAAACATACGTCCTGCTCTCGTAGCAATTCAATTTTGTTGTTATTCGATAACCACGAGTCACATGTTAGCCTTACATGCGTCCAATACTGTAGGGAAAATGGAATTGTTTTACTAAGTTTCGCCCCCCATACAACCCACCGAATGCAGCCACTAGACGTCGGAGTTTTTGGGCCTTTTAAATTTTTTTGTAATATTGCATTTAATGACTGGATGGTGTCCAATCCCGGTAAAACCATAACGGTTAGGAATATTCCAGAACTAACTCATCGTGCATATTTGAGAGCATTCACAAATGAAAATATTGTGAGTAGTTTTAAGACCTCAGGAATTTGGCCAATGAACCGCTTGGTGTTTAGTGATGTAGATTTCACTCCGAGTGCCGCTACCAATCAACCTTTACCAAATATAGATAACTCGAACAATATTGCAAAACGTACTACAGTTATAGAGGATGAAAATGGCAATAGCGGTAATATAAATGAGAAAGATGGAGAAGAACATAACAAAAACAGTGATTTTATTAAGGAAAAAAATGAAGGGTTGACGGGAAATAACAAGATAATTGTTTTAAGTAACATAACAATTTTGCAAAATATACCATCTTGCAGTGGTTATAAAAATGACATAAAACATCCCACTAAAGTGACACCTGAATTAGTTAGACCTCTTCCAAAGGCAGTTAGAAAAGAAACTAAAACAAAACGGACGCCAGGGACTTTAAGGGTTCATACTGACACCCCAGAGAAGGAACGACTGGAACAAATTGAGAATGAAAAAGACAAAAAAAAGAAGGGCTTTACAAGAAACATTTTCACTAAGCTAGAAAAACAAGTAGACAACCAACCGAAGAAAAAACTGTTTGTAATTGGCATTAAATTAATTCGCAAATGCACATTATCGTCTTTAAATAAAACAATAATTGCTTATTTAACATTTAATAATCTCTAACAACTGCTTCTAAGTTTACATAGGTACTGATATCTTAAAACTAAGCAAAAACTTTCGAACACCCTACAGGTACACAGGTGTTCAACCCTCCTTCCCGGTATATACCATAAAAATGCATGAGTAATACTTAAATAATAACTAAAAATACACATTCAAAGAAATACTGAACAAAGAGACTGATCCTACTTTACTTAAGCTTATAGTTTAGACAGCGTCACAAACAAAAACGTAGAACGAAAATTCCGTCGAATTCATCGTCTTCCGAAAGTGATGGATTATCAATTTATGATAATCCTGATAAAGAAATAAGTGGCGAAATGGAAGATATTGAGGAAAATTGTAGAGAAGATTTAAATGATGGGGATTTTGTTTTAGTAAGATTTAAAGCTAAAACTAAATTGGTGCATTTTGTTGGCCAGATATTAAAATATTCGAAAGATACAACTACCTTGAAGTTTTTGAGAAGAAAAGGTCTATCAACAACTTTTTATTTTCCAGCGATTGACAACATATGTGAGGTTGAAAATGATGATATCATTACTAAATTAAAAGCTTCTTCAACAAGTGGCACTACAAGAACAGCATCATATTTTCGTTTTTGTTATGACTTTAATACTTTGGTCGTAAATGATTTTTTTCAATTTTGTTGTTCTATGACAGCTATGTGAAGAATTTTTTAAAAATAAACTTTTTTTTATGTGTTTTAGAGTAATTTCTTATAAGTAGCTGAAGGCTCCCCATCTTCTGGCCAAATGCTTCCTAGGTATGGGGAGCAGCATATTTTTATTTGTATTTAGGAAACATATTTTTTAATTTTTGTGCAACCATTACATGCAGAAAGTAACTAAAACTAGAATAAATTTGTTTTTTTCAGATTTGTTTAATTTAAAAAATGTTTACAATCAAATAAACATTTTGTGGCCCAATGCTCCCCGCTTTCCCCTATGGTAAAAATTCAGCTAAGACATTTATGCAAAATAAGTTTTTGTTTATGTACAGAAATAAACCTGAGAAGAAAATTGATAACACAAACCAAAATCTGGATTACTATAAACGATGTTTTTTCTATGCAGTAACATACGTCCGGTCCGTTTTTTAATAAAGGAATAACATTATCCAATTGATAACATATTTCGTGATTTCAATAAACGGCGTGCACTGTATCTCTTTAAACATTTCTAGACGAAATAGCATTATAATTTTTTACACATTTACAAAAATATACATTTTTTCTAGTTTATTTTCTTTTATAGCATCTAATCTCTATTTTTTTTGTTTTTTATGCATTCTCTATTTTCCACTTTTTGCTTTGAAATTTGGAAACAGCTATCAACTTTGAGTGGTATCCTGCAAGTTAAATTTTTTTTTACATTTTTTACTTGCGTTAAAAGTATCTAGTATTGAAAAAATTCTAATCGTTACAACACTTGTTTATAGGAACAGATTTTATATTTATGCTTTAATATAAGCTATGGATAAATCCAAACATGACCTTAAAATTGCAATTTACATGTATTATATTATAACTTCTTTAAAGTTTAATGTATTTTTGTTGTTATATAAAGGTGCAATAAAGCTTCTTCTTGGTAAAAAATTGAATTTTAGTACTATACATAATTTAGTTTAGACGTAAACAGACACGAGCGTAGCGCCAATTCCGCTATTTCCAGCCGTGGTATTGAAGACTCTTAATGCAAAAATATAATTAATTTGAAGAAAACTCGGCGCATTTAATTTGTTTTCATTAATCGTGTAAACCAAGAAAAAATTTACTTGTGATTACACTGTATGTACGGTTTTGTTTATTTCAGCAAACGTTCCAAAATTTCCAAAACGGTGCCGCTAGCTAGTCGCATTCTTCAAAGGAAAACTAAACTATAAGTATTATACTTCCTATTTTAAATCTTTGCGTTTTTGTATTCAGTCGATTGCACAAACGACTGAACGTACATAGCAGGTTGTTATCACAATTACCTATACAATTATTTTGCTGTCTCACATATTATTAGACGGTACGCTTTGGTTCTCTGATTCAACAAGATTTGCATATTTGTGTTAAAATTTACGAATATAAATTTATTTCTTTTTGGAATATAAAATGTTAGGTCGATAAATTTAGTTTGTTGCACGACATGTTGCCCAACCGAAAGAGGCTTATTGCAACCACTTTTGCCTGTAATGTTGACCTCCGTTCTAGCGTTTGGTCGCACTTATCTACATCTAATCTTTCACCATTTTGGCGCTTTTTTAGCTTTTATTATAATCTAGCTCCAGTAAGCTTATGACGTTATTTTGATTTTACAGACTTTTAAATTTTATTTATTTGTATAAATGTCTTCGTCCGCATACGACTTTTTCAAGTGTTTAAATTGTTTCACTTATAGACGTTTTTAGAACTGTAAAGACAAATTAAACATATGCACAGTCCAGTTGCAAGTACGTTAAACGTTTTCGGCTTTTGGTCAAGTAATCTAAATGTTTTGAGGAGCTTTTTTGGCAAAATAACCATTTTTCATTAATATTATCGAGGATGGAAAGTGCCTTGCTGCAATACGTTATATTTTAAAGATGCATTTATGGACACAAATTTTTTTTTAGTTTTTTATTTTATTTGGAATAAATAAAATAATTACTCATGAAACTGTAATAAACTAAAAAGCAAAAAAAATGTGCAGATACGTTGATTTAGTTAAGCGCGGCAAGTAAAAAACAAAAACATTTTTTAAAACATCATTTTTTACCACTAAAACAACGGAATTTAATTAGGTTACCTTTTAAAGTAAAATAAAACACATATTTTGAGTACTTTTGTATCGTTATTAAAAATAGTATATGGGGTTATGACACTTATGTGGCCTGCATCGGAACATCCAAATTTTGGATAAATTTCCTCAGTATAAACGGACCGATAATTTTAATTTTATGCCTATGTTGTGTTTAAGATTTTGTGTTTTTACGTAAATATTACTTTAAAAAAATATGTTCAAAAGTGTTAAAACGCAAAATCGTGAGGGTCAAGTCACATCAGAATTTCGGAACGTTATGCGTTTATCATACTTAAATGTTGATATTATTTGACAATTTGTGTGTACTGTTGTTTCGTTTTTTTTAAACCAAAAATTATTCACATTCAATTTGGCTACAAATAATTAGTAGACCGGCTCCGATAAATTCATAATAACAACTTTTTTACGTTTGTCTAAGAAGAAATTTAGTCCAATAACTACCCCAGTCTTTAATCAATTCTAAACAGTAACCTTTTCAGGTGAATAACGTGAAATTGTTATGAACTCTAAATGCGACGGTTTTGTTTATTTACATATATGTTCAGATAAAAATGAGTCTCCTCAAAACAGATTATTTTGGATGAAAAAGTTTAAATTAATTAATTGATGACCTTGTTGCTTTAATTATTTGCGTTAATTGGATTTTATATAGATGCAAAGAAAGATCAACATTCAACATGGGTCGTAAAATGGTTCGGAAGATGAAGTTTCTTTCAAAAGTCAAACAGTGTTTTGTAGTTTGGATTATGTAGGACGTTTGTGGTGACCGAAATGTTCACAAACATTGCAAAATCGTTTTGCAGATCGACGGTTTTGTAGTCATTTCGATAACTTAACTAAATGTAAATAAATCCATGACTAAATTTGCTTAAGTTTTTACTTAATATATGTCAAAACAAAAGAGCATGATATTTTCATTTTGACAAAGAAATTATTGGTTACAAAATAATCTAACAAATTGCTCACTTATTTTTATTTTTTACCGGGTCTAACAATTGAGGGTCTAACAATTGAATAATTTATACAATTTTGATTGTCATTGTTTAGAAAATTTACAAATCTTTCTGGCATCTTTGATTATGTCAACACAATCGGAAAGCAGATAAGCATCTGGTTTAATAATATGGTGCTCAAAAAGCATGACAAAGCATTAGAAAAAAAAGTTCTTTTAATTTTTCTTTCAAATTTGTTACAAGCCCAGTTTTTGATTTAGTAGAATTTAGGTTTTCACCCGTTACTTTTGTATTACAGTTTTTTATTTTGCATATGTTCAGAACCAGGAATAAATTATATTCAAGGCCCTGAAAATGATCACTGCGACGTGTGATAAAAGCTCGATTTGTAAGAAATCGTCTACATCGGAATTATTCAGAATAAAGAACTAGTAATCATTGTGTTTATTGTTATATTTCCTTCTTTATTAGACGGTTTATTAACATTTGCATTTTCTGTTGCATTTTTTAATTTATTAATTTTAACAGTAGGTTAGAATATATTTCTTGTAATTACATACACGTTTTTAAATTTTGTTGTGTTGTTGCGCTGGTTTTCTCGTAACAATAAAAAAAGGTGACGGCTAACACAGTTATTCCCGGAGATGGGGTCGCAGGCTTTGTGATGAGCGATTATAAATTAAATCTAAAAAAGCGCCAAAACGATGAAAGACTAATTTAATAAGACACCGTTTAAATCTACCCTCAGCTGAAAAAGAACAAATAACACGACAGAAGTGATAGCACAGAATGTATATTACTTATATATTTATAAAACATAAGTTACGCCCTATACTGGGCAACCCGTCGTACAACACAATGACCTAGACCTTTACACTTTGACTTTACATTCTTAAATTAAATTACAAAAGTACAAAAATCGAAGATTAAGAAAATCAAAGCGCACACGATAATAATATGACACAACAAAAAGATTTTAACATTAATTAGGATTACAACCTTTTATTTAGAATTAAAGTAAAAATGTAATACTTTTATCCAGTAGGGGACTAGCTAATTCCGTACCAGTATTACCAAAAACTCAATTGAAATCTAACACAAAAAAACGTACATACGACGTTATCATAAGTAAATCCTGTTATTTAAGACAATCACTGAATTCTAATTAACTTTGCAATTTGGGTAATTATTTCCTCTAATATGATTGTATTCCATCCCTTGAACTTCAGCGACGCGACAAAATAGAAATTCCAATTGCAACAAGTGCTTATCAACTCCACAGATAAGGAACACAGATGGAGGTATGGAAACCCGCTAAAGAATCAATTGAAACTCCAAATACAAAAAAGGTATAACGACTTACCTTGAATAGACTTTCGCGCAAATAGACACAAAATTCGTTCGCATATACACATGGAATTGCGTGAAATAACTTAATGTTAAAAGCCTTGTTGGCGTAGACACCGCTAAACGAAGGTTCGTGTTGCACAAACGTTACCGGAAGAAATAAAATCGTGCTTTTAGAATTTGACAGTCAACCAAGAAAAGTGGAGGATAAATCTTATACTAGAAAATTTTGAATACCACATTTTTAACATAACAGTGTTACGTGCAAAATTTTTATAATGCACTACCTTGTATATTGGTAAAATTAAAAATTACTTTTCTATTTTTCGACGCCATCTATCGGGCTCGTTGGTCTCTTCGTATTGAGTAGACGATATCCGGTGAGATACGGGCATTTTGACTTTAACATCGTTCATGTTATAACCTATGTCTGCGTAAATTAAAAATCGTTTTCTCAAAACATCCACGTGTTGGGACACGATGGGTAATAAAAGTCTTCTTATTTAACTAATTTAATCCACGCAGGGCAAGTGGCTTTTGTTCTTTCTTTGATTAAAGGTAATTTTGATGTCTTTTCATTAGCGCCATGTGCTACCTCCTAAATATGGGTATTCTTGTCGTAATTTAAAATCTACAAGGGAAAATTATAATCGGAAGCTGTAAGAACGCTGCGATACAAGGGCAGAATTTCGATGCGGAGGCAATTAATACCAGTAATTAATATCACCTTGTTCGGAAGATCCTAAGTACCGGATACGATTGAATTCTCTTTAGAGGCAATAAATTAATACCATCCTAGACGAAAATACATTGTAACAGTATACGATAAGTGTCGGTTCGATTACTTTTCTTTAAATGTTTCTTTTACTTGTAGTTTGTGAGTCGCCAGGTAGACAGGATAATTTTCAGAAAGTTTAATTACAGGAAGCCAGTAGGAAAACGTTTTCTGAAGGTAACCCTGAATTTGGTAAGTCAATTTTTGCTTAATTATTTGTTGTCGCTACGGTGATACTCACGACTAACTATATTTACTGATCGTACGTTCAAATTGATTTGTTGCTTATTATTGTTACTCAATTAGATTAAGTAAATTACTATCGCATGCTGATTACGACAACGGTCAATTATCATTATTAATGTTATTTACTGATAAAGATTT
Organism: Aquatica leii; assembly: GCA_035610365.1. Classification (NCBI taxonomy): domain Eukaryota; kingdom Metazoa; phylum Arthropoda; class Insecta; order Coleoptera; family Lampyridae; genus Aquatica; species Aquatica leii. Next base: position 17,991,946 of record CM069434.1, on the reverse strand, counting down.
TTATATGTTCCAGTGGTTACACTTTTGTTTTACGTGTAGTGTAAGTTGCCGATCCTGCTGATATTCTAGTACCTGCTTATATTTGTACTCGGACTAAGATTATTCATTGTCATGCTATTCAATTGTTATTGATTCAAATTTTAATCTATTTATCCTTATAGAGTAATTAAAGTGCAATTGTTGTTAACGGTTTAGTTTCTTTTTTTCGTTTCTTCCAGCCTTACGAACCTTAACAACTTTGTACAAGCTTCGAGCCTCCTGTGCTGATCTAGCAGGAGCTATTTCTGCAAAGAACAAAAGATCTGGCGCCCTTTAAAATAAAGTCACTTGAACCTCCCCTCTCTCCGACAGGTATGGTTTCAATCCTACAGTGATTTGGTCGTGCAGGTTCGTAAATTACTAGAAGCTTGTAGCAACAGTGTACTAGACTTTTTTTCTTATCAAACCCTTAATTCAAAGATTTACCTATTTGTTTCTTAGTGCAAGTTGCTGTGATTTTATCAAAACCATGTTTTCAAACGATAAAATTTGTGGTACAACTACTCATAATTAACATCTTTTGATATTCGAAATTTTCACAATGCTATTAAATTAAAAAAAAATTTATAACATTGCATTGGACAAACTTTATTTAATCAACATAATAACAAAATGCTGTTAGATCTCGATTTATGTAAAATTAGGAAGGTCGATCATTTTGTGCGCAGAAAACCCCATTGTAAAATGAGAGTTATATGATATGAAATTAAAATTGCTAATTATTATTAAAGAGGGTTTCAAAGTGTAAATTATAATTATCACCGCAGAAAGTTTCTATATGTAACTTTTATTTTTATTATACGGTGAAGAATCTTTCATAATTTTTTTCATTTTCTTAAGATGTTTATTTTAATTTTCTACATAATTAATAATTTCAATACTTTGGTCCAGTAAAATATTTTGTTTGTTTAGTTTAGTGGGAACTTAAATGATGAAAATATAATTAAAAATTGTTTAAATATGTGCTGAGTGACGTTAGAATAATTAATTTTTAAAAACATTAGATATTTTCTATAGTAATAAAATGTTTTTCAATAGGGACTCTCAAACTTTGAGACCGTATAGCGGCCATTTTGGTAAAGCGATAGCTGTCAAATGCCGCGCTCACTGTCAATGGCGACTCATATCGGACAATAATAACAATTTTTTTGTGGCCTAGGATAGATGGTATGGGCCTCACAAACATGTGGTTCCAACACTACCTACAACGGAGTCGCAGTGGCCATCTAGCTAAAATTATATTCTATACATAATGTCATCGAATGCCCTTTAGAATAAAATTAAAACTGTGGCAATATCACTTAAACACGTTGTGCAATTTAATTTAAGTTAATACTTGAAGAAAAAAACTGTTAGTACATACAAAGAATATGACAAACTCAATTTAAATAACGCGAAAGTTGATTTATAAGCATCGGTTTCAGATGAGAACCAATATAAAGAAAAGTTTGAAAAAATCATAGCAAAAAACGATTAAAAATGCAAAGTAAAAATAAGAAGAAAAACAGCAGATCTTGCAAGAGATAAAAATTTTAATCTATTTATCACCGTAAACAGCGTTGCAAAACGGCAAAGAAAAGCCTTTAAAAATTAATTTATGTTTTTATTAATTTTATTTATTTATTATTTAATATTAAATTAATATTACAAAAGTGTTTTAGTTTTTAATTTTTTAGTTTGGTTAACATTCCAGTACGCTTCTAAACCCTGTTTGTTTTTCTAATAAAGCTCTTTTACTGATTGAATTTTTCAGTATACTCTGCTGCATAAGAAAAATTTGATGCATATTTGCAATTTGCATAGCGAGATTTATATAAATCCAGCACCGAGCTTGAAAGTTGTTGTTCATTACTAAATTCTATATACTTATAGCAACTATTTCTTTAGTTTTAAGATCTAAAAAAGTTTGGGTTACTTCATTTATATTCGATTCGCATATTATTCCTGATTATTTATCTACAACTTGTTTGTTGTTATTTATATTTAAGATTTTATTGATTACATATTTTTTTTAGTATTTACTATTTAAAAACGTAACAATATATATATAATAATATATAAACGTTTTTAAAATATTTTTTTAACGTTTTATAGCATTTATTAAGAAACATTTACTTGATTGAACATAAAGAATCAATCATTAGTAAGATTAAAATTTTATACAAAATACTTTTGATTGATCACAGTGATCAACAATGTTTTTTATGATTATAAGCAAGTTTCGACTTAGACTACGTCGTAGTTAAAAACCCAGACTTTTTAGACTTAATCCTAGTCTCTCATTGGGAGCGAAAACAAGAAGTAGAACTTGGCCTTTGCCGTATTGTCGTTCGTGAACCCAAACAAACTGACGTTTCGCAAGACATTGCAACTTGCATCTTCAGAATGGTAAATGTCACTAAAGGAAAAAGTGTAAGTGACGATATTTATATCATTGGAGATTAGCGTAATTAACGGACATTATCTTTCCGTTACCGCTCGACTGACTTCGTTATTACACGGAGTAAGTGTTCTTTCCAAGAAGTTTGATCTTTGTCTTAAAGGATGTAATACTGGTAGCCAAGATTTGCTGAGTCGTAAACCGTCTTCTCGATTCATATTACATGGATGTTTTTCTATTTCCACAGCTTCGCAGATTAGTCTGGGAAAGTAGAAAGGAATTCTAGCCAACACTTTAGTTTAGTCAAACTTTAGCGTGTGTCCTGGGTTCCATATGTTCTTTTACCCTAACTTTAATAGAACGTTCCGTCTATCCTATGTAACTTGATCCACAGGAACAAAAAATTTTGTAAACTCCGGCGTGTTTTAGATCTCTTTGTTTGTCCTTAGCAGATGTAAACCAAGTGTTCAAAGTATCCTTAGTCGTAAAGACAGTTTTAATATTATGTTTCTTTAGCACCTTGCTTATTTTGTCTGTCGAACTTATACAGTATGGTAAATAAGCGGTGCTAGTAAAAGGTGATAAGTATTTTTTGACTTTTGGATTTATTGCTCTTTGCCATTCGTTTTGGATCTCTTTGAACCCGTATCCATTTTGTTGTAGAAACTCTAACAGTGTTTCCTTTTCTTTTTGTAAATTTTCATTACGCTATTCGCTAATCATATAAATGTCTTGCGAAAAGCACTTTGTCTGGGTTCATGAACGACAATACGGCAAAGGCCAAGTTCTATTTCCAAGCCTAAAAAGTCTGGGTGTTTAACTACAACGCGGTCTAAACCAAAAGCCGCTTATAATCATAAACAAAATAAACGCGAAAGCTTAAGGTTTTGTAATGTTTGTTATGTGCAAAATAAATTTACTACATTAAATAAAAATGATACTTAACTCTGAGTATTTGTCGAGTCTGTATATATGACCGACATGATGCAATATGTACTACATCCACTAGATTCCCAAATTTTTGTGATTATGACCCTAATTGTAAAATGCAAAAGATTTTGCTCTAAAATTTTTTTCTCTGCAATGTACAAAATAGTTTGTAAAAAATATACTTTCGAACCCAACTGTGTTTATGGAGATCAACTTTTGGCAGACATATACTGCTCTATTTCTGGATGATGATTAGTTAAATGCGCCACAATGACATCCTAAACATCTGCCAAAAAAAAATTTTTCTGAATTCTCCAGTAAAAAAAATTAAATTCTAGAACAAAGCAAAAATTATTTATTTTTAATTCAACAACGCGTTTTGAAATCTTTTCTTAAAACAGCCAGCAATTTAAAAGTAAAACAAGTTTTCATAGACCAATCCCGATTTATCGCACAATTTTCGATCTTGATTTTATGAAATTTACTATTTGTACAGCATCGTTGAGAACGGAACTTGGTTTCAGTTGCAGTCGTCAAGAAACTATTTTTGTTTCTGTGCAAAAGGCAATCTACAGTAATGATTATTAAACTCTTTTTGCAATCCTTTTATGCAGCTCTGTATGACTTTTCTGTTTTTTTGGAGTGCCATTTGTGTTTAAGCCAAGCAGTTTTTCTGCATTTTCATAAACTTCTCTAGTTTGTCAAAAATGTCTTCAACTCTTCAAAAAAATCATCTGTTTGTTTGTAGCGGACAAAAACCAGAAGTTAAAGATCGCTTGCGATATCCGTAATCTTGTCAACTTGCACCGCAAAGCTTTTGGTAACTTTGATTTCCAAAATAAGCTAAGTTAAAATGTCTTCTGTAATTAGGTCGACCTGCAGTTAACAATCTGGTGAGAAAGTCGAGTGGAGTCTTTTGGTCATTGCATAACCGGACATTGAAATAGCTGCTAGTTTAACTAAATCTTTGCCGATCGCATGGGTTTTTTATTTTAATTTATTAATCACGATACTTCAAAGCGTGCAAACTTTTTCCTGAGTTTACAGTTGAGTCGGATGACACATTGCTCTCTTCACAAGTATTTCGTTCTCTTTCCAGAAATTTATACGTTCCACTATTTCCAATTCAACGGTGATGCTAAAATATTTCAAACTGCAAAAACTCACTGCTATTTTAAACCGTTAAAAGTTGCAATTAACAGTTTTTTAACAGTTGGGTTAACTTAGCTCAAAGCAAGAGTCGTATCTAAGTAGGTTTTTTCGTGATAATAATTTTTTTTGCAAAATCACCGAAGCAGGCTAAAATCTAAAAATCTGCACACGATTCTGACTTTGGAAATCGTTGTGTTATATAATTAAGCAATTGGTATCTGAACATCAATATTCTCTACCTCTCACTATTCTTAAGCACTAAAACTTGCCATAGTCCATCTTATCGTAGTATTGTCGATTTGATTGTTTGTCGTTGCTTTTTCCATGAGGTGGTAAGGATGTTGTTAAAGGTTTCTTGTTAGTCTAAGAACGCTTCAACAACATACTTCTTACTCACGGATTGTATGCAATTGTCGCCAGCATATTTAAAAAGACTTCAATTTTTTTTGCTGTTAATTGTATCTGCTCTGTTTTAGTTCAGTTTCTCTTCTAGCGATATGGCTGATTTCAACCAAATTAGCTAGTTGCATTACTCCGGGTAAACGAATTTTTATCAAAAGAGATATTGTCTCATCTTCGCTTCTAGTGTATTCTCCGCTCTCTTTCCTAAACGTTCTTATTGAATTTATGGTCTGCTTTGAGATAATTTTGTAAATCCTACTTGTAGAACATGTGGTTTCCACCTCCTGGAACATCCTGGCAATTACCTTGGCTGCCTTGATTTTTTTTGCCATATTCTGTCAAGGCTTTATGGTAACTCTCTCAGTTTTTAGTGGCCTTAGACCTATTGAACAGACGCTTGACTTTTTGTCTGCTATTTTCTTAGTCTTTGTGCCGCCAATTTAGTACGTTTGTTAACTCTTTCTGACTAAGAACTATTAGAAGACAGCTGCTCTAAGAGAAACATATCGTAGCCTTTTTTATCTAATCAACATTCGAGTCTAGCAGTACTTTATTAGAATATTTAAATTGTAGCTGTTTTATCTTGTTTTGTAGCTTTTGTTTATATAGATATCAGTTAGTTTTTCTTGGGTTATAGTTTGCTTTTAGGCTTACTGGCCGTTGAAGCAGATCAAAGCTAGTATAATTATGGTCATTTAGTAATGGCTCGTCTAACACTTGCCATTTGTTTATTGTTTGACTAATATTCATAGTTGTACTGGTGATTTTTATAACTTCTTTACTGTTGGAGTTATAAAAAACGGGTGTAATTACATTAACTACTACTAGATTATTAGTTAAGATTTATTTCAAAGATGACTTACCTTCTATATTGCATTCAGTGCTGTCCCAAGTGGTATTGTTTGCGTCGCAGCCTAAGATGAAGTCTTGGAATCTAACTATTCTATTTTATTTTTGTCGTGCTATAAAGTCAACATAATTTCTTATTAATATGAGTCTTTAATTTGCATAATTATAAAAAAGTTTTCCTTTAGTGCCCCCTAGGCCACGGATTTCTCCTATGACTATCCATGGTTCCTAGGTAAGTGTTAAGTCACAGTTTTCTGCTAAGGATTTAGTCACGATAACGGTTTTGGTCCGATTCAAATTTCTGATAGGACATAGAATTACCTTAATCATTAGGATATAAATTTCTTTTTTTTAATTTTAGTTTGTTGACAAACAGGGTTTTTAAAACTTGCGTTAATAATAGAACAATAATAAAAAAAGACATATAATTACAAAAATAGACTAAAAAAATGTTGCAGCTATATATTATATTCAAAAGGAAACAAACTTGAGTATGAAGATGGTATGCCTCCGGGTTTCATAATGTATATGAATAAAAAGTCTGGTTATATATGGTAAATGTCAATCTTTTTTATCGTGGTTATAGGATCAGTTTTTACTCAAGAAGCTAGATGGAGATGTTCTTTTAATTGTTGATTGTCATTCAATTCACTGCAGTTCTGTCGAGTTACTAGAACTTGCAAAAGCCAATAACATTGTTTTATTCTGCTTTTCGAGTCATACGACTCAATTTCTCTAACCCTTGGATAAGCGTTTCTTTAAAAGTCTTAAATCTTATTTTTGCAAGGTATGTAATCAATTTATTAAAACAAATCGACAAGAAAAATTTCTCGGTTACAACTTGGCAAACTTTTGTCGGAAGCCTGGTTAAAATCAGCGACCGTAGAAAACGATCTATCTCGCTTTAAAACAACTGGCATGTGACCATATACAGTCGGACCTCCATTCAATGAACTCCTATTTAATGATTTTTTCTATTTAGTGATGTTTTCTTTAGGATATTGACCTTCGGGTTAAAATGCGTGTAAAAACACCTCTAAAATATGATGTTCAAATTCTATATTATGATCTTTTTCAAAGAAAATGTTACCCAACTACTTAAAGTTTTCTTGGAATCACGTACAATTTACTTTACCTTTACAATACCGCATTGTTAAACGGATTAGCGGATTATAAGACTTCTTAATTTACAATACAGAAAGGCTATTACTAATGGCACAGAGTAATATTACTCTGTGCTAATGGTACTAAAAATTCTGTACATTTGTAAATGACATAAATGCATGAATTGTTTAGAGGATTATAGGATTTCCCTCGAATTTTGAAATGCATTGTCATGTTATTGAACACGTTTCATTTGCAATTTTTTCGTTTCAAGTTGTTTAAGTGTAAAGTTGATTAAAAATGACAAAACGAAAGTGTTTATAATTAATATGTCTTATGTACGTTTAAATTTGTATTTTACATATTTTTTAAGTATAAATTCTATATAATGAAGTTTCTATATAATGATGTTTTTGAAGGGAATTTTGAACATCACTATATAGGAGTTCGACTGTAATATAAAGCGATACTAGATTGTACATTTTTGACTAATGAGCAAAAAATAGTTACAAATAAAGTTGCAAATCATGTCAAAAAAACAAGAACAAAATTAAATTGATCCAAATAATAAACGAATCACCTAAAAATACAGTTAGAAAAAAAACTAGAATTAAGCCATGCAAAATAAAATGAATCAGATTCTTTGTACATCAGTCGCAAAAAAACAAGATAGTAAGCGTAGTAAACAAATTGCAGAAATGTCTGGAACATATAAAAACACGAAAAAAGTTGGCAGCAAAAAAACTAACGATAGAACCCAAAGCACCAAATGCGTTAAACACTAAAAACACAGCGGGGAAAGTTAAGAAATTTAAAAGAAAGAAGTAATAGTGCTTGATTTGTTATTCGAAAATAGTAGTAATTTCGCATTAGAAGAATCTGAAGATGAAACCACAGCAAAGAATAATGCGGAATAAAATTCTTCTTTATTTTGATGATTTTTGGTTACGCCATTTTCACCCAGAGCATTTGGACCATTCCACCCAGACTCTCTGCTGAGATGACTCAAATAGTTTTTTACTATTCTTTTTTTATTGGAATGCATTATATTTTTTTCTATTTTTGAGTATATATAGTCTTTGTGATTTTAAGAATAAACTTATATATGCTTTTTTATTATATTTTTAATTTTTATTATTATATTATTTCCAAAAAGGTGGGTCAACTATCTCGGATTTACCCTAACATTTGTAAGTAATACTTTATTTGACGTTACAAAGTGTTCTTGGTCAGATCAATAATTGAAAAGTTGACATTTAAACTTAATCTTTCTTACGTTGTGGATGTAGCCTTTAACATGGGCGTTTTTGAAAGTTGGATTTAAACACGCTGAGGCGTACTTTAAATGAGCAAAATAAACTACTAATTTAAAAAACTGTTGCGCAATAATATAACCCAATCATTGTTAACAATTTTGATAAGTTACTAGATGTTTTAAAAGTTTTCATTGCTTTAGTCCAGATTATTACGAGATTATATGTTAAACTTGAATTCTTGCATAAACTTAAAAAAAATAAACATTATGCGATGCAGGCATTCAAAAATATCCGATAGTTTGCTTAGTTACTGTCGCTTTTTTTATTTTCCACACAAAGAACGAATAAAGATAAAATTAAAATGTAATAGATGTACACGACGATTTAAATTCCTGCGGACTTAAAATATGCTTTGCGCATATAAGCATGTGAAATTTAATGTGGCATAGACTAAACGTTTGTTTGCAATTATCTACAAATTAAAATTCATATCAGTTTTATAAAAGCTGCAATGAATGTCCTTTATAAACGATAGCAAATGGTTTATTTAATGTTCATTCCTATTTCAATTAATTATTATCGTAAAATGTTAACAAGATTTACGTGGGCGCCTACGTATACGTTGTGAAAAAAGGCAATTTGTAATTTTTATTTCTAAATTGTTACATAATACGTTTGGTTATATAACTTTACGTGCGCGAAAAATTAGAATAACTACAAATTAAAATCACATAGAAAAAAATTTTTGAAAAATTCATAATAATAAAGTTAAATTTTTATTAATTATATATAACAATCAATCTAAATTTTAAGAAAACAAAATTCATTGTAAAGAACAGAAACTAAGTTTACAAATTATACATATAAAATAAACATATTTAATTACAATAAATAGTCAGATAGACGTATAAAATTTGTAGTTTGGTTTATATTAATTTTAATTAAAATAAATTAAAGTATTTTTTTACAAAGAAACTCAAAAATACAATATTTAAATTTTAATGCTTTTGGTAATTAGGTCAGTAGATGCTTCTATTTCAAAGGTTTTTTTATGTTATAAAAAAAAATTATTATTCAACGTTTCTTGATGATTATTAAATAAGAAATAATTAAAAGTTCGCAAAGATCTAGCAAACGCAATTAGAACTTTATTAAATTCATTCATGTTTAAAAGGATGTAAGGCATATCTATATTTGTTTTATTCGAGTTTTTAAGAAGCAGTAAAAGTGTAAAATAAACAGTTAAAAAGTCCGCTAAGTACCTTCATTTCACTTGTAAATATCTTTATATGTCCACGGAAAGCGCACAAGAGCTCTTTATAAAATCAGGATTATGCAGATTTCGAATAACTTTTCTTTTAATGCCTTACATTCTGAAGTGCTTCTTGAAAGCTTATTTATTTCGAAAATTTAGTTATTTGCAGTTCTGAAATATAAGAAATATACTTTTCGATTAACTTAAAGATATTTTTGAGATTTAATGTGTTTCGAATTGCACTATCATTCATTCAGTTGTTGCTTCTGACAGGAAGAAACTTAAAAGTTTAATATAGAAAGTAAAGTAATTTAATAAAAAGTAACACAATGCTGCTTTTGTATCATAAAAGAACTTTTGTAGAAATTTACAGTCTGGCAAATCCGAGTTGCCGTTATGAACCTTGCTGCGGTATAATAAACACATAAAATCGTCCGAAATAAGGATATATTGAGTGAACACTGAGCTGGAGATGGCAGAAGTTGTAACAAAAATATTTCATATATATCTTTTTATGGTCTCGCAAAAATGGACGGTCAAAGATGAAAATATATAGATTTTCCTCTGGATTTTGTTGAGGGTAATTGAAATATTTCTGATAAAATATAGCACCATAACCGTGAACCGTTGTCATGTTAAACTAAATTGATGTAAGTTGCTGATGTATGTTAGGAGTAATCTTTGAAAATATAATACAGTTTCTTCTTGTATTTAATAACAACTATTTATTTAATGTTGTTGTTGTTGAATATACAAAATCAACACTAGTAATTTGAATATTTATCGCTTTAAAACAAATTTTATTATACATATGTTTTGATTTTTGTAAGTGCATTCTTCGTATTTATTTTTTAAAACTACTAAACTAAGTGTTTTTAAAATACAACTATGCTGTATAGTTTAAAAATTAGAAATAAAAACTGTAAATTTGTTTTATTAAAACGCAATGCCACGTGTACAACCAAAGTTTAAAGTTTGGTTTAACTAAACTTAGTTTAATTTCAAAATACTGTTATATTATTGGTTGTTGGTTTCGTGCTAACCAATAGTACAACAGAATTTTAAAATGAATCCAAGTTTAGTTAAACCAAAGTTTAAACTCTGATTGTACAAGTGAGTCTTAGTTTTTGTGTTTCGAAATATAATGTAAGATCGAAATTACTTTCATACCACGTGAGTCCGTAGTAGGGGTGACACGTTACTTGTATTTGTATGTGAAAAAAAAGAAACGTTTTACTTGTAGTGTTGTAAAACGTTTTTTTAAATATTACTTTTTAACATATTTTCTTTTTATCTAAGTATAGCTTCATTTTATTATTCTTATGTCTTTAGATACATTATTTCTTATTTTAAAATCAATTATTTTATTGTCTAAGACACAAGCCACTTCTGCTCTACGTGTTCACTGCAATTTTTGTATTTTTTTAATTCTCGCAGTTTTGTTGTACGAAGTTTTTAACTTTATTTAAAATATTGTTTTGTTTGAACCATTTTAAAATTGACAGAGAAATTCATCTTTATTTTGTTACTATTTAGATGTACACCCGTGGTCAATGAAAATGAATATATTCAAGTAGAAATGGAAATACGTGGTCACAGTCTAATACAATACAATTTATTTACTCAATATACTACAATCGTCTTGATTGCAGCAAATGCACCGCCTTTCGGCATTACATTTTCTCCTAAATCGGTATTACAACAAATGATCATACATTACAATGCTACTTATCCTAATTTTTTCTTAAAATTACATATAATTGAAAACTAATTCTAACCCTAACCTGCTCCAGTCCCTCTGGTTGTAACTTTCCGGATTTGCAAGTCGAAGTTATTCGGTGCATCTAGTTTTGCTGCATTTCCTTCCAGCTCGTCCACTTACATGCTAACCTAACTTATGCTATCTTATTGGCTACGTCAAACCAAGGAAAACGAAATCAAACCTTGCACGACCAACTCACACAGTCGGAGATAGGCGAGTTTCAAGTGAATAATAATTAAGAACGCCAGATCTTTTATAATTAACACTTCTGCCTCGATCAAGACAGACGGTCCAAGCTTGTAACGAATTTTTAGGTTCGTAATCCTTGTTACTCTGATGTTCGGGTAACCACAATATAAGAGAAAAGTATGTTATCATAAAAGAAGGATTAAACTGGTATAAAAACTATAATTAATAACGTAGATTATTAACAAGAGTATATCTAATTCTCAATTCATAAATGCCAGAAGTATCGGCAACACACAATACATAAATTGAATCGAAGTTAATAGCGAAGAAAATTTTGTAATAAATATCGTTTGTACACTGCATGCGATAATTGATGAAACTACCTTTATGGTATTGAAACAATAATCGTAATTACGGAAATTAACATAAGCAAAAGTTCCGTGAGTGATTTTTCTGACAGCGACAAAATAATTAAATAAACTTTTCCACATTCCAGTACCTACTAGTTCGAAGAAAACGTTTTCCTCGGTGAGTCTGGAATAAATTTGAATAGCAAATCGTGTCAACACAATGACTCTCAAAAGCAAGATCTACAAAATTGTTAGTTACTGCTAATAGAAAGTACACATAACATAACCCGATTATCGAATGCTGTTGTACCCATTCAATGAAAGTTGGTTTCGCAGGTGATTGCCGCATGAGTAGGATCTCAAAGAAACGTTCTTGTCTTCGGTTTTTTTAGTTTTAAACGTAGGCCTTATAGAGTTATACTCGTCCCATAAAGGTATTTATCGATATTAATCCCTCATTATTCTTCAAGCTTATAGGTCGATAGGAAGCCACATCAGTTGGATCTTTCCCCGGTTTATTTATCATTATGATTTGTGCAACTTTTCTTGGAAGTTCGCTCAGCATTTTAGCTGTTATTTGATCAATACCAAGAGCCTTTTTAAGATTAAGTTTTCTTATTTCAGCAGTTAGTTTTTTGAGGTTTTGGTGTGGCTGTAAAGGAATTGATATGTTTTCTTCAATTTCTTGATCTGATTCACTGTCTAGCGGTTGAAAAACTGTTGTCAGATGCTGTGCTAATAGGTTATCTTTTTCTTTATCACTCTTTGCCCAGTGTACAGCACCATTTTTTCTTATTGGCGGTATATTTATTTTAGGTTTTCTCGATTTTTTGATTGGTTGTCATATAGAATTATCAGTTTTAGTTAGTTTGGATACATATTCTTCAAATTGTTTGTTTCTTACTTCCATAAGTTTTGTTTTCAATTTATTTGTCAAATTGTTGTAAGCATTTTTATCGACGCGACGGGTGTATGAATTTGTTGCCATTTTGTTCTAGGACGTCTTTTTTCTGCAATCATTCTTCTAATTTCTAGTGGAACGTTATTATTTAATTTTTTTATGAACTTTTGGTAACGCTTGTTGTGCGGCTTGTAGCTTTGTTACAAATTCTTCCGTGACTGTTTCTATTTCTTCAAGTTCTTTGAGTTCAACTTTTAAGTCTATGTTTTCACTTAATGTGCTACGGTAAGTATCTCAGTTTGTTTTACTACTTTGTAGCCTTGATGTTGGATTTTTGGGTATAACAGATGTGCCCACTGTTAGTAATATAGGAGAGTGATCGGATGATAAGTTAAGGCTGGGTACTACTTCAGTATAAGCCGGGTTAATTCCGTTTGCAACAAAGAAGTCCACTAGGTCAGTTATTTCGGTAGGACAATAGGTTGTGTTCCTGTTGAGATGATTGAGTATTTGTGGTCTCTCCCGACTATGAGTTTTGTTTCTAATATTTGAAAGCAGTTTTCAAAGTTTGGCTTTTTTATGTTGTGCCGATGTTGTGGCAATAAACTGCAGATAGTATCAGTTCATCGGTAAAGTTGTTACTTTGTTGGACTGAGCGCTTAACAAGGACAGCAGTACGTGCATGTACAGTATCTTAAGAGTGATTGTTATAATCTGTTTCATAATGAGGTATTTTAAAATATGTCCTGTCTGTGAAATGTGTTTCACTTATTAGGAGTACATCTATTCGGTTATTTGATAGGAAGAGTTTTATTTCTTCTTTATGTTGTAGTAACCCATTGACTTTCCACCAAACGACTCTTAGGAATTTGCTCATTAGTGAAGTTTACTTATTAACGTTGTGAGCATGTTTAATACCATGCTATTTTGCTGAATAAGTTGATTGAACGTGTCCTTAAATTTATTTAGAAATTTTCATAACGTATTATTTAAGTCTTTTGTTATATAAGTTTAACTTTATTCATTGCCATTTGGCTTACAAATTTGGTCGTGTTGTCTATACATATGTATTACATTTTCTTATCCCTTCTCCCCCCTTAACTTTTTCCTCCTGCTCCATACTTCCTCCATCCATTCCGCTCCTTTTCCGTTTTCATCTAAGATATCCACTGTTTTCATCACCTCTTCTCTTAGTTCCCTGCATTTCTTTCTCATGTGGTTCAGATCTTCCGTTTCTTCTCCACATAGCCTGCACAAATTTTCTTGTTCTTCCTTCCAATATTTGTTCCCTAACTCCTCGTTGCCACATCTGAACCTTGCCACCATTTTCTTCCTTTTGTTGCTTTTAATCTCACTGTCTTTTAAATATTCCGGCACCCCTTCGCCCTTGATATCTTTATAATTCTTATTATATCTGCTCTCTTTTATCTTTGTCCATCTTTCTTGTTTTTCGATGTCTCTATCTCTCCTTATTATTTCTTCTTTTGTCCCTACCCCCTCTTCTCTTAATCTCTCCACTTCTTCACTCGCGTACCCGTTTCTTTTGTAATACTCTTCTCTACCCTCCTGCCCGTACTTCACTTTTCCTCCCTTTATCTCTTTCCAACATTCTTGCAGAATTTTGCAATCTGTTCTTTCCCTTATTTCTTCCTCGTATTTTATTGCTCTTTTTCCTGTCTCAATCCTTATTTTTCTATCTGAACCTCCTCTCTCACAATATATCCCGGTGTATCCCTGTCCAATCCTAACACCCATCTCCAGTATTTTCTTGTAGCCCCTCTACCTTCCTCCACTCCTTCCAGCCCCATATTTCCGCTCCATACATTACCACCCCCTTTATTAATTTTTCGAACAGCAATTTTCTTTTTTTTATATCCATCTTGAAAATTTTTTCCCCCACACCCCATACTTGTCCTATTAGCCTGTTTCCTTTCTTCACCCTTTCCTTTATGTGTTCTCCCTCTTTATTATCCTGTTTCATCGTGTAGCCCAGGTATGTAAATTCCTTCACTTGTTGCACTTTCTCATCACTCCATCTCCACTCCTCTCTTTTTCTTTTCCCCCTCCTTTTCTAAATATCATTATCTTTGTTTTCTCCGTGTTTACTTCCAATTATTTTTTTTTCATATATTTTTCTAGCGTTTTCATCATCTCTTTCATTTCCTTTTCCTCCTTAGCCACCAGCACTATGTCATCCGCATACGCCAACGACCATACCTTAACTTTCCCTACCACTATCCCTCCTGTCTGTTGTCCTCTCATTGTCTCTTCCAGATCCCCCGTATATACCGAGAACAGGCTTGGGCTCAGTGGACATCCCTGCCTCAACCCTCTCTTTGTTATGAATTTCTCACTCTCTTCTCCATTCACTTTAACCCTGCTTCTCGTTTCTTCGTATATTTCCTCTATTCTTTGTATTAATCTTTCATTGATTTTTTTCTTTTCATATATTCCCACAGCTTTTCCCTATTCACTTTGTCAAAAGCAGCTTTTAGGTCTACGAATAGTGCTACCATTTTCCCTCTTTTTTTTCTAGTTCTTTATTTGCTAAGTGTTTCATTATATATATGTTGTCTATCGCCCTTCTTCCTTTTCTGAATCCCGCTTGTCCGTTTGGTACCAAACTTCTTTCCTCTATTTCCTTCTGTAATCTTTCTTGCAGTATTGTCGCGTACAATTTGTATGTTGAGCTCAGTAATGTTACCCCTCTATAATTCTCGACTTTCTTTTTTTCGCCTTTTTTATGTATTGGGCATATTATTCCCTCTCTCCATCTCTCTGGGAATCCTTTCCCTTTCCATATTTTGTTTATTATTTCCGTCATCCTTTTTGCTACATTTTCTCCCCCGTATGTCCACTCTTCTCCTTGTATCCCATCTTCTCCTGTCGCCTTTCCTTTTTTTATATTCTTTATCGCCTCTATTACTTCTTCCTCTCTTATTCTATTCCTATCTCCTTCTTCTTGTCTTACTACCGCGTCTTTCCTTTTTCTTTTTCCTGCTTTTGTTCTTCCCTCCCAAGAGGTTCCGAAAAAATATCTCACATTCTTTAATTTTTATTCCCTTTGTCGTACTGTTTTTTTCCTCTGCTTATTTAGGTACTTCCATACATCTTCTTTCGTTTTTATTCCTTTAATCTGCTCCTCTTGTTTCTTTTTGTTTTCCTACTTCTTTCTATCGCATGTTTTTTTGTATATTTTTACTGCTTCTTTGTATTCTTCTTTTTCTTTCTTCCCTTTTTTCCACTGTCTTAATGCTCTTCTTGCCGTTTACTTTGCTTCCTTGCATTCCTTATCCCACCATTTCTTCCATCCAGTTTTCTCCCCCTTCCATTTTCTAAATCTGACTCTCTCTGTTGCTTTCTCCATCATCTCTCTCATTTCCTCTACACTTTCTTGTACTTCCTTCCCTATACATACCGTTTTCCCTATTCTCTCTTTATATCTTTTTATACTCTCTTCTGTCCACTTTTTTTTAGTTATGTACTTCTCCTCTTCCTCTCTCTCTTCTCTTTCCCTTCCTTCCATTGTCAATTCCAGTGGTTGATGGTCTGACTCTACTCTTTCTCCCACCTTAAATGTCTTTACCTTTTCTGCGGCCTCTTCATTTGTCATTACAAAATCTATTATTGATTCTTCCCTTCCTCCTATGTACGTAAATTCCCCCTTTCCATCATCTTCTCTGTTCCCGTTCATTATTTCCTACCCTTTTTCGTTGCACAATTCCAGCAGTTCTTCTCTCTCTTTATTTATCACCTTGTCCTTTGTTTGTCTCTTTCCCGTCCCTTTTCTTTCTTGTATTCCCCCCTCTTCCCCTATTCTTGCGTTGAAGTCCCCTCCTACTATTATCAATCCCTCTTCCCTCTCTTCTATCATCTTTTCTAAGTTTTTCCTTGTTTCTTTCATTCTACTGCTTTAAACCGTCACCACTTTTATTTTTGTTTTTCCCTACTGCATGTTCCTTTCTACAACTCCTCTTCTCTGTTGCACTTTCTACTTCTTTTCCTGGTTCAACCATTTTTTTCTTATTCCCGTTATTATACCCCCTTTGCTCTCCCTTTTTCTTTTCTCTTTCTGCATGTTGCACCACCCACTCAAATTCCTCTGGCAACTCTTTTTCCCACCACTCCCATTCTTTTTCTTCCATCCATGTTTCCTGTAATCCCACTACATGCTGTTCCTTGATGTACTTCTAGAAATCATGTTCCTTGTTTTTTATTTCTGCTACGTTCCAAAACAATACTCTCAATTCACTCACCTCCCCCCGTGCTTCTTCCTTACTTTCTTTTTTTCTCCCTTCTTTTTCTTTTCCTTTTCCCTCTCTCATTTTTCGTTTTCTTTGCCGTTTCGTCAACTTTCCCTTCTTTACCACCCCCCCTTTGCCCTTTAGTTTTTTGCCTTTTGGTTCCCCACTTTTTCTTCTCTTTCTCTGCACAGTCCCCTATCCTTGTCGTTCCATATGTATCTGTCTCCGTCTATCTCTATTTTCCTGTACTCTACCCATACTCTTTTTCCTTCCGCTCCTCTTTCCATCGCTATGTTCATTATTTCTCTTTGCACTCTTCTTTCCTCCCATGTTAAATCGTGACTTATATATATTCTTGTATTCTTTAATTTCTTCTTCTCCTCCATTACCTTCTGTTTTTCCTCCCATCCTCCGATTTCCGCCACCACCATCTCATTTTTCTTCTCTTTGTTTATTACTGTCACTTTTTCACCTCTACTTTTACATTTAATTTTTCTTCCAGCATCACTGCTAAATCTTTTGTGGTTTTTCACTTCTCCACCCCTTTACCACGATATTTTTTTTTCTTTTCCATCTTTCCTCGTCTTCCGCTTTTTCTCCGGTTTTTCTATTCTCTCCACCAGTTTCTCTTTTTCTTTCTCCCACTTCTTTTCTCTTTCTTCCATTTCTTTTTTCATTTCTTTGATTTCTTGTCTTATTCCTTGCATATCTTCTTCCATCTGTTTCATCATTTCTCTCATTAATTCTTTTAACTCTTCCATTTCTTTCCTTCCTCCTTCTGTTCTTGAGGTTTTTCCTTCGTTCTCCTCCGATATCTTTTTAACGTCTGGTGATCTTATTGTTTTCTTTCCTCTTTCAAATATTTGTTGCCTTTCTCTTTCCTCTTCCTTTTTCTCTCTTTTATTCATCCCTTTCCCCCTTTTGTTATTACTTATTATTTATTATTTATTTATTTTTTTCAAATTTAGTTATTTATTTAATTTTTTTCTTTATTAATATTTTTTGTTGTTTCACTGTTATTGTTTATTGTGCTAGGGTTGTTGGCTGCAACGTTAGTGTAACTTCTGGATTGCTGACGAAAAATTAATGTTTGTGGTTCTGGCAGTAGTGTGTAATGTATTCATTTGAGGGAGTGTAGCGTTTACGTTAGATAATGCTGTTTTTAGAGTTCTAGCCTTGCTTATAGGGTTGTTCTTAAGAATTAGCTGTTGATACTGTTTTGCATCCTTAATTATAATATAATTTTCCGAGTGGTCTGTTCCGCATAATGCGCATATTGCTGGGGCGTCCTTGGTCTTTTTACAGCTGATGGTGCTATGTGTTTCACCGCATTTAATGCATACAAATGGCCGATTGCAGTAAGCTTTCGAGTGTCCATATAACTGGCATCTCATACACTGAACGATATTATTTTTATTGTTATTCAAAGGTTTTATTTACTATGTTATTTTGAATGTTTTCTATTTTATACACGTCTGTATTTTTACCCGCTAGCTCTAAGTCCACAAAGAACATGTTGAATGGTTTTTTGGTTATTCTGTGTTTCGCATTTGTGTTTCTAACTTTGTGTCCTTCTTGTATTAGATCTTCTGTAATGTCATTTATGTCTACGGTATCATGTATATGTTTAATGACGACTCTATAAGCTCTTCCTTCTTTTAGTTGGTATATATGATGTACTATGTTGTTCTCTTTAAAGTATTTAACTAATTTTCTGTATTTGTCTGTAGTATTGCATTTTGTTTGAACAATATTGTTATACAAACTTTTAGTACTATATTGTTATTCTTCTAAACAGTCTTTTATTTGTCTTTGTCATTAGCTGTTAGAGTAGTGTATTTGTTGCTTACTGCTGTAGTGTTATTTAGTTCTGCATTGTTTCTCCTGCGTGTTACCTTTTTTGTTTAGTGTTCCTTACTTTCTGCCATGATATGTCAGTGGAGAGATTCATTTCCTTTTGTTAGTCATCGCTAGTTAATAACATTCGCAGTAATTGTTGATTATAATACTCATGCTGCTTTGAGTTTGTATTTGTAGCTGTAGTTTGTGGCAGGTTGTAGTTCTGTTGTTGTGAGGGACCCATTTGGAAGCAACGTTAATGAATGCTTCTTGGGGTAGTATATTTTATGGTGTGTTATTGTAGTTTAATTGTTGGAATGGAATTGTTGCCTGCTGTTCATTATTTTAAAGTAATTGTAAATTTTTGTCTTTATTAAGTTACGTCACTGGCGAATTGTATGATAAAGCTTGAACATACATGTTTTTACTAGGCTGACCACTTATTCACTTTGTTTAAAATTCACTTATTAGAATGCAATAATATAGATAAAGTTTATTTTGAGTTATCACCGTCTTGACCCGCAGACCGTCGTTAAAGTTTATATCTTACTTGTTCACTCAGCGCGGAAGAGCGGTAACGTTCATACTCTCTTTATTTGTAACACCAATATCTTTACTTATGTCACAAAACTTAACGATTTACAAACAAAAGTTTAAATTCGAATACTTATATTCATAATTGCAATAATTAATGATACTTTCAAATTAAGCAAGATGTAAAAAAATATTTTTAATTAAACAGTATTAGTAATTAGTTACAGTTTTATATAAAAACTTTTTTTAGAAAAATTAACAGTATGAATTATAATAATTTTATAAAAAATTAGATTTTTTTTTTAAATTAAGATATTCTATCTAAAGCTAATACAAAAAAAGTTTTTTTTTTGATTGGCTGAAACTTTTATTGTACAACGGTTTATTAATTACGAACTGACTATTTTCTTCAACCTACACTAAAATTTTAATTAAAAATGGCTTTGTAAAAGAATTAGTAAATTATTAAAAAGAAGCAGATAATTCATATGCAAATACGGGGAATTATTTTTAAAATGAAACGAAACTTTGGCGTGCGTACAAAAGCAATATAAAATTTGTTTGTGCATTAAGACTAATAACTTTCTTTAATTAAATGAAGTTGTAGCGACGACGATAAACGCTAGCAAATTTAAATTATTCCAATTCGATTTTTACACTACTGCAGCCAATTTTAAAAGAACTTTAGATTGGAAACCTACAAAGGTAAAGGTAAGTAAACAATTCAAAACATCAAAGCCTATTGACTTCCAATTTATTTTAACAAGGAAAGAAACCGATATTCTTGCGGTAGTGAAACAGCTCCGAGTCAACTAACAAGGTGCTGTAGTATCAAAGACGAGCCTCATTGCTGAAGTCATCAGTATCCATAAGTTATGAGGCAGGGTCTGTGGAAGAGTGGCCAATTCAGAAAGAAGCTTTCAGTTCGAGTGGTCTGCTGTTGGTTTTTATTATCTTTACTGACGTTAAATTAATGTGGTGTCGACTTTTATATTATTCTTCAACTTTTTTGCTGTGCTACTGACGCGGAAGATTTTTATCACACCGCATCGTAAAATAGAAAGTATAATTTAGCTGATAACAGCCGGTACAGCAGAAACATAAAAACAAAACTATTTTTGATTAATGTGCTTATGCCACATATTTATTTCACTCTTGGCAGATACGATCGCAATGGTATCGAACAAAGCGATTATTAAGTCCAGTCTAATGATTAATTTAAACAAATATGAATTAGTAATTTAATGGATAACTAAATATTTCTTATTACTGATGGTATTTTACCTTTTGATTAACACTATTATTACTATTTAAGAAGGTATGGTTTGTTTATTGAAGATACATAAATATACATTAATTATTAATTAAACAATTGTTTAAATTAATCGCCAACTATTTTTACTTGTCTAATTTACCGTATAACTTAAGTTGTCTAATTTTTTATTAGATTGCTATACGATTTTTTAATGTTTTCTTATCTATCCTCATTTTATAATAGTATCATGTAAATGTTCTCGTTTTTATATTCAATTGATTTTTGTACACATCATTTTTCTTTGATTTTTTTATATGTAATTCATTGAGCTTTTTACATATTCAACGTATTTTGTGTGTGTTATTAAAAGTACGTATTTTCAATTAGTTTAACTAAACAAAACACGTTAATTTTGTTTTTGTTGGTGTAAAAAATTTCTACAATTAACAATAAGTTTAAAGAAATCATTGAACAAAAGTTTACTATACTGATTTGTGTTTGTTTCTTAGCGGTTTGCATAAAATCTACCAATAAAAAATAGTTAAATGCATTTCAAACATTTGGCAACGTCTACTATACTAATTACCTCACATTTTTTAACTATATTTTGTTTTAATTTTTCAATTATAGCACAATTGTGTCATTAGGCCTTCTACTGTAAATCACATGATTTAAATGCCCGAACAAATAACACAATACTACCAAGAATAAAAAATAAATTTAACGAAGGTGTGAATGTTTAAAGAGAATTACTTATCAATTTCTGTACTATTAATAAATTACCTAATAGAAGTCTTTCAGGATTTCGTGAACTGTGGCGCTGTAATCGGTTTATGCCAAAATGTTACTACCATCCGTCTTACAAACATTCGGCGATAATTTTTTCCTAATCTTTTTGTCGTTGTATTACTACATATTTTTATGTAGTATATTATATAAATATCTGATTATTTTTAAATTATTAAATATTTTTGTTGACGTGTTTGTCTTTTAAATGGACTAACGTTTTTGAGATTCACTTAGACTTGTCAAGTTTTTAATTTTTAGTTTATTAATTCCGATTTTCAACTCTAGGTCACAGTTCACAATATAATGAAACGCCTCTAACAATGTCTTTTCTAAACACAAAAATCCACTTAAAGTGCTAATTAAAAAAATTCTTAAAAAGACGAAATACTTTAGTAAATATGTCAAAATCAATATTATAGTAAACAAAAAAATGTATATAGAGAGTACTGGAAAAACTTTAGTAAAAAGATGAAAAAACATAGGTGTGGTTCCCTAAAAAACAAATTTAGAAAAAATTGATAATGTCAAAAAAAAGTTAATAAAAGTGCACAAACAAATAATATTTTTTGGAAAGAATAAGCCGTTTACTAAGCTAACGAGCTATCAACATACAGCTGAACTTGCCAAACTTTACAATAACATTTTAGAGAACACAGCAACACATACAATACAGCCCAGTAATATATCGCAAAATTATTCTGTTCAGTAGCTCGTTAAAAATCCGAAAACCCAGTGCTTTAGATGCTCAAGCGGAAGCTCAATTTTATAATAAAAAAATTACAAACAACATAAATAAATATTTTGCTGTAATAGTCACACTACTTCCGCAACCAACTGGTGTAGACCAATCGACTATTCCAAAAGCGACGCATATTTAAGAGCAACGCCAAATCGAAGCTCTAACGACTTCAGTGCAATTTGCCCATTATTCAATAAATGTTATTATCACCGACAATTTACTGTAAACGCGACAAAGTGCACACAACTGTGTAGTTTAGAAATTTCCTCGGGAAACGACGACAGCCGTCGAGAGTAGAAGCCATTAACGACGGTATAGTGATTCCCTACAAGCGCCTCTTTGTAACCAACGTTACATCTAGAATTTTTAATTGATACAGGTGTCGACATCAAAAAGCCCCCGCAAAAAAATGCCGCAAGTTTCTAGTCCCCTACAAACTTTGTGTAGACACACCAATAATCGGTGACTATTTTTCAATCTTTTTGGCCTGGTAGTTGACGTTGCTTTGCATCAAAGATGATGTTTTACTTACTTTAATAACCAGCGCTAATAAATTCGTCCGTTGTGAAGTAAAACTTATTTAAAAAAAGCTTTTTTATGTAGTTACAAGATTTTTTGTTTAATATTTTTTAATAAATAATAATTGTTTTATTAATACGATAAACTCTGAATGACTCATTACTTATTGCACTATAATAAGTTATATGGAGTTTAATAAAAAAATTAAGATTGCTATATTTCTTCCATGGCGACTGACTGTTCTCAGTTTTTTTTTAGATTATAACAGCGATATAAAAACTAAAAATAGTAAATAAATATAAACGTAAAATACTTCATTGTTCTTAATTGACATTCTTAAAAATACAATTAAAACGATTGTTTACTGTATTGTAGTAAAGCAGGATATGAATGACAAGGAAAACACAAATTTTAGTTTATCATACTAGTGATGGTGCTTCCTCTACCCCTAAAGGAACGTAACGTATAAAAATTCAATGACACATTAAGTGCATAAAATGCAGTAAATATCATTTTTGACACAAAGGCATTCTACTCTTAATAAGTCTTTATAAGTGTGTTAGTAATTATTTAAAACATATATTACAGTTGCTTTCCTTTGACATTTTGACCAAAAACAGATATTAAATTAAAAAAAAAAACTATTTAAAATTTGATTACAATTTAAGGGTAATAGTTTTATATTCACATTGTTAATAATAGGGTGTAATATAAAATGTGTTTTAAAAAATAGCTTTAATAAAGTTTATAATGCACTGGTCCAGTATGGAACTTCTATTTACACACGAAAATATGTCGTTTAAACATAAAATGCAGATAAACGATTTGACCGCGAACGACCACAAATGTAAACGTTGTACCTGATTCTTCATGTGTGTAAATCTGACTTAATATAACTTTTTTTTAGTGGTAGGGACTTATTTCTATCTGTTGGGCAATAAGTACGTAAAAGCTTCAAATAATTATAAAACAATTTAAAAATAAAATAATTAGTTGATTGGTACACCCGCGGTCTATGAAAATGGATATGCACATAAATCACCTTAACCCTTATAATCTCTCAGGTAAAAAACTTAAAATTTAGAGATATTTGTATAAATCTATTTTCAATTTCGTTAACAATTAGATATACAAATAATTACAAAAATTATCTACATAATAACAGTAAGGTAGTGCTAATTAAATTGGATATTAAATAACTACAAAAAAACCAGTAAAATTATTTATGCAACAAAAAATTTAACGGGAAAAGTGTTAATTTTCAAGTTTATTATTATTATTTAACGAATATTTATGAATAACAAACATTTTTATTTTATTTTTCACGTTTTATGTAAGAGTAATAAATTTTCATAAATTGAGAATTATAAAAAGTGCAAAAAACAATTTTATATAGTCCTGTAGTCAAATGAGCGAGAAATTCATTACAGAGATTGTTAAGACAGGGATGCCCACTGAGGATGATATAATGTTGGTGGCTAAGGAGAAAAAGGAAATGAAAGAGATGATGAAAACGCTGGAAAAATACATGAAAAAAAAAAGAAATGGAAGTAAACACGTAGAAAAAAAAATGGTATTTAGAAAAAAAGGGGCGAAAAGAAAAAGAGAGGAGTGAAAATGGAGTGATGAGGAAGTGCAGCAAGTGAAGCAATTTGCATACCTGGGCTACACGATGAAACAGGATAATAAGGATAGAGAACACATAAAGGAAAGAGTGAGGAAAGGAAACAGGTTAATAGGACAAGTGTGGGGTGTGGGGCAAAGAGTATTTGAGATGGATATAGAAAAAAAATTGTTGTTTGAAAAGTTAATAAAGGGGGTGGTAATGTATCGAGCGGAAATATGGGACTGGAAGAAGTGGAGGGAGGTAGAAGGGCTACAGGAAAAATACTGGAGATGGGTTTTGGGACTGGACAGAGATACACCGGGGTATATTGTGAGAGAGGAGGTACAAGTAACAAAAATAAGAGTAGAGACAGGAAAAAAGGCCATCAAATACGAGGAAGAACTGAGGGAAAGAACAGAATGCAAAGTACTGCAAGAATGTTGGAAAGAGATAAAGGGAGGAAAAGTGAAGTACGGGCAGGAGGGCAGAGAAGAGTATTACAAAAGAAACAGGTACGCGAGAGAAGAAGTGGAGAGATTAAGAGAAGAAGGAGTAGGGGAAAGGGAAGAAATAATAAGGAGAGATAGGAACATCGAAAAGCAAGAAAGATAGACAAAGATAAAAGAGGGCAGATATAATAGGAATTATAAGAATATCAAAGGTGAAGGGGTGCCAGAATATTTAAAGGATGTGCAGGCTATGTAGAAAAGAGACGGAGGACCTCAACCACATGAAAGATAAATGCAGTGAATTAAGAGAAGAAGTTATAAAAATAGAGGAAATCTTAGACGAAAAAGCAAATGGAGCGGAGTGGATGGAAGAAGTATGGAGAAGAAGGAAAAAGTTAAGAGAAGAGGAGGGATAATGAAATGTATTTAATAAAAAAAATGTAAACTGTAAATAAAATGTAAATAGAATGTAAGGTAATTGTAAATAGAGGAAGCACGAAATAAATTGTAAGCGTAAGCAACAAATAAAGTTAAACTTATATATAGGACAAGAGATGGATATAGAAAAAAAAGAAGGCTGCTATTTGAAATGTTAATAAAGGATGTGGTGATGTATGGGGCGAAAATATGGGCGTGGAAGGAGTAGAGGTGGATAGAAGAGATACAAGAGAAATACTGGAGATCGTATTGGGAGTGGACAGATATACACCGGGGTATATTGTAAGAGAGGAGGTACAGATAGCGAAAATAAGGGTAGAGACAAGAAAAAGGGCTATACAATACGAGGAAGAACTGAAGGAAAGAACAGACTGCAAAATACTACAACAATGTTGAAAAGAGATAAAGGGAGAAAAAGTGAAGTACGGGCAGGTGGGCAGAGAAGAGTATTACAAATTTTTTTTGTTTTTGTTATGTTTATGGAATACAATGTTACAGTTTTATTACATTTTTTTTTTTCAAAATTAGTGTATATTTAAGTTTTGGTAAATATTTTAAATTTTACGATAATTTTATTTTTGACAATGATAATCTTGATAATATGATTGTATTGTTCTGGCTGGTACAAAATCGTGTAAATACTTTTTAATTGTTTACGTTCTGTTAATGTGAAATGTTTGCCATAGAGACGCTGATAAAGATTTATAATTGCATCTATGATGATTAGTTAGTAATACTTTTCTTTCAGGTTTAGAATGTACTAATTAGATTGTAAATATTTACTTACCTTGTTAATTCTGCTGCCTCCCAACTTTTTTCTTGAGTAATCGATGTAAATGAATAGATTTTACGTCAAGAGTCAGTGTAAACTTACTATAGTAGGTTACTGAATATTGAAATGTTTAATTCGATTTGCCCATCTAACAAATACTAGTTATTAACATGATTAACATTTAATGAGTAACGACTTTATGCCAGATACCGTGCATGTCTTAGTTGATGATTAGAACAAGAAATAATTAGACAGTAATTAACAATTTTCTGAGGCAACGTATGCGGGTAACCAAAATTGCTGTTTAAATAAAAAAAAATTAAATCTAGTTGTAAAATAGAAATGCACTTTTACCCGAGCGATTATTTCACATGCAAACATCGAAATCTTAATTGATTTACACTACCAATAATGAGGATGTTCCAAAATTCTTAAGTGTGAGTATCATTGAACATTTCGCTACAACGTGTTATTTTCCTAACGTTAACAGAAACGAAAATAATGAGCAAACTTAAATTTGTAGATGACCTTTGCGACTGGACAAAATTCATACAGCGCGAGAAACCATAACAAGGTGTTTTAACGTAACCAAACGTTGCAATGGATTGAAGAATGGAAACGAGTTTTTAGTGGCACATCTTGATTTTGTTTATGGGCCCAGGATAGTGACGGAATGGTCAGAACACGTTTCGGAAGAACTGATTACGTTACCTGTCATTACTTATTAATTTTCAATTCCTATTCCAATTCCAATTAATTTCCAATTAATTGCACAATATTTACCTTTACGCTTTTATCAAAGTAAATTTCGAATAGAAAATCTTATTCCACAAAAGTCGTTAGGGCAAATTTTCTAAAAAAATTAAAATTGCGGGCAACTAAAACAAAATGGCAACCCATGTCGTTTTTTCGATTACTTAAAATTTAATATTTTGCCTCAAGATTGGCCTGGGTCGCTAACCACATTATCATTAAAACGTGAGTGAAAAGATCCACGGTTACGCCATTTAACTAGTTTATATCTCATATAAAGTCTTAATCTTTTGGGGTTACTTTGGTTATGATTATATGCGAGTTTCGGCTTAGATCGCGTCGTAACTAAACACCTAGATTTTTTAGACAAAAAATAAAACTTAGCTTTTGCCGTATTGTCGTTTGCGAACCCAAACAAACTGACGTTTTGCAAAGTGACAAGAACTGATAAATGTCACTGATAATTATCACTTCAAAGGTGCAAGCTGCAATGTCTTATAAAACGTCAATAATAGTAGTTAATATCTCGCCAAAAGGTAGTTCAAGCAGATGTTACTGTGGCAACCGGCAGCCTTGACCAAATTAAAACCTCGGTAGTACGGAAATTATTATTTTTAGTGTAACTGCGTTTTTTCGATAACTATAATATAATGTAGGTATGTATATCAAATTTTCTATTCATATTGCGTATCTATTGGTATTTAAAGTAAGTCTTCAGCGATTTAAACTTAGCTATTTTTCGAAATAATTTTTACTTCTAGTCGAGTACATTATATTGCCTTCAGCTTTAGTCGTAAGTGAACAATTGTTGTGTACGTACATAAATATCCTATTGAGTATTCTTATCTGTTAAACGTAGTTTGCATATACACGTCGAATTTATTTAACCTTACATTTTTCGCAAAGTTTGAGCGTAACATAATAGATGCTGCTGATATCCAGCTAGCGATAGCTACGATAAGAACATTAGGTCTGTGTAAGTTTTATAAATGGTACTAAATTAAAAGTTTACTGCTAATTGTTTTTTAATAACTATGTTGTTGCGATTACATTTAATTGTTAATATTTGATCATTGCTTCATAATTTTACAGTGTTATTAGTATAAAGTCTTAAGCTTTCGCGGGTATTTTGTGTAACGTGTACATTTGTTTCGATTGAATACGTCTGTTTTTAATTAACATTTTTGTGTTCACTGTTTATGTAAATTCTTTTGCGCAATACATTTTGACGCGCGCACATGCGTATGAGCCTTCTTTTTAAGTACGAAGTCATCCTCCTCCATCTTACGTTTCGAAATGAGGTGAAACGGACATTTTTTTGCGTGCTGCAAAAAGTGGAATTACCACTTATTTAATTTGTGTTTGTGAATTTTTGCCCTAATGGTGAAAATTATTTATGTCGGCGTTTGGTAGTAACACTTGCGTCTGGTAGTAGCATTTGCGTTTCGTTGCGGTACTTGCGAAAAATGAAAGATAAAAAAAAACCCCGATAATTCGAAGGGGTAAGTCAATTTTTGTTTTGATCCGCATTGTATAATTCATCGCAATTTACGTTTTAGTTTTTTTTTGGATTTTTGGTTTCGTTCTTATACGATGTTTTTAAGTATGAAAGTCTTATGAGTACGATTTCGATCTTTATACGTCTGCGATTATGGAAATTACGATCTACGATTATCAATTTTATTGATTTCAAAGGCAAGATATCAATCAAATCTTCGTGAAAGAGAAAATATACGATTTACGGAAATTGCATCATATTGCATCATTTCAATGAGTCATGATGACTACACCCTAAATAGAAGCTGCGCGATTCGTAAGTTATAAAAACCTTCAAGGACACGTATGTAAATAATCTGTAATTATTAGTTTTAAGTTTTGTTTTGGTTTCAATATTTAACCATTCATATATAAAAAATATTGTGGCGTCCAACTTATAAAATTTTTGTATTTATCAAATTGAAAATTATTAATCTTAAGTAACGTAAGAATTCCCACGACTCTAATTAAATAAATATGAAAATTCTCATTGCTCTTATGTAGTTTGTTTATAATGTGTTTTAAATAAATATTTTTGTGAGCTGGCTGGTGCATTCATTTATGTGTTATGCGTTTGTATTATGTTACATATTTGGCACCAAATAAATTGTATTTGATGTTACATTTGTTTATGATTATAAGCTACTTTAAACAACCAGACTTTTTGGCTTCGTCTTAGTTTCTCCTTTAGAGCCAAAACAAGAAGTAGAACTTTGTCTTTGCCGTATCGTCGTTCGTGAACCTAAACAAACTGACGTTTTGCAAGACATTGCAGCTTGCATCTTCAGAGTGCTAAATGTCACATGTGTTACATGTTTATCCACGGTACCCTTTATTTCTGCCAAACCTTGTTATTTGCTTTGTGTGTATTTTTATCAATTTATATTTAACTGTTGAATGAGGTTTGTAAATGACGGTTAAGATTTGTGAAATAAAGGATCTTTCAAAATTCGCGCCTAGATGTCAATAGTGTATAATTTCTGAACGCTATTTTTTGTTTTATGTCATATTTGGCATTTGTGAAGTAGACATATGTACAATTTTAATCATGGATAGTAACACGCTAGAAGAACATTGCTGGCTGAAACACAAAGTGTTGCTGAAGAACCTTAAACGTCGATATCACAATGTTTTTATGAATTAGCCATTCATTCATCAACTGTTTGGCGTATTTTAAATGACTTGCATTTGCATCTTCACAAAATTCAAATAAAACTAACAGTTCACAATGGACGCAGAGAATTCGTAAGTTGGTTGTTAGAACTTGATATTGATAAAACACATTTTTCATTAGATGGATTCGTCAACAAACAAAATTGTCGCACCTGGGGAGATGAAAACCTTCGAATAATTTTAGAAACATCATGACATCTACAGAAATGTACTGTTTGGTGCGGTTGTTGAGTCGGTGAAATCATCGGTTTATTTTTCTTTGAAGATGCAAATGAAACGGCTGTTACTGTCAATGGAGAACCTATAGACAACCGATTTAAGATTTTTTGTGATCTCAACTTGAATAAATAGACACAAACAATTTTTCAGCGTAATGGAACCAGGAGTCGCACAACGTGTCTAAACATTTAGCTATTTTAGTCCAAGTTTCCAGGTCGAATAATTTCAAGTAATGGCGACATAAACTGGCCACTTATATCGTGCAATTTAACTCCATTAGATTGATTTCTTCGAGATTTTTTGAAAAGTAAAGTTTATGTGAATAGGTCAACAACAATTTTTAAACATCTGAAAAACAACATTCAGACGAAAACTGATAAACGATAATGAATGAGTGGAAAATTTTGATGTTCGTGTGAAAGCCTGCAGACGTGCTTGTGGTGAGCATTTAAATTATGTTATTTTTTTATACATAATTAAGATCCATATTTTTATAAAAATAATAAACATAATAAAAAATATAAGTGTTTACATGTTTTATTTTAAAAAAACATCTAGGTGCGACTTTTGAAGAACTCTTATATTAACCGTTTTCATTGAGAGCAGTTCTTCTACTTACGTTAATGTTGCATTGTTTGTTTGATGTTGTCGAATAATTTTCTGTTGCCACAAATAATAGCTTAATCTGATCACTAATTGATTTCTTAATTGTTTATATAAACAGACTTTGAAATGACATGTTGCTGCAAAACTGAACTGAAAGATATAGTGTCGATTCTTCTTAGTTTCGCATTCTCAGCGTGAACTGCATTTTTCAGCAAAAACATAATATCTCTTTGCTATTTGCTAAAAGTTCCGTCTGGACTCTATTTTTATGAAGTTTAAGTTCATGTAATGTTTAACTTAATAACTATGCATTAATTTATGATAAAAAAAAAACCTTATTATATTGAAACACATTAAAACTTTGAGATTATCCATAACGATTACCGAAAGGGATAGAATGTTCTAATAGCAAATAGAAATAAGAATATAAAAGGTAATTGCTAAAAGTTGTTACGGTAAGAATTATGGGTAACTAAATTTAAATGGAGCGATGGCCGCAGTAGCTCGGTTCTTGTAGGCAAAATGGGGTGGGTTAGAAATTGTGAGGGGAATATTTAAATCAAAGATGTCGTGGTAGATAAAATTAGTCAAATAGTGATTAGAAATTGTTAGAAATGGGCGCCACACAATTTGTTTAGTTACGGTCCTGTTAAGTAAATTGTAAAAGTTTAACAGGGCTCTAGTAGTAGCGAAGGGTTGCTGAAAAAAAAAACGGGGAAGGTTAAGCAATAAATAGCAATCAGTAAATTTGATGTAAATATAATGAATTTAGAATAAATAGCAATTTACAAAATAATCAATAAAATATTCAATTTTGAATTATGCAAACAAAATATGCGTGAAGTTGAGTAAAACAATCGATAATGGATTTCAAATATTACAAAAATACAGGATCTAAATTACCTTGTGTTAAAACAAAAGTAGTAAAACTAATTTAATTACGTTAGGTTCGCAAAACAAACAACAAAAAAAAATTTAATTTGGGGCAGCGATCGTTATTCGACAAGACAGTAATTTCAAATTTGAAATACAAAAAAAAAATCTTACCTTATTACTTCGCTGATGGAACTCCGTGCACGGTAATTCCAGTCGAAGTTTCCTTAAATAAAATATTTAAAACAAACAATTGGCCGTCGGCAAATAACATCCGAGAATTAGAGTTAGGTTCAAGTTTACTATCTCGTAGATCTGGAGATGCGTGACCAAATTTATGTAGGTTAATAGGTCAGTTACAATTACGTTATAAGTTAACAAATTTCAAGGTAAATCAGATAACTTCTTATAGAAACAAAAAGAAATTAAATTAAGTAAATTAAGCCAAAGTTTAAATAACAAAAGTGAATTTTAAATAGCAAAAAAAAATTGTAAAATTTTAAAGTATAAGGAAAAGTTCTTGAATTTCTAAATTTGATTAAGCAAGTAGGATTTTGATTAAAAAATCAATGTAGAAAATCAAATCTTTGAGATTTGCACAAATATGAATTAATTCACAATAAAACGAAGGTTAACGGTTGGTTTTTTTTTCTTAGCGTCAGTTGGTGCAATCGAAGTTGACTTCTCAGCGTAGCGTTAGTAGACTTTACAGATGAACGGAGTATTTTGGTAGTTAAAAGAACTTTCACACGTGGAGTAAACAATCCGTTGGAGAAAACGTTCATATGAATTAGAACAATTTCGTCGGAAGAAAAACCGCTATAAAGAGGAAGGGAGAGAAGCGAAGTTAAATTAACTAAATAAAACAAAAACTAAGTACTTTACCTGGGTATAATAATCCAGCGTTAAGAAAACTAAGTACACTTTTAAAATTTAAACTAACTTATAGCCGTAAATATACGATTTTTAGTAATTTTAGGAAAGAAACAGGTTTCGTAAATATACTAAAAGTTAGGAAGGTTTCAACGTAATATCTGATGAAATCACCGTGTTTAAGTAAACGTTAGTACTTCCAAGGTACAGTAAATTTTTGAAGTGATTTCAACAAGAGTTTGTCAGGAACTGATTAAAGAAGGAAACGAAGTACCTAAGGTTATAATGACCTCAGAAGATAACAAAATAAATTTGTCAGCAAACTCGTGAGAACGCTCGAGTAAATGATATTTTAAACAAAAATATTTATAAAGACTTGTAGAAAAGCAGCATTTAATCAGGTATTAAGCGAAGATAATACGCTCTTAATTAATCATAAATTACAAATTATCAACCTTTAAAATGCAAAGAAATAAAGCGTGAGATTAATAACAACAGCAAATTCCCACACGTCTAACTTAAATAAATGAAACAGTACCGGATTTAGGAAAATTTACTCAGGGCGTAACAAAGTTGCAAGTCTGTCTTACGTCGTAAGAAAAATTTGGCAATCTAAATAAATTGCAAAATAAGTGTTGAACGCATGTGCCAAGTATAAATAAATAGTGTAGATATATAAAACTGAATCTTATCCGCGGACGATAATTATAAATATCTAGTGATAGTCATAAGTAAATCAACAACTTACAAGTTGCTTTTTTGAAATATTGTTAGCTATACATTTTATTGGTGCTAGTTGTATTAAAAATTAGTTTGGTATTAATACCAGAAATTACCATTAAATAAAAATAGTAAACACTATTAAGATGCAATTGGCAAATGTTTTAAATTAAAGGTTTAACAATGTTCGCTGTAAATTGTAATAAAACTTTAATTGATAGGCAACTTATACATAATATAACTGTTATCTATGCGTTTTAAACATAAACAAATACAGCGTCAATATTTTCTATTTTTGTTTTAAACTACTAAATTTTTTTTTAATTATAAAAAATTTCAAATTATATGTAGTAAATAATCAAATTTTTTTTTTCAATTGGGTATTTTTGTTTATTTGCAGTGCATAAATCTTCTTAAGGAAAAGTTCCAGGTGAGTTAATTTGAATTTTTATTTGCAAAACATTTTTGAAAGATTAGACTTTTGATATAAGACATTATAACTGAAAATATTTTTTAATTACCATTGTCAAATAGCAGACATACGTAAGTGCTATCAGCCACTGTTAAAGATAAAAATCGTAAATATTTTTTATTGTACCTTACATGAGTTGCGTGTTCTAATATTTATTGACCATATCATATAATATATAGGCGGGCGTGAAACGAAAATAAAAAGTAGTTAGCCTGTTTTGTAAAAGTATAAGTACTATTTCAATAGTATTAAATGCAAATAAACTAATTTAAATGATTAATTTGCGTGTTAATAAGGAACGCCGTATACCATACGAAGAAAATAACCAAAAATTATTTCGTTTTATGCATAGTTTCAAATCGAGGACAATTAACAAATTTAGTGTAATAATTTTTATGTTAATGTTCATTTTAATACGCTAGCAGTCACGTAATAAATATCTTTAATAGTACAGCGTGTAACTAAAAACTATTTGCAAGTGGAACGTGAACTTGTGTTTTTTTCTAAATTTATTATCTATTGAGGAATTTTTAAGATTCAGTGAATATAAAAAAATATTAATAAATATAAAGTAGAAAGTTAAAAAAAAAATGTTATAGTGTACATTGTATTGTTATGTTTTATAATTTATTAGATATTTTTCCTTTTCTACTTACTTTTACAAATCCTTTATTGTTTACAAAAAAAATTCGGTTCAAATTTGTGATTGTTTCTTCAACTAAGTATTTTTAATTTTATTAAATATTTAATTTTTAAATTTTTGCTTAATTTCATCTGGTAAATCATTATATAATTTCAGACCTTTGTACAGAAAAGAATTTTGTTACTTTAATTTTGAAAATTTTCACAATCTGAAGTCACATCGATTTCTCGTGTTATGTGAATGTAAGGTATCACTAACTTTGACATTAGTTTTGAAGCAAATCATTAATAATTTTGTATACCAACATTAATGAATTGAAATATATACGCTGTTTCACACTTAACCATTGTAAACAATCTAACATTACTGTGATTTTGGTAGATTTTGAACAATGTTATATAATCTTCATAGCCTTATTTTGTTGTTTCTGTACCCGTTTTAAGTCGACTTCGTAAAAATATACTAATGCAAAAATCAAAATATGGTGCAATAATTGTTTTATAAACAGTAATTCTGGCTTTAATCGTCAATTTATTAGATATTTTTCCTAATAGGCTAATCTTATTTGCTAGCTTTTTATTACATAATTCACATGACTTCTAAAATTTAGATTCTGATCTATAACTACTCCTAAATATTCAATTTACTCAACCTGTTCTAATTCTATATTTTGAATTATTATTTTTGTAGTTTCGACGTTATTATTTGATAGTACCATTGTCTTAATTTAAAGGACATTTCATTTGAATTTGTTTGATTGTAACCAATTTGCAATAATTCTGAGTTTAGCTTTATAATAGCTGAATGAACATTTTTATCAGTAATTGATACAAGGGTATCGTCTGCAAACAAATTAATATTACACAGCACTTAAGATTAAGTTCTAAATCATTATTATAAATTAAGAAAAGCAATGGCCCTAAGACTGATCCTTGAGGTACACCTAGTACTTGGTACGTAGTGGTCTGAGTACAAGATTCCAAATAAGTTTCGAACAATTGAAGTTCGGTGCTTCTTATTCCATATTGGTAAAGTTTATTTATAAGTCGTTTTCTGTCGATAGTTTTTAAGGCTCTTTTACAGTCTAAAAACACTGCTACTACACTATTACCTACGTCGATTTCGGGTTTCCATTTTGTCAGTACGAGATTTAATGCTGTTTCACACGAGTGTTTGCTTACTAATTATATTATTTTGTTCCAGAAAGCACTGTAATTTGTTACGTACGAAATTTTCATTACGGAATACCCTGTAGATTTAAATTAGATTCCGGTTTTGACGCCCTCTACCGATCTTTTCTCGTGACTGTCATTTGACGAAATAATCGTGAAGCTGTCAACTACAGTAACGGGCCGGTGCCGAGGTTTTCGAATTGATTCTTAAATTTTTAAGAACATCACGTGTGATGAACATAAATTTATAAGGCGATTGCGAATTTATTACGATTCTTTCGGCACAGGGTAAGATACTTTGTCTTAAATCTATTAAAGGTCCTTCGTAATTTCTATATTCATGTGATAGCCGGTTCCTACCACGTTGTCCGCCATTGTGGATTTCAAGCAGTAATTAGGATGCATAAGTACCATTAATGAATAATACTACCGAGCATATACGCTGTTGTGAGGGCTTGCTATTTAAATAACAACGAGGTCTGGTCGAACACTGCGTCGTGGATGCTGATTTGGGAATAGAAGTCGATTGTGTTATCACCACCTGTTCTAAATTGCTACCTACAGTATTCGATACACCGGGTTTTTATACAATACTTAATGAATTATTAATACTAATTTTGTAGCTTACTATTCTTCGTGAGTTGGTGTGTGACACGATTTGCTTTTAAATAATTATTACAGGCCACTGGCGGGGGAAAACGTTTTCTTCGCGATAGTGGAAACTGGACTTCGGGTGAGTTGATTTATTTGATTTTTATATCGTTGTCACGAAAATTACTCACAGAATTTTAATCCATATTAACGATTGTAAATATATGTATTGCTTATCTACCAATAAGGTAACTGTAATCATTCACTTTACTGTATCGCATACTGTGTGTGGGTGAAGAATATTTACTTCGACATAATTTAAATGTGTATTGTGTGTTGCCGATACTGCGGGCATTCATGTACTAAATCTTCGATATAATCTTGTAAATCTTATGTGTTGCGAAATCAAAGTTTGCTACACTTGTTAATGATTATAGTTAGTTCTTCTAGTATTTATGATTTGAGAATTTAATGTATAGCTGTCAATTTGCTACACTACTAAGTTAAAGCTGTGATATTTGTTAATTATACTTAAAAATCTTCCAAGTATGGATGAGTGCAGAAAGTTCATATACTCTTGTTAATATTTGCCATTCACACATTAAAGTGATTAAAATCGTTAATCTCTCTTGTTAGTTTTCTCTCTCCTGTGGTTATCGTTATCTATTAACTAATTTTGCCTACTCGAACATCAGAGTACAAGGATTACGAACCTCCAATTGGGTTACAAGTTTGGACCGTTTGTCGTGAGCGAGGCAGAAGTGTTATCTTGGATCATCTCTGGCGCCCTTAAGCATATTTCCTGTGAACCTCCCCTACCTCCGACTGTTGTGAGTTGGCCGTGCAAAGTTCGTAAGACATAAAGCTTGTAACAAATTGTTCCTTAACAACTGATTCCAGTATTTGTTCGTACACTGGTAATATATTAATAGATCAAAATTCTTTGCATCTTTTTGTATTTTTAACTTTAGGCGTTGCACATACAGGTATTTTAATGATCTACGCGGCCAAAAGTCAATGGAACAAAATACAAAAATATTTAAAAAAAAACAATCACTTGTGTTAAAAGATTAGTGTGACTACAATAACTAGTTACCCTTCCTTTCTTCACGTGCAGGAGACAGCTTCACTGGTAGTTTGAATTTGATTATCTCATTTGGTATATGTTCTCGGCGTTTACGTACACATATAAATTTTAGTGAATATTTTTATTATTTCAAGTTTATTTCTAAAAAAAAGCAATAGATCCTGATAAAACAAATAATTATCCATTACTTCAAATATAATTTTTATTGTTTTTGTTATTTTCAAATATAGTTTTAGTGTACTTAAAGTCAGACGTAATATATAATATTTTGTTTACATATTAATCAAATGTAATGAAAAATTTGTTATACTTCCAAGTTATATCCTGTTATAATTTCTAATAAAAACCAAAACTTTAAAATTTTAAGTAGAAAATAATGAAAAAAATAGCCGCGGAATATCACGGACCTATTTCGGCACTTTAAATTTTTTTATGAAAAATTCAAAAAGTTATGGTTAAAGTTAAAATTAGTTTTAAGAATATTTTCTCGTTTTAAGTTCACAAAATACATCGGTGGTAAGAGCTGTGACTCGTAAATATTTCTTCGACTGCATGCAGAATCTAAATTTGCCTAATCTAGAAGAAAATCTTAATTTTTTTAAAGAGCAACTTTTGTCCCTTGAAGGATATACAGAAAACCAAAATGAATAGTTAAAACGCAGTTATTAACATTTTAAATTTCAAATTAAACCAAGGTTGTCCAAGGCCCATAACAAAGAAAATGTATTCTGCAAATACAACGCTTCATCGCTTGAAGAAACCTTTAATATTTTCGTGGTGAAGGAAACTCATCCTGACCGGCCACGTAAATCATTCTGTTAATTAAGTGAAAGATCTAAAAGAAGGAAAAATGAGAAGATTCGATCTATCTCAGATAAAGCAATAATTTTTAGTGCAGCACAGACTGAGTTGCAAAAAGCTAGAAATTGGGATGCTTCTAATACACTCAAAAAAATTTTCCGACACGTGCAACAAAACATAAAAAAACAGTTTCTAAATCAAAAAACGAAGAAACTTGCTCCCTTATTTCATGGCAATGTTCATACAAGCTAATTTTACTCTTCGAAAGTATGAAATAATTAGTGCCACTAGCAAGAAAAATTTCCCTTGTTATAACCTTGTCCAAAAATCAAAAAATAATGTTAACCCCCGATTTACAGTTTTTGATTGACCTAACAGTTATGCGCTTGTCAACCTTTCTAGAAGATGTCCTTATAACATTGAAAGAACAAAAACTTAGACGCGAATTTGTTTTAAAGTTGTTTTGTGTTTCTACGGTTTTTTTGTGGTAAAACAGATGAAAAGGTTGTACGAGAAAATCCAACACCTTCTTCTCCCCGATATTGCCGACTTATAAGATTTCGTTTCGTGAAAGAGAACACTGATATAACGGAAGAAGAAATTAATTATTTCACACTCTCTATTAAATCACTAAAGAATGAGTTTTTAGTAAAACATCTGTTCATAATGACAATGGTAAACGGAAAGATATGTAATGCTGCTACCAACACAAAATCTGCTAGTCAATGTTACATATGCTAAATTACTTCAAAGGCCTTTGACCGATTTAATTCAAAAACAGAAACTAATATTAAAGCTTTAGAGTTTGGGAATTCAGTTCTACAACCAGAATTTGTGTGTTTGAAAGCGTTCTTCACTAGGCTTACAAATTACCAGTAAAAAATATTCTTTTAAAATAACAGGCATTAATTATGACTTCATATACAGGTTAAAGGTCGTGCTGGAAACAATTTCTAGCGGACATATAATTAATTGAGAAAAATATGACAAAATTCTTTAGGCATGGTGCAATAATAATCAAAAATGCTTTGTTGCCTATTGGGCAGCTGTCATTTTATAACATAAAGTTAGTCAAAATGTATTTGTGTGTTTGTTAATAATTTAAATATAGGTAGATTAAACCTTATATCTTTTGTAATAGCGAAGGTTTCCACGGCCGGAGTCTATACTAAGATTAGAACGTCTTCCGGGTTTGGACCGTGTAACCGAAGTTGCTAACGTTTCGCCCACTTTCGTAAAGGGCTTCATCAGGGCGTGAGAGAAATCGAAAAACTCAAACAAGCAACCGAAATCTAACTAAACACTTCTCAAAAGTTAAGTAATCAACTTGTGAACCAAGCCAGATTCTAAACTCAGAAAAGGTAAGAAAGAAAACGATAAACTTAAAAAAGCAAACGAAAATATATTTTGCTTTATTCAATAAAATTGATTAGAATTGATATAAATCAGAAAATAATTTTGGCCGCGCAGATCGATCAAATTGCTTCTAACAATTAGGAAACTTTCCACGTATTAAAGATTTGTTTATTAGGTCTACCATTGCATTACCAATTTCTAGCAAAGCATCTGTAATAACTTGTTTTGTAATGTGATCCGTTCCTTCTTTTCGCTTGATATTACTTAAGATTTCAGATCTGATAAATTAACTTGCTTAAATTTGAAATTAAGGATTGGTTTAAATATTGGAGCCTATTTGAAGTTTGCTGGGGGCTGGTTTATACTATTATTTATGTGCCTTATGCTGCTTACAAAATATTTATTTGATATTTCCTCTTAGTTACTAATTTTTACTTTGTCAAATACTTTTTAGCTCATTCTTTTGTACATTGATTAAATGTTTAATAATTTTTCACATATTTTGAGGTTGTCCGCTATTTTGCTTTATTTTATTTACGTAATATTTATTTTTGCTTATCTTAAGTTTGTTACTAAAATTATTTCTTGTGTTTTTATAAAGCATCCAGTAATCTTAATTTCCCGTTAATTTAGAAATTTTATAAAATCTGTCCCTTTCGTTTTGAAGATTACGTAAGTCCATTGTAAACCAGGTGTTCCTTGTTCGTGTTTTTATAGTTTTCTTTAGGTCATTTACTGCATAACAAAGCTTTTCAACTATGTCATTTGCTATTTGATCCATCTTCCGATTTCCCATATTCCAATTGTGATGGCTCAGTAGATTCAGTAGGTTTTGTTGTGAATATTTTTTATAGCAATTTATTGTTTTTATTTTGTAATGTACCTAAATTTATTTCTATTATATTACGATCAGTTATTTTTGGTTCATTTAATTCAACAGATCTTAATTCATCTACGTTTGTAATTACTAGGTCAACTATTGTACGGCTATTTTCTGTTATACGCGTAAATTTGTCAACAATGTGTTTCATCCCTAGGTTTCTAATAACTTGTATTAATTTTGACCCATAAAAACTTTGCTTGGATACATCCATATTAAAATCCCTTATAATTATATGTCGACTGTTATCCGGAATTGTATCTTCACACCACTTTTTAAAATGTTCTATAAAAATAGCATCACTTGCACTTGGTGAGTGATACAGCACTGTATAGTATCCTGTTTAGAATCCTCCTATTATTTTGATACATATTAACCAATAGTTATTGTCTAATGCGAAATTAGAGATTACAGTAAATCGAATTTTATTACTAATAACTATTACAACCCCTCCAGTTCTTCTCGTTTGTAAATTATACCCATTTAATACATATTCTGAAAAACTAATTTCACAGTCTTCTATGTCTTCAGTGACACGAGTTTCACTTAATAATAACAAATTTGGTTTCCTATCTTGAATTAAGATTTCTAATTCTTTGAAATGTTTTAGCATGCTTTGTGCATTCAAATATAATTCGTTTAAATACCGCACATTCTTGACTGCAGACAGGATAGTTAATGTCCAATTTCATTTTTAATTTTTTGGCTGTTTAAATACAATTATTACAATTCGAACATTTGTGCTTTTCTTTTCCATCAACAGTACATTCTTGCAACCCATGTAAGCTAGCACATTTTAGACAAGCTTTTTGTGCTTTACACTCCGAGGCTTTATGGTTAAATCCATTACATTGATAGCATCTTCTGATTTCAATAGCATCTAGACCATGCATCTATCCCAACCTACGTTTATCTTTCCTTTTTTTATTATAGCCCAATACGTGAATACATTTACTTCTGCATAAGCTATGTAATTTTTCCGATTTCTACTTTTTTTTGTGTGTACAATCTTTAAAGACGATGTCTTTGAATTTAGATGAGT
Organism: Aquatica leii; assembly: GCA_035610365.1. Lineage (NCBI taxonomy): Eukaryota > Metazoa > Arthropoda > Insecta > Coleoptera > Lampyridae > Aquatica > Aquatica leii. The sequence goes on along the minus strand of CM069434.1, from coordinate 17,951,396 downwards.
GTTCTGCATTTTGAATTTTTTCTCGATTATTTCCGGTAACAAATTTTTAGACAATCCAACTATTTTTATTCTTGGCAACTTTTTCCTTGGTAATTGTATTTTGTAGGATTCTCCCAATTTGGTTTACGCTTTCTTTTTGAATTTACATACATCATCCTTATTTTTACATTCTATAAGTATACCACCATTACTTACCGGTCGTATTCCGGTTATATTCATATCCGTAGGGTTAATACATTTCTTAATGTTATTTTTGGTATTCACACTTTTCTGTTCTACGTTTTTAGGTTTTATTATTAAAGCTGGTTCATGTTTTTTGACGTTCAAACCCTGCTACTCTCACGTTTTTTGCATTTAATTTTCTTTGTTTTGTATACGAACCCCTGTTACGTCAAAATGCTCTCCATCTCTCCATTGATCACATATTTTGGCATTATCTAATGCTATTTGCAAGTACCAAACCTCAGTCACGTAAGTAATTAACGATAACAAAACTAGATAGAGCCACTTCATAAGTGCGTTTAAAAAGGTTGTTGCCATAGATCTACATCGTCCAGAATGCTATTGTAGTTTCGTGTCCCGAGTTAAGAGAGGTTTTGAACAGTGTTAATTTGGTTTCAGACCGAGATCTCTAAAATTAATAATCCACGTCAATAATTCATTGTCAGAACAGTTACCTTACTTAACTCACCGGCAGCTTCAGTTTGACATTACAATTAATTTCCAACACCTCGTATAGTATTAATAACGTTATTAAATTCCAACGTGTTTCAATTGAGTGAAGTCAACCACGCCGTAAATCGGTAATTAAAACCTAAGTCAATTGATAACAGCTCACGTACATCCATCTACAAGCTTTAATTATTTACACAGTAGTCATCAACCTTTATTTACGCTATAAAAACATACCTGAATAATTTCCCAATACTTCTAACTTGTAATTTTCGTATTTATCCAGTGTATAGATTAATCAAATTAGCTTTTAGCACCATTTTTACCAAGAATTTTAGTCACGCAATTTGCACCTGATTCAGCTTTTATTTAGAAAAATTTGTTACGGTAAGAATTATGGGTAACTAAATTTAAATGGAGCGATGGCCGCAGCAGCTCGGTTCTTGTAGGCAAAATGGGGTGGGTTAGAAATTTTGAGGGGAATATTTAAATCAAAGATGTCGTGGTAGATAAAATTAGTCAAATAGTGATTAGAGATTGTTAGAAACGGGCGCCACACAATTTGTTTAGTTACGGTCCTGTTAAGCAAATTGTAAAAGTTTAACAGGGCTCTAGTAGTAGCGAAGGGTTGCTGAAAGAAAAAAAAACGGGGAAGGTTAAGCAATAAATAGCAATCAGTAAATTTGATGTAAATATAATGAATTTAGAATAAATAACAATTTACAAAATGATCAATAAAATATTCAATTTTGAATTATGCAAACAAAATATTCGTGAAGTTGAGTAAAACAATCGATAATGGATTTCAAATATTACAAAAATACGGGATCTAAATTACCTTGTGTTAAAACAAAAGTAGTAAAACTAATTTAATTACGTTAGGTTCGCAAAACAAACAACAACAAAAAATTTAATTTGGGGCAGCGATCGTTATTCGACAAGACAGTAATTTCAAATTTGAAATACAAAAATATCTTACCTTATTACTTCGCTGATGGAACTCCGTGCACGGTATTTCTAGTCGAAGTTTCCTTAAATAAAATATTTAAAACAAACAATTGGCCGTCGGCAAATAACAGCCGAGAATTAGAGTTAGGTTCAAGTTTGCTATCTCGTAGATCAGGAGATGCGCGACCAAATTTATGTAGGTTAATAGGTCAGTTACAATTACGTTATAAGTCAACAAAAAAAAATCAAGGTAAATCAGATAACAACTTCTTATAGAAACAAAGAGAAATTAAATTAAGTAAATCAAGTCAAAGTTTAAATAACAAAAGTGAATTTTAAATAGCAAAAAAAATTGTAAAATTTTAAAGTATAAGGAAAACTTCTTGAATTTCTAAAGTTGATTAAGCAAGTAGGATTTTGATTAAAAGTTCAATGTAGAAAATCAAATCTTTGAAATTTGCACAAATATGAATTAATTCACAATAAAACGAAAGTTAACGGTTGGTTTTTTTTTCACTTAGCGTCAGTTGGTGCAATCGAAGTTGACTTCTCAGCGTAGCGTTAGTAGAGTTTACAGATGAACGGAGTATTTTGGTAGTTGAAGGAACTTTCACACGTGGAGTAAACAATCCGTTGGAGAAAACGTTCATATAAATTAGAACAATTTCGTCGGAAGAAAAACCGCTATAAAGAGGAAGGGAGAGAAGCGAAGTTAGATTAACTAAATAAAACAAAAACTAAGTACTTTACCTGGGTATAATAATCCAGCGTTAAGAAAACTAAGTACACTTTTAAAATTTAAAGTAACTTATAGCCGTAAATATACGATTTTTAGTAATTTTAGGAAAGAAACAGGTTCCGTAGATATACTAAAAGTTAGGAAGATTTCAACGTAATATCCGGTAAAATCACCGTGTTTAAGTAAACGTTAGTACTTCCAAGGTACAGTAAATTTTTGAAGTGATCTCAACAAGAGTTTGTCAGGAACTGATTAAAGAAGGAAACGAAAGAATCTAGATCATAATGACCTCACAAGAAAACAAAATAAATTTGTCAGCAAACTCGAGAAGCAGCATTTAATCACGTATTAAGCGAAGATAATACGCTCTTAATGAATCATAAATTACAAATTATCATCTTTAAAATGTAACATAATAAAGCGTGAGATTAGTAACAACAGCAAATTCCCACACGTCTAACTAAAATAAATGAAACAGTACCGGATTTAGGAAAATTTGCTCAGGGCGTAACAAATTGTTTTGTTTTGTTTTATAATAGATTCGACTCGCAAGCTGCGTTTGCTTAACCACAATTCAACTTGATTTGTACGCCGCATTCGACTATGCACTATGCAGAAATTAACGTATTTATTCTAAAGAATAAGTTATAAGTTATACAGCGGCGAAAATAAAACTACCCTAACTGTACAGTTTATTGTAACCAATACATTCTAGTTTATAGAATAAATGTATATTAATTGTTTTTGAATTAATAACGTTTTAAATCCAACGCCTGACAACCTGATCCACTGGAGACCAGTTACAACTTGCCGCCCGAGCAGGGACAACTGAACCTAGACCTAAAAGTAAGCGTTATTAATTTTGTATTAGATATTTTGGTTGGTGTTTGAGATACTTTGGCTAAAAATTTGCAATGTCTGATCTAGTTGAAGCAACTCCTAATGGTCAAGTGCGCCAAAATGTCTTATGAAACGTATACTTTATACTATTTTTTCTATTTGGGAAATTTAAATTACATATTTACTTTTACTTGATTAATCAGGGAAAATTATATTTTTTAATAATAAGTTGGCAACATTTCAAATTTGACATGTTGGATAGTTGGATTGCTGTATTTTAATTGTCAAATATCAGTATTGCCAATCTAACAAAGCCACAGTTCGGTAGCAAGTGTCACTATAGACAACTCAAACAATTTCTTTAAAGTACTTAGAGTACCAAAATAGAAAAAAAATGTAACTAATTTGTCACACTAGCCTCGTTAGTCAATAGCGTTGAGTAACCATGGAAGCAAATTAGTAGACGTCATTTTGACAAATTAAATTAATAAATGTTACATTTATGATTTTTATTTTTATGAATGAGAATGTTTGTAGAAAACGTATAATACACAACTAGAGTTGTAGAATCTTATTAGATGCTCATATAATTACTACGCTCGCCGCTACGCGCATATAATAAGCTGCTTACAACTCTCATTCAAAAAAATTAAAAAAATTAATTAATAAGTTCTTAAATATTTTCTTTATTTTACGTTTGTTTCATTAGTTCAACGTATAAAATTTTACTTTTGTTATTGCTTATTATGTAACGTAATCAAGTTATTTGTTACTTTTATATATCATAAATATTTAAAAAAAGTTTTTAGAATTTATATCGTCGTAGTTGTACAGAAAAATATAGTTTTTTTTCTTTTTAATTCTAATAGTATTTAGTAGAATAGATGTAAATTGCATACAAAAGTTTGCATTTATTTTAATATAATTTAATAATTTGTAGTTTTATCTGTATTTTTTTTTCAAATAAAACAGTTAAACTAGTTAGAACGCAAAAATTTGCAGAGCTGCTATAACTTGAGTTTTATTAATTTTTGTAAAAATAATATCTTATTTTTTAATGTAGTTAAATTTACACTACAAAAATATTTTTTTTAAATATTTTAGTTCTTTTCGTGATTACTATTTATTACTTTAACTTAAAAAAAATTATAACGCATTTGTGGTACTGGTTTTTAACTATAATTGATGTTTCTTGGCATTATGTTTTAAGACTCTTGTTACTTACATGCATTTGCACAGTAATTTTTTTACAACTTTAAAACTTTGTTTAAAAAATAGAATAGCTCTAAAGTAAATTGTAATACCTTATTTTATTTGAAATAAGTCAAATACGTCACTAGTAATTAAGACATACTTAAAAATAACTTCAACACATCCGCATGTACTTTAGTTACCTTTACTAGTACTAAAACTTTTTTGTTTTACTTTATTAGAAAACGCCACTACGTGATTATTTGTGCAACGTGATTGTTAATAGGCGCCAACCAGTTTGTGAATTGCATATCAATGGTGTATTTTAAGTATTTGTACATAAAAGTTTTTCAATCAGTTTTTATGTCAGTTTATTTTATCATCAGATATGTATTTTTTACCAAAACCGACTTTGATTTTTAATTATTACAAAAATTTCTTGCTAGATTTCAGTTTTAAAATGAGTTGTGTTCTGTTTCAAAAGATTTTGTCGGTTAGTTATCCTGAAGTTACATATTTCAAAATCAACCGTTAACTATATGAAAATAACTATAACAATATAATCAAACTTGAAACATTTAAATTAAAAAGTATTGAAAAAGATTACTACAAAAAACATTAAAAAAATTTATAAACTTTTAGAATTTATTATGAATTAAGTTTAATATTTAAAGCTTGTTTAAAGACAATTTAAACAAATTCTTAGATTAATAATAGAACTGTTTTAGGTTCGAACAAAAGTACTATATTAGATAAATAAATAAGAGTAACAAACAGAAATAAATTTAGGAAAAAGAAGTAATTGTTAATATTAACAAATTTGTTAAGACTTGTAAATTATAATTGTTGCAGTTTCTAAAAACTTTAGAATTTTCCTGAAAAATGTAAATAGTATTGTAATTTGGATTAAATCGTTGATTAAAATTCAAAAGATAACTAAAATTTTTATGCAAAAAAATGTTTAGACACTTTTGTTTGTTCTTCATAGAACGCGTTACAGTAGCCACATTTTAATTTATAAACATCAGATTTAGTTTTTTGGTATTAACTTATAAACATTTAAAATTGTTTTAAAAAAAATAATTTTATTTAATGTTAAAATGATTTTAATTTTGTAATTGATATAAAAAAGGACCTATATATCAAGATAAAATCATTTGGATTTTAAGTTTATTAAAGCAAGGTGTCACATAAAAGATTTCTAATTTTAATAGAAAAGATTATTTCAAGTTTTTCCATTAATATTTAAACTATCTTGTTGGAGTCGTGATCAACTCAGGAAATTTTAAGAATTCGTCTGTATAGCCACATCTCAAATGCTTCAAGTTTTTTTGAGGACGTTTCCATCAAGGTCTAGGATTCGGTACCATATAGAAGCAGAGACCAGATATAACCCTTAAGTAGTCTTAGTTTGATGTGTAAACTAAGGTCTCTGCTTGTAAATAGATTTTCTATTTTAGTGAAAGTGGTATGGAAAGTGATACAGAGGCATCTATTTAAATAAGCAAATATCATAACATCAATTATCAAACTGATAAACATCGTCATAATTTTTATTTCACTGATATTGAACAGCCAATATTTAATATCAGATATTTTATTAGAATGTTTGTAAATTTTTTTAGGCAAGCAGCATAAAAGCGTTTACAAAATGTTTATTCAGTGTACTTGATAGAAAAGTGACACATTGTTAAATCAAAGATCGTGAAGAAAAGTGGGACTTTTCTTGTTAGCAATGGTTTTTTTCTACTATTTTTTTAATTAATTTTATTATTAGCTTAAATTGTAAATAAACATTTTGTGAAATTATAAAATATTACACTAGATGAAGAAGAAACTGACCGCAAAATAGACACTGGCAAATTAGAATTTATTACTTCTTTTAGATAATGAACTTGGCTTAGCTTCTGATACCAATCGTAAAATTTTTTCATTGTATTGTTTTTGATTGACTCATTTTTGATGAACTTTTTTTTTGACATTTGCTTATATGTTTTGATACTCTCATAACAGCTTTATTGTCGTCAAATACACGACAAAACAGCATGCTCTACACGTTAGGAAAATAAATTTACATGTTTGTGTAAATGTGATCAAACGCTTACACTCACTGGAAAACTATCATTTTTTTAAGCTTATATATAAACATACAATTTTTTGTTTTACAAATATAATTATTGCTTTCCTATAAGGAAAGTATAGCAATCGCAATTTTAATTTTACGTTTCAAGGTCTCCTAAATTAGAAAAATGTATTTTTGACAAAATATTTTGGGTGTCTGTGTGTGTGTGTAACGATAACTCTTGAACCACAAGTCTTAGTAACGTAAAATTTGGTATAGAGCTTTTTTATATTCTCTCGGTTCTACCAGAAGTGGGTGTATCCGTCATTTTGAACAGTTTTTCTTATATAATTTTGTAAGTATGTAAATTATTCCAATTACTTTTACAGTTTTTTATAGAGATGATTCTTCCTAACAATTTATTTAAATAAAACAAATTTCTAATATTAACAGTTTATTAGATATTTTATTTCCAATGTAAAGTGAATTCCATTAATGATATTGATGATCAACAAGTTAATATAAATGGATATCATAACCATTGTTGCGACAGGCAGTTGTTTCACCATTCTTTTAATCCCAACTTCGACGAACATTGAACAAATATGGATAAAAATAATTCTAGATCATGAGAAACTAGCCGTGGGGTGTGTATATAGACTTCCTAGATATAATTCTAGTCAGTTTGTAGATGAACTTAAAGAAACTGTTCAAGAAATAATATTTAAACACAACTTATTGTTGTGCTTGGGAGATTTTAACTAGAAATTTACTCACTTGTAATAACTCTACTGAAGAATACTTTAATACCTTTCTTCAAAACATTGGGTTATATCAAATAGTTAGCACTCCTACCCGAGTTACCCCAACGAGTAGCAGACTACTTGATCTTATTATTACTAATGAGCTATCTATTATCACTACCTGCGATGTAATACCCGTTAGTGACATAGTAGTCTATAATTTAATTCTTGCCGTTTTAAACTTAAGACATCAAGAGTTATTGCATTCATCTACTACTTACCGCGAGTACAAAAACTGTAACTATAAAAATCGGTTAAGGATCTGCGCACTCTTCCGGGACAAGTAATAAAGCAATTTTTCTAAATAATTTAGTTGATAATATATTCAATATTCACATTCCGCTTAAAACAACAGTTTTTAAGAAAAAACCTTCACAATGGCTATCCGATAACACTAGGTTTCTGATGAAAATCAGAAATAAGGCTTTAATCAAAAGTCGTCAGTCGAGAAACCCAAATGACTGGAATAATAGTTCCTTATATGACACATTTGATCAATACGCTCATATTAGAGTGTGCAGTTCCCAACATATGAAAAGTTGCGGTTGCTAGACCTCTAAAACACTTGGAAATCTGAGACCTATAAGTATATTACTTATGTTGTCTAAAGTATTTAAAAAATGTCTAGAAAATCAAATTAGAAAATTTCTGAATGATCATCACATACTACCTAAAATGCAGTCTGGGTTTCGACGGAATCATAGCTGTTGTACAGCATTGCTTAATGTCACAGATGACATTCTATGTGCTTTTGACAAAGGTATTATCTCAGTATTAGTGTTAATCAACTACAGTAAAGCATTCGACTCAATCAATCATGAATCGCTTTTGTCCATACTTCATCACGTTGGTTTTGGAATAGAAACTGTTTAACTAATCAATAGTTTCCTCAGTAACAGGTATCAAATGGTTAAATTCGGAAATAGTACGGTTTCAGATTTGCTACCTATAAAATCAGTAGTTCCGCAGGGGTCAATTTTAGGTCCACTTTTATATGCTTTGTACACCGGTCAATTATTTAAAGTTCTTAAAACATGTGACTATCACTTTTATACTGAGGATACACGGTTCTATCTTTCTCCCATGAAGAAATAGAGCAACCATTTAATAAAATTAACGATGACCTTAATGGTAATGCCAACTGTTTCCAGTTTAAACTACATATTGATGATGTGAATATTCCGATAACTCGAGTAGCTACAAATTTAGGCCTTGATATAGATGACGAATTGAGAGCATACTACTAACTGCATACGTAGGGCATATGGCAACCTATAAATGTTATATCCACATAGAAGTTATCTGTCTGAACAACAAGAAAACTTGTTAGTGTTATCGAACTTTAGTTTTTCTAATACGATTTACGAGCCTTGTTTCGATGCTGTTAGTATACGCCGTATACAAACAGTATTTTTGGTTTTAGACGTCATGGGCATGAATCTAGCAAACTAAATGAATTGCGGTGGTTAAATATGACAGAAAACTACACTCATTACGTATGTTTTACGCTGTAATTACTACAGGGTATCCGTTATACCTTAATGATAAAATTCGTTATCAGACCGACGTACATAATATAAATATTCGTGGTAAGGGGTTACTGTCGATGACACCCTTTATATTTAAATCTAAAAAAATGTATCTTAGATCATTTTCATATAATATAGTAACGGTATATAATGCCCTTTCTCCCGAATTGAAATCATGTTCACTACGAAGTTTTAAAATCAAAACGCAATTGTCTATGCTGTGATTCTTATTTTACCTAATTTAAATTATGTGTGTACCTTACTTAATTAAGTATATATGTGCTACATGCTGTAAATATAAATTACATTGTGATAATTCTTCCATACAGCAATGAAAATTTTAGAGTTAAGTGGAAGAGCGGGAAAGAATCGTAGTATTCTTGATCGAACTTTGCCTTTGGGTCTAGTGCAGTAAATAAAATATCGTTTTACAATATTTTATATCTTTCATTTGTCGTTATTATTACTTTAATAAAGCAAAATTTATTATTATTATATATATAATCTAGGTTCGAATCTTGCCTGCGACAATTTTTTTTTGGAAAATAATTCCATATCTTGAAGGGAAAGCCAGATATGTTAAAAATAACAACTTTATTCTATATTCTTTTGACTTGGTTATACACAAAGGGCTGCATCTTCTTTTTAATAATAACAGTTTTGTACGTATGTAAATTATTCGAATTATTTTTACAGTTTCTTATAGAGATAATGCTGCCTAACAATTTATTCAAATAAAAATTATGTTAACATAAACAGTTTATTTGATATTTTATTTATAATTTAAAATAAATTCACAAATATAATATAAGTTCGAATCCTGTTTGCGACAATTTTTTTGTGAAAAAAATTCAATATCTTGGAGAAAAAGCAAGATACGTTAAAAAACAACGCTTAGTCACTTATACTAGATATTCTTACTTGGGTTAGAATGTCGTACGTAATTGGACGAAAGGCAGTCCAAATTCTTTCTTTACACGGCGGATTTGGTTGTCAATTAAAACGCATTAGCGTTTTGGATGACGACATTTAGCGTTCCTGACACCTCAGTACATCGGATTCCTTTCTGTCGCGAATTGGATGACATTCGTGGTGGCTTGATAGCCACGATCAACCCCTTTCCCGAATCCTCTCAGGCCATCTTTTGACTGGTGCTTGATGTAAATGTATGTAGACTTTTTGCAAAGAGAGTCCAGAACTTTTATTAGAAGTAGTTTTTTTAGTTTTTACTAACTGCAGATTCTTTTGTTTATTGACTTGGTATTAACCTAGAAGCAAGAATGCGTCGTAAGGCTGGTATCTCGCGGAACCACGTGCTCACATAACTCACACAAATACTGAGCCCATCCTACCGGTCTTGTATGATTATCTTATCTACTCGCAGCATTTCTTTACTTAACCTATCCCTCTTGTGGCGAACTAGCACTAAGCAAGTTTGGATGGTATCTTGGGTCTACATAAAAGAAAAAAAAATAAAAGAAAATATGTTCATAAGAATGTGATACGCTATAGGATTGAAAGAGGTTCTGAAAAATAGTTAACAATGTGTGGAAATTGAATTATAAAGCTTGAAAACTATGTATTATTTAACAACGGGGATGTAGATATGATGTTCAATTCTATCACAATTTAATGCAATGCAAAAATTGCAGGGGCATAGCTATTTAGTATTGTACTAGTTCCAACAAATAAACTTAATTACGAAATGGACAACATCAATGGGTAGATGAGTGGTAGACCAAGTCAAATTATGCATTGACTTTTGTTACACTAGTTTACTCGTAACAAAGAATAAAGGTGACGGCTAAGACAGTTGTTCTCGTACATGGAGTCGCAGGCTCCGTGATGATTGATTAGAAACTAAATCTAAAAAGACGCCAAAACGACGCCAAAACGACGAAAGAATAAATTAAGAAGATATCGTTTAAATCTACCTGCAGCTGAAAAAGAACAAATAGCACAATAGTAGCTACAGAGTACGAAGAAGGTATATAAGTATAATTATATAAGTTTTCCAAACATTAGTACATGGGTTGATATCACAAGCCAACTATAATTTACGCCCTCGACTGGGCAACACATCGTACAGCAAAATGACCTAGTCGGTTTAGCTTTTACACTTAGAAAGGGAGTGACTTTACATTCTTGAATTAAATTATAACAATACAAAAATCGAAGATCTAAAGAATTAAAGCGCACCAAATGACACAACAAAAATTAACATTAGTTGTGATTACAACCTAGTATGTACGTATGGTCGACTGACCACTAAACTATTAAGAAGTAAAGTACAAAATGTAACACTTACTATGTGTTATCCAGTAGGGGAGTAGCTAATTCCGTGCCAGTATTACTTAAAACTCTATTAACATCTAACACAAAAGACATCGGTCATACGACGTTATGACAAGTAAATCCTGTTTTTAATTCTACGATCATTGAAATAAGCGAATGCGCTGAGCTTCCATCTAATTGACTTTGCAACTTGGGAAATTATTTCTTCCAAAAAGATTGTATGCAACCCCTTGAACTTCAGCAACGTGACTTCATGGAAATTTTTCAATTGTAATAGATGTTTATCAGTTTCACAGATAAGGGACACAGGTGGTGGTGTGGAGACCCGCTAAAGAATCAATTTAAACCCTCAATACAAAGAAAATCTAACGACTTACCCGGAATAATAATAAACTTAATAATAAAAATTTTGTTGGGCGTAAACACCGCTAAAAGGAGTGTTGCACAAAACGCTACCGGAAGAAAAATGAATTTGCGCTTTTAAAATTTGACAGTCAACCACGAAAAGTGGGCGTATCAAGGATAAAGCTTACACTGGAAAATTTTTAACATACCAAATTTTTAACATAAGAATTTTTCCCCAGCAACATAAAGCTAAAATCAAGAATAGAAATTTAGGTATACGCTAAGGACAGAACGCTGGAATCTAAAACCAACGCAAACACAATAAAACCCAACCCAAGAAGAAACGTAAATGAAAGAGGTTTTTTCAATTTGCTAAGTATTACCAATCCAATGTATTCAAAAGTCGCATGCAGCGGAATGATATTCCAAAGAATCAAAAACTTCAACTAACAAAAATGAAGCATCAGAAAAAGGTGCTCGTTGCAAGCAAGTAAACAACCCGGTCTTATAGACCTTACTGCCGGACAATACCAAGCAAACCGAGAGAAAAAGAAGAAGTATAGGAAAGAAAGAAGTATAGACCACGGTCAAGGATAACGCCCTAAAATCCCGTAAAACCCCAACCCAGAGATACAAATCCAACCCTACATATAAGTCCCCAAAATTCAAGAAGTAAAAAGAAAAACGAAGTATCTAACAGATTTTGAATTGTGATATGCGGATTTAGAACAAGAAAAATAAAAAAAAGAACTAAGACAGGTGTGCTCAAAAAGTCGTTAACAAACGAAAGGATTCTGATTAAAAGTCGACAAAAGTTAGAATACCTAAAAGGCAGAGAAAAAGAATCACTAAACACAGTCACAACAACAAAGTCACCAAAAAGCTAAACACTAAATGAGTGAGTGCCAATCCAAGAAAACTGCAAACCGCGTGACCCAAAACAAAACCAAAAGAAAGAAAAAAAATAAGAGTCGATAAAAAAGAACAGGAAGCTTTATTTGCCAATCGAACATTGTGAGTCAGTGCTCGTCATGTTGGAATGTCACATTGGAACTTAAATCCGAATAACGGATTAGAATATTTAAGGGCAAAAAAACCCAAAGAAGAGAAATAGAAAGAGAAATTTATGATTTTGTCCATAACAATATTGAATAACATCGGGTTTGATCGAATTCCATTATTTACAGATATTTTGCTGGTAAGCTTCTCATTCAGTCGTATTTGCATGCTGTTTTTGAAGTAGATGTTTTCGGTGGTCTTGACTAAATTTGCTCATGAAGATTATTGAAAGTAGCTCTAGAAAATGGCTTATCAAATTATGAGGTATATTTGGTTGTCGAAATTAAGTAATCTTTAAGGACTTTTTGAACGCACGGTGTTGAATTGTAAAGGACTATAGCAATTTCTAGCATTGGAATTAGTAATATTTAAAGAAAACGTTTTGTTGAGTATAACCTCCACACTTTGATTTATACTAAACAGTAAAATTTGTAACAATTTGAAAGTGTATTTAATATTTTTAATTGATTTTGCAAATTTTAAACGAGAAACGAAGTTTTAATTTTATCACGCGATAAAAGATTGTTAACGTTGATAATGCCCGAATTTAGAAAAAAGTTGCTATTGCTCGATTTCAAAATCATCATGAAGCAACGCCAATAACATTTTTTCAAATAGTACAAAGCAATCCATGATATTTTCATAGTTGATACGTAACGTATTCATACTGGTTTAGGTACACCATTACTTGTTTATCGCGAAGTGTATCGTTCGGGTTAAATTAATAACAACTGTACCGTTAATATAAATGTAATTAAGTAATTAGACAATTTGTAAATATGTGCGGTTTTTTTGTGTTAATATGCAGTTTCAAGCCGAAAGTTGCAGCAGACTAGAAATGACCACAGCCGCAGGATGCATCGTAAGGTAAAGTTAATGTTGCAAATAATCCTTTATTCTAATCAATGATTCTAATATTTCTGTTCTATTTAAATAATAATAGATAGTAATTTAGGTGTAGTTAGACAAAGCGTTTCGATTTGTAAGGTTGTTGTATAACGCTGACGTGTTTGTTATCTTTTCTAGCCAAAGCCAACTAAACATTTCCGAATCATTCTCGCTTGGTATTACGTCACGTTTCTTTATTAAATTTACAAAACCTCAGTAAAGTAGTGTGTCCATATACTTCTTAGTGTCATAGTTATTTAACTATCGTCAAAAACTTAAAAAAAAGAATTTTGAAACTTTTAGGTGTTGCTGTGATCTTGAATTTAATGGAATTAATGCTTTTTACGTTTGCATTTTAACTATGTAACTATTTATTATCATTATTATACATTGTAAGTTTCAAACTGCTAAATTTGACATACGCGCAAGAATTTTTAAAATGGTAAAATAATTTTTTAAAAATAGCAGCAATAAATAAATATCATGTAGGAGGAATTAAGAGGAAATCTGAAATTTGTAGATGCTTTTATTCTTCTTTGTTTCTTTGTATTAGAGCTATAATTTCTATTTTTGTTTAAGTTCCCATTGGTTAAATTTTTTTGAAGTTTTTTGAACCCATAATTTTGTTGTGACTATCCACTTGTTTGTGAAGCGTTGTTTTGAATTTTTTTTTATTTTGTAATTAATTTAATTGATGAGTGAAACATTTACTTTTTCATCAATAAATAAAAATAAAAGAAACTAATTAGCAAAGAAGTTTCACTTTTTGCCTGAGCTTATGTGGGCGAGGCTCACTCGTTTAATAGTTTTTTTCAAATAAATTTTCTTACAGAATTTTACGTTTCAAGATTTCCTGAATCCGAGAAATGTGTGTGTAACGATGTACTTACGATAACTCTCGAACGAAAAGTCTTAATATGAAGCTGGCTTTTTATATTCTCTCGGTTCTATCAAAAGATGGGTCTAATAAAAAAAACAGAAGTTGGTGTATCCACCATTTTTAACATTTTTCTTATATAATTTTGTACGTATGTAACTTATTCGAATTATTTTTACAGTTTCTTATAGAGATAATCTTTCCTAACAATTTTCTCAAATAAAAGAATTTTCTAACATTAACAGTTTATGAGAGATTTGATTTATAATTTAAAATGTATTCCATATATAATCTAGATTCGAATCCTGTCTGCAACGATTTTTTTAAAATCCGTTTTTAAAGTGAAAGCAAGCTACGTTAAAAACAACAATTTTTTTCTATATTCTTTTGACTTTGATATTTTTCTTTAATTTAAAAATAAAAAATATGTAAAAATTTCTTATAGGAAAGTCGTGTGGTAACTATATCAGTTATTTTTGACTTGTTCATACACGGAGTGCTGCATCTTCCTCACATTATGTTTGGATATACTTACGATAACTCTCGAACCAAAAGTCCTGGTAACTTGAAATTTTTGTATGGAGCTGAATTTTCATATTCTCTCGGTTATATTAAAAGATAAGTCTGATTAAAAAACCAGAATGGGGTTTATCCGCCATTTTAACAGTTTTTTTATATAATTTTGTACGTGTGTAAATTATTCAAATTATTTTTGCAGTTTCTTATAGAGATAATTCTTCCCAACAATTAATTCAAATTTAAAAAAGTTTAGACATTAACAGTTTATTAGATATTTTATTTATAATTTAAAACGAATACACAAATGTAATCTAGGTTCGAATCTTGCCTGCGACGATTTTTTTTAGTTTCATATCTTGTTCCATTATCGCAGGTACAACATTTTCACGCGTATAAAATTTCTTACAAAATTATTTAAAAATATTTATAATGAAATTATTCTTTGAAAGACTACATATAAGAATTTTTAGTTAGTTTAACAAAATTATTTTAAAACATTTAAATAATCAAAAAAGAAGGTTTAAAGTGCTATCGCGGATGCAACAAATATTTTGTAATTCGTTATACTAATCAATTAAACAAGTAAAAATTTATATAGAAAACACAAATAAACAATGAATTATAAACTTTTTTGTTAATCGCGCAACCCGTCTAATTTAAGTGAACATAAACATTAATTAAAACTTATAAAAGAACAAATTCTGAAATCAAACAATGTTTATAACTAATCAGCACCCTTCTTGATAATTTAAGTGATTTAGTTCTTTTGAAATACGTCAATATTCGTGAAAAATTCTAGGAATATTTTATTTCCATCAATCTTTTTGTTTGGCGTTTCCAACTTCGCAATAATTTTATCAAATTGCACGTCTGCTATGTCATTTGAGATTTCAGTGAAGCGTTTGCCATCATTTGTCATCAAAAATTGTACTCTAACTTCTCCATCTTTATCCAATCGCTCTGACACACCCCTACATAATTTTGTTGCCGAACTTGCAGAGTAGTTGTACTAGCACGTACAAATCAACGCAAATGTCTTTTGGAAAAATAATGGCACAAACCGTACCATTCACAGAGCATGTTGCTGCTGGTAATTTAGAGAGTTGAAGAGACGTTGCAGTTTCGTCATTTAAAAAGTCATCGTCTAAATCATTGTAAACATCAGAAACGCGCAATTGCTTTTTAGGTGCTACGAAAGATTTACTTTGACCCGATACTGAAAGCGTAGATACATCAGGACACAGAATTTCTTTTCTTCTTTTTGTTTCAGTGGTGGTTTTTGGAGATTTCAAAACTAATGTGCATTTGAGATGAGACTTTAAAGCTCGCGCCACGCAAATGATATCGCCGTCTTCACACTGCAAGAAATGTTTTAATTGAATGCTTGGTATGTTTCTCAGCCCTTACCATTTGTAATACAACATGACCAACTTTTCTTTAACTTTTTATTATGTTTCGTATATAAAGAAAATATTTTTAGAGAGACTACGAGCCAAATCATAAAATTCTTAGGCACTATTAACGATGGCTTCCGGGACTTGACAACATTCCACACTGATCATTAAGCGGCGAAATTATCGCTGAAAGTATACAAAATTCTAATGTTGTTAGTCGTCGATTTGATGCACACAAATATTTTCTGGAAGAAGAGATGTACAGTATACTGTTACGTAAACTTCTCAAAATAAGGACGTAACAAACCCAGGTTCAAACTTTATAAGAAACTCGAAGTTTTTAAGAACTAATATATAATTTCAAAATGAAACGTACACAGAGACGTTGTGGAACCCAAACACAAAATAATAATAATTAGATTAAAATATACGGTTACTATGTTTATCTAAATTAATTAAACAAAAATTTAATCCCGATCAGAATCGATTCATCATGGTGACAATCCAACAATAATTGCTATTAAAAATTCATAGCAATATAATAAAACATTAGGCGCCACAAAGGTCATAAAGCGTAAAATAAAATGAAAACCTGTACTTAAACGTCTTCACCTCGTAAACAGGAATTGTAATTGCGTTTGTTGATAACTCTTGACAATTCCGCTCTGATAACTCGCTATTGAGGGCAACAAAAAATCGAACGTAAGACACCGAGAAATATTTCGGTGTTTAAACTAAATTAAATAGTAGTTTACGTAACAAGAGTCGAAAGTAAGAAATAGCATAACGAACGTTAATGCGACGCGAGGCCGCACGACCGAGCGTTGCATGTGAGTGAGTTATGCTATGATTCTTTCGACGAGAGTAATGTACATTATTTTTTGTGTTGCCTATTATAAAATCACATTTTTTTTTTGCAAAAATAAAAAACAATTAACAGAAATATAATGTTGGTACTACATTTATTACTAAATCTGTCACATTTGACATTAACTTGAACATCGTTTTTCTTCAATTTTAACTGAATTTCAAGATTTTTAAAATGACTTTTCCACCTGTCACATACTCGTTCTAATATATTAATTGACTTTGAACACTTACTGTTATGTGGATTCCTAGTTTTCATTTTGCCACCCTAGAGCTTTTTTCGTTCATTACGTAACTACACTAACGAACGAATATTGACGTTTGCGATGTTGGCAACACAAAAATGTCATTTAAGAACAACCCTTAGGAATGTATAATGATAAACAGCCTGACCGAGAGGCGGATAAGTTAAAATCCTAGATAAAAGATCCGAATAAATCGTGTGTAGACTAAATCCAACAAAAAATCCCAATAGTTATACTTTAATTACATTTCTTGAGCAAAAATCTCGAAAAACCTTAAGCAAAAATTAGCTCCATAAAATATCTAGGCAACTTTCTCATATGACCGTTCACGAGCGTCTCTTCGAAGCGTCTACGATGTCCGACTAACTTATCGCCAAAAGCGGCGTAAAACACGGGAAATACCTTAAGGTCATGAATCGAATAAAGAATATTTTTTGAACGAAAATTAATAAAATATAACGCAAAATTTGCATGTAGCAATACTTATTGTGGTTTAATTCATCGCTTACTATGACCACTAAATGGAGTTTATCAGTAGTTCAAACACAGCAGGTGAAAAATGTGACTTGTCTATGAAACCAATGTGCTGATTGTATTTTGTCTTGACTGATCAGCGCGTAATTCTCTGCAAAGTCTATTTGTACAATAGCCTGCTCACTAGTCAGGTTTTGTTTTGCGCTGTGAAACTAATCGAACTAGACATTTTTATTAAAAGAATGTAACTTAAATTTAGTGGTGCTGTCATGTAGTTCATCTACCGCTTTATTGAAAGGTTTGCTCATTACGATCTGTTTTGGTCTCTCATTCTGAAAGATCCAAGCCTTCCAATTAACATTGAAATTAGAATCTAGTCATATCCTAAATGTTCAATTCTTTGCATAGATCCCAACTGTTAGAAATGCAATATTTATTATCCACACTGCACGATTTGTGAGTCAACAGGTCTTGTTGGGTTTTCGGAAAGTCTGCAGCATGTCTCAAGACCGCGAGAAGAAAATTAATGTAATTTGAGTGCGTTGTACACATGCAAACATTTTGAGGAGTATCGTTGATAGGCGTAATATAAGCAGGCCTCTCTTTATAAAAAATGGTCTTGCCAACGGATGTTTCGGAATAAGTTTTTTGAAAAAGTTTGAACGCTTCACGAATGCTCATAATCACTTTCCTTTTCTGTATTTGTAATTTCGCTCCCATAGCGGACTTGGCTTGATTTCACATCTTCCATCTCAAGGATTTGTCTGCTAATATCGTTTCTATTAAAAAAATTACATATCTGTCTTTTTATTTCATCCGTCAGTTTTCTAGGCACTGCTTTAGGAGACTCATTGTTGTCAGATACAAAATTTGGAATTCAGCAGCCATTTTTTCACAACTTCAACTGCTTTAGTAGGACTAGCTGGTAGATTACGTTTCACTTTTGCCACAGCTTTTCTCAATGTACGAAGACTGTTATATTGAGAACCTGTTTGTTGAATTTCTTCTTCTTTACGACGCTTTCTAGTTGCCTGCATTCTTCAGTATCTTCAAATCTATATCTGTATTCATTTATCTTTTCATTACTTTCCTACGTTTAAAATCACGATCCTTTTCTCGACGGAGATGGTCTGCTTGAAGTTCGCAGTTTTTTTCGTAACTTTCGTCTATATTTCCGAGATGCAATTTCTTTTCGTTGTTCTTCAGTCATTACGGTTCCATAAAAAAGTGAAATACAATAAGTTACGGCGCACTAAATGTGAATCACCAAGCATACACAACATTATGCTATTAATATAGGCATATAAAACCATAAAATATATGACAAATCACATCCCAGATAGCATGTAAACTTACAACAAGTTTGCTTCTGGGCTTGATTTTTCCTTGCCAAGTTTACTAATCTTGCTGCAAGTTTGCAGCAATATTGGTAATATTGGCTACTTTGACGACACACGCTTAAGAAATTTGAGTAGCTTGCTGCAAGTTTGCAGAAAACTTTTTTTTCAAATTTACAGTACGCAGGCGTAAACGCATAAATACCGACGCATGTCTCGCTATTTTTATGTTAATAAAAGTCATGTCTGTCATTTACATGGTGTTTGTATTCTAACACATTATTATTAAGTTCTGTGTTTACTCATCGTAGACTTTTTAGGTGAGTATTATTGCATTTTAGTGCACTTATTGGTTTGCATCTTAGGTTAGATTCTAAATCGCGGCTGCAACCAATTTAAGTCAACGTTTTAATCTAATTCAAATAACAGCATGCTCTTTTAAACAATTTATTTAAAATTGCCTTTTATTTCTTCTTACTTTTACAAAAATTCAAAACGTTAGCAGTTTATTTCTTTGAAAACAACTAACTTTTATATCTTTTGTATTGCGGGTGCAACAAGCTAGCAGCGAATTCTTGTAGTCAATGATGCTTACAAAATAACAAGTAATACTTACATTTTTAGGCACACAGGAATAAACGATTATTGTAACTACACGTTTAGTAGTAAAACATAACCTCAAACTGTCAGTGACAGCCGTTATGCACCAGTGTTGTCAGGTGTAATTTTTCAGTTTTTACACAGAGAAAAATCTTTGTATATTTTATCTACAATTGTTAATCAAAAGTACACAAATTGGGTCTAAAAAAGTGACAAGACCAATTTGTGCAGTTTTATTGCATTCATTTGTGTAGATTAAATTGTACAGTTTATTTTTTCATTATATACGAACAATTTTTATATTTCAAATTGATTGCACCGTATCACAATTTGTTTAAAAACTAATCTAAAACGGATAGTAAAGTTTTGCACAATGTTGTGATACTTTTTTAAAACTATGCTTGAAGTATTTTTACCCAATGGTATGTTAAATGTCTAATAGCGTTACGTTAACTAGATCCATATTCTCTTTGGTTATTTTTGCACAATATTGTGCAAATTATTATTATTTCGTTTAGGTTTTTATTGTACAACTTTATGCATCTTGGTTAAATGTTATTTACTTAAAAATAACATATATTGGGTAAATTGTCAATAAAACGTTACCAATCTTAAGAGCATTATTTATTTATATTTTAATGATATACTTATTTTATATACTTATTTTTTTCTTCGAGGGATGTCTTAAAATTCCATTACTTCTTGTTATCGATTCACTCCAGATTTTTTTATAATTGTGGTTGATTTGCCCGTTGCTACAGCAGCTAGTTTGGTTGCCTTCTCTAAAGGAAGAATTTATCAAAAAACTTCACAACATTTTTAATAATGTTTCATGCTTCGAAATGAATGGTTTTCTTCGATTTCGATTTCATGTTGATAAATAACAGCTGAAACAATATAGAAAGTAAGTAATGTAAAAATCTCTATCAGAAATTAGCTGTTGTTCGTATAATTAACGCTGAAATTAAATACAGAATTTAAAGTAATAATTGAGGTTAGCTACAAAGGTTACACTTAAAAAATGTTATAAATACACTTACCTTGTGCAAATAACAGCGTTTCAAAAAGTCTTGACAAAAACTAACTGAATAACTACGAATTTTTCAGAAAACAGGAGGTAAAGATGTAAACAAACCCAACGCAATCAAGGAGTTTTGATTGTAGAGATTTTTTCAAACGGACGGTACTTGCTAATTGTGATTGGTTGAAACATTTATCGCTTCAAACTTTTAAAGTTAGTTCACATATTTTCCGGGAGAGGGAACGTGCACCATAAAAAATTACTGCTATCTTCAGTTTGTTCAATTTTTTGCTTTATTCCGAGTTTAACAGAATTGCATAATCTTATTGTAATATATATTATCAAAGCTGTACGAGAAACTAAAACAAAATTGTGCAAAATACTAGCACATAGTTGTCGAATACAAAACATACTAAAGTTTATAATATTTTTCAAACAATTTGTCAAATAAAACTTCATAACCTATTTATCCAAACGTATTAAATAAAAGCGTGCAAGCCTATGGTATAAATATAAACAATTGTAGTAATATCATCAACAATATAGTTATGCACAATCTTGTGCATAATTGTGATACAGCATTTCTCTCTGTGTACTAATTCTGCGGATTATTATATTTCAAAACGCACAAAAAATTTCTATATTAAAAAAAACTTAAATGTTATCAAAAAATATTAATCTTTTTACGTCAGGTGAAGTTACAAATTTATACAAAAATAAAATTAGTGATAAAATTCGCGCCTTGATTTATTGAAAATTACCGGGTAAAATTATTCAAATGTAACCATAATACTACTATTGCTATATATAAGTAAAATTTGGAGACTAAATAACAATCCCTTTCATCAAGAGGCAATACAAGAGGAGAACCCTAGTCGTAGGTCTTAGAAAATTTATTAAAATATGCAAGTTAGAATTGGAAGAAAAATATTTTTTGTAAGCGTCGAAAGAGCGGATTTCAAAAGAGGAATTTCAAATGTTATCCAGGATTTAGTAGGACCGTCTCTTCATACAAAGCTTCGGGAGTCGACATATGTGATATAGTAGGCACCTGCTGCTTAACGTTAAGGTGATTTTCTTGTAAGATTGTCAAATAAACACTCTTTTCTCATCTTACGTTCAAGTTTAATATCGAATATATTAATCTAACAAAATTGAAAATGTCAAAAATCTAATACTTTTCGCACGTTCTTTAAATGCGACAGGGGGAATTTTATCAAACGCACCAAATATAACATTCTATCTAAATCAATTTGAATATCGCGTTTTATTTTATACGATAAAAATTTAAATAAACGCAATTAAAACAACAAACTAGTTTATGTTATAAATCGAGAAGAGGAAATTGAAAATCAATCGATAAAAGCGCAATAATAATTAAATCGTTAAGTTTTTATACGTAATTGCGATTTTTTGCACGAATAAAGAAAAACAAAATGAGTTTATATAACTATAAAATAAAGAAGGAATTCTCGAGAATTGTGAAAAAATAAAGCAAGAAAAAGTCGTCTTCGCCAACTTATGGTAAGTACATATTTTATACGAAGGTATTTGATGTTGATGTGCTGAATTCATACATGTGAATGTGCAGCTTATCCAGGGTTAGCTCGTGAGCGGCTTTTCTATATTTTTACAGCATCTTTTACCTTTTCGCTGCTCTATTTCATTCTATAGAATTGCGTTTGCGGCAAGGGAATCGTAAAACCAAACACACTGTTGCGTTTAGGATAACGGTAATAAAGATCATTTAAAATTGCTAGAAAGTGTTTACTAACGCATTTTAATTCTTTTATGACAAATACGTACAATTTTTGTTTTTTAATTGATTATAACATAAAAAAGTTTTGAGATTTGGATTTTTGTAATATTTAAACTGAACAAAAAACGAAAAATGCACAATTGGTTCCCAGTTTTTGTTGATTGGCGTTTTGTCCAACAATCAATTACAGTAAATTAACAAATTACATTACACGGTGTAATTGTCACAATCAGACTTACAATAGACAAATTTTTTCTTATGTCTTGTGTTTTCAGAAAACAAAATAAAAATGCATTTTTAGTTAATTAGAAATTTAAGGTTAAATTAAATTATATTTGTGAGCCTTCATCCAAATATACAGCAGAATAGTTAAACAATTAGTTGAAAACATAAAATTGCTAAAACAGCGTTTGTTAGTTTTTAATTCTATTTTATATTCAACTAAATATAGTTAAGTTTTTGGTGCTTTGCTAATCTCTACGACAACTGTACTAAAACCAAATAATTTTTTGTCTTAGTACCGCAATGTAATTTTACGTTTTATGTGTCATAATTTTAATTTATTAAAGAACATTAAAAGTAAAATAAATAAAACAGCAAAAACAATAAATAGATGGAAACGCATTACAGTAACTAATTCAGTGTGTTATACTAAATGTATACGAACTACGGGATAAACATTATTTTGATTTATGGTACAATCTTCTTTAAAACCATTCAAGAAAAATTGTTGTTTAAATTCGTACCAATATACTGATATTTTTTATACTCAAAAAACCAATAATTATGTTTTTGTAACTTAAAATTTTTTATTATATCTGGTTATCACTGGCGGCCGGCCCATAAGCGCTCTTGGGCGCAAGCCCCCTAGACGTTTATTAAAACAAAAAAAAAATGTACAATTTATTTTGAATTAAAATATTTAAACATATTTACAGGACCTAAATATCATACTTTTTATTACTCTAAAACATCATTTTAATATGGTCGTCATTCAAAGCAACGTATATAGTAAATAGGTAATTTTTTATGTTGGGGCTACGATTATTTGAGCCTATGACTGTATACGAAGCAGAGCATTCTAATGTGACGTTGCAACCCCTACTACGAGATTTTATATGTAGTTTTAACATGTAAAAGAACTCTCGCGTTTGTAGCCCGCGATGGTTTCAATTCAGTAATCATAAAGCGATTGGAATTGCACGACGTATTGTAAGTAAAACGGTGTATTTGTCGTACGTAACTTTCGAAAGTTGTCGTTGAATGTTGAAATAATTATCTACGAGAAAGCTACAGAAATACCGCCTTACATTTCATCGAAAAATAAAATGAAGTTGATCCTAACTTAAGAGCGGATAGTAAGGCAAGAAAAAATATCAGAAAAGGTGACATAAAAGACATATTAATCCTGCCAAAGACGCAATAAAAACGCCACAAATATCTATTAAAATTTACAGTTTATTTTTTTATTTAACAATGTTTATTAAGTGCTATTATTTTCCCAAGCACAAATCAAATATTTTTCAATATTTTGACCAAGAAGCTGTTATCATTTAAAATATTTTCATAGAAGGAAAAAGTTTTTTCGACATCATAAGATGTTAGTAGAGCAACATTTAATGCCGATGTTTCTGTTATTGTTAAAGATATTTTTTGTTGATGCTTCATGACCTTCCCTTTTTGAATTTCAGTCAGTTGTTTAAAGAGGTCAAAGGAAGGGTTTTTTGATGAGACAGAATCTAATTTCTTATTAACATTTCTTTCTATAGTCCCTGGACATGCTCTTATAATTGTTCTTTTTCGTTTGAATGTAGCGAAAGATTCGGTCATTGCTTTTTTCTAGCTTCTTTAATTCGCCAGGAATGCCGGAAAAGTGTGTTTTTATAAAAACTAGTCCGCTCTTAACAGCTTCGTTATTAAAAACTTTTTGAGATTTAGCAATTGCTGCAGAGGCCGTCTCGTCAAATAATTCAACCACCTGAAGTAAGACAATTCAATTAATGTATAAGATAATGTCAGATTATAGTATGAACTGTACCTCTTTAATTTTTTCGAAATGTGTGGCATAAAAAATGCAAGCAGATAACCAAGTTCCTCATTTTGTTATGATAGGTTCCGGTGGAAGTTCAACATCTGGAAGTTTTTTGTTATAGGCTCTTACCCGTAATGGTGCTATTACAAAAACCTGAAACAAGATCAAATAATCAAAAAAAGAATCTAATATGTTAGAGATTTTTACCTTTTTGGTGGCAGAAATTAACTTGTTTACTATTGCAAACTCGTCTTTAATGAATTCACACACCTTATGTATTCCATTTGCTAGACAAGTTAAATGTTTTAAATTCGGATAAAATATTTCTAATGCCTGAGCGAATTTGATCATATAAGGTGCTGCATCGGTTACGAATAAGAGAACCTTTTCTTTTTTTACGTCATTGGGATACAGAAGTACTACAAACATAAAATTATATGGTTATAATTAATATATTGGATTATATTAATCAATTATAAAAAAAAAAATTACGTAAACAATCATCGAAAAAATTAGTAACTGTTTTGTGATTGGTCTGTGGAGTTTATTTGAATGCTAGCAAATGAGCTTTTCCTGGTTCTAGTTCAGATAGTTTACCAACTACAAAATTTGCTATATTTTGACCTCTGCAATCAGTTGTTTTATCAACCGAAGTCCTAATGTAATGGTCCCCAATGTCATTCCTTATTGTCTGTATTTTCTATAAAAGGTAAACTACCATTTTGAAAACTGTTAGTACTTTAATTACACTGCTAACCGATTGGTAACATATGTCTAAATAATTTTTTCTCAAAGATGATTCATTTGGAACAACTTGTTCGGTGTATGTTTCAAGGAAATTGCGACAATTGATATTATCAAGTTTTTTAAGAGGAATTTGAGCCGACACCAATGCTTCGCACAAATCTAGAGCAAAAGTTGTTTTTGATGAGCCAGGTTTATTCTGTTGATCTTTTAAAACGTTTTTGAACAATTGTTGTTTCATAGTTTTTTTAATATTTTTCAAATGTAAACCACTACATGGTACTTTTTAGTAGCACCGATCTAAAATAATACATATACTAATAATTAAAAGCGTTTAAATTAAGATGATACAAACTTACTAATGTTAAACAAACTTGACAAAAAAGATTTTTCCCGTCGGTTGTTAAATTATTGTCTAATTTACTCTACTTGTAATAATTTTCAAATTTTGATTGTTTATTAGGTGGCATTTTTTATAACTTACTCACAGCACAACAGCAATAGACTATCACAGGGTGACAATATCACAAGTATTTATAACAAACAAAAAATATTTTAGTTATGTGTTTCAGTCATTAAAGGAATTCCACCGGACAGAATTATATTTATCTATATTTGTTTGCTTTACTTAGGTACTGAATAGACCTATAAAATATGATTCATTTCGAAATCCTTCCAGTTTTTTAAATAGTGTTCTGTTAAGCCTGTCATTGTACATAATCCTAGTATAAATTCTTACAATAGTTTTTTTCTATAAGCGGCTTTTGTATTTTATGTTTTCTGGAAACCATTGTTTAACAAACCATGAAAATCCTTTTTCAAAATTTATATGTAAAAAGGCAATATAAAATAATACTCTTTAAAAAAGCAAAAAAGACAAAAAGTTATACAAAAAGGCAAAATAGGCAGGCTCCAGACATTTGCCTGACTGTCCGCTCTTTAATCATAACATATCAGTTAAATCATACTAAATGACACCAGTATTTTTGAACATCTACAGGGTGTATCTGATTAACGAGTTATTATTTTAGCAGGTGAAATTAGAGCATAAATACAAGCAAAACGTGTCAAAATAAAAACTCTATTAATAAAATGTTTCATTTAACACTACAATGAAATTACTCCTTAAGTTTGTAGTTAATATTTTAGATACACCCTGTATACATTTTCAAATAATATTATTTTATGTTTATTGTTAATCAGCAATCAGTGTCAGAATATATTGTCCTTTAGTAACTTTATCAACATAAAACCTCAATTCACACAATTTACAATCGAAAGTAGTAAATTAAAGAAAATCGCAATTATTATTGTTTTATTGGAAAAATGCAAAATTTTTCTATTCAGAAAAAAATTAAAAATGTTTTTAATAGGGTTGCTATTTGTAAAATCACAAAACCGGGATAAATAAGTTTCAAACCACACATTTTTAAGCTGTAAACCCGGACAATCTTTTTAATTATTATAAAGTAAATTCAATCACGGCAAATTTAAATGTTTTGTTTCCTATGTTTATTGTTTTATTCCGAATTCCGATAAAACTAACAAGGTTAGAATGTAAGTACAAACTTGAAACATTTAAATAAAGAAGCATAAAATTTCTGCACGTATATACATTGCTCGACGGAGTTTAAAAAATGTTGGTAGCTACCTACATAATGCTTTAATGATATTTGAAAACGTTCACGTTATCTACAAGCTTTTTGAAAAATGTAGCCTACCCTAAGCCCTATCCCACGCGCCGCCACTGCTTGTTCTTCTAATAAAATTGAATTGTTTATACAACTAATTGTTACCTGTAGATTTTAAAAACGCATAAAACACCATGACCGGCATAGCACGGCATAAAACAATAACTTAAAGGCAAGCGTCTAACTCAGTTTGATGCAGAAAGCGGGCTGCAAGTTTCGGCGTGCTAATCCACCACTAAATTAAATAGGCGCTAAAACAAGTAAATAACACCTAATACAAGCCTTGTTTAAATCTGTCAATTACGGAAAGAAACATTTGGCGAAGCGCAGGTTTTGACAAAAATATATTTATTTTAACAAGAGAGAATATGCTTTAAAAACAAAATAGAAAGAAGTAGACCAATGACAATGATAAATTCATCGACTAATATAGTAATACACAGCTATAATATCGATGTAGCCTCTTTCGTTCAGGCAACACACCAAACAACTACATTCCATTGTTAACAAACGTTATAAGTGATTGATTTAAATTTAAATGAAAGTATTACTAGATCAACTACCTCGTCTACTATGCAATTGCGAAATAAATTGACAATTGAGAATAATAACAATGAATTAAAAAAAAGTAAAATATGAGCACAAAAACTTTTTCAACCGACAATTCTTCGTCACAAGTAGTAACGTTTACTATTCTTTAAGAACTAAAATATGCGTGATATATAAGCTTATGTACGAGAATTAATGTTATTTTGTTTTTGGCTACGCGTTCAAATGTTCGCAAAAACTTGACGAATGTCATTTCAAGGTACTTCAAGACAATACAGAAGGTTACAATTGATATAAAACTTGCGACTGAAAGTAAATTTGAGTCAGTATGATCTACGTTATAATTACATAAAACAGGTTATACGCTGAAAGCAACCCTATGAAACCCGGTAAAAAAGTAAAACGATGACGTGACGATATCATTTCTGGAATTGCTTTTCTACCAAGAACGTTGCGTAATTAACCCAATTGCTAAATCAAATCAATACCTGGAATACGTTTTCTTCAGCACATTCGCTAAAAGCGTAATAAAAATCACTAATAAAAAAATTTAGCAGAAAGAAAACTACTTACATGTCGTAAAATAACACTCAAGTACACAAAATAGCCATTATTTGCTGTATTGCGTTTATTCCCACCCGTAAGGTGATTTGACAATTAGTAGCGTTCTATAAACCAGTGCAGCCGTTAATTTTAATTTAAAATAATATATTTGACAATTACGAAATAACGACACCTGACAAAATATAAAAAGCAAAAGCTAACGCAACATATCTGATTTTTAAATCTTTTTGGTTAATTAATGTGCTTTGTTATACTGTTCAACACTGCGTACTTAGTCAATTTTTAAGCTTCAGTGTTGTTACTCATTAGCTTTATGTGTTCCAAATTATTGAACCCACATTTAATCCATTTTTTTTTAATACATATACAGATTTTTTGCTGTTTTGATCAATCTTATTAATATTCTTAACACATAAATTACAAGAGGTAAATGGAATCTATAATAACGTATTTATCAATAACAATAGAAACATCGTGACTATTATTAACCCTTTAGCAGCAAACAGTCATTCTGGTTTTGTTTAAAAAATTGCGAGGGAATTTTCCTTCTTTATTTATATTCAAAAATTATATGTAGTAGAAATGAAAAAGCAAAAAATGTAAGAAGAAATTAGAAAATGTATTGCCGCTTTTTATTCATTTTGCGGGAAACGCGATTATCAGGTTTAATAAAATATCTTTAAAAAAATTTGAAGCAGAGTCCATACATAATCTTACATTACATTCATCGCACCAAGTTCTTGTCTCTTTTCTTATTTTTCTATTATCGATGCTTTTTTTTTGAAACAGCATACGATACAACTTCGTAGTTCTTTTTTATTGATTTCGACGAAATGTGCGAAATAAAATTCCGTACTACCAATCTTGTTATACTTCTAAATTTTGCTGTAATTTGTTTTAGATGGCAAAATACATTTGTATTCTTTTTTTGTTGTTTCCTGGTAGTCTCATAATAAAACAGGTTTTGATCAGTTCGATCAACGCCTCTCATTGTGTTTTTACAATCAATGATCAAGTGAGGCTTACTTCTGACCATTTTTTACTTTAGCACACGTAACGATGGATTATGTATTTTACTCAAAACAAACTGTTTTTTATCTTGTCACTCTAAAACTATTACTTTGCCTTTCCTTTTCTTTTTTTCAGTTTTGTTTTTGCAAATTGGTTGGTAGATCCTTTATATTTGGTCGAAGAGTTTCATAAATATATGTTTTACGTGTTATTATGTTATATTAAAAGTGTTCTGATATAGGTTGCGTACTGTATGAATTTTGTTCCAGAACGCTCTCCTGCTACATTCAGAGTGTTGGCTGTCATTTTTTTTGACGTGTGGATTTAATAAAGAAAAAAGTCATTTCTGCTAAATGTATATGTCTGGGGGTACTAATTTATTTCTATTTTTATAGACACAACTTTATAATAACGATTTGGGCTACCGCCACGTGTTTGCCCTTTTGCAATAGTACATGTTAATTAAATAGATTTTGCTAGAATCGACAACTTGAACCACGTACTAAAAGACATTGGTTACTAACACCAATTTCTCATAATAATCTGAGATTAAGTCGTTAACGCATTTCACGAATCGTGGAAATCACTCAAAAACTTGACATTCGGTTACAACGATTCATTGTTTAACTTACAAGCAACTTATTTGTGATATCATTTTATATCTAATTATTACTTTCTTTACAGTTTTAACAATTTTGGGAAACTATTCAAGCATGCCGATAGCTATTAGCATTACTGGATAACTGTGAGTACAATTTCTTTGCTTTCTATTAATTCGTGTATTTGTCGAACGTAAAACACGTGCGACGTAGTTATAGATGTTATCGCGACTACAAATCACAAATTTGTTTCTACAATTACGGTTTCAACTTATTGTAACTGCGTAAACGTAAACATTATTTAACAAATTATAAAGTACACGTAATTTATTTTATACGAAAAACGTTGTAAACTTGCAATTCCACAAGAAACACATTGCGTGGTCTGCGAAATTCTCAAAGATAAACGTTTAACGAAACGCGATTTTTGCATCGCCCGAGGTTAGAAAGTTGATAAAAGTTCCAAACAACTTTATCATAATTAAAAAAATTGTTCTCAAAATAAAACTTGTGTAAACGTAAATTGTAACAATTCAAACATGGATCTGTAAACAAGAATTGTTTTAGTGTAATGTTATTATGAGTGCGATAATGATTTGAGCCCGAATGATTATTACGTATTTTATAGAAAGATAAATCCCATTTTTCTCTTATCGATGGAGTTAATATTCAAAACTGTCAAATATGGTAAACAGAAAATCTACATGAAATTGATCGACAAGGTTCTCGAGCTGTGTTACGTTGCTCTCCAGGCGTAATCATCGTAATACCGCCGTTGGTGCATAAATAGCTGTTATTGATTTATAAACTCGTATTTCAGTAATATCTTTAAATTCTTCAATTTTATCAATTTGCCAATATATCTTCCTTGCAATTTGAACAAAATGTGTTGTGACTCAGTTTACTTTCTATCCAGTAGAGGTTTTCGAAAATTATTCAGTGAAGACGTAATCAGCTATATCGTACAACAAACTAATTTATACGCTGCCCCAAAATAATAATCATTCTGTCCTTGTGTCAAATGAATTAAAAATATACATACATACTTCTAAAGTGTTATCACAAATTACCCCGTAAAATATGGTGTTGGAGTTTAAACGAGGATCTACATACATACATTCTTCATTTGTCTCGTCAGCAATTTCCCGGAATGGATTTCAAGGCATAAAACGATATCTCCATTTAGCTGACAACAGCAATTTAGATAGTAATCATAAAATGGCAAAGCAGCGTCCACTAATGAATATTTTCAATCAGAAATTTTAACAGTTGTTTGCTAAGACCTCTTTATCGACGAAGCAATGATTAAATATTTTGACTACAATTCTTCGATACAGTTCAGAGGTAAGTTTTGTGCGTTTTGGTTACAAGGATTTGATGCTATGCAGCTCTACTGAGCATTGCTACTCATTTGATGCATATTGTGTCGCCAAAACTACTGCTGAACAAACAACACAAAAAACAATCTTCCTTTGGAATCTAAGGTTGTTCTGAATCTATTGCAAACCGTTGCTGACCATATTATTTATTTTTCACCGTGAAACTGGAACGATAAGAGACAACAGAACTAGAAAATGCCCATTTACTACAACTAAACTCTTTAATGAAAAAAGTTAAAAATTTTGAATGCGCGTATGAAGCAGATTTTTTACTGCTGTTTGTTTGCTGAAACGACAACAATACAGTTACTATGGTTACCAATTATGACTCTGTAGATCCTTTTGACAAAGTGAAACGGTGGTCTGCTGCTGAAAAATCAAAAATTGACGTTCCACAACCTTTGTTTTTTCTAACCTATAATCGATTCATGAACGGCGTTGATCTGCTCGATCAGTTAGTCCATAATAATAAAAATAACATTTGTGGAAAGAAGGTAGTGGGGCTTGTTCAACCACATGAAAAAAAAGTGTCATTGTCTCTAAAACCAAATACAGATAAAAATTTATTCTTTATTGGATTTGAATTCTTTTGGAATTTTCTTTGCATTTTGTTGTCAATTGCTAACGACAGTCAATTTTTTTAAGTGCTTTACAAGAGAAAATATGGTAAAATAATTATCTATAGTTACATTTTGCGACAAATTGTATTATGCATAACTTTTTCACCGCATTTGTTGCCAAATAGTGCGTCTTGTGAATTCGATTCGAAGAAGAGTGCTTTTATTAACAATTATTCCGAAATTAAGTGAGTGAAAATGGAACCGTTGAAAAGAAGAAGAACGGCGCACGGTCAATAATGTTGCTGAAACCGTAGCACATTGGATGTTGCTTGTTGATAAAGAGCTTAATTTAAAAAGTGTAGACGATGAAGTTTATAAACAATTGTTGAATGACGATGCGGATGAAGATGATCTAGTTGACGAAAGTAAAGCATGTGATTATTACGCAACTACATTTAACAGATTGAGGGTACAATATCACCGATTTAAGCGTACACAGGATGATGAAAATGTATTGTTGCGGCAAAGTCCAGCGTCAGCATATCCGCTATCGTATGCAAACCGTAAGTTTAAATTACCAAAATTAGAATTTCAAAAGTTTGGCGGTGATATAAAGGATTGGTTGCCATTCTGTAGCCAGTTCAAAAAGATTCACGAAGACGAAGATATAGTTCTGGAAGACAAATTTCAGTATTTATTACAAATCATCACGCCAAAAACCAGAGCGCGTAATTTGGTAGACAGCTTTCCTCCTACTGCCGAAAAATATAAAAAAGCTATCGATAGCTTAAGGGCACGGTTTGGTAGAGAAGAAGTGTTGGTAGAATTTTACGTCAAAGAATTATTAAAGTTTGTTTTAGCAAATGTTAATGGCAAGCGTTTATCAGTTTCAGATCTGTATGACAAAATCTAGTCGTAGTTACATGCACCAGAAACATTAAGCGTGACCACGCAAACCTATGCTGCAATGTTATATCCGTTGATAAAATCGTGTCTACCAGAAGAAATACTACGTGTTTAGCAAAGGTCCTCGAATTTTAATTCTTTAACTGATTCTTCGATGAAGGGCGATTTTTGAGATTATAGAATTTTCTAAAAGTAGAACTGGAAGGAGAAAAACGGATTTTGTTGTCAATGGAAGAGTTTGGTCTGAAGGGTTTGGAAAGTAATTTGATAAATTTAACAAATAAATGTGTTTTTGTGACGGACCACATAATAAAGATAATTGTTTTAGAGCACGTGAGTTATCTTTAAAGGAAAAGGAGGTAATTTTAAAGCAGAAAAAGGGATCTTTTCGCTGCCCGATGGTCGGTCATCAAAGCAAAAGATATTGAAACGTGCGAGGTGCGTCGTTTGTAATGGACAACACGCTGTTATTCTGTGTAGCAAATTAGCTGATTTTCATAAAATAAATATTAAAGCACAGCCTGCAAGTGAAAAAATGCACAAAACATTATTGAATATTACGGAAGCGCTTGTTATTTTGCAAACATTGAGGGTTATTATACGTAATGAACATTGCTCAAGAGAAGTGCGGGCGGTTATGGACCCCGTGTCCATAACCGCCCGCACTTCACAAAGCTTCTACTTGTTGCGCGAAGTAGCTCAACATCTTCAGTATGTTGCCAAAAGAAGTATAAAGGTCATTCATGCATTGTTTGGTGGCGCTAGCACTATCGATCAACAGCATCGCTTGTTACGATATAAGGCTGCTTAGTTTGGATAACAAATATGCTTGTACTTTTCAAGCAATGGACCAGAATCTTATTTGTAGTAACGTTGCACCAGTTCAAACGGGTCCCTGGATAAATAAGTTGAATATGTTAGGCGTTTAACTGACTGATTTAAATCGTGTAGGTCCTATTGAATTATTGATCGGCGCTGATGTAACTGGAAAGTTGTACACGGGCAGGTGCCATCAGTTGAAAAATGGTCTTGTGGTGTTTAAGACATTGTTAAGTTGAACCGTTATGGGTAAAGTAGTAAGCATGAGAAGTGGCGTTAGTACAAGTATGACTGTAGCGGTAGAGAAATTATAGAAATTGGATGTATTGGATTGAATCTTATTGAACTCATTTCGTCAATTATGTGGAGATTTAGAATGGAGAAGCTAGGTGCCATTTCGGATATTGGCTAGGCGTTTTTGCAGATTGGATTAATTCAAGCCGATAGGGAATGTTTCCAATTTTTGTGGCATACTGAAAATGGTAAAGAACTTACATTTCGACACAAGAGGGTAGTTTTCGGGGTTAATTGTAGTCCTTTTTTGCTTGAAGCTACACTTAACCAACATTTAGAGTGTTGTGCGCGTGGCGTGGACTTGGTTCGATTTCGTTTTACTGTTCCGGAAACAATATTTATAAATTGCGTGAAAGTTTTTATGTAGACAATTGTGTAACCTGTGTGTCGGGTGTAACTAAATTTTCAGAATTTATTCGCGAGGCGACGCAAGTGATGGCATTGGCCCAATTTGACTTAAGGAGCTGGGAGTTTTTGGGTGAATCTAAAGTTTTGGGGGCAACAATGATGCCTGGGCATGTGTTGGGACAAGAAAAGTGATAAGTTGTCTGTTTCGGGTAAGAGTAAGATCAAAGTTAATAATCAAATCGTCACGAAAAGGGTATTTACTTTTAACGGCTGAACGCATTTTTGACCCACTTGGATTTACGTGCCCGCCACAGTATTGCCGGAACTACTCCTGCAGAAGTTATGGAAAGATGGATTAGGCTGGGACGACGAGTTAGATGAAATAAGCAGGGAATCATTTGTAAAATGGCACACTGAACTGCTGACACTTTTCTGTATTCAAATCCCGAGATGGATAATGGGTGGTACAGGTGAAGCCAATGATGTTAGTTTACATTTTTTCGCGATGCCAGCAAAGACGCGTATGCGTGCGTTATTTATTTACGAATAGAAATGCTAGACAACATCTACGTTAATTTGATTTAAGCAAAGTCTCGTATAGCGCTTTTGAAAAAGTTGTCAATTCATAGGCTAGAGCTTTTAGCAGCAACAATCGCCGCAAGGTTGTATCATTCGTTTCGATGTAAATTTCCCGAGATTGGAAAAGATATTTCTGAAGTGACTCCTTTACGGTTTTGACCTGGATTAAGAATGAAGAAGAGTGGGATACCTTTGTTTGAAGTAGAGTTCATGAGATTTGAAAGTTGACATCGATACAAGATTGAAAGATCCCTCCATTCTACCATCTCGCGGGTGTTCACCGAATTATCTTTCCAGGTTGAAATGGTGGGAGAGACCTAAATGGCTATATGCTAGTGATGTGGAATGGCCTACACAAAGTTTTATACTAGATGAAGAAAATGAAGTTGTGGTTAATCAAGAACGAAAAAAAAATTTGTTTCGGCTATGATGTGTTAAGATGTAAAAATTTGGTATAGATGTTACTTCTCGAAATATGAGAAAATGGTATAGATGATAGCTTGGATGCTTCGCTTTGCTTATAACTGCAGAAATTCAGCAAATCAAATTCGACGCAAATTGTCTACAAACGCGTTGAATCTAAATCGTTTTGAAGGTGAAAATGGTGTAATTAGAGTTCTCAGTAGAATTTCTAACCAAGGAAACACAGATGTTTTTTGTTTACCGTCAATGTTACCTGGTAAACATGATGTAGTGTATCAATTGATATATGATTTACAGGTTTCTTTTCGGCATATTGGACTGCAAGAGTTGTTATTCTTGTTACAAAAAAATATTGTGCGATTGGAGAAAGATGAGTTGTACGTTCAGTAATGTGTGACATGTCGCAGATATGGTGCCAAGAAAATAGAAGTGATTTCTTCTCTCTTGTACAATGATCGTGTGTGTGATTTGGCTAGTTCATTGTTTTTGCGAAGTGGTAAGAAAACATGGATTTGCTTATTTACATGTGCAGTGTATAGGTCCGTCCGTTTGGATGTAGTGTCGTTGTTTTCCACTGCAGAGTTTTTAAATGCTCTTAAGCGTTTTGCAACCAGAAGAGGAAGGCATGCTGTTATTTATACCGACAATGGGACTAATTTTGTAGGAGCAGAAAACGCTTTTGCTAAGCTTGATTGGGAAACAATTAAGCGTCACTGCTCATTTTACCGAATTGTGTAGAAATTCAATTTTCCTTCGGCTCCTTGGTGGGGAGGATGGTGGAAGCGATTTATTGGTTTAGTCAAACAGTTATTGAGAAAGGTGTTGGGTTGTGCATTTTTAAGGTTAGATGACCACGAAGATTTAATACCATTAACGCCAGTAATGTTGTTACGAGGTTTAAAAGAGTCAGGAGTGTAATATTATTGATGCTACGTCGTTGAAAAGGCGTTTACATATTTGCGATCGTTGCAAAATGTATTACGAAAACGGTTTCGGATTGAGTGTTTGGCGCAATTGAGACAATTTTATAAGTACAAATGTCCTGAAGGTTTTATGATAGGCGACGTTGTGTTAATTGGTAATGATATCTCGAAACGCTTTAATTGGCCATTAGGGCGTATCATCGGAGTGCTTCCTGGTAGAAACTATGTAATTCGGTTATTGCGTGTGCAATAAAGGTCAATTGCTTAGACCAATACAACAAGTTTATCTCTTGGAGTGTGTAGAACCAACTAAGGGAATGG
This sequence comes from Aquatica leii, assembly GCA_035610365.1. Classification (NCBI taxonomy): domain Eukaryota; kingdom Metazoa; phylum Arthropoda; class Insecta; order Coleoptera; family Lampyridae; genus Aquatica; species Aquatica leii. Next base: position 17,915,190 of record CM069434.1, on the reverse strand, counting down.
TTTAGGATGTTAGTACGCGGGCTGTTTACGATAGTGTTTGTAATATGCGCTTTAAAGCGTCGCGTGGTGGACAGGTATTTAAGCTACCTCAGAGATATTTAGACTGATTTGTTGTATTGTTCAATAATGCTTGTTATTGGGTAGTTATGTATCTCTTTTAATGGGTTTGATAGTTTCACATTTACTGACAGTTTACAGTTTGGTTTTTGGATATAGTCTTTAATTTTAGTGAGACGTTTTTGAAGGGTGTTTTTGACTGTTTTTTAAAAGAATAATTTGTAATAATTCTTGTTGAAATGTGGCTTTGGTTGCTGGTTTTTTATGCGTCTTTGTCTGAAAGGACGTTTTCGTAATATGATTTCACTTTAGGTTTGAACGTCTATATCTTCATTTTTTACACTTAATTATCATCACTTTCTTCATTTTTGCTTTCTTCGTCACTCTTGTTTATAACGTCACTGTCACTGTGTTGTAATGGATGAATGCCATTATCTTCATCTTTTCTCTATTCATTCGTTTCTGCAAACAATTAGGTCACAATCTCTTGAAAATCACTGTCTAGGACCTCTACATTTCTTTTTCTGTTTTAAAACTTACAATTTTAATATAAAATAAAATTAACAAGCGGTCTGTAACTTGCAGTAGCTTGAGCGAAAATGGTGAAGTTACTCTTATTGGTTACTTGGCTGTATTTGACAGGTTTAGACAAGTAAAGGTATGACGTATGCAAAATGAAATCATAAATATTTACAACGTTTTTATAACTGCAACATCTTTTTTAGCATGCGATGCAATGTACAATTTTTGATAAACAGAATCGTTTTATTACAAATTTTTAAACAAACTTAGACAATAGGTATAGTAATCCAGTCAATCTATACATCTATTGATGCAAAAGGTCGGGTAGTTCTAATTTTTTGGTATGTTGTATGTAAAGGGTCACTGTTAAACGCGCCAAGTTTTTGACCTCGCTAGTGTTCCACGGGCGCCTCAGGCGCCGAAAAACGGTAAAATTTTTTACCCTATTCTGGTTTTTTCAAATGTTTAGCATAATTTGGCATAATTTATAAAAAAAATAATCTTTCTGAAAATAATAGTTTTTGAGTTGCAGCCATTTAAATTTTTAGCTAACTTTCAAAAGTTTCAAAAATTGTTAGTTTTTTACTCAAGTTTTCTGCATCATTATCATCCAGTTCGCATAGTGGTTCCATTTCGGTAAAAATGAAATCTACTTCTATTTCATGTACATTGTCACAGAACTCACCGCAGCAAATTGAACATATTGCTGAACTTTCAATCCTGCTTTTCGGCATCCACACAAAGTACTACAACCTTTTTTACAGGAACACGAAATGAATTTTAGGAGAGCTTGTGGAGCTGGGTCCTTTTCCATTTTCTTTGGGCTAAAGCCACGAGCTGACTGTACCCATCCCCATTCCGTAGGATTTTTCTCTACTCCTAACCATTCTGCACCTGAACAAAAAGTCAATGTATGAAACACAAATCGAACATTAAACAAGTAATGTACATTACGTTGGTGGTAAGTCCTCAGAGAGTGTAATCGTGCAGCATCTTGGGTAGGCGGAAGTCTGGCAAGATAGAAAGTCGATTTTGCAGATCTGACAAATAATTTATACCGCAGGTCATTGAGGTTTATTTGACGTGACCTCCATATGTTGCTACCAATAATTGCTCTCCCACTGCAGCAACTTGCTTAGGTGTGGCATTAGAATTAAGAAATGTTGTGGCCGCTTTTTGCAGCTGTGGTTGTTTTTGAACGAGTGACAAGATTTTATTTTTCCCATGCCCATACAGGCAGGATGTGGTGTCGCATCCTGTAAAAGCATGAACAACAAGAATCAAGTGAGACAGTAAAGGCACGTTCAATGAGGCATTTAGAAATAGCAGAAGTGACAATCAAGACGTCTGCATCCTCAGGTGCTTGTTGTACTGAAATACCAACACTTTCCATGTGTGTTTTTAGCATGTTGATCAACCGAGCTTTGTTGCTTTCATTTCCAAAAAAAATTGGTTGAGGTACTGTAGCAACCATTGATTCTTCAAACATTAAATCAGGGGAAGAATGAGCTTTAATTCTACGACTACGTTCACTACTCTTTGTACTTTTTTGACCTACCTCTGATGGATACCCATCAAAAACTACCATAACCGTTAAGCCATAGTGAGACTTTAAATATTTTATGTAAGTTGCTGTTATAGTTTTGGAAGTAGCATTGCTAGGCCAAACCACTTTGTAGAGTAAGTGCCCACTATCAACTACAAAAAAGTGATGTTTTCGTAGTATTTCATCCTTCTTAATTGGTGTAAAAGCTGTGTATAGAGACGATTTAGTGCATTTACGCATACCTTCATCAGTAAATAAGGACATCGGGTATGGTGACATTTCATAAGAAAAAAAATTCCTTTATGTCATCATCGGTCTGTTTTACCAAGCACATTCTATGAAATAGCGTGAGAGGATCAATGGTCACCCTTTTTTTGCCAACATTCACATAATTTACAACACTTCCAAGCTTCACAACTTTGTCTTTTCGCTTAAATTTCACTTCTAAAAAATTAGTATTGACGATTGTGAGCATCAGCTTTATACCAATCTCCTGAGACATATGGCAGTTCACATTTTCGGGTGCAATCACTCCACTGTTAATCGAAATTTGACAATTTGTGTTAGAAAATGCAGGATGTTGAGAAAACCATTGCCTACGTTTTTTAGTGTCGGGTATCAACATGTGGCTCAGAGGTTGCTGATTCAGTGCCACAGTAAGTTTCTACCTCGCTGCAGATGTTTTGCAAATACACCATTCCTAGTGTCCAACGAAGGAGGACAGTGTCAGTAATGCTTTATCCTTCACTTGTGAACTTATTATATTCCACAGGATCCATTCTGTTTTTCAAGTCAACATGTCGTGAAGGTATAACTGTGGACACTTAGCATAGAAAATGTGGCCTGACGCATGAAAGAATGGCAGCATTTTTTGAATCGTTGTCAGATGAAGAACCCAGTTGCCTGATCTTTCTGCTTCGATAAATTGTTTGATTAATGTTACCATACGAAAGTATTGTACCCACAACTTAGCCGTGGGGCCATTGCTTTCCATTTTGGAGAGAGCTTTTCAAAACTTTGTTGCATCGTTCTAAAAATTGTCGTTCTCTTGGGACGTTAGAATCACGGATCTGTCATCAGTTAGTAGCCACTTATCTAAGAGATGCCTCTCTTCCATGTTGAAAGTCATCGTTTCCAGAATTCCAGTAGCCAATGCTAAATGAGTTAAAATATGAGCCCGCACTGCTTGTCCATATGCATGCCCGTGCACGATCTTTTCCACACTATTCTCTGCGTAAATAGTCGAAAACAGTTCCTTCAGACCACTGCCATTCATAATCACACCAATAGATTCCATAAAAGAAATCAATGGGTGGAAACCTCCCAGCCTCATTTCAACATTCTTTAAATCTAGGCGATTTACAACTATTTCCTTACCTTTCAAACACAAAAGCTGATCACAAGTTACAAGACAAGTTTTTTGATTACACTTTTTCCTGGCAAATAGAAGAGCTGTTAAGATTGTGTCTGGATTAGATGGGGGAAGTTTATAAATGGAAGGCATACAATTTTAGATTGTTCATAACTTTTCTCCTTCGTCGCTTCTTCCATAAAACCATTCCAACCTGCAACATTTTTTTTCTTCAAGCATTTTCCATACAGCCAAATGATATCAGTAGCCGAAGGCACTATTTCATCATTGTAAAGTAGGTGGATAGTGTTTAAATCTGCAACTGTAATGAACGCTAATCCTTTTGAGAAAGTTTTATCAAAAGTTTGAAGCTCTATAGGCGCAATAGCCTCCACAATACCAGAGGCAGTGTATTTCTTTACTTTGGTAATATTTTTATCTGGTTTCATTGAAGCGCGAGGAGTAATTGCCATGACACCTCTCAAAGCGTAAAAAGTGCCTGAACCGTCCAAAATAATCGGCGTTGTCAAATACGAACTGCACAAAACCACCGACATCAATCTCTAGCTTGTCAGGGCTTAAAACTGCCGATGTTGTTAAGGACATGGTGTCATTGTAACTAGATGAAAAGCTTAGAAATGACAGCAGTTCAATGAGGTGCTTTGATCCAAATTTGTGGTACAAATACACACCAACTCCAAGTAAAAGTGAGGATAAAAACGAACGAGGTCGAACTGCAGCTATTAGGGCATGCTACATTGCAACACATTTCTTTTTCCACTTATCCAGGCTGCTACGCTTACCTTTGAGGATAAGAATTTAAAAAAAATTTTAACACTGATTTGAGAATTACTGAATCTACATTTTCCAAGAAATTATCAGAAGGTGTATATTCATTTGTTTCATACGGTTGTGCAAGAATGTCTCCCAACATGAGTTCAGCAGCAGCTTCTATTACCCTCATTTTTTCTTTTTCAGGGTCCATCTTGTTACTCGCATACCAAGCAGAAGTTAGTATTTTGTGCCCAACATTTTTGAAACATACAATAATACTTTTGGTCGCTCTTTCAGCAATGACTATATCTTCCTGGTATTTCTTAAATTATGGAAAATTTACTATACTTTAAGAAAATACTGAACAACTTTTTTTAAACCGCTCTTTCACGCTCAAAGTTCGAAAAAATCAGAAAAGGGTCAAAAATTATGCCATTTTTCGGCGCCTGCGGCACCCGCGGAACACTAGCAAGGTCGAAAACTTGGGGCATTTAACAGTGACCTTTTACACACAACATACCAAAAAATTAGAACTACCCGACCTTTTGCATCTATGCCCACCTTTTCAGTCACGGATTGACTGGACTATAGAGACAAATCGATTTCATAGTTGCAACAGTACTGAAAACCAAAGAACAAACAGAACATCAATATGTTTCTAAGTAAACGTCGATTATTATTAGTGAGTCGTTTCTGTGTTTATTACTAGTTTTAATACACACCTACTCTCTAATAATATAATTTTATAGAGTACCATAAATTGATTTTTCTAAAATTTAAATTATAAAAGTTTTTAAAAACGCAGATGTTTATTATTATGTTTTAAAATTGTTTTCGTTTTTCCACCAAAGCGTTTTTCAGTGCAATACCTTATGAAAACACCATTAAACCTGTTTAGTAAAAATTACAATAAAATTAATATTATGTATGACGCTCGTCAAAAGAAAAACGCTGTAAAATTTATCAAAAAGAAATTAAGCATGTAAATTGAAAAATTCTAAACTTTTTCAGGTTTACGGTATATTTAGGGATGTAACACCTGCGCACGTCCTTGAGAGGGTTAAAATGCCACGATGTAATTTTCTTTTGCGTGCTTTCTAAAAGGCATATTTCTTCATTAGGGGTTTAATTTTTCTCTGCTGCATACATAATCAATAAGCCTCTTTTTCTTACGTAATTTTAATATTTAATTTATTTCTAATTTACATCTTGAATTATGCATTCTTCCTCGTTTCTTATTCTCGTTGCATATTCAGATTTACAGACGAAATCTCTATCCCTAATAAAATGTTCTATTTTACGTTATTTTGTTCTACGATTTTTACTAAGTTATGAGTAAAAAGTAGCTTAATTCGTGTAATTCCTTCCTAGCAGCGAGAAGTTGGTGCAGGTACAGCATTGAAGTCTCCACGCGCTCGACTTGAATGGAGTCAGATTCTATCTTCCTGTTGAATATAAACATATCTGGTCATCACCTGTTTACTTATGATGCAGTATGCTTGGTAAAAGAGAGACCATTGCAGAATCGTTATACAGTTGGAAAATCCTTCTTTCGTGGCATCGTGCGGCGTCGCAGCGCTGAATATAACCGTACTTTAAATTGTATGAAACATACATGAGTTCTGCCCTCCCTCTGAATATATACCGGCCTTAGTTTACAAATGAATACAGCTATTGAACTTACTTATAATATCAATGTGGCTCGTCGTCTTCGTTTCTCCTTTATGCACGCCGTTCTACGTTCTCCGTCGCCGAGAACCAAATCTAAACCTCTTTCCAACGGCCATACAGAATGGCCATATTAACTTGATAATTAGGTGTGTTATCCGACTTGCAGATGAGCGACTGAGTCTGGATGGAATAAAAAGTGTTTTGCCCCCTCTTTGTAGCTCGACACCGTGGTATAAAATTGGGAAGGGCGTTGGTGATGGCACATTCTGACGTCGTTCGTCGAGGTCCTAGGACGCGTCGCGGGCGTCATCTTCTAGTGAATGACGTGGCGTGCATTTAGTGCTCCAGGTGCATTTTGCATCGAACCGCACTAGACTCGATTGGAAATTGGATTTTCAAGTATGTGCATTCATTAAAACTTATTAATAACGAGTTTTGATTGGATAATTATTTGCATCTCATTTGCATATCAATTACTTAATTAAATGATTCGTTTAATTTAGTCATTTGAATTTGCCTCTACGTTTAAATTTGCTTGTGTTCGTTCCCGAATGAATTTAGGTTATGTCACAGTGAACGCACGTGGTTGTCATGCTCGATCCTCAAGTTTAGCCAACTGTGCACACTTAAAAAAGAGGGGGGAAATGCAACAGTCACCTGATGTGTGACTACGCATTGAGAGTCTACTTCTACATTCTCTTTCCACTCTTTCTACATCTTTATCACAATTCTTTTCAAAATGTGCATTTACCTTTAAATATATTTTTCTTAATTTTAGTTTTTCAACTCAAACTTTATATGGCTTTTAATAAAATAAATCAAGCTTAATTTAAAGTAACAGTTAATAATTTTTCGTATTTAAGAAGAATGCTTTAACAAATACTTTTACGTGTTTGCAGTTAGTGTACATAGTAGGCAATTGTGTAGATTAATCAATTATAATTAATTATAGATAGATAGTATAAGAAACAAAACAACTCCGTCGGGAACCAGACAAACTAAACTAAATTGATACCAAAAAGTGATTTTAAAATACAATAGGAATTAATCTAGAAAATAAGAAAAATCGTTTTTCTGTCTTGAATTGTTTTAATGTACGGAGTTAAGTTCTTTCATAACTAACAATGAACGTCAAAATGGAAAGCACTAAACCTAAAGCATTAAATATGTTTGCTGAATGAAACTTTTATTATCTAACTAAAGATCACAGTCAGAATAATAATTTGTTTCACGTATTTGTCTTTGTTGAGGTCGTCTGCGTGGCGACGGTCGGCAGTTAAAAAAGCATCTTGTAAAACGATATAGTCAGTTGCATGCTCATCAGGTCTTCCTCCACGTACGAAATACGTGCAAGGACACTCCCGTATATTTTCTTGTGTATGGGATTTAAATAATAAATAATATTATTTTTAAACTTCTTAAGACACCGTATAATTATAAATTAGTTTCTATAATTAGATCTTTGGCCATTCTTCCTATAAATAAATTGTATAGTGCAGTTTCGATTTTTTTGTTACTAAAAATGTATTCTATTTTCAAAATGAAAAATATATAACTTTTTTAGTTTTTTAAGTTATTACAGTTTTTTACTATTTTTTGTGTATTAATTTTTGTTTTATACTACATTCTTGATTTGTCTTTTTTAACATATTTGTAAATATTCAAAACCCAGTAACATTAAATGTTCTACATTATTAATATATTTAAATTTAACTGGGAGTATTATATTATTTTATTTAAGTTGTATATAAATATTAAAAAGATGCATATTGTATTATAAATTGTGTTTGGTAATAGATTTAGCATAATCATTTTTGTTATTGTTTGTTAGATACTTTTTGATTTCTTTTTAAATTTTTTTACATAACTATTCGTATATATTATATAAAATAGATGTTCTACTTTTTATTTTGTAATGAACTAGGTATAGTAGCACATTGCCTTTGTTGAATTTGTAACGTTTTTATGCATTTTTGTTACTAAACCATTTATTTTATAAAATAAATGTAATAGTAAAACCTAAAAGAATATTGTAATTTTACATTAATTCTGTACTGAAACTCTGATATTAATGCAATAAACGACAAAATCTGGAATCACGTCAATTTTTGTATTTCTGAAATGTTTTTGTTTTGTTTTTGTTTTACTGCAAAATGTAGGTATTATCTTTATTATTTATTACGTATTTTTGAGCAAGAAATTTTTAGTATCTTATCAACTACACTGATACCAACCGAACGCTCTATTATTTTTAAATATTTTTTTGTTGATTTTTTCATACTTTAAGCGTTCAAGTTGTTTGATGAAATTTTGACATGGACTGTTTATCTATGGCGGACGTTTGTCTTTAGTTCCGCTCGCTAATTTTCATATCTAGAAGTATTTACGTACATGTCCATATTTTTTTTTATCTCAATGAATTTTAATTGAAGTTGAACATTAAAATGGACGAGATTTCACTGGTTGACTATTTTTTCTTGACGGACAACATATGTGTAATAATAGATTCACTTTAATAAACAATAATGATATTTGTATCTTTTAATTTTTATAAATAAATAAAAACTTAAATTTTTCAAATTTACTTTTGTTCTTTGATAAAACTGATGATAAAAATTTTTAAAATTACACAATTTACATTTTAAATTATATTTAAATCTTTTTGTATATTAAACTGACAATAAATAATATATTTCGTATCTAGGGAGAAAAGTATAACATTCCAAACATTTGCTACTTTGAAGATGCAAGCTGCAATGTCTTGCGAAACGTCAGTTTGTTTGGGTTCACAAAAGACAATACTGCAAAGAAACATATCCTGAAAGATCATCTAGAATCATTTATGTTTTTTATATGGACAATTTTATTTTAGGCGCCAATTCAGTAATTGAAGCCAAAAATTATGTAAACAAGGTTACAGAAATCTCCTCTCAAAAAATAATTATCAAACGATTCTGCTGTGTTTGCAACCCAAAATTAAAACTTAAGTTTTGATAGCGCCGAAACAAAACTTTTTGAAATTTGATGGAACTCCAATTCGAATTGTTTTACTTACGATTTCAAACTTGTTGTCAATTTTAGCATTAGCACTAAAAGAAGCATGTTATCTGTTTTATCTAAATTATTTGATCCTTTTAGTCTATTGTCTCTTGTTGTCATCAAGGGAAAGTTAAATATTCAAGCCTTTTGGAAATCGCAATTATCATGAAATAAAAATATTCTTGTTTCATTACAAAACGAGTAGGTTTTTTAACAAAATGTGTTAACGATTCAACTACGTTGCGCATCTCTAGAATGACGTTTTTATTAGAATTTGAACGTGCTGAATTACATAGGTTTTGCGACGCTAGTACACGAGCTTACGGTGCTTGCCTTTACGTTTGATGTATTTCAATATTTTTATTCATTTATTGTGTGCTAAAAGTCGCGTAGTATTTCTTAAACCTGTTACTTTACCACGATTTGAACTTTTGGCAGCTACACTATACCCAATCTTGTGTCAAAGATATGCAGTATTTCGTCTTTCAATTTTTTTAAAATTTATCTTTGATCAAATTCAAAAATTGTTTTAGGGTGGCTCAATTTCACACTCAACAAATATTAAGTGTTTGTTTCAAATCTAATTGCTTCTATTTTAGAAACTACTTGTGCTTCTAACTGACATCACGTTAGCAGTGAAAATTATTCTGACAATTTAATTTCGCGCAGTGCTACTATAAAAAACCTATCTAAGAACAAGTTCTAATTTAATGGGCGTTGATTTCTTCATTCGTTAAATTTTTCCGTCTCTGAGGTAATAGTCGACCAGAATATTTTACCAGAGCAAAAATCTGTTACTTATACATGCAATTCTTTGAAATGTTTTCAAGCAAACTGTTTGCAAAATATTCTTCTTTTCAAAGATTACAAAAAGTTGTCACTTATGTCTTTCCATTTTTAAAAAGCTGTTCTGTAACATCATCTGAAAAAAACGTTGTTTGCTATTTTTTGTGTAGTAATTTTTGTTTTATATTGCATTCTTGATGTGTCTTTTTTAACATATTTGTAAATATTCAAAACCCAGTAACATTAGATGTTCTACATTATTAATATATTTGAATTAAACTGGGAGTATTATATTAATTTATTTAAGTTGTATATAAATATTAAAAAGATGCACATGTATTATGAATTGTGTTTGGTAATAGATTTAACATAATCATTTTTGTTATTGTTTGTTGTTTAATTTTTGTCAAAAGTGTTACATACTTTTTGATTTTTTTTGTTTTTTTTAATTTTTTTTACATAACTATTCGTATATATTATATAAAATAGATGTTTTACTTTTTATTTTGTAATCAATTAGGTATAGTAGCACATTGCCTTTGTTGAATTTGTAACGTTTTTATGCATTTTTGTTACTAAACCATTTATTTTATAAAATGAATGTAATAGTAAAACCTAAAAGAATATTGTAATTTTACATTAATTCTGTACTGAAAAGCTGATATTAATGCAATAAACGACAAAATCTGGAATGACGTGGCAATTTTTGTATTTCTGAAATGTTTTTGAAATCTTGTTTTTGTTTTGTTTTTGTTTTACTGCAAAATGTAGGTATTATCTTTATTATTTATTACGTATTTTTGAGCAAGAATTTTTGGTATCATCTACTTCACTGATACCAAGCGAATGCTCTATTATTTTTAAATATTTTTCTTGTTGATTTTTTCATACTTAAGCGTTGTTTGATAAAATTTTGACATGGACTGTTTATCTATGGCGGACGTTTGTCTTTAGTTCCGCTCGCTAATTTTTATATCTAGAAGCATTTACGTACATGTCCATATCTTTTTTTATCTCAATGAATTTTAACTGAAGTTGAAGATTAAAATGGACGAGATTTCACTGGTTGACTATTTTTTTCTTGACGGACAACATATGTATAATAATAGATTCATTTTAATAAACAATAATGATATTTGTATTCTTCAATTTTTATAAATAAATGAAAACTTAAATTTTTCAAATTTACTTTTGTTCTTTGATAAAACTGATGATTAAAATTTTTAAATTTACACAATTTACATTTTAAAATATATTTAAATCTTTTTGTTTATTAAACTGACAATAAATAATATATTACGTACCTAGGGAGAAAAGTATAACATTCCCAACAGCGGATTGTCACATATTTGCGGGTGGGGATGTTTTACTTTTCCCCCGTGGTGCGTATACGATTTGTTTACACAATTAAAAAATTCAATAAACATAAAAATGAAAGTGAGCTGAGTCTGTCATTGCATACTAGAAAAAAATTCGAGCGTCAACTTTGATCAGGATTATTGGTTACGCCACTGATTTATTTTGTTTCAAATTTCTATTGAGTGTAGTCGCGCAAGTTTTTACTTTTAATAATTTTTAAGTTAACACATTAGCTGTACCAGTACAGAATAATAAAGTTGCATTATTCAAGATTCTACAATTTAATGTGGCATAAGATTGAAAATTCAAAGTGCAATCCAACCATATTTGGTTCTTTCTGAGCCGATTAGAAAATCCTACAATTACAAAATAACAAGAATCAAGAGTAAGAGCATTCAAATTGGTATTAAAGTCTGTATAGCAAATTTAATTATATTATAATTTCTCAATGCATTTTCATTAAGCATTACGAAAATTCCAATTGTGTCCTTTCAACTGTCCTTATCACAAATTAGTACAAGTTTTCAAAGTACGCTTGCTATTAAGCATCAAACATTAATTTCCTATTTTGCATCAGGTAATTCGTGTACTTACATTTGCACGTGCCCGTTTATCGCTTATCTTTTACGCACACTTTCTGTACATTTCAACATTTCGTTTACATTACCTTGTTTTTCTTAATTTTAAAAGCCTCTAATTAATTTATATTTATTTTGAATTACATTTTGATATAGCATTAGCAATTAAGATGACTAAATCTAGTAAGCAGTGTCAAATTAATCAATTATTCACTCACTTGCAATCTTGCGTTAATTCCTTAAAAGAAGCTAAAGAATTTATCAAAAAGGCTTCATCTGAGGCAGCTAAAAAAATTCACAACAAAATGTTCGAAATTTTAAAAAATAAAATTGTTGCGGGAAAGAAAACTTGTCTTCAAACTTATACCGAATTACAAGGTAGTCCCGAATTAGAAAATTTTCCAGCGATAAAAACAATTCATTCAGACGCTATACTAAATTTATCCAGTGCTGATTTAAATAATCAAGGTTTAAATTTCCAACAATCAATTTTACTAAAACTGCAATTACTTACATTCTCAGGTGAGATCAGTTCTTACAAAGCATTTATTGATAATTTTAATTCTATGATAAACGTTGCTAATTTAAAGTCTTCTGAAAAATTTATTTTTTGAAAAATGCGTTAAAAGGCGATGCAGCCTGCTGTATTGCTAATCTTTCGGATACTGACAACAACTATTGTATTGCTTTGCAAATTCTAAATTCGCGTTATAATCGTCCAAAATTAATAATTTAATCTCATGTGAAAAATATATTTGATTTAGATACTGTCACCAAATCTTCCGCGAATTCGTTACAAACTTATATTGATAATTTAAATAAAAATCTCTATTTTTGAAAAAAAATTGTTTCCAACGATAAGATAAACCTTATAAACCTTCAGAAATACCAACTATCGAAAAAACTGTTTAATTTTTGCAAGATTGTGTTCAATTCTTAATGGACTTAGGCATTGAAAGTAATAAACGTTTCAAGCTCATCACAATGGTTACTTCTGAAAAACTCTCTATTATTTGCAAACTATGTCGAGAACAACATTCGATTTTAAAATCTTCTATTTTTCTGAAGTTTTCTATAAACTAGCAAATGTCTAAAATTGCTGAGTTGAAACTTTGTAAAAACTGTTTAGCTCATAACAACACAAAAACGTGCTCTTTCAGATATAGTGTAAGAAGTTTTATCATTATTTATTACATATTTCTCCCCGACTTTCAATCTTCTGTTCATGTTACAGAAAGCAATGATGTCGTTACACCGATTATACGTTCTTTGTCCAACGTTGCACTTGCTTAGCTCAACGCTTCTTCTCAAAATACTATCATTTTATCCACTCTCAAAATTTTGGTTAACAGCGTGACATCAAAAATTGTAATTTTCTTCCGCATCACGATATATTGAAGCCCAATTCATCTACGACCAAATGCCGTGTAGTCTTTGATGAAAGTGTAAAAACTGCTGGATTATCTCTAAATTGAGGTCCGGTGGTTCAAAACGACTTATTCTCCAATTTATTAAATTTTCGAAAGCACTCATGCGCAATTACTGCTGATAGCGAAAAAATGTATCGTCAAGTTTGGGTAAATTCCGATGAAAGATATGTTACGTCAAAAATTTCATAACGTTATACCCTGTATATTGGTTGAATTAAAATTAGATTTCGGTTTTGACGCCCTCTGCCGAATTTTCTTTTACTGTCATTTCCTGTCAAGACGTTAAACTGACAACTACGTAAAATGGTCGGTGGTGCGGAATAATTTAAGTAAATCTTGTTTCTAAGAACATCCACGTTAATGAAACAGAAATTATAATTTTATTTATTCATCACCGGGTAAGTCATTTACATCCGTTTTGTTAGGATTCTTTGGTAATTTCTTTCTTAATTTGATAGCCGTTCCGCCACGTTTTGTCTACATGTTTCGATGCATTATCGACCAATGAGGGATTTATATCGATAATTACCTTCACAAAATGATTACTATTCTGGAAGGACTATATCCAAACCGAAAACAAGGTCTCGACACAAAATTTGCTTCCGAGATGTTAGTCGATTGCGTTAATAATTGCGTAGAACATCATTTGATACATCCGGTTTTTATATCTAATTTCTTGTAATATTAACAATTTTGTAGATTTCTACTTTCGTGAGTCATTGGGTTGACACGATTTGCTATTCATAATTATTTTAGCCCTACTCAACGAGGAAAACGTTTTCTTCGGACAAGCACTGGATTGTTGGTGAGTGTTATTTAATTATTATGTCGCTGTCAAAAAAGGTCACTTACGAAATTTAACTTATTTAACTTACGCAATTGTAATAGTTTAATACCATTTAGGTATTGTCAGTAATTATTTCTGGGATATCGCATGCTGTGAACCCTAGTTATATAACGTGTAATTTCGTCGCTATCGATATTGGGTAGATTTATGTATTGTGTGTTGCCAATACTTCCGGCAGTTATTGATGGGAAATTTCTAAGACTCGTTGTTAATAGCCTACGTTATTAAATTAAAGTTTTTTATACCTATTTATTCTTTCCTTTATGGTAACATATTTTTCTCTTTTATTGTGGTTACACGAACATCAGGGTAACAAGGATGACGAACCTAACTATATTATTATTATAAATTTATTTCGACTGTGTGAGTTGGCCGTGCAAGGTTCGTAAGAACTATAAGCTTGTAACATATTCTCTGGAGAGAACATCCTTCCGAAAAAAATTAAAATGTTTCAACTAAACACAGTGACTTACGATTTATCTAGTTCAGCAACTAAATGACTTTATAGCTTAGAAAATTCCTATCAAATCATTCTGCTGTTTTCGACAAACCCGCAACCAGAAATTCAAATTTGAATTTGGATAGCGCTGAAACAAAAACTTTAGGAATTTGATAGAACTCCAACTCTGATTGTTTTACTTACAATTTAAAACATGTCGATTTCAGCACTAATACTAAAAAAGCATGTTATCTGCTCTATCTAAATTATTTGATGCTCTTGGTCTATTATCTTCTATTGTCATCAAGGGAAAGTTAATTATTTCAGCTTCTTGGAAATTGCAATTAACGTGGGACAAAAATATTCCTACTTTATTACAAAACGAGTGGTTTGTCCTAACAATTCAACTTCATTGCGCATCCCTAAAATGATGCTTTTATCAGAAATTGGACATGCTGAATTACATGAGATCTGCGACGCTACTACACGAGCTTACGGTGCTTGCCTTTACGTTTGATGCGTTTCTGATAACAATATTTCTATTCAGATATTGTGTGCTAAAAGTCGCACAGTACCTCTTAAACCTGTTATTTTACCACGTTTTGAATTTTTGGCAGCTACACTATACCCGATCTTGTGTCAAAGATATGCAGTATTTTGTCTTTCCATTTTTCTAAAATTTATTCTTGGTCAAATTCAAAAATTGTTTTAGGGTGGATCAATCTGAACAAATATAAAGTGTTTGTTGCAAATCCAATCCCTTTTATTTTAGAAACTACTTGTGCTTCTAACTGGGATCTAGTTAGCAGTGAAAACAATCCTGCCGATGTAATTTTGCGCGGTGCTACTATAAAAGACCTATCTGAGAACAAGTTCTGGTTTAATGGGGTTCGATTTCTTCATTCGTTAAATCTTTCCATCTCCGAGGTAATAGTCGACCATTATATTTTACCAGAGCAAAAATCCGTTCAAGTTACTCTTACATGCAATTCTTTTCAAATATTTTGAAGCAAACTGAAGCAAAATATTTTTCTTTCCAAAAATTACAAATCGTTGTCGCTTATGTTCTTCGATTTAAAAAAAAAACTGTTCTGTAGCATCATCTGAAAGAAGCGTTGGTTCTTTAACTGAATCTGAACTGTCAGTATCGCTTAATAAATTGATTAAACTGTGTCAATCTTTGTGTTTTTCTAATGAAATTGAGGTACTTCGTCATAATTCTGGTAAACAAATGACGAATTACTATCTTAAATCTTTGAATTTATTTTTAGACGATCAGAAGACGAGTAGGCCGTACAATTCAGCATTCAATTTTTTTCTTATATTAACATACACTTAATGTTAGTTCCAAAAGGTCACGCCTTTACGTCTTTACTTTTGTCTTTCTATCACAAAAAATTTTTACATTGCGGCTCTAACCAATTGCTGTCAGTAGTCCGTGATAAATTTTGGCCAATTTGTGCTGTTTAAGATGTTTTAACACAATGCCTAAATTAGCATCAATCCTTATGGGTAATCTTCCTTCTGCGCGATTTGCTATTTAGAGACGGTGTTTTTGCAACACCGGGGTAAATTTTGCTGGTCCTGTTTTAACGAAACATCGATATACGCAAAATGCGAAACTCAAAAAGGCATGTGTTGTTCCTTTCGTTTGTATGACGGCTAAGGGCATACATCTGAATTTGATTACAAGTTTATCTACGCCAGTTTTTATTGGAGTATTTAAGAGATTCATTTTCAGGCGTAGCGATAACGCTACAAACATTGTTGGCGCATTCCGTGAAATAAAAAAATTGTACAATATTTTTCAAACGAATTTAATCAAATATTTAGTTAACAAAATGATTAAATGGAAGTTTATTCCACCGAGTTCTCCGCATTTGGGGAATTGTGGGAATCAAATATAAAGCAAACAAAATTACACCTACTAAAATTAATCGGTGACGCTAATTTACCATATGAAAGCTTGTATATTGTAATAACCCAAATAGAATCAGTATTGAATTACAGACTTCTTTCTCTTGTGCCTGAAGATCCAAATGATTTCCGAGTACTTACACCTTATCATTTTCTAATTGGAGATTCTTTTGAGACTTTGCCAGAGAAATCCTTAGAATCGGTTATGGAAAATCGATTAAATTTATTCCAACGAAGAAAACAAGTTCTCCGACATTTTTGGAAACGATGGTTCAGAGAAGTTTAATTTCGATGTGTGTTTTCGATCGTCAAAATTAAGTTACTATTGTGTATATATTTAAATTTAATTAAGGTATTGTTGTATTCATTTACATTAGATTTTACACTGTATTTCCTTTTTGAAATTTAAGATTTCAAGACACTGATTTATTCTATTTCAAATTTCTATTGAGCGCAGTCGCACAGGTTTTCAATTTTGATAATATTTAAGTCAACACTTCATCTGTACAAGTACAGAATAATAAAATTGCATTATTCAAGATTCTAAAATTTAATGTGGAATAAAATTAAAAATTATAATCAGTTATGATTTGTTTAAATCAATAAATGTTTAAGCAACAAAGAAGTTCAAGGACAAAATCCCGGCGGTAGTTAGAAGGCGAATGCCCTCTAGTCTCAAGAAAAATTTTAAAAAGGCAATTTATTACTGATTTATTTATCATCAACGTATTTGTTCTTTACATTTTATATTGTTAAAATATCATTCAATGTATTTTTTTTTTAATTTACACAACAAAAGCATAGTTAATCCAAAGTTGAGCAATTTTCTTTAAATATATTATACTATATTTTATAACGTACGATTATTTTATTTTAAGAAATATTCAAACGAAACTATTTTAATTGAATATCTTGAGAGAGAATGTGACTTTTTTTTCTGGAAAATAGAGTTAAAAGTCAAAATTTTCATCAAGGTGTAAAAAATTATTGTTGTTACAAATATTACGTAAAAATTTTAAAAATTGTAAAAGTGCATTTAATAAGAGTCAATTATCAAGCAGTTGGATCTTATTATATGAGGTTTAGTAGTAGACACTAATAATTTGAAAATTAACCCGTTTTTGAAATATTTTTAGATATTAAAATGAACTTTCCGTTCTTTGGATTTTTTGGCATACATCCAATTAGTCGATTGTATAAATGAAAAACAACTTTTCTTATTAGGACGTTTTTTGTGCTGCTCTAATTGCAAACAATATTGGTTTTGTGTCGCTCTTAACGCAAATATTAATATTTGTTTATTAGTGTAATGACAAAAAAAATCTAGAGCCGCAAAGTAATAAATTAAACTCTATGTAAAATTTAAAATCAATTATGTGTGTGTGGTAAAAATTCAAATATTAGAGTATTACGTTTTCAAAATTGGTAATAATTGATACTGCGTATACTACGTAGTAATATAAACTAACCTAAGGTTTTAAACTAATTGTCAAAGGTGACATAATGTGCTAGTAATAAATGTAGTACCAAGATTAAATTTGTCATGTTTTCAAGATCATACTTTCTAAATTTACGTTAGTTATGCTATGCTTCACTGTCAACGCTAGTAATATAATAGTAATTTATGTAACACGGGTCAAAATTAAAGCATATCATAACAAACTTTAATGTTATAAAATTTTCGACAAGATTAACATATACGTTATTTTTTGCTGTGCCTATTGTGCAATTTTTGGAAAAATTTAAAAAAGAACCACGTTAAAAACATCACAAATGTAATGTTGGTACTGCATTTGTAACTACTTAAATATGTCAAGTTTTTAATTCCAATGTTTTATGTAGTACCAACTTCTGAATATATAATACTCGTTTTTTAATTTTAACAAAATTTTGGAAACTTTTAAATAAGTTTTCTATTAGACACACAATTCTACTTAAATAATAATTGACTTTAAAAGAATAGTTTTACGTAAATTTTATTTTTCTGCGTTGCAACTGTAGAGTTTTTTTTTTGTTATTACGTAACTACACTAACAAACAAATATTGATGTTTATAATGAGGGCAACACAAAAAATATGCATATTAAAATATATTCTGATTTATAAATGCAATCTTTTTCGTACGTTAGGCACAGTTTTTTTTATTTCTGTAACTAGTTGGATTTAAAGCTATAAATATTTACAGTGTCTTGTTGAGAATAATCACTGAGCATAAAAATAGACAAATGATTAAATCTGTGTTTTCTTTGTAAAACACAAATAGATGCGTCATTTGTTCATTAATTTAAGAAAAATTAGAAATCTCATCTTAGAATCAAAATGAAAAGTTTTTAGAGGTTGTAACCGTCGGTTGATTTTTGTACTATTATTTCGTGAAAGACTCGGTTATATTTATTGACACTCAGTTCATTTTCTTTAGTGGAATTTAGCACAATTTTGCATTGTAATTAATTTCAGATTTATTTAACATTTTTAAAATTATCTTAATTCTAATTTATTTGCTTACTTGTAATTGTTATAAATTCTGATTGTTTTATAAGTTATTAGTTCCGTTAGTCATTAGTAGTTTTTTTCAAAGATTTAAATTTTAATTCTATATTGATACTCCGCTTCATTTACTTTAGTCATTGAGATTTTATTATCAATTACTGATTCTATGTTTGTTGAAAATAATTTTTTGATGCTCGTGTTTAATTACTTTATGCCTTCTTTTGCATCTTGCTTCAGCTCTTTTGTTTCATTTAGTTTTTGATGTTTTTGTTGAATATTTTACGTCATAGTTTTCCAAGAGAGTAGGACAAACTAAGGTTTATAATATTATTATAAATATTCCAAAATATAATTATTATAAATATTCCAAAATTTTTTTTTTAATTTTACACACTGGAAAGTAGGTTCTGATAGTGTATACACCGCATGACGTGTTTCTTTAGTTGACGAAGACTATAAACCTATCACACTGTTTTTATTTTGTCTGGTGCCTCTTATCCAGTTTTGACTTTTGATTTTACGTTTTTAGATATTCAACTAATCACGAATTTTTATTTTGAATTTAACTCACCCCGTCTCTAATGAGCTCTGAGCAATTATATCGTTTGTTTTGCTTTTATTTAGGCATTTCTTTATTAACATTTTTTTAATTAGGGGAATTTTGTAAAAGTTTGTATAAGCTATGTTATTAAAGAAAACTATTGTACAAACAACATTTTTGTTTATGTTAAAGTGCTTTCCGATTTTTGTATTTAGCATAAAATTGTCTAGAATATTTTTTTTACAAAAATTGTTGTTTTAGGTTTTAAATATTTGTTTACTTGTTTGTAAAAATATTTGGTACATTTTATACGTTTATTCTAATTGATGCAATTTAAATATTAGATTTAAATACATGTTTTCAGTAACTAAACTTAAGTTTTAAACTAAAATAAGTAACGTTACAGTTCAAGTTGGGTAATAAACTTACCGTCGCGCTGCTACAAAAGTACAATAACGTATTTAATATAAATATAATCAATTAAAATGAATTAAATTTACATAAATAATTATACATAGATCACGCAAATCAAATTAAAATGTTAATTACAAATAATATTTTGTTGTGGATTATTACGTAGCAACAATGTATTCTTTATTTGGTTATTTTTTCTATTCAGAAAAGTACATTTAAATTTATCAATTAATTTTTATCTAACTATAAAATTTTACTACACATTGTTTCTAATAGATGTGGTAATTGCTGTTGCGTTCTTGTTTATAAGCGCTGGGTTATACTTTTTGCGGATTATCCTTTTTTTAAATACAGGCAAATGGTTTGAACCTTTGCAATTTTTGCAAATAAAATATAATCGACAAACGCGCCTGGTCCAAGTAAAAAGGCGTCAAAGTTTGACATAAAAATATAAATTTTGTTATATTTTTGGAATGGTAGAAGTCACAATTTTTATTTTTGTATGTCTTATGGTTTATCGAAAGCATTATTTGGAGACGTAAATGCAACGTTGTCGACAGCGGGTGATCCTTTACATATTATTAAAAATTTACAAAAGAAAGTTTAGTCTACTATTAAAATTAAAAATTATTCATCTCTTACACCTGTCTCTAATCGATCAAAGACATATTTTTCTCTTGCTTATATAGGCCCTTCTTTATTTCAATTTCAAAATACATTTTAACGATAACTTTTCTTTTTCGTCAAAAATAATAATAAATCTTTATTAGTTATTACCAAAAATAAAATTAATATAAAACCCGGTGTTTATAAATTAAAATGTGATGACTGCAACACATAATACATAAGACAAACAGGTCGGAAGTTTCGTATTAAATTTGCTGAACAACTTTTTTGTATAAAAAATAATAACATTTTGTTTAAATCATCATTTGCTAATTATATATTAAATTCTCATCATTTATTTAATTTTTAAAAAAGATTTTGAAATTTTACATATAAATAAAGGTTTGAAATATATTTTTTCAGAAAGAAAATAAATAATTAAAAATTACAATTTAAATTATCTTTCAATAAAATTGTTAACTTTAATAATAATTTACTTTTTCTAAATTAGTTTTTGTTTGTTTCCATTATCATATTATTTTGTTGTAACCTACGACATTTCTATTATTAAGCTAATTTTGTAATTTTTCAAATTTGAATTTGTCACGCTTCAAATATTTATGCTGATTAGTACATTTTGGTAAGTTTATTTTTATAATTCTTTGTTTTTATTTTATTAATTTATAGTATTTTTCAGATTTCTCTAATTATTTTTAATTTTTAAAGTTTGACATTAGAAGTTTGATTTTTCAATTTAAATTAAAAAATTAATTTTTGAAAATAAGTTTCAATTTGACAGATATTAATTTTATAGGATTACGCTTGACGATGAACAAAACTAGAAACATGTAGTGTTTATTAAAGTAAAAAATTAAATTGATGGAAAGGTTTTGAAAAATTAAAAAAACCAAATTATGTAATAAAAACCCATTTACAGTTTTTTAAAAGAATTAAAGAAGAAAATAAACTTTCATTGTTTTAACGTAACGTACGTATCTTATAGAAACAGAAACACGTGTGTATTCATAATTTACAAACTAGCTAATACCTGTATAGTTTTTTACGTATTACTCTAATGATATAACTATAATGCACGTTTTTTGTCATATACAAATGTTTGTCAATATTTTATGTCTTCCTACATACAGAAATTTTAAAAATATTGTTACTAATTTGATCTAAATATTATTAACTAACATAAATAAAAATGGTCTCTTAAAAACGTTATTAATTATATGTTGATGGCTTTGGAGATGAAACGTCGAAAAGTAATTTTATACCCGCGTAATTCAAATAAATTTTGGATAAATCGCGGACTAAAACCACAATGTGTAAGGTATCAATGCGAATCTAAAAATGCTACCAGAGTGAACCACTGGAGGGCCCTTTTGCCCTTTTAAAGCTCTTTAGCAGTGGTAGAACACTCTACTGAACTTGATGCATTGACAGACCCATAACTTTATATTAATAAATATATAATATAATACAATAATATACTAATTATATAAGTAATTAAATTATACGATCCTGAGACTTCAAACGAAGGTGTGAGTCATATTTCGTCACTTTGGAATTATTAAAACAGGTGGCCTGTACAGGTTACCTTGCTACGACGTGTATAGGGATTAAGAAACAACGGAAATCGCTAAAAAGGTAAAAGATAACGCGACGACGCCATTTTTTATTACCTTTATAACTGCAACGTCAAACAATTAACTAAATCGCTTATTTGCTCAATACTGGAATAAGCTTTTTCAGCACATCCGTAATCGAAATAACTAACAAGAAAAAATTACCCTAGTCCTGATATGACGCTTAACAACAATTTCGAAAAGGTAAAGAAAGAGTAAAAATGATCGTTTGACAGCGATATACCGCTTATCCCTAGTCATAAAAGAGAATCAGTAGCGGCGTATAAACAGTTCAGCCGTGAATTTTATTTTAGAATAAATATTTTTAAAAAAGACAAAATAACAACATGTAATAATGTTTAAGCTATTGATTTGGATATTACAAAATATTACTGATATTGTTGATGTACTTAAAAAAACATAATGCAATAATAATAGCGATATAAATTAATTTTACTCTTTGCGCATCTTCTTAGTCAAAAACTTTTTGCATTTTTATAGGCAATATTTCTAGATGTTTTAGAATTAAGTGACAATCTTATAGTTCTATAAAAAATTAATTGTCTTTTGGCTTTATAACGTTTTTGAAGCTTAATGCATTTATTTCTACTATTTACACTATTTTCGATTATTATAAATGTAACTAATTTTATTAAATTAAAACACAATACAGTAAACACTAATAAAATTCATAGTTAACTAAATTTAATGAAAACAAAAATTTATTAATCACTGAAACTGTACACGTTTGCTATAAAATATAATATAATATAAATACTTTATTTAACCCTTTGTATCCGGAATTAATTTATTTCGTTGTACTTAAAAATTACCATTTATTATCAATATTTAAGTAAAAAAAAGCCAACTTGGCAAAATTTTTAAATTTTTGAAGTGCCACAAGGCCGTTATACCATGGTCTCACCCTACCACCACCAGGCAGTTGTAGTAAAAAAAAGAATACTTTATTTGTTTTTAATTTATAGGCTACATTTATTATGTTTGTTAAGCAGTTATGTAACAAATGTAATACAACATACAAGTAAATGTAACACAACATAAGTAACGAAAATACAACATACATAAAGGTAATGTAAGAAATAAACAAAAGATAATACACGAATTCATTTTGTGTGGTATGGAATAAAGCAGTTCTTCTTATCGTTGATACAAAGCCCAACGTTGCAAGTAGAGCAGCTCCATTTTGATCGATGTGGTTCACGTCGAGTACTGCAATGTGCACAACGTCGAGGGTTTCTATGAATCGGCATGTGAGCACATTTGTCAAATCTTATTTTGAGAGGTACTGTCGGTTTGAAATTATTGGTCACAGGAAGACGATCATTACTTTTTCTTCCTCTTTTTGGTACCTCCGGTTGGGCACCTATTAGTCCAATGGCTACTGATAACCTAAATATCTTCAGGCTCAATGTTTTTCCAGTAAATCTCTTTTTAAAAATAATGAATGAGTTGAGTAAAGCCACATCGAGGAAATAGAAAAAAATTCGATGCCACCATTTCTTTGACTTTCGATCGACTTCATACAAACTTTTCAACATATCCATCTTGTCCACGTACCCCATATACTGGTTGTAATGCTTGACTAACAGATGACATTTTACATCTTCAGATGTACCATTTTTCTTTTTTCTCGCAGTTGTTGTGTTTTCAGAAGGGTTGTGCACATTATCAAAAAAAAAATACCCCTTTTCGGTCTTTCCATTTCAAAAAAATAATTCTATTTTTACTAACTCTCCAGTCTGATTCACCCCGTAGAAGTTCTTTGTCTTCTTTTATGTCATTTGGCAAATCTTTCCTTCCCTTTCTTGCAGTTCCACACGAGTATATAACATCTGCCAGTAACGACTTTTGAAGTGGAACAGAATTAAAAAAGTTGTCAAAATAATAAAGTGTAGCCTTTCCCTGCTAAAGGTCTCAACACTCTATTACTCTAGCTCCGAAATTTTTTTCGACTGCATCGTCCACTTTTCCTGTATAAATTTGGAACTGGCAAACGAACCCTGAGTCATCAGTTCTTACCCAAACCTTGTAACCCCGCTTTATAGGTTTTAGCGGAAAATACTGACGCAAACTGCTTCTTCCAGTAAAGCGAATCATTGATTCATCTATAGCTTGTTGCTCAGATGGATTAAGGGAGCTTGCAAACGTTTCAGTTAGTTTGTCCAATAATGGTCGCAGCTTATATAATTTGTCAAAGCCTTGTACATTTCTCTGTGGCTGGACAGAATTATCATTAAGATGTAGGTTTCCCAGAAGCTATATAAAACGATCTCGTGGCATTACAGAACTTATACAATGATTTTGTAGCATGAGATTAAATGACCAGTAATCTCGATAGCTGGGAAGGCGGTTAATACCCATAAAGAAACGTTTTTATTTCATCTCTATTGGTTGCAACAAATGCATTGCTGTTTCCACCGGATTTTTGAATAGCATATAAGTTGATTTGGAACAGAATATGATCAATTAATTCCTCTAAAATAATGTAAAAAAATATCTTTGTAGGAGTAGATATTTTTGTTGGAATATTTGGACCCACTGTTTCGCTAAATTGCTTTTTCTGTTTTATGCAGTATTCAGTAAACTTAGTTCAAATCCTGTGTCTTTTTAGTTTGTTTTCTCGTATAACTGAAAGAGGAAGTTCATCTTTGCTTTCCCACTCCTCATCGTTATTACTATTTAATTAATCACTAACTCCATTCCGTTCAAAATTATCATCCAAAAATACGATTGCAAGTCATTGATATTAAAATCTTCTTCTTCGTCATTTTCGTTATCACTAAAGTCACCGATATCAGATTCATCGCCAGAAGGAATTTCTTCTAATAGTTGCTACAAGCTGCTAGTAATTTACGAACCTGCACGGCCAACTCACTGTAGGATTGAAACCATACTTTTCGGAGAGAGGGGAGGTTCAAGTGACTTTATTTTAAAGGGCGCCAGATTTTTTGTTCTTTGCAGAAACAGCTCCTGCTAGATCAGCACAGGAAGCTCGAAGCTTGTACAAAATTGTTAAGGTTTGTAAAGCTGGAGGAAACGAAGAAAGAAACTAAATCGTTAACAACAATTCCACTTTAATTACCTTAGAATGATGAATAGATTAAGATTTGAATCAATAACAATTATGAGATAAGTTGATAGCATCACAGTAATTAAATTTAGTCCAAGTACAAATATAAGCAAGTACTAAAATATCAGAAGTATCGGCAACTTACACTACACGTAAAACAAAAGTGTAACCACCAGAACATATAAAAAATCTTCATAAGTAAATTACATTAATAATGATAATTGACAGTTGACGTAATCAGCATGCGATAGTATGTCACTTAAACTAATTGAGTAACAATAATAAGAAACCAATCAATTCCAACGTTTCGACACGATTAGTAAATATAGTTATTCATGAGTAGCACCGTAGCGACAGCGAATAATTAAAATCAAAAATTGACTTACCAAGCTTCAGGGGTACCTTCAGAAAACGTTTTCCAACTGGCTTTCTGTAATTAAACTTCCTGAAAATAATCGTGTTCACCTGGCGACTCACAAACTACAACAGGTAAAAGAAACATTTAAAAGAAAGTAATAGAACCAAAACTTATCGTATGCTGTTACAATGTCTTTTCGTCTACGATGGTATTAATTTATTGCCTCCGTAGAGACATTCAATCGTGTCGGGTACTTAGGTTTTTCCGAACTAAAAGAAGAAATAATTAACGGTAATAGTTGCCTCCGCATAGAAATTCTGCCCTTGTATCGCAGCGTTCTAGGTCTACAGCTTCCGATTATAATTTTTTCTTGTAGATTTTAAATTAAAACAAGAACACCCATACTTAGGAGGTAGCACATGGCGCCTGCGTGGATTAAATTAGTTAAATAAGAATACTTTTAACCCATCGTGTCACAACACGTGGATGTTTTAAGAAAACGATTTTTAATTCACGCAGACATATGTTATATCGTAAACGATGTTAAAGTCAAAAATGCCCGTATCTCACCGGATATCGTCTAGTCAATACGAAAAGACCAACGAGCCCGATAGATGGCGTCGAGAAACAGAAAAATAATTTTTAATTAAACCAATATACAACAGGGTAGTGCATTATTTAAATTTATGCACGTAACATAGTGTTAAAAATTCATCCTGGGACATGGCTTCCATCTCACGAAAAGTCAAACGTGAAAGAGATACCCAGTGCCTAGTGATCTTACGCCTCAACCCCATAATTTACACCACAAAAAGATAACGTTATAATAATCTGACATCGTACATTATTAATATTAACAATGGTTTATTCGTTATGTTTCAATGTTTATAAATTCTTACCTGCCATCACATCAAATTTTATTGCAAATTCACAAATTTTTAAGCTCTCAGTTCATAACCACGTGTAAACAAACACCTTATGCCAGTTTCTTAAAAATGCGGGAAAATAGCAATCTGTCAAATGTACACTTTAAAATGAATCTTACAGCAAGCCCCGCCTACTGTGGTTTTAGCGTAAGCTACCCAGGCAACTAGAAATAAATTCTTAAATATGTGTACTCGCTGTGTAACTACCAGGATACAAAGGGTTAACAATAAATTTTAGTGGATACAGCTGTTTACACATGCTTTTACTTAGTTTTGACTGACTCAAGATTATCTAAAATCTTACTTAAATCACTGCGTCTTTGATTTGTCTTTTTCAAGTAATAGAATTGCTTTTGTTTGTATACCGAATAAACTAACTATATTTATTAGTTTCAATCAGTTTTATTTGGTTTGTTCCTGGTTTCTTCTTTCTGATTATGTCAAGTTTTTTATCTACTTTTAGTTTTTCTAGCGATGTCAAAAGTTCAGTCACTGTACTTTCTTGACTTTTAACGTTCTTGAAAGTTACAGCCATTCTTCTTCTTTTGAGTGTGCTTATCCGTTTCGGATGGTGGCGACAAGCAAAGCTATTTGAACTTTACTGGCTGCTGTTCTAGACAGTCCTCGTGTAGACATAGAAAACCAAGTTCAAAATTTTTTAAAAGATTCTGCTTCTTTTAGATCTTTTTCTGCCCAGAACCTTCCCTGGGAGTATCAACCGGAGCAGGCCATATTTTTTTGTCATTGTCATGTGTTCAAAATACTCTAGTTTAAGTTTTTTTATTATGTCCATTATTTTGGTCTTTTTTTAAACATTTCTAGAACTATCTTGTTGGAGACGTGATGAATCCAGAAAATTCTAAGAATTCGTATGCATAACCACATCTCAAAAGTTTTTTGTGGACGATTCCATCAAGGTCCAGGATTGGGCATCGTATAGGAGCACAAACCAGATATAATCTTAAGTTTGGTGTGTAAGTTATGTATGTATTTGCTTTTAAATAGATTACCAATTTTAGTAAAAATGGTTCTTACTTTTCCTATGCGGCATATAATTTTTACAGAGTGATCTCATTGCTCATTAATTGTAGTACCTAAATATGTGTAATAAGTTACTCTTTCAATTTTTTGATTATTAAGTACCAGTTGGCCAAGTTGTATGTTATGTTTATTAATTACCATAAACTTGGTTTTCTTGATATTTTAATTCTTGGAGACTTTCGACAGAATCCGCAAACACCACTGTATCGTCCGCGTAGCGTATATTGTTCAATCTCTTTCCACTGATTGGCATTTCAGCGTTTGTATGCTCCAGTGTTAAATATACGCTTCGAGTATAGGTTAAGTTGAGTAGGGGATAAAACACAACCCTGCCTAAAACCGTGTCTTATATTTATATCTACCACTTTACTTTGATATTTGCTGTTTGGTGCAGATTTATTATAAAACGTCGATGCCGTTTGTTCTTAATGCTTCAATCATTTTATAGTGCTGGATTTCATCAGAAATGTTTTGATAATTTATCATACAGACGTACACAGCACAACCAACATCCCTACATCGCAGGAATAGAACCAGTAATTCAGCATGAAGATTGCTTGGTTTTGGAGCTTTTTCATGCTTTACTTGCGCACTTCATCAGCGGTAATATTCAGCGTTGATTACTGAAGAGTTATTTCTCACATCCTGGAACAAAGCGCTTCCAGTAGTAGATTCTTTTGTTTTTATTTATGATGATATTATAATGTTATGTGTTTTTTTGAGGTTTTTATTTCTAGGCATTTTTTTAGAGACCATGTTTCTTTAACCTGTCTTATTTTCTTTCTTTTTTTTTATCTTTGTCCTTTTCCGGCGTTCTTTCATCAGATTTAGTATTCCAACTGTCATCCATCGTATCCTTTTTTCATGCTTAAGAATAATGTCACTTGCAGATTTCAAAACAGATGTTAGTTTATCAATTTTGGTAATTACGTCCTCAATAGTATTATTGGCTTTTCCAGATATATGTAGTTTTGCTTGTTCCTTTATTGTTAAATTCTTCAGTTTTGTTTTGTGGTATTGGTAAGAACGTTATTTTTTTTTGACAATATTTTTTTAGCCTAAATTAGCTGAGTCAACAACGAGACGTGATCTGACTTAATTTCATTGCCGGAAAAAGTCCTCACTACAGTGAAAATGTTTGAACAACGTTTATTGATCAGCGTAAGATCTATCTGGTTTCTTGTTACGTGGTCTTGTCTATCTGCAAGTGATTTCCTGGTATATAAGCGACGGGCGTGTAGTTTAAAAACATTGTTAAGTACTAGCGTTTGCTGTTCTGTTGCAAGCGTATTTAACATTTCGCCTTGTTTGTTTTGTATACCAAGTACGTATGTTCCAACAAGTTCATCATCGCTTTCTTTTCCTAATTTGGCCCATAATAATTGTGATATTTTTTTGTTTAATTTTCTGAATGCTTGTCGGAGGTGCATATATCTGCATGATATTGAGTTGTACAGGTTTGGTGATTAGTTGAAGTAGAAGTATTCTTTCAGAAATGGGCACAAAATTATTTACTGATGGATTCACACGTTCATTAGAATTTTTGATAACAATAACCGAACGATAACAAAATTCCAGATTAAAATAAACAAATAAATGTTTATTGGTTAACAAACAGTAAATATATATATAACATGTATTGAGTTGTTATTCTTTCTTTTCTGCACATTCTTTCCGAATACGTTAAAAATACAAAAAAACTCCAAAAATAACGTACCGTAGGATGGGGTAACTTTGGGACACTTTTCAAAGTTTTACGCTGTTTCTTTTTTTATTTTTTAAGTTAGGTTACTGAAAAAAATATTAATATGTAAAGCCTGTCTTTCTCTAACAAAATATAATAAGACAATAACTCTAGGAACAAGGGTATTTTATTAAAAAATATTTTAAACTGTCTCAATCTTACCCCACTAATTGGGGTAAAATTGGGACAGTGCATTATTTCCATTAGAAATAGCAAGAAACATGACTTTGTACCGATATTACCCCACAATATTGTATAAGTGCATTATCTACCTAAGAAAAGACAAGGTAAATGAGTGTGTACCAATTGCAACGCATAATATTATATGTAAACAATGAAGTTATGATACATGTACACATAGATTGCAAATAATTACTTTTTAGTACTATTAGGCTTTGGATCTTTACTGAACATACAAAAATATTATTTACACACTTCATAAAAGTTAGTTTTTGTCAGCTGAAGCCAAGAGATCACTGTACACTTGAAGCTCTTTAACTTTAACTGAAAATTTTTCGCCGACCAATTTGTTCCGGTTCATCAATTTTCTGAACAATTTCGTCCTTTGAGTAATCAATTTCATCCGGAGTTGAAGGCCATTTTCAATTCGACGCTGATTTCTTCATAGCCGATATTAATACTTCGCCGTCATCTTCGAGATGAACAATTCGTCCAGGATATAATTCACATTCATATCTCACAAGAACAAAGTCATCCACTTTTAGATGTTGAAGAAAATCTGATGTTTGTACATCTGGAATGGATGGGGTTAATGGATTTTCCAAATCACTAAATGTTTCCAAGTCTTCTGAGTCTTGAACAGAAAACCTGTCATATTCTTCCTCGCTACTGCTATCAGTGTCTCTCCTTTTCCGTTTTTTTTGGAGTGTTTTTAAATCTGGTCGTCCTGTTTTGCTACACTGTCGAGCTTTCACTCCAGTTGAAGTGGATGGTTGGTCTTGGTCATCATCGATGGGTAACTGTTCTGTTGGCAAGGCTGCTTTAAATTCTTCTGAAGAGATACTTTTTCCAGGGGGGACATTTAGTTTTTTCTTCCTCTGCACTCTTCGACATTCGGTAGCCTTCTGACGCTTCTTCGAAATTTGTTCTAGAAAGCTTTCACCAATCAGAGAAGAAATGGAGGTGTCCAAGCTTCCTGATGGCAACCTCTTCAGAACTGGCTGCCTGTCTGTGGGAAAAATCCCTGACTTGCGAAAGCCGGCAATAAGATTGTCTGGGCCTTTAATGATAGCGTTCCATAGAGATTTCAATAGAGTGGGGAATTGGTCTTTTGGTACTGACGTACAACGACTCCCTGCTGCTGTCTCCTTCCAGTCCTTTAATATCTTTTGCCAAGCCACCTTCATTGGACGAAAGAATGCAACATCTAATGGTTGTAAAAGATGTGTCGCATTTGGTGGCAACGCACTGAACTTTATGTTATTCTTCTCACATTGTTTGATGACCTCTATATTTAAATGTGAACTGAGATTGTCGCCAATAATAGCCTTTGGCCCTTCTTGCTTCTTGAGGATTGGTAGCATTAATGATACAAACCAATCCTCAAAAGAGTTGCTATCAAACCAGCCAGATTTTGTTCGGTTATACCGAGTGTCAGGGGGGCCATTCTCAGTCCAGGTAGACCATATTTTTTCTGCTTTATAGTTCACATAAGGTGGAGCTACTGTTCCGGCAGCATTGCCACATACCATAATAGATGTACAAGCTTTCGATGAGTTTTGTATTCTCTCAGGATATTTAGTTCCTCTTTTGGTGATTATTTTTGCAGCACCAGGCTCATCAACGAGGTTTGTTTCGTCGTAATTCCAAATATTTTCCTTTGGAATTCTTTCGAGTTCTCTCTCTAAGTTGTCAAAAAACTGATTTACAACTTGTTCGTCAGTGGTTGCTATAGAGTAAGAAATATTTTTGGCGGTTCTTTGTGTCAATATAGCTTTGTGTCGCTTCATGAAGGAGTCTGCCCAATTGTTTCCCGGTAAGTTCTTTTGGAAACGTGTTTCGTTTCTTCCAATTCTATCTAGATACGATTTTACAACACAACGTAAATCCTGGAAATCCATAGTTTGATACGGCAACAATGTGCACCACAAACTGCTCCTCTTCTTCTGCCGAAAAGACTGTAGCCCGACCTACGGGTTTGGTATGTTTTTCCTGGGATTTCAGATGTAGTGTATTTTTTGGTATTTTATACTTGGAGGCTGCATTTCGGATCGACAGTGTCTTGTTCTTTATTGCTAGTAAAGCCTCTTGTAAATTTTCTTCAGTGTAATTTCTGTAGGGCCGTGTGCCAAGAGCTCTTTTATAATTTCTAGACATTTTATTGTCCAATGCAATGCTGAAAAAAAAACAACTATTGTAAAAAAAAACCAGTATACAAACTTTGGGGCTGTCCCAAAATTACCCCGTAAAGAGCTGAAAATTTACAGTTTATAGGTTATATAAAACAAAATACTTTAATAACATTGTTAATTCTATATAAGATACTAAAGAAGATGTTTGGTATTGTGTATACGTACTTGAAAGTGATCTGAAGTTCACAGTTCTTGAGGCAGAAGAGAAAGTTTCATCAAAACAAGAATTTTATGAAAAACAATGGCAAGAAATAAAACTTGGCTGTCACAACGTGGTAGTAAACTGGTTCTGAAAACTGCCGCCAGATAGCGGCACGGTACAGGATTAAACAAAGAACGCGTTTGCAGATTGAACCTACGCAGTGTGTCCCTCAGGGAATCTTGCAAACTAAAATTAACCCGTTGTCCCAATATTACCCACCCAGTCCCAAAGTTACCCCATCCTACGGTATTTATAGATCTTTAAATGAGGTAATATTACGGAGGTCAGTCAAAATATTTGAATAAACAAATAACACTGCAAAACTACTTAAATATAAAAAACAGTGTTTTTAGGGTACAATTATTAAATTCTTTACTGAAAACAAGCGTATTCTGAAAATTCACATAAAAAATTAGTTGTTGCTCGTATTTAGAAACACACCTGAGAAGAAAATTTGATAACGTAAACCAAAATTATGATTACTATAAACGATGTTTTTTTTAATATAATAGCATACGTCTGGCCGACTGATAATATTATTCATGATTCCAATAAACGGCGTGCACTGTATTTAAGACTTACTAAGAACTGTATGTTGCATTTTTTAAATTAAAATAGGTTCAGTTACATTTATCTTTATTGTTAGTTAAAACTTGGTCATTAATACTAACTCTTATTATTTTGTATGTGAACAATATATTATTTACTTGCATACAAACGTTTTACCAAATACTTAATTGTGTCAAAGAGTAATAATTTGATTCGATTCGTTACATCGATATATATTTTTTTATTAATAAAACCGCCATTAAATTAAAGCAAATTGCAAGAAAAAGGCTTTTAGGAAATAACTCAATTAAATTTTTATTTTTATAGAGAACAGAACTTTTTAATGGCGTAGAAGAAAAATCTTTTTACTGGTATATGACGATAATAAACATCAACGAAAGATCATTACTTATGCAAATATTGTACATTTTACAGCATGATTAAGTTGAAATGTGCGTGTCTCTCACACTTATTAATCACACAGCCTTTAGATTTCTTGATGAACCTTGTGTATACACGGTGTACTGCTGTCTACAGACCGTACCGCCTTCGTTATTAATACACATTTGACACAAGCTGAGTGTTTAAGGGGAGATTGTCTTAGAGATTATAGTTTATTACAGTATTTTGCATTTTTATTTGTGTATTTTTTCTTAATATTGTTATTTGCTTTATTTATTCCAATTATTATGCAGATATTGAGTCAACGTGGAGTTGCTGAAATTACTACTATAGGTATTTGGCTATAAAAAATGTCTTTACGGCTATTTGCCTGTTGAGTAATATTAAAAGTGAGTTTATTGTTTTCGTGTCTACGATACTTAAATGTTTAAACTGAAAACGTAGTTTATGATACTACATAATGCAATGTGAACAGATTAGAAGACATTAAGTTATATAGTCTTTATACATAAGAACAGACCTATAGCAAAATAACAGTTGTATACAAGTTTCAGCATTATGAAAAAGAAATGAATTTTGTTGCAAGTGCCTAAGTAGTACTAATAGTGCCAACTTTTCAGTAAATTAAAGTTACTGAACAGATAAATTTACAGGCCACTTTGACATGCAGTCAGAAGTTTACTGAAAACTATAATTTATGCGTAGGTACATGAAAACATTACTTTTAAAACTAATTTACGTTATGACGTAGAATGGTCTGATTAAAAAAATGTTTGTTGTAACAAAAGAATGTGTTTGAATTATTTTGTTGTTGCAACAAATTGGGTACTAGAACGTATATAAATTTTATTTCCAAAATAAAATATACTACTTTTTTGAGCAAAATAGTTTTGTCAATTTAAATTTAATTTAGTTATAGTAGTGCGGCAATTATTTGTTGGCAAAACAAATTTGGTTGGGTTATACCAAATTTCATAATATTACTGTAACGAGTTTTATCATTAACACTAATTTATTTAAACTACTAAAATATGTACACGTTTAAACTAACCGAACTAATTAAATCTAAGGAAATATAATAAAAACACCGCGGATAACTATTTAACACTTATTGTTTGTTTACACGTAAGTCACGTACAAGATTATACTCCGTATATTTATCTGCACACACGCGTTAATAACTTATTTATTTCAACTTGAATTATCTTTTTAACAATACGGTCTTCACATTACGGGAATAACTGACTTACGATTCGTTTGTTCAGTATTTATACATTGTGACAAAATGTTCTCGTATGTTCTGCATCCTTTGGTGAACGTTCTAGAAAACCTCGCAAAGGCTCTCGAAGTTGCAAATAACTTCTCGAACGTTTCACTGCGCCTTCTTAGAACTGTTCTGTCCCAGAACAAGAGACTGGGTGCGACAGCGGTAGAAAGGATCGTGGCGATAGCGCCAGCTTTTTCCATTTCGGCAACTTCCTTGACCATAAAAGTAACAGTCAATGGACTTTTCCTGGCCTAATATTCTTCTTGGTTGGTAACTACAGACCAACACTTGAACGCCTGTTTCTCGGAAGACGACATCCAACATGTTTCGAACTGTCCTCCAATTCAGTTGATCTAAGATGTAACTACATTTCTCTCTTGAGATTCCATAATGTTCGCCACAGATCTTTGTACGGCTTGATACGTGAGTATTTCTTGCTGACCAGATAGAAAACGAAGCGTCTGTCACCACGTAGTCCTAAAACTTTTTCGACTGCCGGTTGCTGTCTTCGTAATTTATCTAGCTGCCCAAACTTCTTTTTAAACACGACTGCAACCCCTCTGGTCATGACAAGATCCTCGCTCACGCAATGTGCGATGGCGAAATATTTTTGTGTCTGGAACAGGACTTGTTGTTCCTCGGTGGTAACTCCGAGCCTAGATTTTCCAGAACCTTCGATTGGATTCCTGGTTCTGCTACTTATTACTCTGGTTTGGACCTGAACTTGCGTATTGTGGTTATCGCCAGCAAACGGGGCTAGACGATCCACGTGGACCACTTTTGGCTTCCTTTTGGGTGGTTTTCGGATGCGATATATGACGTCATTAATACGCTGCATGACTTCAGAGGGGCCTTCCCATTGCTTTTGCAGCTTCGGCGACAAACCACGTCTCCTTTAAGGATTATACAACCAGACCATATCGCCAGGTTGAAACCCACCATTTTGTGCTTTGTCGTCATATCTAGTCTTCATCCTGTCGCTAGCAATTTGTGTGTTTTTACGGACCTCTTCATGTATTTCGGCTAGCCTTTTAGTCAGCTTGCTGACGTAATCTTCTCCAGCAACTTCTTCTTTCGGTCTTCGTCCAAATTAAAGGTTGCATGGCAATCGTTTTTCACGACCGAGCATGACACAGAATGGTGTTTGGCCTGTGCTTTTGTAAACGGATGATTGGTATGCCATTAAGAAAAGGTGCAAGTACTGATCCCAGTCTCTTTGGTGTTCGGACACTACGTTGGCTAAGTACTTGTCCATTGTTCGATTTATCCGTTCAACCATGCTATCAGATTGAGGATGGAGAGGCGTTGTCCTAGTTTACTTAATTCCCAACAGTCGGCAAACTTCTTGAAACAGCCCAGACTCAAAATTGCTGCGTTGATCAAAGTGTAATTCCAACGGAACTTCAAACCGGCAGAAAAACTTTTAATAATACGTCTGCGACTGTAGCTGCTTCCTGATTGGGTATGGCGTAAGCCTCAGTCCATTTCGTGAAATAATTCATCGCCACCAGGATGCATTTATTTGTAATAAAAAAGTAAAAATTCATTTAATAAAAGTAAAAATAATATAACCACGGCAAGCAATCGTAGGCATAGACATCAAGGTAATGGGTTGAATCGAAATAATTACAAAGACGTGAACTCCGTTAATTTATTAACTATACTTAACTAACTATTTACATTAAAGAACAATGAACAATAATTGAATTAAACATATTTAAAATAAAACAGTATTTAAAATAAAATATTGGACGCCAACCACATAACGTGGTGAATAAAAAGCGTAAAATCTTACATCTAATTGTTAATTATTGATATTAAATCGTTGATTAAATGCAAATGTCGTGAACGTTTGATTTGTTATCGAGTGAACAGTTTTAATAAAACAACTCAATTTAGTTATTTGAATTCAAAACGTAACACAGGTAGTATTAATTTTTGTTGACTCACCCTGTATAGCATAACGTTATCGGATATCTTCTATTTTTAGCACATACTTTGTTCTTGTGATAAAATTCTTCAACAGGAATGTAAATTTCAAAACACACCAATCAGCATGAAATATCCATGTATAATAAACTTCGTTAATGATAATTCTTTAATTCAACGACAAAACCAAAATAAAGGATCCAAATAAAAGAAAAATCCAATGAAAATAAAAAGAAAGACCCTAAATACAAATAATTAGAATAGTTTCTTGAATGACATCATGTTACTTACGTCACACCTTCATGTAACGGTCTTAACACATTCCTTTGTCTAACAATTGCGCAATACTTTGAAAGCACTAAAAATGTTGAATTCAATAGAAAAATTATATCAAAATAAAGGTAAACTCACCAATAATTAGATGGAATGAACCAAAATGAAAATACATGCGTTTTTACGCCATAATCAAGAAAATTTTGTCTTTCTCGCATCACTCACGTGAACTCGCAAGAAGCTCACACGGAAGTGGTGCTTAACCTTCAAACTTTCTACTCAAGTCAATTACCCAGACTCCTCCGAAATACAAAGCGACGTTGTCAAACTTAATAAATTTAAGTGCAATATTAGTTGCAAAAAATAAATGAATGTAAAATTGAATTTTAATTGTAATGAATTCAAACGGGACGTTACACACCCCCTCCATAAAATTTGAAATCGGAAGGTTTCAAACTTCGAAGTGCAGAACAAAACAAACAAAGGCAAAAATCAACAACAAACGCAAAATAAACGACAACAAAGGCAAAAAGCAAGTCTCGCAACATCGTTGCACAAGAGTCAAATTCCAAAACTTATCTCTTAAACAAAATAACTTAATCTAATGAAATCTTAAACTAAACCTTAAATTAGAAGTCAAAATCGGTAAAGGTAGTAAAACCTAATAAGTCACAATCGAGGATAGCGGATTACACTTTAGGAATACCGTCCAACCTACCATTTTCCCAAAGCGGAAGATGAAATTAGAATTACAAGTTCGACAGTACTATGTTACGAAGGATATAGATAAAAGAGGGACGTCGCGCGAATCCGCGTCATCGTTTGACGTATATTCCACAAATACCAAAACCACTCGAAACAATTTCCACCTTACTAAATAACTCAAAAGAGAAGAGATTGAAAATAGAATTGAAGAAGAAATACTAAACAAAAGTTCCCAAGGTTAGTCGGCTTTTACGACAAGCAACAGGTATTGCTGTGAGAAAATTCTGCTCCCGTCCTCACACAGGGCAAATGAATAAATAAAAAGATTAAATACAAAACTTTAAAATGAAAATGAAAATCATCACCAATACTTCAAACAAGGAAAATAGGTATTAATGCTCTAAAATGAGTTTTAAAGTTACACATATAATTATATGCTCAAAGGTAAACTCAAAATGTTCGTCTTAACAATTGCACATAAGCAATTAAAAAACTCAAAAACGAGAAGACGAGTTCCAGAGAAGAAATTCTCAGAATCGGCAATAAATGTAATCAAATACATCAAAATAAAGCAGTAAAATAACTGCAAATAAAATAAAAGTCTTTGGTCAGCGCATTAACCAAAGAATTCATATACCCACACTGTGGTATAGAATAAACATTGAGATTTCCTCAACATAAAATAAAATATAAAATACAAGGCATCCAATCACTTAGATTGTAATGATACCCTCAAGGGCGAGCATCAATAAAATTTAATTAAAAATGTTAAATCCCAAACCGAAGCTTGAAGTAAAGAAGAATCAATTTCAATCCATGTTTGAATCGTAAGTCAAATTCAGGTTAATTTGAGACTTTGTTGGCTGAACAGCCTCCAAAGCCATACATAAAGAAATTAATTGAGAAATAGAAGTATTAATCTCAGTCGTAGTTGAATTGAAGTTGTTAGAAAAGAACTTGAAATCGAAAACAAATGTATCAATAAGAGTAACTTCACAGTTATCAGAATCAAACGAAACAATCGAAACAACACTCTCAAATCATACACACATCAAACATTCTCAAACATCAAATCATGTAGCGCTACTTCCAAAAGTAAAACATACTAAGCACATCCTAAAGATACCGTAAGAAAAATATAACATATGGTCAAATACCAAATTTCAAAAATACTGAATGCAAAACTTCCAAATGTGATGAATAACACAAATTCAGGTAAACAAATCAACTTCAATACACTAAAACAGAACTGTACAAACAAAAATAGGATTAACTTAAGATCATTAGTCTGTTGCATTAATGATAGGCAATCTAAGAAGAGGGAACTTCTGAGCTTCACGAGATCCACTCATAATGTTGTACACCCACAACTAAAAAGTACCAAAAACACAAGCGGAACTGACATAAATAATCATTAAAAGTCAACCTAATGACACCAAAGAACTTATTTACTTGGCATAAAAACCAAATGAAACAAAACAAATTTTACAATAAAAATCACGATAAAACTAAACACAAACTAAAACAAGAAACTTAAACAAAAACAAAAGAAAATCAAACAAGTAAAAACTAGACTAACATATCAAAAAGAAATAACAGTTCATATTTCTTAAAATATGATCACTGCTTTCACATCCTGAAGGCGGAGCTTCAAAACAAGACAAAATTTAAAATGACATAAATCATAAGACAAAACATATTCGTGTGAACTCTGTGTTTCACTTCGAATTTCTAACAAATCATAATCGTAATCAAACAGAAGAAAATCTCTTTCAAAACCTAAACAAAATAGAATCGAACAAATTTCAAATATAGAATAATTTAGAAAAATCATTAAATCAAATTTCACAAGAAATAATTTAGCTCGTAACAACTTTAGTCTACTATCGACATTTACATTACTAGCATCAATGCCTCGCAAAAACAATTCATGGCATAGCTCGTCACTTCTGAGAGCTTCGACAAAATACATGTTCACAATAAAATCAAATTCAAAAATAAATCTTAAACTAAAATACACAACACAATAAAATACAAAGTACAAAAATATTCAAAATTTAAAATATAGGAAATTCACAGTAATTACTTCATTCAAAATCAGCCCCACGTTGGGCGCCAGTGTAATAAAAAAGTAAAAATTCATTTAATAAAAGTAAAAATAATATAACCACGGCAAGCAATCGTAGGCATAGACATCAAGGTAATGGGTTGAATCGAAATAATTACAAAGACGTGAACTCCGTTAATTTATTAACTATACTTAACTAACTATTTACATTAAAGAACAATGAACAATAATTGAATTAAACATATTTAAAATAAAACAGTATTTAAAATAAAATATTGGACGCCAACCACATAACGTGGTGAATAAAAAGCGTAAAATCTTACATCTAATTGTTAATTATTGATATTAAATCGTTGATTAAATGCAAATGTCGTGAACGTTTGATTTGTTATCGAGTGAATTTGGTTTAATAAAACAACTCACCAGGTGTAGTATAACGTTATCGGATATCTTCTATTTTTAGCACATACTTTGTTAACCTGATAAAATTCTTCAACAGGAATGTAGATGTCAAAATACACCAATCAGCATGAATCATCAATGTATAATAAACTTCATTAACGATAATTCATTAATTCAATCGACAAAACCAAAATAAAGGATCCAGAATAAAATCCAATAAAAAGAAAAAGACCCAAAAGAAAAGACCCTAAATACAAATAATTAGAACGGTTTCTTGAATGACATCATATACTTACGTTGCATTTACACTTAGCAACGGTCTTCAAAATACATTTCCTTTGTCTTACAATTGCGCAATACTTTGAAAGCACTAAAAATGTTGAATTCAATAGAAAAATTATATCAAAATAAAGGTAAACTCACCAATAATTAGATGGAATGAATCAAAATTAAAATACATGCGTTTTTACGCCATAATCAAGAAAATTTTGTCTTTCTCGCATCACTCACGTGAACTCGCAAGAAGCTCACACGGAAGTGGTGCTTAACCTTCAAACTTTCTACTCAAGTCAATTACCCAGACTCCTCCGAAATACAAAGCGACGTTGTCAAACTTAATAAATTTAAGTGCAATATTAGTTGCAAAAAATAAATGAATGTAAAATTGAATTTTAATTGTAATGAATTCAAACGGGACGTTACATATTTTCCGAATCAGATTCTGGAAACGGCCCTGCGATGTCAATCGCTACTCTTTCCAAAGGGCTTCCTACGTTGTATTGTTTCATAGGTGCTTTGCGCTTTCTCGCTGGACCATTTCCTGATGCGCAGACTATGCATTTACGGCACCATTTCATGACGTCCTCTTTGCGGTTCATCCAATAGAATCGTTCTCGCACTTTACCCAACGTCTTCTTAATGCCAAAGTGTCCTCCTGATGTCCCATCGTGGAGATGCTTCAACACTTCTGACACCCGGCTCTTTGACACTACCAACTGTACTCTGTTTCCCGTGCCCTCGACACTGTCTAAGGATTGCTTCAGAAGACCGCCGTCTACTACCAAAGAGTCCCACTGCGCCCAGTACGCTTTGATGTTTCTGCCCAAAGCACTCACTTCTTTCCAGGTTGGTCGTCGGCCGCTCTCTTTCCAGTCCAGGAGTAGTCTTATTTCAGGATCGTCTTCTTGTTCGCGACGTAACTGCTCAGGTTCCCACTCATCAACTATAGCAGTTCTCCGGAGGCATTCAACTTTTTCTTCCAGAAGCGAACAATGGCTGCAGTCTGCCAGACATGGTCTTCTGGACAAGGCATCAGCGTTCCGATGACTGTTTCCTGCACGGTGTTCTGTGTCATAGTCATATTCTTGCAGTTTCTCGATCCATCTTGCCACTTGTCCTTCCGGGTTACGGAACTGCAGTAGCCATTTTAAAGCGGCGTGATCTGTTCTCAGTAAAAATTTTCGTCCATACAAATATTTGTAGACATGTTCGATAGACTTGACGACTGCTAACAGCTCCCTCCTAGTCACGCAATAATTCCTTTCTGGCCTGGACAAAACTATGCGATAACTTTTTCCTATCCATCTTCAACTTGCGAAAGGACCGCGCCTATGGCAAGATTGCTTGCGTCGGTATCCCAAACAATCTTTCCATCTTCTCTTGGATAACTCAAAATCGGCGAAGTGACTAGGCCCTGTTTTAGTTGATTGAAAGAATTTTCGCAGTCTTTATTCCATCTAAATTCTGCTCTTTCTTCCGTCAATTTCGTCAAAGGTTTGGCAATATTGGCAAATCCGGGTACAAATCGTCTATAATAGGTGCATAACCGAAGGAAACTTTGCACCTGATGTTTGTCGATTGACCTTGGCCATGCTTGCACAGCTAGAATTTTGTCTAAGTCAGCCTTTACTCTATCTCTAGATACGACGTGGCCAAGGTATTGCACTTTTTTCTTAAATACGTGGCACTTCTTTGTGCTCAGTTTGAGGTTAGCCCCACGTAGTCGCTGGAACACTTCGTTCAAGTTGTTCAAGGGTTCTGTAACGTGTTTAAAATTACAAACGCCGAAGATAGGCAACTTAACGTGCAGGTCAAGTTTGTATAGCGACATCGTACGATAATTTGAATCCTCAACAACATTGTGGGTAAATGTGATTCTGTACCACCAAGTGCCTACCTTCGGTATATTTATATAGCAAAAAAAAACAATTAGAGAACAACCACCGGGTTCCACCAGCAGGACTATCCCTTATCTTTTGTTCCACCTCGGCCACAGTCACCATCGGCTGCGATACCCTACAACCAAATAAGATAAGCTTAGATTAAGATAAGTTCTATTTGATTTTTTTTAGCTGTTAGTTTGAACAATTAGTTTAGTCCTTAACAGGAAAGTATTTTATTTTACATTGGTTTCACCTACCTGATATAACACCGTGGGTTTGTTTTTTTGTTTTAATCCGTTTCAAATCGCTGCAGATATTTGAATACACCGGTTTTGTTCACAGGGGGGCGTAGGGATAAAAAGGACCTGTAAGAAATAGTATCGTACGCGGGATTGTAAAAGTTTAAGGCTACGTACGATTGAAGGCAATTGCTCGCTGTCGGATAGCTCGAATGACCTTTTAAGTTAGGGGCAGTTTTTGGGGAAGATCGTAGTGCTGATCTCGAAATCACTTAGGTACTCTAACAGCCGTTTTACCTCAAGACAACGCGAACAAAAACCATCAAAAATTTATAGAACCGCTCGGTACAACGCATAATCATAACTTTCATAACCTTAAGTAAAGAAGGGTTAACGCGAGCACGCGTGTTCTTTATAGTGGGCAAAACCTATACGATTATAATTTATACAAAGTGCAAGATAAACCTTTTTTTTATACTGTAGTTCATAATTTATTATTCCTTGTACAGTATAACTTAGTAAACAATATTTAATACAGGGTAGTTTTATTGTAAACTTGAGAATCTGCTGCCATCGTTATTTTTTTTCTTTAATTGTGCGATTGTCTAATTCTAATGTCGATAGGATTAGCCATCTCCGTGGTCGGTTGTTTAACCCAGTGGCGCTTTCCGGAAATTTAATCAATTTTATTTTATTTTATCGGTAATCGGTACTTACATCACAGTAAACTGCCACAAACCAGATCCAATCGTAAAAGCGGTTTTTTTACGATCTTTGGGTTCCAATTATACCTGCCAGTAACCACTTTTTAAATCTAACGTGGAAAACCACTGGGATCTTAACGAGTACCAATGGGGATGCGCATGGACTACTTGAAGGTTCAATCACGGCTTCTCTCTCCATATCCGTAATTATTTGTTCGGCTTCCTCTCTTTTCGCTAAAAGAAGTCTGCGTGGATGTTGTATCGGTGTAACGATTTTTCGTGTTACTAAAATTTAAGTTTTATTTAATTTGTGGGTATTGTAAAATCTTTTCAAATATTATGTCTTGGGAAATGTTTGTTATCAAATAGTGCATATGGTACTTTGATTTTAAAAAGTTTTACGTTATTGTGGAAAATTGTAGGAACATTATTCCGGAGAAGTTTGTTTTACCAATTTATTTTGAAAATTGGTTAATTTAAAACTTCGAATTATTTCGGATTGGGTTTTTCTATTTATAATTTAGTCTAAACAAGACAATTATTTTTCTAGAGGTTCTTTGTGAGCGTAAGTGTTTTATTTTCTTTATAGTTTTCATAAAATAGTAAAATAATACAATTTGTTATATTTATAATTTTTTGTTCATTGCCATTCTGGCGTGACATCGGCGGAGCGTCTCCGGTATTAATTTTATGTTTCACCACGTTAGTTCTTCCTTAGAAACCACTCTCCAAAGCGAACACATCTTGATACTCTTGGATCAACGCTTTAACTTTAGCCAGCTAGTCTTGGTTGAGGTTTTGGCATTTAGTGGTAAAAATGTCCAATACATGTTACTGGTATGCATTGGCCTACGACGGTCTTCTTTGTCAACGGGACAGGATTTGAGTTGATGTTTAAGATCCTTACTGGCATCGTGTTTTTCACTCGTACTAAGGTTCTACTAACGAGTAGTCCCTTTTCAACTAAGCCGCCCTCCATTGGTTCAATCGGCCGTATGTAGCCTTCCCGGAGATTTCCATCCAGGCGTGCCATCACCACACTTTTAGTCCTTGCAGGCAGTCACGTCTTCACTCAATAAGACTCGCAGGACTACCCTCTCTGACGAATGAAAAGGAATTTTTTTATTGTCGATCTACAGGACATCGTTCTTCATATCCAAATGGAACCCATACTTTTTTATCCCTGCATAATTTCTTCCGTGATTTTGACTACCAGTACTTGATGGCCAAGTACTCCATTTCCCAACCCAATGGTTACTTTGACTTGGGCGTGAATAAATATTTCTTCGCCCATCGCCGTTCGAAGTTGTACTGTTACTGGTGATGTCTTCTCATTTTCCAACAACATGTCAGAACGAATGATGGTTTTCGTCGCTCCCGTGTCAACCAGTAACAACGCTTTTTCCATTAATCTTGCCATCGAAATAAATGCTATGCAACTGCTCCCTAGTCGACGCCATTTAAATGGTAATCTTCAGGGCATAGTTCGTTAAAGTCGATTTTCGCCCCATTCGGTCGACTCGTTCTAATTTTCCGGGCGTTCTTCTGATTTTCTTCTTCAACTGCTCCAAGAAAGTGTCTGGTGCTGTAGGATACGCAACC
Source organism: Aquatica leii (assembly GCA_035610365.1). NCBI lineage: Eukaryota > Metazoa > Arthropoda > Insecta > Coleoptera > Lampyridae > Aquatica > Aquatica leii. The sequence goes on along the minus strand of CM069434.1, from coordinate 17,871,156 downwards.
CGTGTTAATCTGGCGATGTCAGCCTCAAACTCTTGAAGACTTTCGGCAGCTTTCTGAACCCGAGTTTTAATTTGAGCTTGATACACTTGTTGAAGATGAGCATCTCCATATCTCATTTCTAATCGTGAAATTAAGAATTTGTAATTTTCTTGTAAGTGGTCTGGAACAGTTTATAAAATTCCAAGCGCTTCTTCACGTAAGGACACTATTAAAGACGTCGCTTTCTGCTTGTTGCTCCAACCATTAGCTGTCGCTGTGGGTTCAAACTGCTTGTAATAGGTTGACCATGGAACTTTACCATCAAAATTTGAAGGTAAAACTTTAAAGTTGTAGGTGGTTTCTTCCCGATGGTCCATTATTAAATCTTTACTCGTGACGCTTCTTTCACAGTGATTATTCATTTGGTTCATTCCTTCTTCAAGCAGTTTTAATATGTCTTCTAATTTGTCCTCTATTGCATCTATTTTCTCATTCACAGATTCGCAAATTTCTTTTTTTAAATTTTAACATATCTGCTTGGGTTTACGCTTGAACAATTTTAATTTGATTTTTTATGCTCGTTTGTATTTCTTCTTTTAAACTTTTACAACAATTTTTCTTCTATTTTTTTAGAATTTTCTTCCATTTTCTGCAAATTTTTGTAAAACTTTTTTTCCATTTTTTTAGAATTTTTTTTCATTTTTTGAGATTGTTCGGATAGTTTTTTTTTAATGTTTTTAAAATTTTCGCCCATTTTCCTATTATTTTCTTCCATATTTTTATTCATCGATTCGAGAATTTCAAATATTTTTGAATCCATTTTAACTGCTTGCAAACGCGTCAGCGGCATAAATTTAACCACAAATCCACGAATAATAATAAAAAAAGTAATAATAACACTAAATTTTAATAAAGTCCGACACTAGTTTAACGAAATGGAACAGCTAAGATTAAACGGTATAAACAATTTAAGTTAAAAGTGTTTAGTTTTTTCTCTTATTTTCTAATTGTTTGTAAAGTAAGTTGTTTTTATTAAACTTTAGAATTAATGTTTTTTGTTTCTTTTTTTTACTTTAAAAACATTTATTGTTTGGTGTTCTATGTTAGAAACGGTTGCAAATATCAATCTAATGTTTTATGGTTTAAATACTACATGTCTATCAACCAATTCAGGTATTGCCTGTGTTTGAGCTAATTTTTTTGTAATAACGGTGTTACCACTAGTATGAAATAAAAACGTTTTCTGTCTTGATAACCTAGTTTAACTGGTTAAACCCAAACATCCGCGCGGTTAAACGCAAAAAAGCTTTCAACTTAACGGAATTTAGACTTTGTAGATATATATGTTAACGTTTTGTGCATCTACAGCATGAGAACTTGTGTTTATAATTTAACTTATAAATATTTATTTGCTGCGACATTGTCTTAAAGTACATACATTTCTTAAAAATCGACATAATCTTATAAAAATATTTTTTCGAGAAATACGAACAATTTCTGCATGTTCTACGGTAGGTACCAATGATGGAATTACTTCTATTTTAATAGGAGTACAATCATGTTCAGAAAAGTTTTGTAAATAATATGTTTCAATTTCTTCTTCGTCTTCTTGAGCGTCACATTTATCGTTAGTGAAACTTTCAAATTTGGGAAATAATGTATAGTCTCGATCAATACATTTATACGTTAGTACACGCAGTATCTTATCCTGAAATGTAATTTTTTTGTACTGTTATGCACCAAATGTTTAATTTACCTGCAAATAATTCCAAGCTTCTTCTACCTCTTTATAAGCATCAGTGTTTCCACTTGTGTGCTGGTCATCTAACTTAACTACTCCCTCATTTAAATTAATATGCGCCGATTTTTTGCTCAACAATGTGTTGTTGGATTCTTCACGAGAACTATGTAAAAAACTGTCTACATCAGGCGAATCTACAACAAAATATGTTACAAGAAATAAATTTTTGTTATCTAACAATTTGGTTACGTTTATTTTTAAAATCATCATCCATAATAGAATTTACGTCTTATATTACTAATTTTAGCTTAACCATAATATATTTTTTTGACAATTTGACAAGTGTCATTGAAGATGCCAATATTTTTTTTTGCATATGTCAAAAACATACGTGTTTGTCAAATTTACGTTGTAAACACAATTTAATGCAAATAAAAAAATGATAAAAATAAATAACACATAGTTTACGACAAATATTTAGCACTTAATTACAGTGTGGTGTTAAAATTAACAATAATTTTTTTTTATGTTACTTGTGATTACCACCCAAAAAATCTAAAATTAATATAAATGTTTTATGACTAACTCAAATGCCAGGGCCCGACCAATACCGGTTTAATTGTTCGATAAAACTTAAAAGACCAACATCGACATATTTGTTTCTTTTTTAACCAATTGACGTTGAAAATTTTGTAAATATCAGACAATGGGGAAAAAATTTAAAGAAATAAATTGTTATAGCACATGGTTCTCAAAACATCTAAAAATATAATTTGCGATTACCTGTAATTTGGCTCAAGAAATTTTTAAAAAAAATATTAGACAAGCGAAAAAAAGACTGCAATTGTTTTCAGTGATAAACTTAAAGTATTTTAAAGCATAATTTGATACACTTCTATTTTGTTAGACATTCATCATGTAATATTTTTTAGTATATTTTCTGCTCTCAGTGTTATTCTTTCTTCTTTTAAACACTTTTCGGCTGTTTGGTATGTTGGCTGTAATTATTTTTTTTTGACTTATGGAATTGGTAAAGGAAAAACACATTTCTTGTTAATGTGAAAAAGATTGTACATAAAAATCTAACGTGCGTTTGCAGTGAGGCTTTTATTTTCAAAATATTCGCCTTAATCCGCGTTATAAAACTTAATTTTGTCGTAATTATAATAGCGACTTAAGTTACTGTTATGTTTGCCCCTTTAAAATGGTACCTACATGTCAATTAAATAATTTCTGCTGCAATCGATAACTTGGAGCGCGTACTAAGGGGGGACATTGGTTACCGTAAAACGGGGTTACTTTGGCAGGTTTTGACCTATTTTGGTGTTCTAAGTCAGAAACCGATTGCATAATCAAACTTTTTGAAATTTCATCGTGCCTTGTGCCCAATTGGCAGTAGATCACCCAAATATGGTTAGTTGTCATCCACACATGGTGGAGAAAAAATTTTTTTTGTTGGGTGCCAAAGTAGGCAGAATTTTGGGGTTACTTTGGCAGCACCTGCAAATCAAATTTACGCCAATGTAGAGGCTGTATTAAGCCTTCATTGGCATCAAAAATAGTAAATTATGGGTGCTTTGAGTTGGGTCTTATATTTTGGAAGTTATTGAAGTTATAATGCATTTTTTTTAAATACATTTATTTATTACCAAGATTTAAAGAACAACTCAAAACAAATTCTGAAAGTAAAATAAGCATAAATTCTCTCACAAAAAAACAAAGAAAAAATCAAAACATTTCTTTTACAGAGAAAAATTAGCATCTTTTAAAGAGCCATCACTGTCAAAATCTTCGTTTGTAGAGAGGAAACAAACAAAAAATGTGTCCGTGCTCGTCTCATTGCAAAAGTCACAAATCCATTTTTTTGTGTTTACTGCAACAAATCCAATCAAGACCTCTGTAAATTATCCACTTTCTAGAGCAAATGGTGCAGACGTCATCTGTAGCTTTAACAACTCTTTTTGCTTGCTTTGTTATTGGCATTTTTTTAGGAACTGCAACTAAACTTGCAACGGGTTCGTCGTCACTATCATCGTCGCTACTGGTAAGAAGCTTTCTGTGGGCCCCTGAAGGGCCAGCGACTGGTTCATTTGTAGATAGGTTTGATTGAGGTGCATCAACCTTGAGCGGTTTACTGCGCTTCATTTTCCTGCCACGTGTTTTAGTGATTTTTTCCTTATTTGATCCGCGTAGATCTTGAAGCAGATCAACTGGGCTCTCATTTAGGATACCCGCTTGAGCATTTGCGTCGTCTTGATAGTCTGGAATTCTTTTAAAATGTTCTTCTGAATTAAATGGACAGAGCCCAGTGACTCGAAGTCCAGATTGTAAATTATTGGACACATTCTCACTGACTGCAAGCCACAATCGATTTAGGAGCGTTAAAAAATATTCTTTTGGAATGGACGAAAACGCCATTTGTCTAGAATCTGACGCCATTTTTTTTAAACGGGGCAAACACTGCCACATCCAATGGCTGCATAAGGTGGGTGCTGTTGGGTGGGAACGCAGTCATATAAATATTGTTCTCTTCACAAGCTCCAATGACAGCAGGTGAAAAATGATAGGCTGGATTGTCCCCAATAACAAAGTTTTTCCCAAGATTTTCAATGTCTTTAATTTTGGGCAGTAAAATTTGGAAAAACCATTTTTCAAACTGTTCCATATCGAACCAGCCACTGGGTGTGTTGCTGTAGACCGTTCCAGGAAGACCTCCTTTTGTTCAACCTTCGTATAGATTTCCTGCCTTGTACACCACCATAGGGGGCAATAAATCTCCACAAGCGTTTCCGCACACCATGATACTGATGGAGGCTTTGGAATGTTGCTGAACTTTCTCCACGCGTTTGGTTCCTTTTGGAACAATGACTTTTTTGGCTCCAGGGTCATCTTGGACATTTGTTTCATCGTAATTGAAAACCAAAGAAGGATCAATATCTTGTATAACATCTTTAATGTTGTCAAAGAATTCGACAAGTTGATTTGGTCCTACCGTCGCACGTGTTTGTTTTATGTTTGCAGCCAAACGGACACTCAGCTTGTTCCGGATGATAAAGTTTTCGAGATAATCATGTCCAAAAACATAGTCATGAAACTTTTTAACATTTCGACTCTTTTTGTTTAAGTATTTGTGGATCAATTTGCGAATATCAACTTTGGTAAACGGGAATCCCCAATTGCTCACTGTCACTAAAGTTTTTGTCAGTAACTGCTCCTCTGCAGGTGTAAATACGGTTGGATGACCAGGAGGGCGCGTATGCTTGCCCTTCAACTTGTTTTAAAGTGTCCCATGTGAAATTTTAAAGCGCCTGCTTGCCGCCGTCTGACTCATGCCGCCCCTAATGGCAGCCAACGCCCTTTAAAGGTCAGCTTCAGTAAAGTTTCTGTAGGTACGCGACCCCAACTTTTTTTTATAGTTTTTATGCATTGCTTGTCAATTTATTCCTGTAATAAAATAGAATCTTTGAAAAAACAAAAAAAACATATATAAACAAACAAAAAAAACATTTAAATAACCAATAGCTGCCGAAGTAGGCCGAAGGTGCCAAAGTAACACCGTTTTACGGTACTAACTGATTTTTCAAAATAATTTGGGGTCAAATGGTTGACGTGGTATGTGTAATATTCTACTAAACTTGAATCTACACTTGCGATAGGAATAGTGAAAATCACTTCGAAACTTGACGCATTCGATTACGGCGATTTATTGTTTGACTTACAACCAATTTACTTGTGATATCATCTTATAGCTAATTATTTTTTTTTGCATTTTTAGCGATTTTAGAAGATAATTCAAACATCCCGATAGCTATTAGCATGACTGGATAATCGTGAGTACAATTTCTTTACTTTCCCTTAATTTGTGTATTTGTCAAACGTACAATACGTGCGACGTAGGTATAGATGTTATCACGACTAACAAACGCAAAATTGTTTGTACAAATACGGATTGAATTTATTCTAAGTACGATTTGCTTTTGATTGCAAATTCACTAGGCTTGCATCAATCAAAATTTAATCTTATAATTACCTATTAGTTTATACGGTCGTATTGTACTACAATAATTTTATGTATGGAGTATTGCTTACCCTTCAGAGTTTGCATCAACATTATTGACTGTAACATTTATTGACGAACTCTGAATTGTGACTATATATGTAATTCTGCCGCCTTGCTGACTTTTTAACATCTCGCTTTTGTTGTTAAAAATAAATATATTTGTTGTTATAACTTGTGTTTGGTATTTTGTTTTCTGTCAGTGTTCGACACATTGAAACGGTATCTGCCAATAATATGTTCCAACCATTTTGGCGCTTTTTTATTTACTTTATGGTTAGCACAACGAGACTTGCGATTCTCTTGCTAAATTACATTGAAGTAGTTGTTTGTCTTTTACGTTACTGGTAAACAAGCTCATAACATGTTCTCTTATGTTGTTAGTAATACATTGATTTTGCGCCTCTCTCTCTGTTTAAAAAAACAATTTTTGAAACAATTTTTTACATTAACAGGGAGGTTTCAGTCGCTTTTCGGTAATAATTTTTTGATTTAGGTCAAACATCGTTTACCTTGCGTTTTTAACGTTCTTTGACATCTTAATTTTTAGACTGTATCTTTCTTTTTTATGAACCTCGCCCGTCCCGTTTCTTCTTGCGTTTTTTTTTACATAACAAAGATTTTTCAATTTTTGTTTATTTTATGACTAAGCTAATTTATGACAAAAATTACATTGGTTCTTTTAGGACGTCACAAAATGATTTGCTGTTAAAACTCTGCTCTATTGCAACTATGCAGATATTAATAGTCTGATGTATGCTTTATTGCTAAAGTTACTTCACCGCTACGTAAAAACTGAGTTCGTCCATCACATTGGCAGAGGCCATCTGATAAAATTTTACATCTGGAGCTTGACAAGATACCACTCGAGGCGATAAAGGTCTTTTGTAGAAAATACCTAAGTACCTTTCATAAATTTTTTAGCGAGGTTGAGTAACGGGCAGTTTTGCAAAAGAATGGAAAACTTCAAAACTGGTTGCTAATCAATAAGAAAAATTCTTTTAAACTCAGTAAAGCTTTTGAAAAAATTGTGTCTAATAAAATAAATGCCATTACTAGCGTGTCCCCCAATCAATTTAGTTTTACGCGTAAGAAATCAACGGTTAATGCCATCAACAGTGTGTGGAAAATTGCATTTAATTTTGGGCTAGAAATTTTGTAGGCCTTTTATAACTGTAGACATTGAAAATGCTTTTATTTTGATCAGATGGTCAGATATTGTAAATAATGTCATTAGCGCATGCAACTTAAGTAACAAAATTATGATAATAAAATAATATAAGTAAATCCTTTAGTAAGTACAAAAGACAAGAAAAACTACTTCATGTGTTTTCTTAAAGCGACGTTTCGTGAATCTCGGGTATCCACTTCACCAGGGCAACTAAATTTATTAAAAAAAAAAGCAACATAAAAGAAAAAGCAGTAACAATAAGGTAAAGGTATCAAACTATTGTAAGTTTTTTAACAAACAATACTCAGTACTTAATGGACAATTACTTACGGAAAAACAAGAAACAACAGTGATCTACAAACAAAAAATAACTAAAACGACACTTATAATTAATAAAGGATTTACTTATATTATTAGAATTGAACATTAGGACGATTATAAACGTTTGTATCAACATTATTAACCTAGCTATAAACTATTTGAGAAATAGACAAGTTATTTCTAACAACGGTGCTACATAGAAGCTTAGTATGGGTGTTTCACAAGGATCCGTTCTGGGTTCGCTATTGTGGAACTTGGTTTTCAATGAGGTGCTAAATAAAATATCCTCCGGGAATTAAATTAATAGCTTTAGACAAGCACAAATAAATGTATTAATTTATAATCAAGCTTTAAACATTATACTAAACTGGGTTTCAAAAGCAAACAAAAAATAGCTGACTGAGAAATGGAAGCGTGCATACTTGGTGGAAGGAAAAAATGGAAGGACATTGTTTTTTACTACAACGGTCATGACATCTTTCCCAAAGAATAATACAATATCTAGGCACATTCTGTTAGATAACAAACTGACTTTCGGACCACAACTGAATCCCGCTTATAGCAAAGCAAACACCTGTATTAACCAACTGGTCAGAATTTTCCCAAGAGCGGTGGAGATTATAGACTCCCGTAGGAAAATAATTGCGTTGGTTACTAAGGCAAAATTTATATATTATTGTCAGTTTTTGGGTTCTGTCGCACTTAAGAAGACCACATATAAGAATCTCATTACGCAAATCGATAGAAAGCTTCTGTTGCTGCGATCTGTGAAATATAAAACGGTTAGGACCAAAGCGCTAATTGTCATTTGCAGAACCATTCTATTGACTCTTCAGATTTTAAGAAGCGCGAAAACTTTTGGTTTTACGTATGAATGCCTTTCAGTGCAATTGGAACAACATCAAAGGACCAGAATACTAATACTAAACCTTTCCTTGTGCTATGCCTCACAAATCATGCCAATTTTTAAGCTTATTTGCATAGGTTTGGTGTGTCGGAGAATGACAAGTGCAAAATGTGTAAACAGGTAATAGGTACGGCGGAACACACTTTGTTTTATTGTGGCAAATAGATGAAGGTCCAGCGAAGGCTTAACTTCAACTTAGATCTCGCAAATTTTATAGCGCCTGCATTAAACAGTAAGGCCAACTGGAACAAGATAGCTGAGTTTGTCAAAGTAATCATAGTTGCAAAGCGCAAGGAATGCAGATGTGTGTAATTTTGGTGTCAAGTGTCAGTTTTTACTTGTTCTAGTGATTTGTGTAAAACATAGCTTTTATATTTTAGTACTTTTTGTACAAAGTTTGTTTTAAGTTTTTTGCGTTTTCGTTGTTTTTGCTTTTAGAGCTTTGGTTTTTGTTTGTTCTGTTTTTTTTTGTTGTATTCCATACGATTCTGATCTTTGGTTATGTTTTCTACATTTTTAAAGATGTTTTTATGTTTTGGATCTTTTTGTTTTTAGAGTTCTTTGTTTTTCTTTGAACTGTTCTAACTTGTTTTCTGGGTTCTTGCTCTGTACGCAAATTCCAAAGTCAAAATTTGTAACGTATTTAACGTTATGTTTTGGTACTTACGACGCAATTTCAATAAAGTGTAAAGCTTGGTAATTTATGTGTAAAAATGATGCAGTATTTTGACATAGAAAGAATTTGAATTTATGAAAGAGTTGTAGCTTTAACTTTGGAAGAAACCCGTGAAAAAAAAACAGATCCTGCAAAACCTTGGAACTTGAATTTGAATTGATTAAAAAAGCAAACCAGTCTATGGGCTTTTTTAACATTTTAAATGATTATGTTTTTTGAATATTTACAATAATTTTAATAAACATTAAAATAACCCGAGAATATGAAGGGGGCGTACAGGCCCGCGCGTTTATCAGACAACAATATTCTCTTAACAAAGTCTTCATAAAGTTTTTTTTTTCTTTATTTTTAATCATTCTTATTTTTACTTAACTGCTTTAAGGTTTTGTGTTATATTCATAATCGCAAGATTATTGCCGGAAACGGCATGAATTGGAATCTTAACTAAAAAAACTTAACAAAAAAAATATTCTTTTAATCTGTTTTATGCTGACATATAATGCAACACTAAAAAACGAATAATAAATTACTTTATTTATTATTTTTTTAGATTATACAATTATGTTTGTTTAATATATAAACATGTGATTATTTTAAATTTTTGTTGTCGTTAGTAGCTTTTAAATAGACTAACGTTTTTGTGAGTTACATATACTTCTCAAATTTTCAATTTATTAATTACGATTTTCGACTCAAGATCACAGTTTACGACATATTAAAACATCTCTACTTGTGATCAAATATCGTTACATAAGAAAATTTAAGTTTTTAACTTTATTTTCAATTCTATAGTTGTTATTGATAATAATAACTTGTGACTACCAATTCTAAATGCTTTGTATTAGCCGTGGCCATAAACATTAATTTTACATTTTTGTATAAATATTATTTTTTAGTGTTAACAACACTATAGGATGCTTGATTCAAAGGTTCATGTAACGAAACGATGAATCGCTCCAATGAAACAAAGCTGGAACTTGCGGTGGTGTCTAATTTCACTTCGTTTTTGTCTTTTTTGGATGTAATGTTTATTATTAATAAATTCTTTATGCTTCGTTTTATGTTTTAAAAATATAATAAGTCTTAATTTCACTCAGCAGTGCTAAAAAATAATTATGGTAATTGTAGAATTAGATCCGCGCGAGCTTCCGCCTTGTACTAAAAATTGTAGAATATAGAGGAAAATTGCACAGAAACAATTTATTCATTACAAAATTTACTACAAAAAAATCCACAGGAGTTTATAATATGAATCGGTGATTGCAAAAACAATACATATCCAAGTCTACTGTTTTGAAAAAAACAAAAAAAAACTGTTTCAAACAAAAAGTAGTTACTTCACATGAAAATAATATATTGTGATTTTATGCAGGTTTTCACGAGCTACACGATGAAAGTATGAGCTCTGCAATACTGACAACAATAAAATAGCTATTTAAAAAAAAGGAAGTAGATATGTACCGTTTTTGCACTCATCATTGAATCTAATGAACAGTTATTTTGTGAAAATAGTTTATTAAGAAAAAAACAATACATAGCATTGAAAATAAAAAGTTATTTGTCTTCTGTGCTTGTATGTGTTGGCCACGAGGTAACATGATAATTCGAGCGTTTCTCCTGACATATATTAAAGAACTTTTCGAGAATTTTGTCTTCGTTAATTGGCACGGGTTCCTTGTATGCCCCGTCATTTGGTAAACGTGGTGAAACGTTTGCTTTCAAAAGCTTAAACGAATGAGTAGTAAACCCATCAATAAATTCAGAAACGGTGACATACTCAGGAATGGTCGAATCGTATGTAAATTGACTATAACTGCTAATAGCAAATGTGTCACTAGCATTTCTGTCAACAGATTTGGAACTTTTTTTGTAAAAGTTTGGCCACCATCTTTTAAAGTCAATAATATCTTTAGTAGTAATAGTTGTAGTATAAAACGAGTACTTTCTCTTGAATTTCGTATTATTTCTTCATATTCTTCCGGCAAACAAACGCGGTCATGCCTTCTAATTACCCTCTTTACGCAACCAAAATCTCTGTCGCAGGGTAAAAACGAGTGACCACGTACAGGAAAACACTAATATATTTTCTTAAAACGTTTACTTGCCATTAAAAACCTTATTACAGTATTATTGCGATTTTGCCCGGGACATGCATCGGAGAAAATGTGAAGTTCTTGAATATTAGATGATAGTTTATTAAATACATAATCTAGTAAAAAAGAGCAAACTTCATCTGGACCTTTTTTAGCTTGACCCCTCGTAGTAGGTGTAAAAATGTCCTGAATTATCTTTCAAATTATGAATTTGAAATGCAAAAACCCAAAGCTATATAAATTTATAGATGCTGGATGCTGCGGACTGAGTGCAAAAAACGTACAAGCGACGCACATGTATTGTTTTTGCAGTCAACGTCTAATCGTACCACTTCGTATTTTGATAAGAGATAAGGAACATGTGCTGTTCTTGTATTTTATAATAAGTATATGATTTATAAATACTTTGGCTATATTAGTTTAAAATCGCCATTTTGGCGCTTGTACTGTTCTTGCAATCATCGATTTAATTATATGTAATAGTTTAAGAGCTACAGAATTTTAGTGTAATGTTAGACACTTTCGTGCAACTTTGCACACGTATATTTTTTAAATTATTGAAGATAATTGTACCCCTCCGCGGACTTTTCTATAGTAAATTTTCTCCTCTGTAAAAATGTTTATGTGCAACTTTCCTCTGTCTTGCACCGTTTTGAGGTAATTGTTTATTGGTTATTTTGAGTTATTAAGCAAATCATTTCAATACAAAAATTGTGGCGGTTTTGATGCAGGTATGATTTACAAGAAAAACAACTTTAGATACCTGGTGTAATATTACGATACCAACGAAGCTACCCTTAACCGCAAAAAAAATCGAAGTGGTCACCAAAAGCAACTCGACCGAAACACACATGTTCTACTAAACCGATAATTTATGTTCAAATTTTAAAATGCGTAAACGAAGTAATAAATTATTTTATAATAAAAATTATCAGTAATTACTAGTTTAAGTCATAAACGATTTCGCTGTAAAGTTATCAAGATAGAACAAAAGTATGTAAAATAAAATATGTCAAGTCTCTTTAATGCATTTTTATAGTCAGTAGCGCATTTGTTTAATATTAATAGGAGAAAAAATTGTACATTTGGCAAATTTTTATTCCATTTGAAACACGCAGTGCCGCCCAGTAACATAACGTCGTGACATCTTAAGGGTAGAAAGAAAGATAACGCCGTTTTCAACAGATTGAGTAAAAAAAAGAAAAGCCAATTAGTAGATTTGGTACTGAGAGAGTTCGTGAACTTAACCAATCAGAAAAAAGCGTTTTAGGAAATAAAGTCAAAATTGCGTACACTGAAGGAGAAGTGTTTTAAAAACCCCGACGCGGTCTAAAAACGAAGAAAACTGCATACGGAAGTTCTTTTTTTGACTTACTTGCGGAAAAGAAGTTACTGTCGGGTTGTTTTTTTTAACGTACTCACGCAAGGGAGTTATATTACGCGCTAGTTTTTTTTTACCTAATCGAAAAAGTTATTAACGTGTTTTTTTTCACTTATCTGAAGAAAAGTTACTGACTGGTGGGGATTTTTTTTCGTATTCGCAAAAAGAGAGTTACTGACGGGCTGGTTTTTTTCACGTAGGGTAAGTCCGGGAGAGATGGCCTACCGGGTGAGACGACTTATCTAGGTGTTTACGGTCATGTAGCACTTTCATTCAATTCGGTCGTTGCTTACGAACGAGCACGTGTTTCTTTACCGTCTTTACAATTTTCGTTGTTTATTTAAGCAAAGTCAGTGAAATATTAACGTTTTTATTTTTCGGTGTATCTTCAAATTTCTGCCACAGTAAGTATTTTTTTAATTACACTTTTATTATTTGATTAATAATATTTTCTGTTGTACATTGTTGGCATTGTGGTTAAGAAATAGTTCTAAAAATATTCGTGTTCGTTAAATTCAGTGGGTCATCTCACCGGGAAGTTTTAAGTTATGTTTTATTATTTTCGTTCCTAATTCAAATTGTTTTATTTTATAGTTATGCCTACGGTCTATAAGAGGAAAGGAAATTGTGACCGTGCTTCTTGAACTGAAGAACAACTTCAAGCAGCAGTGAATGCTGTAAGAAATCAAGCGGTGAGAGTTAACGAGGCTGCGAGAAACTTTTGATGTACCTCAACCTACTTTAAGAAGAAGGTTGAGAACTAATAACTTTAAGAAATTATCATTAAGTCCAACAAGTGAAGAAAACAAACTCAAAATTAAAAAACATATTTACGATTGGTTTAAAAGCTTTTTGAGGAGGCATCCAACTTTGAGTATCAGAAAATCAGAATGGGTTTCATTAGCAAGGTCAGGGTATAAATAGAAAAGAAATTCAGGATTATTTCCTAGTTCTTGAAGAGGTTATTTTGGAAAATGAACTAATGGACAAACCGCTTTGCTGTATATTCAAGGGGAAGTTTAAAAAGCAAGAATTTGAGATGGACATGCCGCTCGGAGCAAAAGTGTATATGAATGACAAATCCGCCTATATAAACACTGATATATTTTTTGACGCGTTGATCGGGTTTCTCTTTAGATATGTCACTGGAAGCTATGTTTTATCAGCGCGCAGCAATTTTTGATAATGAAAGGTCTCGCTCATAATTGAATCACTCGTTTCAAAAACAGCATAAGTCACTAAAACGCAACTTTACAAGAGGTACAAAAAACTTTATAGCTAAAGTAACATTAATAAATAAGGTACCTAACAATTTTAAATTGATGTAAAAATATGCTTTCAATATAAAAAATACAGACAATTATATTTTGCCAAACATGTTTTTAAAAAAAAATTTTTGATATCTTGACTTATTCAGTTTGTGCAAAGAATAAAAATAGTCTGTAATGCTTTCTTACATATCAGGTACCAACACTTAAACACACTCAATAGACAGTAAGAAAAACTTTTATTAATGTTAATACAATAGTGTTTTTACATTATGGAACATAATCATATTCATTATCATCTTCTACATCTCCTCCTTCTTCTACGATATCGCTTGTTGGCTATCGCAAGATTTCTTGATAAAACTCCTTATACTCGTTAAGAATTCTGGGCTGAACTGGACTGGAATATTTTCTATTCTTTGAAGTTTATTGGAACATAGTTATTTGAATGCGCCTGTTCTGTCGGTGGAAATGGAATAGCGTGATTCAATGTATTTCTTGGTAAACTAAACATGTTATAGTTTAAACGATCAATAAAGTCATGTGCTATAACAGCACCTCTTTTATTGTGATCGTACTCAAAGGACATGAATGAGGACGGTGTAAATTACTGTTTTTGATCTTTAGGTACTTTTTTCTCAAACGATTCATCGGATAAGCAATTTCTTTTGTAATGAAGGGCCCACCACTTACTGAAGTTATAAATCTGATATGTCTGAATGACAAATACTTTAAAATTTGGACTAACTTTAACCATAATGGTATAGTACTGATCTGGAATGAAGACGCGATCATGTTTTTTTATTTTTCTTTTAGCGATACCAAAGTCCTGATCGTTCGGTAAAAAAGAGTGACCGCAAACTGGAAAGTAATGCTTAATTTTAGGAAAACGTTGCGAGTCTGTTAATGCCATTAAAAATCGTATGACAGTGTGGTTTTTGTTCTGCCCAGAGCAGCTATCGGAAACCAAAATAGCTCCTGGATGATTTCATTACTTCCCGTGTTTGCTATACCTTCGTGAAATACATAAAACACAGTCTCATTAGTTTTTAAGTTTTTTACACCAAAACAGTTGACCCAAAGCTGACGCAAATAAAATATATCTTGGACTGGTATGTGTGGTAACGGCAAGTTCTGCATAAAATCAAAAGTTAGCCTTGCAACGTCATCTTGGGTTTCACATAATTGACGTATTTCTGATATTTTCTTGTTGAACTTTTTGGCTCTCCTTTTTTGTACAGCTAATTCGGCTTCAGCAGCTCTTTTAGCATGGTCGCCTAACTGTGGACTTTTTATTTTGACGGTTAGCTGTTCGCAGGTTATACAGGCATCAACTTGAGATCTACCAAACCGTAGTGAAAAATTGTCCTTGAAATATTGGGCATACAATTGATATTTCACGTTTAGGTTTGGATATTTCGACTTAAATAAAGAAAACATTGTCTTAACATCCAATCGTGCATCAAGGTATTGAATATTTCGTCCAGAATAGTAGGTTTGCTTTCTTGGAAAAGAGAAAATATGGCCGTGGATTTTTATTAGCACACTGGGAGGCGTTGTATTTGCTTTTGGATCCTTTCCACGTTTATCATGTGGTGTAAGAGACTGTGAATGTCAGTTACATAGACGTCTCACTCGTCCTTGGCTTACACCGTAAATGGAAATAAATGTCTTTTTGCAAACAACTTGTGTTTTGCTGGGTATATCGATGAACTACTTGAATGCGTATTCACGTGGAACTGAATCTTCCTTTTGAGGTCTATGTTTCTTTACTGCTGCTTTTTCCATCAATTGTTGCAGATAAATGTCTTGCTCGTCTTTGGTACTGAAGCCGTTTATTTTCGTTATGCAGAAGTTGAAGTCTTCTACCGAAAATGCCCGAAAGCATTGGTTTATGCAACTAAAAAAGATTACTTGGTTACTAAGTGGAACATAAATAATAGTTTTGAATAACTTACTTGCAATCTGGGCCTGTTCTACGTGCTGATATCATGTTCCTTTCAAGTTGGAATGTTGGAGTCCTTTAACTTGAGCCGATTTTATAACGTTTCGCTTATAACAATCAGGATTTTTTCGTCTATTTTTTGGGGCTCACTGTTATCATTCTCGCTAGAACTAGACATATTTAACCTCGTTTTTTAATCGTAACTGAGCAACCGTTTTCGGTAAACTAACGAACTAAAGCAAATCGCAAAGATGGAGTATGATACACGGACTTCTATTCCTACTCATATACAAAAACGTTCGGAGCAAGAACAACATAAGTCAACGACTAATGTTGTTTTTACCACGATCATTGGATATGACCTTGCATTATTTAAGGGTAAATGATGGGACTTGCGTCATTTTTACTGGGAACGTGTGCCTTCTAAAGAAGATTCGATTCATGGTAAAAAGTGAATTACGTAAAAAAGTGACTTATGTCGTTTTTGAAACGACCGATTCAATTTGTTATCACAAAAAATTCTCTATAAATCATTGGTGTTGCTGATTAATCATCTTCCAGCAATGAAGAGGTTACGAGAAACAATTCTCAGGCATTTCATGGAAAAATGTTAAATACGAACAATTGGTGAATTATCATACGACTCTATTCCCGTTTAATATGTTCCTAGAACACTAGTAAGAAAATTGTAATTATTTTCAACACCTTGCGATAATTGCAAGATTTGCGATATCCGTGAATTTTATCTATTTTATACAACTAATTTCTATATGATCCAAAAACGTTTGCTTTTATATTAAAAAGCAATAAAAATGTAAACATTTAAGATTAGTTCTAATCGATAAATAAAGCAAATGTTTAATTACTATTTGTTGTTATATTGTTTTTATCAATTATATAGAGAAGCTAATGTTAAATATTATTTATTGATAAATTTATTTTAATGATTTTATAAATGCACAATCAGCAAAAATATTGTTTGTTAGTTATTAATTATTTATATTTTTTTACTTCAAAAGTAAATTCTAAAATTTAAGAAAAAATTAATATCGAATTTAAAACAAATATTTTTTTAATTTAGCATTTCTTCTAACTTTCAAAATGTTTGTCGCACTAACATTAATGATTTTCATCATTTCTGTCAGCAGGTAGTGTTTTTTTGGACTATTGCGTGCGACACGCTTATATTGTATCTCGTTGAACTGTTGAAACCATGAAAAATGTTTCTTTTATTCGTGCAGCGTTTTCATGAAGAATCGTTTGCACTATTTTTAGAGTTTTACAGCTTTATTGTAATAAACTTAGGCGCGTCGTAAAAAGTGACCCAAAAGAGAACATACGCAAATTTGAATGGAACAACAAGAAATTATTGATTACACAATGTTACAAAGCTATATAAACACCAGATTTGTAAGTTCAATTTTTATAATTGAAATCATGCTTTTACATAGTTATATATTCAGTTGCAGATTGCAGTTCAATAGGTTCTACGACTATTGGTTTCCCACGTTTCTGTTTGATATTCGTGTCATTGCATACTCAACAACACTGAATTCTCTTCTCAAACGTTATGAATATTAATCCACCAAATTGTAAAAAAAAATTGAAAAAAGAGTACGTATTTAAACAAAGATTTTATTTTTGCTAATTAGTTTTATTGATTACTCGCAATCTTTGTTACACATTATTTTATGTAGTGGTACAAACGAATTTACATACAAATCTGCATTTTATTACGTTCATGAGTTCGTGCTAATAACCAATAATCCTTTTCTGAACTCATCCCTAAATTACAGTAATTTTCGATCAACACGGATCCACGACTTCAAACATTTGTATTTGATCCAGGATCAAAGTTGTATGCGTGACTTTTGATGGTACTCATAATACATACGTTTGTATTTCCCGTCTATATGTAAAAAGTATTATTGCTTATGCTAATTATTGGAAGACGCAAGGAAAATTTGAAAAAAAAACGTAATTTATAGCATTGGTCGAATTCTGTTGATTTATTTTACCTTAACTGATGCATTTTTAGTTTCTTTGTGTCGAGATGAAAATTATACAAATTAAATAACTGCTTAGTATTTATTACAAAATTATGTATTGCATGTATGTATTACATTGCGAGTGTTTTTATAACATTTAACAACAATGCCGCAAACGTAAAAAAACAAAAGAGACACAAAATCGTACTGTTCATGTATCAGTTTTATTTTATTCAATGTTACTTGGAACATATGTCTTATTTTTCAATATAATTTGTTATCACTATTATTTTTGCTCCGTTATTTAAATGTTTAAAAAAAAATAACCAAACTAAACAAAAAACTCTAAAAAAGTACTATCGTTTATTTTCCTAGTTTGCGTGTATGTGAGCGTGAATTTTTACAATCGTAATACAATGTACTTTAATTTAAATCGTTTATTTTTTTATAAAAGAATTACTATTATTATTTTGCATTTATACTACTGTAGCTAAAAAATATCATTAGTAAAATATGATCTTATAGTATAAATTTACTATGCATGAATAACAGTAAGTAGAAGTCTTTCATGATCTCGTGAATTGTAGCGCTGTAAATGTTGCTATTGTCCGTCTTACATTTTTTCTAACCTATTGTTGTTTTTGTCGTTGTGTTTGTAATTAACAAGGTTTCATTACTACTTATTTTTAATTATATATAAATATGTGGTTATTTTTAAATTACTCAATTTTTTTGTTGACGTTTGTCTTTCAAATGGACTAACGTTTTTGAGATTTACTTAGACATGTCAAATTTTTAATTTTTAGTTTGTTAATTCCGATTTTAAGCTCAACACGACATATGGAACGCCTCTGAATGGTTATAGATATGGAAACGATAAAAACTGATTTTATACCTGCGTAATTAAAAAAAAATTGAATTAACCTATAACCACAACGTATAACATTATATTTAAGTAAGTGAATGTAATCTTACTATTATTCATGCATAGTAATATTTACTAAAAGATGTTAATCACGTCATTTATTAATATAAAGTTATGGGACTGTCAATGCATTTGTAGAAGTACAGTAGAGTGTTTCCTATTGCCGAAGAACCTCAAAAAGGCGAAACAATTGTCCAGTGGTTTACTCGGGTGGCATTTTTACATTTGCATTTACAGCAACATTTTTTGGTATTGTTTTTGTAGATAACATTTAAATAAATTCTTCAAATTAAAAGTATTTTTTTGCTACAGTTAAAACATTTTTTTTTATTTTTCTGAAAAAATGTATCTTCTTTATTTAATTTTTTAAGAATAGTTATTTGCTTAATTGCTTCAGAAAAACAAAACACATTTATTTAAATTTTTAATTAAAAAAAAATGGCTTTATCAAAAATTTTCCTTTCATACCCACATCTGCTCAAGGCTATAAAAAAAAGTTTTGGTTTCCGATTAGTTAATCTTATTTTTGATAAATTTACTATATGGACCAAAACTGCTTTTACTTATTTTGTAAATACCAGCATTCCTCCTAAAATGAAATCCGTAGTTAGCTTAGAAAAATGTACTAATCTTTGCAAGGAAATGACCGTCGTTAGATTTTCATGCGTACTTTTTTGTCGACACTCGTATTTATGATCGTTCTGATTTGAGGTTTGCATATAGTCTAACTTATTATAAATCCTCGTTGTCATTTTAATTAATTCAAGTAATTTTTGTTTTAGTTGATTTACGGTTTTACGTTGTTGTCGTAACACATTTGTTTATTGTACTTGTGCTAAATTTGCATTTATTTTGTTGTTTCTATTAACGACTCGTTTCACCAATTAATATTTTTTTTGGTGATAAGCATATTTTGCTAAGTCATCTGAAAAGCTATCTTAAATGGATTTTCGCATAAACTTATTACGTCTAAACCGACATCTTTGTCTGTTGCATTTAGTTTGTATGAGATTTTTGTTTGATACCGTTAAGCGTTATTGTAGACGGCTGCGAAAAAAAAATCGGCGGTTGTTGGCTTGCTTCTTTTAAACCGTAGCAGATACTTTGAAGCGGTCTAGAGTAGTAAGGCAACTGTGTGCATAAAGTGGGATGCTGCAGTTGGGGTGATGGAAACGTCTCTAGTGGAAACAATGGTAACAGACCCCCACCTCGCTTTAAAGACATTTTCACTGTGGAGTTTCTTCTACAAATTTTACAGGCGTCGGAACTAGTTGGGCAGGCGGTGTTGATAGACAGCACTGTTGTATAGAGTCTTGGGTAGGCGGCGTATGAATTCTCAAAGTTTTGTAATGAGTCCGCTTTTTCATTTTAAAAGAGCAAAGATCCTCTTCGTTTTTTTCTGCCGGAGCTGTTGCCACTGACTAAAAAATCTGCGTCCTAAAAGCGACTTTTAAGTAGCATGCTTGTGCCTCCTCAAAGCAAACTAGATGTGTATTCACGTCGGTGAATAGCGTCATTAACTCCTTAAAACAAGCCACTTCCGTACGTTGGTGAGGTTCTTGTTGGTTTCCTTCTGTCGGGTTTGTTTCCATTGGTTGCAGATTCGGCAACGTGAAAACAGTCTACAGACAGAGTGGTTGCGGTTCCGTAAGACAGGCCAAATATTAGTTTACGACAACGTGTTACGTATTGGTAGATTCTGGTTCTTGCGTTTCGGCAGTTAGTATTATGTTAATAATTCGGTTGGTAGGTTGCTTTCTAAAGTGAGATTGATAGCGGATGCAAGATTGAAAATAGGTGCCGGATGCTCAAAAAACTCCGATATTGCTTTGGTCATGAATTCGTAATTGCTGTTGTTTGGTGCGCTAATTATTGACGTTAGTTGAAACCCAGCAAAGTTTTTAAATTTCTAGAAACGTGTGGCAAAACTGATATAAATGCTCCACCATTCTGTTACTTGACTTTTCAATGCCAATTTTTTCAACGTCTTGGTGGTTGGTTTTTATTGAAATCGTATTTCAGGTTGTCGTATGAACGTTACCAAGTCTTCGGTCAGATCTCTGATAAACGTTGGCAAGTGGGTTGTGCAAGTAGCAACTGGCAAAGCGTTTCCAATACGTTTTCGACTTGGTTGACATTTTTTGTAGTTGTTGTTGATGTAGGTACTGTGTTGAACGCCACTAGAATTTAACGGACCCAGGCCGGGATTTTAGTGCAACAAGAATTACTACAGGTTTTTTACAAGAACACATTAAAGATATACTAAACTTTCAAGTTAGACAACACACTGTACTATTAAACAAATAAATAAAAAAGAAAAATTAATAGTTTTAAAATTGAACTTTAACATATGAAGTTGATATAAATTGAATAACAATGGCGCACAGCAAATCAAGCCCCAAGCTTGAATAATCTAAACGTTAATTGTGACACCGACTATTTGTGATAACAAACAAACATACATTTAGTTGCAGGACATACAGTCAAAAGCAAAATCTGATAAAATGTATAGGGTTACTTACAAGTTACAATCCCTTGATAGTACTAGTAAGGTGTAACCATCCCTAAAAGAAGAAAATAAATACACACGTGTATCGTAGTATCACAAATAATAGTAATTAAGTTACAACAAATTCTGAAACACGACGTGCACTAGATTTCTAACTTTCCAGATTTGTAGTTACATTTTAACTTTAGTACAGATGCATCGATAGAATTTTATAAACGATGTTTCATTATCTTTTCCCTTGTAATAATAAGAATGACGATTGAGCGTTGAAGACGGTCACAATTTCTACAATTCCAACAAAACGCAAAACTTAAATGTGCCATCATATCTCGGCGATTCTTCTTACAAGCATCAATTTTTGCCATAAAGTCTGCATGTGAAATGTCAAACGCGTGGAATAATCGGGAAAAAAACTCTAATGCTACCAAATGAATTTCAAAATGATCTATGCAAAATATCTGTACCGGGTGAGTCTAAAAAAAAAGATTTTTATAACATGATGATATTGTGCTTTATATATGTTGGCCAATACTTTTTTATGTATTTCTCAATTTAGATGAGTCTTATTGCGTTAATAGTGTATTGTGTAATAGCGAAGGCTTCCACGGTCGCAGACTATACTGTATTTCTTCTTCTTCTTAAGTCAGTTCTCTAAAAATTTAGAATTTGGTTTACAAGTTGATTACCTAAACGTGTATTGGTTCTTTTCAAGATAGCTCTTTGCTTCTTAAAGCGTTTTATTTTTTTATTTAAGTTTTTAAAACTGGTCAAGTTGATAGTGTATAATTTTTATTATTTGTATACGTTTGAGAATTATTTTAAATTACTTCTCTTTACTTAATGTTAGTATTATGTATATTATCTACGTAAGATATTATATAAAGATCTTTTGTGTTTTTTTAGAACATGTTAACTATTTTTATTATTTTTTTCATTGTGCGATTAAAGAGTAGCAAATACTGTAAATAGGTAAAACACATACGAAGGGAATCCGATATTAAAAGTACAAGTCAAAATTTCAGTAACATATATTTAAAGAAAATATTTAATATATACTTCCTTTTATTTATTTCTTGACATACTCTTCGTAAAGATTGAGACATATTTGTATTCAGCGTGACAGTAGTATGAACATTCCTGTCTTGTAATTCCTGTTAACTCACAAATTTCACGTCAAAAATTTTTGAATAAAAGAAATAGGCCAAAACTTCTGCTGTGTCAACGACTCCTTGGTTTGATTTGATGTGTGTGGTCTTGCAATATCATGCAAAAGTTTAACTTTTTGTCGTTTTCGTCCCGGCCTATTTCTTCTAATAAATGTATTAAATTTTTGAAAAATTTCACAGTATTTGTTGCTGTTAGTAGTTGTGGGAGGTTCAAGAAATTCACAGAGAAATAGGTTTTTACTATGCCAGAACACGGTGGCCATGATTTTGTGGGCAGATGGTCGAGTTTTGATTTTTCTGTGAACTTATGGATGGTTCCACTTTATGGACTGTTATTTAGACTCTGGCGTGACCTCATAAACCAAAGTTTTATCTCCGGTAATAATGCTTTCAATGAAAGAATTTTCTCCCTGTTGGTATCTGGTGAGATGTTGAAGTGACGCATTCATTTGATTGGTTTTATAATTTTTTGAGAGCATTTTCGGCACTAAGCGAGCCTAAACTTTGCAAAAGTTTAAGTTGCATATAAATTTATGGGATTCCGTCAATGAGGTCCGTTTGTCGATGTTCACATTTTTTGCACCTAACGCTGACTTCTTTTCGATTTAAGACCTTTGGACGATAAACTCCATCTAATCTGCGATGAATTACACACGCTATGTTTGTTTGCTTCTTGTAAACTAATAAAATAAGTCTTACACACAACAACGCTCTAGACTTTACTACCATACTTCAACCTGCATAGACATGCATATGACGGCAATATATCGCTTGCGGTGTTTGTTCCACAGCCACCTGTACTTTTAAAATCGGACTGTTCTTGTATACGCAGTTTATTAAATTCTAAAGTTTTGTTTTAATTTATTTCTTTTATAAAAGTGTTTCTTTGTTTATTTGTTATAAATTAATCTGTTTTCAAGTGATTTAGGAAAAAAAATATTATAGTTTCTAAAACACATACATTTTTATTAATAATAGTTAAACGTGATTAACATTTAAGTTTACAACATACAAGTTTACAATTCGCAATTCGAGTTTCTCATGTTAAATATCTCAATATAAGGTAGTTGCTGGTAAAATGCCCATGCTGGTAATATGCGCACTTACTGCAATTGTACCTAACGTAGAGCGCATGTCGGTAAGCGGTCACAAGACTATTACTATTCTTTAGATACGGCGACGATGTCTAGATTTAAGTTCAATATGCCTTTAGAAGCGTTAGAAAGTGTATGTTACTGTTTCGACGTCTTGCCTTACAAAGAATACAAAAACTTTTACCATCCCACAAGTTCTAGTACGCCTGTTTTTTGCAAATGTAAGCATATCATTTAAATATGTTTTCTTCTATTTATTTTTCATGCATGGTTTTTACAAACACATTTTGTATTCTCATAAAAATATGCATAAATGTATCAACATGAGGTGTTATCAATGTGCCCATCGGTACTTGAAGTTGATATGCCCATTGGGCATATTACCGTCAACTAATTTTTTTAAATGAATACAACCATAATTATCAGATGGCGCTTTCTAAACGAGCACAGTGGGCGAAAAAAAATTTACAGCTTGCTTTACAAACAATTGATACCGGAAAATCCAAAAATTTTGTGTCTAAACAATTCAATATATTAAGAAGGACACTAAGTCGGTATTTAGTTAAAAGAAACAACAAAAAAGAGAAAATGGAAAAAAAACTATACTTGGTGATCAACAAGAATCCGAATTAGTGGCTAGAATTATTAGATTGGCAGCTGTGGGTACCATATGACTTAAAGAATTCTTAGAAGATGTGTTTTTAATTACTGTGAACGAAATAGTGTATCTCATCCCTTTTCACTTGAAAAACGGTCAGAGAAACAATATTGCTTAGCAGCATTTCTAAGAAGACACCAAAACATTTCTTGTCGCCGCGCTCAGACTATGAACACGGCCAAGGCACAAAAACTAAATAAATTTATAGTTACCAATTATTTTGAAAAGCTCAAGAACTCGACCTAATCGACAAACCAGAAAGAATTTATAATGTTGACGAGAAAGGGTGCAGGTTAACACTTCATCACCGACCGATTATTTTGGCCCAAAAAGGACCCAACGATTACATTTTGTTGCCTCAGAACATGATGAAAATGTTACAGTAGTATCTTGTGGTAACGCTAGTGGCGGAAGAATTCCTCCTGCAATTATTTTTAAGAGCCAAAGGTTAAAACCTGAATTGACCGCCCGGTACTTTGACTATTATGACAAAGAAAGGAAGTACGACAGTTAGTAGTTTCAATGAATGGATAAAACATTTAGCTAAAAAGAAGCTTCCGGGAAAGCGTCTTCTTATTTTTGATTGTGCATCATGCCACTTAGATACGTCTATTTTCGAAACTGCTAACTCTTGTGACAATACTTTTTTTGCCTATGGACAAGGCTGTATTTAAATCTTTTGAGCATTACTGGGACGAAGACCGAACTACTACTAAACAAAGGTTTGGTAAAATTTTCTTTTCTGTATGGGACAAAGCTGTTACGCCACAAAATATAAAATTTGTTGTTGCGGCGACAAACATTTGTCCATTTAATCCCAATGCTATAGCCAAAATTGCATTTGCGCCCAGTATTTTAACTGAAAGGCAAAATTTTGAAAAAAATAAACAAAAAGAAAATAGCCGAGGACAAGAAAGTCTAAGGCAGAGAAACTCTTGGCCACAGCCTGGGCCGTCTAGATCCTAACGAAGTATGGAAGATAATGTCTGTAAAACCTCCCAAAACATTAAAACAAAAAAAACAAAAGGAAAAAGCAAATGGTCATCATCACCCAGCTACACTTCAGATAAGGATTCGATATCTGTATGTAGTGACACATTGTAAGAAACTTTTAGATCTGAAGAAGATACACAAGCGCAAGTAGAAGATAGAGAAGCTGAAGTTGAAAAAGTGAAAGTATCAAAACTGATAAAAATAATTTCTAAAGACAACACAACACCAGACCAAAAAATAATAAACAAAATCTGCAGCATCTGGTGACACCGTATAAAGATGACGCAAAAAAAAACTGAACAAAAGAAAAGCCGTACATAAAGGCAAAGTCGTGTGGAAAACCGACTGCGCCGAGGCGCCGATAAGCCTCAAAACTCAAAAGTAAAAAAAAGATAAAGCAACAAACAACATTGTCAAATCAAAATTTATAATGATAAAAAAAACCAGTAAGAAATTGCTAGCTATCACATTGTTTTTTATTTGTTTACTTTTACTCTTAAAGACGAAGGAAACGAATTCATATTTGTTATTGTTAATTGAAGTAAATTCAAACAAAATAATTGATAAGCACTAATATTACTATTTATAAAAATTTATAAATTTTGAAATAACTTGAAATAATTATGTTGAGAAAACACTTTCGAGTTTGGGTTTGAGACGTCGACACATTTTTCATGAATAATTTTTCAATTTCTTACTTACATATTAATTTCTTTACAGTATACAGGATGTCAGAAAAAAAAGAAATTGTCTGGATACCAAAATTTGTTGAATAAAAGAAAAAAGAAAACTAGAACACCATGTCAAAATTACGCATTTTTTTTCAAAACACGAGTTTACTTTGCGAAATATTAATAACAACAATAATACAGCTGAATCCCAATATTCAAAACCTGTACTTGAAACAAGTATCAGCAGACAGAAAACTGATCTTCTAGAAAGCAATCCATCAACATCTTCAACTTCGGCTGATAATGAGAAATCAACACCTTCAAAAATTACCAGAACGGAAAATATGAGTCAACTTTCGAAAGATGCTGCAGTATGACTAAAGAAATTACGTCCAAATAATATTCAAGAATTAGTAGAACGTGGCCCTGCTCATTATCTAAACAAACAGGATATTTATCCGATAGATAGTTCGGAGTCGGGGCGTAAGTTTTCCAGTAGTTACTTCTTTAGAATTTTACCAAACAAATAAAAAAATGAGCGTTTTGGTTGTTGTATTCCAAAACAAAAAATTCACTTTACTGCTTCTGTTGAAAAATTTTTAATGACAGCAATTTGAAATCTGTTCGCCTTAGTGATGAATCTGGTTACAATGACTGGCAGCATTTAAGTTAACATTTAAACATTCATGAAAAGAGTAATATCCAAAATGCTCCAAAATTTCTGCATCTTTTTAACCGTTTTAATGAAAATGAAATAATTGATTCTGAAATTCAAAATATAATAAACAGAGAAACTAAATACTGGCAAACTGTTAAAGAAAGAATTTTCTACTCGATTCAGTTTTTAGGTCAGCAAAATTTAGCTTTTCGTGGAAGTAGTCATAAGTTGTTTGAGAAAAACAATGGTAACTTTTTAAAATGCATAGAAATGATTTCCAAATTTGACCCGATTATGTCAGAACATACAAAACGCTCTCAAATAAAAGATCACAAAAACTATCTCGGGGATAAAATACAAAATGAAGTAATTAACTTGATCGGTGAAAATATCAAATCCAATGCGCTTCTGATTCTAGTCACTAAGTACAAATTTCATTTTGTATAAGATTTGTTAATTTAAAGAGCACAAGAGTTGGTGTAAATGAACATTTTTTATTATCTTGTCCTATTGATGATGTGTCGGGTGAAAGCTTGACAAAATTTCTTTTGTCGGCGGGAAACAAGGCTTAAATATCAGCGATTTGCGGGGTAAGGGTTACGACAATAGGGCAAATATGCGTAGTAGGCATAATGGTCTACAAAAAAAATTTTGATTTTAATCCGCGAGCTTTTTTTGTTCCTTGTTGCAATCATACCCTAAATTTAGTCGTCAATGATGCGACAAAATCGAATACTTTGACCATCAATTTTTGTTTTCTTAGTTCAAGAACTGTTTGTATTTTTTTCAGCTTCTACAAAACACTGGTCAATTCTTTAATCTAATTTACCTAATATAACAAATTTAACTTTAAAACCATTATCGGATACTCGATAGTCTAATAGAATAAATGCAATAACTCTTTTAAGGTATCAACTTAGGGAGTGTTATGATGCTCTGTTTAAAATAAGCAAAGGAAACTTTAAAAATAACAAAAAATTTGACTACATCGTTAATCAAAAAAATGCAAAATTTTGAGTTCATTTGCATTGCATTTTAAGTAAAGTTAACATTGTTATTAAAATTATTCAAAAATCGAACTTTGAAGTTGCTCATTGTTGTAATCACTTAAATAATTTGGATCATTTTTTGAAAGCTTATCCCTCCGATAAAGGTTTTAATGATCTATTGATTGATGCTAAAGAAATAGCATCCAGCTTAGACATTGAACCTAAATTCAAAAAACAGAGATATAAGACCGCGAAAAATAAAAAAAGACATTTTGATTATGAATGTGATCATGAACCGATTCAAGACGAATCTTTAAAGTTCAAAGTTGATTTTTTTTAATGCTCTAGATGTAATCATAACATCAATAGATGAGAGGTTCCAATTTCTTTCTTCTTACTCTAATAATTCCGCGTTTTTATAAAATATTAATAAATTTAAAAATTATTCTGAAAACGAACAATTAGAATTGGGTCAATCCATTAAAAATCACCCAGACCATGTTGCTCAACATTTTTGTTTCTCTTAATTTTTTTACCAGTTACTCACCAATATTAGGTGAGCTCAAAACTGTATTTAAAATTATTTTTAGGCAAGTACTTTTTTTTTGGCGGCCATTTAAAGTTTGTTTCGGTACCATTTTTGACTGAAAACAAGTTTTGCGTAAATGTCTATAACTCTGTTAATTCTGAAGATATCAAGACAAAATACAAAACAAAATGTTCAGAATAAAATGCTCTAGCTTTTTTGTCATACAAAGTGTTACCTTAATAGTAAGGAAAGTGGAGAAAAAAAATTGTTTATACAAAGTTTAAATTAACTGAAATCAAGAACTTTAGTGCTGTAAAATCACTAAAAGACAGAAAGACTCACCTTATTTTTTTTTCTTATGTAGATTTACTATAGTTTAACTTGTTTTAAAAATATAAAGCTTGAGAACTTTTTCCTTTTTTTTAAATAAATTTCCAAAAATTACAAAAACATGAATTTTACCCATTTTTGAAGAAGAGTATCTTAAAAGGGACTGAGTCAAAATCTATGAAATCAATACAGATAGCACATCTTCATGGTATAAACAAGCTGTAAAAATTTGGTGACTGAGACTCGACTGGTTCCAGAGTTATGTGGTACCATAGTTTTCCGAAAAAGCGGTGTCATACACGCACTACGGTTAACGCCCAAGCAACACATTGGTATAAAAAACGTTTAAATATCCGGCTAATAGACGTTGATTAGACATTAGAACGTTTTTAAACGCGTTATTAACGTTTATTAGACGGACATTTAGACGTTTTTTGTACCAATGTGTTGTTTGGGCGGTAATGAAGGATAAAAATGCTTTTCCTATAAAAAAATACTAATTAAAAATCAGTTCACAATGCATAAAAATGCCTAAACATGAAAAAAGAATATAGCATAAAAATGGCAAATATGTATACTGTAAAGCAAAGTTTAAAAACAAAAAAGGCTTATTCTGCTTCCTTTAAATGAGCTGTTTAGTCTTTTTAAACAGACTTACTCTAACCTAAAAATTGGCCGGTCAATGTTTTGTGTCCTGCGACCAAAGTAGTGTGTCCTTCCAGGATCATCTGGCACCCATAGTGTTTGCGTATGTAAATACCATCAAAACGTCAAGCTCGTCATTGAAGGAGCCAAGCTCAACGTAAGTTACAGAGACTTGATGGAATATCTTGTATGTGATGTTGAGAATGACAGTTGTATGCTGGACAAGTGTTTAGAATGTCCTGGATCAGAAGAGCTTCTAGAAGCTTTGACAAATAAAATTGACAACTTGCTAGAAGAAGTCGTTTTCAAGCAATGGGTACATACCGACAGAGCTGACCTCATCACAAGATTATTACCAAAAGATGAGTTAATTTCAAAGAATTTAAAGGTAACCTCAAAGACAGTGAATGTTTAGTCATTGGTGACTTTGCAGAGAACTTTACATTTTGTGTTCAGGATGAAATCCAATAAAGCTTTCACTGGACTAACAAGCAAGCAACGCTAGACCCATTTGTTTTTTATTTCAAAAAAGAAGGAGAAATCTGTTGTAAAAGCATTTGTATCATAAGTGACCATCTCATTCATGACACTTCTATAGTTTATGAATTTCAAAAGCATCTTATCAAAGAAGTAAACAAATCTTCACCCAAAGTAAAGAAAATGGTTTACTTCAGCGATGGTGCCTGCCAGTACAAAAATAAGAAAAACTGACAATGATTTTGGATTGATAGCTGAGTTGAATTTCTTCGCCACTTCTCATGGGAAAAACTCTTGTGATGGTATAGGTGGTACCACCAAAAGAGAAGTCACCAGAGCCAGCATGCAAAGACCATACAACGAACAAATTCTTACTCCAAAGGACATGTTCAAATATTGCGCTGAAAAAATAACTGGAATAACATACATCTTTGTCTCTGCTCAAGAAATCAAACAAACAGAAGCCGAACTAATGAAAAGATTTGAGCTTTGCTTGTCTGTGAAAGGTACAAGAGGGTATCATCGGTTCATTCCTGTGAATGACAATGAAATCAGATGTTTCACCACATCAACAAGTGAAGAATTCGATGAGCACAATATTGTGTTTACTAACACAGCATCCTTCACAGACAATGATTTTGTTGCGTGCATTTACGAAGATCAGTGGTGGTTGGGTATCGTCAAAGACAAGAGCGATCAAGACAATGACCTACTAGTGCATTTTTTTCATCCAGCTGGCCCAAAAACTGCCTTCCAGATATCTCAAAAGGACATGGTATGGGTACCAGTGAGTAAAGTTGTAAGGAAAATCACTCCTACAGAACTAACAACAATTTCAGGAAGAACACACAACATTACTGAAAAACTGTGCACCGAAATTTCTACACTCTTTAATATTTTAATCAAATTATAAACTTTCACGTTAAGGCCTAATTGGGTTAAATGAATTGCCAAAATGTTTTTGTGTTTATAAAATATGTTTATACAAATAAGTAATATGTACATAAAGCATAAAAGTATGTTTCTCAGTGAATAAGTAAATTTAAAATCTTAATTACCATTAACCGTATGACACTGCTTTTTCGGAAAACTTTGATACCACATAACTCTGGAACCAGTCGAGTCTCAGTCACCAAATTTTTACAGCTTGTTTATACCATGAAGATGTGCTATCTGTATTGATTTCATAGATTTTGACTCAGTCCCTTTTGAGATACTCTACTTCAAAAATGGGTAAAATTCATGTTTTTGTAATTTTTGGAAATTTATTTTAAAAAAAGGAAAAAGTTCTCAAGCTTTATATTTTTAAAACAAGTTAAACTATAGTAAATCTACATAAGAAAAAAAAATTGAAGATGAGTCTTTCTTTCTTTTAGTGATTTTATAGCACTAAAGTTCTTGATTTCAGTTAATTTAAACTTTGTATATACAAGTTTTTTTCTCCACTTTCCTTACTATTAACACTTTGTATGACAACAAATCTAGAGCATTTTATTCCGAAAATTTTGTTTTTTATTTTGTCTTGATATCTTCAAAATTAACAGAGTTATAGACATTTACGCAAAACTTGTTTTCAGTCAAAAAACGGTACCGAAACAAACTTTAAATGGCCGCCAAAAAAAAAGCACTAGCCTAAAAATAATTTTAAATACAGTTTTGAGCTCACCCAATATTGGTGAGTAACTGGTAAAAAAATTAAGAGAAACAAAAATGTAGAGCAACAAATCTTTTGTTTTCTGGGTGATTTTTAATGGATTGACCCAATTATGTCAAAAAATTGAAAAAAAAACACAAAACTCGCAATGAACGACATAACTGCCATGAAACTTGTTAAAGAATTGCAATATTTACAAAATTTTTACGTCTCCAGAAGAGACTTTAAATTATATAACAATTAACAACTTAGTGGATTCTTTTTTTTTAATACAAGCATAATACTTCGTAATTTATTAACACGGCATTGTTAATAAAATTTCTGTTGCTACTGCAGAACGATCTTTTTCAAAACTCAAAATAATAAAAAATTATTCAAGATCGACCATGGGGCAAAACCGACTAAGTAATCTTACTATCATTTCAATAGAAACGAACCAGCTAAAAGAATTAGATTTAATTAAACAATTTGCAAAAATTAAAGCACAGAAAACTCAATTCAATTAACTAAAGTATTAATACCTGGATATTAACCTTTAAAAGGTGACATGTTGCATTAATAAAATAATATATTGTTTTATTGTTATTTGTCGATTAGTTTCGTCTTGTGACATATAAACGAGTATTTTTAATGTTTTAAATATTTTTTTTATTTCTTGTGCTTTTTTATCATATATTACATTTGCAACTAAAGTACAAAAATTTTCAGTTGTAATACTGTTAGAATAGAATAGAAAAAATTTTGTTTTCTATAAGTTTATAATTATGTTATGTACCTCAATAAAAAAAATACTTGTATGACTTATGGCTTGTACTTGTAAAACATAAAAATGAAAATAAATTCATGAAAATACTTTTTAAAATTATTTTTCAATATTGGACAATAATACCTAACTTAACCCGTATCTGTACTCTCATAAGAACCTAATACAATTTTGGGACGATATTTTAAATTTGCACAAAAGCGCCAAAAGTGCTAGGCGCGAGACTGGTTGGTAGTAAAAAAAGAAAAAAACAATTGCAAAGAAACACCAAAAGAAACCAAAGAGAAACTCTACAAAACAAAGACAAAAATCCACAACGAAACAATCTTGGTTTTGCAAAATTTGCCAAGTGCACAGTTTGTTTAGTGTATGTGCACGAAGAATGTGCAGCACTTACAAAAGACGAGAAATCCATTTTTATTTGTCCACATTGCTCTTAAATTACTAAAGAAATCGTATATTATGAGTTTTTAATCACATATTATCCTTATTGTTTATTGTAAACTGTTTGTTTTGAACAGTAAAACCCAGTCTAAATTTTGTTTCATTTCCCTATTTCATCAACTGATTATATCATAAAGCCTATACTAGGTGAGCATATTTACAACATAAGTTGGTAATATGCCCAGTTAAGGCCGGTTAAAAAAATGTATTTAAAAGTAAAGAAATTATACCTATTATTGCAAAATTTCTTTCAGAAATAGCTAGTAGCAGAAATCGAGAATACTTAATTCAGAAAGTATTTTGAAAACCCGCCTTTTCTAATTTTTATTGCGGTTTTCTTTTAAGCTGAGCATATTACCATCACCTACCTTAATATAAGTCAACTACATGCAAATTATTTATTTTCAAATGTTTATTGTTTTTTACTCTAATTTATACATGTTGATTTAAACGTGCATACTCTAAATAAAAATTTAAATCAAACACTGCAGTTCTTACCTATTGTAAAAATTGTAACCGCAGAATTACCTCGAATTGTAATAAGGTACAATTGAATCGAAATCACATAAATGATTAGGTAACATCGTTTTTGCATATATTTGCCTTAAGCTTACCGGAGTTTATATTTTGTTTCAATAATTGTAGACCAAAAGCTACAAATTTATAATCACGATTTTATTTATACCGTGTTGGTAACTTTTTCAGGAATACTAAAATGTAGCAACGTTTCATTATTTAGAAACAGATTGAAAATTTTATAAATATGTCGCAATTTGTAATTATTTGTAACGGGGTAGTTAATTGAATTAGTTTAGTGTAACCACATCTATTGTAATTGTTTACGCATGGGGCAAATAGAATCGCCCTATGCACAGTAAATACTTACTCGGATGCCATATGGTCACATTCGCTCTATTCCGATGATCGAACTTGACTTGCTGCCTTTGATTTGTTACACTACTAAATGTGGCAATCTGTCGTATGTTACATTTAGTCTTAACGGCCGTCAGTAATTAATCAATTTAGGTGTAAATTTCCAACAAGAAACTCAATAACAGTACATCACGTATTCCCCAAGGTACGGTTGTTCTCTATTTGATTCCAATCTTGCGATGCTCCATCTAAAAATAAAAGCAAATTTTTGTCATTCGACGAGATTCTATCTAAATTAATCCAAATTAAAACAGACAGAAGCGTGTTACTGTATTTTTTTGAAATAAAAAGCGAGACCCATTTCTTGCACTACGGTACATCCCATTTCATTCCACGTTCATCCTCTACACGGCATCTGGTGAAGTATTCATTATAAAATGTAATATCCGTCCAGATTTCAGATATTTCTGCATTTTTCTCCGTCTCCGCAGTTAATCTACCTTAGATCCATCTCTCTTACACATTAAACTACTTTTGCGTTTGTCTTCACTTTTTCCGTCATATTGCGCTGCGCGCGGATTTTAATAATGGCTTCTTAATTAAGTTGGAGATGTTTTTAATTGCGGTCTACGCTGCCCTCGTTATTCTTAAGCCCTCTGAATAGGTTTCATTAAACTCGACACCTCGTAAAACACAAATATTATAGGTTTTAAGAAAAAATTTTAATTTTAAACCAACAGCACAAGCTCGCTTAATTTCTACTGTATTCAAAAACATTCAATCAAAGTTTGTGTTTTTAAAAGAACGCTTAAATAAAATTTAATCTGTTTTTTAGGATTTTTATATTAAATACACAATCCGTGGCACCCTTCTTCGCGTGACAAAGTTCATCTGTATAATCTGCAAATTTGCGTATGAATACGCATTGGACTGGGATTGAGTCTAGTGAGGTATTGTAGCTCGACTATTGTATGGACTTCTCGTTTGACACCGTCATTTTCCACTTGACTGATCTGTGATCTTATCTCGTTTGCATGGATGTGACGACTACATTTACTACTTACCACCAGTAACCACAAACTTCAACTAAATAAAACCACCCTCCGGAATTAAATTGTTCATAAAATGCGTCAACGCCTAGATATAAATATATATTCTTGCGTTTTCTTAAACTAAATTTTGTCAGTTAATCACAAAACGTAGAAAAACTATTTCACTTTCGCTACGATTTTAACTGGAAGAAGTGGCCAACTAAAGCGCCTAGATAATATACAACCCAAATTACGATCAACTGCATAAAAATATGTATTAATTTATGCATAAATTACATTTATTTTATAGTTGTTTTTTAGCAACTTTTTGAATTTGACGATGTATACAAAAAATCTGTAAAAAATTATGAAAATGTTTTATTAATTTACTTCCTATATTTTGAAAATAAAACTTTAAGTTTACTTAAGCATTATTTTGATTAAATTTCGTAGTAAACGAGAGATAGGCAACGTTTAATAAATTTTATAATTTTAAACACTAAAAAAATTTATTATTGCGGTTGTTGATTATTGTAAAATTCAACTGTTAAAATATTTTTGAAATATGTAAATAAAATTTTTTTTGTAAAGCAAACAAAACAAAAATATTTATATTTTTATCTATAGTTTACATACGTTTTTTTGACAAAAAATAAAATTTCTATATTTAATTTTTTATATAAAATGTTTGTTCTTTAACGAGTATACTAAAAATTTATGTAAGATGTTTAATTTTTTTCTGATTTCTTGACTTCAATATTTTTTTTTATTTGAATCTTGTTTAGTTTAAATTAATTGTTACATTTGTTTCAAATTCTAATTTTTTTTTTAAATAATGTACAATTCTTCTATGCAACTTTCAGAGACAATAACGTGTTTTATGCATCAAATAAAAAGTAACCAATATTTACAAAATGCCGACATTAAAACTTAATTTCGAGTTTTCTTGGTTTTTCGGCTAATTTTTCCAATACTTCTTCAGGGATAGGAGTCATATCTCTGTACAAATGTAAGAGTGTTAAACGATTTAGTCTGCTTTCAGATGAAGAATTTCTAATGTAATTTTTTAGAAGTCGTAATACAGAAAAAGATGTTTCATTTTCCATGGTAGATACAGAACTGCCAATATAGATAACTGTTACAAACTATAGGTCTTACGAACCTTGCACGGTCAACTCACACTAGTCGGAGATAGGGGAGGTAAAAAAAATAGAATTTAAAGAGCGCCAGATCTTTCTATGTAAAAGTTCTGGTTCGATCGTGATAGACGGTCCCAGCGTGTAACAAATTTAAGGTTCGTAACCCTTGTTACACTGCTTCTCGTGTAACCAAAAAAAAGATAAATATGTATAACAACTTTAATTTAATAACATAGATTATTATCAACAAGCACTAGAAATTTTGTAGTACATTTTCAATCCATAAATGCCGGATTTATCGGCAACACACAATACATAGGTTTACACATGTGGTGTCGATAGCGAAGAAAATTATATGACAAATATCTATGGTTCACAGCATGCGACACATAAAATAATTAATGAAAATACCTAAATGGTATTGAAACAATTATTGTAATTGCGTAAGTTAAAACAAGCACAATTCCGCGAAAGACTTTTCTGACTGCGATAAAGTAATTAAAAAAACTTACCCACAATCCAGTACTTGCCCGAAGAAAACGTTTTCTTCGTTGAGTCGATCTGGAATATTTATGAATAGCGAATTGTTTCAACACAATGACTCACGAAAGCAAAAATCTACAAAATTCTTAGTTAATGCTAAAAGAAATTAGACATAAAAACCTGATTATCAAATGCGGTTGCACACATTAAATAAAAGTAGATATCACAATCGACTTCCAGAATTATAATCGTTTCATGAAGGTATTTGGTGAAGTCCTCGTCAATCGATAATACATCGAAACATGCCGCCAACACGTGACGGGACGTGCTATCAAATTAAGAAAGAAATTGCCAAATAATTCTAAAAACTAATAGGAAAAGCTTACCCTGTGATAAATATTTTTATAGTAAGAAAGACACAAACAAACTTTCAAACAAAAATAAAGTTTATTTACATAAATATAAGAGTATTTATTCTAATATTTTGTTAGCCCACCTTTGATTTTTATCACTGCATCGATTCTTTTAGGCATACTTCTTAGACATGCTAAAACAACATCTTTAATGCCAGCATTATTCTCCCAGTTACCTCCAATATTTTTTTTAAAACGTTCACTGTTGGATTTGGAGATGCGTATACATTCTTTTTTAGAAAATTCTAAACATTTTCTTTTGGATTAAGGTTAGGAGAATTACCTGGCCATGATAATACCTTCAAGTGCACATTCGATAACAAAGCTTTTATAAATTTGGCCCTATGACACAGTGCACCATCTTGCATAAATGTATAGGCATCGTCTTCTGTACCCAAGGAATCCATGTATGGTATTAGGATTGACTCAACAACTTCTCTATATTGAATTTGGTTCATTGTACCAGTTACAAAATAAAGTGGTCTGACACCCTGACCTGATATACAGGACCACACCATGACTGCAGGTGGATGTTTTACTGTTTTTAGTACTGCACTTTCATGAAATCTCTCGGAAGGTTTTCTTTTAACAAAATTGGCAACTTTAGTCACTGCTTCTAACCGTGGCTCGTCACTAAATACGACCTTTAAAACAAATATTTTTGTTGTGTTATACTCAACAACTATGAAGAAAAGTAGATACACACTTTTTCTCAGTCCTCAACAGTAAAGTGTCGATGCAGTTTGGTCCATTGTAATATGGCTTTTTTCATTTTTAGTGTTAATTTTGTTTTTTTTTTGCAGGCTGGCGACTAGATGTTTGCTTCATATAACCGTGATTTCAATGTTCGCTCGGATATCTTTATATTGTAACCGTCTAGTAGCTTCTAAAGTTTTTTATTTGACAGTTGCCTGTTTTGTAATGCCCTAATTCGGTCTTCCCGCTTTGTTGTTTTTCAAGAAGCACCGCAAGAAGTAACACCACTTGAAGTAGATGGAAGGTTTTCTTTGATTAACACGGCTATTCTATGGATTGTATGACGCGAAATTTCTTCTTTTCTAGCTATTTCGCGATTAGAATATAAACCTGTTTCTAATAGAGTTTGTATTCTAATTTATTTTTCATTTAAAATGTCTTTTTGTTTTCCCATCTTATAAAGCTCAATTTTTACGATACACAACACAATCAATAAAAAATTACACAAAAACATTACACTAACTGTTGGTATTACAGACACCGATAATAATATTTACTTTACATTAAAAGTTTAAGCTCACAACTGAAAAGAAGGAGGTAAAATGTAATTTAAAAATCTGGTTTTTAAAATTCGGACATTTGGGGTTAATTGTTTACAAGGGTAAGAGTAATAAAATAAAATAAACATCTGCATTACATCTGTATGACCGTCTAAGTAACTTCAAAATAATCCGATTAAATGTTTGTGCCCGGTTCTGTACATAAACGCCGATGTTATAATATTATTAAGTTATACTATCACAAACAAGATTTTAAGTAGTTGACGGTTTGACGTCTTGACAAGAAATGGAGTAAAACTAAACTCTCTAGGGGGCGTCAAATATAAAAATCGAACTTTAAGGTAATAAATATACAGGGTATTACATTATGAAATTTATGCATGTAACGTAACAATACCGTGATATTGGATAAGTAAATTGAATCTGCGCAGTATTTTTAAGCAGCTAAAGCACTTTTAAGTATTAGGTCCCTTTTCAACTTGGCGAGTGTCCTGTACCAGAATTTGAGTTCAACTTTCAACTCATCAAGAGTGCCTGTTACGTCACCTCTATAAAAAGAAACTAAGTTTTTAAATTCTTTTATAGTTTCATCCGTAACGCTGGAATGGATCTATCGGCAATAACCCTTGGAATGTTGTTAACAAAGGCTTGTGCTTTGAATTTATTAAAAACCTTTCCGGAATGGGATGTAGATTAAGATGCGGTAGTAATTTTCAGCACTGCCAACATTAACATTACATCTTTTAGTTTATATAATTGTAGTGCGCGGTTTATTTATGGAAAAGTCGAATTTTTCTGCTTTTTCTTGAGCTTTAGAAAATAAATTGCTTAATCCTTTGTTTGCATTTTGTTTCAGATTTTTTTTTCTAGTTCATTGTGCTACGCCAGATTGATTGCCTTTTTCAGATCAATATTTCTTTGCTGAAGTAATTTGCTTAAACAACTGCTATGGTTAAACACTTGATTCACAACCTAAAAATAATTATAAATTCAGAAGTTTTTATCGCAGAACTCAACTGATTAGCAGCATTTGTTGAGTCTCGATCCGGCCATTCAGATATATTTTCTAAAGCCATTACAATACCGTCATATAATTCCAAAGCTTATTTTAAAGCCGTCTGTCTTTTAAGAGTATTGAAAAATTGAACAGCTTTATAATTGTGCTTATGTAGTTACTAATTGAAGGTGCTTTACAAGAACTTGATACCGCTAGATTTAAAGTGTGTACAGCGCAATGAACATATACTGCTGTAGAATATACCTCTTTAATATGTGTCTGTACTCTATTCAACTTCCCGGTCATGGAAGCAGCGCCATCGTACCCTTGACTACGTAACTTACTAACATCAATTCTAAAATTGACAAGATTGTCAGTTATGGTATTAGAAATTGCTTTTTCTGTTACGTCTTGGAGATGAATGAACTGCAGAAACAATTCTTCAATTCTGAAAAAGATAGAATCAATGATTCGAACACATAATGACATACTCTACACCAGAAATATTAGACGGTTCATAACTGAGTACTGAAAAATACGGCGAAGAATTGATTTTAGTTACCAATTTTGCAAGAATTAACTTGTTGCTTATATCAATTATTTTGTTTTGTATTTTCCAGCTCAAATACAACGCATTGTTTTTAGAATTGGATAAAATTTGTTGACAAGTGTTATTGGTTTTGGCTTGATACTTTAAAAGTTCCCTGAAATTACCTTTATTTTCTTCAGATACTTTTCCGCTGTTTCTGCGCCTTCTCATTGCTAAACCCTGTCTTCCACAAAATAATACGGTTTCTATTATTGGCTTCAATTTATTCCTATTTTCCAGAATCTGCTTTTTTGTCTCCCTATTTATCTAAAAGTCTACAGAGTCCTGCACTGCTACTTGAAATTTCAACATGATGTCAGCATTTTCAACATTATTTTGATGGTATTTGCACTACTGGTGCTCGTTAAAGCGTTCTATCGCGTTTTTCCAGTTGTTAAACTTTTCGGAGCACAGTGGTCTTGTTTATTGATGTTTTTCCAAACCTACATTAGTATATATTTTTTTTTTATTTTTTTTAACTCCTGTTTTTTACCCCCATGCCCATCTAATTCTAGAGGTTTTGCCATTGGGGTTAGTAATCATACAAACCGTAACTACCAGCAACGACGGTGTGATTCTTAATTCAAAATGAGGTTAACACCGACTTTTCTGCATAATATTTTATTGTAAGGTATTTATTACTTACTATTAATATTATGGTGAATCGAGCGAGAACACGCGTAGATGTATGCCACTACAACGGCCTGCTTTAGCGTAGCATTTAACGCTTTCAATGAGTTTTATTTGGTGGATAAACACTCCTTGTGCTAGTTTTTAACTTATCTACAATAAATTTCAAGTATCGTTAATATCCTGTAAATTTGAACTGTTTATTACTGTCTTATTACTTCCAAAAGTTAACTAATTATAAAGTCGGTTACTATCGTACTGCAATAACGTCTTTATGTAATAGAGTTAGAAGTGGCGTTACGTTTATGGTTGTTCAAAGAGTAATTAAAATCCCAAATGATTTAATTTTGTTTGTACACCGGACGTCAAGCGGTCCGGGGGAGATTTTTGATTGGTAATTATACTGTAACGTTTTTGCTATTACTTTTTTATTATTACAATTTAGATGCAATTTAGACTAATTAATGCTATCTTCTTCGTTTAGGAGGGGCAATATAAAACCACTTTAATTTATTTTTATGGCAACGTTTCGTGCTGAAGGTTAGCACTTCTTCAGGCCAACTATAATTTATTGAACTCGTAAGTCAACACATTTCAATAAATTACAGTTGGCCTGAAGAAGTGCTAACCTTCAGCACGAAACGTTGCCATAAAAATAAATTAAAGTGGTTTTATATTGCCCCTCCTAAACGAAGAAGATAGCATTAATTAGTATATCACACAGAAGAGGATAAAGAATCTTTACCATGCAATTTAGACTATATTCGGTTATCAAAATGGTATAACTAGTAGTTATAAGAATATTTCTGTGTAACGGCTACAGTTTAGTACCAGTGGCGTAGCCACATGCTTATATTTACTGTATGTGATAATTATTTTAAAAGTGTACCAAAGACTAGATTGTTAGTCAAAGCTTTGCTGTTAATACTTGTTGTTTCTCTTTTTTTCTCTTTTCTGTTATGAATTGTTCATAAATATTAGTCAAAAATAAGCAAAACTTTAAATTTGTAATAACTGTAGATTGTTTTATTTGGTTACGCACAACTATAGTTTTGGGTTTTGAGCATTTCCTTTTTCTGGTCCAAACTTATTTCTTTTTCTACACGCAAAAGAAGGTGTTGCAAGACACCCACTTACTCAAATAAATTAGATATCTACAATCTAACTTACGACCATCTACAACGGAAGCTAGTCGAAACGTGAGTCAACTATCTGCTAAATTATTTCTTACACCTCCACAATTTGTGTGTTACAAAATTATTCTATTATATCAAAAGAACTAAGAATCCGTTGGTTTTGACGGATCCAAATACAAATGTATTTGCTATAATTAATGTTTTTATGACCCTATAAATGACTTATTCAAAAGCTGGAGCCTGTGCGTCTAGTGAGAAAGCAGACATCGAATGGTAACATGGTTCTCCTTTGGAGGGTCAATAACATCTATAATGCGAGTGCTGTAATGGCCGCGAAGGATTAACATGAGAGGGTTTTTTAAGTTGGTTTAGTGTACTGGATAAAGTGACGAAACCACAGTGTGAAAATATAGGGTTTTACTCAACCGGTTGGATGTGTATATTTTACGGACCCAGGAGAAGCTTCTTTCATAGGCTAAATGTTCATAGTTTTCCTAGAAGTACTCGTACAAAAAATAACTGTAATCAAAGCTCCTTTTTCTGCTGATGTTAATCAAGCAACTTGACGATTGCTTTTAGGCCATATAACTGACGATACTTCAGTTTGGATAATTGTTAACCCATCTTTCATCTACATTATAAACGTTATTCGGGGTATAAGGCATTTGTTTCCCAAACAGCTGTCAATTTTTTTTTTACAGAAACCTGCAGTTCTTGCAAATGATGTCCCCGTTAGCTTCCGTATCGACAATGTTAGTAAAACTCAGACTCCATTTTTTAAATTTAACCATCTAGTAACTTTTCTAACTCTAATCCCAAACTTAGTTGCTGCATCCAACAACTTTGAACGCAAACTTTAAAAATTTCGGAAGCCTTGAGATATCCTATTATCTTTTCTGTAACTTTTTTGATGGTTTTAGCTATGTTCGCTTTGTTGTATTGTCTTCTTTTATTATTGCTCGACTGACGTTTAGTTCTTTGTGGCATCACAAAAAAATTAAATTTTTTAAGAGATACGTTAAAAAAACGTAGTGCTAATATAAAATACTAGTATTTCATACTACCGACAACCCATGTCATCGGTATTTGGATCTTGTCTATCATAACAAAAAACTAAACGTCATGTTAAACTTTAGTTTACATACAGTGGTATCGTAAAAATATATTTTAATAAAAACATTCAAATAAAATAATCAGCTTGCAAATTCACTTACATATTAAAATTGTCAGTACGAGAAACGGCGCTGCAGGTTGCGTCCAATAAATATCGCAAATATTAACAAGTTTAGCCGTTTTTCGACAGAACGTGGCACTATTCTATTTTACAAGTATATTCCATATTTGACCTTCTCCTCTAACATTATCATAACAATAATAACAAACGCATTTACGAAGTTAAGTACATACGTGCATTTTTGCAAGTTTGAAGGTTACTTATTCTTTATCACTTGCGTTGCGCATCTGCACTTTTAGGCGTAGTCATTCTCTGATTTATTTAGATCACGCTGTATTATATAATTTTGTAGTAGGTATATTAATTTTCAAAATTTTCGTATTTTCAATCTGATTGATCCCTGTTTTGTAAAGTTACATAATCAGAATCATTGAGAATGTAGCGTAAGAAATAATTTCTAATTTAAAACATACCAAAACCAAATTTGCATTAATAACGTAACGTATCGGAAAAATATCGTAAATCCATAAAATTCGTAACGTAAAAACTAAGCTTTTACGTAAATAATCGTAATTATTATATAAACGGAAATCCATCAAATTGTAACACTAAGACTAACATTTTGTCTACATCCTAATTGGTCAAACGCATCGTAAAAACTCAACTGTGTCGTACATACTAGATAAACTTTAAACGTAAAGTACAAAGGCAGACGAAAAGAAAAGACAAATGCTTTTAAATTATGTTTATTTTTAAACACAACGAACGCATATTAAACAACAAATACACACAAAGATTGCAAATTTAACAACAAAGGCAGTTCCAGTTACAATATCAAATTTAAGATGCAGCCATGTTGCCGTAGCACTAAAGTGCAACAAAGATGACTGAAAAAAATGAGTACGGATCTTATTTGCGTAAGCAGTCATTCGAAAAATGTTAATTATCTCGGAGGTATCCAATCAAAAAAATGTGCACTCTATCATATGTACATATTTGACAGTTTGATATAATTATCTCATTTGACTACTTTAACCCCTTAATGCACATCTCGGGCGTTAATCGTGTATGCATTACTGGCAAGATTGTAAATGTAAGCTATATTAGTTTTGAGTTTTAAAAAAAAATATATTCTTTATGATTATAATTTTGTCTATTAAAAACAATGTTTTTGGATTCCTAAGTACTTCTTTTTCACCATGCATATATGTTAGGCAACCAACATTGCTTGAATTGGTACAAAATAAAACAAAAAGTACTAAATGAGAGATTTGATTTGTAAACTCTAAACTAAAGTTAAGTACTTAATTAATAACGGTGACACATTAGCAACAATACCTGATTATTAGAAATATAAATAGATAATAGCAATCATTTAAAATAACTTTTTTTTGATACATGTGTTAACTCTTCTTTTTAAATTTTGTAAAACATTACAAAGTTCATTAACTTTAATATTCCGAATAGCATCAATAGTAGCAGGTTTCAAGTTTTTAACTTTAACTTTAAATTTTGCAAAATTAAACCAAGAAGACACAAATAGTGTGAAATATATATATATAAGTGATCAAACACTATAAAAACATGATCTAGAGAAGCAATTAAAGAAAATTATTAGAACGGTTAAAAAACTGAATAAAATAGATACGAAAGAGAGAAAAAACAATGTTAACCTAAGCATGAAACAGGTAAAGAAAA
Source organism: Aquatica leii (assembly GCA_035610365.1). Classification (NCBI taxonomy): domain Eukaryota; kingdom Metazoa; phylum Arthropoda; class Insecta; order Coleoptera; family Lampyridae; genus Aquatica; species Aquatica leii. Next base: position 17,827,705 of record CM069434.1, on the reverse strand, counting down.
AAGCCAGAAGAAACGGCGAAAACAAAAATAAAAAAAAGGGAAAATAATATTCCGAACATGGAATGTGAGAACATTGGCAGTAGTGGGAGCATTAACTTAATAAAACAAGTAAAAAATTACAAAGTCGATATTCTGGCAATGCAAAAGATGAGATGGAAGGATAGGGGAATTATGGATTATAAAGATTATACCGTATGTTACAATGGTACGGCCAATAAAAAATTGGGACTTAGTTTTCTGATTAATAAAAAAAATAAACAATTAATGAAAGATTGCACCAACCGAAATAAAGACACAGATGAAAAAAATACTTCTATACTATACAGCAAAAATATACCGAGAGATAATAGAAAGGCACAGTTTACATGAAGAAGCAATGAAAATGGAAGAAAATTTATTGATTTTGTTACCAACAAAATTTTGTTGTGTGTAGTACAAAATATAAAGATTAATAACAGCAACAGCAAAAGAAATTTTAAGAAAAAGAAAGAGTAGAAGGACACAAAAGTGGTTGAATATAAATGTAGTTAAATACTAGGCGGAAGAGGGAAGTATAACGGAAACAAAAGGAAGTACAAAAGTACGGCGTGAAAAAGGAGGGAGTGGGAAGTATTTTACCAAAAAAAAGGGTTCCAACCGAAAACAACATTTTGTAGGGATAATAATAAAGAGCTAATTGGAGAACAAAGAGAAGGTAATAAGGAGGTGCAAAAATATTTAAAAAATTTATTGAATATACAGAGTATAACTGATAACTCGGAGGAAGTAAAAATACAAAATCTGTGAGAACCAATAATAGAGCCACCAACATATAAAGAATTTAAAGAGATGATTAGTAGTATGCGGAATAATACAGCACCGTGTAAAGATTATATAAACATAAAGCTAATCAAGTTTGGTGGAGAAGCTATAAAGCAAGAAATTTGTAGCATAATAAATGATGTATGTATAAAAGAGTACATGCCAAGAGACTGAAACATGGCAATTATTTGGCCATAGCATAAAAAAGAGGACAAATCCAAATGCGAGAATTATAGAGGCACATCCTTGCTAAATAAATGTAGGTTATAAGATATTTAGTAAACATTTGAGAAAAAATTTAATAATTATATTAAAAAAGAAATGGAAGAATATTAGTGTGGATCAAATCAACAATAAACCAGTTATTCGCTTTGAGACAAACGCTAGAAAAAATCTATAAATGCAACACAAATTTACAGATTTAAACAAGCATACGACTCTATAATCAGATGAAAGTTATATGAACTAATGGAAGAGTCAAAAATACTAGAAAAACTACAAAGACTAGTTAAGTTGTGCTTGATGGAGACGAAAGCAAAGGTCAGAATACAAAACCGGATTAATTTAACATTAAACAAGACCTAAGACAAAGAGTTCCCATATTAACAACGTTATTTCATATAGATTTAGAAAAAGTTATAAGAAACATACCAATCAATCCAACGGGAAGCATCTTAAATAAGGGCAGTTCAATGTTAGCATATGCCGACGACTTAGATATAGTAAGTAGGAAGAGACAGGATTTAGAAGAAATATATCAAGATTTCAAAAAAGCAGCAAAAGACATGGAAATAGAAGTAATAAAAAACGAAATATATGGTAAGATCAAGAAATTTTTTTGAAGACCAGTAAGAAAACAAAAAGTAAAAATGCAATAAGAAAAATTTGAAGAAGTGGTCAATTTTAAATACTTAGGTTCAATCATTACATCAGAAAATGAAGCGCCACTAGATGTGAATACTTAAATGTTAGCTGGCAATAGATGGTTTCTATGCATTAGGAGATATGTTTAAAACAAGCATACTTTGTTACAAGCTTTAGGTCTTACGAACCTTGCACGGCCAACTCACACAGTCGGAGATAGGGGAGGTTCAAGTGAATTATAATTAAGGGCGCCAGATCAATTCTAATTAACACTTCTGCCTCGATCAAGACAGACGGTCCAAACTTGTAACGAATTCTTAGGTTCGTAAACCTTGTTACTCTGGTGTTCGGGTAACCACAATTTAAAGAGAAAGGTATGTTACCATACAAGAAAGATTAACAGGTATAAAAACTTTAATGTAGTAACGTAGAAGATTAACAGGAGTATATTTGATTTCTCAATTCATAAATGCCAGAACTATCGGCAACACACAATACATAAGTTAAGTTGAAGCGAAATAGCGAAGAAAATTTCGTAATAAATATTGTTTGTACACAGCATGCGATACACACAAAATGATAATTGAAATTACCTTAATGGTATTGTAACAGTAAACGTAATTACGGAAATTAACATTAGCCAAAGTTCCGTGAGTGACTTTTATGACAGCGAAGAAAAATAATCAAACAGACTTACCCAAAATCCAGTACCTACTTGAGCGAAGAAAACGTTTTCCCCGGTAGTAGCCTACAATAGATATTGAATAGCAAATCGTGTCACACAATAACTTACGAAGATAGGAAGCTACAAAATCGTTAATAATAATAAATTAAATGAGATATAAAAACCCGTTGTATCGAATGCTGTTATTTGCAATTACGAACAGGTGGGTGGTAACGCAATCGACTGGTGTATAACAAATAACATCTCCAAAGTAAATGCTTGTCGAGACTTCGTTATCGTTGTATAATATGCCTTCCCAAAATCTTAAGCGTTCGGTAACGGTATTAATCAATAGTAATTAGTCTTCATTGTTCTATTATTGAATCAAACATGTGATCAAAGCGTGGCAAAACGGCTATCAAATTAATACAGAAATTACAAGGAAATCCTAATAAACCGGATGCAAAATATATTACCCTGTGCCGAATAGACTACAATAAATTCGTAATTGACTTATAACTTTGTACTCATCACAGTGGATGCACTTAGAATCTTAAGAATTAGGTCAAATTTACGAGACAAACCGTCTCACGTAGTTGACACCTGCAAAATGAATCCGCAACCTGTCAGTATAACCAAAAGGATCGGCAGAGGGCGTCAAAACCAGAATCTAATTTTAATTCGATATACAGGGTATTACGTTATGAAAATTTCGCACGTAACAACTTTCAAGAAACTCTAAAATAAAGATTTATATAACATTAGGACCAATAGTAATGTATGCTTTTAAAACGTAGGATTTGACAAAAAAAGAAGAAAATATGCACTTGAAAACGCAAAATATTAAGAAAAATATGTAGTCCAGTGTGTGAAAATAATATATAGAGAATAAAAACAAATACAGAATTAAAGACACTATTTGCTAGGCCAAGTATATCCAAAGAAGTAAAAGGTAGAAGAAGAAAGACGTATTCAGCATTTAGAAAACAAAAGAAGTGTGAAGAGGAAGGAGAAAGAATGGTTAAAAAGAGTAAGAAGAACGAAGGAGACGTGACAATCTAGCTCCTTTTCTTGATAGTAATTTTCAAGGGTTAAGCATGCCGTTGGCCGTTGCATCTTATAAAACTCAGATTTGGTTACTCTAGGAAGACAATGGCCCTGAAACTACAAAGAAGAAACAAAAGTTAGTGTACTGTACTAAATCAAAAACAAAGCATAAACTATAAAAAAAAACTAAGTCAAATCGTTTATCTTTGTTAGAAGTACTTCCAGTTGCTCAAATGCCAATATGAAAAAAAACCATCATAATCTGTAAAATATTTTTAAAACCAAGACATAAGTTAAAACTAACAAAGTTAAAAATGACATGGTTACTTAAATGAAGTAAAAAAAACTTATTTCAAACAAACAAAAAAACAACCAAAGTAAAGATGTCAACTAAAACAAATCTTTTATTACGTTAAAAATTATGGTCTAGTATCAAAGTTAACAACATTTGTTTGTAAAAGTAATAATTACAACGTTAGTAGATAATGCAATTTCTTTCATTAAAAGTTTTTTAATATATTATACATATATACTTTATTAAAGAACGTAAAATTACTATAAACATCGTTTATAGTAATCATAATTTCGATTTATGTTATCATTTTTCTTCTGAGGTTTGTTTCTATACATTAACAATAACCTATTTTGTATAAAGTTTTTAGCTAATGCGCTTGTTTAGATTAAAAAATGTAATCGTTGTACCCTAAAAATACGTGTTTTGCGTATTTAACTGTATTTTTGCAGTGTTATTTATTTTTTCAAGTATTTGGACTGACCTTATTTACATATGTGTAAATACGTTTTCTCAGAAAGAATGTGCAGTTCTTCGCAAATTACTGAAACAAAATGTTCAGTTTTTAGACAGACGTAATTTTCGACTGTACTTAAAGTGTTTATTTGAAACAAAAAAAATCTTAGACTTAATTACATATTTTTTAATACTCGCAACTTAAAACAGGAAAAAGTGATAAAATTGATACCTGAAATTATTAGTGCACTACCATATTTAACAACATACACGCAACCGCTAAATACCGTCAAATTTTTTTCCAAAGTATTTATTAAAAACAAAGTTAATATACAAGACGTTGATAAATTACACAACAGTAATAAAAACCGCATCTATAAAGAAAAAACGCGTTCATTACACAAAGGCTTTTTAATGAGCAATATCTTTAACACGCAATTTAAAAATTTCCGGTTAGATTAAAACGAGTTAGAAAAACTATTGATTTTAATTTAATCAAAAAAATTTAGAAAAAACCATAGCAATTCGTCATAATAAATTTTTCTTATTGTGTCTAAACGCTTCGTAAGATAACCGTTTGTGTATTAATGTATTTAGATTTTATATCTCTTATGTAAATTAAAGTGAACCCAGAAAAAGTAATTACAGTACATGCATGCAAAACTATGCACTTTTTTCTACTCCACTGTTAAAATTTTCACTAACATGTATATTCATCAGCATTAATTATTCTTTGTAGAAATGAGAAAAATACCTTTGGGCAAGCATTTTATCGTACACCGTAATAGTATTTTTCTATTTCCTGTAAATTAGATTCGTAAAGGTTTCTTTTCAGAGTGTTTGCAATCTATTAGTCTTTTTTGTAGTTATTTGCGAGTGTTGTTTAAAAGGATGCGTTTACGTTACCAGTAATTTGAAACAAATCCATTTGCGCACCCTTTTCTTCGCTTAACCTGTTTACATATTGAATTGTAAATTTTGAAGATTAAATGGATTTGTTTAGTAGTGCCAAATGCATTTACTGCGACGTTTAGTGAAATTACTTTGAATTTGTTGTTCTATTTTTAAACCAGATAAGAAAACGGCAGTATACAAGAATGATTTTATCTTACGCATGTTTTAATCTAACAACAAATTGTAGTTTTTACATTTTTAATTGGAACACTTTTTGAAACTTGAAAAATTATAACAAGTTTAATAAGTGTGAATCATTTCGAATGTTTAAGCGTTTAAAAAGATTTAATTGTTTTATTTACATTAATTTACATTTTTATTTTTGTAATTTGTGCTTTTAAATTTAAATGATTATTATTATGCTAATATTAATGACATTATTTTTGTTTTTACTAATATTAACTAATTTTAAACGCGTTTGAAGGCAGATATTATAATTGTAATTTTATGAGAAATAGTGTGGATAACTGCCATTATTGGTACCAAATGCATTAATTTTGTAGTAGTCATGCAAGCTGTGACATTTTAACTGTTTTCGTTTTTTTTATGCAATTTCTAAAATCTGAGAAAACATTACTAAGAGTATGTCTCTTACTGTTTAAATAAATAATAGTTTAAAAAAAACTAAAAAAACACGCTTTTAATAATAACCGAACTAAAAAGAAGAAAATAATTTATAATTACAAACAAAATTATTAAATTCAGAGCAATAATATATAATTATAAACAAAATCACTAAATTCAGAGTTAAAAGCGTGGGGTGCATCCGGATACACGGTAGTCTTTCGCGCCAAGTATCTGTTATTTCTTTTTTTTTGTAATTAATTATATCAATCATTGTTTTAACATGTATTCAGTTCGACTATTGCGACTAAACACGACGTTTGAATACATACGTGACGAGATATTCTACAGCTGCACTGTTTTTGTTAAATCTAATAATTTTTTTGTAAAGATCAGAGGTTTTTTTTTATATTTTGTGTTCACAGAAATAAATTTATCATTGTTTGTAACAATAGTTTAACGTGTACTTGGCGAGACACTATACAGTGAAACTGTTATTTGTAGGATTTTTCTATATTTTCATAACTCTCCCCTTATTGATAGCTGCCTTTAGAATAATTGTAACAATGATTATAGATGCACCCCACGTTTTTAACTCTGAATTTAGTGATTTTGTTTATAATTATATATTATTGCTCTGAATTTTATAATTTTGTTTGTAATTATAAATTATTTTCTTCTTTTTAGTTCGGTTATTTATAAAAGCGTGTTTTTTTAGTTTTTTTAAACTATTATTTATTTTCTATTTTTTAGTTCGGGTACCTATAAAAGCGTGTTTTTTCAATTTTCTAAGCTATCAGTTATTTTCCGTATTTTAATTCGATTTATCAATAATCAATTTTTGCGGACATGTGATTATGAAATATCTTACGAACTAAAAACGTATTGGAAACAGTAGTTATCGACAGTAAGACCTTATTTCTCGGGGAGGGAACCTGAGAAACAGCTATCACATCCAAGGCAGGCAGCGGGCGCGCAAATTACCTGCTCCGACACGAAGTGGTAATAGTGAAATACACTGGAACGATTTAAACGCGATAAACTTTGTCGAGATGCACACCTGCGCAGTTCACGCGCTCTGTCTTTGTCACTCTCATGCAGAGGATCCCTAAAGAAATCAATTAATCCTGACGATCCTAATTAGGATAATAAAAACTTTTTAATGAATTATTGCATTGTCATCGGTCCGTGAACCGCATGCAAAGTTTCAAGTTAATCAAACACATGGAAACCGCTGAAAATTAAGCTCAAAGATTCCGTTACATACATACATACATACATACATACATACATACATACATACATACATACATACATACATACATACATACATACATACATACATACATACATACATCCCGAACTAATATAAAAAGCGTGTTAAAAAGTTACGAGCTTGTTAAATTTTAATTCAGAAAAACAAATCTTAAATTTTTGAACATGAACGAAAAAGTTGAAATTATATATAATCGAAATAAAAACATATGTTATTGATTGAAATATTTTTCCCTGAAGTAGAGGCACGTAGAAAGCTCATTGTAATCTTCAGCATTAAAACAAATACAATTTTATAACTGAATTTGGTAAACCACATTTTGTACTAGTGGTTGTTACGAGAATTATCTCATAACTTAAACGGCAGCGACTAACTCAGTTTGATTAGGTGATTGAGTCGTAAGTTTCAAGGTGCTAAATTATAAAGCAAGTTAAAAAGCACCAAAACGGTGGAAACTTAGAATGACAGATACCGTGTAATCCATCTAAAGCTGAAAAAAAACAAATGACAAAAACATAGGTTGTAGCAATGAGTATATCTATTTTATCACAGAAAGATTAGAAAAAAGAAACGAGGTAACTTGACATAAATGATACACATTGTACAAATAATTAAACTTGTTCGTCTAACTTTAACATTGCAACGCAAATAAATTTACATTTGTAAATTATAACGCAAAAATACAAATCTGTGGAATATGTGCACAGTGGTACGAAGTTATTTTATAAACTGGTTCTCAATTCTTATAACATAACAACTTTTACACAACTAAAACTACTTATTTTAGTGTTTGCACATGTAACATTGTCCTTCAACACACCCCCTTAATAGTACATGTGGAAACTTTATATTAATCCTATAATAGTACACATATTTTTGTTGTACAATTTTGAGGCTTAGTAAACATATCCGCTAATTGTTTTGTGATGGGAATATATTTTACACGTACTACACCTTCCTTGATTTTTTCACGGATAAAATGAAACTTTATGTCGACATGTTTTAGTCTTTTATGAAACTCTGGATTATTACATACCCTTATTGCTAGCTGATTATTCTCGTATATTACAACACATACAAAATCATCTTTAATTTTGAAATCGTTAACTAAATATCGAATCCAACATGCTTCGCTCACTGCGGAACTCAAAGCCAAATTGGTTGACTTTCTGTCAGTTTTGTCACCGGCTCAGTCTGCATCAGCATATCCTTTAATGTCATCATTTCCATTATTTTAAAAAAACAAACTTATCTATAAAGTACCCTGTATATATCGTAAAATTCGTTTCAAAGCTTGCCAAAGAGCATAGTTGGCACAATTTTGATACCTACTTAAGATACTAATTGATACACTTAAATCAGGTCTACTACACAGCATAGCATACATTAATGATCCTATTGCCATACGGCAATGTTTTTTTAGGTTAATAGTTTCAGATCGATCTTTTATTAGTGTTTTATGATTACTTTGATAATCCATTAGGGTTTTACAAGGTTTACAATCTTGCATATTAAACTTGGTCAAAACATTCTTCAGGTATTGAGTTTGATTGATTGATATTTCACTCTTTGCAACATCTTGAGTTATAAGCATGTGTTACAAGCTTTATGTCTTACGAACCTTGCACGGCCAACTCACACAGTCGGAGGTAGAGGAGGTTCACAGGAAGTATGCTTAAGGGCGCCAGATCTGATCCAAGATAATACGTCTGCCTCGATCACGACAGACGATCCAAACTTGTAACTGAATTTGAGGTTCGTAATCCTTATTACTCTGATGTTCGAGTAGCCAAAATTAGTTAATAGATAACGATAATCACAGGAAAAAGAAAAATAACAAGAGAGATTAACAATTATAATCACTTTAATGTATTAACGTTGGATACTAATAAGAATATATGAAATTTCTGCACCTCTCGATGCTCGAATGGTTTCCACGTAGAATTAACAAATATCACAGTTTCAATGTAGTAGCGCAGTAAATTGACAATTATACGCTAAATGCGCAATCCTTAAATATTAGCATGACTAAAAATTTTTGTTAACTAGTGTAGAAAACTTTGATTTTGCAATACATAAGATTTACTAGATTATATCGACGTTCTAATACATGAATGCCCGCAGTAGCGGCAACACACACTACACATTGACGTTAGGTCAAAACGAACAGTACAGAAAAGGTCGAAGTAAATATTTTTCACACACACAGCATGCAATACAGTAAAGTGAATGATTACAGTTACATTATTCGTATATAAGCAATAAATATAATTACGGTCGTTAATATTGATCAAAATTCTGTGAGTAACTTTCGTGACAACGATATAAAAATTAAGTAAATAAACTCACCCGAAGTCCAGTTTCCACTTCGAAGAAAACGTTTTCGCCGCCAGCGGTCTGTAATAATTATTTAAAAGCAAATCGTGTCACACACCAACTCACGAAGAATAGTAAGCTACAAAGTTAGTATTAATAAATCCTTAAGCATTATATAAAAACCCGGTGTATTGAATACTGTACGTAGTAATTTAGAACAGGTGGCTGATAACAATCGACTTCTATTCCCAAAGCAGCATCTACGACGCAGTGTTCGACGAGACCTCGATGTTATTTAAGTAGCAGGCCCTCACAACAGCTTATATGCTCGGTAGCATTATTCAATAATGGTACTTATGCATCCTTATTACTGCTTGAAATACACAATGGCTGGCAACGTGGTGGGAACCGGCTATCACATTAATATAGAAATTACGAAGGACTCTTAATCGATTGAAGACAAAAATATCTTACCCTGTGCCGAAAGAATCGTAATAAATTTGCAATCGCCTTATAAATTTGTGTCCATCACACGTGATCTTCTTAAAAATTTAAGAATCAATTGGAAATTCTTGGCACCGGCCCGTTACTGTAGTTGACAGCTTCACGATTTTGTCGTAAAATGACAGTCACGAGAAAAGATCGGTAGAGGGCGTCAAAACCGGAATCTAATTTGAATTCATGTACAGAGTATTTTGTAATGAAAAATTTCGCACGTAACACATGCCTAAAAAATGTTTTACCAATCATATATCCTTCATTTTGAAATGTTGAGCCAACATTTTCTTAATATTATCAGTTTCGCATTGTGAAGTTTCTGCTATCAACACATCATCTACATATATTACAATAAAACTTTTGCATTCTTTCCTGACTTTAACATAAATACAGTGTTCATATTCTGATCGTACAAATTCTAGTGACAACATTACTTCATGAAACTTTTCGTTTCAGTTTTTTGGTGAACATTTCAGACCATATTTTCTTAGTTTACATAGAGTGCCCCGTTTTTCGTGAAAACCTTTAGGCACTAAAATATAAACGCTTTTTTTTATTTTGCCGTTTAAGAAAGCACTATTTACATCCAATTGGTGAATTTGAATTTTTAATTGATTGCATATGGCCAAAAAGATTCGCAAAAATGGTAGCTTTGCAACTGGACTATACATGTCTAAATAGGATACATCTTGTTGCTGAAAACTTTTTGCTACTAATCGTGCCTTATAATTTACTACAACACCAGCTTCGTCCTTCTTTTTCTTAAATACCCACTTACACTCGATAGGTTCTACATCATTCGGAAAGTTTTCCATTACTACCCATGTGTTATTTATATCTAGCGCACTCACCTTCTTCTCAATAGCTATCTTCCATTTATCAGACTGGCTGCTTGACATCGCCTCTTTATACGTATTGGGTTCTCCATCTTGGTAATCCAACGCCAACAATCCAATATCTAAATCATGCTCGTGATCATCAAATTTCTTCGGCCTTCTTATGCTCTGTCGTAGATTATACTTGGACGGTCGATCCTCACCAACAGTAGGTTGTTGCTGTTCTTCATTTCGATCGACGTAGGCATCACTTGGTTCATGTACAATCTCTTTATTATCCATTTGTTTAGCTGCATTATCCTGACTGATATCTTTTATCTTCATCTTTGGTTCATCCTCAAAACGAGTTTCTATTTGCTCCTCTTCCTCATGTTTATTCTCAGGTAGAAATATAACATCTCCATAACATTCCAATTTATTCTTTTCAGGGAAATAGACACGGTACTCTTTAACTTCTTCACCATATCCGACAAAAATGCTTTGCTTATTTTTAGAATCCCATTGTAATTTGATTTCTTTGGGAACATGTACAAACACCCTCGATTCAAAAATCTGAAGATCTTGTAGGTTTGTTTCCTTGTTGTACCACAATTGGAATAGAGTTTTATTTGCTATCGAACTTTTACCCGTTCTGTTGATTACAAAAGCTGCCGTATTTACAGCTTCAGCCCAGAAGCTTTTATTCATCCCGCTGATTATCGCTCGTGCAGCTTCCACCAAGGTAAGTATTTCTCGTTCAGCTCGACCGTTTTGCTGTGGGGTATACACAACAGATCGTTGATGACGAATACCTAGTTTCTCCAATAATGCCTTTACTTCATGATTTACAAACTCCAATCCGTTGTCGGTCCTCAATGTTTTTACCTTATTGTTTGTTTTACGTTCAGCTCGTACAATAAAATGTTTAATATGGGTTTTTACTTCGGATTTATACTTCATAAAATATACATACCGATAAGCAGAAAAATCGTCTTTTATGACCAAAAAATATCGCACACCACCTATTGAAAGCGTTTCCCCGATTTCGCACAACAGGTCCTTTTCATCATCGTTAAAGCTTATGTTGTTTTGCCTAAGAAACTGTTTAATGTACTGAATATTTTGATGAGCTAACACATTATGCCATGTACTTAAAATTTTCACAATTTCCACGACTTGACACTCTGAATTTTTCAGGTTTCACAAACTCCATTTTGTATAATTTATTCTGTCTGTTTGCAATCGCCCTTACTCTACCTTCGTTGTCAACAATCTTACAAATATTCTCGTCAGAAACCATTTGAAAACCTTTGTCCAGTGCAGATCCAACTGAAAAAAAATTGAATTTTAATTATGGCACATACAGCACATCGCTCAACGTAGTTCTTAACAGTTTAATTCTATTGAATGCCATGAACTCACACTTCCGACTCTTTTTACTTTTAAGATCTTTCCATCTCCTACTTTTACTTCCCTTACACTCGTAACTTTCTTTATATTCTTGAAAAACTTTATATTCCAACCCATGTGCTCACTTGCGCCTGTGTCCATGCACCAATCATTTGTATTTAACTTGCTCGATGATCCTATGAATGCGTTCGTTTCTGGAGATTTATTTTCACTGCTTGAACCACTCCTTTTTTCTTTGTTTTTTCGGAACCAACAATTTTTCATCTCATGACCTTCCTTTTTGCAATAATGACACTTTCGGTTGCGTGAGCCCTTTTTCTTGAAACAATTTTTCTCATAATGCTCTTTCTTATGACAAAAATTACACTCCACCGTATTTCCACCATCCGTTTTGTATATGTTTTTTAATTTGTTGCTTGTACTTGCCAGTGCAGTTGCTCCTTCATTAGACTTTGCTCGTTCCTCTTCCACTAGTAATCTCGAGGTTAATTCGTCAACGGTTTGTTTATCTTCGGGTACAAACTCCCACGCAGACGTAAAATGCTTGTACTGTTCCGGCAAGGACATTAAAATTTTTGTCATGATTATTTTGTCAAATAAAATTTCCCCCGCTTGTTTAAGTTTATTTTTGATTTCTTCCAATTTGGAGATGTACGTTGATACACTTTCATTTTCAAAATCCAACAAGAAAAATTTTTGTTGTAGTAGGTGTATACTGTGACTGATTCCTTATCATATACGGACTTTAGCTTTGTCCACACTTCTTTTGCAGTTTTACAGGATAATAAATGGGTCAATGGCCCTTGCTCGATTCTGGTGACGATCATTTCCTGAGCTTTTGCGTCAGTTCTCAACCACTTTGATATTTTATCTTCCCCGGTAGAGGCTTTGGTAAATCCCCTGTGACTACATCAAACAGTTTTTGTTTTTTTAGCATAACCGTAATTTGAAATATCCTGCTTACCCAGTTTTCATTATTTAGTTTTAAAACTTGTATATATTTTTAATCCATCGTACTTTATATTCGAAACAACACAGAGAAACAAAAATGCGCGCCAAAATAAAAGATTGGGGTTATGTTCTGTTTTTTTTCTTTCACTCTTATAACAATAACTTTTAAGCTTACTGGCCTGGGCCCATAACCTGTAAAATATGTGCACAGTGGTACGAAGTTATTTTATTTGTTATAAAAGTACAAAAAAACAAATAAACTGGTTCTCAATTCTTATAACAAACAACTTTTACAAAACTAAAACTACTTATTTCAGTTTTGCCACATGTAACATTGTCCTTCAACAAAATCTCGCTAATTCAAAGAACTCAAGCCTAATAATATACTACACATAAAAAAAAGTATTACAGTTAATTGTGACAACAACCTGATATATACGTACTGTCGTGCTTGCAAACGACTGACAACGTAAATGACAATAATTAAATTAAGAGGATATAATACTTACAGTTCTGGTTTCCTATTAAGAATGCGACTAGCTAGTGACACAATTTCGAAAATTCTTAAAATTCGCTGAAATAAACAAAACCATACATACGGTGTTATCACAAGTAAATTTCCCTTAGTTCATTCAATTAATGAAAAAGATCAAATGTGCCGAGTTTTTTCCAAATCAACTATATTATTTCGTTAAGTCGAGCCTTCACTACAGTTAGAATTTTATCCAATACTCGAAGCTTTCGACATCTTCAACGAAAATGACGTGCCGTCATCATAAACATTTTCTTCATAAATGAACCAGTTTTACTATCTCCACAGTCATGAAACACGTGTGAATGTTCAGAAACCGCCCAATAAAAACTTTCACAAAAGTAATAAAAATACTACCCTTAATATTCGCATGGATGTGTGTGAAGAATCAGAAATGAAAGCTTCTTTGGGCGCACATAACGTTAGATTATGTCTGACTTATTTCACCGTCATCGGATTTTTCTTCACTCGAGCTTTGATGTCAAACTTTTTGAAATGACAGTCGGATGTAGCAGGAAGTGGGCGTTTTGAAAATAAATCTTATACGGTACAAACATCATACCAAAACACTTTTAACATAACATAGTTTCAATTACTATATGTCTCAATAATCAAGAATTGAAATTTACGTAAGCGGGTCATTTGAGTCAAGTGTACGCACTTTAAAACTAAAACGGTAGCGACAAATTCAAAACTGAGCAAATCAAAATAACAAAACTAATTAAACGTTTTCATCTTTATAGCCATTTACTTACTTAAAACTAATTTTCTGAAACATATTTATTGTATTTTAACATTTTGCCAACAAACTTAGCCTAGTTATGAAATATTTTTAAAAAACCTAACTAAAACCGGTTAAAAATTGACATATGCCGCAAGTAAAAGCTCTATTCTCACAAGCTGTACATTGCTCATGCTATCACTCCTCGCTTGAAGCTTACAGCAACTTTTAAACTTATAAAAGAGTCGTCAATTAATGAAATCGATACAACGAGATCAATATTTTAAGCGACATAGTACCTATTATCAAAAAATGTTTGACTTCTACATATTTTACTTTTCAAAAAAGTTTTACTCGCAAACATCAGAAGCCGCCATAAGTTCTCTGCTTTTACCGGTCGTTGTTAATATATTTATGGAAGATTTTGAGAACAAAATTTATCTACATTTTATCTAAAACCTACGTGCTGCTACAGATACGTTGATGACACTTTCACTTTCACTCCCAACGAGTTTCTATATCATTTAAACTCAACAAAAAAATATTTGTTTTACTATGGAATTAGAAAAAACTCTTCTTTATCATTTTTGGACGTTTTAGTTAATCGAAATGAAGATAGTTTATTATCACATTCAGTTTATCGAAAACCTACCCATACAGATAGTGAATTCTTTAGTATACCAAGCTGTTTATTTAAGCCTACCTAACATCTTCAAAAACAGTTGAATCGTCTAACCAATGTGTTAGTCGCAAAAAATTACAATAGAAAAAGTATTAAGCGGTATATTACAAAGTTGACGTCTGCCAAACCAAGAATAACAGCTGAGTCTACGTCTCAACCAATGTCTCTCGCTTATCTACCATATGTCAAAGGTACCACAAACCGTATAGGAAAATGTTGTCTGAGCACAACATTGTTACTCGGTTTTCTACTTTTTCTAAATTAGTTCAAGTCTTAAATCCCGTAAAGGGCGTTATTTCTTTTCAATCTGACGGTTTTTATAGCATTCCGTGCTACATAGAAGAAACGTGAAAATTTGTATTAAAGAGCATCAAAGGTGTAATCGTCTTAAACAACCTTCAAAGTCAGCGGTGGCAGAACGCGCACTAGATACGGTTCATCAAATCATGTTTGAAAACACTTAAATTTTGGCGAATGTTTCAAATTACTATCAGCGAAAAATTAGAGATTCTATTGAAATCATTAAAAAACCTTTTAATATTAACCAAGATTTTAGCTTTTATTTGCCGGAGATTTAAAAACCAGTTTTATCGATCGGAAGCCGGTCTATAAAAGCGAAACTTCACGGCGCAATCGATCAGTTTGTTCCGTTTAGAAGCTGTCTACTGTGACGTACGACAAAAACTTAGCTTTTGCAATAACGACACCACGGGAATTATCTAGAATGAACAATTGTATTAATAATGCAACCCGTGGAAACCTGAATTCTACTATAAATATATTATTGTTAGAAGTTGTGTTTTGTCAATTTGTTCCTTTAGTGATCGACAGATATAAACAAAATCTGTATTAGGTGATATTTATTTTGTTTTGGCGCTTTTTTTAGAATTGCGATCCGCTTGCCGATACAACTGAGTTAGATTCATGTGGTACCTTTAGACGTAGAAGGTTGTATTTTATATATAAGGCAACGTAAAAGTGAAATACAAGTGTAGAAGTTGGAGAAATTGGTGGGCAAAGGAACGGGAGTTAGTAGTGGAAGTAAGAGGGCAGAAGAGAGAAAGCGGTGGGTAACGGAAGAAGAGTGTGAGGGCAAGTATAAAACTGTGACGAACGAGTGAGATTAAGAGGAATAAACAGTATAATTGGTAAAAGGTCAGCGATAAAAGATAAACTTCTAAATTAATAGAAATTATTGCATTTAGGTCGAAATTAAAGCAAAATCAATACAAGTGGGACTTTTTTAACACGTAATGTAAGAGAAAAAGGTACCGAAGAATTAAAAAACAGAAAGGAATGAATAAAAGAGGGAGAGTGGAAGAGGAAAAGAACAGACAACAAATATTTGAAACAGGGAAGAAAACAATAAGGTCACCGGACCTTATATAACAAAGGAAATCGAAGGAAAAATCTCAATAACCGAAAGAGGAAAGAGAAAAGAACAGAAATAAATAGAGGAACTAAAGGAATTAATAGGAGAGATGATAAAACGGATGGACGAAAACATGCAAAGAGTAAGTCAAGAAATGTAAGAAATAAAAGAAAAAATAGGAGAAAGGAAAAAGAAGTAGAAAAAAGAAATAGAGGAACTGGTGAAAAGATTTAAAAAACTGGAGAAATGCGGAAGATAAGAAGAGAGATGGAAAAGGAAGAACAATATTGTAATAAAGATGTGTAAAAATGTTGAACCATAAAAGGATTTAGTATTGTTGCTAGAAGAAAAATTAAATGTGAAAATAGAAATAAAAAAGGTGACGGTGATAAATAGAGAGAAGAAAAATGAGATGGTAGTGGCGAAAATGGGACAATGGGAGGAAAAGCGGAAGGCAATGGCAGGGAAGAAGAAATTAAGGAACACAAGAATTTATATAAACCACGATTTGACATGGGAAGAAAGTAGAGTACAAAGAGAAATAAAGAACATAGCGGTGTAAAAAAGGCCTGAAGGGAAAAGAATATTGGTATTATACAGGAAAATGAAGATAGCCGGAGAAAGATACATATGAAATGACAGAGACAGGGGAGAGAAAATGGGTCAAGGTGCAGAAGAGGCAAAAATGGAAACAATGTTGACGAAATGACAAAGAAAAGGAATAAAGAGTACTGGAAAGAAAAAAGACTAAAAAAAGGAATAAAGGAAAGTAAGTGAGCTGAGAGTATTGTTTTGGAACGTAGCGGCAATAAAGGAACAGGATTTTTGAGAGTACATCAAGGAACAGGATGTAGTGGGATTACAGGAAACATGGATGGAAGCAAAAGAATGGGAGTGGTGGAAAAAAGAGTTGCCGGAGGAATTTGAGTGGGTGGTGCAACATGCAGAATGTGAAAAGAGTAAAGGTATAGCAAAGGGGGGTATAATAACGAGAATAAGAAGAATATGGTTGAGTCAGGAGAAATTAGAAAGAAGAAGAAAGGCATGTAGTAAGACTGGAAGAAAGAGATAAAGGTAGAATAAACGAAGACGAAGTAATAGAGGCAATAAAGAAGTTAAAAAAAGAGAATGCGACAGGAAAAGATGGGATACAAGACGGAGAGAATCTGGAACAAAGAAGGATTCCCGGAGAGATGGAGAGAGGGAATAATGTGCCCGATACTCAAAAAAGGAGACAGAAATGAAGTAAAGAATTACAGGGTGACATTAAGCACGGCATACAAATTATATGCGACAGTGCTACAAGGAAGACTACAAAAAAAATAGAGGAAAGAAATTTGGTACCAAACGGACAAGCGGGATTCAGAAAGAAAAGAAGAGTGATAGACAACATATATATATACTAGAGAATAAAAAGAGGAAAAATGGTGACACTGGTTGTAGATTTAAAAACTGCTTTTGACAGAGTGAACAGAAATAAACTGTGGGAATACATGAAGAGAAAAAAAATAAATGAAAAATTAATAATAGAAAGAATAGAGGAAATTCACGAAGAAACGAGAAACAGGGCGAGAGAATAAAGAGGAGAGCAAGAAATTCGTTATAAGCAAAGGTTGAGACAGGGATGCCCACTGAGCCCAAGCCTGTTTGCACTATATACGGGAGATTTGGAAGAGACAATGAGAGGACAACAGATAGGAGAAATAGTAGTAGGGAAGTGAAGGTGTAGTCGTTGACGTATGTGGATGACATAGTTTTGGTGGCTAAGGATGGAAAAGGAAATGAAAGAGATGATGAAAACGCTAAAAAAATACATAAAAAAAGAAATGGAAGTAAATACTGAGATACAAAAAATAATGATATTTAGAAAAGGAGGATGGAAAAGAAAAAAAGTGGAGTGGAAATAGAGGGAAAAGAAAGTGCAGCAAGCGAAGGAATTCACATACCTGGGTTACAGGATGAAGCAAAATAATGAGGGAGAACACATAAAGGAAAGAGTGAGGAAAGAAAACAGGTTAATAAGACACGTGTGGAGTGTGGGGAAAAGGTTGTTTGGGGTGGACATAGAAAAAAAAGGCTGTTGTTTGAGAAACTAATAAAAAGTGTGGTGATATATGGAGCGGAATAATCGGGGTGGAAGGAGTATAAAAAGGTAGAAGGGATGTAAGAAAAATACTGGAATTAGGTAACAAATATTATCAAAGAAACGGGTACGCGAGAGAAGAAGTAGAGAGATTAAGGGAAGAGGGAGTAGGGGTAAGAGAAGAAATAATAAAGATAAAACATCGAAAAACTGGAAAAATAGACAAAGAAAAAAGAGGGCAGATATAATGTAAATTATACGAATATCAAGGGTAAAGGGATGCTAGAATATCTAAAAGGTGAGAATAGAAGCAACAAGAAGAATTAAATGATAGCAAGGTTCAGATGTGAGAACGAAGAGTTAGGAAATAAATACTGGAAAAAAGAGGAAGAAAAGATGTGCAGAGTATGTGTGGAGAAAAGACGGAGAACCTTAAATGAGTGCAGGGAATTAAAAGAAGAGGATAAGAAAGAAGAGGAAATCTTTGAAGAAAACGGAATAGGAGCGGAGTGAATGGAAAAAGTATGGAGAAGGAGGAAACAGCTAAGAAGAGAAGAGGAAAAATGAAATGTAATAAATGTAAATAGAATCTAATGTAATGTAAAAGGGGGGAAGGGGTAAAATTGTAAATAAGGGCAACATGAATCATTTTGTAAACTAATTAGGTGAACAAATAAAATTAAACCTATATGACGAAGTTAGTCGCCAGCAATAAAGTTGCGATAAAATTCCCGTTTCGCTCATGTTGTATAAACGATTGGGGCTAAAATTATATGTTTGATTGAACTCTGCAAGGTTTTGATAAAATCTTTTATTGAATTCAAATGCTCTCGCTAAACTGGTACAAACAAACTGGCGTAGTCGCAAACTGGCATTTGATTAAAAAAATTTGTAACCCCAGTCATGGCCAGTCATTTAACCTAAGGTCATTACACCTTAGTTTTTTTTTAAGGGATAATAATTGTACTTCCCGTAATTATGGTGGAAAAGAAAGCTTTGGCTAAGTTAACAAAATAAAAAATGACAGTGATCGCCAACCTGCAAGCAGTTTAATAACACAAAAAACAATCTAAATCTTTCAGTAAGAGATCTTTATTCGAAACCCATCCCAAACGCTAAAAACGTACTAGTAAAAAGACGACGTAAAATAAAATAAAAGGAAAGTTATTGCGATGAAACGTTTAAAGTTTCTATCAAATTAACCTACACGCAGCGGATGTCAAAAACAAAATGGTACGCAACGAGGCGTCTCCACACGTTTACTGATATCATACCGCCAGTGGCGCACTCGTTTACAGCGCGGTATTAAGAATTTTGTTAAAGTACAAAATGCAAAAATTTATTACTAAAGACCCGTAACAGCTTTAATTTTCTATGCGTTTTTTAAGAGTTTTACTACAGAATTGTCTTTTCATGAACAATTGACACCAATTCTTTACATTTTTCTGCGTTTTATTTTTACTACTTGAACCTACGTTAAAGGTATTCATGTTTCCAAAAAATATTTTGCTGTAAGTTTTATCAAGTTTATTATTATTTTTATTTGAATTTGTCTTTCCCTTAATAGGTAATAATTTATTTATTTATTTTCTTAGATGAATTATTTTTGAACTATTACATCTGTTGCTTACATTGCTTCTTTATGTAACTGATCACATACATTTACAAAGACAAGCATCTAGCACGTTGTTAACAAATTTGGTTTGATTCAATTGTTTTTTAGATGATTGTCATTTTTTTAGGTTTGTTGTAGAACAGGTGTTTTTTTTGCATTACATATTTTATCAATTTTTTTAAGTAGATAACCACAATCTTTCGTTTTAAAATTTTCTATTGGATTAATTATTATCTGTTGGTTTTTGGTTGTTTTCTTTAAACTCGATAATTTTTTGATTGTTTTATTTATGATGTCGACTGACTTTTTTATGTTTTGTTTTGTTAATGTGTACGTTAGGACTAATTAGATGGTTTCTAGTATTGTACATGGTTTTGATATTACGTATTTTGGTGTTTTGTGTCATGTAGTAACCACACCATATTATCTCGCTAAATGAATTTTTTCTACTTGTTTTTTTTCTTTCTTTTTATTGATCCTAATTTTACTCTTAGTTTAGAAAAACCAAACTCAGTTGGCTTTTTCTGTTCCTAGGGTCAATTATTTTTTAACTATTACAGCTGTTGCATTTATTCCCTTTTTGATGTAAGTGATAACATACATTTATGACATTAAGCATCTAGTCTGTTTTTTTCGATGTTTTTCTTTATTTTTATTTTTAGTTTTGTTGTAGATAGAATTTGTATACATTTTAGTTTTTGCTTTACATATATCATAATTTTTTTTAAGTGCTTTAGTTTGATTAACTTTCACTTTAAAATTTTCTATGTAATAATCATCTGTGGATTTTTGCTTGTTTTCTTCCAACTCAATAATTTTTTTTATTGTTACTATTTTATTTTTTCGATGTATATTGACTTTTTACGTTGTGTTTTGTTAAGGTGTTAACTTTTAAATGAGGTTTACTTAGAAAATTTCTAGTATTGGACATGGTTTTGAATGTTTTGATGTTACTTGTTTCGGAGTTTTGTATCATGTAATAACAACACAATGTTATCTCGCTATGTTAATTGTTCTTCTACTTATTTTTCTGATTTCTTGTTATTGATTCTAAATTTGTGCTTATTTTTAAAAAAACCAAATTGAGTTGTCTTTTTGTATTCTTTTTCTAAAGTTTGCATTTTCTGGATTTCTATAGATGTTTGGGTTGCCCGATCCCTGCTCATGTGATGACCTACGGTTTGCAAGTTGCAAGTTTCCAAATCTGTGATATATTCTGTACTTTAACAAGATATGTCTTGTTTATAGACATTATTAAACCGTTTTGTAATATTTAAATTATTTTTATTAACATTATGTTTGGATGTAATCAACAACTAGTATTTTGTTGTATCAATTTCCACATTTCAATTTTTCTCCATCAACTATTTAACGTGTTAAATTTGATGTATAAAAAATGTATAGCTGATTCTTATTGACAAAGTTTTGTTTATTGCCTACACGGGCATTAAAGTCGCCTATTCATATTTGTTTGATTTGATAGGTTTACTAATGTATAGCTTTAGAGCGTTAAGTTTTGGGTTGAAATACACGTGATTTGTGAGTTTATACTATTAGAAAACTTTTAAGTGTTTGTTTTCTATTCTTTTGCAGTTCTTCATGTCTTAATTTAAAACATACTAAACTTCAACGACACCTTTACTATTACTATTAGGGTTACTTTAAAACCAAATATTTACCTTTCTTTAATTACAATTTAGTATCAACATTCATTGATATTAGTATTTAAGAAAATTGATACACAAACATGTATTAAAAGAAAACACATACGTTTTTTAAATAGTTAATATTTTTAAAGCAATGCAATAATGCGAAACACCTACTGTAATATGTAAAATTTACCTACTATTTTAGATGTTAAAACGCAATTTTAAAATATCTTTCAAGTTCAGTTTTACTCAGTTATAAGTAACCAAAAAGTTATTCACTTAAACGCCGCACATGGTGGCTAAATAACAGTTAAATGTCTCCCTAAAACTTTCTATAAAGGGCTTTATCGACCCCCTTTACTAACCTGGACATCCATCATATCACCACACCCACACAACTGCCACCGCGGCGGTGCCACCAAATCTGCACAACTGTTAGATGCTAAATTGACGACCATATGACAACTTGGTGTGATATGTACTAATAAATTCTACTAATAACTTTTAATAGGGGTTACTAACTTCATAGTCGTTTAACTTCCATTCAATTTTACACGTATTTATTATATTTTTGCTTTGCATTTAAATGCCTAATTAAATTAACTTTTACAAGAAAAATCCCTGCAATTAATGTGATTATATTGATTGATCGTTATATTTAAACATTTTCTTTTCAAAAACAATAGCGATTATTTTAACTAACAATAAAAAGCTAAAATGAAATCTGTTCAAAAACTTTTGTTAATATAAATTGCGTTTAGATTAAGTCGAAAATATTTTCTATGCTGATGATAATCTTTATATAGTTCTTAGGTGTTCTATTAATACTGGTGTTTGAACATGAGCGTTTAAAATAAAGACTTGGTAAAAATCTTTCTTTAATAGCAATAATGGTAGTTTTTTCAAGTTCCCGTTTCATTCTCAAAATTTATAAAAGAACAAGTTTATTTGCAATAATTCAATTAATTTAACTTTTTCTAAAGTTTGGTATTTTCGTTGTAAAAAAGACTTTTTTTATATAAAACAATAATTCAAAATGCAAAATCAATTAAAAACGTAAATGAGCGGCTTATGACGGAAGTCTAGTTAACGACAATCCACGACTGAAGTCAATTAAGCGATTTACCTATAACGCAAACAAAAACACTTTTCTGACTTTGCTGTATTTGTAGTTTTGTGTTTTTATGAAAAATGATGAAATGTTTTCTAAATTTAAATTGTGAGAAATATATCGTACATTTATCTAAAAGTGATTTGCGCATTACTTATATATAATAATTAAAAGTATTCATTTTTTTGTCAACATTTTTACCACTATTACATACATATATTTGAAAACGTTAAGTTTATATATTTTTTTTTAAATTTAGAATGTTTCTATTTTAGTATGGTAATAAGATCACATATACAGGGTTTCCACTTGCTCGCCTTTCTTTGATAGGAGTTTTAATAATAATTTACAAGAAAAAGTTGAGATATATTTTTTGTTCAGATATTTCTCTTTTACAATTTTATAATATTTTGTGTTCCGCGGGAGTCTCGATTTACTCTGTACAGAATTGTTATCGTTGTTTTTTAAATAAAATCTCTTATATATTTTTGTATTTTTAAAATCTATATTTGAATTTATTTCAACTTTGTTAAAACTTCTACTTACTTAAGTCTATACGTTTAAAAAAAAAACTGTTTTTTAAAAATTCTTGCCGAAATTAATTCTCTAAAAAAATCGTAACTATTCAACCGTTAACAGCAGACCGACGAAATTTAAGATTAGCATAAACGAAAGAACGTTTTATTTACTGATACGTTGTTTTTAAAGATTTTTTTGTATAACAACCGTATTTCTTTTTTTATGACAAAAATTAGCAGATGTCGATTCTATCAAATCAAATACCTTGTGTATTTTTTTATAAATATACTCCTTAGTTATATGCGAAAGTTTTTAATAAAAGAAATGCCTAAATAAAAACAACACAGATGATGTAATTATCTGTACTTAGTAGTAACGTCGTGAATTATACTAAAAAATTGTGACAGAAAAATTCCAAACGTAAAAAAACGAAAAACAAAAAGGTCTACTTTTTAAGGTGTAAAGTCACTAAAGTCTGAAAGCAAAAATACAACAAAAATTACTTGTGAATAGGTTAATTGATTAAAAGCTCCGTTACATTTGAATGATTTAACATTTAAAGCCCCGGTTTCATAATAACACGTTAAAGTCACATCGATAGAAAAAACAGTTTATAACATGGTGACAATACTGAACTTAATGTGTAATTTGTGCTTATATGTCTAGAATTTGTGATTTGATAAATATAAATAATTTTAGCTTTAAATTTGGTTAAATGTCTGTAATTGTAAATCACAAAAATGTGCATTAGACTAAGCACAAACGGAATCGTTAATACGTAAAATTGGTAGGTGCGCTAATTCACAAACTAAAGTATTTGATGAATTTATTAAACACTTTTTTGTAATTAATAGCAAAAAAAACGTTATAATTACGAAAATTGTTACTTATAAATACCTTATTCTAATTATAAAACACGTCGTTCATGTAGTTGGCCGCAGTTCATAGGCGAAGTATTCGATAATATATTCAGAATTGTTGCACTAACTTGGTGCAACTACTACAGCAAAGCTGAATTACGAAAATAAGAAACTAAACTTTCTATCCATAACCATACGGAAATATTTGGTTGTATGTGACGAACGATTAAATCCGTTCAGCGAAACGAAAACGAAGCATTAAACTTCCAATTTAAAAACTATTACAAATACATTATGTCACTAGCAAATTTTGCCTACTTGAATTAAGATACGTACGACACCACTGCACGTCTATCCTTTCTGAGATTCGATCAAAATTCAACTCACTCACTCAATAAAAAAAAATTCTTTTTCACAAATGTTGCACGCACTGCACCTAGAATTATTATAAGAAATCCTCTATGAACATAATGCAACAAACAAAGATGCACAAAGTACAAAGTTAAGACGTAATAACTTCGTAGAACTAAAATCTTGACTGCAAACGCCAAATTAAAACGACCGTAAATACCAGGATCGACAAGAAAATACGCATGAAAATCCTACAAAGGCTACACCCTACGAAGTTTATTTTGATTTTTGTTAAATAAGTTCTATACCTGAGGGTAATAGTTTCGGAGATAATTACCTTAATTGAACGCTATTTGCAACAGGTATTTAATTACTATTATTATTTATTAAGTATAGCATTAACTAATAAATTAACTCACGTAAAAAACAGTACAAAACACACAATAAAAAACATTAATTGAAAGTGACTTTTCAACAATATTTTACAGGATTTGCAAAATTGTTAACGTTTTCTACTATTTCAGGCGTAAACCTAAAAGTTTTACGATTTTCATATTGTAAACATTTGTACGCTGTTTTATGCATGCTCGTTCTATTACGTATCCCAATAGCAAGAAATCAGGTAATCTAATAAATCGTTTATGGTATTCATAATTTAAAAAGTTTCTTACTTTTTTCTGTAGTGGACAGAAACACCGTCATGCAAATGACAAATCGTGTCTCAAAAAGTCAGAATAAACTTGTGAGTTAGTCTCTGTCGAAAAAAAGAAAATATTCTATTCTATTCTATAAAAATACAACAAATTTGCTTTAAAATTAACATATTAATAAATAAAATGCTCTCTTGTTTATGACAATCTCAAGTTTTGTCGCTTTGTTGTTGATGATTAAGTAGTCTTTTACTAAATGTTAATTTCGACAAGAATCTTTAAAAAAATTTTTTTCTTTCTAAACGAGGCTTAAGTAGATAAAAGTCTTAACAAACTGGACCTAAAAAAAATATAGATTTCAAATATACAAAAATATATAAAATGTTGCATTAAAAAAATGAGTACCGTCCTGTACAGAACAAATCAAGACTCCCGCGGGGTTAAAATATTCTAAAGTTGTAAGCAAGAAACATCTGAACAAAAAGTATATCTTAACTTTATCTAATAAAATTAATGTTATAGGTTAATATCAGAGAAAGCAGAACACTCGGGATGTAGACTTTGTACAAGACTTTTTCTGATTTTTTTTTTGTTTTAATTACTATTTTATTTTTTTTTATATGCTTGGCTATTTTTCATTTTGTTCAGAGATGTTATAATAGATTTATTATTTTATCTTTTGTTTAAAATAAAACTCTTTATAGTGTTTTTTGACTACTTGCAGATGATCTGGTTTTTTTTGTCTCCTCATTCATTGTTTATCTCATAATTTAGATGATTTCTTCATATTTTGCAACAGGTTTTCTGTTTTTGTTGTTAAGTTTTTTTATTATTTTGTTTTATTTTTTTTGTTATTATGTTAGTATTCTGACTTTTTTTTATTCAATCTTAATTCAATTTGCACTAAATAATATTTTTTGGTACAATTTTGTAGCGGACAAAACAATTTTTTGTATATTTAAACACAAATACTTTGTTGTTCAAAAAAAGTCGTAGACAATGAGTATAGAATATTGTGTCTTTTTAATTTCTCTATACAAAGTGTGTCACGATGATGGCCTATTAGAGATATCTCTAGAACTAATTAAAATAGAGTTTTCAAACATGGCACATGTAGGTTTTAGTAGAAATGATCTTTTTAACTAAAATATTTTCAATAATGACCGGCTTTCGTTTATACCGGAAGTAGCTATCAACTTTGTTATTTTAAATAAAACACCTTATATATTTTTACATTTTTGGAATGTGTACTGAATTTTAGATTAAGTTTCATATGAGAGTTTTATTAGATATTTTAAAAAGAATGAAAGAAATTACATTTGTTGCCCTTATGAGAGCATTTAGTACTTTGTCCTAAAAGGAAAAATTATTTTGGAATTTTGGTATTACCCTAATTAAATGGTTGTTTTTGTCCATGTAAATTAAACATTTCAATTTATTTTACCGGATGTTCATAATATTCTACCATTCCAAACTTTTCAAAATCCTTAAAACTTCATTATTTTTGATAGGACACCCTGTATTTTATTTTATTTTTTAATTTTACATAACTTTTAAAAATACATTTATTAAGGATATCTTATATCTAAATTTTATACTTTTTGAAATATAAGACTTTGAAAGTAAAAACTATAAAACTAAGTAAAATTTTAATAAGATTTTGGAAGAAAACCTTAAAACAAACAATCACTGTACAGGTTTAATATTTATATGAATAAAAAACAAAAAGAATACATTTATTAGAGATCATTTCACGACTAAAGAACCGCGAGATGCGCGTCGGATAAATACGGAATTTGACGATCATGCGAAATAAATTCTAACTAAAAACATCATCTGTAAACGATGTACATTAACTGTAATGGTTTGTCTTTAATTGAACTAAAAAGTGAATGCATACAAGACGATGAATATAATATAAAAAAATATAAAACACAAAGATAAAAAAGAGTTTGTCACAACTTGTGGAATTAATGTGGACACTTCAAACGCCGTATGAAAAGTGCAAACGTTTTTTGGTTAGCTAGTGTATTGACATTCGGAACAAAATTGGTTTCTGCGCAGCGGTTCTTTAGTCTTGAAATGAACTCTAAGAATATCTTATGTCTAAATCTTATATTTTTTGAAATGTAAGGCTTTTGAAAGTAAAAACTATAAAACTAAGTAAAATTATAAGAATTTTTAATAAGATTTTGGAAGAAAATTTAAAATAATCACTTCACAGGTTTAATATTTATATGAATAAAAAACAAAAGTATTTATAACGTTTAACTCGAACAACTAAACATATGAAATTATAATACGTGTTCAAAATCACTGCCATTTTGGTCTAGACATTTGTCTATTCTTGTAAGCAAGTTTTGTTTTATTGCACGTTGAATTTTGTCCTGTTCTAAATTGTTAAGGGCATGCAGCACTATTTTAATCATATTTTCTTTTGTGGTAGAAGGATTAGCATAAACAATACTCTTTATGTAGTCCCAAATAAAAAAATCCATAGCGGTCAAATCCGGTGAACGAGGAAGCTAATGAAAAGGTCCATTATTGGTAATCCACCGATCTTGAAACATTCCATGTAGCATGTTTCCAACAATATGAGCGTTGTGCGCCGGCGCTCCATCCTGCCGGTACCAGGCTTCTTCAGTTTCTTGAGTTGGCAAATTATTCAAGGAAACTTGGAACAACGTTTCTTAAAATGTTGAAATAACATTCAAAATTGAGATTTTTGTCATAAATGTACAAACATAAAATTTTGTCTTAATTTAGGGTTTATGAAATTATGGATTAAGAGAGAGGAGATGCACTGGAACGAAAAAAAAATATATTAGAGAGAAGGAGGCCAAAAAACTAGAAAAAAGGGTGTAAAGGACAAAAAAATATAAACTACCAGGCTAAGATCGAGGAATACGATAAGAAAAAAACGAAGAAAATAAGTTTAGTTTTTTGGAGGTTTGCAGAGGTTAAAAGTAAAAGAGTTGAATTTTGGAAATATATAGAAAGCTTTTAAAATTGTGGGTTTAGTAAAAACGTGACTGGAGGAGAAAGATTGGGAAAGATGAAAAGTAAATTTACCAGAGATGGAATGTACAGTTCGCGACAAGAAAAGAAAAAAAAGGAAGAGCGCAAGGGGGTATAATATCAGGAGTAAGAGAAGAATGGGTAGTAGAAGAAGAGGAGAATAAAAAGCAAGAGCAAGGAATAGTAGTAAATCAAATATTAAGGGAAGATGAGGGTAGATATACAGTGATAACAGTGTACGGTCAAGAAATGAAACAAACAATAAAGAACTTGAAACAGCTACTGATTGAAGAGGAGAGAGGAAAATTAATAATAAGTGGAGATTTTAACGCGAGAATTAGAGAATGTGGAGATATGATAGTGAATGGGAAAAAATAAAAAGAGTAACAATGGATAAGACATTAAACAAACAAGGTAGAGAGCTATTAGAGTTATGTGAAGGGAAGAGATGTACTATACTCAATGGAAATATGGAGGAAAAGGATACAGGAGAATATACATATATAAATGAGAGGGGAGAATCTATAATAGATTATGTAATGGTTAGTGAGGAGGTTTTGGATAAAATAGAAAGTTTTAAAATAGAGGAAGAGGTTGATTTAGACCATCAGCCATTAGAAGTTAAGCTAAAAAGTTGGAGAACAAAAAGAAAAAAATCAGACAGTTTGGGTGGAGATAAAAGAATGAACAGATGAAAATATTGAAGTTTATAAGAAAAAATTAGAGCTGGAATAATGGATAGAGAATGGAGTAGAGGAAGAAATGAAAGAACTGATCAATAAAATGGAGAAAGCAGTAGAAAGGAAAAGATACAAGAAAAAAACATAACGAAACATAGAGAAAAGAGGTGGTAGAATAAAAAATATAGAAGCCAGGTAAGAAGAGGTAAAAGAAAATGGAAAAAAGAAAAAATTGGTATTCAGGAATATAAAAGATTGAGATCACAATATAGAAAAGAGTGTGGTAAGAGAAAAGAGGAATATAGAAAAGAGTTGAAGAAACAAATAAAAATGTTAGAAAATGAAAGAGACATATGAAATATAAAATCTTAAGCTTTTGCGGTTGTTATGTTTATAATTATAAGCGACTTTCGGCTTAGACTGCGTCGTAGTTAAACACCCAGACTTAGGCTTGGTCCTGTGACATTTACCACTCTGAAGATGCAAGTTGCAATGTCTTGCGAAACGTCAGTCAGTTTGTTTGGGTTCACGAAGGACAATACGGCAAAAGCCAAGTTCTACTTCTTCTTTTGGCTTTCAAGAAAAGACTAGGACCAAGTCTAAGTCTGGGTGCTTAACTACGATGCGGTCTAAGCCGAAATTGCTTATAATCATAAACAGATACATATGAAGCTTTTTGAATAAGGAAAGAAAAATTGGTAAAAAAGAAGGGATACAAATATATGAAAAAATGGAGAAAACATTCTCTAAAGGTCTTAGAGGGGAAAGAAGAGAGAAAGGGTAAATTCGAAATAGAAAGGATAACAAGAGGAGGGAGCAGTACGGCTATAGAGAAAGAAGAAATAGAAGAAGCATTAAAAAAAATAAATAAAGCAAAGGCAAAAGGGACGGATGGGACGCAAGGAGAACAATGGAAATATACAGGAGAGAAAACGAACAAAAGAATAGCAAAAATTTTAAATAAGATATGGTCTGGTGAAGGGAAAGAATATGCCCAGTTTACAAAAGAGGAGTCAGAAGAGAGGTAAAAAACTATAGAGGTATAAGTGTAGCAAATGTGAGATATAAGATTTATATGACAATTTTGCAAAAAAATCTGGAAAGAGAAACGGAGGAAAAAAAGATTTTACCAGACTGGCAGACAGGATTTAGAAAAGGGAGAAGGGCATTAGATAATGTATACATATTGAAACAGGTAGTAAACAACTAATTACAAATGAAGAAATGGAAAGTTTTTGCATTCTTTCTGGATATAAAAGCAGCGTTTGATAATGTAAATAGGAGTAAATTATAAAATATATTAAGAAAGTTGGAAATGGAAATTTAAGTGCAACATTTTGAACAAATAAAGAATTCAAACAGGGGTGCCTACTTAGTTCTAGTTTATTTGCAGCATATTTAGAGGATTTAGGAAAATAGTGGCAACAGAGTTGAAGAATAGTAATGGGGGGGTTAAAAGTGTAGGTTTTGACGTATGCGGAAAACATAGTGATTATAGCAAACAAAGAAAGAGAAATGAAGAAGCTGCTAAAGACTGTAAAAGAGTATCTGAAAAAACAAAGATAGTAGTGTTTGAAAAAAAGAAGAGGGAGGGGGTAAAAAAAGTAGAGTAGAAATGGGGAGACGAGGTAATAGAAACTGTAAATGAAGTGACTTATTTGGATTATCAAATCAGATACTACAATAAAGGTGATAGACATATAAAGTGGTTGGTAAAGAAATGTAATAGAATAGTAAGTCAAGTGTGGAGTATAGGAGAGAGAAGGGGTTTGGGAAACAAATAAAAACAAGAATATGGTTGTTTAACAAATTATTAAAGAGTATAATGATGACGGAGCGGAAATATGGGGGTGGAAGGAATATGAAAAATTGAAGAAAGTACAAGAAAAATACTGAAAATGGACGTTAGGATTAGAAAGAGAGACGCCAGAGTAGTAGAAGAAGCAATAAAATTAGAAAAGATAAGAGTACAGGCGGGGAGGAGCGCAATGTGTTACGAAGAACAAATGAAAGAAAGAAAAGAATGTAAATTGCTTCAGATGTGCTGGAGAGAGGTAAAAAGTAAAAACATTAAATATAAACAAGAAGAAAGAAATAGGTGTTATAAAAGAGTTAGATATGTAAGAGAAAAGGTAGAAAAAATGAGTGAGACAGGAAGGGAAATAAAAAATGAGATAATAAGAAGAGATAAGGATATGCAGAAACAAGAAACTAGAGCAAGAATAAAAGAGGGAAAATACAATGAGAAATATACAAATATAATGACAAATAATATTCCAAGGTACATAAAGGGCAAAAAAAGCTTAAAATTAAAAGGAATGGTAGCAAGGTTTAGATGCGGGAATGAAGAGTAAGAAGATAATTATAAGAAAGAAGATAAAGATAGTAGATGTAGACTATGTGGGAAGGGGTGGGAAAATATAGAGCACATGTTAAAAGAATGCATAGAACTAAGAGTTGGATGGATGGAAGAAGTATTAAAAAGGAGAAGATTACTTGTAGTGTAGTAGATGTATTTGTATATAGAGAAGTGATTAGCGGTGTTTTATGGAGCAGGATAATATTGTGCTCAGTTTCAAATACGAATTCTGTGTTAAAATTTTTTTTATGGCAAATAAAGGCTATTATTTTTATTAATTAAACTTAAATCATCTTTAAAAACTCTATACGACGCATTTTGTACAAATAAATTTGACGTCAAGCGAATGTTTTGTTTTAACGTTTTCTTCCAAAGCCCTCTTAAAAATTCTGATAATTGTATTTAATTTCATAGTTTTTACTTTCAAATCCTTATATTCCAAAAATATAAGATTTAGATATAGGACATCGCTAATGAATTTACCTTTAAAAGTTATGTAGAATTCAAACTAAAATAAAATACAGAGTGTTCTATTAGAATTAATGAGGTTTTAGAGATTTTGAAAAGTTTGGAATGGTCAGAATATTATAGACATCGGGTACAATCAATTGAAATTTTAAATTTATGTGGACACAGACGATTTGATGAAATATACGGTATAGGGTGTGCTTATGAAACTTAACCTAAAATTCACATTCTATAAATGTAAAAACATACAGGGTGCTCTCTTTAAAATAACAAAATTGATAGCTATTTCTGGTATAAACGGAAGTTGGTCATTAATGAAAATATTTTAGCTCTAACTCTATTTCAATTAGTTCTAGAAATACCTTTACTAGATCATCACCCTGTACATTAATGTGGTTTTGAAAAATTGTTGGTTGCCCATCTACATTTGCAAATCCTATTGTTCGATTATGTAACAACAATTACTGCAAAAATTTTTTTAATAAGAAGCAAACTAAACATTAATATTTTATTTTTTAATTTGATTTCATTAGGCCCATTAAAAAACTTACGAGATTAACAAGGAATATGAATCATTGAATTTCTTTATTTCAAACTTAATGTTAAATTGCAAATTTATAAAAATAAAAATTGTACACAGAAAAGTAAATACGAATCGTAATAATGTGGTTGTTTCTAAGATTTCTGCCAATTAATAAACTAAATCTAACGTTTACCAGATACATCTATATTACAATAAAATCGTAATTTTAAATACAAATTGTTTTAGTTACATAAATTACTACTAGGCACATTTTAATTCTATTCTTAAATTAAACGGTTTTATTTTTATTTACAAATTTCAATATTTTTTTTATTATTTAAGAAGTTGTGGCACATAGAAAACATTGTTTTTTTCAACTTACAGCTTTATGCTATTTTAATGTTGTTTGAAAATTGGCGTTACTCTTAAATATTTAAAGAAATTCTAAAAACATATTTTTTTTATAAATGAGAGCTTAGTTATGTTTTTGTTTTTTTTATCACTATTTTTAGTTTATCGCAACTGATGTAGTAACTGTGATGCTAAACAACTCTCTTACCATTGAGAAAAATTAACTTTTTCGGAATACCACTTCCTTAAAATATCGGTTTGGGAATCCCAGCAAAAAAATAAAAAATAATTAACTGGTCCAACATAAATCTGACTTTTTTTTTGTTAATTTGGTTATTAAAAGTCAACAAAATAATAAAAGTACCAATAAACCACAGGTAAATTAAAAAACTAAAACAATTTTTAAAACTATTGATTTAAGTAAACTCAATAACAATGTAAATATATTTTTTCAATATTTTAAGAAGAATTAATTTGAAAAATAAAAACTGAATGCCTCGTGTAGCTTGTTACCACTAAACAACTTAATATAAACAATATTAAGTTGCAGACTAAAGGCAGCAACTTGCACATTTAACAACTATTAGTATTGTTCATTGAACCGTTCATCTGAAAGGGAAGTTTACATATAACAATTAAAGTCCCTTTAGCATTCATCCATCAAAACTAAACCACCCTTCATCGCTTCCCTAAAACACCCCAGCGTTAGATACCAAAAGGGCGATCTTGCATTGTGTCTTTGTATCTGCACCTAATACAGTGCAACCGTGGCCACTGCATTATTTTTAGTTCCAGTCAAACCTATTGTGTTTTACTGCCCATTTCACACTGCCAAACAAACGGTCGCAGAAATAAAAAACACCGAAAAAATTCGGTTTGTTTGAAATTTGATTTTTCGAGCTAATATTGGTTTTAGACAGTTAGTATAAGCACAGAATCTAAATGCATTTACAATCTCTATTTATGATGCTACCGCTGCTTCAAAGTATTACGTCAGGGGTGGACCATATACGATTGAATGCAAATTAGGTCTGAAGTGCTTCTTGCACAGTTTCACACGAAGCTTTATTTAAACCAACACCTGATAAATTGGACAAAGCTATCTTTGTATCTGCTAACGATACTGTTAGTTACAGCAATCTTTACGTACATAATTCAAATCATACATTATTTTTTTCGTAAATAAAAATTTTGTTCAACACAAACGATAAATTAATCTTATAATACTATCATCAGTGGCGTTTCGAAAATATAGTCAACAAAAGCTGGGGATTCGGCGCCGAAGCATTGTGGCTATTGTTGACGACTGGCTGATTACAATTTAATTTTGATGAATAACTACTCATTATTTTGATAAATACCTTGGGCCCTACTGTGTAGTCACGTTCGCTTTTTCTAACAAGGCAACTTGGGTTAAAGCTGACATTAATTAAAGTGTATGCCACCACAACCAAAATAATAAATGCATGCCTATGTTAATAAATAATTTACAGAAAATGTACGTTGATATAACTAACTCAAAATTTCATGCAATATTATTATAATAATTTTATTAAAACTGTTTGTACAACGTGGTTAGTATTGTTTATAAATATTTTTTGTGGTTCAAAAGTTATTGTGTAAATTTTTTACATAATCTGACTCGCTTAAACTTTACAACTTTTTTATAATTTCAGGAAGTAAAATTTTTTTAACATCAATTTAAAATTTGAATATTGTATTTGTACTATAATATTAAATAAAAACAAAACAAACAGCATTACAAAATTGCTTTATATCACAGCGACTTTAAATTACATCTTACAATCAACGTCTTGCAAAAACAATCTAATTGTTGTTACAATAAATTGTCTTTTTTGTTTATAAAAGCACATAATGACTTTTAATGTTTTATATAAATTAAAACAAATACATTTAGCTTTTGGCTTCTTTCTTCAGTTTTAATGACGTTAAACTTTTGTACTTGCAGTATATACTACATACCTCAAGTTTTTTTTTGTTTTTTAATTAAAGTTAAATTTATTAAAAATATTTACGATCTAATTTTATCTATACAAATTTTTTTATTGGTAATAAGTTACAGTACAATAAAAGATAACTTCACTTAACACTGTGAAAATATCATTGGAAATGACGAAAAAAAAATACTCTGAAAGTTTCAGCTCTTAATATTCATATTAAGGTGTGCCGCATCGCAAATTTCGATTTCCCATTTAATTAACATGGGAAAAAGTTTTGTTTAGACTTTGGAATTTTGTAACTTAGTAACTGGATTGGTTATCAGTAAGACTATAACGTATTCTTATAGGAAACTTAATGCTCTACAAATCTTATATCTTATAAAATTTTCGTAAATCTACTCCTTCAAAAGTTATTAAAGGTTAAACTTGAACCCTCGATAAATTTTATCATTTTTTGAACTTTTTTGTAGATCATTTAATTTCATATAAATTATCTATCACAAGTTTTTTGAAATTTTCTACGGTTTGTGATTTTTAAAGATTTGGATTTGCCATATGACTTTATTGACAAAGATGTTAACTTTTGGGCTACTGACGAATACTACAAAGAATGTGAACAATTTTTTGACAAATTGGCTGTGGTAAATGATGTCGCAGAACGTGGTGTGGCGTTAATCGAACATTATAATAAGTGTTGTACTAAAAATGAACAATTGCAGTACTTATTACTGGTTGTTAGTGAATATAGAAAAAAAATTCCAAATTGTAATAAAACAACCTTAATATCGTAAAATAAATTGAATATAAAAAAAAATTATTAGAGAATTAAATAAGAATAATTAGCAGTCATATAATTAAAATAATTTAAATTTATAAGTGAATGAATTACAATTATAATCAAATATAAAATCCCAAAAATCCAAAAAATAATTTCTCTATTTTAATTTATGATTTATCTATAAATATAATTACAAAAATTGATCAAAAAATAAAATAAAAATAATTTCTAGTCAAAAAATTGAATAATTTTAATTTTTAATACAGTTAAAGTACGATTATTCAAAAAAATTCACACTTTGATGGATGCCGCTCACGAACCGTAGAAAATTTCGAAAAACTCGTAATAGGTAATTTATAGGAAATTAAATGATCTACTAAAAAAGTTCAATAACATTTTCCAATAAAGTTGATAGCTTCGCTGGAAATTTGAAAAAATGATGAAATTTATCGAGGGTTTAACTTTAACCTTAAATAACTTTTGAAGGAGTAGGATTACTAAAAATATCTAAGATATAAGATTTGTAGAGCATTAAATTTCCTATGAGAATATGTTATAGTCTTACTGATAACCAATTCAGTTACTAAGTTACAAAATCTTTTTTCCCATGTTAATTAAATGGGAAATCGAAATTTGCGATGCGGCACACCTTAATATGAATATTAAGAGCTGAAACTTTCACAGTATTTTTTTTTCACTATTTCCAATATTTTTACACTGCCTAAGGAAAAAAATTGTAGATTTTTTTGAAACAGTCTAATATACCTATATTAAAGTAAAAATTGTTTAAGTATTTTTTAATTGATTTTGTAGTGTTACTTAAAACCATTTCTTAAAAAATTGTTTTTTTTAAGTACTCTGCAGAACCATCTAAAAAACACAATCTGATAGGTAGACATAGCATGTAAAAAAATGTATACGTCGTTCCTGAAATATAACGCCTTGTAAATTTAGAAAATGGCCAAAAATGGCAAGTCTCGCTCTAGTTTCGTTTTGATTAAATTCATCTGACTACTTTCTAAACACATTTTGCTTTTTTTGGCACAGACTTACATGGATGATGGCTTGCAAGATTTTTATCTCTGCAACTCTTATTACTTGTTTAGTTTTTGTTGTTTATGTACGATAATGAAATTTCTCCGTCGTTCCTATAATTTAAAAAATGGTAAAAAATGGCAATTTATTTTTTATAGATTTTTTTTTATCTATGTTTTGACACATCTGGCTCTTATTTTGGAATTTAACCTTGTTTCTTTCATTACTTTTTTTGGTTACGCATTGTCTTATAATATTGATGACCAGCTTTTGTATCAATTTTTGTTAGGTTTTTCTGGGAGCCGTTTGTTACAAGCTTATAGATCTTACGAACCTTGCACGGCCAACTCACACAGTCGGAGATAGGAGAGGTTCAAATAAATCAGAATTAAAGCGCGCCAGATGCCAGAACAAATTTCAGGTTCGTAATCCTTGTTACACTGGTTTTCGTGTAACCAACAAAAAGAAAGATATGTTACTATAAAGGAAAGATAAAATATGTATAACAACTTTAATTTAATAACGTAGATTATTAACGAGTCTCAGAAATTTTGTAGTACATTCTCAATCCATAAATGCCGGAAGTATCGGCAACACACAATACATAAGTTTACACAATAGCGGAGAAAAATTACCTGCCAAATAACTATGGTTCATAGTATGCAATAATACAAAATAATTATTGAAAACTGAAACAGCTATTGTAATTGCATAAGTTAAAACAAGCAAAATTCCGTGAGTGACAGCGACAAAGTAATTAGATAAAACTTACCCACAATCTAGTACTTGTTCGAAGAAAACGTTTTCGTCGTTAAGTCAGTCTAGAATAAATTTTAATAGCAAATTTTGTCAACACATTGACTCACGAAAGCAAAAATCTACAAAATTATTAATTAATACTAAAATAAATTACAGATAAAAACCCGATTATCGGATGCTGTTGCACGCATTAAATAAAAGTTGATTTTGCAGTTGCTTGACGCATAATGAGTAGAATCTCAAAGAAAAGTTATTGTCAAGACTTTGTTTTTAGTTTGACGTCGGCCTTCCAGAATTATACTCGTTCCATGAAGGTGTTTGTCGATATTAATCAATCGATAATACATCGAAACATGCGGCCAAAACGTGACGGAACATGCTATCAAATTAAGAAGGAAATTTCCAAAGAATTCTAAAAACTAATAGGAAAAGCTTATCGTGTGATGTTTAAACTACTATAAATGCGTTTTGAAATTATAATTTCATTTCCATTAACGCCAATGTTATAAGATTCAGAGGTTATATCATCACAAGCACGAATTTAAATCGTTGGCGGTTTGACGTCTTGACAGGAAATGAAATAAAACTAAACTCGTAAGAGGGCGTCAAAAACAGAAATCTAACTTTAAGGTAATTAATATACAAGGTATTACGTTATAAAATTTTTGCACGTAACACGTTTTGTGTTAGATGTCTGCATATAAATTTTCCTTTTATAGCTCCTGGAGTGTTTTCGTTTTAACTAAGTCTATCGGGCGTATTCTATTGCGCAGACTTACATGGCTGGTGGCTTGCAGAGTTTTTATCCCTGTGAGTCTCATGATTTGTTTTTCCGTTGTTTTGGTTTTATTTCCGTAGCATATGTTAATGTTTTGTAAATTTGTATTTTGCTTTCTCATGTTTTCGTTCTTCTATATGGTGTCACAAAAACAACCAAATGTTACTGCGGATTTAATTGCTTCTGGTGTTGTTGTCGCTTGAAATATTGACGCCAAAATATTTAAATTGCATTACTTGTTTGATTGGTTTTCTATCGACTTCTAACTTAATTGTGACGGAGTTTTAGAAATAGTCAGTGAATGTGTTTAGAAGATGAAGGATTTAATGTTGTATTGTTCTGCATCTCGTAATTTAATACATTTTTTTTAATTGATAAAGAAGACATTAAAGATGAAACTAATCAATTTGTTACATGCAAATAGCTGTTAAAAAGAAAGTTGCATGAATAAGGTAACAGAAATTTTTAGTGCTCAGTGAAGCCGGTCCTAGGTCACCTAAAAACCAATCCGTGATTGATTTGAAAACTGGAAACCAAAATTCATATGAAAACAACAATTGAAATCAAAAGAGCGCCAGGAAAATGTATAGCTCAAAAAAGACCTGGACCTTGCCAACCAAAGTCCGCCCCTGTTGAATACACTTTAAATGGCATTTACCTACCTTTTTCAGAGTGTATTGCACTAAAATTTTAAATAAATTTAAAGCTTTACATGAACGCAAACGCCAACAAAATAAAAGTTTTGTTACAATTGCCTTGTTCGCATTAAAGAGAAAAAAAATACAAAACAAAAATTTCGTAAATCTTTTGAAACAAAATTAAAAACCTTAATACTAAGTCCAGTAATTAATGTTTGACGGCTTAAACTTCAATAAAACACAAATAGTAAAATTGTTACATATCGTCGTTAACATAACAAAAACGACAGGAACCAAATAATTCACGTAAAATTAAAGGTTTAAGTTTGTGGTATCAAAGAGCACAAATTTACTTTAAATGGTAATAAGTAAATATCTTAATTTTTGTTTGTTTGTTTGTTGTTACATGTTATCGACAAAAAAACCGGAGGTTCTACTTATTGCAAAGCCTCATTCAAAAGTTTTTTGTTAAACTGCCACCAAAGCCAAAATTTAATTTGTGTTGCACCAATTTAACACACACAATTCTTCGATACGTTAAAAGGTTCGGAAACAAGTAATATATTAAAAGTCGTAAATTTACGAACTAGGAATTATTTCCACCAAAAGAACTTAAAATTCACTATGCTTCTCATTATTGCTTACCATGATAATCACCAGATTTTTTTAATGGTTATCTTCTCATCTACATTTCGATATTTACCGGTACTGGTAAGTTTGCAAAAAATTTCATAGAAAAACCAAAATCACTCATACTTATAAATTTGGTCCACCACCATGAAAAACTGTCACGGAAATCTTCGTTACAGAAAACAGTACAACGTGGAGAAAAATCACACGCAGAAACACAGTTTGTTGACTGACTTTCTCACGGCAAGAAATGCAACGTCAACAAAACAAAAATATCCAAAAGCAGAATAATCAATTATCATTATTAAGATTAACTTTAAAACATAATATTAAAAATGACTATCGGAAGTGATAAATTATAAGGTAGACTCAAAATGTTATATAAAATCTACCTAAATAATTCAAGCGCATATGTATTAAATATGTACTTAATAAATTATAATTTATACTGAAGATAAATTTAAAAAGGTAAAATAAGTTCAATAACTTAATGCGAAATTCCTTAAATCTGAATAAAACAAACTGAAATACCTGATCTTAAATTTAAATATAATAAAATGTGGCGGACAAAAGAAACCAAAATTCTAATAGAACTAAAAAACAATTAGTATACCTAAAATGGCTAAATGACAATGGACAATCTTGTTAGAACAATAACACAATTGTTTAATAAATGTCTCAATAAATAAAAAGCCTCCAAAGAATGGAAGGTGATTCATATAACATCTATCTATAAAAAAGCAACAAGAATGATTGCAATAATTATAGAGAAATTTTGCTGACAAGTTCTATTAGTAGTCTATATAGAAGAATACTAGGAGATCTGAAAAAAATTGTAGAAGAAAAAGACTAATGTGGTTTTAGAAGCTAAAGATCATGCGCGGATAACGTTATTGTCATAAAAGAAACAACTGAAAAAAGAACAAATATCAGTCAAACCTTGATCACTGCTATAGAAAATTATATGACAATGCGGTTTCAAGAATTAAGATAAAGAACAAATTACCTGAACCGTTTAACATAACAAAAAGTCTCCGACAATGATGTTACATATCTCTAACATTATTAAAGATATGCATTAAAGAAGCACAAATAACATGGAAACAAAAATGTTAAGGAATGAGAATACAGTTAGAGAACACAGCCGTTTATAGCCTACAGTTCTCAGATGACCAAACAATAATAGCAAGAGACAAAAAAGTTCTTGAATATATGACCCGCAAACTAAAAAAAGGTATGGGAAATGGATCTCACAGTGAACACCCAGACAACCAAATATTTGAACATTGATAAAATTATGCAGAACTTACAACTGGATAACAGAAGAAATAGAAGCAAATGAGAACTACAAATACTTAAGGATAACAGTTGAGATAACCGGTACAGATTAAAAGGAAATAAGAACCACAATAATACAAGCAAGGAAAATTATAGGATGTTTAAATGGGATCATATGGAGTAAACATATTACAAAAAACAAAAATACAACACAA
Organism: Aquatica leii; assembly: GCA_035610365.1. Lineage (NCBI taxonomy): Eukaryota > Metazoa > Arthropoda > Insecta > Coleoptera > Lampyridae > Aquatica > Aquatica leii. The sequence continues at coordinate 17,787,181 of CM069434.1, read as the reverse complement.
TAATAACTAGTAGTTTGCTCTACGGATCAGAAACTTGAATGATGACAGAGAGAAACAGAAAAATGTTAAAAACAACTGAAATGAATGCGTTCAGAAATTAAACTAGAATTTTACGATTAGACATAGTAAGAAATAAAGAAGCTACAGGACACGATTGTAAAAGAAATCAAAGAGAAACAACTAACTTGGTATGGACAACGTATGACAGACCATATGTAAGTTACCCAAACAAGAAATGACTTAGAAACTACAATACAAACACAAAAGAGGAAAACCATGAAGAATATGGAATGAATGTATTCGGAAAGGAATGACTGCAAGGCCCAATGAAAAGACAAAAAACAATGGCGTCTAGATATCGCACAACGTTGACGTAGATACCTTTTAAAACCGAAAAAAAGTATATAGTTTTTTTATCAATCTCATTTTCTTGTAATATTCTGAATACGTCGTTCAGTAGTATTTTGTCCAACGCTTAAGTGAAATCTACAAAGCAAAAGTATAACGGGGGGTATTGAACTTGTTATCCATATTTAATCATCTTATTGGTGATTAGCTCAATACTACTTTCTATTTTTGAGTTTTAATATTGTCGTTCTTGAATAATTTTCAATTCATAGTTACCTCCGTAATCTACTTTTTTTAAATTCTTTATTAGTATCTACAGTGTTTTTGGTCTGCCCATAAGTCTTCAGATATTTTAGGTATTTGAAATTATTTGTTTATGTGTTATTTCCTATTTTGATAATGTTCCATATTTTTTTTGTTCCATTTATAGGTTACGTTCTATGCCTTTGGACAGTTTTTTCAATTATTTCTTCTTCAAGATTTGTATTTTATTGTTTATTATATATTCTATGTGTACACATAACTGTGTCATAGACACGCCACAGTGAAAATTGAAATATTTTTATGTTAAATAAAAACATGCTCAAAATTGTAAACAAGGCCAAAATCTTAAGTCAAAAGTCATTTAAAGTAATCTAGATCATACAACACTGTGTGACAGGACTTTTTAGTACAAAAATAAACTTGGCATAATCAAATAAAAAACTTTAAATAAACCTAGGCTTCCCACACACTCCAAAAATGGCAAAACAAGAAAATGACCAGAGTTGAATGGTTTCTAGCTTTGAGTTTTTGAACGCCAGGAGCATGTAGCTTATTGAGAGCTACTTTATTTAATAAACATAATGTCAAAATATTTTTTATTAATTTGGAAGAGGTTTCTTAGAAATTTCCAATGTTAGCAGATAATAATTTGGATGAAACCAGACCTACAACTGCAAAAACGTCCAAAAATGATTGTACAAAAGCATTAAGCAAGTCAGCAACATTTGTTAATTCATGCTGCATTATGTATGTTCTGGTGGTAATGCAGTATTTCATTCGTCACTCTAATAGCTTAATAAAAAGTTTCCAACACTGTTGACATCAGTCAGTTGAAGTGATGAATTTGTTCAAAGCCCATGGTGTCACCGCTGTTACATTTTCACTTCACAGTACAAATAAACGCTATCCCTTAGATGTGAAACTTTACAAATCTTTTAAAGCGTGTTACAACGCAGTTGTTGGTTGATTAATGCTAAATCTAGTCAAAACCGGTACTATTTACACAGTTGATGCCTGCTTGAATAAAACGCTTTAAAAAGTTATGACACCGGCAAACGTTTTGTAAGTCTGGCATTTTTGTTTTTGATTAGGACATTTTTTGTCACGCTAACTTTATGTGCAGTGAAGTCATGAAACAATCAAAAAATAATGACTCTTACAGAGTAACATCTACTACAGATAAAACATCACCTCCCACAGTCCTACATCTACAAGTTCCAGTAATATTGTTGATAATGTGACTAGTTTCGATGAATCTCTGACATCTAAAGTACCAACTGCTAAAAAGATTTTGAATCCATTTAAGAGTCAAAAATATTTAAAGTTTACCCTAAGGCTAACGACCGCAAGACAAACAGAAAAGAACGTATGAAAGGAAAAAGCATCATCCAAAAAGGCAAACAAAACAAATTCTTCTCATTCTACAGAATCCACTTTATGATTAATACACAAAATGCGTGCCACCAAATTTTCGTGCTCCGGAAGAGAGTATTCAAACGTTTAAAGTCAATTTGCTTATCTAACAAAGATTAGTTGCTGACATGATTAACATATATTTAGAATTATTTCATTTTTGCATGTATGTGTGCCTTAGAAAAATTACATCTTGTCGTAAAATAAAAATGCTCCAGCTATTTTTTCACATACGAAACGTCGGTATTAATTTACACATTAGTAACATGGATGCCCCAAGAATCTTAAATGTAGATATCACTGCCCATTTTGTTAACACGTTTTTCAACCGTAACCAAACGGAAATTAAATGAGCGAAAACTGAAATCCTGAACGTATTTTGACAATCGACAAAAATTATACAGCATGAGAAACCATACTAAAGTTTTTTAACATAACAAAATAAAAGCAAAACAAAAAAAATGGAAACAAGTGTTTTGAATTTAAGGGCAGTTTCGATAGAAGACAAATTAGAAGAAGTACAAAATAATTTAGAACAGAAGTTTGAAGAAATTTTGACAAAAGTAGAGCAAAAATTAGGAAAAACAATGCAACTGCTGGAACAAAGAATAAAGCGACACGAACAAAGATTTATTACTGGTACATCTGAATAAATCACTGACAAGTTTAAAATTGTATCTTCAAATTTTGATCAAAAAGTTTTATGGTCATCCTATCATAAACAGTCAGAAGCCGCAGCTATAGCTAATAGTTAGAGCTATAAGCAGAAAGTTGCGTTTTTAATAGTAGCTTTACGTGGAGAAGCGCTTAAAATTTTGCAGCCTGTTACTGGCCACCTACAAGGAAATTACAAGCTTTTAATTTCACATTTAGAAATGAGATATCAAAATGCTCATTTGCAACAGGTATACGACCCTCAAATAAAAAGTCAGATTTAGAAAACTGCGGAGAGATTTTAAGAACTTGAAATTGACATCACCAGATTGACACGGCTTGTGATCATACAGCACCGGATATCTATCTGCAGTAATTGGTTATTTAACCCTACGTAGGCGGCTTCCGAGACAGCGAAACACAGCAGACTCTGCAGTTAGATCGACTTAAGACGTTGGATGGCGTTTTAACCTACGTCTTAGAGTTTGGAACAGCAAAACAGGATTAACACCGGGGCATCGATGACCTCCGAACGAGTTGTCCAAAAGAAACAAAAGTTAATCTTATCAAGTCATGCACCGAAGATTCCCATCAATGGCAAGATCAATAAACGAATGTTCAGTTACTGGTTGACACGGGAGCGATGAAGACCATCATTCGTTTTGACGTGTTATTTGAAAATGAGAGTGTTGGTCTGCAGATACCATCCAAGTAAAACATCGGGTCCATTAACTGCTACTTTTATGCTCAAGAAAGTTTTCAAAATCATAAGAACTGCTGTTATCGCCAAGATTCTTTCCTTCAAGGGGCAGAACGTTCTCGAAGCAGTTAAAGTAAAAATATAAAAGGTGTTCAAAAGAAGTTTAGTTTAGTCTAGTCAGAACTCGAAAGTATTAAAAAATACAGTGTCGGTCTGAATAATTAGGTTAACGCTCGTTCTAGTGAAAGTAAATACCAGTATCAATAAACAAAAGTGCAACTTATCTATGGACAGTAATTATAAATATCTAATGATAGTCATATATAAATTACTTGTAAATTTTTTTTCTTAAATATTGTTACATTTTATTAGTGTTAGTAAAAATTAGTCATATTTTAACTACCTGTAAAAAGTTAGTTTTAAATAAATTAGTTTTAAAATTCTTTACAATATTTAAGAATTTATGTAAATAGTAGTTTAAAAGACAAAAACTATATTTTGATGTAAGAATAAAACACAAACGAGGAGGCAATTTTTAAAGAAAATTTATGAATGAGAAGATATACAAAATACGTCTATAAAACGCAAATTAAAACTAGACTGGAGCACATCATAATGTTGAAAAAATCAAGGTACAAGCTCGGGTTAAACACTGTTATGTAAAGATCTTCTGCTAAAGATAAAAAAACGCAATAATAAATGCAATAAAGTAAATAGGACCTAAGTAATGAAATACAACAAATAAAAGCAAGATTATGCAAACTTACTTTACACGTAACTTGAAAAAATATATATGTGATAAGAGGATTCATTGTAATTGGTTAAATTATAAATTATTAAAAATATTAATCTACCAATAATAAATGTGTTGATTCTTAAAATGTATTTTTTTAAAATATTTTTCTGTAGATGAGCTTCATTCTTAAAAGCTGGAAATTTATGTAAAAAATCTAATTTAGGAATTAGCATTTATTATTGGTAGACTATAAATGTGATGATTTTATCTAATTGACTTGATTGTGATATTAATAGTTAGTTTTAATTTTTTTTAGACTTCGGATATCATTTTCATGTTAACTTAATAATCTTAAATACTTTACACGCAGTTCTTTTCGATTGTTTTTTAAATTATTTAATATACACTGGTAAAACTAGCGAAAGATTCATAAGACATGATTTGGTATTTTAAAAAACTGATTAATACCTACTAAACTTTAAAAAATAAATTGTAAAGCTTAATTTCGATTACATTTAAATATTTCTTTAAATAAATTTCAAACTTATTAACGTTTTATGAGAAAATTTGATCCACTTTTTATGTTCAAATTTATTTAATTAAATTAAATGCATTTATGGTTGCATTTAGATTCGTACAATACAATTTTCTTTAATAAATTTAGGTATAAATGCTGTTCTGTAAAACTAAAATTTGCTCAAGTCTTAATTAACTTATAATCTTTTATGGCTAAGATACTATATATTTTAAGACGTGACTTAGTGCAACTACTTTAAACTTTATAAATTAGTTTCTCAATACACGTACTTTGCTTTATTACACTTAAAAAGATTTTTTTTACTAATTAATATCAAAAGTTTACTGTCTTTTGCAGAGAGAAACAGCTTGGAGATGAATAATGAAATCGCAGTAGTAAAATACATAGGAAGACCATAAATCAACCATCTGCAGTTTTGTATTTTCTCCAACGTTATGCGGTAAGTATTATTGTTTATGTAAAAAATTTTAAACTTTATGAATTTTTTTAGTTACATTTTATTTTAATTACGCTAAAACATAAGCATATTTTAAAATACATTCATAAATTCTAATAGAAGATTCTTTAGATGCTTTTGTTATCAAACAATTTAATTTTGACTGTATTTTTTATCGTTGCCAGATTTGGTTTTTTTATATAGTTTTACAGTATTTTAAAACTATTTAAAATCTCTGTTTGCCCAACGTATTGTTCACACAGCTATCGTTTATTAAATCTTCTTTTGGTGTTGACATTTTTAAAATTTACAATTTTTACTTTCTTATAAGGAAAGTATAGCGACAGCAATTTTTTTGCATAGTTTCACGTTTCAAGGTCTCTTCAATCAAAAAAATGTGTGTGTGTAACGATATACTCACGATACCTCTCGAACCAAAAGCCCTACTAACTTAAAATTTAATGTGAAACTGGCTTTTTATATTTTCTCGAATGATAGATGAAAGATAGGTCTGATAAAAATTCGGAAATGAGTGTATCCGCCATTTTTAACAGTTTTTCTTATGTAATTTTGTACGTATGTAAATTATTCGAATTACATTTACAGTTTCTTATAAAGATTCTTTCTAACAATTTATTTAAATTTATTTAAATAACAAAAATTTCTAACATTAGCAGTTCATGAGATATTTTATTTATAATTTAAAATGAATTCTCTAATATAATATAGAATCGAATCCTACCTGCGACGATTTTTTTTTTTTTGAAAAATATTCTTTATCTTAAAGGGAAAGCAAGATTTAAAAATAATAATTTTTACTGATTTACTAAAAGGGAAAGCAATATCGAAGCGCACAAATAAAAGGTTTAGTCCATATCATTACCTTTATGTGATAACCTCGTAACTCCAAAATTCAAAATTTTACGGGAGGCATGAAAAACTATAATTGATAATATGTACAAAATTGAAAACTGCTTTTTTCATAGAATGCTTTTTAGAACATGAGATTATTGATTCAATATATTATATTCTAAATCAAATGCTTTTTTAAGTAAAAAAAGTAGTTACGAGTTATTTCTAGATTTTTCTATATCGACAATAGAGTTACATACTTTTCACAGGAATTTTTAAGCAAACACAAAATTTGTCACATTTTAATTAGATTTTTATCAAAGACAAGTTCTTATAAAAAGATTTTACTGTTAAAATATGGTAGTAATTTATTTGCAATGCTATTCTGAATTAAGAATTATCAAAATAAATATTCTATGGAAACAGCCCCCTATTGTTAAAGAAAACACATCAATATTTAAAAAAAAATGTTTATATCAAATAAAAAAAGTAAAAAAAAGTAAGTGAGCAGTATTCTTATCTCTATATTAAGTGAAATACAACTTGTATGTAGTGCTAGTTTTATAAAAACCATGGTAGTCTATCTCTAAAGTTGATTTAATGTCTTGAAGATGATTCTTTTGATATCTTTAATCTTTCTTTGCACAGTTTGAGAATATCAGCGTCAATTTTGTTGTTTATTCTAGTTTTCCATTCTTCAGGATGCCTCAACTTATAATCGATAGTACCATTATGATTATAACGGAGATCACGAAAATCTTAAACACTTGGATCGCCTACTCTTTTCCCGGGTCTTATGGTGTTCAAATAACGTAGATTCGAGTAGTCATTAAAAAATCGTAATTCAACTATTTTACTGAATATGGCATTGGATTTTGCCTAGCACAAAAACACACCCCTACATAATCGGCTGGAACATTAATTTTTGAATTTTTTACTTTCCTTTGGATGACGGCATGCATTGCATCTGCTTCCATTTACGTATGCTCTTTTTCTAAGTATTTTTGGCAGATTGTTACATTGTTTTCCACTGACAAATGAAAGAAAGCATTAGAAAGCGTAATATTTCCATTTTGGGCACAGCACCCGTCGCTGTAAAATATAAGTTGATTGCCTTTATCCATTTCTAATATTTCTTGAGTGATGAAATAACTCAAAATACTAAAGAATTCGTTTGCTGATAAGCCTCCCTCAGTCTCATTCCAAATGAAATTTTACCCTTCCTTGGATTTTATATTAAAGATGGTTCATAATTTAACCATCTTTAATATAAAGTCCATAGACTACTAGTATTTGCTTATAATGAAGAAGAGACACTGTAGACTTTGGATCTAAAAGAACAGACTGTAGGTCCATAGTATACACTTTATTCTTCTCATTATTTTTATCACTATTTTTTCTTTTCTAACCTCAAGTTTTGTCGCTTGATGGAGCTGATATTCCATTTCGTTAACATTGCCTGTTCTTCGTGCTACTGCAGGTTCATGTCATCGAATTCATGCATAAACAATGATAGGCAAACGGGCTAAACATTTCTTTCCGTGCACCAGTTATTACCATAAAATGTGTATATGTCTGACTTGGAAGTCCACACAGGTTCAAGGTATATTTGGTGCTTCGAGCCCGACAATAGTGAGACTCTATTTTTAGCAGGGAGTTGAGAAACAATGACAAGTTTCGTTTCTTTTGTTTAGAAATGGAACCTCTGACGACTTCGGGTTTAAGTTGGTCACGTTTCAATATATTGTTTTTATTCTATTCTGCAGTTTGTTCTGTTCGATAATTACTGTGTTTTTTCTCATTTTTCCAAGCCAACACACTCCACTCCCCTATGCCCAATGTGTTGAGGAACATCTTCTTACAAATAGAAATCTTTTCTTGCCTCTTTATTAAGTGATATCTATCTTTCTCTTTTCTATCTCGGGGCCTTTTAATTTCATTCCTAGTTATCAACATTTTAACATAAATTTTCTTTTTTTTTGCTGTCCATTCTCCAAAAGTCTTCAAACAGTTTTTCTCTGTCTGTCTCAGATAACAATACACAATTTACTTTTAAATTTTTATTTTCAATCTGTTTGCATCTACACCTTTCTTGCATCTTTCTCGCATTTTTTGAAATATCATATACCCAACGGCCATCAATTTTTTTTTATTCCATGGTATTGATTCCCTTCTTCCCGTTTTCGTTTCTTAATATTAACTTTCCATTTGTTTTCATCAACATGTCTTTGTTTCTGCCTGCGTTTGGACTCTGCAGTGAATTCTTCTTTCTCTTGTTGATGTTCTTGTTGCTCGATTGCAGTGGGTCTTTATCGCTTTCGTCTTCATTTCCACTTATCCTATTCTTCAAATTATCATCAGTAGTCTGAACATTAGTTAATTCTTGCAGCACTACTTCAGTACTCTTAGGATCTTCATTAACTTCTTCATTGCAAACTGTCACTGAAGTAATATTTATGTTGGATTCTGGCGAAAGTTGAAATTAAATGTCCTTAACTAAAGCTATCATCAAATTTTTTTACCTTGAGACGACTTCCTGTAAGCAAAAAAAAAATAATTCAATTTGTTTTACTGGGAAATAATCAAAACAGACAGACGCGCTACGCAAGAAGCAAAAAGCGCTTAAGAAATGCGCTTTAAGTAAGGGAAAATTTTGTGTAATAATTTCAAAACTAATCTTAATCAGATTTCACATAAAAGTCAGATCGGTGTTTGAAAATTTTATAATATTTAATGTTGTAGTCGCAGTTTTTCAATGTTGTTTTTTTCTTTGGCATCAAAAACTAGCACACGGAGATCTTAAATGTATTAACCGAAATGTAAAATAATTGAATGTTAACTAAAAAATTATTTGAAAAGCAAGTTACGAGAAACTCAGGCCTCTGGAGTTGATCTGTCCAAAAATAAACCGTCACACCGGTCTTCTCATAACCAAACAAAGCAACGGCTAGCACAGCTTATTCGGAGAAGGATTGCAGGCTTTGTTATGTGTGATTATAACGTGAATCTAAAAAAAAGGCGCCAAGACGATGAAAAATTAAATTCGGGAGATACCGTCTAACTCTCCCCGTAGTAAGAGAAGAATAAATAACACTACAAAAGTAATAACACCGAATATATATATTTATTATATCACAGAAGTTGAAGAAAGCATATAAATGTAAATTCTTGACAAAATTTATACGTAGGCCGATTAAAGTAGAAGTTGCGCCAAGTGGCGAGCAACACACCGTATAACAAACTGCCCTTGTCAGACTAAATAGTTACGTACACATAGCGTCTGAATTTATAAGTACATATATTTAAATTGTAGACAAACCAAACAAATTAAGCCTTCGAGATTCGATGTGCACAACTGATAAATTCGCGAAGCACAAAAATACAATAATTAATTGTGTTAAGTTAACATGCACGTACGGTCCTAAACGACCTAGTCTCCAAAACACAAATCAAAAAAATTGTAAGTAGTAATACTTACAGGTAGGTTTTACCTCAGCCCGACATTAGCTAATCTCCGTACTTAATGTACCTAAAAAGTAATATTACACCCAAATTGGAACGAGCATATACGTTTAACACAAATAAGAAGGTTTATTTAGCATCTAATTATTACGACCGCAAGTGCGCAGCGTTTCCCTTTGACTTAACCAATTAAATTTTCTATGTTCGTCTTAATTCTTCGCAAAAGAAAGGATTGTCCTGGCGGTTCTCAACCTTTGACGGTAGATATGATAAGGACGTATCAATACTTCGACGTCATGGAATATTTCAAACAAGGCCACCTGTTAGTTATCTTGGATGATAACGCAGAACAATTGGTGGCTACCAAAATCCGTCAATTTAAACCCTCAATAAAGAAAATTGTATACCACTTACCCCGTTTCAACCTTCCACAAATAATCGCATTTCAAACTAGCAGCGTGACACAATCTAACGGTGAAGGTTAACCCGGGCGTAAAAGTACCCAACTCGCAAAATGATCTAATGCAAAATGAAGTGCGAGAATGCTGTCTAAAATGTGACAGCCTCGGCGCAAGAGCAGAGAGGTTCTGACAAATTTCATACTAACGAGAAATTTTCATACTCGCGAATTGAACTAATTTCTTTTTTTTTTTAACGTTACAAACACTCCTGTAAAAAATGTAATTGATAGTTAACTTACCTTCAATTTTAGTTCTTTAAGCCAATTTGACAACAAAAAACACTTCAAAACAGCAATATGATAATAACGGTTACTATTTAAACACTCAGAAGTTGCGTTGCATGTAAACACGACTGCTGAACTAATAGAAGTTACGAAACCACGTGACAAAAGGAGCAATGGAGTTAAGTGGTTTCTTTTCTTGTTAATATTAAATTACAGGAACCTCGTAAAGATGTGCGCTTTACACAGTAGGAAGCGTAAGTTTGATGGTGTTAAAATCTCAAAATCGTCAAACATTGGAGTTCGTAGTTTTTACATAAAGGTATCGATATGACAACATAAGCTCAATTTGCCATATTTCGGTTATATCTTAACCCTCCGGTTGACGGGTAGATTTAGGATCACACCATTCGACGGGTTGGGTCTCTCAGACCCAAACTGTGTTTTATTTTTTTTCCTTAATAGCACATTGATATCCCCAGTTTCTGGTATGCATTTGTAACCCTGGTCTATTTTGCACTGCTAAGAGTAAAAGTATAATAATATAATATATAAAAAAAACATTAACTTGGCAGTTCCTAATTATTAAAAAAAATTGCATGTAATTCAAGTTTCCAAAAGAAATTATAAATTAAAGAATCGAAAATAACAATAAGGTACAATTATTTGTAATGCATATGGCTAAATAAGTGTAAAAAATATAAAATGAGTGTACATAAATTTGACACACAAAATATTGAATGGAAAATTTAGTTAATCAAATTTTGCCGCACTGTCGGTGCAGCATAGTTTTGTATGTTCCAAAGAAATACAGAAACTACAATACTTGCACAAATATCTTGGTTTTTGGGCCTTGCAGAATTTGCTTTTTTCGAGCAGTTGAAGTCGTCGGTCGGGGCTCTTCTGTGACTGAGACACTTAAGAATTTAGCCGCTAACAGCCTTACTTTTCGTAGTCGATTTGGCATATTTGGTCGTAGTTTCATATTTTCTATCACTAAGTTTTTGCCCAAATTTTCCAAAAATAATCGGCTGCTTTTTGAAAATTTTCCATCTAAATTGTTCGTTTTATTTATTATAAATGCGTTGTTGCTCCTACATTTAGCATGCCAAAAAAACCAAAAATGGCCATCTTCTTGTGTTTCGAGCTTTTTGTGGAATTGTAGAATTTTAGTAGCTCTGGTTTTTTATTATCACCAGTATTTTTGTCTATTTTGTCATTGTAGTGCATTGACAATAGTACTAAGTAATACATTCTGACTTTTTTAGAACATATGAAGTAAGTGTCTTGCCGGCATGGTATGCAAAAAATGAAGACTTTACACATCTATCTTTAACACTTTTAATTTCTTTCGGCAACGACTTTTAACTGGATTATATTGTACCAAATACAGTTAGGCAACAAACGACTTACAGCTTCTACGTTAGTAAACCATCAAACTATGGTAACATTCCTTCCAGTTCTTGAGATGTGGTTCGTCATTCTTAGAATGACAGTTGTTACAGAATTGTTTATCTAAAAGGAAGTTTCATCTTGGCTTTCAGCATAGATCTGCAAGTGCGACGTGTAAAACGTTTTTGCATCTACTGTAGAAAACACTTTGATCGCATATTTATTGGGTTTATTTGAAATGTAGTTACAAAACCCACATCTTCCACAAAATTCTAACAACATTTTATCTAGAGTCACATATTTACCCACACTATAATGTGTTACACGCTTTAGGTCTTACCAACCTTACACGGCCAACTCACACAGTCGGAGATAGGTTCAAGAGAATAATAAGTAAGGGCGCCAGATCATTTATAATTAACACTTCTGCCTCGATCAAGACAGACGGTCCAAGCTTGTAACGAATTTTTAGGTTCGTAATCCTTGTTACTCTGATGTTCGGGTAACCACAATAAAAGAGAAAGGTATGTTACTATAAAAGAAAGATTAACAGGTATAAAAACTTTAATTTAGTAAAGTAGATGATTAACAAAAGTATATCTTATTCTCAGTGCATAAATGCCAGCAGTATCGGCAACACACTATACATGTGTAGGTTAAGTCGAAGCGAACAGCGAAGAAAATTGCGTAGTAAATATTGTTTGTACACAGCATGCGATACACACAAAATAATTAATTACACTACCTTAATGGTATTAAAAAAATGATACTAATTACGGAATTAACACTAGCCACCCAAACAACACATTGGTATAAAAAACGTGTAAATGTCCGCCGAATAGACGTTTATTAGACATTAAAACGGTTTTAAACGCGTTATTAACGTTTATTAGTAAGTACAACGTCGTATTTATTCTTGTATTTTCGTGATTTTTTTTTATATACAAATTGATAATTTTGATTACTGTGTCCAAAATTTCTACAAAAAAGAGGATCCAACATTGAATTGGCGTGTTTGCTTTTCTTGCACCTGCACGAAGACCAGGCAATTGGGTAACAATATTTTGCTGCTTTGTTCAAACTTATTGGCCTAGGGCATGCTTTTTCCACTTGGTTTCATCTCCTCTACAAAAATACAGAGATCTGAAGGTTGTACTAGAAGTATCTGATTGGTTGTCATCTTTATCTGGTTCTTCTTGCTCAGTATCTGTATCGTGTTTGCTAATTATGTTTTGTGCACCTTCGTCTTCTGACTCAGATGCTTCAAAAACGTCCGGGGTTGGTACTTCATCGTAAAGTGCCTGTAGCCGAATAATTTCCCGTTCATAAACATCCATCTCCCTAAAAAGCAATAAAGTCAAGTGGAAAACGTCACAAATAGAAAATACGACTAACTTTCAGTTCTCTAAACTTGATATAAAAGTTTGCTAACATGCAAAACACGCAGGAACGATAAACAATTGAAATTTAGGGACTTACCAGTATGCAAAAGATTCTGCGTGAATACTTAGAAACTAGCGGAAAACCCTAAGAATGTGTAATGCCTAAAAACGACTAAAAAATTAGTCGTTTTACAAAATACGAAAAAGTAAATTGCAGAAAAAAAACTTACACAAATACACGGGTTGGGTCTGATAGGCCCAAAGCCTTGAGGTAGCCAAACGACATGTGATAAAATTGAGACAAATTAAGGAAAACTTGTCTTTATTAAAGTTAGGAAGGTACCAACAAACTAAAAATTTTTTTTAAAATATTTAAAAAAAATACAACAAGAAAAGATTTGCCTGAGCCTCACATACCCAGTTCATCAACTGGAGGGTTAATGAAATCGAGGAAAAAAATGTCAAAAAAATTATAGCTTGCTAGGAAGTCAATACAAACGTGTACACATCACTTTAAAGTGGTTTATAAGAACATAACAAAAAAAAATGTGTAGACATGTTTTCATCATTTCTTATAGGAAAGTCGTGTGGTGACCACACCAGTTTTTTTTTATAAATATTTAACAATAATCTACATTTAATAATAAATTTAACGTTTAATTTATTTATGCCTTAAATAGTCAGAAGTTTTTATAATCGATATGAAATCAAACTAATTTATTGCAATAATATTTATTTAAAAGTCTTAATTGTAAATATACAAACAACTCTAATAAAACGTCACAGAAACCGTGGTTTTGGATTAATATCTAAGCATTAACAAAATCAAATAAATCTGCATAAAACGTTTATTATTGATTTTAGTTTAATTTAATATGTAATCATAATACCAATAACTTAATGTTGATAACAGTCGTTTAGTTCACATTTAAGATCTCTTAGCGTTACCATCACTTTTAATTTAAAACAATAAATTATGATAATGCGTGTATACTTTAAAAATATTCATTCCTTTTCTTTATTCGTTTCGTTGTAAACAACCCCGTAATAGGATTGTTTTATCTTAACGTTCATTGGCATTAAGTGCTCTGTCTCTGGCACTTTTATTAGCTCCGCACAAAGCAATACGGCTTATTGCTTTGCCTCCTACTGCTTCTCGTTTCTTCTTACCTAAGCTCACAATTAGTAAGACGTTTTGATGCTACCTTCACATCTAATTCTCCATTTCCTACGTTGTATAATCTAAGATGGTGGTTAATATTATTTAGATAAAACGTGTACTACTGAACGTGCAAATTCATACATTTCTTAAACTGGTAATTAGCGCAGTTATGTGGTGTTCTTTAGTTAACCAAAAGTTATACAATATTTTGTTATTCATACAATGCAATACTGATTACACTAATGAATTTTATTCCAAGTTACAAATTTATTTAACCAAAACAGAAATACCTTAAGATACAGTAAATGATTGTTAAATAATATTTTAATTTAGTTATATTTTTGTTAAACAACTTCTATGTCAAAAATTATACATTTTTATGTCCATGTGAAGTAAATAGTATTAAAACAATCACATTTAGTCAATAATCGGTAAGATAAATGTTTATCTAAACCAAATAATCCTATTAAACAAGTTTTGTTTCAACTGGATACAATTGGTACAAATTAAAAATTAATCTTTCCTAGTTTACGCTGCAAGAAATTTTTTCAACATATTGTAAGGATTTGATTATTATAAAACTAACAAATTTTTAATAAACCATAAACACAATACAACAAACTAAGCAAAACAACAAACTAGTAATATAATAAACACACACTTACGTTGCATTTAGACCGTCAATTCTTCTTAAAACTTCGACTGTACTAGACTTTAATTTTTTTTCCGATACTTTTTATATTTTTGCGTTATCTGAGACTAGAACATTTTATCTACTTTGACAATCGAATCGGATGTTCCAAATATTACAAAAACGTCTCATTGTCTTCAAAACTGTTCTGCCACAGCGCCAGCGTCAGTTCTCGTCGTTTTGGCAACTTCCTTGACCATAGAAGTAGCAGTCAATAGATTTTTCTGACCCAATGTTTTACTTGGATAATAACTGCAAACCAACACTTGAACGTTTGTTTCTTGGAAGACGACCCCTAATATATTTTAAACTGCCAACTTTTTTATGCTCGCTATAGATTTTTGTATAACGGCTTTGCACGTGCGTATTTTTTGTAGTTCATCTCACCGTCCAAATTTCTACTTAAATACTACAGCAATCCATCTAGACATCTTAAGGTTTTTACTCACACAGTGTGCAATCAAGTAATATTTTCATGTTCGAAACAGATTTTATTGGTTTTCGGTCGTAGCTCGAAACCTAACTTTTTCAAAACCTTTGGACATGTTTATAAACTTATAGAAATCTATTCCATCGATTTGATTTCTAATTTTGCTTGTTATCATATTAGTTTGGACTAGTTCTTGGGCAACGCTGTTATCGCCAGAAAACCTTATAAGACGTCATTAATACGCCTCAGAACTTTAGAGCTTTCCCATTGCTCCTACAGTTTTGGAAACTAACCACGGTTTCTTTGGAGATTATATAACTACACTATGTCGCTTGGTTAAAACCTATACAACTTTGTGTCTTGACGTCATACTTGGTCTTCATTCTATCGCTGGAAATTTGCGTGTTTTTTCAAACCGCTTTACGTACTTGCCGAGATAGTCTTGATCAAAAAAGTTTTTCTCCGGTCTTTATCTAAATGGGAGATCGTATGGTAGTTGATGTTTGTCTTGTGTTTTTATAAACGGAAGATTGATACGCCGCGCCATTAGAAACAGGTGTAAATACTGGTCCTAGTTTTTTGATGTTCGGGCACTGTTTTGGCTAAGTAATTTTTCATTATTTGATTCATCCGCTTAACCATGTTATTCGAGTGAGGATAAAAAAGCGTTCACAAAGTTTTGTAATTCCTAACAGTCGGCAAGCTGCTTAAAGCAGAGCAGACTCAAAGTTGCTTTGGTCGGAATGTAATTCCAACAGAACTCCAATGGCAAACTTTTTTTGCGTTTGTAGATGTTTTTTGATTGAGTATAGCCTAAACCTTCGTTTATTTCGTAAAATAATACATCGTTTTATTTGTAAGTTTGTAAGTCGACATGGCAACCAGCTCGGAAAACTTGAAGCCAAATAATCCATCGCCACCCAAATGTATTTATTTCCCAAATCCAATTCTCGAAACAGGCCTACGATATCAATCGCCACTTGTTATATGTTATCAAATATGCATTTTTTAAAAGTAATAATTATAATTAAAATTCACGGCGCCACTGTTTGGAAACTCAACAGTTTGTGTCGTTTTTTGCTTTATCTTATTAGCTTCGTAGTCAGTTTAAACGTACCTTTGGTGTCACCGCGCCGCGGTTCTTATTAGTACAACGATTGGTGCTTAGTTTATCTACTTTTATTATAGTTTCTGAGTCACGTTCATTCACTGACATCCGTGGTGACGTGGTTGTTACTAACGGAACCCACTACAGAAAAGGTTGGTAGCCCACTCTCTCTCTATTGTTTCACTAAACCATTTTTTGATGCGCAAACTATGCATTTGCGGCAAATATTCTATGACGTTTTTTTGCAATTTACCTAATAGAACCTTCTCACTTCTTCTCAAGTTGATCGTCGGCCGTTTGATTTCCAATTCAGAAATAATTTTGAATTGGGATCATTTTTTTGCTCACGACACAATCGATTTTTTCCTATTGGCTGCAGTTTGCTAAACATTTTCTTCTTGTCAAAACACCAACGTTAAGACAAACTGGTTTTGGCAGGATGTTTTGTGTCGTAGTCTTATTTTTGCAATTTTTTAATTTATCTTGCCACTTGTCCTTGTTGTTCCTACAACTGCAATAGCTCTAGTAAAAATTTACGTCCTTAAAAATATTTGTAAAAAAGTTCTATAGACCTAACGACTACTTACATCTCTCTTCTAGTCACGCGATAATTCTTCTCTGGTCCGGAAAATCTTGTTAACTTTCTTTTGTCTCTCTTGCACCTGTGAAAAAACTGCGTAGTCAGATTACTTGCGTCTGTATCTAACACAAACTTTCCATCTTTTTAAAATTGCTATTATTATTATTATTTTACTTACGGGTGGTCCCAATATGGTCCCGGCACCGCGACCTGTAGGTTTATTGTGCTCCCCGATGTTTTCTACTCTTCTAGAATACCTGTATCTTTGACAAAGTCCAAGATTTCAGTAGGCCGAATCTTCGTTACTTCCTCTTGTGTAATCTTTTCATTTAAAGTAGGCGCTCCCTTGTCTTTGTGAATGCTTCACAGTGGCAGATGACGTGGTATGGAGTTTCTTTCTCCTCACCACAACCCCTGCATAACAGGCTATCAGTCAGTCCCATTTTATGCAGGTGTTTGTTTAAACGACAGTGGCCTGTCACCATCTGCATATACCTCAGCTTGAAACACGGTCGCTTTTTGACCTAGGCTTACAGAGATTCTGCAGCCCTGTCCATTGTTCCCGTACGCTTCCGAGCCAGTGCCCTTAGTGGTTTTTGAGCCATCTGTGTAATACACGATTCCATTCAGCTTTGTTTTGTTGGAATTGTTCTCCCAGTCGTAACGGGTAGAGATTGTTGTCTTAAACAGTTTAATAGGACAAACTGTTTTGGGTATTCTCTTAGT
Organism: Aquatica leii; assembly: GCA_035610365.1. Lineage (NCBI taxonomy): Eukaryota > Metazoa > Arthropoda > Insecta > Coleoptera > Lampyridae > Aquatica > Aquatica leii. The sequence goes on along the minus strand of CM069434.1, from coordinate 17,769,625 downwards.
TATCATACTGAGGTTTTTGTCTTTAGAGATCTCGTCAAAGATGGTCCCTTCTCGCCGTTGACTCTCAGACGGTATGCCCCTCTGAGTGCCTCCGCTTTAATTACGAGGTGTAGTGGCGGCAGGTCCAAGAGAGTCTCCATGTCTCCAGTCTCCGTCGGGGTGGTTGTCATTGCCCCCGTGATTCCAAAGCAAGCTCTGCGCTGTACCTTGCTGAGTGTCTGTATGGCCCTCTGGGTAAAGGTCCTATGCCACCACACTAGTGACGCGTACGTAATAATCGGTATGATCATTCGAGTGTATATCCAGTGGGTCATCTTTGGAGATAAGCCCCATTTGCTTCCGAGCGCTCGCCTGCAAGCCCATAAGGACTTTGTGGCTTTGTTCGCTATTCTCTCTAGGTGTGGTTTGCAGGTTAGCCCCTGGTCTAATGTTACGCCCAAGTATTTGCCTTCCCTCACTACTTGTTAAAATTGCTAAAGGGAGTAGAAAATTTAATTTATTATTAATAGAAGAAAATATTGTAAATAGTCCGTGCACAAAAAAAATTCAAATAACAATTAATAACGGTATTCTGCGTAAGTTAGTTAAGCGATTTCAAAAAGTACCAATGAAAAACGGAAATATTATTGACAAACATTTACTCGGTTCTTTTCTGAGATGTTAGAAAGGGTGCAGTTGCTTCCGCCATAGCCTTTCCCAAGCCTGGTTGAGAAAGGAGGAAGAAACAACTATAAACCCGGCTAGCTACTTTCTTAGGATATAAACTAAAAAGTGCTCACAGAAATGGTAAAATACCAAGAGAACAATCTCAACCTTATGCAACCTTATAATAGACAACATAATTGAAGAAGAAAAAATCATAGGAAAAGCATTCCAAACATGCAAACGACGCCGTAATTATAACGGAATATAAAAAAAAACAAAATTACTATTTGGTGCAAACTAAGCTAATAGAGCAAGTGATGAAAGTCACATATCTGGGAGCAGATTTCTAGTCAATGCAATTTCTAAGGAGAAGTAGCAAAACAAACCTTTATCTGTTTAAGAGATTTGATATGAAGAAACAAATACTGTGAGATCGAAATTATTCTTAACCCACGTGATTCTGTAGTATAGGTAACTCAGTAAATATTCATTAAAGAAGTCAAGAAAAAGATCACTTAGCTTGCAAATATTCTCAATCACCCGGTATATGAACGTACGCTATCAAAAGTAGAACCGACACACAAAAAACTAAACAACTGGTATGTACTAACGAACTTTTAGACCAATAGAATACTCCGGCATGGTAGGATACAAAACACCAAAAATTAGAAAACGTGAAATACAGACGATATGGTAAAATGAAAACAAAATCAAAAAAAGATATTACGAGAACATGTAGAACGAATAAAAGATTAACAATTAGCAAAGATTTGCATGACACAGAAAAAGATAAAAAAGACTATCAAAACTTTAGCGAGACTGCTAAGCATCATTGTCACAAAAACGAGACTAACCAGAAACAAACATATCAATGAATTAATAAAAGAAGAAATAAGGCAGCTGGTTTTTTTTCTGTCTAATTGCATGCCAGCTATCCCGACCTAGAAATCCTGTTTCAAACTTATTTAAACAAGTTACATCTGGTCAAATAATTTAAAAATAGCTCTCACACACATTTTCTGGCGCGCACCAAATGATTCAAATATTGTTTTTTGCAATGCATAAAATGTTTTCTACGACTACAAAAATTACATACATGTATGAATAATAACTACGGTTGAAACTCCCAAGAAATATTGTAAGAAAAAAGTAAAAAGAGTAGACATACTTAGCCTCCGTTCATTCCGATCTTACCGGCATGGGAATTGAAGACTTTTTTGCCGTTTGGATTCGGCATTTAACGATAGCTCTTAATGGTCGTGTAGTGAGGATCCAGGCTCACTCGGTTAAGATCGGTAGGAAATCGTAAAATTTTGTTGCGGTCGTTTTGTTTTGGGTATGCTCGAGTTGGATTCAAATTTGGTTAGTATATGCTAAAGGTATTAATCTCAAAAATGTATTTCAATTTGATAGTTTTTATTTTAGTAAATTTTATTTCACTATGTTTACCATTGCATGTTAGTATTTATAAGGGCTTATAATATGCAAGCGCGCGCGCATGTTTACTACCCTTTATGAGGACTTATAAAAGAGTAGCGCACTATAAAATATGCAAGTCAACCCTTAAAGATTGATTGAGCGTTGTATAACCGCAACTGGCTTAAGTGGTCCCGTTGTCGGCCAGCCAAGTCTGCAGTATTGGAGATGGTCGTAGATCGAAATTTAATGACCAGAGTTTTGTTGCGAATAGAAAATTAAGTTTGAGAAAAAGGAAAAACCCCAAAATTACAACACAATCGTGTGTAAAAAAACAAGAGTATGTTGTGACAAGAATATATAATATAACATAATAATATAATAGTGAATAGGACGACTAAGTTTATACTGTGTCTAAATCGACTATGAATACGGCTAAATAGTACTTTAATATGTAAGTACACAAATCAAGTAACAGATCAAGCATTAACAGACGACACAAAAGATAACGAGTTACATTATATAAAAATAGTAAAAATGCAATTATTTATTATTAATCAAAAATTATGGATTTTTTTTTGTAAACTAAAAAGTAATAGATAGCCCTAAATTAAAATGCGCATAGAATATTCGTCAAAATGATTACTAGTTAACCAATTTAACGCGTTTACTTTTTGTACAGCCTGCGTAGATGACGTCATCTACTAAGGTTATATTCAACGTGGCTTCAATAAACACGAATAAAACTATGTGCAGCAAAAAAAACTACTTCTGAATCTCCTTACAAGTTACCACGCATTCTAGAATTTGTACTAAGTTAAGCATTTGAAATTGTCAGTAACATTACTTAAAAGTTCATTGACCCACTAATTATTTGTTAATTTAAAATGACATGTCTAGTTCATAAACCGCGAAACAAAGAAAATTGTTTTTTAGCGTAAGTACACTTTATTGCTAGCAGGCTCCATTTTCCAATTGACGTAACCGTAAATTCAATCGCACTCTTGCGACTTCACGTAACGATAGTTAAAGTAAGGCGGCATAAATATCTTATTTTGGGTAAAGATAGTTAACCTTGGAGGCAATTCACTCAAGATATAAAGTCACCACCACTCCTATCTATTTGCACGGAAGGCAACGGTAGCTTATTGCAACAAATCTTTGTTACAGATAAAAGACCAGATGGGTAGCATCAGAAGGTAAAACCCATAGCAGAAGTAAAATAAATCTAACGAAAAGAAATAAAAGGGGTAACCAAGCTGGGAGCTTTAATATATCATCATCTAATAAAATCGACAACAAGATAGCTTCTTAGATGGTTATACATTTTGCATCCAGAATATTTATTTCCAAACGATTATCTAACTGGATACCTAAAATGAACTACGGCCAAAATGGAAAAAATGATCTGTAACATACTTGCTCTTCTTGCGTCTTGCGGCAAACAGAACAATTACAAAAGTTGAAAATTAACCGAAAACACGACAGTGAGTGGAAAGTTGCCCGCACGCCAGTTTGAAGGTTACTAAATTAAAATCTAAATCGTTACAAATTTAATGAAGTTATAAAAATTATTGTAGTTCAATTCTATAATAATTTAAACTAAAACTCTAGTTTTGAAAACGTTGTCAGTGTACTATCCCTTAATTGTTTTATCTCTTTACATTCTGGCCAAAAACATGTGTGGACTTATCTCCTGTGTTTCAATACTTAAGATCATAAATTCTTTCACTGTTTCACTTGTTCTGTTGCTCTGTTTAGCCCTATACTCACTTGACGCAACGTTAAAGTCTTCACTAATGATTACAGGATTTTCCGCAGTAGTTTGTGTAAGACGCTCTATAGGTCATTCATTTTCACCCACGCATCATAAAAACGTTCACTTCTTTTATTTTCGATTTTTTCTCATTGATTATTACTATACCCGTCTTTTCTATAGTGTCTTTAATTAGTTTGTGTTTTTTAACTCAATTTCTGATACTAAACTGAGCCCTTCCTCTTGTGATTATTGTATTTTCAATCAATAGTTTCTTTTTAGTTAATTTTTATTTGTCTATTTGAGCAGCTGTGCAATGTTGTGGTATGTATAATTATCTCAAACTTTGCACACCTTACTTGGTCTATGCAACTACTTGAGATTTGGCCAAAGCACTTACAGCATATTTCCTTCAAAATAATTCCTTGATAGTTTGTTGTGTTGTGTTGTGTTGTGTTGTTGTGACCAGCATTCTAATATATATAAGTAATTTCTACAAATGTAAATCTTCTTTCCTCGGCTACAATTCTTCTAACCCTCTTCCAATACCACTAGTTGCACTTTCGTACCCTGTCTTATTGATATGCATTTCTACGTTAATATTGTTTATGCGTTCTTTTAGTGTCTTTTTCATTTCTTTTGTTTTATCTCCCAGCCCTGTTATAATTATATAATTGTCTTTTTGCTTAAAATTTTGTCTTATTTTCGTAAATTCTTCTAATAATTATATATGTAAAGAATTTTATTAAAACTAATAAATTTATACTAAAAATATGTACTCGTTTATAACTAACCGAATTAATTAAGTCTAAGGATATTTAATAAAGCACTTACACTAATTTATATCACTTACACGAAGATAAGTCCGCGGATAACTTCTATTTATTTAAACACTAACGTTTGTTTACACTAAAGTTACGTACAAGGTTATACTTCGTAAATTTATCTTACAAGCGTTAATTACTTATTTATTTAAACTTGAATATTCTTCTTAACACTGCAGTTTTCAAATTATGAAAATAACTGCCTACGATTTGTTTGTACCGTATTTATACGTTTCTGCAAACATTTGAAAAGCCTCTACATTTTTTTGTGAACGTTTTAGACGTGGATAAAAAGTACGGGAACGTTCACGAAATTTAAAAAAACTTTGCGAATGTTTCACTGCCCCCTTCTTAAGACTGTTCTGTCAATCTAGATGTGACACCAATAGAATGAATCGTGGCGATAGCGGCAGCTTTCTTCATTTCGGCAACTGCCCTGACGATAAAAGTAACAATCAATGAACTTTTCCTGACCCGATATTATTTTTGGTTGGTAACTGCAGACCAACACTTAAATGCCTGTTCCTCGGAAGACGACCTCCAACATGTTTTGAACTGTACTCCAATTTAGTTGATCCAAGCCACAACCAAGCTTGGGTACTGCTAATTTCTTAACATGGTGGAACTCCATTCCTCTCTTGATATTCCATAATGTTTGCCAGAGATTTTTGTATAACGGCTTGCTACGTGAATATTTTTTGGTGAAAAAAAAACTACTTCTGAATCTCTTTACAAGTTACCACGCATTCTAGAAGTTATAGATACTAAGTAATGCATTTAAAATTGTCAGTAACATTACTTAAAAGTTCATTATCTTTGACCCACTAATTAATTGTTAATTTAAAAGGACAGGCTTGCTACGTGAGTATTTTTTGGTGATCAGATAGAAAACAAAGCGGCTGTCACCGCGTAGTCTTAAAACTTTTCCGACTGCCGGTTGCTGTTTTCGTAGTTCATCTAGCTGTTTAAACTTCTTATTGAATACGCCTACAACTCCTCTGGACATGTCAAGATCTTCGCTCACGCAATGTGCAATGGCGTAATTTTTTTGTGCTTGGAACAAGCCTTGTTGTTCCTCGGTAGTAACTCCGAAACTAGCTTTTCCAAAAACTTCCGTATGAGCTCATAAACTTCTCAAACTCCATTCCTTTGATTTGATTCCTGGTTCTGCTGCTTTAGGATGCGATATATAACGTCATTAATACGCTGCGTATCCAAAACAAATTTTGCATTTTCTCTTGGATAACTTAAAATCGACGAAGTGACTAAAGCCTATTTTAGTTGATGGAAATAATTTTTGCAGTATTCCTTCTATCTATATTCTGCTCTTTCTTCCGTCAATTTCGTCAAAGGTTTGGCAATATTGGCAAATCCGGATATAAAACGTCTATAATAGGTGCAGAACCCAAGGAAACTTTGGACCTGATGTTTGTTGATTGGTCTTGGCCATGCTTGCACTGCTCGGATTTTGTCAGGGTCAGCCTTTACTCCATCTGTAGATACGAGGTGGCCAAGGTATTGCATTTTTTTCTTAAATACGTGACACTTCTTTAGGCTTAGTTTGAGGTTTGCCCCACGTAGTCGCTGGAACAGTTCTTTTAAATTATTTAAATCTTCTTCAAACGACCTTCTAACCACCATCACGTCGTCTAGGTAAACCAAACACATCTTCCAAGACAATTCGCTCAAGATGGTTTCCATCAAACGCTCGAACGTTGCAGGAGCGTTATACAGGCCGAAGGGCATCACGGTGAACTGCTACAAACTTCTTCCGATCGTAAATGCTGTTTTCTCACAATCCTTGGGTTCCAATTCTACCTACCAGTAACCTCTCTTTAAATCCAATATGGAAAACCACTGCTATTCTGACAGGGTGTCTAACGTTGTAACGTGCATTTTTTTTACGCTTGAATACGTCTGATTTTCGTTAACATTTTTGTATTCACTGTTTATGTAAATTCTTTTGCGCAGTAAATTTGACGCACGCACATGCGTTATGAGCCTTCTTCTTAAGTACGAAGACATCTTGCGTTTCGCAATGGCGCGAAACGGACATTTTTTTGCGTGCTGCAAAAAGTGGAATTACCACTTATTGAATTTGTGTTTGTGAATTTTTGCGTAATGGGGCAAATTATTTAAGCCTGCGTTGCAGCGTCTGCGTTTTGTGGTATCATTTGCGTTTCGTTGTTGAATTTACGAAATTAATAAAGATAAACCCGTTAATTCGAAGGGTTTTTTGCTTATGGTTCTTGGTTTTTTTTTGTTTATGGTACTTGGTTTCAAATCTACGAAAAAGAATTAAATATACGATTTACGGGAATTGCATCATATTGCATCGTTTCAATGAGTCATATGATGACCTCGCCTAAATAGCAAGTTGCGCAATAATTTTTGTACGTTCGAATTGGAAGTTTTTGCTTTTGATAATACGACTACGTTTTCTGATTTATTCGATACTTTTTGATTTGTGTACGTTTGAATTCGTTTATGGTTACGAAAATTTCGTTTGGATACGTACGCCTTTTTACGATTTGGATGTTTGAAATGCGATATTAAGATATGGTTTACGCTGCACGTTTGATGTTAGTCACAACGTCGCTTTTACGAAGATTTTCCGTTACGAATTATGATTTTTATGAGTAAAAATCGATAATTATTCATGTTACGTCTGATAAAATTTGAGTTGAATGTTACGAATGAAGTTATCATACGCTACGTTTGTTTTACGATATTCTGGTTAATGGATCTGTACGAATATTAGATCAATCAGGATAAATACGGAAAATATGGAAATTAAAATATGCATTTCAAGAATTTCGTAATGTTGCGTCATCGCATGAATTAGATAAGAACGCGTAATTGACACCACCAATTCGACTTGCGCATTAAAGTTTGAAAGCAGGTAACTTTGATTTTATACTTAACCTTCGAAACTGTCAAATATGTAAATATGTTTTTTTGTTATTATGTTAGTGTTAATCTTGGGTTTCAATATTTAACCATTTTAATATAAAAAATATTGTGGCGTCCAATTTATAAAACTTTTGTGATCAAATTGAAAATTTTTAATCTTAAGTAACGTAAGAATTTCCACGACTCTAATTTAATAAATCTGAAAGTTTCTCATTGCTCTTATGTAGTTTGTTTGTTATGTGTGTTTTAAATAAATATTTTTGTGAGCTGGCTGGTGCAGTTAATTCATTTATTTTTTTATGCGTTTATGTTATGTATTTTGTTTTACGTTATACAAATGACACCTTGAGTAAGTTTTTGGCGTTACAACGTATCGTCAATTCTGGGTAAAGGGTAGCTGTCTTTTTTGGTCACGTCGTTTATCTGTCTGTAGTCTACCTTGTTGATCTATCCTTCTTCTTTACGAGTACCACTGAGGATGCCCATGGGCTACTGGAAGGTTCAATCACGCCTTCTCTCTTCATATCCGTAATTATTTGTTCGGCTTCTTTTCTTTTCGCCAAAGGAAGTCTGCGTTGATGTTGTCGTATCGGCCGAGCGTCTCCAATATTAATTTTATGTTTCCCCACATTAGTTCTTTCTTTGGAACCACTCTTCAGCGCGAACACATCTTGATATTGTTGAATCAACACTTTAACTTTAGCAAGCTGGTCTTGACTGAGGTTTTGGCATTTGGCGGTAAGAATGTCCAACAGATGTTGTGGACACTTCTTCGGCGACGTATCTTCGTTAGACTTCACGCATCTCGCAATTTGAGATACTGGCATGCATTGGCCTACCACAGTCTTCTTTTTCAACCTTACAGGATCTGAGTTGATGTTTAAGATCTATACTGGCATCGTGTTTTTTTACTCGTACTAAAGTTCTGCCAACGAGTAATCTCTTTTCAGCTAAGTCGCATTCCATTAGTTAAATCGCGCGTATGTAGTCTTGCCGGAGATTTCCATCCATGCGGGCTCTTTACTCAATTAGACTGGAACGGCTGCCTTCTGTGACGAATAAAAAAAAATTTCTTCATTATTGATCTTCAGGATATCGTTCTTCATATCTAAATGAAACCCATACTTCTTTATAACGTCCATTCCATGGGTAGCTTCTTCCGTGATGTCGGCTACCAGTACTTGATGGTCGATTACTTCATTTCCCAAACCAATAGTTATTTTGACTTGTCCGTAAGTAGGTATTTCTTCGCCCGTCGCCGTTTGAAATCACAGGTGATGTCATCTCGTTTTCCAATAACATGTCAGGACGAATGATGGTCTTTGTCGCTTTCGTGTCAACCAGTAACAACACTTTTTCCATTGATCTGGCCATTGAGATAAATGCTATGCAATTGCTCCATTCGCAATGCCATTTGAATTGTAATCTCCGGAGCCTGACTAGATGAGATTACTTTTTGTCTTTTTTGGTCGCCTCGTTCAAAATTTTTGAGCGCCCTTCTTGTCCTCTTCTTAGATTTAGTACGATGCCGTCGTACATGACCTATTTCACCGCAGTTTAAAGTTGTCACTCCTCTTTCCCGAACTATTCGTCGCGCTATCTCGCCGATGCTTTTCAGTGTTTGCGCGGGTACTTCTGCAGCACAGCAGAGTCTATGACTGTCTCGTTGCAATGCTTGTTTTGCTGCTTCAAACTCCAAAGCATGCACCAAAACGTCATCCAATGTCTTTGCTTGAGCTAACCGGAGAGTCTGCTGCATTTCGCTGTTTCAGACGCCGTCTACAAAGGTTTGAATAGCTAACTGCTCCAAGAAGGTAACTGGTGCTGTAGGATAAGCAAGCCGTGTTAATCTGGCGATGTCAGCCTCAAAGTGTTGAAGAATTTTGGCAGCTTTCTGAACCCGACTTTTAATTTGAGCTTGATACACTTGTTAAAGATGAGCATCTCCATATCTCATTTCTAATCGTAAAATTAAGAATAATTTTCTTGCAAATGGTCAGGAGAAGTTTGTAAAATTCCAAGCGTTTCTCCACTTAAGGACACTATTAAAAACGTCGCTTTCTGCTTGTTGCTCCGACCATTAGCTGTAGCTGCGGCTTCAAACTGCTTGTAGTAGGTTGGCCGTGGAACTTTACCATCGAAATTTGGAAGTACAACTTTAAACTTGTGAATGGTTTCTTCCCGATGGTCCATTATTAAATCTTCGCTCGTGACGCTTCCTTCACCGTGACAATTCCTTTGGTTCGTTAATTTTTTCAAGCAGTTTTATTCTGTCTTCTAATTTATCCTCTATCACTTCAATTTTTTTATTCACAGATACGCAAATTTCTTCTTTTAAATTTGACATATCTGCTTGAGTTTCCTCTCAAACAATTTTAATTTGATTTTCTATGCGCGTTCGTATTTTTTCTTTTAACCTTCTAGCATTTTCCAACGTTTTTTCTTCTTTTTTTTAGAATTTTTTTTTCAATTTTCTGAGAAGTTTCGCCCATTTTTTTATTCATCGATTCGAGAATTTCAAATTTTTTTGAATTTATTTTAACTGCTTCCAAACGCATCACCGGCATAAACTTATATACAACAGAAATAAAAAGTTTAAATACACTACTTTAACGAACTGAAATAGCTGTGATTACACTTTATACATAAACACGCGTATCGCGAACTAAACAGTTATTTACGCAATCAATGTTTTTATTACGGGAGCGATATTACATTACTTAATGGTATTTACACTAACAATGTTTACACTAAAGTCACTTACAAGGTTATACTTCGTAGATTTATCTCACACGCGTTAATTACTTATTTATTTAAACTTGAATAATATTCTTAACACTGCCGTCTTCAAATTACGGAAATAACCGACCTACGATTTGTTTGTGCCGTATTTATACGTTTCTGCAAACATTCGAGAAGCCTCTACGTTCTTTCGTGAACGTTCTAGACGTGGATAAGAAGTACGGAAACGTTCTCGAAATTTACAAAAACTTTACTGATGTTTTATATGGTTTTTTCTTTTCCTCTTGTGATTGTTATAAAGTTTCCTGTACTTGTCTTGTTTATGTCCTTAATTGAGACCCTTAATTGCTAAGAATCTATGTTTGCGTTTGTTTCCCTAATTTTATTCGAATATCCATCTGTTACCTTTATCAGTATCTTTATCTATTTTATCAACTATTTTTGTGCATAAATGGAACTTTAATTAATTGCTCTTTGTGTTAGTGTTTTTACTTTTTATGGTGTAATTAGTGTAATTAGAGCTTTTTATTACAATTTTAAAGTTGTTTTGCGATACGAGTTGATTAGAAACATTAACTATAAGTGTTTATTGCGGATTTGTGATGCTAATACTAAATATGATTTTAAGCATCGTGCTCCTATCCTTTAAAAAAACTACTTTTGTTGAATACCTGGTTTTAATAATTAACAAACTTTTTTGTAATAAATCGTATAAATCTATGTTAAATAAGAATTTTAGTCGCAAACAAATTACGTATAAATCATTTAAGAAAAAATTGTTTCGTAATAACTGTCAATAAAATCAACGGAAAGAAGCGTCAATCTGTCTGTTGCAGCAAGAAGGGATCAACTACTATGCAAATTCGATGCAAATACTGAACAATCCCGCAATAGGGTGTGATAACCCCGAATGAGTCACCCTATCTCCTTGTATTAAAGCACCTTTAAATACTCTGTCTGCCAAAAGGTAATTATTTGTTCAAACCAATTTATTTGCTTTAAGAAAACAAATCCTTTCATATTTAAACTCGCGTGTCGGTTCAAATCGAAATTAAACAAGTATACGCTCGCGGAATGAAAACAAACACAACTTGTATTAAAAATATGAAAAAAAATAAACGTAAATAAAATTTAAAATTCCATTCGTTGAGATTATTTAAATTTCTCAATCAAAGCTGAGGTTAGAGTTTTAGAACTTTGAGTATTTCCAGCTAAAGAGAACCTCAGAGTGTTAATTCCAGGACTCCCGGCGGTACGGTAATTCAGGCGTTGTAAAAACCAAAGGGTTTCTCTCAAAGACATGCAGATGTAGTGGGACCCCATACCCCACAAATAAAGCTTCACGAAATATTTTAACGTCCGAAATTTTATGTGTGCTCAAAAGTTAGAAAGCGAATACACTTTAATCCTGCATAATAAAGCAGTTGCTGAAATCCGCAAAATTTTACGTAATCTATTACAATCGTTTTATTACTTTTTGTGGTAACACAAACCAATGAAATAAAGTATATTAGTACGTATGCTGCATTTCTCATTAAAACCTTTGTACAATTTGAGACGAGTTATTTTACTTGTTCTATAAGTATTACTTAGCTAAAACTTAATAGCATTTCTTATGAGACAGTTAACTTATTCGCAATTGTTTAAAATAATAAATAAATAAAAATTAAATTCAATACAAAAAGCGTAATTAGTATGTCCATTTTTAGAACAAAACATGTAGGTACTATTTCTTTCATAAACTCACGTGGTTACACGTAAAGTTATGTGTTGATTATCTGAAAATGTATAAAAATTTATTGTACTATTAAACACTTGGTACGTTTAAATAATTTATAGAAATATAACCATTTTTTGTTTTTATTAACGTTGTAACGAAATTTTTCAGACTTTGTTTACTATTATATAAAGTTGTCAAAATTGCAAACAAATTCATATGCTTAAAAACAACCAACCCACAAATTTATCTAACATTTGCAATCTGTAAAATTTGTCTAATACTGGGTGAGCCAATAAGAAAGGATTTAAGTTGTTTAAAAATTTTGTTTAGTAGGTAAAATCTTTTTATTCATAATTTTAAAAATCATTATTGTCAAACTAAATGTTTCTCTAAAGGTGCAAAATAACTTTTATTAATTTTAGGGTAACTAACATTTTCTAAAAAAATAAGTACTTTGTATGAATAATAGTTGTAAGTGTATATCTTTCTTTGGTATTTTCTTTCGTGTTGATATTGCTACAAACAAAGAAGTTACAAAGTGAATGAAGACCTCTTTCATGTGTTTAATTTTCTGCAAACGTTCACCAATGAAGGAGGTAACTGCGTCAGTTGCCTCCTTTTATCAGTTTACATTGAGTTATCCTCTTTATCCGTAACTCATTGCTGGTTCTTTTAACCTATAAATTTAATTCCGTTGCACGTGTGTTTCTAAACCAAGTTTTTGTGAATTTTTTACACAATTGTGTTTTAAAACATGCTGTCAAAGGATAAACTGATAGTCCAAAAAGCTTTGGAGCAAATATTTACCGATAAATCTGATGAATTGCACAATATTCGCAAAGTTAAATTTAGTACACAAAGCAGCTGCCCAAATTAAAACGGTAGGTAAAACATAATTACATTTTACGTATGACAATGATGTGTAAGCAAATTGTTAACCACAACGTTACTTTTAACTAATTTTTTTTACAGATTGTTTTAAAAGCATTGATTGCCCATCACAAAATACTCATAGTTGTTGCTTCAGATTCAAATAATGGCCTCAAAAAAGTTTTTGGACAGTTTTAAGCGCGACCTGCAAGGTAGGCAACCAAACTTACGTTATAACAGAACGGCCAGTTAAATTTGACAACATTAGCATTGTAAATAGTTCTGGGTCGTTGTATCGGTATATCGATATGTATCGATACGTTGGACGTATCGATACGCCGATACAAACCACAAGCTAGTATCGATATATCGAAACATTCCGATACGTATCGATATTCCGATACGTTTCCATATTTCGATACGTATTGATATTTCGATATGTAAAGAATCCATGTTTACCTCAGATGTTATGATAATTGGTAAAGGTTATTATAAAGAAAAATCTAAACCCAACAATATTTTAAACAATTATTCATTAATTATAAAATTTTAAATTTTACACTTCAATAAATATTATTGACATTGTAAATAGCTATAAACGACGGAAAATACGTTGAATTAGTTTAAGACCCGCGAAATTCAAAATCAGCTTTGAATAATTCGTCGGGATAAAACGTATTTTCCGTCGTTTATAGCTATTTACAGTTAACTATAGACACATAGTAAAATTATACTATGAGATGGCTCTGCCATCAAACACTTTTGAATTGTAACTTCGTCGTAGGTACTTAAATATATGCTATAAGGGGCGTCAATGCAATTGTGGGAACAACATTAGAGTGTATCTCCTACTACTGATGAGCCCCAAAAGGGCGAAACTGCCGTCCAGTAGTTCACTCTGGTGGCGTTTGTACAATTGCATTGACTTTGCTTACCGCCAATGTCCTTTTACGTTGTGGTTTTATCCCGACGAATTATTCAAAGCTGATTTTGAATTTCGCGGGTGTTAAACTAATTCAACGTATTTTCCGTCGTTTATAGCTATTTACAGTTAACTATAGACACATAGTAAAATTATACTATGAGAGGGCTCTGCCATTGAAATATTGACATTGTGCGCTCATGCCTCTAGTCTCAAAATGTTTTTATAATAAAAAAAAACGAAAACTATTATAACGTATAAAAACGTCATCGTCTAAATATAAATTATTAGTTTTTGACTATGGGCGGGTTTATGCAACTTCTTTGTGGTTTATGCTTAATTCTTAATCCTTAATCCATTAAGCATAATTCTTAACTTTTAAAGCATTCTCCTAAACATGTTTATGCAAATACGTAATTCTTAACCTGTTAATAAATACAAAACAACAAATAACCTCACTTTATAGGTTCCAGCTGATAGTAAATACGCTCCACGCATGCGTTTATGTAAAAATTTCATAATTCTTAATTCTTAATACTTAAAAGTTGAAAGTTGGGAAGGTTATGTTTTAAGAATTATGACAACGAATTAAGAATTAAGGAAGTACATAAACGCTTTCATTAAATATCCCACTTTTATCTTTTTATTTTCTAAGAATTATGAATTAAGATTTAGCTATTAAGCATAAAGAAGTTGCATAAACCCGCCCTAAGTCTTTCTAATAATGACCTTAATTAACAACTTTTTTTCCAAAATTACAACTGTATTTTTAGGTTAAATTTCAAAAAATCTACTACACAGATACATTGATATTTAGATACCTATTGGGTATACCGATTATATATTTCGATACGTATCGATACACCGACACGTAACGATACTCTGATACGTATCGAAATATCGATACTTTGATACATCGATACGTATCGATACAAATTACGTATCGATATTCGATACACAAAATTCCGTATCGCCCAGCACTAATTATAAACATTATTTGCAGCGATAGTACGAGGTTACTAACCATTCTTCATAAGCACCGCCTCAATCGTTCATAGAACGTGTTTCTTACCTGCAAATATGTATCTAAATTGTACCTTTAAGATTTAAATTCTGCTTCGTCGAGTTTTCTATTTATTTATGTTCTCTACTTAAGTAATTTAAAAAAATTGAATTGTTATTTATAATAAAATAAGTTCTATTCATAGCTTGAATAATGATAAACTGTATGTCCAAATATAAAACTACTGTACTAGTTAGCCTAAAAGTCTTAATGTATCCGGATTAAATTAAAGTCAATATTCCGATTTGCAAAGGAAATATTATCACCATTAAAACGTAATTAGTGGTCAAACAATTACAGTATAAATTCCCATTACTCCCTTTAAGTTATTCGTATAAAAAATTAATTTTATACAGAACGCTAAAAAATTCCAAATAAAATTTGAAAATGCTGTAAATCAAAAAATCACAAAATCAGAAAAGTGCAAAACGCATTTTTTGCTCCCTCCTCGTAACATTTAATTTAAGTATTACCTATTTCGAAATTATATAAATTTAATAGTAATTAACTGAAATTTGCAATTTTGTAGTTTGCATTTTTTATGTTTTACATTACTATAGTACTTACTAGATTTTGATAGAAATAAAACCTTAGATTTTATTAAAAAATATATACAAACTCTACTTACAAGAACAAAACTAGATACAGAATATTCTAATAAAAAACATGATTAAAAAACTTTATTTAATATTTAATATTTTACTTAAATATTTGTATTTAACATTCTAATAATGTGTGTAATATCAATTATTGATTATACATTTTCGTAGACGGTTTGGCACCGAATTGATTAAATTGGCACATACATTAGTTCATAGAAATCTTTCCCATACGGTATTAATATCGCGATGCAAGTTCAAATCCGGTGACTTAGGTGGCCAACGGATTCTTTCCACTTCTGGATGTTGTAAGAACCATTCTTGAACTACCGCTGCCGTATGTATAGGAGAATTGTCTTGAACAAACCGAATTGGTCCTTCGGGATAAACTGTTCGTAGGGAGAGTACAAAAATAGTCAGGTGAGTTTGAACAGTTAAGCGTTCATCGACATGTGTTAATTCCCCTAAGCCAAAATCACTCATCCATCCCCAATAAACAGCACGAATTCTCCCATTTTCTTTGTTGGATTACACGTGTTTGAACTAATATGTAGAATTACGTGGCCTCCAAAGAACTTTTTTACTATCTTGGAAAATGCAGAAGGTTTTTTCATCTGAAAAAACAACACGTCTCCAATCTAAATATAATGTTCTTCTGAAAATTGCAATCTCCGGTAGGCATTTTCTTCAGTTAATAATGTTGTCTTTTTCAACTCTGGATAAGAGAGATGGGCTTCCATTTCTATGAGCGATCTGCAAAGGACGATCATTTTCCGCGTCATGTTTTTTGCGTTGGACCCAATAATGGACCACACATTTCTAATAAAATAAATAATACCTAATTAAAACTGTGCAAAAAGGTTTACGTTTACTGAAAGGCACCGATAAAGTAATGTTGATAATTTAAGTAAAAAAGTTATGTCTTTCAAGTTAGCAGTAGCAGAATTAAATAAAATATAATTAGGAATTTGTTACTAATTTGTTGCGAAAGAAAAAGAATTGTAGCTTTCTTACTTTTTTAGTTATGCGTTTTTCTGCTAACTTGAGACAAGTTAACAGTACACCATAAAAAAAATGCTTTAATTAATCTATTTCTTGTTTAAAATGTGTGCAGAATAATAATTAAGCTTTCAGCTTTTTCCTTTTGCAATTTGCAATTAAGCCACACAATTAACACACATTTTAAATCGAATACCAATTCATTAAAAAACACTGCTTAGAATGGTGTATTACTAACTTGTCTCAAGTTAAACGCATAATTAGAAAAGTAAGAAACCTACAAGTATTTTCTTTTGCAAGAAATTCGTAACAAATTCCTAATTATATTTTTTTTGATTTTGCTAACTCTGTACTGATAACTTGAGGAGCGTGAAAAACTTGATGCTCTATTGCTATCTGAATTGAAACTTTTATAGTTTCATTATAAACAAGTTCCTCTAATGTAAGCGAATAATTGTGCAACCTGAATTATACATCATAACATCCATTAACTTAAAAACTACATTAGCATTGCTTAAAATTGAAAAGACTGCTAATATTTAAGAATAACATCAAACGCAAAATAAAAAATTATCTTACCGATAAACACATACGTGCAGAGATAGAAAATCCACATTCTTTTAAGCAATAATCTTCCCTCTAGTTTTTGGTGATAACTTTGCTTGTCCAGAAAGACGTGGCATTTTGCACAAAATTGACACAACAAAACAACATTAATTATTATACGTTACAAAATTAATTTTAAGTAGAACCTTATATACTTTACTTATCAATGGCGGTCCTGAACTTTACGTAGCCTTGAGCAGAAGTGAGCATTACTGGGGGTATGGAATGCGCCTTAGGAGAACGGAAGATCCGGGTCTCTGGAAACAGTGTTTTAAGCGTAATTTTGATGAAAATGTATTCTTTCTTCTCAAATCTTAATTCTATCTTTGATTCTGGTTTCAATACGCTAAGTACTAGTAATAAAAGTAGAAAAACATTTGTACATTTTTTGTTTAAGAGGTAATTATGCTAGTTTTATAATCAACAATAATAGGTTTTCCAAAATAATTGAGATATAATGAACCAAATCCAAATGATTATAAAATTCATTACGTTTTCCAAATGTAATGTTTTGCACCCTATGTAGATTTATTAACATTGTCAAAAAAAAAATAATGAATACAAGTAAAAGAAAAAAGTTATAATAATATAAATTTAAAAAGAGTTTAAACACTATAAATTGTTAATGTTTTGTAATTATTTGGTGAAAACGTTATACTTTTTTGTATTATTATATTTTGTTGGTGAGTTATTGTACTTGTTTTATTATTATTTATTGTTTAAAGCAATATGCAATATTATTTCTGTATTTTGGGTATTTGCATTTTCACATCTTATTTTTACACGATGTTTTTTTAAAGCGGGGGTCCCGCCCGCGCTTGGAACCGCCTCGTTTACTTAGAATTTCTGCATTATCTCGAAATTTGATAGGGCAGCTATTGCGGCACAATTTTTTTTTTAATAGTATGGAACAACGATTAGAATTTTGACATTTTTTTAGCATGTTTTTAAATTTTTATTGAACATTCTTAACCCCAAGTAAAAATTATTATACTTTTCCATTGGTTTAATAATTTTTGTTTGTCATTGCGTACTTTACATGAGGTGTAATTATTAATAAAAATTTAAAAAAAAATATTCAAAATGCAAAAATATAAAAAAATCATGTTACTTGCGTGCGGTCTATAAACGCATTCTTGGTTCGAGAGAAAGATGATCATAGAATGATTTAGTGTACAAGAAAACAAATAACAATGTTTGAAAACATTTTTTATAATATGTAAAACCCTACTCCTATTATTTATTAAAAGTTCCATTTTTTAATTTTTGTCATTTTTCTTATATTCAAATTTAAAGAAATAACAAACAATGTAAACAAAGCACAAAAAATTCAAACTACAAATAAATGTTGAGAATTTATAATGGAAATTAAAATTGCAATTGTTCAACCACTAATTACGTTCTAATGATGATAATACTTCCTTTACAGAGAAAATCGGAATGTTGACTTTAATTTAATCCGGATATATTAAAAATTTTAGGCTACTAATGAACTTATTTAATTATCAATAACAATTAGAATTTTTTTTAATTAAGAGCTATAGCATTCATTAGAAAATTCGGCAAAAAAATTTAAATTTGAATTTTTAGGGTATAATTTAGATACATATTTGCAGGTAATAAACATATTCTTCCAAAGTTTGAGTCGGTGTTTATGAAGAATGGTTAGTAACCTCGTAATATCGTTGCAAGTAATGTCTACTATGCCAATGTTGCCAAATTTAAGTAGCCGTTCTGTTATAACGTAAGTTAGGTTGCCTATCTTGCAAGTAGCGCTTAAACGTGTCCAAAAACTTTTTTTGAGGTAGTGTACATATGCTAATTTTTTTAACAGAATTTAACTTTACTAAAATGAGAACGTCTTTCGGATTTTGACCGTGTCATTATTGTAACTAAAGTTGCCAACGTTTTGCCCACTTTCGTAAGGGGCTTTATTGAGGCGTGAAAAAATTCTAAAAGCTCAAACAAGCAACTGAAATGTAACTAAAACTTCTTAAAAGTTAGGTATGCTTTCGCTATTACAGAATTTAACTTGTTCTTTGGACAACCGCAAAGTGACACTTGTAGCAGATGTGACAGTGGAAAAGGCTCTGAAGAACACAAAGAAAATTATGATGCTGCTTTCTCTCTTCAACGTGCAGACAGACAAACAGGAAAAATAACAGTGACGTGTGTTACCTAACTATCGATTTACAACAAACATTACTTCTACCAAAACTTACAACATCTAAAGCCTTTTATTTGCGGAAAATGTGAATGTACAATAAATTTGGGAATCTATTCAATTTTAAAAAATAAAGAAAAAAGAAATTTTTTTACATGTGCCTAAGATGCTGGTAACCGTGGAAGCTCTAAAATATGTATTGTGTTATTAACATTCGTAGAGTTGAATCTTCAATCTCGAGACAACAATATTTCTCAGTTGGTCATATAGACAGATTCATGTGCACGCCAAAACAAAAAGTTTTGGGTCATATATCTATCAATATATGATTTTAAAGAAAATAGTAATAATAATCGATTATAATTTTCCAGAAGTAGGACACAGTTACCTAGATTTGGATCGAGGTTTTTGACATATCGAAAAAAATTTGAGAAAACATGAATCAATAGCATTACTCAAAAAATATTGAGAAATAATCGTTAATTCTGCCAAGATTAATAAGGTAACAGATATGGCTTCTCATGTTCGATACGTTAAATACTTACCGTCTAAGCTCAATCTTATAAAAGGAAAAAAATGCTCTTGAACAGAAGGTACCTTTTAGGAACGGAATAAAATAGATTCCTGTAGATAAGTATGACTCTTATTTATATAAAAAATTGCACAATCTAAATATGCTTTTTAAAAAAATGGACATAATTCGAAATGCCCGAAATGATAAACCAATTAACGTAGAAATCGCAAGAGTTGGTAATAAAAAATTAGTCAACCTGAAAACTCAATTGGCATTTATAAAGGCTACAGTACCAATAGTATTATGAAAAAATCATCACTAAACAACAAAACAATATTAATAATTTAAAAAAATTAATTTTGTATTTTCTTTAATTTCTGTTTCTTAATACTAAAAAAACAATATTAATTTTGTTATAAATTTTTCTTTTGTAATAATAGCAGGCGTTAATTATCTTTTTCATACTACAACATACAAAAAACATATGTATCTTGGCATCCAACACCATTGTTTTATTTTGCTACTTACCTCTTTCATCCACTCAACCTTTCAATTCATTTAATTACTCTCAAATACACTGCTACCAACTTAAGACACTACAAAATTTAGTAAAGTTTCTATGAAAAAATTTAATTCGATTCCAATCATTTTGGCTCAGCGTGAGCCCTTAAGTATTATCAAATGCCATTTCGTCTTTTACCAACACTTAAAGACTAAATACTACGACTACAGCTGCTATATAAGTGGAAAGTGTTTATTAACTTGGTGTATTTAAATAATGCAAAAGATTAAAGTTATTTTTGAGGTTATTTAATATAAATACAAAATCATTCACCGTGACCGAAAACACATTCTGAGTGTACATACGGTGTTTGATCGTAAGGAAAAAAATATTTCTCGCTAGAAGAATTAACAGAAAAAACCTTACAATCTAAATTATCAAAAGAAAAAAATTTTTTGCGTATTTTTAGATTTTTTTAGCATTAAACTTTACTTGCAGCAGCTATGGCGCGTTTATTTCAAAAAATTTCGCATAATTTTTTTCTCATTCTTAAATTTCAGTGTCTTCGTAGATGACTGTTTTAATTTGTTACGGGAATTTTCTCGTAATTTAATTGCTGACGGCTAGCTTAATATGATTCGGCAAACGAGTCGCAAGTATCGGTGTGCTAATTCTACAATAAATTAAAAACGCGCCGAAACAAGTAAATAATATCCAATACAGACTTTGTTTACATCTGTCGATCAGTCAAAGAAACGCTTTCCAAAACACAGATTCAGTCAATAATATATTTATGTCTAATAAAAGAAACACAGCTATAATATTATAGTAGGCCCATTTGATTAGGCAACACTCCATACAACTAATTAGATTAAATTGCTAACAAGCGTTATAAGTGATTGATTTTAATAAAAGTTAAATAGTATGTGATCAATTATTTTTTTTACTAGTGGTTGCGAAACGAATTGACAATTATAATAATGACTTGCAAAAAAAAGATCAAAACATTAGCACAAAAACTTACCCAGCCGGCAGTTCTGCGTCACAAGTCGTAAAGTTTACTACTCTCTTTATATTTCATTTAAAACAATATATGCGTGATATATAAGATTACGTAAGCCGATTCTGTTATGTCCCTAACTTTGGCTTTGATTGCGTTCAAGTAATTGAAGAACTTTGACGAATGTCACGTGAACGTACTCAAACGAAAATATGTAAAGTTAAACATGATTCAAAGTTTATGTTATAATAAATGTATCGCTTAAAACTGACGATTAACTGATAAAATTAAATACAATTAAGTAAAAGCAAAGTTATACAAGTCTTTCTGAGCACATCCGATTTAGCGGAATAGATCTGATACGACATTAAACAGGAATTTTGAAAAAGGTAAAAGAAGAGGTTTACCAACGATATTGCGCTTATCCTCATTTAAAAATCAGTAGCTGCACGCAAACCAGTGCAGCCGTTAATTTTAATTTAAAATAATATTTTTGACAGATACAATACAAATAACGACATATAACAAAATGTTGAAATTTGGTTTCCGGGCTGGTTACCGCATCGCTGATAAATTTTGTACCAAAACAACGGCATTCCTGTTACACATTCAAGGACGCACGGACAAAATAGGAAAACTTCCTAAGATAAATAAAGTAAAGGTGATCCTTAGTGCTAAAGAGGAAATAATAACTATGTTCCCAAAAGCCGAAAAACTAAAGAAGAAACTTTAAGATCTCGTAGTCTACAGTGTGGGAAAGTATACATAGAACAGAGCAAACTCATAGCAGTCACGAGAAGGAATAGCATGAGATCGGCGGTAGCAAACCACCTTCAAACCGATTTTGACAAAACCAGGACACTTGCTTGCCAGAATCCGAAAGTTTTGGGCAAAAGTTTAGATGAAAGCGATCAAGATCCAGAAATATAACAAAAAATTTAGTAGAGACGACGAAATAGAGCTTTTTTCTACTAGAATCATTTTTTTAGAGACCGAACAACTAAAACGTCACAGGCTAGTCTAAAAAAACAAGCAACTAGTATAAATATTCAAACTCAAGAGTAAAAAAAAACAGTTTCAAAAATCTTCTGAAGAAGATTACGAGATGTAAACCGAAACGTCAAGAACCAAAATTTATCAGCAACGCAGTAACCAGCTGAAAACCAAACTTCAACATTTAACGACTTTATTAGAAGTAGACGTTATGAAAAATCATAACGCTAAAAAGTTTTTTTGTGTTGCTGCTCTCCAGTTCTTTTTTTTTTCTTTGAAATTGGAAGTGAGTCCATTTTTTTAAACTAAATCAATGGAGAGATAAGTTGTTAATTATTTTTAATAACTTTACTTATGTTTAATTAATTTCTCTCTTATCCCACAGCTGGATCTTATTCGATGTGTGAAGAGGTAGAAAAATTATGGAGAAAAAAGTTTGTTTTGTAGTTATCGGCAATTCAGTAAACGTATCCAGCAATGATTGGACCAATAAATAAATACCTTTGTGTTTATTTAACCGAATAGATGAAAAGCAAATTATTCCAGTTGGCACCTTCTTCTTCTAAAGAGTGCTTGGTATTTTTTGTAGTTTTGGGCGTTCTAAATAAACAGTACATAAATCAGTGTTATTGTAACCGCTTTAAACCCAGTTTCTTGGTTCAAAATGTTAAAAAATGCAAAAAATAAAAGTCGCGGTATGTTTATTAACTGTATTTTACAGTACCAAAATAATTTTATATAGGCAAGCAGACGAGACAAGCACGGTCTAGTTTATACGGGGTCTATGTATCTTACAGAAACTATTTGACATGTCTGGATTCTACTTTCACAAATTTAGCAAGTCGTGGTAATATGCAACAGAAAAGTAGGCCGGCAATGCAAATTGTTATTTTCACAATAGCAATCAAAAAGAAGAGTCTAGTAAATTTTGGAGTATTCAAGGGTTTTAGAACACCCGCTATATAAAGAGATGTAACCATGCCCGTTTGCATTTGTCAACTTCATACTTAACACACGTTGACTCCAAAATAAATTTACTTTTTGTTATGTTCTACTTGCGTTTCTTCAGTGTTATAGGTGTGAACGAACACTTTGTTACGTGTCCTTAGTAATAACGCATCCATTCGCCGGATTTTTGTTTCCCGGTTGGAGTTTGCTGTGAGTAGATTGAGTTTTATAAGAATCTTGTTGTTTAAATCGTAATTAATTTTTTTAATTTAATGTCACATCGTTGTTATTATTACGCTTTTAGCAATTCAAATAAAATGAAGATCCTCTACTTGTAATGAAAAAGTTAAATATATTTTTTTTGTACTCTATTGCTTACAGGTGAATAGCTACGGACGCTATTTTGCTTTAGCTAAGTTAAAATTGTGTGAAAGTTTGAGGTTTTTTTTTACTTCTTGAAAGACAGAGTAGTAATTTTTTATCGAGTAGAAAATGTATTAACTAATTTGTCACGATCCCTTGCTAATAGTTGTTTGCTTTTCTCCTAAATTTTCGGCAGTAAATTCATATTTACCTTTGCTGTTTCTAAACCATGCACTCCACCGGTACACTCGGAGTGACGCTTATTATTTTTTTCTTGATATAGTATAGCATTATTAACCAAATTTACTCACCAACATCGCAACGCGTAATTAACTCAACCGCCGAGTACGACCAATACCTGAAATACGTTTTGCCTAGCACATCTACTAAAAGCGGAATAAAAATCACTAACTCAGCAAAAAGAGTAACTGCATGCAGATACACAAACGTTTGCAGTAGTTTCAAAAAGGTAAAAAACGGGTAAAATGGCCGTTATTTGCTGTTTCGCGTTTATCCACAGAGGTGATTTGACAATAAGTAGCGGCGTGTAAAGCAGTGCAACCGTTAATTTTAATTTAGAATAAATATTTTTGACAACTACAAAATAACAACATCCAACAAACTTAGATTGATCCAATCTTTGGGAGATGATGCATGGTTATCAGATTTTGTATTTTTGGTTGGTGTCATCAGTTTGTTGAACGAGCGAAACACAAATGTGCGAAAACAGAGACAATTTGTTCGAAAGCTATTCAGCTATCTAAAGTATTTTCAAAACAAAATCAAATATTCTTATGTTCATCCAAATTTCGATAAAAATTGATGTAAAGGAAAGTGTAAAAGGAATGCAATCTCAAGCTTTCCATTAATTAGTTGACTATGAGAAGTTATGAAGTCATTTCTTTGTTGAAATTCATCATTTCATTTTTTTTAGAATAAGAGTGTACTGTAGAACAGATATTTTAGCATTGGATATTTGCATTTCAGATAACAATTTTTACCACATTCCAAATTTTTCTTATTTTGATGTTTTTTTTTGTTTTTAAATTTATTTATTTGAATCAACTGTATTTTTCTAATATTTTGCCAATTAAATTTATTTGTTAAACTTAAAGCGTCTATCTTGTTTTAAACTCTAAAGCGCACTATTACGTTTCTGCGTTTTTAAGCCTTTACAAGAAAAACATTCAAGAACTAATAAAAACATATAAACAAGAGATTTGTGTATTACAATATTTATTCGAAAAATGAATACATGTTTAGAAAAAAAATTATTATTTTATATTTTTTTTTTAATTTAAACTAAAACTTTTTGCGTAGAATTTATTTTTATATTGAAAACTTTGGAGAACGCTTTGAACATAAAAACAAAGGAAATCTTATCCCTACGAATATTCAAATCAGTTATACGATTATTTAGATATTTGCATAAAAATCAAACTGCGAACAATTTACTGACAAAGTACTCCTTAAAAGTACTTAAAATCGATCTGCACTTATATACATAGAAGTATATGCCATTAGTGGACGACGACGCAGTAGGCGAGGACGATCCGTGATCCTCAAAGCTGAGGAGCTCTGGAAAAACAGCCGGTGTACTCGAACGGACTCATGCATATTCAACAACTAAATATTTGCAAGCGCTTCTTATAATGATGATCATCCTTCTGATTCGAGGGAATGCGAATGTGATTGGAAAGGGGTCTTTTTCCTTTGTAAAAATCTCCCATGCCAGAACAATTTTCACTAAATATAAGATTAATAATTTTTGAATTATTTTGTAATAAAAACAACCATAAAATGATTTTTATGCGAATACAACGACTTTTGTATATGAAAAAACATAAATCAGCGTTGTTAGAATTCGTAAATACTGAACTATACACATCATTCATCTTTTGTTGACAGAGAATCCGCTGGATCTCTGACCGGAAACCACACAATGTGACCGGGGTAGCCCCGGAAGTCCTCGGATTCATGATATTCAGTATAGGTGCTCATTTATCTTATCCATGTGTGGGTCTTCCTGAATCAACCATAAATCTAAAACTGCTTTTATGTAATTCATAGATATAAATGCGTCGTTGCCAATTGTAATACTATTCGTTGTAAGAAGTTATGTTACTAAATCTTCTACTTGTCTCGTACATCTTACGTAAAGCTCATTTCTTTAAAACTGGTTTAATTAATCTTCTCAAGAGTTGAAGAATATATTTACACGTTTAACTAATACAGAAATAAAATATTTATGATAAATCTAACTATGAAAATCCTTGAAGGTGCATTTACCAACTAATATTTTTTAATAGAATTGTTCGTATGTGCTTAATCAAGATTGACCAGTTAGGTATTAGATGCAATTATTTTACAAAAAAAAACTACATGTAGGAAAGTATGTAGGTGTTAGTTTGCCTCAATTTTTACAGAAAGAAAAGTAATTACAGTAAAAGCATTTACGTGATACTTAAACGCCCAAATCGTCAAATTCTGTCCACACTGCAATGTAATGACTAACAAAAATGTCATTAAAACTCGTTTAATAACATTTTCCATTTTAATCCTTCACACACAGCACTTTTGAAGTGTACATCTGATTTTCTATTTCTGCAGATTAATAAATTTAAAAATACAAGTTAGCAATGCTCAATGTCGAATCACATATTAGTTTGTGCAATAATATTTTCAATTTTTAATATTTTCTTATATGTATAACATAAAAAGTTCCATTTTTTATTAGTCTTTAGACACTGCAAAAAATTGGATAATTTTGGGAATCGGTAAATAGGCAAATTGTATATGAAAAAAACACAAATTTTTGAAAATTTTTAAAATGTGTAAATAAATATTTATGATTAGTTTTATAAAGTTTAAAAATAAAAATAAAATTTGGGAAAAATTAGTGAACAATGACAATCTAGTGAAATTCCTAAATTTATAAAATTGATAATTTGTAATCGAACTATTGTATTTTCTATTACTAAATTTGGTATATTTAGAAATTGTGATAAAGAGTAATCAAAAGATCACATTAGATAATATACAATGTGTTCTGTAAAAAATACATTTTTCAATGTTTCAAGTTTATTAAATTTGAGATTAAAGTATGGACACTTAAATACTGTAAATCATTTAACGAAAACATTAGAAAGAAGTATTTCTTAATGTAGATAAGCTTTAAAAATACAAATTTTTGAATGATGTTTTGTAAAACACCCTTTTCTTTTAAAAACTAACGTTTCCCAAAAACTACAAGAAATTATTATAAAGCAAAAGTAGCCATAAACATTAAAGCATTGTATTTAAAATAAAAAAGTTTGTCGACTTTAGTTATAACTGGAAATGCAGTTGAAATATTTTAGAATGAGTAACACAAAACTACAAATTTAGAAAACAAAATTAATTTTCCGAAGACGTCTAATAGGCAACTTTGTTTGAGACGCCTTGCACAACTCAGACTAAATTATTAGTGTTAAAGAAAACTTATAGAGAGCTTGATTCGAAGGCTTGTGTAACGAAACGTTGAAAGAAATCTGGAACTTGCGGTGGTGCCCAATTTCACTTCATTATTTGTATTTTTTGGATGAAATGTTTATTATTATTCAACAAGATATTTCTTAATAAATCTGAGGCTAAACGCCATCTCGTAGGAACGGAGCTACGTACGAGTAAATCCACATGTAGGAAACTATGAAGTTGTTAGTTAGATAGTAAATATTACAACCGCGAATTTAAAAAAATGTGTTTGAATTATACGCGGCATAATATTTCTAACTGTACTACGCAAGTGCAAAAATTTGTTTATATAATTGCAGAAACCATCTTAAAGAGCAGTGGACAGCTGTTTCGTCCTATTTGGACTCCTCAGCACTAGAATACTCTAATGCAGTTTCCACAACTATACAAAACAAATTGCCATAGTTTTAATCCCATTCGGGTGTTAATTGATTAATAAATCTGAGGCTAAACGCCATCTCGTAAATTTTTGAAATTCGCGGTCGTAATATTTACTATCTAACTAACAACTTGATAGTTTGCTACATGTGGATTAACTCGTACGTAGCTCCGTTCCTACGAGATGGCGTTTAGCCTCAGATTTATTAATCAATTAACACCCGAATGGGAGTTATACAACATACCAATTTTACAAAAATAACGATTCGACTAGAGAACGACATCGCTATTCATAAGGAGAGTGAAATAGCTTCAAGCTGATTGTCTGAGAACATAATTCAACCCATGTGAACCCTGGGAGTGACAGTCCAACAGTGTGAAAACTCTATAAAACGCAGCAGAAGTAAACACATGTATCCTAAAAAGAAACATTCTTATCACTGAAGCGAAACGGGAGTCACAGGTTAATCTACTAGCAAAAATTTACCGTAGTTTGCAGGTGTCCTTCTAGTACGTTGATTTGTTCTCCCGCTGTCGGAATAAATCTAAGAAAATTATGAAAATCATCTTAATACAGAAATTGGCGGTTTCGATGCAGGATGGTTTACAAGAAAAACAACTCCAGATACTACCACACTGACAAAGGTACCCTTACCCGTAAAAACAAAAACCGCGGTGGTCGCCAAAATCAACTAGACCGAAACACTTATGTTCGACTAAACCGATAATTTATGTTCAAATTTTAAAATGCGTAAACGAAGTAGTAATTTAATAAATCTGATTTATAAAGTTTTATAATAAAAACTATCAGTAATTACTAGTTTGAGTCTTAAACGATTTTACTGTAAATTTATCAGCATAGAACGAAAGTATGTAAAATAAAATTTGAGTAAATTTTGAATGTTGAAATTGTATCAACAGTCAGGCAATTGTAAAGATGATTACTATTATTTGCGTTATAAGTCTGTTAAGATTAGAGAAAAGAATCATGTTAAAGTAAAATTCATCTTTTTAATGCTTTTTTATAATCAGTAGCGCATTTGTTTAATATTAATAAGAAAAAAAAATAGTAGCATCGGTAAATTTTTATTCCATTTGTAGCATGCAGCGCCGCCTAATAACAAAACGAAGTAACATCTTAAGGGTAAAAAAGGACACAACGCCGCTTTTAACGGATTGAGTAATAAAAGGAAAAGCCAATTGGCAGATATGGTACTGAGAGCGTTCGTGAACTTGCCCAATCAGAAAAAAACGTTTTAGGATATAAATTCAAAATTGCGCACAAAGAAAGAGGATAGTTTTAAACGAAGGTTAATTTTTTTTTGCGCACCTAGAGAATGTAATAAAAATGCATGTCGATTATGTCACGTCACGAAATGTCTTTATTGCAAGTCCAGTCTGCTGTAAGTCTTTTTTCGATATCACAAAGAATCGCAAACGCGACAAACTGTTGAATAAAACAGTTTTTAAAATGTGAATGAACATTTCCAAAGGTGAAATCTCTATTTCGAAACTTTTACATCTGAAAGGATGTGGCAACGTAGCTCGAATCGTGTCATAATCTTTTTATTCCAATTTTTTTGATTTGTCGTTTAGCTTTTCTAACATTACTCGTGGTTTTTCTTTATCTCTTGGTACGCAAATCTTATGTGGTTTAGTGTTTTTCCATCTATTGTTACTCTTTCTATAATTTAGGAAGAAATGAGTTCCCTTGTCGTATTCCACGGTGCGCCCCAATTTACTGGTTTGTACTGCTGTTCTTATTCGTATCGTTGCGTTTATGTATACGTATTTAATTTTGTCTAGTCTGCGATTACTTAGAACGTTTTGAATTGCCTATATCACTATCGAGTCAAATGCTTTTTCATAATCTATTATTGCTATCTGTAGTTGTATATTGTATTTATTAGCTTTTTTTTATTAATATTTGCATCGTCTACAAGCGATCCCTCGTTCTGTAACGTCTTCTAAATCTGGGTTGCTCGCGTGATTGATAAGTATCTAGTTTATTGGCAACTTTCATTGCAAGTGTTGCCACCTAACGGCAAAATGTAACACTCAACTTAACGTGATCATATGTTAAAACATAAAATAGAAGTATTGCGTTGTATTGTATTTGCCTTCATTTAAAGAAAATATGAAAAACATTCCAAAGTGTTTTAGCAAATAAAAAAAGTCAGACTTGTACTGGATTGTACTGAAATCCCCATACAGCGACCAAAGTGTTTGAAGTGCAGAATTCACTGTTATTCATATTATAAATCTCAACAGATTTTAAAATTCTTAATTGGGGTTAATCCAACAGGATTAATAATATACATCAGTCCGGCATATGGTGGAAAAGTGTGTGTGTGATAAGGCTATATTAGTAGTTATGTAGTGTTGGTTCTGGCTCAAATTTTCGCGCGTTTTTAAATAATTTGAATTTCGTGTAAGTTCGGTTGAGATCGTATTTTCTTCGACTGTGTTCGTGTGCGCTCGTAATTTTCAAACCGGTGTCGAATTACAACTTCCGGTGTCAGATTCCAACTTCCGGTATCAAATTACAGCTTGCGGTGTCAACTTTCAACTTCCGGTATCGAATTGCAGCTTCTGGCGTCGAATTTCAACTTCCAGTGTCGAATTACAACTTCCGGTGTCAGATTTCAAAAATACGATCTCAACCGAACTTACACGAAATTCAAATTTTTAATAAAACGCGCAAAAATTTGAGCCAGAACACTACATAACTACTTATATTTAATAATTAAGCTGTTATTAATATACTCGAGCCATATGTAGATGAAATTATGGCGGATAAAGAATTTCTATTTAAAAATGAATGTCAAGAAGCAGGCATTAAACTAATTCGACAACCCTTTTTAAGAAAGGCTAAAAACTTTAACAAATCTGAAACCGAAAGAACGACAAGTATTGCAAGAGCACGCGTTCATGTGGAACGTACAATTCAAAAATTAAAGATATATAAAATATTTTCAGAAAAACCTTCATGGAATTTACTTCCTTAGATTGACCAAATTGGAAAAATTTTAGCTGCACTTGTAAATTTGTCTAATCCGATATTAGATGAAGACAAATTTTTATGATTTCAATTGTCATTATATCCACAAAATAAATGTTGACAAGACCAAAAAATATTCAATAAATACAATTCTTTTGTATATTTATTTATTTGTATAAAATAACGTTTGAGAATTCTTACAATTTTTATTAACATGCAGTATGGTATGAAGTGCATATATAACAGACAAAATCAATCAGTTATTAGAAGTAAAACAAAAATTATATACCTCGTCGGCACTAAATTAATGTTTAAAACTATTTACATCTAAATTATCAAACAAAGGTAACATGTTTACAAACTACAGTTTTTGAAGCTTTATCAACCTCTTTTTTAAGAAAATTTCATTGTATAATTTTTCCAAAATCACACAAGTATTATTAAAAGAAGCATGAATAATAAAATGACATCTTTTAATGTTCAAAATAAACATCAAAAAATTTTTCATATTTCAATTCCTTTATAATATCTACTGCTGAAGATAATTTACCAGAAAATGGGCACTTTATTTTAATTAAGTGCTCAAAATTGTGAGTTACTCCATCAAGACTACAAGCCAACCAAGGATATTTTGGATGTATAATTAGGCCACACTTCAAGACTTTATTGGAAGTGTATAATTGATAGCACATACGAGCTGATTCTTCCTAAATATTAAATTTTTTGTGTATTAAATGCAGCTGGAAGAACTTTTTGTACCAACCTGTTGAGAACCATAAATAACATATTGGTAAAGAAAATATGTTGGATTTAAAAACGATTTCACCTTTTTAGTCCAATCAGGAGCCTTTTTTTTACCATAGGTATATTATCCATAAAATGTTGTGCCGGTTATGGGATATTTACGTTCTTTTCTGCATATATTCTTGTTTTGTTGTAGAGTTTTGTTATAAATACGCACACAGTCTTCACCAGATATAGGCACATGTTTTTTATAAATTTAGTTTGCAAAAACTTGTGGTTTTCAATAAATGGTACGTTTTCTTTTATAATATTTTTAAAGATATCTTCAGCTGAAATATAATTTTTCAGGTCAAAATTGGATGTTGCAACAGCAATGGTACTGACACATTCCGTAGCATTTTCTGCTAGGTTGGGGCATTCATTGTCTAAAACTGGTATATCGGATATCAAATGTCTAAATTTAGCCAATGCCGAATTCGGCTTACCTATCGAACTAAAAGTTAGTAATAAATAAAATTGTTTAAGTACATACAGTTTAACAAAGCACTTAAATTTTTCTGTTTTGCGTCTTCACTAATAAGTACTGCAGATTTCTGCTTACTAACATGGCAATAGTCTCTTATTGGTGTTGGCTTTTTATAGTCTGCTTAGCTCTGTTTTGTACAATTCTTTCCCCACTGTTGTTCGACATCAGTGCATGATATTTTACAAAACTCATTTTTAAATTAGATAAGAAAACAAACTTATAATTTTCCGACTATATTCATTTCATATATATAACCTGTTAATATATAACAACACTGCCACTAAATGTTTACACATTCCACCTTCACCTGTCTTACATGTACATTTCCACAACCAGTTTCTAGGTTCACAATACAATTGCAATACATATGCTATTACATTCTTAGAATTTATAGAAACACCACATTTTACAACGTGACCGGCCAACATCACTGCTTCTCCTTCACGTAAAGGTCTTACACGATCACCTATATAAATTTAGATGTCAACTAACGTTATTAATGGCATTCTTTTCAGGTAACGCACGTTGTTACTATAGGATATTTACTATAGAGCAGCTGTATGGTTTTTAACTTGATTACGTTGAAGTCGCCATTTGTTTATTTTTATGGCGTCCTCTATCAACAGTGTTATTTCCTAATTTGTTAGTTTTTGAGTTATTATCTTTGTAAATAGAGCATACAGTACTGATAGAGGACATAGGGCATTTAACCAGGAGTTTTGTATCCGAGAATCCATTAGACATTTGTTGTAGATTTGTTTTAATTGTTTTAAGACAGATTCACTTAAACATTTTATCATTTCTACTGTTATCTGATCCTCTTCTTAGGGTCGATTGTTTGATATTTTTCTTAAAGCATTGTTAATTTCTTCCTTTATTATTTTGGGTATTATCTCTGATCCAATGTTTGTGACTCCCCTTCCGTATTTTTCTTCTTTTCTTGGTGGTGGTGCATCTTTACTCTTATATAGTATACGATAGAATGTTTCTATGTATTTTGTCAATTCATCTTTTTTTGTTTATTAGTTTTCTTATTTGGGGTTTTTCTTCATTAATTTTTGATAGCAGTTTCTTTAGGCTTTTCTAGTCTTTTACAATATTTTTTCATTTTTGTATTTCTATACTTTCTATATCATTTCTTATTTTCTTCTTGATTGTTTTATTTAATTTTAATATATTTATTCTGTTTTCATTTCTGTCTTGTAATAGTTAGCTTCGTCTTTCAATTAGATTTTTTCCTGTGTCACTTAACTTTTGTCGTATTTCTACTTATTTGTCTTTATAGGTGAGAGCATACACCTAAATTTTGCTGTTGTATCTTTTATTTATATCTATTACTACTGAAAGAATCCTTTCTGATATAGCTTTGTATTGACTGGTTTTGTCTATTTCTTTTTTAGTCCTGTAAAGATTAATACATGTCCACTTTTTAGCTTTACGCATTGCTCTCCCTCTCTCTTCGTATTTTAGCTAAACCTATTATTGTTCATTTTATTTTTCTTATTGCCTCGCATTGTTTTTATATTGAACGTGGCTATAATCCATTTTACTAGTTTTGTTCTCCGTTGTTTTGGGTTTTAGTGTTGAAATCACTTATAGGATGCTTGACTTTAGTGTTGAAAGCACTTATAGGAGGCTTTATTCGAATGTTCGTGTAACGAAACGATGAAACGCTCGGATGAAACAAATCTGGAACTTGCGGTAGTGCCCAATTTCACTTCATTTTTTGTCTTTTTTGGTTGTAGTGTTTATTATTATTTAACAAAATATTCCTTATAATTCGTTTTATGATTTAAAAATATAACAAGTCTTAACTTCAATCAGCAGTGTTAAAAAATAATTATAGTAATTGTAGAATTAGAGAGATTCCGCCTTGTACGCTGCAAAAACTGTACAATATAGATGAAAATTTCACATAAACAATTAATTGAGCACAAAATTCACTACAAAAAAATCCGCGGGAGTGTATAATTATATCTAATAGTTTAAAAGTTACTGAATTTTAATGTAATGTGGGACATTTTCAACAGTTTTGCAACTTTGCACACTTGTATCTTCTAAACTGTTGAAGGTACGTATTGTACCCTTTCGCGGACTTTTCTATAGTAAATTTTGTCTTCTATAATAATGTTTATCTACAACTTTCTTTTATCTTTTACTGTTTTAGGGTAATAGTTTATTGGTTATTTTAACTTATTAAGCAAATCATTTCAATACAGAAATTGTGGCGGTTTTGATGCAGACATGATTTACAAGAAGAACAACTCCAGATACCTGATGTAATATTACGACACCAAAAAAGCTACTCTTAGCTCACAAAAAAAGCCGCGGTGGTCACCAGAAGCAACTCGACCGAATAACACATGTTCTACTAAACGGATAATTTATGTTCAAATTTTAAAATGCGTAAAAGAAGTAATAATTTAATAAACTTGATTTATAAAGTTTTATAATAAAAACTATCAGTAATTACTAGTTTAAGTCATAAACGATTTTACTCTAAACTTATCAACATAAGACAAAAGTATGTAAAGTAAAATTTGAGTAAATTTTGAATGTTGAAATTGTACCAACAGTCAAGCAATTGTAATAGTAGATTACATACCGAGGCGGAAAGTATTCCATTTTTGTCGAGAGAACTATAGTTTACCGAGAGGCATAGCCTCGAGGTGAACTAGTTCTCGAGACAAATGGAACACTTTTGCCAAGGTTTGTATACAATTTTATTCACAATCAGCCATTAAATAAAATAAATAACATAAAACTAATAAAAAATGAATGAAAACCTACTTCCAAAATATTATCGTTTATTTCGGTAAAAAATTAAAACGTAGTAGGCACACTTCACAATTGACATATACGTATTTAATTTATGATTGTCATTTTATCAAATTAGTTAAAACATAACACACACGAATTACAGGTTCAGAAAGTATACATTACTGACCGCGAGGTTTCATTACATAGTAGTTTTTTTAACCATGGAAACCGCTCACTTACCAACCTTTAAGAGGTTCGGGAAACTGTACGTTACTAACTGAGTGTGAATAAAGATTATTAGCGTTATAAATCTGTTAAGACTAGAGAAAGGATTCATGTTAAAATAAAGTTAATCTCTTTAATGCTTCTTTATGGGCAGCAAGAAAACGTCGTAACTTCTTAAGGGTAGAAAATAGCATAACGCCGCTTTCAACAGATTGATTAACAAAAGGAAAAGCCAATTGGCAGATTTGCTACTGAAAGGGTTTGTGAACTTAACCAATCAGAAAAAAAAACGTTTTAAAAAATAAAGTCAAAATTGCGTATAAAGAAGAAGGACAGTTTTAAACGGTTTTACAAACCATGACGCGGTGCAAAAACAAAAAAAATTGCATACGGGAGTTCTTCTTTTGACTTACTTGCGAAAAAGAAGTTACTGTCGGGCTGTTTTTTTTAACCTACTCGCGGCAAGGGAGTTATTTTGAGCGTTGGTTTTCTTTTACTTACTCGAAAAAGTTATTTACGCGTTGGTTTTTTTCACTTATTCGAAGAAAAGTTATTAACAGTTGAGGTTTTTTTTTCGTACTTGCGAAAGAAAACTTACTGATGGGTTAATTTCTTTTACGTACGTTTATTATTATAATTTTTCTTTGAGTGCACGTTTTGTATAAAGTTATTAGTTAGTGACAAATTGTTACGTGGTTGCTAACCTGCGTCTACTCAAGACCCAACAAACCGCAATACGTAATCTTCATTTTGAGGATTAGGCGCCATATAAAAAGGTCAGGAATTAGTTAAATTTATTTTATATTTGATTATTGTTCGAGAGATGCGATAAACTGTGTTACAAGCTTATAGGTTTTGCGAGCCTTGCACGGCCAACTCGCGCAGTCGGAGATAGGGGAAGCTCCACTAAATAAGAGTTAAAAGGCGCCAGATCTTTTATAAGTAAAGTTTCTATCTCGATCAGGACAGAAGGTTCAAGCCTGTAACGAATTTCAGGTTCGTAATCCTTGTTGCACTGGTGTTCGTGTAACTAACCACAAAGAAAGATGGGTTACCATAAAAAAAGATAAAACAGGTATAATAACTTTAATTTAATGAGGTGGAGTATTTACAACTATAATTCAGCAACGTAGAATATTAATAAGGATGATTCAACAATGTAGAGTATTAACCAGTATAAATTGGTAACGTAGAATATTTATAAATATCATTTAATAATATAGAGTATTAACAAGTATAATTCATTAACATCGAGATTTAATAACTATAATTCATTAACGTAGAGGATTACTAATCATAGTTCAGAAACTTTTATGATACATTATAAGTACATAAATGAAGGAAGGGTCAGCAACCCACAATACACAAATACACCTCGGGTGTCGATAAGCAAAGAAAATTTCCCATTAACTAACGAAGGTTTACAGCATGCAATATCACAGAATTAAATATTGACAATACTTAAATGGTATTAAAACTATTGAAATTGCGGATATCAAATAAATTAAATTTCGTGAGTGACTTTTTTTGACAGCGACACAATATATAAAAAGAGGACTTACCTACAATCCAGCAATTCCTCGAAGAAAACGTTTTCCTCGTTGAGTAGCCTGAAATAGTATGAATGTAAGTCGTGTCAACGCAATGACTCACGAAAGTCGAAGTCTACAAAATTATTAATATAAGAAATTAAATATAAGAACCCGATATATCGAATGCTGTTTATTCTGATTATTAAAAAGTGAGTATTGCAATTGACTGATGTCGAAGAAGTAACATTTCTTTTTGGTGTGAATAATTAATAGGCTTTTAATTATTATCGATGTTCATTCCTCCTTGTACTGAATTAGTTAAATCGGAACATGTAGCCAAAGCGTGGCGGAACGGCTATCAAATTAAGAAAGAAATTACAAAAGAATCCTAACAAACCGGATGTAAATACCTTACCCTGTGCCGAATAAATTACGTTAAATTCGTAATTAACTTATAATTTCCTGTCCATCACAGTGGATGTACTATTAAATCTTTGGATTAGGTCAATTCAAAACGACACAGACCGTCTTAGGTAGTTGACAGCTTGAAAATGAATTCCGCAACATGTCAGTAACCAGAAAGATCGGCAGAGGGCGTCAAAACGGAAATCTAATTTTAATTCGATATACAGAGTATTACGCTATGAAAATTTTGCACGTAACAACTGTCTAACGCGAGAAAATTGAGACTGATCATTTAAATTTAATTCTATCGCTTAAACGAGGTTTTTTGTTTGTTTTTTGTTGTCAACGGAGAGGGCAAAGTTAGTATTTTCTTTTCTTTGTCTTTGGCAATTACCGAGTCGCTTATAAGATTCGTTTTACTTTTTTCGCGCCGAAATATCACGCTAAAAACAACTTGAGAATTTAATGAATAGGCATGTCGAGTCCAATATGCTGTAAGTCTTCTTTAGATATTCCAGGGAATCGTGAACGCGACAAACTGTTGAAAAAAATCTAGTTTTTAAATTGTGGATGCACATTTCCACAGGTGAAATCTCCACTTTGCAACTTTTACATCTGAAAGGATTTGGCAACGTAGCTCAAATTGTATCATAATCTTAGAAACTGTTGAACTGTGAACCGCTATAAAACTCGGGTAAAATCCACTTCACTTAGTTCTGTTGTTTTTTTTAAATGCGTGTCAATTAATTAGACTGTGGTGAAACAATTATCAAGAATCACGCGATATAAATTGTTTGTTTAATCATTTTCATATCATATTATTTAAAGTTTGGCTAAACTTCTGAAAGTTCCACTCTGACCCTAAAATTGATTGTATCTAGAGAAAATTTTACATTTATCCGAATGCTCTAAACCGTATATAAGCCAGCAGCAAATTACAGTCAGTGAACGTGAATCTCTATTTTTCGACCTATCCTCGCATAACATGCTTGTGAGCGCAATATTATTATTTGAGCTTTGTGAAGGTGACTTTTTGCCTTGAAAATATTTTGTGTCAAATAAAATTCGATGTTTTGAGATTTTGTTGCTTACTTTGTGTTTCTTATTGTACATCACTTGGAAAAGAGAACCTAAGCGTTACCAACACAAATCAAATATTAACTAATACTTGTTGCCTAAACAAAGCTTAGATTTGAGAAGGTAAATAACAACGGTCATTCACGACATTTAAGCTTTACAACCAAAACATCGCGTCTCAATGTTGGTGCCAACAGTGATCTACTGGTGAAATAAAGGTCGCGAACTTATGACAGAGTTTATTGAGCATTTTGTTAACAATTTGAAAATATTAGCTCAAAATATTAACTTTTGTGCTTCTCTAAAAAAATTTTCTATAAAAGATGTACCCTCCGGTTTGCAATTATTTTGCACTAAACTATTACATACTACTAAAGCTATAAATGGGAAACAAGAGCCGGGAGTGTTTGGATTTAGAGTTTTTAATACTAATTCAATGCCGAGCACAATTACCGTTCCTCTTGGGGAGATAAAGGACAAACAAATTGAACTACAAAAATAGAAAAAATTAGTGACGCCGGCCTATTTACATGTCATGATGTTTGTTCGAGTGCATGGATATAAGATAACGCGATCGGGTTTCTTTTTAGATATGTCACTGGAAGCTATGTTTTATCAGCGCGCAGCAATTCTTAATAACGAACGATCTTGCTCATAATTTGTTATGACAAAAAATTTTTTATAAGTCATTGGTGTTGCTGATTCATCATCTTCCAGCAATGAAGAGGTTATGGGAAACAATTCTCAGGTATTTCTTGAACAAATGTTAAATACAAACAATTGGTGAATTACCATACGACTCTATTTTCGTTTAATATGTACCTAGAATACTAGTTATTTCTGTTTTTTTATTTTTTTATTATTTATGTATGCATTCTTATTTTTTAAATTGTAATAAACCTTCTTCATTATATTACGTAGGTAATATTGTGTTTGTTTTCAACACCTTCCGATAATTGCAAGATTTGTAATATCTATGAATTTTTACGTTTGCTGGGTTTTATTGTTAATTTGTTATTTGTTAAATACTATACAAATGTATGATTGGATGCTGACGCAAAATCAGTTAGATAAAACAGCTAATCGTACAGTTTGCTACCTATAAGCATTATGTACTCGTTGCTATAGGGAAACAAACTTACTGTTGAGATAATAATTTTGTACTTATATAGTATCTAAAGTTTTAGTTAGTAAAAAAATTCTAATTTAACAACTTTAACAGCACCAAAAAAATGTTGAACGTAAAGGGAGCTGTTAATTAAAACAATTTAAATAAATCTCTAAAATTATGGTATAATTTAAAACAATAAAAGATGTTAAGTTAACTTTTTATTAAGAAACTTTCAACCCACATAAAGCTTTTCTAACTTAAGAGAATATCCCCGAATTAAAGATGCAAATATAAAAAACACACAATTTCCCTAATACAATTAAAAGTCGCTTCAATGAAGAGAATAAACTTAGTTGATTTTACTTTTTTGCAATCAGCGAAGAATTGCGGTGACTGTCAAAACAAACTTAATGAACTTAAGCGCTTCTTTATCTTACCTTCTTCCATTCTTGCTTTCGCAACTGATTTTAATTTTGGTACGTCGAGCTTTATAAAATTACTCTTAATTCAGAGTCATTACCGATGCAAAAATATCATTCAAAAAGGCTTAAAGAAATAAAGGTAGTTTTATTATAAGACAAATTTTAACCTAGTTAAAGTTTACAAATCTAATTATTCTTTTATAGATTTAATAGATTGGGAAACGTTTTACGTTGAATAATTCAAATAAATTTTTTACAAATTTAATTACGACCGAAACTATTACCCGTTAATCAATCAAATCCTTTGAAGCGCACGCTTATTATCCCACAATCCCAAATCAAAAATTTGTTAATTAACATTACAAATTTACTCGCTCGCTAATTATTAGAGTTCCCTATAAACAGCACGCAATCTAGTTTTATGCCTGTCACAGGAACTTGTTCACATTTACATTTTAATAACACCCTCGTCGTCTCTCTTTGTAAACTATAGGTCACATAAGTTTATCTCTGCTGCATCCATTGTTTGCATAACCAGTGTGATTATCAATTTTCTACCAATTTGGTTTCGATCGTATGCTGTTGTCATGCAACAAACCATCATCGGATAATTTGTAGGTGTAAATATGCACGTGCTTTGTAAATGCCAATATAGCGGATAATCATTTTTTAAAAAACAATTTTATGCTTTTTCGTGGATTTAATTACCACGTCAAATGCATTTTCGGTAATTAAAATCTAATAAACATTTTATACTTTGTAATTTATTGTGTACACATTGTAAGTCTGTTTAACAAAATAGTTTTCTAAAGAAAAGTTAATCTATTTAACAGTTTTCAAATGTATTGTCTATAGATATAAATTTTTGAAGTGAAACTTCTTTATCGGCGTTGGAAAAAAATTTACCGTCACATTTTTCGCTTACGCGTCACATTTTTTTTTTGGTTACGCGTCACATTTTTTATCGTCACATTTTTTAAATTTAAAATATTTAAGGTTAACCTCAGTTTCTGATTGAACGATGACATTTTAAATTGAATATATTTCAGGTTAACATCAGTTTCTGATTGAACGATGACATTTTAAATTTTATATATTTAAGGTTAAAATCAGTTTCTGTTTGAACGATGACAATGATATTAATAATTCTATTTCAATTAATGAAATGCTGTAATAATCTTAGTAGCAAAAAGTTAAAGTGAAATAATTGTATTTGTATTCATGTCTATTATAATAAAATCCTTTTGTTTAAAATTTATCTAATTTTAAATTTAAAATATTTAAGGTTAACCTCAGTTTCTTATTGTAATTAATGGCTTATGGTAACTGAAATATGAAATTGAATCTACAAAAATTAGTTAATTGATTTACAAACATTTGTATTCATGTCTATGATAATAAAATCCTTTTGTTTAAAGTTTATCTAATTTAACTTTATTTAACCAATTTCTGAAAAGTTGCATGTAGATCATTTTGCGAAAAATAAGGCCATAAAGAAGTTTCACTTCTTACATGTGTACACTAGTACACGCCCTAATTTTTTTGTCTGTAGCGTCTAAATCTTCTTTATAATACTTATAAAACTAAATTTAAATTCTAGTATTTTTATATCTTTATTTATCTATAAAAATTGACTATAATAGACTTTACTATTTTCAAAGTTGAAATTTTATGTTTAGTATCAAACTTTAAAAAAAGTTAATATTTATTGACTTCTTACATTTTCTTTAAGTTGCAGTTTTGGTTATATCCAAAGTCATTAACTCAAATAAAATGCTATAAAGTATATGGAATTTATTATTTTATGTTTAATTGTATGACAACTTATTTAAAAAGTGTCTGTTTTTATGTGATTTTTTTTAGAAATTGTTAGTTTCTTAAAAAAATTGATTTTGAAAGTTATATTAAAAAGTATGTATACTCTGTGACATAAAAAATTTAACACCAAGAAGGAGTTAGAATTTTTGAACCGAACTTTAACTAGTTAAAGGTTAAAAAAATTTAATAGAGATTAAACAAAAGATGAAGACATTTTTTTAGTAATTTGTTGAACCTCCCCTATTAGTTTCACACTCCCGCACTCTTCTTGGCATGGCTTCCACCAGAACTTCTAGTGTTTGTGGAGGATTAGCTAATTGCTTGAGTCTTCTATGTCCCACACACAGGCGAAAGGTCGGGAGATCTGGCTAGCCACGGCAACATATTGACGTTAACCACTTCGAAGCGCTTCATAGTGTAATCTAACAGTAATAGCATTTATTTTAATAAGTTAAATTAACTTTGTGGGTATTGAACTTGTACATGAAATGCAGGAAGTTAGAAAGACGCGTAATTGCATTTCCCGTCTAAAGAAATAGCCAAATCACCTCAACAAGAATCAATAAGTTCAATTCTTAACAAAGTTGAAGTAGCATTAATATGGTGGTATTAAGAATAAGTTGTATTAATATTTAAATAAATTGTAGTCATAAAAGAATTGATAAAGGGTTTTAATTAACGAACCTTGTACCTAATAATGTACATCACAATAGAATGCTTTGGAATGTGGGGACGGGCATTATCTTGTTGGGAAATTGGGTCCTCTAGCTCCTGGAGGATGTTACATGCCAAAGTTAAAACAAAGTCACTGCCTGAAATGAGGTAACATAAACGATGTTGTGCCGCTGCTCAGTGGAGACGGGGTGGGTTATATCTTAAAATTCCGTGATAACTGGGAAACGAGATTGATAATAAAATCGAAATAAAAGGGTAAAAACTCAAAATCGGTTAGAGCGCCAATCAAGGACACGATGATTATAGCTTCTGGACCCCTGATAATCTAGAAACTCATCTGGTTGGTTACAACCCTTGGACTTACCTCGAGTTGTAACTTGCTAAACTCTGAAATGTATTTAAAAATTTACGTACGCGGCCGCTGAATGAATAAAAGCTCTTTACAGTTTAACAATTTAACATTTATTAACTGAATAAAATTAAATAATAAAAAAATAAAAAAAAATGAATATCAAACAAACTTGAATAAAAATAATAAAAGCATAATAATAATCAAAACAAAAATTCACAATCTGAATATAAAAATCAATATATAAAGAAAATAAAGCGTCAACTTGTTCAAGAACAAATAAAAATAAAATTCAAGGCCTTGTCCGCATACGTATTCCGTAAATTTAACAACACAAAAGAAAATTCAAAAGTCATTAAATATACGTGCGAAACTTTGCTTCGAACTAAACGTTAAAACCAATTATATGTTACATTTCGTTACATTATCTTTCATGCATGAATAAGACTTACTTTTACATACACAAACCAAAATTAATTAATTAAAGCGAACTTCACGCAAACACCTTCAAGTGTTTCTTGAAATATTTAAAATTAGCCGTAATTCAGTCGGCTCAATTCAAAGCTTTTAAATCATATCGATCGCGGTTCACTTCACGATAATAGCAAATTCGATAAATACCTTGACTCAATTGTATACTCCAGATGAACTGCTGGCCACAGCGGTTCCAGAAGCTTTCGAATTTAGATCGACCCCGGAACGGTCTAGGTGTACAGTAGTCGCATACAAGTTCAGTGGGACCCCCAAACAATGGAATGACGGCGAAAGATTTATTTTACTACTTAATTGAAATCCGCACAAAAGCGAAGACTGGATTTTTAACACAAAACATCGAAAATAAATCCAACTCGAACGTGAGTTTTATTGTGGATACCATGAAGTTCATTAAACCGTAAAATTACGAATTTGGAAAACCAATATTTCTCATCACACCACTCAATTTTCACGGCACCATTTGTTTAACTTCCGCGGTATTGCCTAACGGTAGGGTAAAACACCCCGAACACTTGAATACATTCCGGTACCCGGTATTTCTTAATTTCGACAAAAAGATTCTCCCAAAATCAAAATTTTACTCCTTTTATCACCTCGTAATCCCACTTAATTCAACAAACTTGCGCCGTAAAATCTTTGTAAAAGATGGAACACTAAACAAAGTAAATTAACAAAGATGAAAACTATAATTGCTACGTGCGTCATGTCACGTAGGTACTCGAAAGAAAGAAAATCTTCTCACAGAAAACGCTTACTCTGTTAAATTATCAGGTGGTCCAAATCGCGCTCGTAAAAGAACTCAACATAAACAAAAGTATAGATACCAAGAAAAATTGATCAAATTACATTCCAAAAAGGAAGTCGTAAATTAGATAGAGTTGTTATTCTAATGAGATAACTAGAAGTAAAAACACTAAATCAAAATCAAAACCAGGGAACTTTATGCGTTTAAAAAAAATACCAGTAATAATTGTGAAATAACTATGAAATACAAATAAACTTAAATCAAACGTAATAAAATAACGAGTAAAACGTTTTCGATGCTTACATCGAACTAAACAATCGCTACAATAACAGAAAATTCAGCCAAATAAATCTGAATACGGGGTCTTTTACAAAAGAATTCCAACGCAGGTTACAAGGAATGAAAGAATACGGGGTTCTACCATTTCATCAATATATCGGTGAGGATTCATATTGCCTAGGAAGAATACCAACTACGACCTGCTTTTATAAACAATAACACCCCATACCATAACCCCCATAGTGTCTACGTCTGACTATCATGCAACCATGGTGCATTCCCAAGTAAAATCGAGATTCGTCAGTGCCACAGCGGAAGCACAAAATGTGTTTGATATGAATGCAGCCAAAACCTTCAATTTGGCGGTAAATTACACGAAATGTTACAGGACGTTTTTCAATTTGAAACCAATGATTGGCTATTACTCTTGTACTCGAAAATCGGTTTCTTAATGCCAATAATCGAAAATGACAGCCTTGGATCACATTTGTCTGCCTTGGCCGTCGAGTTCTTCGTCTACAACGCTCTTGACCTTCTCTAGACCATGCTTGATAACACCGTACTACAGAGGATTGATTTCGGTTAAAACGGTTAGCAATTGCTCTGAATAAAAAAACACTTTCACGTAAGCCGATATTGCGACCTCTTTCAAATTCACTCAGTTGTCAATAATTTTCACGTTGTCGCAATGTAGGCATAATCGCAGCATCAAAACGCAAAGAAAAACAAAAACAAAAAAATTGCAAGCAAAAAC
Organism: Aquatica leii; assembly: GCA_035610365.1. Classification (NCBI taxonomy): domain Eukaryota; kingdom Metazoa; phylum Arthropoda; class Insecta; order Coleoptera; family Lampyridae; genus Aquatica; species Aquatica leii. The sequence continues at coordinate 17,725,257 of CM069434.1, read as the reverse complement.
AATACTGAAATCGATAATTTCGATTGTAACAACAAGTGAAACGACAAATTTTCCAAGGCTACTAGATTATTTTGAATGAAATTTTAATCAATTACTACCTTTTACTAGTTAAACATTTTTGCCAAGATATGGTCCAAAAATTCTAACGCCTTCTTGGTGTTGCATTTTTTATGTCACAGAGTATGTCCACAATTTATCAACATTTCAAAACAAAATTTAATGCTGTAATCAAGTTAAATAAATGATAAAAATGTGTTATAAATTTACTTTTAATGTACGTAAACAAACAGCGTGTTAATTTCTTTTTTTTTGTGGTACACACTATTTTTACTAACAAATGTCTGACGATCGAAGATTTGTAACAAACTTTGGCTCCCAACTGTCTGGGCTCGATTTTATGTGTGCTAGTTTTATTGATTCTATTACCTTTTCTTCGTCTTTTGTGGGTTCGATTTACTCGAAGTTTTGTAGGGATTGTGGCAAGACTTAACGTAAAAGTTACTTCACTAACTTCTACTTCTTTGATTGTAGTGCTTTGGTTTGACTTTACATTAGTAATCTACTTACTTTTATTTTAATTGGATGTCTGAACAGACACGTGTTGTCGGACTTCTGCTTTGATTTTTAGATTAACTCGACTACGTCGGTCAACCCTTTTTGTCTTATTAGATTAGTCACTTATTAGTGATACTACTTGTACTTACTGTTTTTTTGATTAGGTTTTAGTCGTACAGTTTTGCTTCACGGTTAGGTTAGATCTCTTTAAGCTTTGTCGTATCTTTGGAGAACGTGATCATGGGAGCTGTGCTACTATTAGGTTTTTCTTTTTTTACGTTCTTTAGGAAATGTTGTCACTACGATGGCTACCTGGCGGTTAGAAGGAATCGACTTAGGAAGCAGGAGCTTTACTATTAATTAATCTCTCGTGGGTTTGATTCTACAGTGGTCGTTTCTACACTAAGGGGTGCGGTGCGTAGTGTTTTACAGTTGGAAAAGGAAGAATTTTTTTGGGTGGATACTGTTACTACAGTTTTTTGTGGATGATAAGGTAACTGTCGAACAAGCTATTGGACAACTACAAACATTACTTAGCGACTTTGATAGTAACTTTTCCTCTTCTACTTTCAAACGAGCAAGTACCTTATGGATATACATTCACCATCGTTGTTTGAACATGTCGCCTGATAGGGAATATGAAGCAAAGTGTTATCGTCAATTTGGACTTACGCTACAAACCCTACGTAATGAGTTCACAGCTAAAGAGAAAAAATCTACCAGAACTACTTTGGTTTCTCTTGCTAATTTACCTTCGTCTAGTCCTAAACAGGTTTTCCTTCCAAACGGAGAACCACCTATTCTTACTTCTTCAGATTTAGAGGCTGAAACTACTTCTGTTTTTCCGAAGGCTACTGCTACTAACCTGTCACTAGCTAAGTGAAACTTGACTTTTTCGTGTGAAGGTTCGTTTTCGTTCACTGAATTCTTGATGCGAGTTGATGAGTTGTATCTGTGTGGCGTTTTTCCACAAAATTTGTTTAATTCTGCTGCTGAAATCCTGACTGGAAAGGCTTTGTGTTTGTTTAGGGTAAATCAAGATTCTTTGCGTTGTAGTTACTTTATTAAAATCAGAATTCTTAGCACCTGATTACGATGATCGGCTATAGGATGAGATTGTAAGTCGAACAATGGGGCGTCAAGAATCGATCGGCATGTATGTGACGATTATGCGAAGTCTTTTTCAGCGAGTATCGTTGCCCGCTTTTGAAGAAACTCAACTTAAGACGATACAACGTAATTTAACTCCATACTACCATACTGCCTTAGGGTTAGCGCAGATCTCCACATTAGTTCAGTTGATTAATTATGGCAAGCAGTTGGAATTAACTAAACCTTCAGTAGACATCTATAAACCACCTCCTTCGTTGCAAACCACTCGACTGTTGGAACCTGCATTGGCAGATGTTAGCGGCACCTCAGTTTCTTCTCTTGCTTCTAATTATAAGAATTGTTCGGTACGGTTTGAAGAAAACGCTATTACTTCTACTACTTTTTTGATTTTTCTCGCATTACTTGTTGGAATTGTTGATGGGACATATCTCTTTGAATTGTGACAAACAATTAGTCGTTGCAATTGTCGTAAGCGTAATACTGTCTCGGGAAACTAAGTCACGAGTCTACGAAACGAGTCGTAGATTCTATGCTATCTGTAATCTCGGATTCTATCTTATATTTGACTGACAAGCAACGTATGATTTTAGAGTTTATATTTGCCAGTGTTTGTGATAATGAGCATCCTTGTCTTCAGGTTAGTGTTTTAGGTTTTTCCTTCTTTAGTCTTCTTGATACTGGTACTTTTTGAACTATTCTGGGCGGTCCAAGGTGGAAAATTTTACAGTCCTTAGATATTCTTCTTTTTCCTTCGTCGGTGTCTTCTTGTAATTTAGCTAATGATAATAAGTGTGCGGTACAAGAATCTGTTCTTCTGCCGTTTGCTCTGGAAGGCATAGTAAAAGCGATTAACGCTTTAGTTATTCCTAAACTTTCACAACTACTAATATTAGGCATCGACTTTTGGAAAGCAATGAACTTCATACCAGACTTTTGGCAGGGACTTTGGACTTTCAACGCTACTTCTCCTTCGATCAATGTTATTTCTTCGGACTCGATTAGTTTTATATTCTTACTTCTTTCTAGTCAGTAACAGCTGTTAAACGATGTTGTCGCGGACGCATTCGATAAACAACTCGTGGTCTTTTTCAGTTCACTCGCATGCCATTTGGATTACATAATGCGCCTGCTACATTTCAACGATTCATTAATCGAGTGTTGGGTGCGGATTTGGAGACTGACTGTTTTGCTTACCTAGACGATATTATCATAGCAACACCTACTTCTGATGAACATATCAGCGTACTAGTAAAGGTGTTACAACATTTAATCTCTGCTAGAATTACCTTACATCGGGAAAAATGCAATTCTTGTTTGCCTGAACTAAAATACCTCGGGTACAAGGTCAACAAGAATGGTCTGTTGGTAGACCCGGATAAGGTAACGGCAATACTTAATATTCCCGCTTCTTCAAACGTCACTGATGTCAGACGATTTATTGGTATGTCTAGTTGGTACCATCGCTTTATCCCTAGTTTTTCTTCTCTTACATCTTCACTTTTGGCTCTTACTTGTAAAAAAGTTTCTTTTAGTTGAACAGCGGAATGTCAGACCGCTTTTGATTTATCTACTTTTAAGGTGAGAGAATTTCCTAGGTTTTGTTCCCTTTGGTCGTAGATCATATTTCTTCCTGGGTGAAAGCAAAGCTATTGCGGGTAAGCGAGTAATGGTTGCGGTGATGTGCGCTTGTGTGGACTAACCAACGACGCGCTTTGACATCTTGTCGCGAGGGCTTGAAGTGTTTCCTAGTCTCGTCGGTGTGGGTAGCGTTTCTTTCCCATTTTTCTTAGTACCTTTGTTCTTTTCCTGAGATTTATATTCAGGGGTGGATTTGTGAGCTGGGGTTTCAAGGAATTTGAAGGCGTTGTCTTTAACCGTGGTCTAAACTTCTTTTTTTCCTATACTTCTTCTTTTTCCCTTGGTTTGTTCAGTTGTTCAGTATCAGTCAGTGAGGTCTATGACACTGCGTTGTTCTCTTGCTTTATAGCGTAACGACTGATGTCGACTTTCAACAAGTACCTGTTCTGATACTTCTCTTCTGTTGGTTGGAGTTTTTAGTTCTTTGGAGTATCATTTTACTTCTTGCCACTTTTAGACACATCTGGTTGATGATGCCTAACAAATTAGAAAAACATTTTTTATTTACGTTTCTTCTTGGGTTGGGTGTTATTGTATTTAGGTTTGTATTTGGATCTCAGGGTTTTGTCCTTGGCGTATGCTTAAATTTCTATTATTTACTTTAGCTAGAGTCTGCTGTCCAGGTTTTTATGTTACTGTGGGGAAATTTCTTATGTTAAAAAGTTGGTAGGTTAAAATTTTTTGAGCATAAAATTTGTCCTCGACACGCCCACTTTTCGTTAGCGATAGTGAAATTTTTATAAGCGTGCATTTATTCATTTTCCGGTAATGTTTGGTGCTACACAGACCACCGTTTAGCGGTATTTCTAGGCCCACCAAGGATTTCATCATTAAGTTATTTCACGCGATTCCACGTGAATGTGCAAATTAATTTTGTGTCTATCTGAGCAAAAGTCTATTTAAGGTGGGTAGTTCTATTTTTTTTATTGAGGGTTTAATTTGATTCTCTCCTAATTATCTATAGCGGATTTCCATACTTCTTACAGGTTTCCTTATCGGTGGAGATAATAAACCGATGGCATATGTGGGGAATAATTTCCATGACGTCACGTTGTTGTAATTTAACCATTCACAACGTAAAGGGGTTAGAAAGCATTTTGACCTATTGTAATGTTCTGTTTTTTTATATTACAAAGCCTTCTTAGTAACTTCTTAATTTAATTAGCTTTTAGCTGTAATTTCAATTGTATTTGTCGCACATTTTAATAATAGGTATAAATAACTTTCTTATTTACTAAATGGTACCACGGTACCAATATGGTTCCTTTTGAAAAAAATGAGTTTTACCTCAAAAGCCATTTTGATGAACTTTGTTTGCTTATAAATCACATAATTTAGTGTTTTTCACGAGAATTGGTTTTTTCTAGCATTAAACGGGTCAATTTGAATAAATCGGAACCGTCATGGCACACTTAAATGGAAAACTAAAAATTAAATTATAATAAATATTGACGTTTGAAATGTCACTCATGTGGCATCATTGGATTCAGAAAACTATGCTGATGTTACAAGTACAATAACATACAACGTATTATATGCAAAAATCGAATGTTAGTGTCACTTCTGGGAGTAAAATAATCAAGCCCGCGCCTAGCACTTTCGGCGCGGCGAAATTTAAAATAAGGCTCCAAATTTGTATTACGTTCATATGTGAGTACAGATATGGGTTAAGTTAGGTATTATTATCCACTATTGAAAAATAGTTTTAAAAAGTATTTTTATAAATTTATTTTCATTTTTATATTTTACAAGTACAAGCCATAAGCCATACACGTATTTTTTCATTGAGGTACATAACATAATTAGAAACTTATAGAAAACAGAAATATATTCTGACAGTATTACAACACAAAATTTTTGTATTTTAGTTTCAAATGTAATTTATGATACAAAAGCACAAAAAATTAAAAAAAATATTTAAAACATTAAAAATACTCGTTTATATATCACAGGACAAAACTGATCGACAAATAAAAACATAACAATATATTATTTTAATAAAGCAACATGTCACCGTTTAAAAGTCAATAACCAGGTATTATGTATTGTTATTACTATTTTAGCTAAGTGAATTGAGCTTTCCGTTTTTTAATTTTTACAAATTGTTTAATTAAATATTTGGTGTCTAATTCTTTTAGCTGGTCCGTTTCTATAGAAATGATATCAAGATTACTTAGTAGGTTTTGCCCCATGGTCAATCTTAAATTTTTTTTTTAATATTTTGAGTTTTGAAAAAGATCGTTCTGCGGCAGCAACAGAAACATTGGTAATAAAATACGAAGTATTATGCTCGTATTAGGAAAAGAATTTTCTAAGTTGTTAATTGTTATATAATTTAAAGTTTCTTCTGGAGACGTAATAACTTTTTCATCAAAATTTTGTAAATATTGCAATTCTTTAACAAGTTCCAAGGCAGTTATGTCTCGTTCATTGCTAGTTTAATAAATTTTCAACTTTTTGACAATTTTAATTGTTCGTTTTCAAAATAATTTTTAAATTTCTCAATATACCATAAAAGCGCGAAATTATTAGAGTAAGAAGAAAGTAATTGGTATGTCTCATCCACTGATGTTATATTTACATCTAGAGCATTCAAAAAACTATCAACTTTGAACTTCAAAGTTTCGTCGTGGATCGGTTCATCGTCACATTCATAATCAAAATGTTTTTTTTTTATTTTTCGCGGACTTAGGCCTCTTTGTTTTTTGAATTTAGGTTCTATGTCTTTAGCATCAATCAATAGATCATTAAAACCTTTATCGGAGTGATAAGCTTTTAAAAAAATATTCAAATTATTTAAATGGTTACAACACTAAGCAACATCAAAGTTCTGTTTTTGAATCATTTTACTAAGAACGTTAACTTTACTTAAAATATTATACCACAATATAAGAATACAAATGAACTCAAAATTTTGCAATTTTTTGGCCAACGATGCAGTCAAATTGTTTACGTTATTTTCAAAGTTTCCTTCGCTTATTTCAAACAGAGCATCATAAACTTCCCTAAATTGATGCCTTAAAGGAGATATTGTATCTATTCTACTAGACCATCGAGTATCCGATAAAGGTTTTAAAGTTAAATTTGTTACATTACATAAATTAGGTTTCAGAATTGACCAGCGTTTAGTAGAAGCTGAAAAAATACAAACAGGTCTTCAACTTAAAAAAAAATGTTTCTTAAAGCAATCGATTTTGCGGCATCATTGTCGATTAAATTTAGGGTATGATTGCAACAAGGAACAAAGAAAGCTCGCGGATTGAAATCTACATTTTTTTTGTAGACCATTATACCTACCACGCATATTTGCCCCATTGTCGTACCGCTGACCCCGCAAATCGTTGATATTTAAGCATTCTTTCTCTAACGCTGACAAAAAAAATTGTCAAGCCTTCACCCGACACATCATCTATAGGACAAAATAATAAAAAATGTTCTTCTATACTAATTCCCGTGCTCTTTAAATTAACAAATCTTATAGAAACTGAAATTCGTTCTTGGTGACTAAAGTCAGGAGTGCAGTCCAATAATATAAAATAATATTTTGCCTTTTTAGTTAGTTCTAAAATTTTGGATTTGATATTTTTACTGATCAAGTTGATCACTTCATTTTGTTTTATCCCCGAGATAGTTTTTGGGATCTTTTATTTGAGAGCGTTTTTAATGTATTTTTATAGATTTTAATTATAAACAAACACAATTTATTAAATGTTTAGTTTTATTATCAAACAAAAAGGTGAATGTGGAAAATTTAATTTTTTTTACATAACATAACATAATAATTATTTTGACAGAGAGGCCATCCTTAATTTAAAAAAAAAACAGTTTTACCAACATGAAAAAGAAAACATTATTATATGAAAATAGAATATACAAATTCACAATACCCCCTCTTATTGAATATAATAATTATTCTATCTATTTATTGGCACTCTCTCAATTCCAAGATTACTTATCCTTTACACATACATTTGACACACTTAAGCTAGAGATACATTCATTAAATTTCACCCTACCTAAAGTTTTCGTCAGTGCGTCCGCAGGCATTTTTGAAGTTGGCATGTAAGCCAAGGTTATACTTTTATCATAAAAACAGTTTCGAACGTAATGGTATCTTATGTCAATATGTTTCGTTCGTTTATGATGAACCGGGTTCTTTACTAGTTTAATCGCCCCTTGGTTGTCATTGAATAATTTGACCGGCTCATTTAATCCAATTATTTGATGAACCATATTTTTCAAAAATACTGCCTCTTTGCTTGCTTCAGACAAGCCTACATATTCGGCCTCCGTGGTGGATTGTGCTACGCACCTTTGTTTCTTTGACTCCCATGATATCAAACAATCCTCGAATTTAAATGCATATCCGGTATAAGATTTTCTCTCATTATCATCGCTCCCCCAATCCGCGTCTACATATCCCACTAAATTATCATCGAAATTTTTAAAACTAAGACCTAAATCGCATGTCCCTTTTAAGTATCTCAACACACGTTTTGCCATTAACCAGTGTTCCTTTCTGAATGACGAATTAAATTAGCTTAAATAACTAACTGCATACATAATGTCTGGTCTGGTACAGACGGCCAGATACATCAACCCACCAATAAACTCACGATAAGGTAAGTTTTCATCTATGTCCTCATTACATCCTAACTGAGATCCTAATTCTAGAGGCGTGCTAATAGGTTTGCACTCACTCATGCCAAATTTATTTAATAGTTTCTTAATATAAGCATTTTGATCTAGAAAGTAATACCCATCTTTTCTCTTTACTCTGATTCCTAAAATATGTGACACTGGACCAAGTTCCTTTACTTTTAAACATAATTTTAGTTCAGATTTAATTTCCTGCATCAAATTACCATCATTACAAAATAATAAAAAGTCGTCAACATGCAACGCCATAATTGCAATACTTTTATTTTTCTTACGACTATAAACACATGGATCACTGTCACATTTACTAAATCCTAATTTACTCAATACTTGATTACATTTTTTGTTCCAAGCACAAGATCCCTGTTTTAATAAATTGCCTTTGATAGTTTGCACACTTTGTTTTCACTTCCCTTTTCAACAAAGCCTTTTGGCTGCCTCATGTAAATTTCCTCTTTTAACTCACTATTAAGGAATTTTCCACGTCTAAGTGCTCTACGCACATATTATATTTTATAGCTAATGCAAAAAGTAGCCTAATAGTGGAATGTCTAACTACAGAAGCAAAAGTCTCCTCATAATTTACCCCATACTTTTGGGAAAAATCCCACGCAACCACTCTGCACTTGAACCTATCTACCTTGCCACTGGCATCCCTTTTAATCCTAAACACCCACTTAGAGTCAATGAAGTTTTTATCAGGAGGTAAATCTACAAGTGTCCATGTTTTGTTTTTATTTAATGATTCAATTTCTGACTCCATGGCCCGTTGGCACATTTGCTTATTTACACTTGACATGGCCTCCTTGTACATAAGTTTCCGGCTCCTCATCATTCATCCCTACACTATAAAGAACGTAATCAGGATATTCCTTTGCTACTCTTTCCCTCAAAGGGTATCGCCTACTTACAACTTGACCCTCATCTGCTTCATCAAAAGTTTCAGGTAACTCACCATTACTATCTGACAAGTCACTACTTTCATTCATATCAGAATTCGACATCTGAATTATTTTCATTTAAATTTTCAGTTAAGTCGCCCTTAGGCACATAGTTTTCTAAATAACTAATGATATTTTCAATGTTAAGTGGTTCTATTTTGTTATTCTTCCACGATTTTAAATTGCTAAGTGACATATTCTCAAAGAAAACTACACTTTCCGCTAATGTAATTTTACTCGGCACACTAGGGTCTACTAACTTATAACCTTTCATGCCCTCTGGGTAACCAACAAAAATTTTTGCTTGAGCCTTAAAATCCCATTTCTTTCTTTTCTCCTTCGGAATGTGCACAAAAGCAATACAACCAAAAACCTTGATACGAGTTAAATCTACTTTGTTTCCACTCCATTTTTCTTCAGGAGTACAACCAACTAACGCCCTTGTGGCTGACCTATTCTTTAAGTATATTGCCGCCTCACAAGCATATTGCCAATAATGTTTTTCTAACCCACTATCGCTTAGCATAATCTTAGCCTTATCAACTATTGTCCTAACTGACCTCTCAATGACCCCATTTTGTTCATGATCATAGGAAACCGATTTTTCATGCTTTATACCATTATTACGTAGAAACCCCTCAAGTTCCTTGTTCACATACTCGCTACCGCAATCAGTTCTGAGAGCTTTAATTTGTAGTCTGGTCTCTTTTTCAACATTGGACTTGAATAATTTAAAATAATATCCAATTTCATCTTTTGAACTCAAGAAATAAGCGAATATTTTCCTAGTATAATCGTCCTCAAATAAAATCAAATAATTTTTACCTTGAATTGACTTTATATTCATTGGACCCACGACGTCTGAATGAATCAAGAGCAATTTCTCATTTACGCGCCGTCCTAAGCCTTAGGAAACGGGGTACGAGTCATTTTCCCTTCAACACAAGGGATACCCGGTTCTGACTCCTTATAGTTAAAATCCATATCTACAGATAACTTATCTTTTAGTACTTGCATGCTTTGACCACTCAAATGTTCTAGCCGTCTATGCCAAAGCATCTGATCTTTTTCACTTTTAACTATAAAACAATTATATGAAACCGAATCTAAATTTTTAAGTATAATATTTGGTTTTTCTAATTTTTCTACTGTTTCTAATTGGTAAACACCATCAGTACACCTAGCAGCCGCAATGACCTTGCTTTTTACAATGACATTGTCTGCAGAGTAAATATTGCAACCTTTTGAGTCAAACACAACAACATTGTTATTTTGTACTAATTTACTAACCGACAAAAGGTTTGCAGACAAATTTGGGACATATACAAGCTCATTCATTTGAACTTTAACGCCCCTTTTTAGATTAACAAAAATATTTCCCTGGCTCTCAACATCAAGTTGCTTATTATTAGCAATAGTTACAGTTTTATAATTTGTATTGCTATTAAAATTTTCAAATGAATCTTTTGACTTGGCAAAATGCGTCGTCGCACCCGAGTCAATATACCAACCCCCTGATTCTACTTTTACAGATAAAGCAGTGAGCCAATTATATGATTTGTCCCCTTTGCTACTAGAATTATTAGTCTGATTCGTACTTACAGTACTTTTCTTCTGACCGTTACCATTATCTTCACCTTGTGGCCTGTTCCTCGTCTTGAACCAACAGTGTTTAGCCGTATGACCAGCCTTCTTGCAGTGAAAACAGGTTTGACAAGCTTGATATCCTCCTGAGGGATGATTAGGTCTTCTCCCTACCGCCTCACCTCGTCCTCCTCCACCCTTGGCTGCAAAAGCCGCACTACTTTCATTAATCTCCCTGCGAGATGCTTCTCGTTCTCTCGTCTCCGCAATAAGTTTTGATCCTACGTCATCAGCTGTAACACTTTTTAGATTGTGTTTTATAACAGTTTTAAATGCCTCATATTCAGGAAAAAGGCCTCTTAACATTAAAACAGTTGTTAAGTCATCATCTATTGGTTTTACCATTTCTTGCAACTGGCTAGTTATTTCTTTAAATTTCAACACATAACTATCCATATTATCTTGAAGTTTTATCTCCAATAATTGATCTAGAAGTACAAGTCGTCTATTTATTCCTTTATCATCATAATTTTTTTATTAAAGTTAACCATGACTCAAGAGCTGACTTTGAATTTCTAACTAGAAGTTTTGGATTATTTTCCATCTAAGTGCAATTTTCGCCCTCGCTCTTTGTTCTTTCTTTTTATTGGTACACAATGCATTTCCATCTTTGTCTACTTCGATACAATCATACAAATCTTCATGCATTAAACACATTTCCATATCATACTTCCAACTTTGATAATTTTCAATCCCCTTTAATTTAGTAATATTTGGAATTGAACTGACAAAAGTAGACATGGTTTTTGGTACTTGTGCTTGTTCTTGATTGTTCACTTCACTTCCATTTAATCCATCCATATTTCTGTTTGTTTATTCATTGAATATATTAATCACAAACTTCACGTTTAACTGGGCCCATAACCTGATGTATTTTTATGGATTTTAATTATAAACAAACACAATTTATTAAATGTTTAGTTTTATTATAAAACAAAAAGGTGAACGTGGAAAATTTAATTTTTTTACATAACATATAATAATTATTTTTACAGAGGCCATCTTTAATTTAAAAAAAAACAGTTTTACCAACATGAAAAAGAAAACATTATTATATGAAAATAGAAAATACAAATTCACAATAGTTTTCTATGTTCTGGCATAATCGGGTCGATTTTAGAAATCATTTCTATGCATTTTAAAAAGTTACCATTGTTTTTCTCAAACAACTTATTACTACTTACACGAAAAGCTAAATTTTGCTGACCTAAAAACTGAACCACGTAGAAAATTCTTCTATTTCGACATGAGAATTAGCGATTCTTACACTAAAATCCGTTTAAGAATAAGCAAATTCTTACACGAATTTTAGTAATGTTAGTTGGTATCTCTGCATCGTAAGTTGACGTTACATAAAAAAGAAATCAAAATTATTGGAATTTAACAATTGAAATTCAAATTTTGATTCTAAGATAAAATAAAGACGTTTTATTAATTCAAAGTTATTTACTTACCTATAAAAGTATAAAGATATAATTTTGTATGAGATTTTAGGTTACGACATAAATTTCAATGTGTCAAAGTGTAAGTGTTGCCAATTCAATAAAATATTAAAGTTTCCCAATGTTGTTTTAAAATTAAAATTATACAAAAAGTATTAATTATTGTATCAAAATAAAGAAAATAGTATAAAACACACGCCATAGAATACGTTTCAATCACTCTACCGCTTCATAAACTAGCCGCTGCGCGGCTCGTGTATGAAACTCGGTCTCGTGATTGAACTGCGTTAGTTCTGTAACTTGTGTTTTAATATACTATTCTATAACAGCTTGCCAATATTTAGTTTCTCTGTTTATTACATTTTAAGTTTCAGAATCAATTATTTCATTCTTATTAAAATGGCTAGCAATGTTAGAACATTTTCGATATGTAACTTACTCTTTTCATGAATGTTCACTTAAATACTGCCAGTCATTGTAACCAGATTCATCACTAAGGCAAATAGATTTCAAATCGCTGTCATTAAAAAGCAACAGAAGCAATAAAGTAAATTTTTTGTTTCGGAATACAACAACCAAAAACGTTCAATTTTTTCTTTGTTCGGTAAAATTCTAAAGAAGCAACTATTGGAAAACTTACGTTCCGACTCCGAACTATCTCTCAGATAAATATCCTTTTTGTTTTAATAATGACCAGGGCCACGTTCTACTAATTCTTGAATATTATTAGGACGTAATTTCTTTGACCATAGTGCAGCAACTTTCGAAAGTTGACTCAAATTTTCCGTTCTGGTAATTTTTGAAGGTGTTGATTTCTCATTATCAACGGAACTTGAAGATGTTGATGAATGGCTTTCTAAAAGCTTAGTTTCTTGTCTACTGCTGATACTTGTTTCAAGAACAGGTTCAGAATATTGAGATTTAGCCGTATTATTGTTATTTGGCAAAGGGTTTTAAAATATATTGCGTAATTTTGACATGATTTTTCAGTTCTTCCTCTCTTTCTCTTTTATTCAACAAATTTTGGTATCCAGACAATTTCTTTTTTTTTCTGACATTCTGTATACTGTAAAAAATTAATACGTAAGTAAACAAATTGGCAAATCATTCATGAAAAATGGAAATGTTTCGACGTTTCAAACTCAAACTCGAAAGTATTTTCTCATAATTACTTATTTCAAAATTTATAAGTTTTTATAAATAGTAATATTAGTGCTTATTCTGTTTGAATTTACTTCAATTAACAGCGATGTTTATATAATCAAATATAAAAGGATTTTTGAGATGCAAGTTTTTGGCTTTTAATGTTTTAATAAATCTACAATAAAAAACTAATTTTAGATAAACTCACCTTAATTCACAACACAAAACACATCACTATAAAGTCCGTAAAACTACAAAAAACTACAGTTTCAAAAGCAGATGTTTTTTACCCCCATGCATCTTTTCACTTCGCCAAGTTAATTATCGATCGGGCATCAGGCAACAAATTAAATCGCGACCGATGCAGCGCTTAAATATATAAAGTTTGGTGCATTGCAAGCTCAGACAGGAAAAAACGCCTGTTCGCTCGTTGGCTCGTTGCAAGCCAAATTTCAAGCTCAAACTTGAATAAAATCAGATTTGTTTGAGTTGTTTGTTGCTTTATCTTTTTTTCTACTTTTGTGTTTTGAAGCTTTTTGGGGCCGCCGTGCACCACACGACTTTGCCCTTATGTACGGCGCGGGACTGAAAATAATCTCTTGTATATTAAACAGGGTCGCTTATTACGTACAACTATAGTCATTGGAAATGTCCCTAAAATGAACATTACCGCATTTTCAGTCACATTCTAATAGTATTACCAGTATTTATACTTGTAAATATACCTTGAGGTTATGTTCTTTTGTCTTGTAGATATAAAAGCAAATTCAAGAGCCTTTTGGTAGTTGTTATCCATCTTTTAGAAGATACACCGAAAGATAGAGAACACTCGAGAAGAATTTCTAAATGTGTATAAATACCGAACAAACAAATCGTAGGTCAGTTATTTTCGTAATGCGAAACCTGCAGTATTAAGAAGATTATTCAAGTTTAAATAAATAAGTCGTTAGCGCGTGTGAGATAAACCTACGGTGAATAATCTGGTACGTGATTTTAGTGTAAACAAGTGTGTGAAGCTATCCGCGGACCTTATCTTATTTTCGTGTAAGTGATAGTGTTATACAACGGTTATACATAAATTAGTGTAAGTGTTTTCATTAAATATTATTAGATTTAATTAGTTCGGTTAATTTAAAAGTGTACATATTTCTTGTATAAGTAAAACATATTTTTAGTCGTTTAAATAAATTAGTTTTAATAATAAATTCGTAACAATATTTTTATGCGAATAAAAAAACACACATTTGTTTCTATAATTTTAGATACATACCTATTGATAGTAAAATTTTGAACGTATAAAATTAAGGTAAATTGTAAATAATAATCTAATTACTGATTTTATAAAAACGATTTTACATAGGTACTATTCATATTTCGCTGTATGTGCAAAATTATTTATAAATAAAGTGAAACTTTTATACTTTAGTTTCGTTTAAATATAAATGATACTATCAAACAGAATTTTCCGCTGTAAGAATAAATATTTGTGCCAATATAATGTAATTTATTTAAATTTTTGTTCACATAGTCACATTCTTTTTTTTGTTTAAGCGGTTAAATACTTCACATATTAATGAGTATCATAATTACATTTTCGTATTCATTAATATTATTTTTATTTTAATAATAATAATTTAGGTAATAATCACTTTTGCGTTAATAAAATGTTAATAAATAAGCATTTTTTTTCTTATATACTTTGTATATAAAATTGTCATTTAATTGTTGACAATGTATTGCAAAATTAAATAAGAAGAGCTAAAACATTTTTTTGTATATATCTTTACATATGTATATCTTTAATTCAATTAGCAACACCATTTTTATTATCTTTCAGATTTTTAAAACTGTTATCAATTCTTTTATTTATTATTAATGTTTGAAAACTCATAAACTATTACGTGATAGTTTTACGTCCAGTTCGAAATAATCTACCTATAATAAATTTCAATTCTATAATAGTAAATGTTTAGCATTTTCTGATGTTTTTGTTACAGTAGAATCTCGATGGTATAGAGTCATATATCTATGTATCTATAATTGTATTGTTTAAGTCTGTTTAGATTTAAAATTCAAGATGAAACAGTCGCATGTATCGCAGTTAAATTTCTCTGGAAAAAAACCGGAACGGTGAAGCGGAAGTATGTCCGATAAATGACTGGCATTCTTTCAGCCACTTCCTGAGTTTGGGGCCACTTTACATTTCCTTCCGTAGTAGTCGGTACGCCCCAAATGAATGATGGCAAACTCCATATTGACCTGATTGTTAAAACGGATATATCGTGCAACACTACCAGTTGTTACAAATATACGATTTTATGCATATCATAACGAACGTATATCTAAAGTTGTTCGAGTAATTAATATGTTGCTTAAAAAAAGTAAACTGCGTGAAAAGATCGTTACGGATAAATGTTTGCCTTTTTTTTAATTACGAACATAAACGTTGATAAAGTTTGGTAATTAATTTTTAAACGCTTTTTTAATAGTTTTTAGTTTTGACCATTATTTATGCAATAAACAAAAACATTTCTAATCAAAACAAAAAATATTATTAAAAATACAATTCGGAATTAAATTCTCTTATTATGTCAACTTTATTTACGTACTATTCAACAATTCAAAATGCCCATATTTGGGATATTTAGTTTGAATACTTTATTATTCTTTTGTTTATGATTTTGTCTAACACTGCTTTCTTCGATCTTTCTCTTCCTCCATTAAAATATATATATAATTTTTCATAATAGAACGGTTCGCCTCCTGAAGCCAGAGCATCGGTATTGTATTTTTGAACTTTCTTCATTAATTGCACAAGTTTAATTTCTCGGTTAAGCTTTTGTACATTTTCCGTTCTTACAATTAAATTTGTATTTTATTGTTTTCTTGTTCGCTTCTTCTTTCTAATACTTGATAGTTTTTAGGGGATCCGCTCTTGTCAAGATTCTTTCATCTTCATTTCATCATATCATTGTAGTGCCTTTTTCCCTTTGTCTTTTAGTTTTCAGGAAAGTTCTCTAATCGCAAATACTTTTTGTTCTTCTACTATAAGATTTTTTGTTTAAGATTGGTATTCTTCAAAGGTTCCACACTTTACAATTATTACTTTTGCTTCAGCTTTTCCTACTTGATTAACTTTCGCAGTTTTAAATTTTATCTTTATTTTTTGTTTGATAAAATTAGCAACTTGTTGTTGTAATGTTAATATGTTAATTCTTCTTTAACGTGCTTATACCTCTGTATCTTCTTTTCAAGATTGGTAATTTATTTAATTTTTTTTATTTTACTTTTCTTTGTCAGGCTTTTTTTTCATTTTTTTAAAATTTTGTAATTCTTCGTTTACGTTTTTTTACTTTTTTACATTTCTGTATTCATCTCCAACAATTTGCTATTTTTCAACTCTTCTTTTTTACTTTCTTTTTTTATTTTATTTTTTCGTTAGTTATTTTGCTAATAGTTTGCTGTTGTAGGCTTATACTTAATTAAACACTTTTTTTAAACTCTTGAATTTGTTGCTCTTTCCTTTTTCCTGGTAATTGTTACGTACCTGCTGTCCACTTGCCTTTAATACGACATTTACTCGTAGTGGCGACCGTCTCTTACCACCATCTAAACTTTCTGTTTCAGTTTCTATTACTCAGGGTTGGTTTTTCAATCAGGGTTAAAACTTTGTTTTAACTGAAACTTTCTTTAATTTTGAAACCTATTTTGCGGTCATATTACACTGGTCTGCAAAAAAATATTTTTTATCGAGCTCTGACACTATTCCGGGTGATTCGCATGTAAATTGACATCCTGAATCCAAATATGTCTTCCGTTTTCTTCCATCACCCATCATTTTCGAGGGAGCCCCAGATCTCTAATTTTACCACTTTTCGATAAATTAATTATAATTTATTTATCGAACGATAATAATAATTATAATAATTATTATAATAATAAATATATGGACGCGAATTTAATTTAAATGGGAATAAGAACTATTTTAGCTATAAGCAGTAATAAATAAAAAGATATTCATCATTACTTGGTGCTTGCTTTCTTTTTATACCCTGAGGTACAGTTCTCTTGTTTCAAAAACCAGCAGTACTCCGCCAACATGCTTGCATTCCACTTTCCTGAAAATCTCTTCTCCAGCTTAGCGATGTCTTGATGGAACCGTTCCCCGTGTTCATCCGAGACTGCTCCTAAATTTTCAGTAAAAAAGTCCAGATGCGAGTGAAGGAAGTGAACTTTAAGAGACATGTTACATCCTATGTCCTTGTACGCTAAAAGCAGTTCCTCGACGTGAGCGACATAATCTTCACTTTTGTGGTTATCCAGGAAGTTCTTACAAACGTTTTGAAATGCAAGCCAAGCTCGTTTTTTTTTTTTTAGATTTAGGTGTTCAATAAACGTCGAATCTTGGAAGAGTTGTCTAATCTGGGGACCAACAAAAACGCTTTCTTTGATTTTAGCTTTGCTAAGACGAGGAAATTTAGTTTTCAAAAATTGAAATGCGCTACCTGTCTTGTCCACTGCTTTCACAAACTGCTTGATCAATCCAAGTTTGATGTATAAAGGTGGTAAGTAAATATTTTCCTTCGGAACCAAAGGATTGTGGGTGACATTTTTCTGACCAGGAATAAGATTTTCTCGCAGAGGCCAGTCCCGTACGATGTAATGTTTATCTCTGGCACGGCTATCCCATTCACAAAAGAAACAGCAATATTTTGTGAATCCTGATTGCAGGCTCGTGAGTAGAGCAACAACTTTTAAGTCAGCGCAAAGTTTCCACTTATAATCATGATAACTAATTTTATCAAGAATTTTGAAGATGTTTTCGTACGTTTCCTTCATATTAACACAGTATGCAACTGAAACTGATGGGAAATCATTCCCATTTGCCAATAGAACAACTTTTAAGCTTGTTTTTGATGAGTCTATAAACAGTCTCCATTTGTCTGGGTCACATGGCATCTGTAGCTCTGTCATCAATAAATTTGCATTAGGGCAGAATACTAAAACTTTATCTTTCGAGAAAAGACATTTCAGGGTTGCTTGTCTGGTCCTGGAAGAAGATATTTTTACTCCCTTTTTTAAGAGATTCCACTGTTGAAGTCGCGATCCTAGGAGCTGAGATTTGGTCTTGGGTAACTGCAAATCCTTGACAAGATCATTTAATTCCGATTGACTGAGGAGGTGAGCTTGCCGAGAAACTAAATCTGCGGAATACTCTTCATCATCATTGAGCGTATCATTCGAAGCCTAGGTTGTGGCTCAGAACCTTTTAAATCAATTTCCGGCTCTAGAGTATAAGTGTTTGGAGGCTCTGTGATTGGCAAAGTATCATTATGAGGAACAGGTCTTAGAGTTGACGGAATATTGGGATACTGAACTGTATGCTTACTTTTGCTCGAAAACCCAACGGTGGAAGTCATACAAAAGTAACAATCTGTAAGATGACAGCGAGGTTTACGGCATGGGCACAGCAAATGGCATTGATTTACGGGTACCTTTGAGCCATTTGGTCAAACTACTGCAACAAGTTGTACAGCAAACTGATGGAGCCCAAGTCTTGTCCTGGTCGTCAACTTGACAATCAAAATACAATTTATAAGCTGTTTTAACAAGCGGAGAAAGGGGTTTTCGTTGCGCTTTCAAAGTTAATTCCCCGCAGACATAGCAGAAGCTATCGGGATGATTTTGACACTCGCGTGGCATAATTAAACAGTAATTCAACGCCCGACATTAACCACAAATCACACTTAGTCACTTGAAAAAATCCGGAGTAAAAGTAGTTTTACTGTTTTACACAAATGAACAAAAATGAACACAAAATCCAGCACGTTTAAAACGTCGACAAGTTAACTCTGCAACAGCTATAGATGTACTAATCGAAGCAGTTAAGCAAACAATGTAAGATACTATAATGAGAAGAGTAATGCAAGTTCAAGCCTGTCGAAAATTCCAGTTCAAACCTGCATGTTGTATTGAGATCGCCAGCGTCGTGCAGTGAATCTTCCTAACTGTTTATTGATATTTTTTTACTGTTCTTATATATTTGTATTTTATTGTTGTTTCTATATACATTTTATAGCAAAACTTTTGCCATATACTTTAGTATAAATTTTATTACCTGCTTTGGGATGTTTAACGGCTATAAGTTAAAATTCTAAAAAAAAATGCAAAAAATAAAATAAAAATGGGGTCCCCCCAAAATAGGTGGGTGGTGGGTAAAAACGGAGCTAATTTTTGGATTTAGTAGGTCATTTTACATAAGAATCGTCAAGAATGGTATCAGGGCCGATTTTCATGCACAGTAGTGATTATTAGTCATTGGTTTTGTGTGAATCTGTAATACTACAGGCTATTTACAATTACAATGAATAAATAAGATAACAATTGGTAAAATATATACATAACATGTAAGTAGGTCATCCATCAATGTGCCTATATAAACTGTGTTTAAAAAAGATTTGTTTTAGTTGATTGACACTACTAACGATTGTTCTAAACTACTACACAGTATTTAATTTTAGTATATCCAAAAGCATGTAGCGCTTAAGTCTGCGTGTATCATGTTCTTCGTCTTGGAGTCTGTGGGCTAACTGGTTAGAATGCGCTGTTAATTTAACTCAATACGATGCACTACACTGGTTAGCTACCTCTGTTGCAGTAGGAATTTCATTAGTTACGTATCATGGGGCGTTAGTTTTTTGGCGGAGTATCTTTGATCCTTTCTAGTAGTCTAGAAGTTTGTAGCTGAACCCGATAAGTGAAATCCATAACTCCATATAGGTATTAATATTACTTTATGCACGTGCACTTTATTTTCTAGTGTTAGTTGTAACTTTCTCCCCTAGTAACTAATAAAGCTGATGAAGTTTAATATTCAGTTCTGCTTCAATGTGTGGTCTTTAAGTTGCTACTTTTGTGTCTTGCCGTACTAGCAAGGCTGAGGTAAAAAACAGATATAGGATTCGGTTTAGAATACTCCCTTGTGGATCACCTGACGTGACAGTATAGAATTTGTTTGTTCGTCTTTGCATTTAACGTAGAACCACAAACTTGTAGGTATAAGTGTAACAGAAGATAAATGTTATGTGGTAGCTGTTTTTTGATTTTATAAAGTAAGCCACTGTGTCAAACTTTATCAAAGGTTTGAGGTTAAGTGGTTTTTTTTGTAACTTAAAAGAGCAACGGCTAACTTAGTTGTTCCGGTGATTAAATCGTAAGTTTCGTGGTGCTAAATTATAAAATAAATTTAAAAAGTCACCAACACAATGGAAGGCTAGGGTGGGAAACACTGTTTAAATGTACTCGAAGCTGCAATAGAACAAATGACAGGATAGCAGTTGTAACACAGAGTATATTTATTTTATCACGTTAGAAAAATATACATACATATGTTTATATAAGTTTGATCAAACACTAGCACGTAGGTCGGTATCACAAACAAAATATGCAATAAATCTTCAACTGGACAACACGTCGTACAGCAAGGTGACCTTGTAAGCCTAGTTTTTACATTCTGATAAGAAATGAATTTACATTCTTAAATTAAAATACAAAGATACGACTCTCGAAGATTTTGAAAATCAAAACGCACCGTATAATAATATGTGACACACAACAATTGATAATTAATTCTTACAATCGACTGACCACCAAAATACCTAGAATAAAAATAGAAAGTATGATATTTACAATGTAATTTTCCTCGCATGCGGCTAGCTAGCAGCACCTTCCCAGCATTTCTTAAAATTAATTATACAAAGACGTACATACTGTGTTATCACAAGTAAGACCTATTGTAGTCATACGAATTCTGAAAAACAAACGAATTCCCCTCAAATTAATTTTGTAATTTTGCTAAAAGTTTCCTTTAATACGGTAACAGTTGCATCCAACCCCTTAAAGGTGTAGATAGCGTTAACTACAGTAACGTGACGCCATCATCAAATTTTTTTCCATTTACAACAAACTCGTCCAAATAAAGACTTTACTAAAATTGCAACAATATTCTATGCAATATTTACATGGATGCGCGTGAATAATTAACAAGGAAAGCTTTGTTGGGTGTACATGACGCTAGATAATGTCCGCGTTATTCAAAACTTACTGGAAAAACAATTGATTTTAAAATTTGACAGGGGACTAACATCATATTAACTCATTTTTAACATTAGAAATACTGCTGAGCAGTATCTGCTTTCTTCGATAAATGAGTTTATTTGGCGTACTATTTGATGCACCTGCTCTATAGTTCTATGATTCTCCTTAAACCCGAATTGATGTTTAGGAATTAGTTGTTTGTATTCCAGTATTGGCTTCAGGCTTTTAAGGAAAATTGTTTTGAATACTTTAAAAATAACTAGCAGCATTTTGAGGATCTTTTCCAAGTTTAACTATTAAAATAATTACTGATGTTTTCTAGGAAGCTAAAAAGTAATTTAACGTTAAAGCTGCATTGAAGGGTTCAGTTGTCTATTAATACCTTTCCTTGTAGCTCTTTGAGCACTTTATCAGTTGTTATGTTAAAAAGTTGGTAGGTTAAAGTTTTTCGAGTATAAAAATTTTTTTTCGAGAATAAAAATTGTAAGCTTTAAAAACAAAATTTACTTGTGTTAGCCATATGTACGTTTTGTGTTAGATTTAATATTACTTTTTAGGTAATACAAGTACAAAATTAGCTAATCCCCTACTGGATAAAACCTAACTGTGAATATTACAATTTTTTTTACAATTAGTACTTTGTTAGTCATGTCGATTGTTGACCGTACGTGCATGTTAGGTTAACACAATTAATAATAAAATCAATTTGTGCGCCACAAAGTCGTATGTAGTGCGCGTTGAATCTTTAAGGCTTCAATTGTTTTTGTTATATACTTTTGCGATTTTAAATTTGCGAATATAAAGTCATTTCTTCTTCGTATGTAAAAGTTTAGACCAACAAGGTCAGTTTATTGTACGACCTTCTTCGTCCTCTTTGGAATTATTGTCTGTGATAAAATAAATATATACTCTGTAGTATTACTTCTTTCGTGTTATTTGTTCTTTTTCAGCTACGCATTGAGTTAAAAGATATCTTCATAATTTGATTTTTCATTGTTTTGGCGCCTTTTTAGATTAAATTTATAATTTAGCATCACAAAACCTGTAACTTCCTCTCCGGGACAACTGCGTTAGCCGTTGCTTATTTTTTTGGTTACACTAAAACCAGCGTAACACAATGATTTTATCCCATCCGGGTGCTTTTTTGCTAATAATTTCTTTGTTTATTATATCTTTAACTTTTTGTATGTTAAATTTTTGTAGTGAAGACTATATTTGTAATGGTGAATCTAAAAATTTGTGAACTGTTTTGTCTATCTTTTCTATGCTTGTTTCGTCCCATTTGCCAATTGGAAAGTTGTGCTGATCATTTTTGTTATCTTCCACAAAGAATAATTTGTGTTTTTAGTTACAGATAAATCGTGTAAGTAATTTTGGAAGTTTCTTTCTTCTGCTATTATAACATTAATCTTGTTGTTCCGTTCTTGCAGCTGGTTCTATCTTGAGGAGATTTAGACTACAACCATTTTTTTCTTAATTTGCGTTTTTTTTTTATGTTTTTATCTTTAATGGTACTGGAATAAATGTTCTGTTGCAGATTGATAGTCATGTTTACTATTACATAATATTTCAGATTAGACTTGATGTACCATGTTTGCATTTAATTTAGCAATTATGGGGGAATGGTCGGATGAAAGATCAAAACACAACTAAATATTTAGATGTGTAGTTGGTATACCGTTATACAAAAATCCATCAGATCTGGAACATTTCTTTAAGCTGCAGGCCAGTACGTGGGTTCGCCCGTGGTCAGTGATGTTAAATTATTATGTAGCATTGTTAGGTAGAACTGTCTTCCTTTTATTATTTTATTTTATCATTTTGTAATTTTGTGTATTAGTGGAGAGTATATAGAGAATAACGTGATGGATTCAATATAATCATGTACAATAACGGTGGTAGTTTAAACAAAGTCATTTGCAACGTTTTCGTGATGTTTTATATATGTTTTTATTATGAGAACACTTAGATAACTTTTGTGGTAAAAAGTGTTTTCCAGATAAATATTTTGATATATTAAAAATGTTTCTAATTCTTGGCTTCCAGAAAATTAAAACGCACAGTATAATAATATGTGACACAACAAAACGATTGTATAATTAATTGTGTTAACAACCTGACGTATCTAACAAAAACGTACATGCGGTGTTATCACAAGTAAACCCGTTTAATTTATACGATCACCGATAATAAGCAATTGCGCAGAGTTTTCCTCAATTTAACTTCGTGATTTCGGTAATTGTTTCGCCCTTTACGATAATAATTGCACCCAAACCCTCAAAGGTGTAGATGGTGTTAGTTACAATGATGTGACGTCATCATGAACATTTTCCCAATTACAATTACTCTGCTTATTATTTCTACTGACAAAGAATACGTGTCGAGGTATGGAAACCTGCTATCTATCTAAATTAAGTCATAAACATAAAAAACAGATGCTTACCCCAAATACAGACTTTCACTCAAATCGCGACGATATTCTATTCCATATTCGAATGGATGTGAATAATGAACAATGAAAGCCTTGTTGGGTGTACTCAACTCTAGATGATGTCCGCGTTATTCAAACTTTGTCGGAAAAATAAAATCGTGTTTAAAATTTGACATTTTATTCTTACCGTTCCGAGGATAAATTTTATACAGGGGACAAACATCATATAAAACACTTTTAACATAAAAATTTACAGGCTTAGTAAGCCAATAATTTGAAGAGACTATTTGCTTTTTTGCACTATTGCTTTCATCTGATCTACCTCTTAATCTTTTTTTGTATTTAACTAATTTCCACTCGCCTTCAGTTTGCATTGGTTCTAGAAAGGTTTTATTTAAATTTTGAAGTCTAACAGGCGGATGTATCTGGGATGTAGTAGAGACATTTATAAGATTGGGAACTTGATAAATTGGGTAATTACTTTACGGATGTAAAGCTGTTTGCAACTGATAATTTGTTTGTGGCATTGATGGTGTATTTTGTGGTTGCTGTTAATAATAATATTGTTGTGAACTTACATCAAAGAGCTGATCGGCAGAGTTTATGTAAGAGGGTTGTAGGATCATCAAAAATATGCGAAACAACGTAACGTAATTTATATTTTATAATTTCAACAAAACTTTTAGATCTTTTAAATCTAAGCTGCTCAACTTCATGCCTTATGATGATTTTTAAATGAACCGCGCAAGCAAGTCAGGATCGACTCTATCCGCGCTCTCAGGCGTTCACCTGTTCTCGCCGCTCGTGTATGATCTTATTTTGCTTCGAAAAACAATCGAGAGCGCGCAGTACTTTTTATTCTAATTATCTTATTTAAACATAGTCCTCTAATTTGTGATTTCGGTGATGAAAAACTGAATCAAACATTTGATAGTTTTTGTTGAAAAAGTGTTTACTTTGGCCTTCAAGGATATGTTATTTATTATTAGCTAATTTAAGGTACCTATTCTATTTATAATGAATAGGAAAGTAAACATGGTTTTATTGAAAGCAAGGCGCATAAACCCATATCTTTACAGTAGCTATTGCAAAAAAATGTTATTTAGAAAGACATTATAAGCAAAATTATAATAATTTTAAAAAAGGGTACCCTGTTCGTAGTGCTATCAGATAAAAGAAGAAGAAAGAAAAGGTATATTTTTACTTTTAGCAAAAAAGAAGAAATGTTTTTCTGACAGAGAAATGGTTAAGAGACTTTAACAATCTTTGCACAAAATTGTGATGATAAAAACGTCAAAGTTCATTCTCACGGTGCACTATTACGAGACGGGTGGAGGAGATGGCAGTTGATGTCACCAGTCAGATCCAAGAAATCGTAACAAAGTGCAAATACTTTATTGACGTTGTTAGATGAACCTTGTGATTTAACTAGTATAGCTCAGTTGCCTATATTTCTGCAGTGTGTTGATGAATATTGGAATGTGTTGCAAGATTTAATCAAATTCTGACAGCTGATAAGTATTTTCACTGATGATGCACCTGCAAGGATTGGGAAAACTAACGGTTGCGTAGCTTTGTTATAGAATTTCTTGAGTCACTATTTTCGTATGATTGCATCAGCCACCAAGAAGCTTTGTTTGCACATGAAGGACATGAAATCGGATGATATTATGAATCCAGTAGTATATTACATAAATTAATATGGAGAGTTACAGCTGTACTGCCCTGTGCGATAGCTTTCAAGGAGCAACATATTGAAGCACTTCTAGAAATCACATATCTCATATTTAAAGAATTTGGTACCTTTGAATTTATGGTAGATAGTGGTAAGTACAATGGCTAGAAAAACTGTTAGCAATCACAAATCTTTATTTAAAAACTTTGGCACATTATTGTACAGAGTAGTGATTACTTCAACACATTAATGAATTGTTTTTTGGTTTCAAACTTTGGTAACTCACTTCGAGATGCAAGTTTAGCACGAATAAGTCCATCTCTTGCTGCATTGCCACATACTGAAGAAGAAGCTTCTGTTACCAGTTTTATGCATCGTTCAACCGCCTGGGTGTGGCAAGGTTACTTCAAAATGCTGATGTTGTTAGGAACGTCTAAAATCATATTTTCCAAATCCTCAATCAAAATATGTCTGATTAATGGTGGTTCGGTAACTTCAGAGAACTGCCAATCGGTCATATCGATGTACTCTTTGGCTTTGAAATTAAGTTTAGGCACTTGAAACACCCGAATAGTGCCCTGATTACGACTTGATGCTCTACGTCTAAACTTGAGAATCCGCCGTAAACGTAATTCCCGAACGTATTTTTGTTCATCAGCTAACATCGCCAACAGAATGTTGACAGGATGGCCAAAGTACGCATTTCTTTGTAATATTGGATCCACTACATTCTTAAGTTTGTCAGATAGGTAACGAGACTTCTTGATAATTCCAAAGAAATGTTTAGATCCGTCCTTACAAGTAGATTTGGTTTCAATCTCAAACCAGCTAGAAGAGTATACCTTGTTCACATATTTAGCTAAAGTTTTCAGTTTCATTGTGGTTCTATTGTAGCTACATATAACCTTCAGTTTGCGGTTGTTAACCAGCGCGAGTGTAACATCTTCCCAGGATTCCGCAGGAATAAAAACGATGTTATATCACTAGAAATTCTTTTACATATATCGAAGAAATATTTCTAATCCGTACTCAGTTTATTTGGATCAATAATCGGCAATTCCGCTTCAATTGACTCAAATGCGACGACGGACAACTTTCTAGCATCTTTCCAATTGCACCAGAGAATCATTTAGGATCATTTGTCTTTCCATCTAGGTGTTGCATTAAGTAGCGGAGAGGTAACTCATTAGTGTGTAATAAACATACCTGCGATTGTAATGGACGACCTATGGACTTTTCTAGTTGTCGGATAACACCATTTTTCAAACCTGTATTTATGACAGTACCATAGCATCCAACTGCTTGCAATTCATCCACATTGCAATTTGTATGAAAATACTATAAGAATGTCATGATACTTAATGCGATATTTGTAGCACTTCTAGATGTTGGTGTGATATGGCCCAGGTATTTACAATTAGGCTCTGAAATTAACACAATATGTTCTTCTGTGACAGTTTTCTTGTAATATTTCGTGCTATTCTTTCTTGCTAAATTGTCTTCTCTTTCCTACCGTCGAAATAAAGTCTTTTAACTGCTGAGGATTTTTTTCTGATTGTTCTCGGAGTTTTGTCTATCTTTTCTTTCGTTCTCTCCTTATTTTACTTCTATCCACTATTTTTGACGGATTTTCCTT
Organism: Aquatica leii; assembly: GCA_035610365.1. Classification (NCBI taxonomy): domain Eukaryota; kingdom Metazoa; phylum Arthropoda; class Insecta; order Coleoptera; family Lampyridae; genus Aquatica; species Aquatica leii. Next base: position 17,698,283 of record CM069434.1, on the reverse strand, counting down.
TGATATAACTTGAAAATCTTGAAGAACGGCGTACTAGTATTGAGGCTGATTGATCCGATATCCTTTTTCGATCGCACGCTTAGGCTACATTGCGTAATTTAATTCGTTTTCCAAAACCCGAAGAAAATAGTATTTGAGATGATGTTGACTGTTCTGAAATTTCTGAAGTAGCAGGCTTTTCTACAGAAGTTGTAATACCTGAGATTACAGGTGTAAATGTTTCTTTAAGTGTCTTTGTTGTAATGTCCGGAACCTTAGATGCTAATAATCGAGATACTTCTTTAGCTTTCCTTGCAAAACTTTTTTGAAGAATTTGGCTGGTTTCTTTATCAATATTACTAATTGCCATCTTACGAGCTGTTCGTTGGTCCACTAGAAAATCTCTTTCTGGTTTAGGCACTTTAATTTTGCACTGAAAATTACAGAAGTTTTTACATTTGCAGACAGATATATCAAATAGCGTTTTTTCACTGAGCTCTCTGAATGTTATCACTTTTTCTTGAGATTTCTTTTTGTTCTTTTTTATAGCCTTATATTTATTATTAAGGTTCGCTATCAAGGTCAAAATTCTTTTATCAGAAATTATTGGAATTGATGCTTTTTGCGATATATTTTTCAAATCCGCCAGTACAGCTCTAGAAATGTCACTCACACTCGGATCCTTTCCGTTCGCGTTCTCTTTTAACAATAACTTACACCACAAATAATAATATCTCATAACATCCGTTTGTAGGAGGTACATTGCCATAAAATTCCTTAGATAAACCGAACACTTCACAAAACGATTCTTTACGTGTTTTCGGCATTTCTATATTACGAAAAACGTTCTGACAACCGAGAAAGTTAACTAAACAGACACTGAAACATGCGAGTGATTTTAGCCGAGACGTTGTATTATTAGGACATGCAGAGTGCGCCCTAATTGCGCAGACGCAGTGATCTGAAATATTATTACACTGATTTTAGGCTAAAATTGCTGTTCTAGTTAATACTTCGATAATTTTAATCACTAACTAGTTACTTCAAGACACGTCGTTTGACACTATAGGCAGTTTCAATTTTGAAAAAAAAAATTCACTCCACACTATTGAGGAAGCAGCGGGAATTTTTGAAGGAAATAAGGCGTTATTTTTTGAAAAATGTCAACTATGAAAATTTGTAACTAGATAATTAAAAAATTTAAATTACAAAATGTTAAATGTAAATTATTTTAAAACAGGAAGGTGCGATTTAGAAAGAAATCTAAGAAAATTTAAGTTTAAAATTGAAATCGGTTTGATTGTTCAACAAAAAAGGTAGATCAGATGAAAGCAATAGTGCAAAAAAGCAAATAATCTCTTCAAATGATTGGCTTACTAAGCCTGTAAATATTTATGTTAAAAGTTTTTTAGTATGATGTTTGTTCCCTGTATAAAATTTATTCTCGGAACGATAAGAATAAAATGTCAAATTTTAAGCACGATTTTATTTTTCCGGCAAAGTTTGAATAACGCGGACATCATCTAGCGTTGAGTACACCCAACAAGGGTTTCATTGTTCATTATTCACATCCATTCGAATACGTAATAGAATATCATTGCGATTTGAGTAAAAGTCTGTATTTGGGGTAAGCGTTTGTTTTTTATGTTTATGGCTTAATTTAGAATTTCAGTAATTGTTTGTAGCGGGTTTCCATACTTCCACACGTGTTCTTTGTCAGTGGAAGTAATAAGCAGAGTAATTGTAATTCGGAAAATTTCCATGATGACGTCACATCATTGTAACTAACACCTTTGAGGGTTAGGGTGCAATTATTATCGTAATGGGCGAAATAATTACCGAAATCACGAAGCTAATTTGAGGAAAACTCTGCGCATTTGCTTATTATCAGTGATCGTATAAATTAAATTGGTTTACTTGTGATAACATCGCATGTACGTCTTGTAGTGTTTCGCGCTTTTGTCCCACGTTTGGGTGCTAACTGTAGTGGAGCACGCTTGAGCGCTAATTTAATATGCCCGTTTGATTTTAATTTGTGATTTTATTTCTATTTATTTCGATCTACTCGGTATCTTATTAATTTTGTATGCCCGTTTTGACTTATATCTTCCCTGCTAGCTCAGCAAGAACCCTCTCTACAAGACTACTGAGGAATAGTACACCAAATCAAATACACCGTAATATAAATGCATTTAATAATATTCAAATGAAATAAACGTACATGCTTTACCAATAAACTTAACGACTAACCTTAACTACGGCTTTTCGTGCTTAGGCGCCCTTTTCGTATGGGATGATTTCTCTCTTTGCTAGCTTTTCGTTGTTGTGCAGATTCTCTTATTTTCTACCTTTGCGGCTCTGCTACGATTTCGGAAAATCGTACTACACTTCAAAATGCTGCTGGCGGGTGATCACGTACAAATCACGTGTGTTTGGCCTCCTGTCGTTGCTTTAACACGTGCTCACTTCTTTATTTGCTTATAGCACAATTTCTAATGTTTCACCCTTTTCTGTTCTCGGTTAAACACTAATTTGGTGGTTCTATGGAACCAAATACACTTTATAATTGCGTATTAACGCTCAAAATGTGGCTCCTTTCGGTATCACCACAAAAACCGCTCTCTTCCCGCGTTCACTTCACGCTCTTGCTATCGCTAACTTGTCATGCGCGCACTTTACACACTTGCACCAACTTAACTTAAAGTACTATACAGGTCGATTCAACATAATATTACATATACAAGAGATGTACCATTACAGTCTTTGTTAGATACGTACAGGTTAGGTTGTTAAGAGAATTAATTATACAATTTTGTTGTGTCACATATTATTATACGGTGCGTCTTATTAAAATATCAAATAAAAATTATAAAGCTCGAAACATATGTAAAAAATACATTTTAAAAGTTAACGAATTTATTATTGGTGGACTGGTAATTTGAATAATTTAAAAATTGACCAATAACAATGAATCTCCTTAACAATTTAAAAATTTACCGATTCTATAATTTTTTCTCCTATTAATATTAAACAAATGCGCTACTGACTATAAAAAAACATTAAAAAAATGAACTTTACTATAACATGAATCCTCTCTCTAGTCTTAACTGATTTAAGCGCTAATAATAATTACAATTGTTTGACTGTTGATACAATTTCAGCATTCAAAATTTACTTAAATTTTATTTTACATACTTTCGTCCTATGTTGATAACTTTACAGTGAAATCGTTTATGACTTAAACCAGGACAAAATTTACTATAAAAAAGTCAGTGCAAGGGTGCAATTACGTTCAATAATTTAGAAAATACAAGTGTGCAAAGTTGCACAAAAATTACTTTAAAATTCTGTAACTCTTAAACTATTAGATATAATTATACACTCCCCGGGGACTTTTTTGTAGTAAATTTTGTGCTCAATAAATTGTTAATGTGCAATTTTCATCTATATTGTACCGTTTTTGCAGCGTACAAGACGGAAGCTCGCGCGGATCTAATTCTGCAATTACTATAATCATTTTTCATCACAGCTAAGTGAAATTAAAACTTATGATATTTTTAAAACATAAAACGAATCATAAGGAATATCTTGTTTAATAATAATAAACACTGCATCCGAAAAATACACAAAATTAAGTGAAGATTTCCAGATTTGTTTCATCTGAGCGTTGCATCGTTTCGTTACACGAGCCTTCGAATCAAGCTCCCTATAAGCGTTTTCAACACTAAAATCATTTATCTTAATTGCCTCCTTAAAAATTTTTGTTAGTTTCTACAAGTATTATAGTTAATATTTTGAAATTTCTTGCGTAAAGCTTTAAATGTTACTCTAGTCGCTTAGAACTAATGAAATTTAATTAAATTTTCTTAGTCATACACAACATGGTAATTTTATTATGTATTTGTTACAGAAACCGAAGGACTTGTGTCGAGGGAATACTACATTTGTCAACAAGAAGACAGCGTTAAGATAAATGGGTTTGATACACAGTCAAGGGAGGAGAATGTCCATCTAAAAAAGGACCCAAATATCGTTTGCCCAAATCAGTGCAAATATGTCTTGTTAACACAAATTGTCAGAGGCTCATTGAATATTTTATAAATTATTGCAAGCTACATATCTTTACAATAATAAAAACATTAAAATTATACGTAAGCAGTTTAAATCTCAAGCTGGAGACTATAAAAGTGATAAATAGTATCCAGACAATTATGTGAATCGTAAAAACAGCTTTTAGGGTGGCGCTGTAATTGCTTAATGTATCATAGAATAATCTATTCTTTATGTCTAATACGTACGTATTTGCATCATTAGTAGTCATTTAAATTGTTTTTTTTATGATAACGGTTTCAATCACATATTTATTTTATAAAAGTATGTTATTAAAGCGACTACTACTAATTCTAATTGTATTTTTTATTGATCGTCAGTCGCTGTACCTGGCAAACAAATTTGAATATTTTTACAAAAGACTGAAACACTCTTTTTAAAAAATTTGAATTCCAAGCAACAAAATTATCAATATTTTCAGGTAATTAATAGAACTACACTTTTTAAATTTTGGAATAAAACGTTTTTAATGTCTTTTTTATTATCAGTGGAATAAAATAAAAATTATTCTATTTGTTTTTAGGTTTTAAGGTTATAATACACGTGTATTATTTTAAATGCCATTATAGCTTAATTTACAAAACTATATATGCATTTTCATTTATTATTTTACTGCTTTTTACCATTTTTTACTACTTTTTGCCATTTTTTAAATGAAATTTTTATGAAATAAAACTTTCCTCTCGTGTATTTTGAGAAACACACAATATGTTTTTTGTAAAATAATTTTTTATTAATTAACACTACAAGAACAACTGTGGCATAACAATCAATCTTTATTAATGTTTTTCCTTTTTGCTGACAATTAAATACATTTATTTAAAAAAAAAATGTTTCTATTCTTGTTCGTGTAAATTACATTTCAATTTACTTTTGTACAGTGTACTTCTTACAAGATAAAAAAAAACATTGCATTGACAAAAATTTCCGTTTTTAGTAAACTGCTAAATTTTATTGCAAAAAAACAGAACGTTCACATTTCACATTTGTTTATAGAACAGATTTTTGAATAAATAAAGAATAGTTAATACTAGCATACAAAACAGTAACATAAACATACAGTGTAGTGACTTTAAGTTGAATAAATTTAATAAAATGTATCAAAGTTCGCTTGAAACAAGTCGATTTTTGTTTAATGTTGAACATTTATTAAATCTAATTAATTAATACTAAAAATATGTACACGTTTAAACTAACCGAACTAATTAAATCTAAGGATATTTAATAAAAATGCTTACACTAATTTATATCGCACTATCACTTGAAAAACAAAGTCCGCGGATAACTTCACACACTTGTTTAACACTTATTGTTTACATTAAAGTCGCGTACAAGGTTAGACTTCGTAAATTTTTCTCAAACACCCGTTACTTACTTATATTTAGACTTGAATAATCTTCTTAACACTGCCGTCTTCATATTACTCAAATAACTGCCCTATGATTTGTTTGCACTGCAATCATACATTTTGGCGAAACGTTCGCGAATGTTCTATATCTGTCGGTAAACGTTCTGAAAATGACCTCGCGAAAGTATTATTTTAAATGCCATCATAGATTAGTTTATAAAAGTATACTTTTTTTAGTAACTGGACGTGTAGTTTTGAAAACTGCTGCAATTTTATTATCTTATTTAGTAACGTCACTTATAAAAATATTTTATACGTACAATTGTTTTATGGTCAAATAAATTTTTATATTTTTTACTGCTTTTTGCCATTTTTTACCACTTTTTACAATTTCTTAAATGTAAATACACAACTAATCGATACTATCAATCAAATTAAACTTACTGCATTTAATAGATTTTCTTCTTGTGTATTTTTAGAAAGGCAAAATATGTTTTTTTTATATAATTTTCTGTTAATTAACGCTACAAAAACTACTGTAGCATACACTAACTTTAGTAATATTTTTTCATTTCGCTGATAATTAGATACTTTGATTTAAAAACTTGTTTCTACTCTTGTTCTTGTAAATTACACTACAACTTACTTTTGTATGGTGTACTTGTTACGACACAAAAGAAACATTGCATTGACAAAAAATTATTTTTTTTAGTAAGCTGCTACATTTTATTACAAGAAACAAAACATTTTCTTACTTTACATATGTTTATGGAACAGATTTTTGATTAATTTTATCTCCATTTATGTTTCTCAAATTTGTTAATGATTTTGTATACTTTAGCTAAAAAAGAATAGTTTATGCTGTAAAAGCTGTCATACAAAACAGTAACAAAAACATACAGTATAGTGACTTTAAATTGAATAAATTCAATAAAATGTAAAAAAATTTGTCTGAGACAAGTCGATTTTTGTTTAATTTTGGACATATTTTAGGTGGTATTTCAGTTTGTACGTCTACAGGAGAGTAAACGAATTTTTTTTCGAAACCAAATGCTTTATCTTGTGACATTTCGTCGAAAAGACGCTACTATTTGGTGTTTGGCATTTGTTTTTAGGTTATAAAGTTATAACACAAATTTGTGTATTATTTTAAATGCCATCATAACTTAGTTTACAAAAGTATACTTTTTTTTAGTAACTGGACGTGTAGTTTTGAAAATTGCTACAATTTTATTATCTTATTTAGCAAATATTTTATACGTAAAATTGTTTTACGGTCAAATAAATTTTTACCGTTTTTACTGCTTTTTGCCATTTTTTACCACTTTTTACAATTTCTTAAATGTAAATACACAACTAATTAATACTATCAATCAAATTAAACTAACTGCATTTAAGTGATTTTTGTATTGTGTATTTTTAGAAAAGCAAAATATGTTTTTTTTATATAATTTTCCGTTAATTAACGCTGTAAGAACTACTGCAGCATACATATTACACTAATTTTAGTAATTTTTTTTCATTTCGCTGATAATTAAATACTCATATTTAAACAATTGTTTCTACTCTTGTTTTTGTAAATTACATTTCAATTTACTTTTGTATAGTGTACTTGTTACAACACAAAAGAAACATTGCATTGACAAAAAAATCTTTTTTTTAGTAAACTGCTACATTTTATTGCAAGAAACAAAACATTTTCTTACTTTACATCTGTTCATAGAACAGATTTTTGTTTAATGTTATCTCCATTTACGTTTCTGAAATTTATTAATGATTTTGTATACTTTAACTAAAAAAGAATAGTCAATGCTGTAAAAGCTGTCATACAAAACAGTAACAAAAACATACAGTGTAGTGACTTAAACTGGAATAAATTCAATAAAATGATTAGCAAAGTTCGCCTGAGACGGGTGACATTTTAAGATAGTTTTTGGCGCTACAGAAGAGTGAGCACTAAACCCCAACTTCTTTTTTAAATGAAATGCCTTGTCTTGTAACCCTTCGTTAAAAAGAAAGATTATACCGCACTATCTAGTGTTAAGAAAATAGGAAATGATAAAAAAACAAAGTAAGCAATTATTCTTAGAAGTTAGTTTTAGCGTCAAAAGCGCACAATTTACATATTACTAATTTGATATGTTTTAAAATGTACAAAAACTTATCTATTTTGGAATGAAACAAAGAAGTAATGAGCAGGTTTTTCCGTAGTATTTGTCAATTTTTTTTTATCGCGACATCACTTTGCACTGTTTTGTTATTACTGTTAAATTGAAGTGTAACATATTAATGTTTGGGACCATGCTTTAGGAACTTAACAGAATCACATATAATTAAAATATTAAGTATGGACGGTTTTGGTGACCCAAAAAGAACTTATCAAGGTGGTTGGTACACAAATTTATCATCTATTAATCAAGATACGATTATCAAAATTAAACAAAAATTTTGAGAACATATGCATGTTAAAAACTTTTCTAGACGAATGCCTTCTAAAATCGATAAAAACACTAAATTAGATATTATTAGTGTTTGAAGACAATCACGTAACTACAGCCAAGCTAGTTGTTCGTGACATTTATGTCACAAATTTGTGTTAAAAATATTTAATTGTGTTAACAAACAACTTTACAAAGTTTTGTAAATTAACCATGCTATTGATGAAAATCAAATATCCCCGGAATCCATACTCTTTACTAATGAGGATACATTCACTCTAAGAGGTCAGATTAATAGAAAAAAAAGTCGGTACTGGTATGACTTAAACCCTTTATATTAAAGACACTTATACTAACTACTCAATAAAAACTAATGTTTGGGCTAGCATAATTGGTAGACAAGTGATAGGGTCTATATTAATTATTGGTAATTTAAGTAGTGAATCAACTACTTTTCGAAAACCAACCATTTCCGGTTTTATGTATTTTATATCGGAGTCAGTTCAATCTAGATTTTCCTGATGTAAGAATACGGATGCACCAAGGCGGGTCGTCATTACATTATACTCGTGGCGTGCGACAATATTTGGACAAAGTTTTTCTAAATAATTGGATTGGGATGAGAATTGCATTTTAGTGGCCGAAACAATCTTCTGATCTCACTCCGATCGACTTCTTTTTATCTAGACTCCTGAAAATTTATGTGATGTAACCAGAAAAACTAGACGAAGTGAAAGAACGAAAAAAATTCAACAAATCACTCCAGAAATTATACAAAATGTCAGAAATAAATTTTACTATCGCTTTGGACTATGTAAAAACTTCTTATTGTTTTATTTTTTCTTATTTTTCTTTTCCTTAACCACAAAACCAGATAGTGCTCTATAGAACGGTCTTTTCAACAAGAGATCATTTCATTAAAAAAAACAGGTAGAAGTTAGTGCTCATTGTCTTATAGGGGTAAATAGTCCTTAAAACAATTAGGTCAATAGGTTTTGTTTCCCAAATAAAATGGCACTTTTAGTCATCTTAATGTCTACATGAAAACCCAGTGGTGTAAATAAATAAGCAAAGATACTAAATTTCCTGAAAATTTTATCATAAAGAATAATTTATATTGCATTTTTTAATAACAACGTGTTTAACCCCATAATATTTCAATGATTACATCTAGAACCAACACCAAACGAGATTCGCCATTGCTAGTTGTTGATAAAGAAAACAAAATAAAGATTATTATTATTATTATACTTTATTTAGAACTATAACGAACGTAATAGTCTAGTCAAAAAGTAGCTACTTTTTTTTTTTTTTAAAATTATGGTTGACGTATTATTGGATTCCAAATGGCATCTAAAGACTTTTGAAAAGAATTTAAGTGACACAAAAAAAATTTCATTTTTTGCAAATATTTTGATAACTATTAATTTTTTTTTAAAAAGCAGGAAACCTTAAAGCCGGTGCTAACTCTCAGAACTATGCCACCAATGTCTGTAATTTTAATTTAGAGGTGAAAATAGTACTCAAAACAAGTGATGTGACTACCATGGCGCGATTCTTTCATGTTTACAAAATAATGTAATCCATTAAATACTAAGATTGCTAGTTATGAATTGAGAACTAAAACAATGATTGGAGTGTAGAAATTTTTTCATTGTTGTCAAAATGTTCTTCTTTAAGATCTACACATTTTTGCAATCGTTTAAACTCCGAAGTAGGTATCTCCAAACCATGGTTTTTTAATGCATCAACAGCTTCTTGTGGTATCGAAAAGCGTTGATTACGTAATTTGTTCTTCACTTGAGAAAACAAATAAAAACCATCATTGGGCGCTAAATCAAGGCTATACGCCGGATGACCAATTAATTCGACGTTTTAACTGCTCAAATAGCAAGTTCTTTCTTTAAAAATAAAATTAAGGTAAAATATGTTTAAAATGTGTACCATTTACACACTGACATAGTCTACGGTAAGAATAAAATTAATTCCTAACATTTTGTAAAATGCCTAGGGTGATTTATTGAATTTGTTGTCTAATGGGTTTTTTGAGTTCGTCTAGGTTTTCTGGTTACATCTAATAAATTCTTGTTTTCAAGTGTCCACTTAAAAGTAAGTCGATTGATATGAGATCAGAAGATCGTCTGGGCTACTAAATTACACTTCTCCTCCCAAGCTACTTATTTGAACAAACTTTGTTCAAATATTATTGCACCCTACGAGCATAATGCGGTAATGTACCGGCTTGGTGCACTCATATTCTTTCATTAGGAAAATTTGAATTTAACTCACTCGGATATAAGGTACATAAAACCGGAACTGGTTGGTCTTGGAGAAGGTGTTGATACCATTCATCGGTCAAATTACCATCCATACATATAGGTCCTATCACTTAACTACCAATTATACTAGCCCAAACATCAGCTTTTATTGGATGTGAGTGTTATTCGCCCAGTGGAGGTTTACGTCATACCAGTACCGACATTTTCGTTTATTAATCTGACCACTTAGAGTAAATGTATCCTCATCAGTAAAGAGTATCTATTCCGGAGATATTTGATTTTCATCAATAACATCATAAGCATCCTGATTGATTTATAGAACTGAACTCAGCAATCTATATCGTCTTCGAGTAACGGTTGTACTGTTTGTACTTTGTAAGGTCGTTTGTTAGCACAATTGGATACTTTTAACACAGATTTGTGACATAAGTAATTGTTACAAGAAACTCGTCTGGTTGTAGTAACGAGATTGTTTTCAGACGTCAATCGTACATTGAATTTAATGTTCTTATTGATTTTAGAAGGCCTTCATCCAAGAACATTTCTAACATGCCTATTTATGTTCAATTTTGAAAATCGTACCTTGATTGATAGGTGATCGATTTCAGTCACCTTAACCGACTATGATCAAGATTTCAATTATATGTGACTCAGTTTTATTAAAACATGGCAAAAAAATTGATATTTTAAACTTCACTTTGACAGCAGTAACAAAACAGTGCAGCATAATATCACGACAATAAATAGATGAACGAACATCACTAAAAAACCTGCACACTGCTAAGTTACTTGTTTATTTGATTGAAAAATATATACGTTTGTGTACATTTTAAAACATATCAAATTGTTGGAGCTCTTGTTAAGTTAAATCTCACTTTTAAAAATTATTTCTTACTTTGTTTTTTTTTTAACATTTCCATTTTTCTTAACAACGCCAGATAGTGCGGAGTAATCTCTATAAAAAGGTCTTTTTAACGAAAGGTCAGAAAAGTCCAAAAAAAGTTTGATGTTAGTGCTCACTCTTCTGTAAAAGCAAAAACTTAAAAACCACCTTGAAATGTGGCCAACATTAAACAAAAATTGACCTGTCTCAGGCGAACTTTGCTAAATATTATGATCTCTTGTTTAGCTAAAGTATACAAAAAAATCATTAATAAATTTGAGAAACATAAATGGAGATAACATTGATTAATAATCTGTTCTATAATCAGATATAATGTGAGAAAATGTTCTGTTTTTGCAATAAAATGTAGCAATTTACTAAAAAAAATGTGTCAATGCAATGTTTCTTTTGTGTTGTAAAAGTACACTATACATAAGTAAATTAAAATGTAATTTACAAGAACAAAAGTAGAAACAATTTTTTAAAATAAAAGTATTCAATTATCAGCAAAAAAAAAGTATTAATAAAGTTTGAGTAATGTGCCACATTAGTTCTTGTAGTGTTAATTAATAGGAAATTATTTAAAAAAAAACAGATTGTGTCTTTCTGAAAGGACACGAGAGGTAAATAGATCAAATGCAATTAGTTTTAATTTATAAGGAAAAAAGTATTGATTAGTTGTGTATTTACATTTGAAAAACAGTAAAAAGTGGGGAAAAATGGTAAAAAGCGGCAAAAAATGGCAATAAATATTTGACCGTAAAACAACGGTACGCATCAAATATTTTTGTAAAAAACATTACTAAATGGCATAATAAAGTTGTAGTAATTTTATAAACTATACGTACAGTTGCTAAAAAATATATAGTTTTATAAACTAATGATGGCATTTCAAATAATACACAAACTTATGTTATATCTTCATAACCTAAAAAAAATAAAATAATATTTGTGGTTTTAATTCAGAGGTCAAAATAGTACTCAAAACAGGTGATGTGGCTACTTTGGCGCGATTCTCTTATATTTACAAAAAACTTTAATCCATTAAATAGAAACGTTGCTAATTATGAATTGAGAATGAATAAATAAAACGAAAAACACTTATTAAAGTGTAGAAATATACTCTGTGACATAAAAATGCAACACCAAGAAAGCGTTAAAAGTTTTGGATCAAACTTGGCAGAAACGTTTGAATAGTCAAAGATAATAATTGATTAAAATTTCAAAGAATATACAGAAAAGATAAAATCATTTTTTATAATAATATGTTGGACCACCCCTATTAGTTTGACACTCCCGCACTCTTCCTGTCATAGATTGCAATACGTGGTCAATTTCTTCTTGAGATATTGCCTCCCAAACAATCTGTAATTCATGCCGGAGACCTTTTAGTATCCGTGGAAGATTGGCTAATTGTATGAGTCTTCTACCTATCATGTTCAATAGACGAAAAGTCGGTAGATCTGAGTGGTCCCGGCAAGATACTGACGTTAGTCACTTCTAAGCGCTTCATAGAATGCTTTGTAATGTAAGGACGGGCATTATACTGTTGGAAAATTAAGTCTTTTAGCTCCTGGAGGAATGGAAATGTATGGGGTTCTACGACTTAATCAACATACCGGTAGGCAATCATATTGTCTCGGATGAATACTAACTGCGACATGCTTCCATAAACAATAGCAACCTATACCATAACTCAAAACAAAACTGCACATTGCGACTTTCTCCATAAGTACGTCTGACCATCATGCGACCATCGTTCATTCCCAAACAGATTCGGTATTTGTCACTGAAGACCACCCTATGACATTCTACGTTTCAATCTAGTTGCAAGGTAAACCACTCCAAACGTTGTTGTCGATGACGAACCGTGACCGGAAGCACAAGATACGGTCGATAGGACTACAAACCAAAAGAGCTAATTTGACGATAAACTGTACGAAGAGTTACAAGACGTTCTTCGTTTTCAAACAATTGATCGGCTATTAATCTTATACTCGAGAATCGGTCTCTTAATGTAATTAACCGAAGATGGCAGTTCTGAACAACATTTGTCTGTCTTGGCCGTCCACTTCCTTGTCTACGACGTTTTTGACCTTTGCTAGATTATGCTTAATAACACCGTACTACACAGGATTTTTGCATTTGATTAAACAAATTGGCATAGCAACATGGTTTTTGAATGCATCAACTGTTTCTTGTGGCGTCGAAAAGCGTTGTCCACGTAATTTGTTCTTTACTTGAAGGAGCAAATAAAAATCATTGGGTGCTAAATCGGAGTTCTACGGCAAATGACCAATCAATTCGACGTTTAACCGGTTGTTTGAGTCGACGCGTGCGAGCTTGCATTGTCATAGTGGAGAATGAATCTTCGTCGGCGGTTTGTTTTCTATATTTCACTGACAGCTTCTGGTTGTGTACTATTCAGAGGTGCTGCGAGCACGAACAACTTTTGTTGGATTTGGAAAACCCATACATACAATTCGCTGCTGTATGGTTTTAAGCTCATATCAATAAATTCAAGTTTTGTCACCTATGTAGACGTTATATACTGCATTTGATACACCGCGGTTGTGTTTTCTAATCATTTCCTTGCACCGATTCACACGAGTCCTATTTTGATCGATAGTTAAATTGTGCCGAATCCAACGGGAATACATTTTTTACGGGTAAATGTTCATGCAATATGCCCAGAAGTTCTTGAATTGTACGATAGATCGCATGATCTTGGATTATCAATTCGTACACAGCATCAATGTTTCTTTGGCATAACGACCAATTTTGGACGACCTTTTTTAAATTAGTCCACTAGTACCGAAACGTCTTAATTTACTAAACCATAATCATCAAAAGTTTCAGTAATTTCATCGGGACATTGCTGTTGAAATAATCTAAGTAAAAATCGTAAAAAATCATCGCACAAAAATGTTCACGATTTAAAATCATTTTTTTGACGAGAAGAAATTTTCAATTCACTGTTGACAATACAAATAGTTATGTATGACTAAACGTTTTGATTACGTATAAGTTCAATCGCACCTAGTATCAGCAGTGTTGTTAATTCACATTACATACATAGCAATCCTCGTATGACAAAAAACGAAAAAAATCAGATATTACTAAATGTGCGTTTCCACCGGAAAGAACGAAGAGGGGCAATTATTTGCATGCTCTTTTCTGAACTTGTTCGCGAGCATAGACTTGCACGAGCATTTCGTTTATTCAAATAAGCACGCAAAATTTTCCGGGTGTGATGAACATAAAGGTTAAGTTAAAAATAGAAAAATATGATAATAATTTAACGTTAGCATGTACTCCAATTATAATAATTTGCAAACGAAAAAAAAGGCAAGCTGATGGATGACAAATTTATTTAGGAACCGACAATTTTATGGAGGCGGCTAATTGTTGCAAGATTGAGAAACGGAAAAGTCAGAAAGATTTAGAAATTTTTGTAGAATATGGCCAACAGATTTCAAAAATTTCTTAAAATTAATTGAGCTAAAAGTAATGAAACAAGACACCAATTAGAAAAAAGCTATATCTGTCTAAGAGAGATTTTAACTTTAAGAATTTTATCAACAAGAAATTCATATGGTAGCTTAACTTTTTTAGAAGAAACTAACATTCACGAAGCTTAAAACGTATGATCAAGAAGTATATGGGAGAATACTTGCTGGAGCTTAGCAAAAAGAAAATAACAATTTAACATCTCTATTGTCGTTAGAAAGAACTTCTTGAAAGTCGCCAGCCATGTGCTATAATATCAGAAAGGAATTCCCAGAATATTTTGCTACTGACATTAGCCGCGTATGCTTTGGTTTATTTTTGTTCATTAAAAATACAAAACTTGAAAATGCAAACCATTTTGTTTTATATATTTAATTGGCTCCCGATCCAGATGGTTTAAGTATTACCTTTTGTTTTTTGCGTCAGTAGCCAAAACTGAATTGATTTTTATGAGTGAAATACGACGACAGAGCCATCTCGTAGTATAATTTAGTAAGCATGAGTAATAGTAAGTAAATGGCTATAGAGATAGAAACGTTAAAAACTGATTTTATACCCGCGTAATTCAAATAAGTTCTGAATAAACCGCGAGCTAAAATCACAACTTATAAATGTTGTAAGGTAAAAAGTTCAATGCAAATGTGAAAATTCTATCAGAGTCAATTCATTTTTATTTTAATTTTGACCGTGTCCGTTTTAAACAGATCTGCCAAGTCCTTCTAAGTATTCTCTTTTAGGTTACGATTTTTAAATAATTCATTTGTAGGATCCCTCGTTAATCCACTCCACAACAAAACCGAAGATAAAACTTATGAAAATAATATTTTTGCTAAACTAAGTATTCGTTTATATTAATTATTAAACTCGTTTCAATTAAAATAAGTGCGAACAGAATACCTCTTTGCAGTTCTGACACTCTCCAGCATGAGCGAGCAAGCATTTGCGTGCTTGTAAGTCGGTTCAGACCAAACAAGTACAAAGAATGCGTGCATGCTCGTGTTAATCAAGTAATTTTTGCAATTTTTAAATCAAGACAAAATATCCGTAATGTTCAAACTAAAAACTTGAGATTTTTTCTATTTCTAGAAAGCGTTTTTAAAGGGTTAATTTATAAAACCACATACAAAATAATTAATGCAAATAAATCAATGAATAATTAGGTTAAAGTTTAGGTTAAAACCTGAATTTTTATTTATTATTTAATAGTCTAAAAATTAGTTGCCGATTTGCTAATTATTTACACTGTAATGAAAAACAACGCAAAAGAAGTCATGCTTAAAAATATAGAATTTTTTTAAATTATTGTTGCGTATTTATTATTAAAAACTAATTTATTTTTAACGACTAAAAATACGTTTACTTATTCTAGAAATATGTACACTTTTAAATTAACCGAACTAATTAAATCTAATAATATTTAATGAAAACACTTACACTAATTTATGTATAACCGTTGTATAACACTATCACTTAAGATAAGATAACGTCCTCGGATAGCTTCACACTTGTTTACACTAAAAATCACGTACACGATTATTCTCGGTATATTTATGTAGACACACGCGTGCTAACGACTTATTTATTTCCACTTTAATAATCTTCTTAACACTGTTGTATTCGCATTCTAGCAATAACTGACCTACGATCTGTCTCGTCGGTATATATACACATACGTAAATCCTTCTCGAGCGTTCCCTATTTTTCGGTATATCTTCTAGAAGATGGATAACAGCTTCTAGACAGCTCTTGCATTTGCAAATAATTTCTCGAACGTTCCATTATATAAAAAATAGTCATACTAAATTAATTTTATTTTTTCTTTGTAATATCCAAGAAATGTAGTACAAATATTTATTTGCGTAGGTATAACAAATTGTGTAAGTAAATACACTAATGAAAAATAAAAAAATTAATTTTTTTAGATTATAATATAATATAATTTTTAACAAAAAAAATTTAATTAAAAAATTCGTTCTTAAATAATAGAAAATTTTTTTATATAACGATTCTTGTCAATTTTCTTAAAACTAATTTTTGATGTCTTAAAGAATGCATTTGTTTTTAACGATTCTTTTAGCAAATGAAATTAAAGATTATTTTTAGTTTTTTTTCTGTAATTTACTATAAAATATACCTAAAACAACCGAAACATTAAAAAAAAATTTAGATTAGCTTTATTTGATTTTTTAATTTTTTTATCCTTTCAATTGTTAATAAAAAAGTGAAAAATCTTGAAAATTTTATAAACGCAAGGTTTCATTTTAAACGTTTTGAAGAATAAATTCTAAAACTACTAGAAATCTCAGATTTTTAAGTTTGTAAATTATAGGTACCAGGGTTTTTAAATTCATTTACAAATTGTGATATGTAGGTAAATGCAAAATTGCAAGAAAAATTTTTTTTCACAGATAACTGTTCATTAGCACGATACTTCAATTTTTTCGTTCTTTAATATTTACATTTAATGGATTTACAATTTTTGTAAATATCAGAGAATCGTGTTTAAGTTATTTTTAAAAAAAATTTTTTTTAACAAAATTTACTCAAAAAGTTTCTAGATGCCGTTCCGAATTAAATAACACGTCAGATATAGATAATTTTTGAAAAATAAAACTCGTAAAAATTAAAATTATATAAAACAAACTTACACAAACGTCACAAGTTTACACCTTCTAAATCTAAATATAAATTAGGTAATTAAATAAATTAACCAAAACCAAAAATATCTATTAATTATTTTCATGTAAGCACCAACACATTTACAAAAGTTAATAAATGTTACGTATTAATCGGTTGTTATTTTCAAAAACTCCGAGTCCTGATTTGATCACATTAAGCGGCGTGCACTATAAAAATAATTGTGTTTTGGTACTTTTCACAATCGTTAAAAAATTACACTTCTACTTACAACGCTTTTAAGATCAACACGTTTTACAAAGGAAATTTCTGACACAAACCATTGAATATAAATTATATATTCAATGTGCAAACCATTGAATGCACAAACCTAGAAAAGATACAAATTCATACAGTCTCAAAAAAATTTATATTTAAAAATTCATTTACTTAATGACCTACTATAACGTATAAATACGCGTTTCTTATACCACAAATACTATATAAAATGCATTAATTTGATAACCAATTTACATCTATGTATTATTTCTACAAACGTTTCTTACTTAAATGTAAAAGTTTGAAAAACACGTACCTACAAAAACTTTTGGTAAATAATAAAGTAGTAACAATTTTGTTATTTATTTAATTTAGATAACTATAGGTACTGTCTTTCTGTTTTTATTTTGTTGATGTTTATTTATAAAATCCTTTTTTGTATTTATTTTGCGAGCTTTGCTTAGCTTAGGTACCTAATCCAACCAGGTGTCTGTTATTGTTTCAACAAAAAAGCTGTTTTTTTTCAGAAGTAGCTTTTTCCAATAAATTAAAAAACTACAAAAATCTCAAATTATTTTTTATATTTAATCTATAACAACAATATCTAACAGTTTTCAGTATTTCAGTGTCAATAAAAAATTTTGTTTTACAATCGCAATCTCCATATTCTGCACTTTATAAACAGATACCTATAGAAAAATGTATGTAAACGATATGTTAAATAAAAAATCTAAATTTTCCGAGTGTTAACACAATTTATTGTTACATTTATTTTGTAATAATGTATAGCGATCCTTAAAAACATTGATTTAAAGTATAGTGTAAGAAACGAGGGCGATCCCATCCCTTAGAATGACATAGCCATCTTTTTTATGGGATCACCTTCTTCTTCTAAATGAGGGTTATCCTTTTTAACAACATACATTATTTATAACAAAAAATTTTACCATTTACGTCATAAAAACTAAATTTTGTCATTGGTCAGTTAAACATTGACCGATCCTTTTCAAACTTGGAGAATAACTATTGGTTGACCTAGTCCGGAAATGAAAACTCCGGGCGGAGCTTAACTTCCAACTTTCTTATCTCGTAGCCTTATTGCTCCGGTCCCATCCATTCGCAGATGTTCCTTTTTCCTTCCAGATATTGACGAATAGGTAGAATACAAAACTTCGCTACGTTTTCTCTAAATTGAAAAAAATTATCGTGCTCGCCATTTCCTTCACGTTACGTAATGAAAATTGCCGTTTCAACAATTTTCCATAGGCGATTACGAAAGGAAAACATTTTTATATAAGTTGCTTCATAAACAAACGCACTTTTTATTGAACGTCGATAAACTCGACACAAATTCTACATCGACGCGAGTATTAAAACGCTGACAACTTTATGAGCATTTTTGCTACAAAACTAGGAGAAACGTTACTATATTATTAATTTTCATAATGGCAAATGCGCTGTAAATAACAGTTGCGCATTGTAATCAAGTAAAACGTAAACGTTTGTCGTTATTTGTTTGGAACGTTTTAGACTTCTATAATTTATAACCTAAAATTGCGCCACCTATCTAAGAAAATTTAGTAATTTTAATGCATCGATCGATTAAGTTTCATTGTTGTGACCACAACTGTATTGTAAAAGTAAAACAATAATACAGAAGTCGGTAATTAAAAAGCACGAACGTCCTTACAAACATTTCAATGCTGATTAGCATATTCAGCTCACATTAGGAGAATATGCAATAACAGATCACACAGTATATTAAACCTACGATGCTTTGTAATGTTTTTTTGCAAAATCTTTCTAATAAACTCGGCGTAGTATAAAGTTTGAGTTAATTTCTAATTAATTACATTTTATCTTCTGATGACATTGAGATATTTTTATGACTCAAATAATAATACTCAGTTCATCATATTTTTTTGTTTATCATGTAAGAACAACTGCGAATATATAAAGAAATCTTATTACTCTTGCGATTGCTAGTAAAAAATAACTTTTAAAACACTAAATCAGATTTTGAAAAAAATGATATTTTTGCTAGGTTTTAATGAAACACAAGTACACATAAGCACATATTTCAAAATTAACAAAAAACAACTGTTAAGTTTTAATATTTTAATATCTAAACTAGTTGGAGTTTTTACTTCATCTTATCTTGTTCCATAAATGCAGTAAAAGTACTACCTAAAAAAATCCCAAAGGCGTAAAAAAATAAGAATACAGGTCTCTTTTGATGAGCTACAGCTAACCAAAACTATTTCTAATAAGCAAATAAGAGATAACCAAAATCATAAACAAAAGGAAATATTACAACATTCATAACAAAATTTAAAAACATTATTATATTATAAAAGTAGCTTAATAATATATGTAAAGTAATACAAAACCTTAAAAAAACTTTATAATCACATCAATTTAGGTACATACAAAAAATTAAATTAAATCGAGTAATAAAATAATAATAAAATATAATATGAAATTGAGTATAAAGGTGATAATTAGTAAAAGCAAAGTAACTGTAGTAATCTCAAAACGATACAATAAGTAATTCATTTTAAAAAACTGGTGAGGTCACCACACGACTTTCCTATAAGCAGTCCAGCGACGTACATAAGGGCAAAGTCATGCGGCGCCGAAAATCCTCAAAACTCAAAAGGAAAAAAAAAGATAAAGCAACAAACAACATTGTCAAAACAAAATTTTTAATGGTAAAAAAAACAGTAAGTAATTTGTTTTTTTTTTACTCTTTGAGACGAGGGAACCGAATTACTTCTCGAAAATAATATATTTTCCAAATGAGTGTACGCAATAATAGCCTTTATTCGATCGAATACGTAATACGTAGCATGATAACATAAATTGTGTGAACTCAAAAAAATCTGATTTTATTCATGTTTGAGCTTGAAATTTGGCTTGCAACGAGCCAACGAGAAAATAAGCGTTTTTTTCCTGTCTGAGCTTGCAATGTACGAAACTTTATATATTTAAGCGCTGCATCGGTCACGATTTCATTTGCTGCTTGATGCCCGATCGATAATTAACTTAGCACCTTTTCCATTCGATTAAACCTCTTTTTGCCAGTAGTATTATTAGAGAAGCTCGCCTTTACACTGACGCTCAAGTAGTTCTTGCGTGGCTCTCTCTTCCTCCGCATCGTATTCATACCTTTGTCGCTAACCGTATTGTCACTATTCTCGATCTCACTGAACGACAACAATGGCATCACGTTGATACTGCCAGAAATCTTACTGATTTAGCCTGTCGTGGTGCTACTCCTTAAGTTATGAGCAGCGCTTCTGTCTGGATTTCCAGTCCTATTTTTCTAAGTAAGCCTTTGTCAAAGTGGCCGTCTCTTGCTATTCCTACCGTTTTGAATTGCTCGTTACCTGATCTTAAAGTTGGCGCAACTCTTCTTGCTCGCCTTGTGCCTTCTCATCCTTTGCTCCCCGTCATTGAACGATTTTCTTTTTTTTCAAAAAATGCACCGGACGTTTGCATGGATACTTCGTTTCTTTCAAAACACCCAAGTTCGCAACACAACCGTTTGTTCTGATAAGCTTCTGCCTCTTTCTCCTGCCGAACTACAAAAGCCTACGCATGCTTGCGTCGGCATCACTCAAGCCGCTTATTATAGAGAAGAGATTGCGCTGCTTCGGCAAGGTAAACGCCTCCCTTCCTCTTTAGCACAGTTGTTTCCGTTTATGGATGAGGAGGGTTTTCTTAGGGTGGGCGGAAGGCTGCGCCACTCCGCTTTGCCGTCTTCTTCTCGTCATCCACTGCTATTACCTCAGCAAGCTCATCTCTCCGCTCTTTTGTGTTCATACTATCATGTCGTCTCTCTTCATTCTGGTCCTCAGACCGTTCAAGCTTTATTACAAACTAAATTCTGGATGATTTTGTTGCGTAGTCTTCTAAGAAACGGCATCCGTCAATGCATGACGTGTCACAGCTTTAGAGCTAACACTTTTTTTTAAGCCAACGATGGCGCCTTTGCCTGCGGATCGCGTTAACCCGCAAAGGGCTTTCACCGTAACCGGCGTAGATTATGCAGGACCTTTTACTGTTAAGGTTAATATTCTTCTTTCGTCTCGTACTACAAAAGGCTATCTGTGTTTGTTTGTCTGCACCGCAGCCAAAGCTGTACATCTAGAGTTTGCTTCGTCTTTATCTACAGAAGCTTTCTTTGCTTGCTTAGACAGGTTCATCGCGCGTCGGTGAATACCATCTCGCATCAGATCGGACTGTGGCCGCAATTTTGTTGGCGCTGCTAGACAGCTTCCTGAGCTGTATGATTTTTTGCGCAAAAACAATCATTCTTTGTGCGAGCGTCTCTTACTTCGTAGTATTCAATGGGTCTTTAATCCTCCATATGTTCCTCATTTTGGAGGACTTTGGGAAGCCGCTATTAAGTCCGCTAAGCGTCTTTTATATCGCAAAATTAGTAACACGGCCTTTACATTTGAAGAGATTTGTGCGCCCTTTCATCTGATTCCGCCGAAGCTACAAACTATTTGAGTCCGGGCCATTTCCTTATTGGTGAGCCTTTGCTTTCTTCTCCTTCCTTTCTAGATACTAATCACTTTACTTTCAAACAACGCTGGCGTCATTAAAACAGAATAATACAGTACTTTTGGCGTCGCTGGTCTGCTGAATATTTGCATACCTTAACTCAACGAACAAAATGGTTTCAACATAACCCCGGTCCTCAAGTGGGTGATGTAGTGCTAGTTCAGGATTCCAACCGACCGCTAATGTCATGGTTGTTTGGTCGAGTGACTGCGTTACACCCAGGACCTGATGGTCTCTCTCGGATAGCCACCGTTAAAACTGCCGGTGGTCATCTCACTCGCTCGCTTTCGCGGTTAGCTCCGCTTCCAGGACCCGTTTAAATTTCTTTCTTTCTTATTTTTTTCTATGTTATTCCTTTTTTCAATACTCTTTAGTTTTGTTTAAAATAGAGCATCGCTCATTTTAGGTGGGCGGTATGTTAACGCAAGCGTTTTCTTTTTAAGTTGTTTTCCGCGCGTTGCATTTTCGGTTTTGTGACTTGCTGTCCCCTCTTTTAAGTTTCACTGTAAATACAAGTTTTTGATAAATACGACAGTACGTTACTTAGTTTTGACCCGATTATTACGTCTCTTTTCTTGAATCATATTTCGTTAATTTTCTTAAATCTTAATTGTGCTGTTTAGTGAGTAAAGCGTGCGCCCTTTTGCGCGTGCTAAAAACTTAACTCCGCCAACCAAGGAAAAGTAAGATCAGGGTAAGTCGAGCAATCGCTCATTTCTGGATGAATCGAGACCTTGATTAATTACGGGTTTGGGTGGTTGAGCGCTTCCGATTTCCAAAAGACACATGAACATAACGTAAGTAATTGTCGTTTACTAATAATTCGGTGGGTTGCTACCGGAAGTCCTCTCCTTTCTAATACATTAAATACAGTCCCCTGTTCGAGTTCTGTGTGGCCGAAACAATTTGTCAATTTGTTTATATACGTAATTTCTTTACAGTATACAGGATTTTAAAAAAAAAGAAGAAATGGTGTGGATACCATTATTTGCTAAATAAAAGAAAAAGAGAGAAAGAACTGGAAAACCATGTCGAAATTACGCATTTTTTTCAAAACCCGAGTATACTTTGCCAAATATTAATAACAATAATAGCACAACTGAATCCCAATATTCTAAACCCGTACTTGAATCAAGTATCAGCAGCAGACTGATCTTCTAGAAATCAATCCATCAACATGTTCAAGTTCCGCTGATAATGAGAATTCAATTACCAGAACGAAAAATATGAGTCAAATTTTGAAAGATGCTGCATTATGACTAAAGAAATTACGTTCTAATAATATTCAAAAATGAGTAGAACTTGGTCCTGCTCATCATCAAAACAAAAAGGATTTATCCGAGAGATAGTTCGGAGTCGGGGCGTAAGTTTTCCAATAGTTACTTCTTTAGAATTTCACTGAACAATGAAAAAATTGAAAGTTTTTGTGGTTGTTGTATATCGAAACAAAAAATTCACTTTACTGCTTCTGTTGCAAAATTTTTAATGACAGCGATTTACAATCTGTTCGCCTTAGTGATGCATCTAGTTGCAATGACTGTCAGCTTTTCACGCTTTCCAGCCTAAATTAAAAGTTGAAGGAAAAAGAATTTTTTTTTGTTTATATCGTTTAATATGAGTTTCCTCAAACATTAAAAAAAATTATTTCAAAAAATTTTACATATAGATTTTATATGAATGATGTCATTGGGCATAAGTGGTATATGGAAAAGAAAAAAACAGTTTTTGTGTTACAGACTTAATCACTTATTTGTTATGAAACTTAACAAAACAATTATTATTTTTATTTAAACATAAAGAAATATCACATTTTTAACATTTGATCCGTGAGTAAGCTTTTATGCAAAGCTTGCAACGTTGTTTCTTCTCAATGGGTTCCGGCCAATGTCAAAAATTATCAAAGCGGTCGGTCTTCGATGTACAACAGGGGATGATCTGGGAGAGTTTTCAACTGATGATGGCCAACTTCTTTTTCTTGAAATAGATTTTCCCGCCATGAATAAAGCATGCGCAATTTCGAACCTGAATTGCAGCAAGCTTTTATATCTTTCCTGTAGTAAACTGCAGTGCCGGCGATATAACAACCACGAATTTACACAAGCAACATCAACCAAATGAAAAACAATACGAAGATCTTTTTGATCAAATGTTTACTCTGTAGAGTTCTATTAACATATCATGAAGATCAACACCTCCCACAAATGTGTTGTACTCTTTTATTACTGCAGGGCGCTGAACTTCAATGTACTGTTTCGTTTTAGAGCACCATCGTTTTACGGAATCAAGCGGATGTTCTCCTATATATGTGGACACTGTATGAACACACTTACTGTCATTCCATTTTACTACAGTTATATTATTTGTGTCGGTAGAGAAGTCAAAGGGCCCTCTTCCTTTTCTGATTAAATCTTTATCAGATTGGAGCTTGTAATTAGGTAAACGCGAAATTCGGACCGTGCCAGAGACTAAGTATCCTTTTTCTTTCAAAGTCTGTAGTAGTTTGTAAAAAGTGAACCAATTATCCATAAATAATTTAAAATTTTTGTGTGGTGGCAAGTCTTACGACAATATCTCCACTAATCCCCAGAATTGAAGCTTCTTTTATTGTACCTTTTCCTACGTATATCTCAAAATCGTAAAGAATTCCACTTCATCCGGCTCGAGCAAATACTTTTATGCCCCATTTATGTGGTTTGTTTTTGATGTATTGCTTTAGGCTTGAATACCCTTTGAATGGAATCATAATTTCATCCAAGCTGTTATATTCTTCTGGTTGTATTTTGAAGAGTTTGTCATAATTCGAATTATCCCGTGGTAACATATTGAAATTGTCATTCACGTGGAACGTACCGCGTAATGTATCATACCGATTTCGAAACATTACTTTTGAAAACGGTTTGAACCTACTTTCTTCGGCCCAGTACATTCAGTACGAAGGCATTTTTACAATGCCGCCATGACGTGTATACCGAAGAATTATTCTATTTCATCTTCGCTTGTATTTAGTGATCAACCACATTTCTGCATTAAATATAAATTTGTTTGCCATGATAAATTTTCAAACATATCGTCATCAATAAAAGTTTTGAAATACTCATAGGGCGTGCTTTCTTCTATAGGAGGATCTGAGAATTTTTGGTTAAAAATTGTGTTGACAGGATCAATATCTTTTCTTGTCCAAGTCAGTTTAGTTTTTGTTCTGCTACATTTTTTCTTTTTTAGTTTAGCAGATATTTTGTTATTACTTTATTTTTTGGGAGGTGTGTTTTTCTCATTTTCCCCGTCAGAAGATACTTCCGAATCATGTTCATTTGTTCCTGATGTAAGCGATTCTTCTAATTGATTTGGTGGTTCAGCGTCAATTTGAGATTCCCAACCGTCATCGGAATGTTCAATTTCAACATCGGAATCGTCGAGCAGTTCCAAAATTTGGTCATCCGTCAATGCTTCTAAATTAATTTTTTCTTTTCTTCTTCTCAGCATCTAGAGACGAATATTCAAATGCATAAATTTGAAAAGAAAAAAAATGCTAACTTAAAAATAGTAACTAGGTAATTTTATTTGTCATTTAGGCTTTTTTCTTTAAAAAGACACCGGATGTACATAATCGAAAGCAACCAAGTTCCATTATTGTGAGATTACGTGCGTCTGTTAGATTGATCCACGATCTCCCACTGACGCCAAATGGCATCATCCAGTTTATTGAGAAAATACTACACCACATTACTATTTTTTAGAACTTTGTAAATTTATATGTCATTAAAAAACATAATTGATTACCTCTATAAGTTTTGCGATGAACACAAACCGTTGTAATATCGTAATAATAATAAAGTAAATACGACCACTGTCGATACTCTGTAAACACGTTGACGCTGCGCTCCTCATTGCCGTAAATCATATATAATTTTTTTCCTTTTCGACATTTGCATGTGGTGCCCTCTAGGTTAAGGTGGTACAAATAAGTTTATCCCGATTCACGTAAATTTAGCTATTACAGATCTTTAATAAACTGCTACAAAAGCCATGATGCCAAATGGCATCACTGGGCCGGAAAGGGTTAAGTGAACATTTAAACATTAATAAAAAGAGCAATTTACATATCGGATATGTTCTAAAATTGCTAGATCTTTCTAACCGTTTTAATAAAAATGAAATAATTGATTCTGGAATTCAAAATGTAATAAATACAGAAACTAAATACTGACAAGCTGTTATAGAAAGAATTTTCTACGTGATTCAGTTTTTAGGTCAGCAAAATTTAGCTTTTCGTGGAAGTAGTAATAAGTTGTTTGAGAAAAACAATGGTATACTAAGATAAGAACGTCTTCCGAGGTTGGTTGTTGTAACCGAAGTTGCCAACGATTCGCCCACTTTCGTAAGTGGATTTATCAAGGCGTGAGAGAAATCGAAAAACTCAAACAATCAACCGAAATCTAACTAACAACTTCTCAAAAGTTAGGAAATCAACTTGTGAACCAAGCCAGATTCTAAACTCCATAGTAGTGGTTCTCTGTTAGATTTTCGTCTTCTTAATATATTCTTTTGTTTTTATTTGTCGATCAGTTTCGTCCTGTGATATATAAACAAGTATTTTTAATGTTTTAAATATTTTTTTTATTTCTCGTGCTTTTGTATCATATATTACATTTTAAACTAAAATAGAAAAAATTTTGAGTTATAATGCTGTTAGAATATATTTCTGCTTTCTATAAGTTTATAATTATGTTATGTACCTAAATGAAAAAATACTTGTATGGCTATAAAAATGAAAATAAATGTATGAAAATACTTTTTAAAATTATTTTTCTATGGTAGATAATAATACCTAACCCGTATCTGTACTCACATTATGAACGTTATACAAATTTGGGGCATTATTTTAAATTTGCAAAAAGGCGCCAAAATGCTAGGTGTGGGCCTGCCTATAAGAAATGATAAAGAAATGTCTTCATATATTTTCATGTAGGTTATGTTGTCCTAAAACCACTTTGAAGTGATATGTACGCGTTTCCTAGCATGCTATAATTTTTTTGAAATTTTTCTCTTCGATTTCATTAATATATAACCGAAATAAAATATCTCATCAATTGTTAATGTTAGAATTTTTTTTATTTAAATAATCCTTATAAGAAACGGTAAAAATAATTCGACTAATTTACATACGTACAAAATTATATAAGAAAAACTGTTAAAAACGTCGGATACACTCACTTCTGGTTTCTCCATCAGACCCATCTTTTGACAGAACCGAGAGAATATGGAAAGCCAGCTCCATACCAAATTTCAAATTACTAAAACTTTTGGTTCGAGAGTTATCGTGGGTACAACGTTACACACAACCACACACACAGGCAACCAAAATTTTTGTTTTCATAATACTTTTTTCTGGTTCAGGAGACCTTGAAACGTAAAATTATGCAAAAACAATTTTTTTTCTTATAGGAAAGTAAGAAGTTCATTTACATATAAATATACTATTGCATTTTATAATAAAACTTAAGTAAACCGTTTATCAGTCTCCGAGGCGTCGACCTGGACACATAGGCGCGCGTAATCGCAACGTGTGTATTTGGTGCATATCACTGGATGATTACAACAGAACCGTATTAAAGAATTATAAAATTGAGTAGTAAGTATTAATTACATTTCTCATTGGAAATAAGAAAACAACGACGCATATACATTAGAACAAATTCTATAAACAAGTAAAAATGAGCAGCAAGAAAGAATTAGTTACCGATAGCAATGATTATTCGACTGATGCTCTGAAATAGGAGATGAAATCATGAAAAACTCAAAGATCTATTAGTATAAATGGTACAAGGGCTTACAGAAGACGTTAAACTCGTAAGAATCCAACAAGAACAGTACAACGTTGAAATACTAGAAATACAAAAAGAAAATGCAGAATAAGGAAAAGAAAGTGAAAAATGAGGAAATAAAAAGAAGAGATTAGACATAACCTTGAAGTAATAGATAAAGAAAATAGAAAAAAAACATTGTTATTCAAGGCATGAAGATAAAAACTAATGAAACAAGCACACTAATACTTGAGGTAGAAAACTTTGTGAAAGATTATTTGGAAGTAGAAGTTAAGATGAAACAAGTCTTTTCATTATGCGCAAACTTATGTTTACTCAAACTGGAAAATGGCAAAAAGAAAGAGAAAATTATGCTTAATAAAACAAAGCTGGGAAATATACCCACCGAAAAAATCTACATACTTAAATGATGACCTATCAAAAAAAGAAAGAGAAAAACAAATACAATTACGGAATAAAACAGCAGAAGAAAAAAACATGGTAAAAACGTTAAACTGAGGTATAACAAAATTACAATAAATGGAGTAGTATGGAAATGGAACAAAACTAAAGATTACAAGAGATAAAAACAAAAGCTTTTGTAAATATTCCAAAAAACTAAGCAACAGAATAAATAATTACAAAGAGACAACTGCGACAATGGAATTAGACAAGAAATTGGAAAAAATAAGTCAAAACCATAAAAATATGACAAACATTAGATTAAAGAAGTATGAGATGAAAGGACAGAATAGAATAACGTGGAAAATAGGCACACGGAACTTTAGAACTATATCGGACAAAGAAAAAAAATTTGAGAAAACAGGCCTAGATATTTTAAGAATAACAGAAACAAAGAAGAAAGGATCAGAAGAATTAGATCTACAGAGTGCTCATATCTTGATAAATAGTGGAGTACAGCAGACAAGCAGAGATAAGGAAAGAGTGGGATGCATAAAAAAAAAGAAAACACACACAAATAAATGGACAAAGATTACAGCGAAAATATTGCACAATGAAATGGATATTAAAAAACATAACAAAACTTCAATATTAGTACTATATGGACCTGGCAAAAATGAAGCAGCAAAAGTAAAAGATGAATTCTGAAATCAATTAACGGAAAGAATCGAGGAAATTAGGGGAAGATTAGATAATAGGTGACATTAATGGAAGAGTAGGTAAGCGGAACCAAGAATAGGAATACATGGCAAAAATAATAACATTAGAATATATTCCGGGTTTCTAATGTTATTATAGATTCCGGCCGTGGAAACCTTCGCTATTACATGACAAAAATACCTTAAATAATAATGGAAGAAACAATTTAATAATAACAAATACTTTTTACGCACACAAGAATATACACAAATACACTCGAGAAGTAAAACACAGGAGATAAGTCGATAATACATTACATTATAATAAACAAAAATTACAGAAAAAACATAAAAAACACACTGATGTATAAAGACCCAGAATTATACACTGATCACTTTTTACTAATGGCAAAAATAAGGATCTATTCGGGAGAGTATAAAGCTATGGATAGAACACACAAGATGAGAAAAAATTGCATTGAAAAAATTAAAATATATAGAGTAAAAAAGGAGGAGTTAGCAAGAGAATATACTTCTGGAACGGAGGTAAAAATGAGTAAAATCAAAAGAGTGGTTACCAAATTATCAACTGAAAAGTTATAGGAAAGTATCAAAGACACTATGAAAAAGACGACAAGAAAGGTGTGCGGCGTTGTGAAAATGAGTGAACACAAAAAACAAACATGGTGGTGGAGCAGTGAAATAGGAAAAAAAAATAAAAATTAAAAAACTGAGGTGGAAAGAATACTTGGGTAGTAAAGAGAGTAAAAAATTTAACAGATATAAGGTACAACGGAATAATATCAAACAAATGGTGCAAGAAGCAAAACAAAAAGTCTGGGAAGAATTTAGAGAAACGATGAAACGTGACGCTGTTGAAAACCAAAAGCTATTTTATAAAGTCTAAAAACCCCTGCGGAAAGAAAAAACAGAAGATTAAGCATTTAAAAACAAAAGAAGGAGCGTAAGTTACAGAACAAGAAAACTTTCTAAAGAGATGGGGGAATATTTTAAAGAAATGCTAACAATAGACGAAATCACTCTCAATATGAAAGAAGACATTAACGGCATAAAAATAAAGATAGTAATTAAGGCTGTAAAAAGCTTAAAAAGAGGAAAAGCATCGGGACATGCCGGTATAAGTACGGAGATGGTTAAGAACCTAGAAAGTAAAGGATTAGAAGTAATAACAGAATTTTTTAACAAAGCATGACAAGATGAAAAAACTACAAAAGATTGGGAGATAGGGATACTGATGCCAGTATACAAAAAAGCAGATAGATGGAAATGCTCAAACTGCTGAAGAATTATATTAACATGCATATTAGCAAAGGCGTATAAAAAGATTCTAGAAAAAAGATTAGACAAAATAATAGAAACACAACTAGAAAATTCCCAATGTGAGTTCAGGAAAGGAAGAAGTGTGTAAGACCACATATTTACGTTAAAGCAAATAATAGAAAAATATACTAGAGAACCGATGTTTGTGGCCTTTATTGACTTACATAAAGCTTTCGACAGCATACCTAGAATTTTAGTGTGGAATAGTTTACAACTAAGAGGAATAGATAATAAATTACGAAATTGCATCAAGAGCTTGTATATAAACACAAGAAATTATGGGAGAACTGAATCAGAGGAGTTCACGATCAAAGTGGGTCTACGACAAGGAGGAGTACTTAGCCTAGCACTGTTTAATGTAGTTATAGACGATATAATAAAAGCAATTGAAGAAAAAACTAGAAAGTTAAAAGTAGGATACAAAAAATTAAGGCCAGTTGAGGTAATGGAAAGTGCATTTGCAGATGATATAATGATAAACGCAAAAAATGAGCAGGATCTACAACATAATTAGTTAGATGAGGAACTGATAATAAATTCAATCAAACGACAGCAATTAAAATGGTTTGGACATTTAGTAAGAACGAATAAAGGAAGATCACTGAAAGAAGTATGGCAAGCAAGATTAGGACAAAAAAGAAAAAGAGGAAGACCGAGGAAGTCATGGAGCAACGTGACAACAGACAATCTCCAAGAAAAGGGATTGAACTGAAACGAAGGAAAAAGATTAGCAAGACACAATAAAGAATGGACTAGGAACATATAAAGATAAATAAAATTGATTAACTGTTGAAACGTAGTATTTTAGAATATACTCAAATTTAAGTTTTTTTAAGGAATTATTTGAAGAGTTATTTATTTATATAGGGAATATAATGTATTTATTTTAGTTATGTAATTTACCTTAACACCTAAACAGAACAATTAAGGTACTTGATTATATATTTACAAAAAGTGGCGCTAACGGCATTTGAATGAATAACAGACCAACAAAAAACAATCAAATTCTAGCAAAAGCTATTTACAGATGACCAAATCAACATAGATACACCTAAATAATCCATTAATCACAACAGACAAGGTAATGGAAGCATTAAAGATAAAGTACCGCCTAAGCCCGATGACGTAGGTACAAGTAGACCTTCTAAAACATCAAAAAACTGGCTGCTTTATTCAATAAAATTTACCGAATGGTCAAACGTTTGCTGACGTTAGCAAAAAAACAAATCTAAGTATCAATATCAAATAAGAAGCTTGATAGATCATCTACCGAAAGTATTTTGGAAATATTCCAACAACGCGTAGGGGAATTGTGCTTAAAATGATATACTATTTGTTTTGAGGCAAATATTTAAAAATTCAAAAGTGACAAAAAAAATCTCAGGTTAGGTAAACATTTAAAACAATTATTCACAGAACACAAAAATGAAAAACTTTAATCATGTGAGTACGGGTAAGATAGCACACGTCTGTTTAAGTTGACATACATTTGAACACCTTAGTTCTTGGTGCAACGCAAGCACATAGAGTGTGGCACTATCGTTTACAGAATTGGTAACATACCTAATGCTCTTCAGACTTTGATTTGCTATATAATTTGTTACAATAAATGCATGCAGCATCGGATTCATTTGCATCATCAGTGTTTTTACTAAAATCTTTCACTGGTTTAGTATCTAAGTCATCCTGAAAGATACTACGTTTTACCAGCTTTCGACCTTTAAGGCTTTTGCGATTTTTCTTCTCCTTTTTATTTTGGATTTAGGTTTTAACTTTGTTCATGAAAGGAGTGCCTGTCAGAACCTCAAAGTTAATGATTTTCCTCTTCGGGTTTCTTGCTTTTCCCGTAGACACTAATTTGGAAAGTGGTGAAATCTTATTGAAAATGTCCTGAACTTGGCGATTATGCTGAAGTAGATTGAGTGTTGCAAGATCTGTTGCATGCTGTGCTGTAGTCGACGAGAAAGGTCTAGCAACATCTTTCAAATTAGGTTGCAATTGATTTGTTGCTGATCCAGTCAGTTCTTCATCATTTTCTTTCTTACGGTCTCTGTCGTCCATATCTATTTCAATAACAGTTTCAGTCACTTTGCTAAGCAGAAACGCAAGATTCAAAAAAACATGTGTATTTAACGGATAAATTTCAGTTCTTTTAAAGCCATTAGTTATGTTTCCAACCGAAACAGCACTACCGTATGCTCTCCAAAAAATACGGCCGACTTGGTAAAGCCCTACAGTTCTACCAGAGTGCGCTTTCTGCCAGGTGGTCATTTCGCGGTTGTAATATGCATCGAGTGGTTCAAAAAGTAAGACGTCCAGTCGTTGTATCCTATAGGTGCAGTGCGGTGGTAGGCACAAAAATATGACTCTATTGGTCTTAGCAAATTCTAATGCTTTGGTGGCTACTGTAGCCACTGAGAATTAGAATAACGTTCTTTGTAAGGTTGCAGCGAGTAGAAGTGACGAAATGTCTCGTCTATTTGACAAATAAGTCTCTAATTATGTATCCAGTTTCATAACATAGCTGGAAGGTTCTTAGAAGTGTACCATTAAAATAATCAGGTTTAAAGTTTTTGCTAGGGAGGATTATTGCAGGCGGAACGAAATTTGGTGGCTATTGGACGGTGCTGAGGCTAGATTCATCTATGTTGTAAATTTTTGACGGAGAAACATCATCAGTCACCAACTTCTGTAAGAGTTCATAAAATTTTATAACCTGCGGCTAATTAAAAGCTCTTGCTCTTGCTGCAGAAGTGGCTTCAAGAGCCCTCAACGAGATGGAAGAGGTTACGCTCTCTAAACTCTTTCAGCCAATCCCTACCTGGCATTTGTGTATCTTCATCGAATATATGAGAAACTCCTGCTTTTTTTGCAAATTAATATGCCAGTTTTCTGACATAAGTGGTATTTAAAGTAAATGCTCCACTAACTGTTTTTTAATGAGCGATTTAAAGGTAGGGTTAAAACGACCAAGATTCACAGTAGGCCTGCGACGCATTGAATGTTTTAGATGCCTTAAGCCACTCCTTTGACCACAAATAACGCGTAGACTTCCTCTGATAGTTGCCGGGCATTCTGAAAAGAAACTAAACTTTTTCTTACGCAAAACAAATTTGATGTACGATGTCATACTATGTCATTTTAAACCAACTATTGTATGTCATCTTGCCCTACAAAGTAAAAAATATTTGGCGTTTTTTGCGACTTAAAAACTGTAAGTATTTTTCAATATTTATGGCTCATATTAACCACAGTTATATACTTATGGGCACAAACACTTTCAACAAAATAACAATGCACACCACATCTAAATAACGCAAGTGGTCGGGGCTAAAGTTTTAAGTGATCACGCCCATGTGTAAAAGTCGATTATGTGCTTGTGACGCGTATACTTGAACGGTTGTAGTTATTATATGTCATCTAACATGAGTATGTCATTTTAAGCACAATTCTCCTACATGCATAGTGTAAAAATGCATGTGGGTACTACACAGTTTGATTTCAAAAGAACAACATGAACACGAAAAGCTTTTTTTTGTATACACTCAACTAAACAAAAAACGGAACACATTGGTTAGTTCGATTGAAATAGTTAGCGGTATAAACTAGGCTTGCGATCCTATTTAAGAAATATAAATCAGACAAATAATAAACATTGATAATACCAGAAAGTGAAATCGTTCATCCACAAAAACTAAACAATCAACATATTCTTATTTTTGAATGATTTGGAACAGTAAACTGCATTTTATTTTTATACGAAATATTTTCGTATGTATGTTAATAACAGTTCCATATTGAAACAGTGCATTTATTTCTTTTGGGAAATCAACTATAACGTACAAAACTTTGGATTTTAGTGAACCAAGTATAAGATTTTTGCAGAGGGCTGTATGGTTCTGTGTTTTGGTCTACGGCATCAACTGAGCCCATGTTTTGGTTATAAAACTCCACGTGTCTTGGTTTATTGTAGCTAATTATATTTCCTCCAACTACATATTGCTGTTTATTACAAAAACCAACTGAATGTTTGCTGGTCAACAAATAGACATTTTTTTTACCTTTGAAACGCACTAAGAGAATCATGTCTTTGCGAGTAAAACAAGTTTAGTATTTATCTAATTGAACTGGTGTTAACTGTTTTGGTACCCCTCTAATAGCTCTTATAGTTCCTATAAGATACGTGTTTTTGGATAATAAAAATTCACAAAGACAGTGATGTATATAAGTCATCCACAATAATATCGCGGTTGCTATTAAAAAGATTCTGGGCAAGATACACGTTTCGTTTTGATGCGTTACCGAAAATGGAGACGGCTTTTATATAACATCAACTGCTCATCTGCTGCAAAGATTAAACCTGGGTCGACTAAGATTTGACAATTTCTTCTAATAATTCTCGTTTTGCTAGCTCTAAGAGTATAATGGACTATTTCAACTATGGTTAAAATCTACGTTCTTTTCGTGCAACAAAATTAGATACAAATTAACTGAAGGAGTGGCCATGGGATCACCGTTTTCTCCAGTTATCGTCAATCTATTTATAGATAACTTTGAAGAAACGGCATTAGAAACCACATCTTTTAAACCAAAGTAATGGTTACAATACATAGATAATAATTTTCATAATATTGCTTCAGGGAGCGGAGATCCTTGCATAATATCAATAATTTAGAACCAAACATCAAATTTACCATAAAGATCGAAACAAACAGATGCAAGCCGTTTTTAAAGGTACTACTCACTTTGAAGCAGCAAACCAAACTGCTTAAAAATTAAGCCAGTATATCTAACGAATGCCTTAAGAAAAACGGGCACAGTAAAAATCTACTAAACAAAATAACAGTGTACTTAAGTATTTAACATCAAAGTTCACTAGCTCGGAAGACCAGAAGTTTACAAAAATTTCTTGATTATGCGGGCTGGCATATGTAGGACAAACAAACCGCAATTTCGCTATCCGGATAGAAATCACAAAACGGACACAGAGAAACACAACACCAAACTGACTGTCGCAGAGTATTTCTATAAATATTGTAACGAGTTTTATTATTAAAACTAATTTATTTAAACTACTAAAAATATTTTTACTTATACTAACAATATGTACACTTTTCAATTACCCGAACTAATTAAATCTAATAATATTTAATAAAAACACTTACAGTATAATTTATATATAGCGCTATCACTGCTACGAAGATAAGATAAAGTCACACACTTGTGTAACACTTGTTTACGTTAAAGTCACGTACCAGATTAATCACCGTAGGTTTATCTCACACGCGTTAACGAGTTATTTATTTAGACTTGAATAATCTGCTTAACACTGCTGTCTTTACATTACGGAAATAACTGACCTACGATTTGTTTGTTCCGTATTTATACACGTTTTGGAAATCCTTCTCGAGTGTTCCATATCTTTTGGTATATGTTCTAGAAGATGGATAACAACTTCGAAAAGGCTCTTGAGTTTGAGAAAGTTTCAATATTATAAAATTTGAGCAGACAATTCTAGCCAAATTTCATAACTTCTGATCCAGATTATGTAGAGAAGCCATCAAAATTCAGAAATATGATAAGTTCAAAATTTTTTTGTTCTTTACTTAGAAGGGACAAAAAACCACTTTATACTATTTATAAGGCTATGTTTTGTGCAACAAGTGAGCACTTCATCAGGTCAACATGAGCAACTACGTAATAACATATTTACGCAATAATCACATAAAAATAAAACATGAAAATGTCTACAAATCTAACAAAAAATATATTTATTTCAGCCATAACATAAGAAAATAAAAACAAATAGAATAAGAAATAAATAACAATTAAAGGTTCGTCAACAAATACTGCAATACAGTTAAAAAAACAGACAACATCTCGTACACGTAAGCAACAAATGGCTTAAAATTACATTCAATTAATTTATTGGTTAATACAACAAAAAACTGTCAGTTATGACAAGGTTATAGTGATTACACAAATATTAAAACAAAGCGCACCGTTTAACTTAATACATGCAAAAGGGCTGTGTACGTTAGTCGTGATAACAAGCATAATATGTATATCGAATTGTGCCTACTTACAATCAACTTTTAAATAATTCAATATAAGAAACAGGGTACTTACATCAGCGTTCTTAATATACGGTTAGCTAATGGAACATCCAACACAATACCCTTTACATTTCTGAAAATTAATCTGATACATATACGCACAAGTACCCAAACAACACATACCCATCTAAATGTAATTTAATAGACGTCTAAAACCATCTACGAACGTCTAAATAAAAAAGTTGATAGGTAATAGACGTCTATTGTGGTATTAATTTTATTTAGACCTTAAATTTACATAATTTAGACTACTTCTAAAGTTGCGAAAATCTTGTATCTTAATTAGAGTTTTATAAATTTTACATAAAATAAATTCAGCAAAAGTTATTTCTAATGGACGTCTAAAATCTCACTTTATTTTACTACTTTTTAGTCACATGAGGAAAACATACAAAAACAACTTTTTGTTTGTTAGCAAAGAATAATTGTGCAAAAAGTAACATTCAATTGAAGTATTTATGATACCAAATACTTTAACGCATTATCAAGAAATTAAATAAACAACAGAAAATATATTTAATTAAATTTTTGCGTAAAACAGAATATTAAAAACAAATTAATAGTCTTAAAATTATTATTTTTATGAGTGTGATATTTTCTTTCGCGATTACAGCGATTACAACGCTTATCTTACAACGCTAAATCACTAGCACTCAGAGCGAATTCTTTCGAGTCTCGGTCATCAGTGTCAGATCACATCATTGTCGAAATTGCCAATTCATGCTTGTCAGAAGTAGGTGCAATAAGCTAACGAATTTATTAAAATAACGTTGTTCAATCCAGTGTGTGTGTATAAAAACCTGTGTAGTAGGTAAGTACTTAGATAAGTGCAAACAAAAACGTTATGTTTTTTTGAATGCAAATTTGAACATACTAAACCTTTTATTGCGAATCCTCTCAATAACATCTAAATTTTTATTGCATACAATTGATTAATACGCGTTGTATGTAGGTTTAAGTTAAACATTTTCAGTATTTTACTTACATTGTAGTCTAAAAACGATAATGAAAGCAATATGTGGATGATTTTTTAACATTCACACAATTCTCTATGGTTTATTGGTTGGATGACCTTCAACAGCATCACCATAATGTAATGCTTATGAAGCGTTATACACGGTGATTATCCCACAGTATAATGTAACGGTATATGTTTATTTTGAGGTACTATATTAAATCTGCTGCGCTCGACATTGTTATCTGAAAACGAACTTAATTTCGAAATGAATTTACAACGCATTTTATACATGATTTATTAAACATCTAAATGAGTTTTTATATATCTTCTATAATTTTTGATTGGAATATGTACGAGAAATAGTTTTTTTTTCTAACAAAACGGCACATTATATGTACTATGTACATGATGGTAAAAACTTAGATCTTATATGTAATATCTTTGCAGAGGCAGTTCACCTTCATTTCACTACAGATAAACCTATAGGTTTAACAGACTTGCCAATCACAAAAACCATTCAAGATTGGCTTCGATCGGCAGCACGTTATAACTACAAAAAGAAAAGTAACCCAAGAAGTACGCAAGAAAATTAATCTTTACATAACCCAGCTAAATTTGGATACATGTTAAGGCAAAAGCTAGTATTCTGGTGTTATTCAAGTGAAAAAATAGAACGTATAGAATGTATTGTTTTTAGTTTTGTTTTAAAAAAATATTACTCAAAGATAGGCGATGTCTATTGCATATGTTTATTTGTTTATTTTATGTAAAAAAATATATTACAGGTTTTTATAATATTTTTTATTTAAAAAATGTACTTACCAATTCGGTTATATGTAAAAGGTTTGAATATCTCTACCACTTTTATAATTTAAAGCAACTGAAAATTAGATTTGATGTATCTAATGTAAATAACCGATCTTTATTCGAATAAAGAAATCACATTTAAAATCAAAAAAGTAACGTATTCTGTGCGTGTTTAAGATGATATCTATACGATGTCTCATATTCGCAAAAAATGAACGTCTAATATTGGCATATTCTTTATACACATTATTCAGTCTAAATTTGTTATACTCTAAGACATCTTTTAGAGATACAAAATTTAACGTTAAATGTACGTTAAATTATAATGCTACAACTCGGTACAAATAAATACATCTTTTAGAAGTTGAGAAACGAAACATTGTAAATACGTTTAAAACTAGATTCAAGTTATACGTAAATACCGCGGACATTTAGATGTCGAATATTCGCCCGACTTTGAGTAAATTATACTATCTATAGACCATCTACGAGTACGTTTTATTTATGTCTTTTAAACATTAGCGTGTTGTTTGGGTAACTACAAATAAAATGCTAAGGATTTGCTACTATGATTAAGACGAAAGTGCACTAAGCTTTCCGAAGTCATTTAAAGTGTATCAATATCCCTCAATTTTATCGTAATTCATGCTATAGTAGCGGAAGTCTAAACGGTG
The DNA here is from genome assembly GCA_035610365.1 of Aquatica leii. Taxonomy (NCBI): domain Eukaryota; kingdom Metazoa; phylum Arthropoda; class Insecta; order Coleoptera; family Lampyridae; genus Aquatica; species Aquatica leii. The sequence goes on along the minus strand of CM069434.1, from coordinate 17,659,469 downwards.
GATTTAATTTTCCACCTAACGTAGATAAACATAATACGCATAAGGTGTAGTTCCTGTATTCGGTGTATGCCTTATTAGTTCGTTATAAGAATTTTCTACAGCAACAAACATGTGCGGGTGAACAAATTTTTTAAATAGAAATGTATTCTTACTCCAGCGAATTTCTCACAACTAATACATTCAAAATCGTAATTTATTCAACCATTACCAGGGCGTTAGATCTAAGATACTCAAAGTGTAGAAACCCCTAGGCATGGCGTTAACACACGAAAAAAAAGCTAATCAGTAACGTCCAGCCCGTAAATGGCATTTATGACTGGGCAAAATTCATACCACACAAAAACTAGACCAAGACTTTCTGCTAAGTTTTATAATTTTAACTACAAATCAAATGTTAATTTTTGTTTAGTTTTTCTCTAATTCTATTTTAACTCTAAATTTGTTTTTTTTTTAATTGAAGTTCTAATTAACTTGCTAAATTGATTGCCAAATACTTACAAGCACAATATTTGTCTCTAACTTTTTTTTATCTTTATTTTTATCAATTTTGTAATTTTCTAACCTTTTTATTAATTCCTTAACTTTGCATCAAGGTTTCTGAAGCCTCTCACAACTCTATTGCCTTTTTTTTAACATTACTACACTATGCTGCTAAATTGTCTCTTAACTATATTTAATTATTTACGATTTACGATTAAATACGATGTTATCTACAACAAATATTTTTAAATAACGTTAGTTCACTAAGGGAGGAAGCAAAAAATCTTAAGTCCTAAAAAATCGGTTTTCATCTTGAGCACATTACTGTCCGAAAACTGTAACTCTAAAGAGCTTTAGAACTGCTAGAGACAAAATATAAATTTGAAACTTAATAGTTTATGTATAGACAATATATGGCATTTAAAACTGAAAACGCATGAAATAAAGCAAAAAGTTAGACTAAATTAACGTTTAAATAATAAAAAAATAGTAGTAGATATAATACGACTATGTTACCATAACTTATTAGAAAATAGAGTTTTACGTTTTAATAATTTTGTCAAAATTTACTAATAGACAATTTTTTTTAGTATATTTTTACGGTTGTACTCGTATGACACGTATTTATCGTTATTAACACGTAACAAAATAAAATCAAGCATTAGAGTTTAACAAACTTGAAAGTCGTTTGAAATTTAAACGTAACAGAAAGTACACAATGTACTAAAACATTACAAAGATATAATAAACTCTTAGAAATTCGACATAGTAATGTTATTTTAATATTGTATTTTATATTTTTATGTAAATCGTGCTTCTTAAACCTATCTTATAAAATATTCCAGGAAAACTTGCTTCATAAAAGTTTGAAGCGTCTCTGAACAAACTTTAAAGAAAAACACAACTTTTCCTTCAGATCGCCGATTCCAGTGCCCTTAATGCAATGTTTTACTATTCTAATGAATGCATATCGGCTTAGGCAGGGGATCGGTCTTTTTAACAGTGGTACTAAAACAAATCATATTTATTTTTATTACCCGTAGTATTTAGCATTATTATTATTATTATTAATATTATCGTTATAAACAATTAGGTGTAACTACACACATTTGCATATAAAAAGTGTTAAATAAAATAAATATTCTCAGAAGCTACTTCAATTATGTAAATTCATTTTATTAATGGAAATCATTTTTGTAACATTCAAATATAATCGAAGAGTGTGCGCGTCGAATGAAAAAAACAAGTTTAGAAAAAGATATAACGTGTACGAATTGTTTTAAGTTGACAATTATTCTGAAGCTAATCTTACTTTATTTGTGTAACGAGAAAATTCCAATAAAACCCCAATTAAGTGGCTGTAAATGTTTAGTTTTGAGTTTTATTCAAGTTGTCTAAAATCACACTAAATAATACCGCTACATCTAATGGCGCCCAACTTTAGTACTGTTTCAACGCAATTTTAAAAGTGGCAAATTGTGCAAACGGTACCAGAAACCCATAAAAGAATTTGGAAAGCTTCGGTAGTGCAGGGAAAGTAAGAAAACCTTCAGAAGAAACTTATTGTAAGTACAATTTCATCTTATTTGAAGATGCAGTTTCGTGGGAAATTCCACGCATAGTTCATTGCTTTACGCAGTGCTTTTGTATTTACGCGATTTATTCGTACAATCATACGACCGCGTGTTGCTTATCTGTTCAATGACATTTAGTGTAAATTGAATATAAACATTTAAAGAAACTTTCTATCATTTTATGCAGTGATTAAACGTAACGTAGTTGTTTTTCAGTTTCGCGTATATAAAATTAAAGAACAGCTGATTTATTTCATTGAATGATTAAATATTGCGCTAATTAATTTTCGCAATCATGTATATAGCATGTGTCTGTCATTCTCTGCAATCGTAACTATTTGTCTGTATCTAAAGTTATCGAACTGAAACTCAAACGCTACAGACTAATTTTACTTACTTAGTTAGTATATTACGAACATTGTTTATGCCGCATAACTTACGAAGCCGTACTATCCGTCCGCCTGACGATAACCCAACTTCTATAAAAAGTGAATCTGATACGGAAAATTCAATTCAAATTATGGAACGCCCTACCATTAATATGACCGACGAACAATTGCAAACGCTCATTGCAAATATTCGTGCGCCTATCCAAAGTGCTAATTCACCTTATTTAACGTTTCAGCAAAATTCTGGAAACTTTTCTAAATGCTTTTCTAGATTTTCCGGTAACAAAACGGAAGATTGTGATGCATTTATAGATGCTATCACAGTGTACAAAGATTGTCTAAATATTACAGATGAAAATGCAATTTCAGGATTGTCAATGCTACTTGATGGTCACGCAGCAACTTGGTGACATGGTACAAAAGCTACTGTCGCGTCTTGGGATGAAGCTTTAAAGTCGTTGCGTCATGCTTTCGGTTATAACAAACCGCCTTACCAAATATTTCGTGAGCTGTTTTCTAAAGAACAAGGTGATAAGGAACCAACGGATATTTTCGTTGCCAATGCTCGCTCACTCTTATCGCGCTTGCCTGTCTACCCTGAATTACACGAAGTTGATAAATTAAATATGATTTATGGTCTTTTGAACTCTAGAATTAAAACGCTGTTGCCAAGAGAAGGAATTACTGATTTTTCTACTCTTGTTGACAAAGCTCGATCTGTTAAACAAAATTTTGTAGACAAACATGATGTTTGCTTACCTCAAAAAAACCATTTGCTTGCTACTGATAAGTCTTTAAAACTTAGACCTAAATGCACCTATTGTCATAACTATGGTCATGTTAAAGACGGTTGTAGAAAATTTGCTGCTTCACTAGCACGTTCACAAAAACCCATTATACACAGAGAGAAATGCTGTATCACAATTTTGCACAACATTGTGCATAACTGTATTGTTGATGATATTACTACAATTGTTTATATTTATACCATAGGCTTGCACGCTTTTATTTAATACGTTTGGATAAATAGGTTATGAAGTTTTATTTGACAAATTGTTTGAAAAATATTATAAACTTTAGTATGTTTTGTATTCGACAACAATGTGCTAGTATTTTGCACAATTTTGTTTTAGTTTCTCGTACAGCTTTGATAATTACAATAAGATTATGCAATTCTTTTAAACTCGGAACAAAGAAAAAAATTGAACGATAACGATAAGCGATAACGCGTTGTATGTAAAGACGCTGATGTTGACACTTACAGACCGCATGCAGAGCGTCGAAGTAAACAAAGTTCTCGGAAAATATGTGAACTAACTTTAAAAATTTGAAGCGATAAATGTTTCAACCAATCACAATTAGCAAGTATATCCGCTTGAAAAAATGTCTACAATCAAAATTCCATGATTGCGTTGGGTTTGTTTACATCTTTACCTCCTGTTTTCTGAAAAATTCGTAGTTATTCAGTCAGTTTCTGTCAAGACTTTTAAACGCTGTTATTTGAACCAGGTAAGTGTATTTATAACATTTTTTAAGTATAACCTTTGCATAACCTCATTCATCGCTTTAAAATCTGTATTTAATTCCAGTGTTAACTTAATTCTACGAACAACAGCTAATTTTGCTGGAGATTTTTACATTACTTACTTTCTGTATTGTTTCAGCTGTTATTTATCAACATGAAATCGAAATTGAAGAAAACCATCATTTCGAAGCAAAAAACATTATTAAAAATGTGACTGCTAACTGCTGTAGCTGTAGCGGGCAAATCAACCACATTTATAAAAAAATCTGTGTGAATCGATAACAACAAGTAATGGAATGTTAAGATATCCCTCGACGAAAAGAATAAGTATATAAAATAAGTATACCATTTAAATGTAAATAAATAATGCTTTTAAGATTTGTAATGTTTTATTGACAATTTACCCAATATATGTTATTTTTAAGTAAATAACATTTAACCAAGATGCATAAAGTTGTACAATAAGAAGCTAAACGAAATAATAATAATTTGCACAATATTGTGCAAAATTAACCAAAGAGAATATGGGTCTAGATAACGTAACGCTGTTAGACATTTAACATACCATTGGGTAAAAATACTTCAAGCATAGTTTTAAAAAGGTATCACAACATTGTGCAAAACTTTACTGCAAATTGTTAAAAAAACTGTACAATTTATTCTACACAAATGAATGCAATAAAACTGCACAAATTGGTCTTGTCACTTTTTCAGACCCAATTTGTGTACTTTTGATTAACAATTGTAGATAAAATATACAAAGATTTCTCTCTGTGTAGAAAATAACTCTTTGCCTCCTATTAACAAACTTGTCTGTTTTGGATGTGGTAAACCAGGATATGTAAGATCTCAATGTCCTCAAATGCCAACCTAGCACTAGCTTTGTTAAGTCTCCTGCTACAAACTCAACATCATCTTTTGACGTATTGATGACTGAGGTTAATTCGGATGCTAATCGTCCCATGTTTCATATAAAAATTTCTGACCTTGAAGGATTAGCTTGTGTCGATACCGGAGCAAAATGTAGTATTGCTGGATATAAGTTGTACACGTATTTAAAAAACAATAACTTTTTGTTTACCCCCGACAAAGTTACAATGACACTCGCTGATGGCGTCCCCAGAGAAGTTGTTGTTCAAACCTTTCAATGCGACGTTATTTTAGAAGGAAGAATTGTTCCAACTAGTTTTATGGCTGTGCCTTCTCATCTAGAAAGCAAGACACTTCTGGGTATAGATTTTTTTACTGCTGCCAATGTTGTGCTAAAGATTCCAAAAATGCAATGGTGGTTCAAAGATGATGTTTATACAAAGTATGCATTTTATTCTCCACCTTGTCTCGTACTCGCTACTGCTATTTCCACTACAAATAGAGATTTCACTGATGCAACTACCTCACTTCGCGAAAACGAAGCAGTTTCATTAAGTGCCGACGAAAAACAACGTCTAAAAAATTTGTTGACTGACTATAAAAATGTTTTTGAAAATGTACATGGACCTACTCCTTACATTGAACATGCAATTCGTCTTGTCGATGACACTCCAATAGCAGTGCCTCCTTATAGGCTAAACGCTAAGAAAACTGAAATTTTGAAAGAAGAAATTGATAAGCTCCTCGCTTTGAATATCATTGAAGAATGTGACTCTGCCTACGCTGCTCCAGTAGTGCTGGTTCCTAAAAAAGAACCTGGCAAAGTAAGAATGTGTATCGACTATCGTCGCCTAAATTCTCTCACGGTGCCTGACAAATACCCGTTGTCTAGGATTGACGATCTGTTGCATAACGCTAAACAAACGCTCTACATGTTTACTATTGACCTTCAGTCCGGTTATCACCAGGTACCCGTCAAACTTGAAGACCGTGATAAAACAGGATTTATCACCCCTTTCGGCATCTTTCGCTTTTGCTGCATGCTCTTTGGTTTACGCAATGCTCCTGCGACATTTCAAAGATTAATCGACAAGTTTCGCGCTGGACTAACTGGTCTAACGGTACTAGCATATATCGATGACTTGATTGTTCTATCACGTTCATTTGATGAACATTTAGGAGACTTACAAAAAGTATTTGAAAGACTTATTTTGTTTAAACTATGTGTAAATCGTTCAAAGTGTACGTTCGCGTGTGATTCGGTTCGTTATCTCGGACATTTGATAACGCCAGGTGGAATACAAGCCGACCCTGAAAAAATTCGCGCAATAATAGATATGCCACGACCTACTAATGTCAAGCATGTCATCTCGTTCTTACAAACGTGTAGCTGGTTTCGGCGCTTTATTGAACATTTCGCCGACATTTCGAAACCGCTTAGTTTGCTGACTCGCAAAACAGCAAAATTTAAGTGGGGAGATGCTGAAGAAACCGCATTTACTAAGTTAAAACATGCATTATCGTCTCCTCCAATTTTAAGACAAGCAGATTCAAATTTGCCTTATATCATCAAATGCGATGCAAGTTCATACGCTATTGGAGCATGTCTACTCTAGGGGGATGGTGCAGATGAAAGGCCTGTGGAGTACATCAGTCGCCTTCTCACTCCTGCTGAAGTCAATTACTGTTGTACGGAACGTGATGCTCTTAGTTTGGTGTATGCTGTAACAAAATTTCGAGGTTATATAGAAGGATCACAAGTTATTATTAAAACTGATCACCAACCTCTCAAATGGCTAATGTCATTGCGTTCTCCAAGTGGTCGCTTAGCTCGTTGGGCTTTGGTGTTACAAAGCTACGATCTACAAATAGATTATATACCTGGAAAAACTAACGTCATAGCCGACTGTCTTTCACGACCGCCTTTTGACGTTGATATACAACGGAATGTTTCTGTTAGCACTGTAATAACGCTCTTGCCGCAAGAATCTGCAAGAAATATTAGAAAGGAACAAAAAGGCGATTTAGACATCAAAAAGATTATAGATACCTTTGAATCGGACAACCCGAATCTAATCGATTATACTCGATGGACTGATCGTGCCTATGTCATGCTATCTGGTGTGCTGTATCGCTATGTGCCTGATGTTGACTCCGAATCTGCTTAATTAGTTGTCCCAAAATCTAAGGTTGAAGAAGTCTTGCGCAAATATCATGACTTATCTACCAGCGGACACTATGGCATTGAGAAAACATTACGTCGAATTTCTAATAGTTTTTACTGGCCTACTATGCATCGAGATGTCACTAACCATGTCAAAAAATGTATAGCTTGCCAACGTTATAAGCCCACTAACCTAAAACCTGTTGGGTTGTTACAAACTCCTATCTCCAATCAGCGCTTTGAGACGCTTGCAATTGATTTGTTTGGACCACTTCCCGAAGCCCCCACTGGTGAGAAATGGGTGTTTGCTATTGAAGATACCGCTACTAAATGGATAGAGCTGTTTGCATTGACTACCGCCTCTGCAGACACATGTGCAAAATGTCTTGTCGACGAAGTAATTTTACGGTATGGAACACCACGTCGAGTTATCAGTGATAATGGGCCTCAATTCGTTGGTGAAGTGATGCAAATAGTAGCTCTTTGTTTAGGTTTTCGACAAAATTTGATTCCTGTTTACCATCCTTCAGCAAATCCTGAAGAAAGACGCAACAGAGATCTAAAAACCCAATTGGGTATCATTTGTGGTGAAAATCATACCCAATGGAAAGAAGCTTTACCTGCAGTAAGGTTTTCAATGAATACGTGTATAAACGCTAGCACAGGGTATTCACCGGCGTTTCTCGCTTTTGGAAGAGAACCGCGAACACCATACGAAGTGCATCACGACCTACGTGCTATTATTCAAAACGAAAATTTTGTACCTGGGATCACCCAATACTTAAAAAATATGGATCAAGTGCTAAGACGTGCCAGAGAAACCCATGAACTAAAACAGGATGCTGCAAAGAAACATGCTGATAAAGCTAGACGTGAAGTTACTCCGTACAACGCAGGTGATTTGGTCCTTGTGGATGTACACCAATTGAGTAACTCAGCCAAGCAGTTTACGTCTAAATTTGCTCCTAGACGCGACGGACCGTATTTGGTTACTAAGCAATACTCGCCCACTTCTTACCAGGTGGCTCATATCCACGAACCGGATGTGCCTCTTGGCAATTATCATGGATCGGCCCTCAAGCCGTATACTAAAGGAACGACAGAAACTCCCATTTGTCCTATCCGCCAACGAGTAAGACCGAAACAATCCACTGCGGTAAGCTCTGATCTTGCTTCAAATATTAATCATTATGTTGCAGACGGCGAGGAAAGAAATCCCTCGAAACAAAGCCAAGTGACCGATGGCGTCTCCGTTATTCCCTCCAATCTTCCATCATTACGTCGAAGTCGGCGCCTCCAAGAACGTCATGGAACGTCACCTTATTACTCAATCAATTTTCTTGGTTTTCTTCCGGGACGGTTACCGAAAACCAAAGGGGGAGTGTGTAACATTCAAATATAATCGAAGAGTGTGCGCGTCGAAGGAAAAAAACAAGTTTAGAAAAAGATATAACGTGTACGAATTCTTTTAAGTTGACAATTATTCTGAAGCTAATCTTACTTTATTTGTGTAACGAGAAAATTCCAATAAAACCCCAATTAAGTGGCTGTAAATGTTTAGTTTTGAGTTTTATTCAAGTTGTCTAAAATCACACTAAATAATACCGCTACATTTTATTTTATTTTTTATTTGACGGGAATTGTAAAGCTTTTACACAATTATAAAAACTTATTGCTCAAACTTTTGTTTTAAGATTTCACATAGTTTTTACTGTTGTCATTTTAATTTTTTTTTTCAAAAATAGTACACTAAAAACTTTAATTGCAGCAACGCTAAACAATCGTTACAAAAATTTACTTGATAGTTTTTAAATTTCTTTTTGAAAATTTTTGCGTAGTTTTTTAACGACTCTATTCACATCCTTTCAAGACCAAAATATTTTTAAGCAATTGTGCATTTTTTAATATTTTACTGAAGTGAAACTTCTTTAATGAGAGTAAATCTAAAATTTTGGTAAGCTGCACCGTAATGAAAAAAAGAGCAGCACAGTCGCAGCAAACTATATTTTTTTTAGTTTACATTTCTGACGTTTATGTTGACATGAACTATTAACCTTTAATTTCGTTGTGACCATCCAAGTGTTTATGAGTAAGTTGTTTTGTTTTTTTTTAATATTTAATTAATTTAATTAAAATAGTTTCTGAGAGCAGCACCTCAATCTCTGACCAAACTAAAATTTTAGTAGCCAATATTTTAAGTGTATAATTTTTTTTCGTCTTGATAATGTTATTTACAATTTAAAAATTAAAATATAAATTTAAACAAATTAAATTATTTTATTATTTCTAAATAAATAATACACCATTTACTCTAAAAATAATTTAATATGTTTTATGGTGAAAGTTTTATGTCTAAAATAAATTTAAACAGTTTCCTTGTGACGTTAAATGAAAATTTTTCTTTCAAAGATTTGGTCTAAAGAAATGACTGACTATCTAAACAAATGATAGGTGTAAAAGCTGTAAAGTCTGTGAAACGTATTGATGTATTGTGTTAATTATTGTTTTCTAGAATTTTCCATCATCTACAAAATCAATTGTTAATAAAATAATGAAAGCAGATTGTCATATTTTTTTTAGCATTATTACTGACTTAGCTTAACAAAACGTATTTTGTGTACACGATCACGTTTATTTTTGGTTGTAACCAAAACAAGACTTTAAATAATTAATTACAAAATTCAATTTTCTTAGAAATAAGTGCGACAGTTTGATTTATTCCTGTCTCAATGTTGCTAAATGATTCGTGTTAACGTACTCGTCCTTCATAATAGTTACTTTACTTTTTTTTATTATATACAACAGTGATTGTGGGTTTAGCAATATCTAAAAGACAATTGCCTTCAGTAAACCTTATTTTGGCGTGTGGGCAAAGCGTTAGAGAAACTGGAGGTGTTCTTCTTACCTACGAAGGCCGTGGTCGAGAAAGACCACCCCATGTACTAGCAACGGAGAAGAATAAATCTTTTCAATCAAATCAAAACTTTAAGATTTGTTTTTCATCAATGTGCGTGCAGATATTTAAATTGTAAAAGATCGAACATAAAGTAGCACTAGAGAAATAGACCGCAAAGCTAGGGCACGTTAATACGCAACATTCGTTGTACCCTTACCATGTTAAACGATTCCGACAGTGAACCGACGTTAATTTTGAATCGCGGCTTCAGTTTTGCGAGTGCTTACAGCAACAAGAAGCTTTTGACCATGACTTTATTGCCAAAATATTATTTACAAATGAATGTTGTTTTACACAAAATGGAATGCTGAATTTTTACAACACTCGTGTTTGGAATGGAATTCTTCATGGAATTCAACAGTAACTTTCATTGGTGCTTTCTATTAATGTTTGGCCGGGTATTTTAAGAAATAGTATAATTATTGAACCGTGTATTTTACGAGAAAAACTTACAGGCAACTTGAACTTTTACAAGAAACTTTTGCGCAGGAATTTGATGACTTGCCCTTTGAAGTTTTTAGAACAATGTGGTAGAACTCCTTCGCTAGCAAGTCGCCCAGTTTGCGATTTAATATAGTTTTTACGGGTCGTTGGATTAGAAAAAACGGCACTAGTCAGTCTGTAGGCCAGATATGAACCCTTTAGACTTTTTTCTGGAGTTTTATGAAAAGTGAAGTGTACAAAACCCCCGTAAATAATAGATAAGGGTTGCAAGATTTCTTGCAAGCAGCAAATGCAATTAGACAGAATATGTTTACGCGAGTAACGAACAATTTTCGGTGCCGTTTAGACGTTTGTATTTTATCCAATGGAAGAAGAATGTGCATAATAGCAACTTCACTTAACCACAGTAATTTAACTACGCATTAACCAATAACATTATTTTGTGTTTATTTATGCCGAGTAGAAATTTGCGCTTCTTAGAACAGTTTCTATTTATTCGTGGTGTCAACAACCTTAAAAGACTACAGGTCCGTAATTTACGATTTATTTTGCTAAAAATTTTGATTTTTTTAAATGTTTTAAGAAAACTTTTATTTTGACATTTTTTGCTTGTATTTATCCTCTATTTTCGCCTGCTGAAATAACAACCCGTTAACCAAATACACCGTGTATGTTTTTTTTATTTATTTATTTAAATATTTAGAGACATTTATTGATATTAGAATCTAATCACATAAAGACAGTGGTCAATGAGTAATTCCATTCGTGTATATATTACCAAGCACTGTACTCTGCTTTACACTGTATATAGTTTTCTTTTTAATTGTGTGTTATCGAGTAACTTGAGGCCTCAATATTTACATGTTGAAGAAATCGTTGTTTATGACTTTTGGTGATCTTTATAATAATCTGCTCAAAAGTTACGTTTTGGCGGTGAAAGAGAAAGGTTGTACAGAAACTTTAATTTATTAAATTTGACATAATCACAAGAGGTATGGATGTGAAAGATGGAAAGAAGGAGCAAAAGGAGCAAGTGGAAAATTGGATGAAGAAGTATTTAAATATTGAGAAAACAGTGGTAGAAACTAGAAAGTTAGCAGAGCGTGTAATGTTAGTAAGGATGGGTTCATTTGAGAATAAGTTAGATGTATGGTAGCAAAAAAGAAGGTTAAGAGCATTTATTTAGACGATGACATGACGAGAAGGGAAATAGATATACAAAAGAAGATAAGATATGAGGCGAGTAAGATGAAGGGAAAGGAAAAAAGGATTAAAATAGGATTCTTGAAAGTGTGGGTGGAAGGTGAAGAAAGATTTTGGGATGAGGAGAGGGGAATTCTAGTGAAGAAGGCGGCAAAAAACTAAGAGTTGGGGGAGGGAAGGATGGATCAAATGATGTTGGATTAGCTAGTTTTAAAGAAAAAGAGATGGAAAAGCAGAATCAAATGAAATTATTGTTTTGGAATGTGGCAGGCATAAAAAATAAGGGAAAAGATTTCTGGAAATACGTAGAGGGTTTTGATATGATGGAAATATCGGAAACATGGTTATAGGAAAAAGACTGAGAAGTATGGAAGTAAAAATTACCAGAGGGTTATAGTTGGAAGGTGGAATTTGCAACTAGAAGAGAAAGTAAAGGTAGAGCAAGGGGAGGGATACTAACGGACATAAAAAGGAACTGGTCAGTTGAAAAAGAGAAGGGAAACGAGAAGCAAGGGAAGAAGATTGTAAAAAATTATGTGGGCAGAGAAGGAAAAGAAAAATATATAGTGTTAACAGTTTATGGGCGGGATATGAGGATGATAAGTGAACAGATTGAGAAAATGTTACAGAAGGAGGAAAAGGAAAATATTATTATAAGGGGTGATTTTAACGCGAGAACAGGGAAAAAGGGAGAAGTGATTATAGGAAGGGAAGTAAAGGGATGAGTTAGCATGGACAAGACAATTAATAGGAATGGAAAAATGTTAGTGGAGATGTGTGAGGAAAAAAGATGGTCAATCCTTAATGGAAATATAGAGGAGGGGGACAGAGGTGACTATACTTATATGGGAGGGAGTGGGGAATCAGTGATCGATTACGTGATAGTAAGTGGGGAGATGTGGGAAGACATAGAAAGTTTTAAAGTGGAGGATGAAAAGGAATCGGATCATCAGCCACTGGAAGTGATTTTAAAAGGAAAGATGCTGGGAATTAAAGAGAAACAGAGGGGATGGAGAATAAAAAAGGTGTGGACTGAGGAAAGCATAGAAAGATATTAAATGAAGTTAGAGCAAGTGATTTGGGGAGACGTAGGGGGGGAAGAAGGACTTAAGGAGTTGACTGCAGAGATGGAGAAGGCAGTAGAAAAGAAAAGGTTTGAGAGAAGACAAGGAAAAAAGAGGAACAAAAATGGGTGGTAGAATAGAGAATGTACAGAGGCAAAAACAGAGATGAGAAATGCTAGAAGAAGATGGAAGAAAAGTAAAATTGATGTGCAGGAGTATAAGGAGAAGAAAGTGAATTTTAAAAATGTATGTTCTGAGAGAAAGGTGTCGTATAAAGAGGAAATGGAGAAACAAGTAAAGGGAATAAAGAAAGAAGGAAAACTGTGGGAATTTCTAAAGAAGGAGATAAGAAGAGATAAGAGGAGAGGAGGTTTAACGGATATAAAGGTGTGGCTGGGTTATTGTATGGAGCGTTTAGAGGGAACCATAGAAGGACCAGGGCAGGTGATATTGCAAGGGGTAAATGCAATACAGGAGGGGTGGGAGATAACAAAAGAGGAAATGGAGGTAGCAATAAATAGACTAAAATTAAGGAAGACGGCAGGAACGGACGGTACGCAAGGAGAACAATGGAAATATGTAGGGAAAAGAGTGAGAGGATATATAAGGAAATTTTTTAATACAATATGGAAAGGAGAGGAATTGCCAGGTAGTTGGAAAGAAAGTTTAATTCTGCCGGTTTATAAGGGAGGGGATAGGAAAGAGGTAAAGGATTATAGAGGGATTAGTGTCACTAATGTAAGTTATAAATTGTATGCCATGATTATACAAAGGGGGTTGGAAAAGGTAGTGGAAAAAAAAGACTATTACCAGATTGACAGATGGGATTTAGAGTGGGAAAAAGGGCAATAGACAATGTTTGTGAATGGAGAACTAAGTAAAAAAAGGGGTAAGGTATACGCGTTCTTTATGGACATAGAAGTTGCGTTTGATAATGTGAATAGAGAAAAGCTATGGAGCGTGTTAAGGAAAAAAGGAATAGAAGAACAGCTAGTGAGGAAACTGGAAGGGATATATAAAGAGACTAAGAATAGGGTAAAAATAGGGGATAGTGTTAGTGAAGTGATTTGGACGAGGAAGGAGCTAAGGCAGGGGTGTCCTCTTAGCCCTATTTTATTTGCACTGTATATAGGAGACATAGAAGAAGTGTTGAAGGGAGGTCAGTGTAATGGGGTTGTCATGGAGGGAGGGATTAAAGTGTGGGTGTTGGCATATGCAGACAATATGGTCATGGTGGCAAAAAATGAGTTGGAGATGAAAGGTATGATAAATACGATAAAGAGGTATCTGGAAAGGAAAGACTTGGGTTTAAATGTGAAAAAGTCTAAGATGGTAGTTTTTCAAAAAGGGAGAGGAGGGAAAAAAATGAGGAGTTAAGTTGGAGAGAACAGAAGATAGAGGCAGTGAATGAAGTGACATATTTGGGATATAGGCTAAGATATGATAATAAAGATGATGCGCATATAAGGAAGTTAGCAAAGAAAGGTAACAGGGTATTAGGGCAGGTATGGAGTTTAGGGGAAAGAGTGTTTGGGAAGGAGATTGAGAAGAGAAGATGGTTGTCCAAAAAATTGATTAAAAGTGTGATGATGTTCTCAACTTCACCAAATGATCGGTCCGCAGGTAAGAAGCTATACCTTAGAATTGAAAATGCTATTATTATATCTGTCAAATTATCATGACATCCCGTTAGGTTCTTATAGGAATGGTCCCTCAACATTATTTGTATTTTTGCCACATTTAATTTTAACTATTAACCAATCAAAATCATTTCCAGCTGGTTTTGTAATTCACTCACTCGCTAAAAATTGCCGGTTGGCACAGTGCATTGCATATTTCCTCCATGCAACCGCTAACCGAACTTTAACTAACTGCCGTAAATATGTTGGTGTCCGTTATTTCTTGGTAACTACCATATCCAAAGAATCGTACTACAATTAAAACCTAGATTAAAATGTTGTTACTTAAAAACTCAAAATGTACTAATGATTTTATTACTTTTCTTCGTATGGTAACAGCAGAAGCTCAAGAGAACTGCTTTACAAAAAGAGTAACAGGCTCAATTATATTGTGAGCTAACTCTTTTGACACTCGGAAATATTTTATAAACTGTTTTCCCGGCAAATTAAAAACATTTTCTTTTTTGCGAAATTGACGGTTTTGAAATTCCGCGTCTTCTTCGGCTCTTTCTTAATTTTCATTTACTAAAACACCTGCAAGAATTTCATCTTCATCCATTATGAAATCAAGGATTATCAACGCGTTTTTCAATTACGAATTAATGACATTTATGAAATGTCAAAATTTCTCATGCGATTTCCATCATTCTCCTGAAAATACTACGAGAAACGGTTCGCTCGTTTTTCTACAGAAGTGAACGTTCCCCAAATTTCAAAAATACCAATTCTTAATTTTCAGGAGAACACGTCCCACTTTTCTCACGAAAATCGTTTCTCTCGAACTGAAAAATCGACGTCCGGGGGACTTGTTTTTAAGCCAATGTATTAGAGTGTGAATGATATGCAAATTCTTATTCTGCCTTCCCACATCTGTTGCCGAATAGTCTGAGAAGGTGACTTTTTCGTAATTCTAACTTCGAACATAATTAAACAAAGCAGAACTAATTTGAATAGCCCCTCTTTTAGCAAAATTTTTAGTTTAGACATAGAATATCAAAATACGAGTAGGCCTGAGTCGTCGTATCAATACGTCGGGCATATCGATACGCCAATACAAACTACAAGCTCGTATCTATATATCGATATTTCGATGCGTATCGATATTTCAATATTCGACATAGGGTAGATTAGCGATAGACAACGGTTAAGACTTAGATTCCGCTGTTACTCTTGGTATTGCAGAAGTTAACTTTGTAATAAATTTTTTAATATTTTTTTGTTTGCGACTAACTAACACCTTAGTTAGATAATTTAATTTTTTTTAAGTTTTGGGGTTTACTTAGAGAAACAAC
The DNA here is from genome assembly GCA_035610365.1 of Aquatica leii. NCBI lineage: Eukaryota > Metazoa > Arthropoda > Insecta > Coleoptera > Lampyridae > Aquatica > Aquatica leii. The sequence continues at coordinate 17,643,829 of CM069434.1, read as the reverse complement.
TCTGTGCACTAAAGACTTCACTACAACTAAGAATTGATCAGTGTTTTCTTACAAATAAATACATACAGTTTAGCAGCAACATTTACATCACATGAAAGCAATAATTATGAACCAAACAAAGCAACAATGCCTTAAAATTGGTAGCTGGTCGCTCTCCAGATGAACGCGGATCATCCAACCAACCTTAAATAACATTGAATGAATGTTATCTTCACGCAATACAACTAGGCTACAAAACGTTTTTGTCGCCCCACATTAATTTATTAATTGTAATTTGTTGTGCCAGTGACTCTAATTAAATGATGATTAGTTAATCTAATCGAAGCCTCCTACAATCCACCAAAGTGTTCTGGGTGGTATACAATGCCATGTCACATGATTTACAAGCAAATGATTTTTAACTGTTTTATTTCATTAGCTGCATCTATAAAATTCTGTCCGTTGTCAGGCCAAACCTGAGAAGAAATACCACGCTTGCCAAAAAATCTTTTTAATACGTTTAGAAATGTAGACGTTGACAAATCTCCTGAAGTTCCATATGAACATCCTTTGACGAAAGACAAACATAACTTTTATTAATTTTCTAGATCTAAGTGTGCCATTCACAATTTTGTACTAATTTTATTAAGCATTTCAAAGCCATTTCGGTTTCAACCGGGATTAACTGACCATTTATTAAAGTCACTCTTTGAACCTTCATCTATGTGTTCATAATAAATATTAAACGCCAAAAACATAAAAAAATTGGAAAATACATTGAAAATATCAAAATCAATTGATGTTAAGAAATAAAATCTGTTGTTTTGATGTCCTACGCTCTAGAATTTCCGCGGTGTTCGCATCGCATCGTCAAAATTTTTTACGTAATTTTAGCCAAGATGATCCAAACCACCACAAAGTAGAATTTTTTTAAGTTTGTGGCTCACATTTTCAAGAGATGATGGATTTTTTAATGATACTACATGACACCAATGCGCATCATTTGTCAAACCTTGTGTTTCTGCATCTCAATTGCAAATGAATGTTTTCCATTTTATGAGTTCTGTCGAAATCAAAGATAAAGCAATTTCTGAATCCGTCCAAAAATAAATTTAGTTGACATCCAATTTCAATGTCTTCAAACAATTACACGTCAGTCTAGATAACAAGACTGCACTACATAATTCCAACTTTGGTAACGATACAACCTTGAGTGGGACAACCCTTGATTTTGAGCAATAAATCAGTCTTTCCAAATGAATCCGTAATTCTTAAATACATATAGACTTCGTACGCCTTTTCTGAAGCGTCAGTAAACCATGCATTTGAATTTTCACATAATTGGATAATAGTGCATGTCTAAAAATGGTAATTTTACTTATGGTATTTAAAAAAATTAAAATATGCGCACCATAATTGCTTGGAATTTTATATTCTACAGTTTTTGTAAAATATGTTTTGCTTCAATAATGATGGGGCCAATGATACCTAGAAGATCGAAAATCTGACTTAGTATTGATAAAACAATGTGTTTAGTGAGTTCTTGTGCTCGAGTTTTCACATCAAAAATGAATTCAAATTCGTCTGTCTTAATATCCCAAAAAATACCTAATGTTTTCGATACTTTAACATTAACTGTAATAGAAAATTTATTATCATTATTTCATGTTTGTCATAAACTGAGTTAACGGAAACCCACCGGAATTAAGAATTTCCGCTACTTATAATTTCAGGTCGATTAACGACTCCTTAATTGGCCGAAACTGTAATCAAACTGTCAACGTAAAAGTCTTGTAAAATTGGTTTAGATTCTTTCAGAAATATATCTCTATTTTTTTATAGCGAGTTGATGTAGAGATTTTATGGCTAAAAATGAAGCAGATGATACTCCGTGTGCCACTGTGTTCAATTCGTGATGACACGATTCATTTTCAGGTTTGTCACTACATAAAATTCGTTGTAATTTTTGCTGACCCTTTACAATGTTAACGTGAAAATACATTTTACAAATGTCAGCTTTAAAAACGCAGTTGTGCTTTCTGGATCTGAAAAGTATAGGAAATAAAGTGTACCTACTAAATTGCCACACGCAAAATGTCGTTAAGCAAAAAAGCTATTGAATCTTTTGAACTAGCGTCAAAAACTACACAAAACTTTGTAGTAGCACTCGAAACTTTGAATACGATAAATAATACGTAGTTTCAGAGCCTTTTTTCTGCTGTATAAAAATTATCACTTTTTTTGATTGGTAATGCAACCGTAAAACAACCTGTACTGTCTTTTAAATAATTTTGTACATAATGATCTTTGGAATGTTGTTCTTCTGTGGTACTGTAACCGTCGTTTGCGTTTGTGGGATTTCTTTAGTGTAATACTTGGTATTTGAATTGATGTAATTTGTTTTATGTATTTTAGAATTGTTTTATTGATTTCACGTTGGTTTAAAGAAGTTATTTTACGTTTTCAGATTCATCTTTGTCAATCAATTTTGGATGTAAAGTTTTGTATTCCAGTATTTAGAAATTATGCCGTTGCTTAAACGTCGGTATTCTGCATTTATGTTGATTTGGCAGTTTCATTGTTCTGTAAAAATTCCAGTTATGTTTCTCTTCTGAGATATAATTGTATTTAAATATGTACAGCAATTTGTTTATTTTAAGTTTGTTTAAACGTTCATTGTATTTAGTACATTCACACTAATTTTTTTTGTGTTAGTTTTATTAAGTTTCATTTGGAATAAAATCATTTTTATAGTTTATTAGACAGTTGTTATGATTCAGGTCTTAACAAGTAATCTTTATAACCGTAATGAAATAAAATATTTTGTTGATTTTAGATTTCTCAAAATATAAAAGACCGTTTTCAAACTATACTTTTGTGTCATAATTAAACGTTTGCATCCTCTTTGCACCTCTTGGTAGTATAGTTTTCGTACGCAACCTTTAAGAAATGATAGCCGATTAAGTTAATAAATATAAATGATTTGTGGTTTGAGGGGATAGTTGATAGTTGGTTGACAATCGTTCGAAATGCTTTAAGCAACGGAATGTAGTTGGTTGGGTGGTCAACTCACCCTCTGTAGATGAAGTAACACTGCGAAAATTAGGCAAAAAACGTGATTTTTAGTGCAGTTAGTAGAGTTTTATTTCTTCTAGTTAGTAAAATCTGCGGATTTTAAAAAAATTTTACGTGTTTTCAAGTTTTATTTTTACGTCATGTAGAATCGTATTTGCTAAGTTGTACGACGCGTTTATATCTTTGCCTTGGTGACGGCTTATTGAGAATCTTCCGACGGAACATAGTTCATTTAGAGTGGAACAGGTTTGTAGTTGGCAAAGGCCATAAGTGCATTGAGCTTTACTTCTTTCTGGCGCCTTTTGATTTTTGACTTTCGATTGTGTTCTGTTTAGTTTTCCAAACGGTTACGGAATTTTAAATATAATCCCCTCCGTCTTCACTGCGCACCAGCAAAACTTCGTTTATGTTACTTTATTTTTAGTTAAGTTACATTGTAGTAGAAGTAGAAGTAGAAAACAAGTAAGTATAAACATTTTAATAAAAGTTGTCAATATTTAAATGAAAACGACCTGTGACCAACCATTCAAACTTTGAATTTTGTAGAATAAGTTGATTTTTTCTAAATTGTACTTTTCCCAATGTTATCGCCTTGTAAAAGATCGACGCGCCACGCAAAATATCAATTTTTGAAAAAACGTTAAAATCAGTGTCAGTCAAAATCAAACCATCTGATATGCTTACCGAACTAGAACCAAAACTTTGAAATGGTAACTCTCCCGTTATGTTTTTTAAAACCAAAAAATTTGCCCTTTTGTAAAACTGGCTATGAATTGCTTTTACAACTGCGGCTACAACTTTATTTGACCATTTCTTTAATACCCAAAATTGGGAAAGCGATATTTTTTACAGGAAGATCCAATCTTTTCAACAATGAACTATTGAGGTCTATATTCAATGTACTCGTTCTTACTGGAATATCATTTCCAGTGGCTAAAAAAAACAAAGAAAAATACAGTACAAATTAACAGTTAAGTGATAGAGACGGTCGTCTACTTTTGTGTCAGAGACAATTCTCGTTTGATTGGTTTGTGTAACATCTCACTGTCATTAAAATGCAACAATCTATTTGTATTATGTCTTTGACTATTACAATTTTTACAAACACTCCGAATTTATGAGTTCGCGAAAAGGTTTCAAACAACTTATGCGCAACTTTAATCTTTGTATCTATCTCGTTGTGATAATTTGAAGTACACGGGTGTAACGACTTAAACATACAACAACCCGTGTTTAAAAACTCTATAAATTCACTGAGCTTGAGAATACCCTTAAACAAATTTCTATTTCCCCACTTCTTTTTTGAAACAAAATTGATTTTAACTAATAGATTAAAATCATGTCCGAATGCTCAACTGGCTGACCTAAAGCCTTTAATGTACTAATTGACTTATTATAAGTATTCGCAAACTGTCTTAAAGCTGTTGGATTTTCTTTTAACAAATGAAGCAGTTTAAAAATTGATTCTAAATAATAATAAATAGATTGCAACGTTCAAACAACAAACGACAAAAAGAAATCTTGACTGGAAGTCTTCAGATCCCAAAGCTGGAGACCTTGTTCCTTCTTATCAAACTGTCACGTGATTTACATTTAATTTATTTACTATTTTTATGCTCGTCGATGCCTCATCTTCAATAATATTAAGAACAGTTTCTTCAAATGCAAAGGTTCGACAAAATCTATTGGAATTCCCTCTAATTGTTGTGGGTGAAAAAATCCAGTTTCTGACAAACGTCTACATATTCTTCTAAAATGAAGCAACTTGGTTGCTGACGATTTGGATATCGTCTCCGCTAAAATCTACAAGCTTCTATTGCATTACGGCTTGCCTCTCCAAAAACCAAAAACATGTAATTTTTTTTTATAATTATGCATTTTTATACACAAATTATGCAAAATACGTACACAAGTGATAAAGTGACAGAAACTCTTCAAGATGTAGCAGTAAATATTTTTATTTAAATAAAGATATTTCTAAAAAAAAAATCAAATAACATTTAAATTTGAACGTACAAACTAGAAAACACGTGCCTCAAGTTTGAAGGAAGCCTACTTTGTTTTTTTTTTTGACAGGAACATGTGTCAGACAAATGTTATAGTAAATACTTTAAGAATTTTTTTATTTTCAAAAATTGATTGAGTGGTTTTCAAGATATCTTATTTTGAAATGTTTGATCGGTCGACATTTTGTTATTTCATAAAATAGAAAATATATGTAAATACAAATGTTTTCGAGAACCGAAAGCAAAGGAAGTAATAACGATTTTTTTTAAACAAAAAAAACTCCAACTATGAACTAAGGCTCCAAATCAAAAATTTGAACTTAAAAAAGTTGTTTGTTTCAATGAGTTTTAATTGCCATTTTCGGGTGTTACACCCTGGTATTATTCGTATTTGAGCAACTACGTAAACTAAGAAAAAAGTATTAAAATGAAATTGAATAATCATTTAATCTCTATAAAAAAAATACTAATAAAACAGAAATTAATGCGGTGACACCATCGATATTTCACAAAGAAAGTTAGAGGAACGAATGTCTCAATAAAACATATGATGTTGTAAATCTTCAATTTATATTTAAGTAAGTAATTTACTTCCAAATTGAGTTTTTTATTTATTCTGTATCTGCGGGTAAAGATGGTGTTATCCCAAGCTGAAGTTGTTATTCCGTACGAGTGTGTGGTTCATGTCGAATAAAGCGGGAGCAGCAGATAGAATTGAGGGATATTAACTTCTGATAGCTTCTGTCTGATCTCAGATAACATCAAAGAGATCTTGTGGCGCTCATCTGACGATGAGTTTTTATAGGCAAACTTCGTTTATTTATATACTTTATTACAACTAAAAATGTTATTTGGTAAATAAAATAAAAATTCTATTATTATAAGTAATAAAAACGTTGCATTAATATTAATAAGTTCGCCTGTATAATTTTCTCATCTTCAAAAACTCGAATTTCATTTAATTAAACTTGTCGCAAATACAAAATATTCTTTCTGTTTAACGCTCGTAATCAATAAATTTTCACGAACGGTGGGTGAATTTTTAAAATATAAACAAACATAAATTGTTATTTATGAGTTTAGAAAACCAGCTTGGCATGCAAAGAACGGTGTGCACTATCATATTTTCAATTGGTAAAATACGTTATCATATTATGTAAATGTGGTAACTCAGCTTTCCACTGTCATCGGATTCTAATAAGAAGTTATGTATGCTATGTTTTCTTATATAAAGATGCATTTCATCGCAATAAAAATATTATTAATACTTAACTTTATTTTATCGTAAATATATCGGTTATTCATGCTGTTTAATATAGTTATTAACTACAGCAAATCTTTTCTAAACCTATATCATTTGATTTTTTTTGTCATAAAAATTAATAAATATTTAAACGTTTTTTAGTAAAATTTTACTAATCCCATGCAGTTGTCTTATCCATTGGAAAAAAACTACAATAATTCAAATATTGTACTAACCAACGTACACACAAAAAAACAAAATTTAAAAAACAGTGTAGGTATAGTATTAGAATATTATGTTCGTAACAAGGATATAATAAAATTTTGTACGACAGGAAAGTTTCGAGCGGGAGCGTATGCGAGCGTGCAGAACTGCAAGCATCAAATTTTTATTTGAACCTAGTAACAAACCGTACACTTTCCACGATCACAAAATATAAGCCTAATGCAATAAAATAAAACTTAAACAAATTTGAGGTATTTATATTAACGTCATATTTATTACATTGTATTAACACTTATATTTAATGTTTGTACAATTATTAAAACTAAAAAATCACATCAAATACATCAATATTAAAACGTTTTTGCGGTTAGTTAGTAGAGGCCGGTAATAAACTTTTAATAATAGAAATACGCGATACCAAAACCAATTATGGATTCCAGAGATGTGAACCATTGACTTGAATCGTATGGTTTCTAAAGGTTAATTATCCATACGCTCAAATCAAACCGTAAAAACCACAACCAATCTATTGTCATTGAAAAACCTAACCGAGATGAAAAGATGAGACAAGATTTACCAAAGCGCCTAGAAAACCTACAGCACACAACCAAGTCCTTTTAAAAGAGAAAAGGTACTTCTAAGAACTGGACATCCTTCTTAACAGTCGTATAAAACGTAAATCCCTAAGCACAAAAAAACGAGAAAAGAACACTCAAAATTCAACAAACCCACGATGTTAAGAGTAAAAACTAAGAAGTTTTGGCAAGCGCCAGATCAAGAACCTTAAAAATCAACTAAAACCCCAACTCTTAATGATCAAAAAATCCCCATTAATTGCAACCCACTGCATGTTCCTTTCTACAACTCCTCTTCTCTGTTGCACTTTCTCTTTCTTTTCCTGGTTCAACCATTTTTTTCTTATTCCCGTTATTATACCCCCTTTGCTCTCCCTTTTTTTCTTTTCTCTTTTTGCATGTTGCACCACCCACTCAAATTCCTCCGGCTACTCTTTTTCCCACCACTCCCATTCTTTTTCTTCCATCCATGTCTCTTGTAATCCAACTACATCCTGTTCCTTGATGTACTTCCAGAAATCATGTTCCTTGTTTTTTTATTTCCGCTACGTTCCAAAACAATACTCTCAGCTCACTCGCCCCTCCCTGCGCTTCTTCCTTACTTTCTTTTTTCTCCCTTCTTTTTCTTTTCCATTTCCATCTCTCATTATTCCTTTTCGTTGTCGTTTCGTCAACTTTCCCTCCTTTACCTTCCCCTTTTTGCCCTTTAGTTTTTTGCTTTTTGGTTCCCCACTTTCTCTTCTCTTTCTCTGCACAGTCCCCTATCCTTGTCGTTCCATATGTATCTGTCTCCGTCTATCTCCATTTTTCTGTACCCTACCCATACTCTTTTTCCGACCGCTCTTCTTTCCATCGCTATGTTCATTATTTCTCTTTGCACTCTTCTTTCCTCTCATGTTAAATCGTGACTTATATATATTCTTGTATTCTTTAGTTTCTTCTTCTCCTCCATTACCTTCTGTTTTTCCTCCCATCCTCCGATTTCCGCCACCACCATCTCATTTTTCTTCTCTTTGTTTATTACTGTCAGTTTTTCACCTCTACTTTTACATTTAATTTTTCTTCCAGCATCACTGCTAAATCTTTTTGTAGTTTTTCACTTCTCCACCCCTTTATCACGATATTATTTTTTCTTTTCCATCTTTCCTCGTCTTCCGCTTTTTTCTCCAGTTTTTCTATTCTCTCCACCAGGTTCTCTTTTTCTTTCTCCCACTTCTTTTCTCTTTCTCCCATTTCTTTTTTCATTTCTTTGATTTCTTGTCTTATTTCTTGCATATTTTCTTCCATCTGTTTCATCATTTCTCTCATTAATTCTTTTAACTCCTCCATTTCTTTCCTCCCTCCTTCTGTTTTTGAGGTTTTTCCTTCGTTCTCCTCTGATATCTTTTTAACGTCTGGTGATCTTATTGTTTTCTTTCCTCTTTCAAAAAACAAAAATAAAAGTGGTGACGGTTTATAGCAGTAGAATGAAAGAGACAAGGAAAAACTTAGAAGAGATGATAGATGAGAGGGAAGAGGGATTGATAATAGTAGGAGGGGACTTCAACGCAAGAATAGGGGAAGAGGGGGGAATACAAGAAAGAAAAAGGACGGGAAAGAGACAAACAAAGGACAAGGTGATAAATAAAGAGGGAGAGGAACTGCTGGAATTGTGCAACGAAAAAGGGTGGGAAATAATGAACGGGAACAGAGAAGATGATGGAAAGGCGGAATTTACGTACATAGGAGGAAGGGGAGAATCAATAATAGATTTTGTAATGACAAATGAAGAGGCCGCAGAAAAAGTAAAGACATTTAAGGTGGGAGAAAGAGTAGAGTCAGACCATCAACCACTGGAATTGACAATGGAAGGAAGGGAAAGAGAAGAGAGAGAGGAAGAGGAAAAGTACATAACTAAAAAAAAGTGGACAGAAGGGAGTATAAAAAGATATAAAGAGAGAATAGAGAAAACGGTATGGATAGGGAAGGAAGTACAAGAAAGTGTACAGGAAACGAGAGAGATGATGGAGAAAGCAACAGAGAGAGTCAGATTTAGAAAATGGAAGGGGAGAAAACTGGATGGAAGAAATGGTGGGATAAGGAATGCAAGGAAGCAAAGAAAAAGGCAAGAAGAGCATTAAGACAGTGGAAAAAGGGAAGAACGAAAAAGAAGAATACAAAGAAGCAGTAAAAATATACAAAAAAACATGCGATAGAAAGAAGGAGGAAAACAAAAAGAAACAAGAGGAGCAGATTAAAGGAATAAAAACGAAAGAAGATGTATGGAAGTACCTAAAGAAGCAGAGGAAAAAACAGGACGACAAAGGGAATAAAAATTAAAGAATGGGAGATATATTTTCGGAACCTGTTGGGAGGGGAAGAACAAAAGCAGAAAAAAGAAAAAAGGAAAAACGCGGTAGTAAGACAAGAAGAAGGAGATATGGATAGAATAAGAGAGGAAGAAGTAATAGAGGCGATAAAGAATATAAAAAAAGGAAAGGCGACAGCAGAAGATGGGATACAAGGAGAAGAGTGGATATACGGGGGAGAAAATGTAGCAAAAAGGATGAGAGAAATAATAAACAAAATATGGAAAGGGGAAGGATTCCCAGAGAGATGGAGAAAGGGAATAATATGCCCAATACATAAAAAAGGCAAAAAAAGAAAGTCGAGAATTATAGATGGGTAACATTACTGAGCTCGGCATACAAAGTGTACGCAACAATACTGCAAGAAAAATTACAGAAGGAAATAGAGGAAAGAAGTTTGGTACCAGACGGACAAACGGGATTCAGAAAAGGAAGAAGGGCGATAGACAACATATATATAATAAAACACTTAGCAAATAAAGAACTAGAAAAAAAGAGGGAAAATGGTAGCACTATTCGTAGACCTAAAAGCTGCTTTTGACAAAGTGAATAGGGAAAAGCTGTGGGAATATATGAAAAGAAAAAAAATCAATGAAAGATTAATACAAAGAATAGAGGAAATATACGAAGAAACGAGAAGCAGGGTTAAAGTGAATAGGGAAGAGAGTGAGAAATTCATAACAAAGAGAGGGTTGAGGCAGGGATGTCCACTGAGCCCAAGCCTGTTCTCGGTATATACGGGGGATCTGGAAGAGACAATGAGAGGACAACAGACAGGAGGGATAGTGGTAGGGAAAGCTAAGGTATGGTCGTTGGCGTATGCGGATGACATAGTGCTGGTGGCTAAGGAGGAAAAGGAAATGAAAGAGATGATGAAAACGCTAGAAAAATATATGAAAAAAAAGAATTGGAAGTAAACACGGAGAAAACAAAGATAATGATATTTAGAAAAGGAGGGGGGAAAAGAAAAAGAGAGGAGTGGAGATGGAAGGATGAGAAAGTGCAACAAGGGAAGGAATTTACATACCTGGGCTACACGATGAAACAGGATAATAAAGAGGGAGAACACATAAAGGAAAGGGTGAAGAAAGGAAACAGGCTAATAGGACAAGTATGGGGTGTGGGGGAAAGAATTTTCAAGATGATTATGAAAAAAGAAAATTGCTGTTCGAAAAATTAATAAAGGGAGTGGTAATGTATGGAGCGGAAATATGGGGCTGGAAGGAGTGGAGGGAGGTAGAGGGGCTACAGGAAAAATACTGGAGATGGGTTTTAGGACTGGACAGAGATACACCGGGGTATATTGTGAGAGAGGAGGTACAGATAGAAAAAATAAGAGTAGAGACAGGAAAAAGAGCCATAAAATACGAGGAAGAACTGAGGGAAAGAACAGATTGCAAAATACTGCTAGAGATAAAGGGAGGGAAAGTGAAGTACGGGCAGGAGGGCAGAGAAGAGTATTACAAAAGAAATGGGTACGCGAGTGAAGAAGTGGAGAGATTAAGAGAAGAGGGGGTAGGGACAAGAGAAGAAATAATAAGGAGAGATAGAGACATCGAAAAACAAGAAAGATGGACAAAGATAAAAGAGAGCAGATATAATAGGAATTATAAAGATATCAAGGGTGAAGGGGTGCCGGAATATTTAAAAGACAGTGAGATTAAAAGCAACAAAAGGAAAAAATGGTGGCTAGGTTCAGATGTGGCAACGAGGAGTTAGGGAACAAATATTGAAAGGAAGAACCAGAAAAGTTGTGCAGGCTATGTGGAGAAGAAATGGAAGATCTGAACCACATGAGAAAGAGATGCAGGGAACTAAGAGAAGAGGTGATGAAAACAGTGGATATCTTAGATGAAAACGGAAAAGGAGCGGAATGGATGGAGGAAGTATGGAGCAGGAGAAAAAAGTTAAGGGGGGAGAAGGGATAAGAAAATGTAATATATATGTATAGACAACACGACCAAATTAGTAAGCCAAATGGCAATGAATAAAGTTAAACTTATATATAATTGCAACCCCAGTAGATGCATAAGGACGGAAAAAGGTAATATAGATGACCACGAAAAAACGACACTTAAACTTCAAAGCTAGAAAATAAACTCAAGAATCCTAACGTAGCCTAAGGTTTCCGCGATGGAGTGCTGAACGATTGTGTGGCGTCGAAATCTTAAGTTTTCCATACAGGATTTGAATAGCGCATCGTTGGATTCCTAACGTTGGTTTACACAAGCCCACATTACCGCATCCAGTACTCGCTTGATTTCAATAGTCGTCTTTCCACCAACAAAAGAGTCTGGTCTATAACTAGCAAAAACAAGGTTCCAGAAAATTTCTCCACTTTGAAAGTATATACACGAAAAAGTATAAGAAAGATCCTAAAATTTTACCGTAAAACTAAATAAAAAGAACTACAGCCTGTAATCACTGGACTGTAGCCGAAAGCGGTGCCTCCTGTGCAACCACAACATTCTACGCAAGAGTTAAGAAAGATTCGTCTCTTCACCAAGATCCATCAAGTCCGCCGTACGGATCCTAAAAGGTCTTATGTCTAGTCCAGAACTTGAGGCTACTGAGTCGAAGACAATCAACCTTCCCAGACGTATAATGCTCAGTTTTCCCACAACAAGCGCTCCGGCACTGATAATGACGGACTAAAAACAAAGAAAGAAAGGTAGCAAGACAGAAAAAAAAAGAGTACGATATATGACAAACCAGTAAAGAAGAAGAAGAGAAAGAAAAAAAGAATAAGTAAAACAAGAAAAACAGAAAAAGATAAGACTTTATGTCGGGTAAGAGAAAAGATGCTATAATCAGTTGTAGAACGAATGCATACCAATTTCCGTCCGAAATCAGAAAGTTTAATGCAAAACAAAAAGTAAAAAAAACTAAAACCAAAGTGAGGACTTACTAGTGACTTACCAATCTAGAAATGACTGACTAAGCGGATATAACTATATACACATAGAAAGGTAGTCTATCTTAAAATAAGATAATTGAAAAACAAAACAAAAAAGATGCACTAGTAACTTAAACCAAAAAAAGTACCGGTACAGCAAACTGGAAGAAACAATTGGGTAACATCTCTGCTAATTTTGATCTCATATAAGCGCAATAAAAATGACGAAGAAGAGATAGCGTCTTCACGACACTACGACGACCTGAACTAGAACGAACATGATAATTATGAATAATCGACTCCCGTTGATCGCTCGGCACTACCAACTTCTATAAGTGTTTATCATTCTGAGATACTCGCACTCGTTTACAAAGAAGACAATGAATTACAATTCAAGGAGAGACACGACAAACACGCAAACACTATTAGAGACTAACTGATTATACCACTAGTATCATTGTAGTACCGATAGTTCTAGAGACAAAAAATAAACCAGCAGACAAATCAGACAGAACAGGATCAGAACATAAAAGTTAATCCTTCTTAGAACAATAGTGAACACAAATAGAAAAATTGGCAATAGACAAAAATCGAGACGCTACTGAAGTATCCATATTTGCAAGACTCATTCGCTAACATCATGGACGTTCAACAAAAAGATAATCAGTGGTATTAATAATTACGGATAAGAAACTATTCAATTGAGTAATAGCAAACGAGAGAAGCAAAAAAAATTTGGTATCTACATACACTTATAAATACAATAAAGAAATAAGATATATCAAAGTAGTATTAAAGCAAATCTAAACCTTACGTTAGGGTTATCACTTTTTGTTGCCATTTTTTTCTGTAGTGGGTCTCGTTAGAGTGAGCGTGGTTAAGAAAACTATACTAAAAGAAAAAGAAAAACTAAGGGCTAATTTTCATACTAATAAGATCGTCGACTACAAAGACACCAAGAGTAAGTCTGAACCTACTACAAAGCAAATAGAATAGAGAAAAAAACGATCAAGGACAATGTAACAAGCGTATATAATTATATCATGAATTATATCTAACTATAGCATGCATTGCTACTAAGTTTATTTTAACAGAACAAAGATTTAAAAATTTTAATCACAAATAGAATAATTAACAAACACCGTAACTTCAATCGTAATAAATCTATGACAAATTACAAATTAACAGTTCGACAAGTATAATCACTCTTTCTTTTTTTTCTTTTCAGCTTTATAGAATTCACTTCAGAAAATAAGCTTTCTCCATTTTTTCCATGTGTCTCTGTCCTGGGCTTTTAGTATTCATTTTTTTCCGTTGTTTTTTTTAAGTTATCGTGCAATCGTGCTTGTAGTCGTCCAATATTTCTTTTTTTTTTCGTGGTCGCCATTGTAATAGTTTTCTTATCCACTTTACGTCGTCTCTAGCAATATGAGCCGCCCAACGCCATTTTACCTCGCCATATTTTTTACCATATTTTTAACTCTCGTTCTTGCTCTTCTGTTTTTGTTTTGGATCTTGTGTCTTAAGCTGACTCCGAGTATCGTATACCTTTCTCTTGAGATTGTTTGGTATTTTGGTGTTTTTATGAATAACTAGGTTTTGCAAAATTTGCCCGTGTAAAACTACTTACTTTATTTAGCTCGGCTGTTTGGTTTTCTTTTCCTCTTTTGATGTGATGTCCTAAATAATTATATTCTAGGACATTTTCTATGGCTTAATTTCTTAGAGTGACACTAATATTTTCTGTGCTCATAGTTTTAATTTTTGGAATTTTTTAAGCTTATTGTTTGGGAGCCCTTGTCTAATTCATGCATTATGAAGAGAAAGCCTATACTGTATGAATTTTTTTTAAACCGACACAAAGAAAATGGACTTGGAAGAGCCTTAACGGCAAAACAAAGAACGAGATCGATTACATCCTATCCTCGGTAAGAAACATGTGTATAAATCCATTTACAACGGGCAGTGTCTACAGACTCGCTAGGCCAAAAATTGTCATAAACACCTACCTGAAACCCACCATCAATAATGGATTTACGGAAAAAGAAAAATAATACAACAATGTAATATGGAACGAAAACTGGAGCTTATAGACAATCTAGACAAACTGGAACTAAACGAATTTATAGTCAAAATAACAAACTGCATAAAGACTGCCGTCAAATAAATCTGCTTCATCCATTCCGAATTGTGACAAAACACGGAAGTGTCCCTAATTTACAAAAAAAGCGACAGCACAAATCTAAAAAGTACCGATTTATCAACTTGCTGTCGGTATACTACAAACTACTCACTAAGATACTGACCATTCGACTAACAGCTAAGTTCGATTTCTATCAACCAATTCAACAAGCGGACTCTAGAAAGAACTACGGCACAATGAACTACATACAAATGGTTCGAAACATGTACTGAATACAACAACCCACTCCGCATCGCATTTATTAACTACCATAAGGTTTTTGATTCTGTTGAAGTCTGGGCAGTACTAAAACAAAAGACAAGAGTGCAGATTGATTCACGATATATTAGGCTTATCAAGCATATATATGAAAAAGCAACGTTGAAAATAAAATTGATTAAGATTCGACAATCAATAAAATATCAGTAAAGAGGAGTGCATCAAGGAGACAATCTTCCTTAAACTCTTCACCCTGGACGTATTCAAGACACTACCCTGGCAAGATGAAGACATTTACATAGATGGAATAACAATTTAAGATTTACGGACGATATAGTTTTAGTAACTAACAGTAATTAAAAAACGTGATGCATGGGTATAACTACTGGCAATAAATATAACGAATACTAAAAACTTACCTCACTAAAGTTTCTTGTAACACGTAGTTAAGTTTACTACTTTTTATTAGTGACAAGACGTGCGTATTATGTAAGCTTATATGTACGCCGTTATGTGCTTAAACGTAGCTTTGATTACATTCAAACAATTTAAGAAACTTGGATGGTAAAACGTTAGCATACTCATGACAAACTGTTATCTATCGCCATACAGAAATTCGCGATAATACGGATTACACAGGTGTGAACTGTTACGGTAAGAATTATATGTAACTAAATTTAAAGGGAGCGATGGCCGCAGTAGCTCGGTTCTTGTATGCAAATTGGGGTGGGTAAGAAATTGTGAGGAGAATATTTGAATCAAAGATGTCGTGGTAAATAAAGTTAGTCAAATAGTAATTAGAAACGGTTAGAAATGGGCGCCACACAATTTGTTTAGTTACGGTCCTGTTAAGTAAATTGTAAAAGTTTAACAGGGCTCTAGTAGTAGCGAAGGGTTGCTGAAAGAGAAAGAAAAGGAAAAAAAAGAAAAACGGGGAAGGTTAAGCAATAAATAGCATTCAGTAAATTTGATGTAAATATAATGAATTTAGAATAAATTGCAATTTACAAAATAATCAATAAAATATTCAATTTTGAATTATGCAAACAAGTTGAGTAAAATAAACGATAATGGATTTTAAATGTTACAAAATTACAGGATCTAAATTACCTTGTGTTAAGACAAAAGTAGTAAAACTAATTTAATTACGTTAAGTTCGCAAAACAAACAACAACAAAAAATTTAATTTGGGGCAGCGATCATTATTCGACAAGACAGTAATTTCAAATTTAAAATACAAAAAAAAATCTTACCTTATGACTTCGCTGATGGAACTCCGTGCACGGTATTTCCAGTCGAAGTTTCCTTAAATAAAATATTTAAAACAAACAATTTCAAGGTAAATCAGATAACAACTTCTTATAGGAACAAAGAGAAATTAAATTAAGTAAATCAAGCCAAAGTTTAAATAACAAAAGTGAATTTGAAATAGCAAAAAAAAGGAAATTGTAAAATTTTAAAGTATAAAGAAAAGTTTTTTTTGAATTTCTAAAGTTGATTACGCAAGTAGGATTCTGATTAAAAGTTCACTGTAGAAAATAAAGCTTTGAGATTTGCACAAATATGAGTTGATTCACAATAGAACGAAGGTTAAAGGTTGTTTTTTTTTCCACTTAGCGTCAGTTGGTGCAATCGAAGTTGACTTCTCAGCGTAGCGTTAGTAGAGTTTACAGATGAACCAAGGAACTCTCACACGTGGAGTAAACAATCCGTTGGAGGAAACGTTCATATGAATTAGAACAATTTCGTCGGAAGAAAAACCCGCTATAAAAAGAAGGGAGAGAAGCGAAGTCAGATTAACTAAATAAAGCAAAAACTAAGTACTTTACCTGAGCATAATAATCCAGCGTTAAGAAAACTAAGTACACTTTTAAAATTTAAAGTAACTTATATCCGTAAATATACGATTTTTAGTAATTTCAGGAAAGAAACAGGTTCCGTTGATGTACTAAAAGTTAGGAAGGTTTTAACGTAATATCCGGTAAAATCACCGTGTTTCAGTAAACGTTAGTACTTCCAAGGTACAGTAAATTTTCAAAGTGATCTCAACAAGAGTTTGTCAGGAACTAATTAAAGAAGGAAACGAAAGAATCTAGGGTCATAATGACGTCACACGATAACAAAATAAATTTGTCAGCAAACTCGTGAGAACGCTGGAGTAATATGATATTTTAAGCAAAAATATTTATAAGGACTTGTAGAAAAGCAGCATTTAATCACGTATTAAGCGAAAATAATACGCTCTTAATTACTCATAAATTACAAATTTTCGACTTTAAAATGTAACATAATAACGCGTGAAATTAGTAGCAGCAGATTCCCACACGTCTAACTTAAATGAATCAGACAGTGCCGGATTTAGAAAAAAAATTTGCTCAGGGCGTAACAGAACCATTGATTCGAATCGTACGGTTTCTAGAGGTTAAGTTATCGCCATTTACAAAAATACAATTATGATTTTTAAAGATTTATATCGCTGGGAAAGATGTTATGGAGCCCCAAAACATTCGTTAAAAAAAGTGAAAGTAACATACCGACGCCATTTTAAAAATATTACTGTAAACGCCAATTTAATTAAAAAGATCGCTTAATCTTGTTAGTACACTGACCAATTCAACAACATATTGTTAAATACGTAATAGAAATAATCGACGAGGAAAATTAAGTAGAAAGTAGAAAAAGACTTACAATGTAGCGGTTAGCAACTTGACATACTTCTTCAGAAAAAAACCGAAAATAATTATTTGTTAAAAAATCATGGCCGCGAAAAAAAATTAGTGAAAGTTTGCGTTCCTCTCCGGTAAATGTCAAATACGATTACGCATTTTACAAACAGTGGAGCCCGCAAACCAGTGACGGCGTGCATTTTAATTCAAATTATTACTTATGGAAAATGCATAAATAATGACATGTAACAAATGGAAAATGTTTTGTATTTCTACAATTATACCGATATTTTCCTGTAGCTTTATTATTATTTAGTTCTACATACATACATACATATCACAACAATCGAATATGTTCATTTAAATATTTACAATAATACTAATAATTAATAATATTGTTTAAATAAAACGTTGTTTCACCAATTTCGAATTCTTTAAAAACGTACAAAAAATATTTTTTGCTCTAGCACACGAAATATTTCATGCAAGTTATCAAACAAACAAAACTAATGTGTCATTTCTCAAAATAATATCAATGAAATAATGTCAACATTTTTTGGCGTTAAACATTATTTTATTATATTTGTCAAACACTGCAGTAATTTTGAAATATTTGATTGTAAATTAGATCAGAATAATTCCAATTTAAAGTAACCTCAAATATTGCGTAGAAAAGTTTGTTTTCGTACAAATCTAAAGTTTACCAAATGTACACGAAATGATGTTTCCAGAATAACTTACGATGAAAAAACTTTTTTTACCCTTATAAAAACGGCAGCTGTGTTAAATAATATTATTTGACACAACAAAACGATTTTATAATTAATTGTGTTAAGAACTAGCTAGCGGCACAGTAACAGCATTTCCTAAAAATCAATTGAAATTTAGCAAAAACGTACATGCGGCTTTATCACAAGTAAACCACTTTTATTCAGATGATCACTGAAAATAAACGACTACACAGAGTTTCCCTCAAATTAGTTTCATAACCTTTGATAAAAGTTTCTTTCAATACGATAATAATAATTGCATTCAACTCTTCGGAGTTGAAGATAGTGTTAGGCAGCGACGTGACGTCTTCATAGAATACAATTACAATTACAACATCTGCATATTGTCTCCAAAGACAAAAAAACGTGTGTGGGTATGGAAACCTGCTACAGACAATTACGAAAAAATTAAATTTAACCACAATACAAAAAATAAGTGCTTACCCCAAATAAAAACCTTTACTCAGATCCAACAATATTCTAATTCATATTCACGTTGGTGTGCGTGAAACACAATGAAAACTTTGTTCGGCATACAGAACGCTAGATGATGTTTGCGTTTTTCAAACTTTACCGGAAGAAATAAAATCGTGTTTTAAAATTTGACATTCTATCCTTACTCAACAACAAAAAGTGGACATACACCCAATTTTATACAGGGGACAAGCATTATACTGTAGCATCAAGCTACAGTCTAACAATAAATAGAAAAATGAAAAAGAATAGTAATAGAAACAATAATAGATTAGATTCAACAATTAAACCAACTCTAAACAAGATTGAAAAAATTAAATGCAATGGATCAAAGCATTACAAATTACAATATCGTAATCAAAAAATGATCCCTAAAACTAAAAATGATTAATCAACTGAGAATAATGAAATAAAATGCCAATTGCAACACCAACACGAATTGTGTAAGCTTTCTAAAAGAATCTACTGCACATCACCAAAAAAATAAAAAACAAGCAATATTAATTATAATTAAAATTAAAACGCACGAGATAACAATTACGGCACTGCACAACCTACCAATACATAACATCAAAGAAGAACACTACCTTAACTTTCTTAAAGAAAAAAGCTTATATTAGTTGTAGGAGATGACCTCAATGCAAAAAACACTCAGTGGAGATCTAGTTCAACAACAACAAAAGGTAAAAAACTTTGGAAAGCATATAACCAATTGAAATGTAAGATGCTATCAACTGGTAAACTATTAGTAGAACTAAGATAAGAACGTCTTCCCGGTTTGGACCGTGTCATTTTTGTAACCGAAGTTGCCAACCGACTGATTAGTTCGAGCTTAACCAGCCGTGACGATACTTCTTCTTTATATACGGATACTATTCTATGGAGTTTAGAATCTGGCTTGGTTCACAAGTTGATTACCTAACTCTGTAGTGGTTCTTTGTTAGATTTTCGTTTGCTTCTTCAAGCTTATCGTTTTCTTTTTTACCTTTTCAGAGTTTAGAATCTGGCTTGGTTCACAAGTTGATTACCTAACTTTTGAGAAGTTCTTAGTTAGATTTTGGTTGCTTGTTTGAGTTCTTCGATTTCTTTTACGCCCTGATGAAGCCTTTTACGAAAGTGGGCAAAACGATGGCAACTTTGGTTACAACAATGACACGGTCCAAACCCGGAAGACGTTCTTATCTTAGTATAAACTCCGTTTGTGGAAGCCTTCGCTATTATATTAGTAGAACTATTTGTCATAAACATTCAGCAAGCTGAAAACATTCCCAAAATTGAACTCAGAGTCAAATACTATTTACTTCAAAGAAACTAAAGATCTTGTCATTAAACATTAACAAAAAAAAATTATCTAAATTTAATCAAATCACAAAAAAAATTCTTAAACAGCTACCAAATAAAGCAATAGACTTACTTTATTAACGCTACACTACACAGATGAAATTTCTACGATATGAAAAATAGCAATAATGATATCTAAACCATAAAAGTTGCTCCAAGAAGCGCTGTCCTTTAAGTTTATTTACGTGTTGGCTCAAAACTATTTGAAAAACTACTTTCTAGAAGATGAAAACCGACAAGAAGAACAAAACCTTTGCATCAGATTGGGTTCAGAGAAAGTCATTCTACTATAGATTAGGTACACATAAATACGGATACTACTGAGAAATCTTTATAAGAAAAAAAATCCGATCTACTATTTTCCTAAAAGTTTCTATATATGTTCTATATAGCTTTCTATAAAATCTGGCATGAAAACTTATTTTATGAATTGAACAAAACTCTACCATGCTCTCAACGTTTAAAATCACACTTTAGAAATAAATTAGAAAAAAGCATATTTACACTTTTTACGAAATTCAGAAAACTTAAAAAGCTTACAATCTTTGTAAAATTTACAATATTTGACGTTTTGACGGTAATGTCGCTGTCTTCTTCAGAAAAACTAAAACTGGACGTATAGAATCATGACAAACTTTTATATTACGCCGTTTGAGTCAGTGGTTTGTGACGGTATGGATTTATTAGCCTTCCGGAACATGTTTTTCCATACTGGTGCTAGATTAATTCCATTATTCCTATTGAAATTGTTGTACTTCTGGATTTTGATGACTTCTCTAGGCCAGAAATTTTTGCATTTAGCTAACATTGTTGCCTCTTTAAATTTTATTGTGTGACCGGTGTCTAAAAAGTTTTCCGGAACAGCAGATCTTGAGTGATGTTTCTTTGTATCCGCCTTATATTCTTTTAATCTGGTAGCTATGTTGCGCCCCGTTTGTCTTATATAAGCCATTCTACACGAACAAGAGATGTGGTAGAATCCTGGTTCCTCAAGTGATGCTTTTGTTTCTTTCGATTTTAAGAATTTAGCGACTATTTTATGTGTTGCAGTGAAGGTCACTTTGATATTTTTTTTCTAAGAATCCTCTCTATTTTATCCGTGCAGACTCAGTAGACCAGCAACGGCCATTTTATCAAAAGATTAAACTTAGCGATAACACCAAAATCTATACCAAAAGAAGAAATAGTGAATTCATTGGAAAGCACACTCAGAATTCTACTACAACATATTCAAGAAGAGGTGAGGGGCAAAGCAGCCGATATACTGAAAAAATCTACAGCACCGAAATCCAACATCAATCAAGAGGAAAAAATGCTCTAAAACTTAATGCTAATAAAAAAATCAGTGTAATACCACCTGATAAAAGAAATGCTTCTGTAATCATGAACACCAACGACTACATAGAAAAAATCGATACTTTGCTACAAGATTCGGGGTACAAACTATTAAAGAGGAACCCAATAAAATTTTTAGAAAAAAAGATTTCGGCCGCTGTAAAATCCGCAAGCACGATCCCGAATCATCAAAAGACACGACTAATTCCTACAGCACGATGCCGCACTTTTATGGCCTTCCAAAAATCCACAAACCGGGAGCACCGCTTTGCCCAATTGCAAGTGCGACAGGTTTAGCCACCCATCCTCTAACATTATGTACCATTTTACAACCGCTTATAGGAAAAAGCATCCATCACGTAAAGAATTCCTAGCACATCGTATCAAAAATTAAAAAAAATAAATTGGAATCAGAAGACATTTTAGTAGTTTATGACATCTCTCTTCACGAAAATGCCACTACAAACAACACTAGAAATCATCAAGACCAAATTACGAAAAGCGGATTTGGATGAAGAGCTTAACGGACTAATTAAGCTATGTTTAAAGTCCATGTACTTCTCATTCAACAATATTGTATACGAACAAATTGAAGAAGCAGCCATGGAAACACCACTTTCTCCAGTTATCGCAAATATATTTATGAAGGATTTTGAAGGAAGAACATTGGAAACCGTTACTCTCAAATCAAAATGCTGGCTACGTTATATGGACGATACATTTGTAATTTGGTCTCATTGAGCAGAAACACTACACAACTTTCTGGATTACATCAACCAGTTAGATTCCAACATCAAATTTACCATAGAAACAGAAACAAACAAAAGCATTCCGTTCTTGGACGTACTGGTCACTCGAAAGATGGACAACATATTGGGACATCAAGTATACAGAAAACCGACACATACTGACAGATAACTCAACGCCGAATCACATCATTATCCAGCTCAAAAGTTTTTAGTTTTAAAAACTTTAGAACACAGAACCAAGGTGATCAATGAACCCAACACGTTAAAGACCAAGTTAATTCACCTAACGAACGCCTTAATAAAAAACGGTTTGCGAAAAACAGTCATATATCGAGCAATTAACAAACACAGTAAGGAAAAACCAAAGAAGGAAGACCCCTTCGCAACTTCCTTCTTTTCGTACATAAAAGGCTGCAAGGACAAAATATCCAAGATACTTAGAGGAAAAAATATCAAAGTGACTTTTACTGCAACAAATAAAATATCCACCACTTGAGAAACCAGGAGTCTACCACATCCGTTGTTCGTGTGGGCTAGCTTACATAGGCCAAACGGGGCGCAACATAGCTACCAGACTAAAAAAACATAAGGCGGATACAAAGAAACATAACACAAGTTCTGCTGTTGCGGAACACTTCTTAGACACCGGTCACACAATAAAATTTGAAGAGGCAACAATGTTGGCTAAATCTCAAATCTTCTGGTCTAGACTATACAAGGAATCCATCGAAATCCAGAAGTACGACAATTTCAATAGGAATAATGGAATCGATCTAGCACCAGTATGGTAAAACATGTTCCGGAAGACATGAATCAAAACCGTCATAAACCACTGACCCGAACAGCGTAATATAAAGGCTTGTCAGAACCTATACCTTCAGTTTTAGCTTTTCTAAAGAAGACAGAGACGTGACTGTCAAAACGTCAAATATTGTAAATTTTTCAAAGTTTGTAAGTTTTCTAAGTTTTATGAATTTCGTGAAAAGTGTAAATATAGAACGCGGTTCAAAACCCGAAAATATTTATTTGTTAAAAAAATCATGACTGCGAAAGCCTTAAAAAGAATATTAGAAAGAAGCATATTCAAAATTAAGAGAAATTCATGCAAAAGTACTGCAAGGCAACGTACTAGATGCACTTTACTTGCCATACATTACTGACACAGATCTTGAATAGAACATCATTGCAACATTTGCAGATGATAAAGCTATTATTGCAAAACCATGAAGAAGATACTGAAGACCTACAATCGTCTATGAATAGAATTAACATCTAAACCAGAACTTGGCGTATCAAATTCAACAAAAACTAGTATGTAGACTTCCATAATAAATTAAAACAAACATACCCATCAGAATCAACACTGGAAAATCTAAAAAAACAATAAATAGGCAAGTCTTAAAACCAATATGGAGATACTCGGTGTTTCACTAAGCGTATTAAGTAGCTGTATATTTCAAACCATAAGGGTAGAATTTTGAAAGTAAGTAAAGTGGCTAAGAAAATTTTAGAAAAAGTTTCAATTTTGACCGCAAGTGGTCGCAATCGCTATGGTCTCGACTATAGCGATTGCGATCACAAAATTCAATATTTCGCTAAAAACTCTAGCCAGTTAATCAAAGTTCCTAACATCGCAAGGCGTCACAAATAACGACTTCTTCAACATGAGAACGCTGAAGAACTCTCGCTCTTCGACAACACGAATCTGACAAGAAGGTTCAAAAAAACTAAACCCTTCGAACTAGTATACTAAGATGAGTGAAAAACAGAGTATTGGTACAATCATGCAGTAAAAAAATCCGTTTTGCTTGTAACAGTAAAAATTGCATGATTGTAACTGTAATAAGTACTTTTTCTATGTTTTTTGCAGTAATGTATAAATGTAAAACTAAGTATACATGTAAAAATTACATGTGCAATTCTTGTTTTACAAATATATTCATTTCCATCCAGTAAAAAAATTACTATGTGTGTGTGTGTGTGTTACAAGGTGTCGAGTGACTTTGGAAATTCATCTTTTCTACTGACTTATGCTCACATTTGAACGAATTGAATGTTGCAAGACAGTAATTGTAATATCGATTTAATTGAAGCAATTGCAGTTAAATTGCAAATTTTCAACCGTGATGTTATTTCTAACACATTTAAGTATTTTTCAAATACAAAAAAAAATTAGATTTGAAAACTCATAACTAACCAGATCGAGAATATTCTGTAGTAATTCAAGCGATAACCAATGAATAAGTTCCAAGATTTCAAAATTTCAGGCAGTTTGCAGAAACATCGAGATTTATATAATATACCCATGGAGTAGATAAGCTAAATTTAGGAAATTTTTTAGGGATTCAACTTGGAAAATTTAGAAATTCAATTAGTTGATTTTTAGTTTAAGTCCATGAAGAAATGAAAATTTGTCGATTTAAAAAAGGACTTAGAATTGTTATGTTTTATTGACAAATATTTAAATGTGTATTTGAATAGTTGTTTGTCAAAAAGAGAGATGAAACACTTCGCGAGTGTAGGAGGAATTTATGTAGAAAATATGTATCGTATCGTATAATTTTGAATCAAACATTGTTATGTAGTTATACATATATCTGCAACGTAGGTGTTAAATACTAAATTAATTTTAAACAAATATTCATGTTGTCATGCAACTGTTCTCAGACAACTTGCAAGTTTTATTTTTGTAATAAACAAATAAGTACTATTACTTATAATGCGAAATGATAGGATGTTATTACAAATTTTGATGCAATATCTGCAGGCTATTATTGTAATTCCAGCTCAATGATTACATCAGGTGTAAATTCGCACAGTACTCAACCAAATAAATTTCTTAATATCCAATTGTTTAGTTCAATAACTACACGTCTGGTTTTTATTTTAACTTATACAAAATTTAAATTAGTTATTTCTTTGGTTAGTTTTTTTAATCTTAAATTATAATTATTCCATATAGTACTATACAATTTTTTTTTAAATTTTGTTTACCTGTTATATGCTGTCAAACTGGAAATTAAAATGTAAAAAAATCACTTTATTAAAATTGTAGAATTATTTTATTGATTTTTATACAGTAATAATAATTTTAAAAAGCCGTACTATTAGAGGCGTTTAACATTGGCGTCAACTTTTCATCCCTTAAAAAAATTTTTTGCAAAGTAAATTCAAATTTTTATGCTTTATTTTAGTAATACATTTTCAAATGAAGTTTCGGTTTTTAAATTTTTGTCTAAAATCGACATTCATCAACTGCTCAAAATGACCTCCATTTACGGAAATACAAGCATACGCTCGACGTTTTGCTGACATTCGTATCGATCAAAATTTGCTTGATTTCTCTAAATGCTTCAAGAATGCGGTTCCTCTGGTAGTCGCTGGAATTGTGGTAGAGCACTATCGTGCATAAAAATTGCTGCTGCTCTTACAAATAACGGCAAATCTTTTAAAAATTTCAGTAATATTCTAAGTGCTTACGACACTAAACCTGTCATGATAGGTCTCCCAAAGTTTATACATATAATTTTTCATATCATTCATAAAGGAACACAAAATGGCCCTGTTGCCATGTCTACGGCAGATCAACGCTAAAAAAATAATTTTTTTTTGGTTTCTGACATGTTAAATCTCCCGTATTCTGATTGCTCGAGACGGAGGAAGGGTAGGATTATACGAAAAGGTAGTGATGTCAGTCCCCTGATAAAGCGTATCATTTGCTGCCGAGAGATAAGCGACACCTCGCATCCAGGTGTCTATCATTATCAACTTCCTCATAAAACCAAAATTTATCTGAAAGATCATCAATTTTTGTGTAAGAAAAACCACTGCTGCCTTTTCCAAACAGTGCAGAAGTTGGCGGCAGCAGCGTTTGAAAATCGCTCTCTGCACAACCGAATTTGGCATTTTAATTTGGTTTTATCAGCGATCGCCTGGTTCTTTTCGATATGTATTATTGGAATAGGCCCGCCACTATCACGAACAAGATTTAGTTGTCGTCAAATGATTCTAAAAAGTTTTCAATGGTTTATTCGTATACAAAGACATTATAGAAGATAAAATGGAATGGTATTAAAATTTGGATGAGGTCAATAGAGAAAGAAGATTGGTTTTTCAAATAATTTTATCATTCATTAAATTTTTATTTTGTTGCACAATATTCCAAGTTGTATACGTGTACAAATTCACAAGATTAGGTAAAAAACAACTGCTATTAACAACTATTCTTAATTACTAATTCTTATTCTTTCTATGAACGAATTATTTTTCTTCTTATGAACTATTCTTTCGGTATAGCGTTGGACATCTACTATAGACTAAGTAAACCGTTGTTTCCCTACTTCGTCGTGATCCGAATCGAAAGTAAGGGTGTTGAAATCATCGTCACAATCGCCGTCGGTTTGAACCGACATGGCCACTATATCGTTCACGAATAGGGGCGTCGGCTGACCCGTACACCAAAGATGCTGTAGCTTTTCGCGCATCTCTCAACCATTGTCCTCAAAACGAAACGTTACGCAATTTGGAGACGTTGCATTCAGCCACATGCTGGTGTCATATCTCGTACGTAAGATTTTTTGTTTCAGTGATCAGCGACACGGCGGGATAAGGCTCGAGTCAAAGCCTCTTACTTTTTTCAAAAAAACATTATTTATTTTGTTTGCCGAGAATAATTTTCGGAAAATTTCGAATCTCGCAACACCCACGCGGTTACAATTTCTTATTGAGTACATTTGCGAAGCAAACTCTTGCAATATATCGATTCGTTTTCCAAGTCTGTGATATCCTTTAGGAATGCGAAAACCTTAAGCAAACGATCGTTCCTCTCTAGGTTCTTATACGGTCGCACTTTTCCTTTTCGAAAAAGCGCAGTCGTATAATCACACCCAGCGTAGGCGTGGAAACCGGGTAACGCTCGACTTAAATCCGGTTCTAACGCATTTGCTAATTTAGAGCAGTCGACTATCGATTTGTCCAACGCTTTCGCGGAAGTGTTGTTCATTCATATTGAAACGTTCGAGAAATTATTTGCAAACGCAAGAGCCTTCTAGAAGCTGTTATCAATTTTCTAGAAGATATAGCGAAAAGTAGGAAACACTCGAGAAGGATTCACCGATGTGTATAAATGCCGATGATGGAAATCTTAGGTCAGTTATTGTCGTAACGCGAATGCAGCTGTATTAAAAAGATTATTCAAGTGAAGATAAATAAGTGATTAGCACGTGCAAAGTTTTAAATAAATAACAGTGTACGCCGAATCGAGTGAACGTGACTTATAGTGTAAACAAACAAGTGTGAAATCCAAGGACGTTATCTTATCTTAAGTGATAGTGTTATACAACGGTTATACATAAATTCGTGTAAGTGTTCTCATTAAATATTATTAGATTTAATTAGTTCGATTAATTTAAAAGTGTACATATTTCTAGAATAAGTAAACAGTATTTTTAGTCGTTATAAATAAATTAGTTAATAATAAATAAATACGTAACAATATCTTCATCTCTAGAAATTTATATATATATATATATATATTTCCAAACAGAATGATGAGAATGTCTGTATCCGACACTTTTATGACTGCTCTACATGTCGGTACTACTTTTAAAATGTGATATATAATTCTCGTGTCTCCTTCTTCGCGAGAACACGTGTAATTAGTTTTTTTCTGATTTGGCGACGTGGTCGCTATACGATCATTCGCCCAGTGCTCCGATAAAAAGCTCACGAAAACTTCTTTAAACTTTCGGTTTCGTAATCTTTTCAAAAAATCAGTCAGTCTAGTTTGATTCAGTTCTACGATACTATAAGAAATATTTTCTGCATTGCTTTTTTTACGTGTACAATCACTGATAGAAGGAAAAAAATATCTATCAAGCATCGTGTGAACTTCTGAAGCCTTGGTGTTACAAATTTTTAACAAAATCGTCTCTGCGACTTTTCCAAAACTTTGCCGGAAAGCTGCACCGATGGTATGCAAGGAATAGAAACAATCGATAATGTCAATGTCCACAACTACAGGTGGTTCAGAGTCAACTTTTGATATCAACAATTTACCAAGTATTGCCTTCTCTGTTGTATATAGATCGCCGCGGTAATTGCCAAAAGCTGGAGGTGCTGGGGCAAGAGAATAAGTAAGTTATTCTTATGCTATGGCTCATGGCCTAGCGTTGTCTAGCAGAAATCGAGTCTGTAAAATGACTAATGCCCGTCAAACATTTGTCTCAATGACGACACGATCACCTAATGATATCAAAATTTTATTGACAAAATAAGAAGCGTTACTGTACTCCGTGTTTTCTAACGAATAAGCCTCATCTCCGAGTTCTATAAGAAGTGATTTGAAAATGGCGTAAAGATTTCACAAAAAATATATTTTTCCATTTTCGATCATTTCCTTTTCGGTTATTTCTGATATCGATTTAAACGCAGCTTTATGAATTTCGCGGGTACAGTGCTAAACACCACGTTGTTGTGGATTTTCACTTTTCTGTATGGCAAACGCGTACTTTTTTCGAAACGTTCAGTAACACGTCTATGATAGGCGATTGTTTTGCGCGATTGTAAACCACTGAGTATTGTTTTGTCCTGCAAGCCAGTAGCATACATTCTAATGTTATTCAGTGTACTTTCCAAAGAAGACCCTCTTCTTCTTACTGATAGTCTGTCTTAGCATAGAGCAGAAAATGCAAGGGAGAATTGATTTGGATTTAATTTCTTGTAATAATTCAAAATAATTTATCTACGGTTCCTCAATTTCCATCGCTGTTGATGAAGATGCAGACGGTGACGTTAATTCATTCATAGTTTGCAAGACCGTAGATGTAGAGGTCGTCTTGGTTTCAGATATTCTAGGTTCCTTTGCAAGATCTCCTGGTGCTGGTTTCGACGTCCTGGGAACGGGGTTTGTGTCCTCAACAATTTTCTGTAATAAGTACACAATATTAATGCAACACGAGTTTATTGGTGTCATTGTAACACCAGCCTGAACTGTTATTAATAAAGAAAAGGGCTTATTGAAGAAGTCCCGAAAATAATACAATCAAATAGATGAACTCTGTCATTTTAATTGCACTTAGTGGAAAAAACTTACCCCAGGTGCCACGTCATTTGTCTGAGCCGCCGAATCATCTTCGTCCTTCTGAGCAGATGGACTTCCTGGAATGTCTCTTTCTGCAGAATGGAGTTTCTCCGTAGAGGCATATGGCAGAAGGCAGAAATGAGTGAAATGAGATTGAAGCTTACTCTAATACTTATGGCCTTCCCCCTTTTTATTCTAATCGTTTTGAATAGCACAGCCGGCTGGCAACATTACTTTTTCGTATAGTTCTACTCCTCCTCTGTCTCAAGAAATAATCAGAATACGGGGATCAATGACGAATGAAAAACGTTGTCATTTTTCACAAAATTTGTACGGTACCTACTCTTCATTTGTTTGTAAAATTCTATTTTGTTTGCCATTGAGACCATTGTTTCCTTTTTTATGTTTTTTTTATTCTGACGGCGCAGTAAAGGATTTCGTCTTAGCGTGGAGCCAAAAATCATGTACTTTTTTCTGCAGAAATACTTAGATTATTGCTACTAGCTCACAATATTTATGCACAAGTTTAATTTTGCCTCCAAGTCTCGTCGGGGATTTGCAGACACTGTGACGGTAATGTCGTCTACATGAGCAAAAATTTTTGTCTACGAAATCAATAACAACTACATTCCACAAGGTCGGCTTAAACACCAAGTCTTGTGGACAGCTCTTCGTCAGTCATTTGGTGAAAACTGAACGTGAAACGTTTGCAGAATAAGTTCATCTATCTTCTCTATTTTGTCTAAATGTTGGAGATCAATGCAAACATCGTCACTCGGCGGCCAATAAACGCCGACGATTTCCAAGATGTTTCTAACCCTAATCATAGTTACTGCATTGAAATTATTTGTTAAATGGCTGAGTGTCTCTACTTTGACGAGTTTCGAACTATTCAAACAATAGCTGAGTAATACCTCATAGAAGAAGATGCGGCAATCTTGTTGAAGGATACAGGCGCACCAGCAAGCTTGTACACTAAACCTAAACTAAACACGTATGACTTGTGGGTCAGTAGTATGTCAAAATTATGGTCGAAGGAAAAACTCATTGCTTTGAAGGTCGCAACACGTAAGTTCCGAAGATTCAATTTTGCAAATTTCAAAGTTAATTGAGTGTTTTCAAAGTCCGTAATCGGTGTTTGATATTTAGGCGTCGAACTTTTTCAAGTACGCTGGGCCACTTGGCGACGTCTCTTTTATGACCAAAGCAATCGCAGTTTGCGCATGTCAGGTTTTGATACAACTTGGGGCATGTTTTTGTCTCGTGTTTTCAACATAGTAGAAGCACTTTGCTTTGCTTTTACAGTTGGAGGAGTGGTGGCCATATTTGTGACAGTTGCAACAGCGCGACTTGGCACGCATTCTAGGCGACGTACACATGACGCAATGCTTAAAAGTATTGTCGAACTTCCGGGTGAACCTCAAAAATCCAATGACAATTTGCTTTGTCTCTAAGACCAAAGCGAAGCTGAATTTTGAGGTGCTCATTGGCGAAAAACACTTTATCAGAAGTGTTGTGGAAGTTCTGCTAGATGATAACATTTTTTACCTGTAATAGCGAAGGCTTCCACGGCCGGAATCTATACTAACATTAGAATGTCTTCCGGGTTTGAACCGTGTCATAGATGCAACCGAAGCTGCCAACGTTTCGCCCACTTTCGTAAGGGGCTTCATCAGGGCGTGAGATAAATCGCAAAACTCAAACAAGCAATCGAAATCTAACTAAGAACTTCTCAAAAGTTAGGTTATCCACTTGTAAAACAAGCCATAACCTAAACTATGAAAAGGTAAGAAAGAAAACGATAACCTGAAAAAGCAAACGAAAATCTAACAAAGAACCACTACCGAGTTAGGTAATCAACTTGTGAACCAAGCCAGATTCTAAACTAGGTAGAAGTGACTAAAGAAGAAATAGTCTCCGTATTTAAAGGAACAGGATCGTCACGGATGATTAAGCTCGACCCTGATTGGGTTGCGGTTGCTAGGGGGCGTGTTTTTGATAAATGACTAATAACCGGGAACCAAAGAGGGGATAGTTCGAAACCATGATCGCGATTGAAGTTATTGGGGTGTTTGATGATTTCTATGCTTTCTCGGAATTTCCTGTTGAAAAAAGAATGGAGATTTGGCAATCAACGAAACATTATCAAAATCTATCTTGTGACCTGTAGTAAAATGATGTTCAGCGACCGCAGACTTGGAAGTATACCTTTTTCTTATACAACGATCATGTTCTGAAATGCGAGTAATGACGGAACGACCGGTTTCACCAATGTAGACTAAACCACAAGAACAGGGAATTTGGTATACACCTTGAGAAGAAAGTGTAGGAAATTTGTCTTTGGGAGAAGGAAGAATCTGAGAGATTTTGCCTGTCGAGTTGAATATGGGTTTAATACCATTCTTACGAAGGAGTTTTCCTATTTGATCTGTAACCTTGTGAATGTAGGGTAAAAAGGCCAATTTCGGGTTGGATTCGGGAGTCTCATCATCATCCTGCACAGAAACGTTCTGTCATTGAATCTTTGGTCCATCGTGCCTTTTCTATTTGTCAACCTGAGAATCTAGACTCAGAACTCCGTCATCTTACTAGAACCTTAGTGAACAATGGTTATGTAAAGGGAGATATTCATAGAGTTATTAATCGTCGTTTACATCCACGTACTCAATTACCTAAGGACATTTCACTCCCGAATCCAACCCGAAATTGGCCTTTTTACCCTACATTCACAAGGTTACAGATCAAATAGGAAAACTCCTTCGTAAGAATGGTATTAAACCCATATTCAACTCGACAGGCAAAATCTCTCAGATTCTTCCTTCTCCCAAAGACAAATTTCCTACACTTTCTTCTCAAGGTGTATACCAAATTCCCTGTTCTTGTGGTTTAGTCTACATTGGTGAAACCGGTCGTTCCGTCATTACTCGCATTTCAGAACATGATCGTTGTATAAGAAAAAGGTATACTTCCAAGTCTGCGGTCGCTGAACATCATTTTACTACAGGTCACAAGATAGATTTTGATAATGTTTCGTTGATTGCCAAATCTCCATTCTTTTTCAACAGGAAATTCCGAGAAAGCATAGAAATCATCAAACACCCCAATAACTTCAATCGCGATCATGGTTTCGAACTATCCCCTCTTTGGTTCCCGGTTATTAGTCATTTATCAAAAACACGCCCCCTAGCAACCGTAACCCAATCAGGGTCGAGCTTAATCATCCGTGACGATCCTGTTCCTTTAAATACGGAGACTATTTCTTCTTTAGTCACTTCTACCTAGTTTAGAATCTGGCTTGGTTCACAAGTTGATTACCTAACTCGGTAGTGGTTCTTTGTTAGATTTTCGTTTGCTTTTTCAGGTTATCGTTTTCTTTCTTACCTTTTCATAGTTTAGGTTATGGCTTGTTTTACAAGTGGATAACCTAACTTTTGAGAAGTTCTTGATTAGATTTCGATTGCTTGTTTGAGTTTTGCGATTTATCTCACGCCCTGATGAAGCCCCTTACGAAAGTGGGCGAAACGTTGGCAGCTTCGGTTGCATCTATGACACGGTCCAAACCCGGAAGACATTCTAATGTTAGTATAGATTCCGGCCGTGGAAGCCTTCGCTATTACATTAACAATCTCTACGGGGAGAATATTTCTTCTAAAACCTCCGTATTTTCCAAACTTCGCCACAAACTCGTCAAACTTTTGTGCAATTTAACCTTTCTTAGTCGCTGTCGTGACCACAACATCATTCCTGCATTCCTCAAAATTAAGTTCCACATTCAGACACGTTCTTCTAAAAACATCCTACACCGTGCTAGTCTAGCGTTGATACGCGAACGGATTAAGCAAACTAGGCGAGAGTTAGACACCATTTCGAAACAACTCTTTTATCTTCATCTTGAGTTGGCCAACACTCTATCCCCGGATGATTGGAAATTCTTTGACAACATTACTTACCAGCAGTCTGATACCACTCTACGACTAACCACTGAAGGTCATCTCAAAAAGTTTCAATTATTGGAATCCAAGAATCGTAAAGTTTCTTCTACTACTAACTCAGTAAAGACGGTTGTCAATTTATCTAGTTTGGTTCTCACTTCAGAACAGGAATCGGTGCTCTCTAAGGGTTTGAATTTTGCGGTTGCTCCTAAACGTATTCCTAAAGAAGATATTCTATGTGCTGTTGAGTCTTCTATAAGACATCTTCCTCGCCACATCTCAGATCCCATTCGTATTAACACTGGCAAAATCCTTGAATCATCTAAAATTCCTAAATCCAACATTTCTAAGTCGGAAGAGTCAGCTCTAAAAAGTCTTCGTAAGAACCCTGATATTATTGTTCTTCCAGCCGACAAGGGCAACGCCACTGTAGTTTTGAACCAAATTGATTATGTCACGAAAATCAATTCTATTTTGTCTCAGGAAACTTACGCTCTTCTAACCCATAACCCCACTTCTAGGATTGAACGCGAGGTTAGCCAAATCATCAAATCTTCCAATCTACCTCCTGAAACTAAACGTCGACTTACCCCATCAGATTCAAAACCACCTCGTCTATACGGACTTCCCAAAATTCACAAACAAGGTATTCCTTTTCGACCTATCGTCAGTACTATCCAGTCTCCTACTTACAAGCTAGCCAAGTTTTTGTCCAATATTCTTTGCGAGTTTACAGGTAAAACCTCTTCTCACATCCTCAACTCTCAACATTTTATTCAACGTCTAGAAACTATAAAACTTGAACCCCAAGATCTTCTCGTGAGCTTTGATGTTACTTCACTTTTTACTAAAGTTCCTATTAAGGATTCGCTTATTATCATCAAACAGATTCTGTCTCAACATGGCAAGGACTTGAGTTTGGTTCCTCTTATTGAAAAGTGTCTATACTCTACTTACTTCCAATTTGATAATAAGTTTTACGAACAGGTTTCTGGTGCTGCTATGGGTTCTCCTCTATCACCTGTTGTAGCTAACATTTTTATGGAATCCTTTGAAACGGTTGCTTTGGAATCATCAATATTAAAACCTAAAGTGTGGTTTAGATATGTTGACGACACGTTTATTGTTTGGTCTCATGGTCATCTTGAATTGTCTAAGTTTCTTGATCATCTTAACAATCAACACTTAGATATCAAATTTACTATGGAAATCGAAAGTAATGGTTCTCTTCCATTTCTTGACGTTCTTGTGACTCGTAAGCCCGACGGACTTCTAGGCCATTCTGTTTATCGCAAACCTACCCATACGGACAGATACCTTCATGCTTCGTCTCATCATCATCCTGCACAGAAACGTTCTGTCATTGAATCTTTGGTCCATCGTGCCTTTTCTATTTGTCAACCTGAGAATCTAGACTCAGAACTCCGTCATCTTACTAGAACCTTAGTGAACAATGGTTATGTAAAGGGAGATATTCATAGAGTTATTAATCGTCGTTTACATCCACGTACTCAATTACCTAAGGACATTTCACTCCCGAATCCAACCCGAAATTGGCCTTTTTACCCTACATTCACAAGGTTACAGATCAAATAGGAAAACTCCTTCGTAAGAATGGTATTAAACCCATATTCAACTCGACAGGCAAAATCTCTCAGATTCTTCCTTCTCCCAAAGACAAATTTCCTACACTTTCTTCTCAAGGTGTATACCAAATTCCCTGTTCTTGTGGTTTAGTCTACATTGGTGAAACCGGTCGTTCCGTCATTACTCGCATTTCAGAACATGATCGTTGTATAAGAAAAAGGTATACTTCCAAGTCTGCGGTCGCTGAACATCATTTTACTACAGGTCACAAGATAGATTTTGATAATGTTTCGTTGATTGCCAAATCTCCATTCTTTTTCAACAGGAAATTCCGAGAAAGCATAGAAATCATCAAACACCCCAATAACTTCAATCGCGATCATGGTTTCGAACTATCCCTCTTTGGTTCCCGGTTATTAGTCATTTATCAAAAACACGCCCCCTAGCAACCGTAACCCAATCAGGGTCGAGCTTAATCATCCGTGACGATCCTGTTCCTTTAAATACGGAGACTATTTCTTCTTTAGTCACTTCTACCTAGTTTAGAATCTGGCTTGGTTCACAAGTTGATTACCTAACTCGGTAGTGGTTCTTTGTTAGATTTTCGTTTGCTTTTTCAGGTTATCGTTTTCTTTCTTACCTTTTCATAGTTTAGGTTATGGCTTGTTTTACAAGTGGATAACCTAACTTTTGAGAAGTTCTTAGTTAGATTTCGATTGCTTGTTTGAGTTTTGCGATTTATCTCACGCCCTGATGAAGCCCCTTACGAAAGTGGGCGAAACGTTGGCAGCTTCGGTTGCATCTATGACACGGTCCAAACCCGGAAGACATTCTAATGTTAGTATTTTTTACCTGGTTAAGAAACAGGTTTGAAAAAACATCCAGAATAATAATTTGAGGGGCTTAACCGCAAGGGCGGTTTTATCGAGTATAACTGCAGGTATTTTCGTAAGGTTCGTTTTTTGGGATACTAGTCAA
Organism: Aquatica leii; assembly: GCA_035610365.1. Classification (NCBI taxonomy): domain Eukaryota; kingdom Metazoa; phylum Arthropoda; class Insecta; order Coleoptera; family Lampyridae; genus Aquatica; species Aquatica leii. The sequence continues at coordinate 17,608,168 of CM069434.1, read as the reverse complement.
ATAGAGCTGTTGTCCGTCAAGATCACCCAGTCTAGTCTAAAGCCTCACTTTTGGGAATCTAAAATTTTTATAAGAGTCGTCTTTGTCTCCACAGCGGTCTTTAAGGTAGAATCGGGCTTAGGAGTACTGGAAACAGATGCAACTGATTTATCTAAAAGTACTTTAACCTTCTTGACCATTTTGGAACGTGCCGCTTAGGCATAAGATAGTTGAGAAGAAGGTGCAGCAACAACGGTTGTGGAGAGTTTGGCAGTGACTGATTGCAAAGCTGTCTGAACGCCCGCAAGAGCGTTGGCAATATCAGCAATTTGCTGCGAAACGAGACGGGATATTATAGATTTTCAGAAAGTCACTTGAAGCATGCTGACGATGTTCATGATTTCTGATGCCTGAAAAGGGTAATCTTGCAATCAAAGATTACATTTGTAGAACGTAGGTTATCGGAGTTGTAGGATTTCTCAATGCTGTCAGGCAGGGTGTTGGTATTATCAAAGATGTCGTCGTCGTTTTTACGATGACGCTTGGTGGAAGCAGATTCATTCGTCATGACGGAAGAGCTTGAAAGAATGGGGGAGGTAGAGCGCAGCAGTGCGACGCTCGTAGAGTGCCGGCTGAATAATAAACTATTGCCTTTCTTTCGCTTTAGCTAAAAGTGAAAAATTTATTCGCTAATTGAAGAGAAACCAGAATGTAACTATGGGAAAGCAATACCAAAGCAAATTAACTCTTGGTTCATTTGCTGATCACTTCTGGACATTAATTCGAGATGCCGCAGAAATTTAATATCGTCGTAAAACATCCGGTTTAGAATCTTCAATCTTTTGATTATACCAAAAACTAAAACTCGTGTTTTGTTGTTGGACGTTTTATTTAGTGTGTCAAAGCAGGAAGAATAATGTAACTTTATTTAATAGCTTCGTCTCGATATTGCCGATGTTTTTTCATGGATATTAGTTGTTCCAAAATTAAAAAAATTTGAACAAAATGCGTTAACTCCCAAAACAAATATCTTAATACTCTTAACACTATTGTTAAGGTTAATCATGGTTTTAATTGTTTTGCACTGTTTTTAATAATCCTTTTTGATAAAAAAACAAATATGTTAACAATATTTATAATTATTTATTTTTTGTTATATACAATTGCATTTTACTGAGCCATCAACAATTATTTAAAAGTAGTTGTACAATTTCAGTCAAACACGATGTATCAAAATTTTCGTACAACTATAATTTTATTTAGTTCTTAGTTATTAATAATGATGGCCTAACCAACCACCATGATGCCCGTGAGCAACGTAAGCTGGAGCGGCAACTACGGCAGCATGTCCGTGAGCAAGACCGTGGTGTGCAATTACTGCAGCATGTCCGTGAGCAAGACCGTGGTGAGCAATTACTGCAGAGTGTGGGGCGATGATGGCGGCTCCATGGACACCGTGATGGTGGTTAGCCCAATCTTGAGATTCCAAGAGACCTTCTCCGTGCCATTGTCCATCATCGTGTCCGTGACCGTAAACATGAGCAACGTGTCCGTGGGCATAGTGTCCGTGAGCACTGTGATCTCCTTGTGGTCCAACGGCGCCGTGTCCAGTTACAACTCCTGATGGTCCTGAAGCACCATGTGCGCTAACTACACCTGAAGCTCCAACTAAAGCTCCATGATGTCCATGTGCCCAGATGGCGGATGCATTAGCAACAGCTAAGCAAGATACAACAACAATCTGTAAGCAAGCAAACCATTAAACACCGTACGTTTAAAACCATTCAATTGTATACTTACAAGGAATTTCATTTTTAGTTTGATTTAGATCAGGCTGAGAAGTACAATGAGTATGCTAACATTACCCTCGCATTTATACCTAAGAATTAACCTTCAAAAGAATGTAACATACGATACTTTTTGTTAACAGAAACAAATTGTAGATTACATTGACCCCACCCTTTTAATAATTAGAACGGTAAAATCCGGAATTGATTTAATACTACGCTATTCAATCAATGCAAAAATAGAAAAAAACAAATTTCATTATGTATTCAAATATATATATTAAAATTTTGTCTTGCGTAAACACATAATAAACAATTTAATGATCGTGATCTTGAAATAACTAAGACACTTAATCCTTTCGTTTTATTTTTTTAACGTCCTTAAACAAATGAAAGCGGAATTGTATACGTAGAAAAGTGTTTCTTTATATTAACACACAAATATGAGAATTAGTTTCTTTTTACATACGAACCTTAACATTCATTAGTTGTAATTAGTTTTTGTTGGACATTAATCATTGTCTATAGTCGCAGAAATGCTAATTTGATTGTTAAAATATGTCGTTTATGATAGCAAAAATCTTATTTCTGGAATTGACGTATTTCATAAACCTGAGTTTTAATTTGTTTTATTATATTTTATAGTTGCCCTTGTGATAGATTAATAGATCATTTCTCTTTTAATTGAGCAACGTATTATTGACACCAATTTTCCGCATTCTTGAGTTAAGTTTTTCTTTTATAAATGTTTAACTGGTAATAGTTTTTAATTTAGAAAACGAGATGCAACTATTTAAAGATTTCACTTATGTCATCTTACTGTATCGAAACTATCAACAATTAACATTGCAGCTTTCAACAAAAAATTAATTTTAACAGTCTTTTAAAACGACAAAAAAGATTAGTGATTAGTGAAGAGTAGTAAGAAAGCATTTTGTTTCACCATATCTTCTATTTCCCAGAAAAACAAACAAAATAAGATAACTGATCCACCTACTGTCACACTCCAATTAAATGACTGTAAAATAATAATTTTTAAAAAAAAATTTAAACTGGTGTGTTTGTAAAATGGTTTCTACATTATTAGTCATAGAGTAGAATAAGGCAAAAGGACCCACGTAGCATATCTTCTTCTTCACGTAGTACCATCTCCGCGACGAAGGTTGGCTATCATCATAATTATTTTAATTTCGGAAGTGACTGCTTCAAATAGATTATTTAATGAGGATACATACCATTCTCTGAAGTTTTGCAGCCCCAAACGCCCTCCTCCTACCTACGCTTCTCTTATAGGATATTACCTTTCATAATTAATTGCAATCTGGTGTATTTTTCTCCACGTGTAATATGTCCTAGATATTGTAGTTTTCTTATTTTAATGGTTTCTACAATCTGATTCTTTTTGCTTAGTCTTCTCAAAACGTTGTCGTTTGTGATGTGGACTGTCCATGATATTTTTCAAGATCCTTCTATATACCCACATTTCGTAGGCTTCCAGTCTTTTACAAGCTGTCTTATTCATGGCCCAAGCCTCCATCCCATAAAGCAACACAGAAAATATGGATCATTTAGCCAGCCGAATTTTCAAGTTGAGTTTTAAATCTGTTGAACAAAGTACCTTTCTGTCTTTATTAAAATTTGTTCTTGCCTTTTCGATTCGTATTGTCATTTCTTTTGTGTAGTCATTTTTGGAATTAATCATTATACCCAGATATGTGTAGTCATGGCGGACTTTGTCAAATGCTTTGTTATACTCGATAAAGCACACGTATATATTTTGATTGACGTCTAGTGCGCTTTGGACTAGTACCTTGAATGAGAAAATGGACTTGCGTGTACCCAGGCCTTTGCAAAATCCAAACTGTGTTTCATCTATATCCATGTCTGATTGTTGATAAATTCTGTTGTGAATGACTTACAGGAGCAGTTTTAACATATGGGACATCAAGCTAGTAGTGCCGTGATCACTACATTCTCTAGCATTCGTTCTTTTAGGGAGACATATAAAGACCGATGTCAAGCATTCTTTGGGTATATCACCTGTTTAGTATATTTGATTAAAGAGTTTTACCAACATATTCATGTGTTTTTCCTCTACGATTTTGAATATACCGGCAGGTAGTTCATCCAGTCCAGGACTTTTTCCGTTTCTGTTGCTTTTAGAGCGTGTAGAATTTCTTCCTTTGTAATGTCTGGACCCGTTTCCTCTGGTACATATGATATATGTTCTATTTCATCTCTCTCATCTCCAAAAAGCTCTTCAGTATATTCTTTTCATCGTTGAACTCTTTTCTCAGTTGACATTATAGGATCACCGTTTTTGTCAACGAGTATATTAGATTGACTTCTTCGTTGTAAACCTGTTACTTCTTTGACCTTTTTATGTAGATTGAATATTTTTCTTCGAAGTGTTTTTCTTTGGCTTCTCTTATCTTTTGTTTGATTACACAATTGATTTCTCTGTATCTAATAACATCCTGATTCTTGAGTTTTCTTCGATGTTCCATCATGTTCAGTATTTCGTGCGTTATCCATTTATTTTTTTTGCGGTGTCGTTTAGTATTTCTTTGCAAGGTTCTAGAAGGGAGTGTTTTACTGCTTACCATTAGTTATCGATGTCCTCAGTTTTTCTATACACTGTGTTCAGGTTTTTGTTGATAATCCGTTGTAATTTTTCTTTTATTTTGGAATCTTTGAGTTTTCTTGTCTCTGTCCTAGAAGCTCTTTTATATTTTTTATATTTTTGAGCTTAAGTGTGACATTTGCCATTAGGTGGTTGTGATCAGATGAGACATCTGCTCCTGGGAATGTTTTGACTGATGTAACAGCATTACGGTACTTTTCTTTGAGCTAAATGTAATCTATTTGATTTCTAACTATTTTGTTAGGTTTATTCGCAAATGACCGTGTAAGTATTAGTTCGTTTTCTTGGCTAAATGGTAGTAGAAGGTCTTTTCTTCATTACTTCCCCCTAGTCCATGTCCACCAGCAAATCTTTCAGCTTCTTCTGCTGGCAAAACGTTTCTATTTTATCTTCGCTTTTGTCTGCCGTAGGGGCGTATACTTGAATAAGATTTAATTTTGTATGTGATGTTTTTAGTTGTAAAATCATTACTCTTTCTGAGATTAGGATAAATCCTTCTACTACGCCGTTGTATTCTTTGTTGACTATAACTGCTACGCCGTATCTGTGATAATTATCGTTGTTACCAGAATAGTATATTGTGCCATTCTCTGTTAGAATATGTCCCGAGTTGGGCCATTTTGTTTCGCTTACTCTTAGAATCCTTATGTTCAGCCTATGCATTTTTTGAACAACGTTATGTACTTAACTGGGCTGGTACATACTACTGTACATTCAAAGTACCGAATTTTATATTGGTTAATTTTATTTTTGTTTCTTTGATTGGTTGACAAGGATTTTGCTAGCTAACGACCCCAGAGGCCTTGTCTAATTTTCCATTTCCGGATCTTGGGTTCCGAGGACTATGATCAGTAGTTTCGCATTTACTTGTTTTTGTCATTATGATGATTGTACTAGGGATAATTAATGGAGTGGTGTCTCGTTGCCTTCTCTATTGGTGTGTAACCGTCGTTTCTGTAATTATCACCACGCCGATTACTTTCTGAGTTCACAACCATTTTAATCTTTTTGATTGTTGCCTGTGACCAGTTCTGGAACAACCATCTGCCACTACCCAGTTTGCTAGTTTAGGCCCACTCCGAGTATTTCATTTCCTCAGTAGCACCCATATCTGGAAGGTATTCCCCTATCTGCCATCTGGGGAGGCGCCCGATGGAGGACTAGCAACCCCACACGGGACGTAGCATATATATAAGTACAAAAACCAGAAATATTGATTAAACTAAACATTTATGTTTTAACCTATTAGCACAACTTTTTAGGTGCAAAAAATGACATGTTTAAGTTGAAAAGTATAGTAACACCAAAAAAAATAAATAGCAAATAAACTTAGAATGGGATATTTGCCCTACTTGTGGGGTAAAAGTCTCAAACGCGTGGGGCAAAAATCCTTCACAGATAAACATTGTAATAATAACAAAAACAAAAATTAAAACAAAAAAACGAAAACGAAAATTCAAATATAAAAAAAGTAAAAAAACGTGAGAAATTAAATTACTCACAACAGTCGCAAACGCATTTTTCAATATTTTGATAACCGCTGCACTCTTCGTGCTACCACTTAACACATTTTTCGCATTGAATCCAATTTTCTATTGGCGGATCATTATATTGTTTGGAGCAACCAAGACATGCAACTTCATCCAAACTCTTATGTTTCCCCTTCTTATGACTTTCTTTTTATTCGTTGTTGGTTATATTTCTTTTCACTTTCACTTCGTCTAGGAAATGGAAGTATTTCTTTTGGAGTTACCATTTTTGCTAAGGAAACAAATGTATTTTTAACTATCTATTTTTTCAAGATCGAATAGACTTTTTTCACAGATGCACCACGAGATGTAGATGGACGATAAAGCTGATCAAGCAATGTATTTGCTGAAAAAGCATATGGATTTTGAAATATATGCTTTTCTGGCGTCAGGGGCCATTTCTGCTTTTGTTTTCAAGGTGGATAAAAGCACTGAAAATTCAGAGCTAGAAACCGATTCAGGATGGTTAGCTTCGTGGTTGTCAAACAATTCAGAAAATGGCAGGAAGTCCTGGTCACACATTTCTATTCATCGGGTAGATGCCGCAGGTTTCAAATGCTTTAACACCTTTATCCATCGTGGAACAGCGTTTGTAGACACAGCCTAATATTTTAGCAATTTGAAAATGTGTTATTTGGCTTCCTGGATTAGTTGTTAATCAGCGGTCACTCTCATCAGCGTACAGCGCTTTTAATAGCTTAAAATAGCAGCGATCTAAGAGTTGAGGTCTGTGGCTACCGTGAGGCGGAGTTGTTAACAAATGTAAAGAATCTTCTCTGCAATATAATACGAACGGACAATGGTTGTCTAAAATTAACAGCAGTGGATGATCTTTATCCGCTTTGGAAGTGTTTCAACCATTTGACAAACAGAGTGCTGTTAATATAGCCTGAATCTGAGCACATTCCTATAGATTCAGGAGGTGATCCATCCATCAGTCATTTTTTATTCGTTTTTGGGGGAAGATGAAGGCTAGGGCTACAAAATTGCCAGTTGCACTTATAGCACACACAAGAGTAACTGTTTCGCCGCGTTTAGCCGATGATATTTTTCTGACAAGCTTTTTCCCTTTAATGCTAACAATTTTGGGGATTTTGTTGGGAACAGTCGATATTCCACTCTCGTCCATGTTATAAACCGAGCCGGGTGAAAATTTGTGTTCTTTGTAAAATTTAGATAAGTTCTTAAAAAATACGTCAATCTGAACTTTATTGAACCCTATCATTCTTGCTAAGCTAGTTGGGTTCGGAGTTCTTAGCGAAAAGCCACATTTTTGTACAAATTTGTACGCCCAGGTCTTGCCAGCCAATTTTTTTTGTCATCAAATGGGTACGTAATTATTTAGGATTTCATATTTATAGGCAATCATTACATAAAATTTTAGACTTAGACCATAGAACCTGTCATCCATATCCTTACAATGTTGAGCTAGCAGTCGTTCCATCTATTTATTGAACACTGGTTTGAATCTTCCAAAATCTGTTGCGCCATGCCCAGATTGTAACTTTGTACGCAACGTCGACTCGTGTATACCCAGCCTTTCAGCCGCTGGCGGCTGCTCGATTCGAGTAACCATCGGCTATTATAGTTCTTGCTGCATTTAACGTTTCTTCAGTGCATAATTTTTTTTTGGAGGTTTTTTGTAGTTTCTATAAAATAAAAACAACATTGTTAATAAACATATTATGTATCAGGTATAAGTCCGCGCGGAAAACAGTTATAATTATTGTTTTTAAATTTACCGCCATTTTTTACCAAATGAGTTTTGTGCAAATTTACCTACTATGTGTTACTTACACTCACATGACATAGATCATGATACTAATTGGGTTTTAAAAAACAGTTCCGTAAACTGGGGATACTTTGAATCCTGGGTACACTTTGATCGAAACTTCTTTTATACTTAAAAAAATTTATGTTGCAGTAGTTTATGCAACCAGCACGGTCCATGTTTTCAGATAGCTACATAGGTGCAGGAGTCAATCAGTCCCATGCTTTCAACCGCAAAGTTAACACGTGCTGATATCGTAAACGAAATTTTTATACAGTTAATTTTTCTTTGTGTTTTTTTGTTTGCAAAACTTTACAGACACACCAGTAAGTTTGCTTAATACCACTTTAATTACTATTATACCATGTAAGGCATGTATTTTAAGTACAGTATATTTCCATTGCACTTTTTCTTGGTAGTTATTTCTATTTCACGGGGTTACTTTGATCAGCGTCTTGGGTAACATTGATCACTTGATCAAAGTTGTCCCTTTAAGTAGAATATAATGAATATTTATACAAAAACGATTACACCAGATTGTTTACCTTTACAGAAATGCCTCGCAAACACAATCGTTTATTAGGATCAAAAAGATATTGTGATTTCTCGCAAGAGAAGTTGGAAGAAGCACTGGAAAACGTGGTTGAAGGCAGGTTCAGAATTCGGGAGGTATCAAGGACGTTTAGCATTCCGTTTGGAACGCTGTACAATAAGTATAAATGGAAACATGGCGATACACCAGGCCGTCCTACAATTTTCAGTTTTGAGGAGAAGGTTGGAATACTGAAAGCAGCAGCCAAGTGTGCGGACTGGGGATTTCCCCTAACGCTATTGGATATCAGAATGATGGGCAAATATTGTTTAGACGGAAAAGGAAGAATTGTTAGTAATTTCAAAAATAATATACCCGGTGTTGACTGGTCTTACAGTCTCCTTGAGAGACACAAAACTTCTTATGGACAACAAATAGCCACTAATATAAAGAGAGCTAGAGCGTCGGTGTCAAGAGAAACTCTAGCAGAATTTTATGATAACTTGGAAACTACATTAAAAGATCTACCAAGCTCAAACATATTTAACTACTAGTCTAACTTGTCAGACGACTCCGAAAAGAAACGTGGCATTTACAGGCGGGGCGTAAAATACCCGGAAAAAATTATGAACCACTCGAAAAGTTGTACGACGATTATGGTTTAAGGCTCTGCAAATAGGACATTATTGCCGCTCTATGTGGTCTACAAGAGTCTTCACTTTTATGACTCGTGGAAAGAAAATGGTCAACGAGGATATTCATGTTGCGTTAAGCCGTGTTGTAGTTTAGGAACAAGATACAATCGCACAGCAAGCGGGTGGATGGACGGTGCAACTTTTCGAGATTGGTTCACAAGTGCATTACTGCCACATGCCGAAAAGCCCTCATTGGCGATAATCTGTCATCACACATGGACCCTGACGTTTTAAGAATGTGTGCTGAAAACGAGATTGATTTCGTATGTCTGGTACCACACTCAATACACCTTTGCCAGCCATTAGATGTAGGGTTTTTCAGACCAGTGAAACAGGCATAGCGTGCTACGTTAACTGAGTGGAAGTTGCAAAATATCCGCATAAATACTGTCTCTAAAGATATGTTTCCCACACTATTGAAGAAAAGCCTGAATAAAATGAACGCTGTAGTTGCACGAAATCAAAACGGAAATACAACATTTGCAATTAAGCAAAATTTGAACAGCTCTTTCCAGGCTTCAGGGAGTTATCCCTTAAATCGGCAAGAAGCGTTCAAACGTTTACCACCAGTAACAGAACCAGTAACAGGTGACGACCTTACCCACGCCGTCGAAGACGCACTGACAGCACTTCTGAAAGAACAACGATTCGGAGAGTCAAGCCGGCCACAGCGAAAGAAGAAGAGACTGGATATTGCGCCTGGATGCAGTGTGTCTACAGTAGTATCCGCAAACCATGCACAAGAATGTGATGAGGAATACCACGTTTCCTCGACCTCTAAAGAAAATGAAGATAACTCTAATTTTGTCACATCCAAAGATGTCACTGGACAACAAAATCAGCAAGCTGTAGTTGTAAAAGATTTGGTAGTTGATCAATATATTTTGGCAAAATTTGCATCACAACAAGAGAAAAAACATAGAAGTCGTTCTAGAAGTTGTGGTGGTCAATTCGAAAGAATAAAAGAGAATTCAAACTTATTGTTGATGACATTTCCGAAATCAAGAAGTGACATTATTAAGATTTTGCTATATCCGTCATCGGAAATCGACAACGATGGAAACGTCTTTTATAAATCTGAAATAGACATTGAAGTTTTTGAAGCTTAAGCTTTTGTCTAATATTTTTAATGATCTAGTTCTTAGTTTATGAGTTAAAATGTTTTGATTTTGTTTCTAAATTAACAAAAGGCTGGTTTTTTCTTTGATTAGAGTTAGTCCATAAGGTCAGGAGTCTTTTTAATGATTTTGTAGTCTTTTCAAAGGGGATAGTTTGATATATCGTTAGACAATCAAACGTGATCAAAGTATCTCCAAAACCAGTTTATCTTTGATCACGACGTTTTTATTTTTTTTCTAAAAAATCTATGTATTTTTATCTTTAATTTTTTCAGAATTGGTAGCTGACGAAAAGCCAATGTTTCAATCTTTTTTATTTGATCTTAATCATCAAATTAAAGGAGTTATTCAACTTAAAAGTTAAATATTGATCAAAGTATCTCCAGTTTACGGTTATAATTAACGCTACAATCGCTCATGGCTGCAAGAACACGGCTCCTATACGTTCAAGAAAAAACTAGCCGTTGCGGTTTTAAATTATCCAGAACATATTGTGGCAATGTTGCCGGATTTTGCTTTTTCTCCGAAAAATTTTGATTTGAGACTATTGCCCCGCGCGTCATTTTGCCCCATTCTACTCTACGTAAAAAAAATTATGTGTGAATTAAATTCTGATGTATTTCTGGACTTCTTACTTAAAACGGAAAATGCAGGGCAATCAAGATGCACTCTAAAAAATCTCAAAAATACAAAATTATACAATTGGTTTCTCAAACAACGGGAGAAACATTTACCAATATCAGAAAACATGCTTCAACATAAAGCATTAACGCTGAGCAAAAGTTTAAACATTCCTTCCTTTACTGCAAGCAATGGTTGGTTGCAATGTTTTAAATCTAGACATGGCGTAAAATTTTTAAAAATCACGTGTGAGAGGTTATCTTCTAATCCTGAATTAGTTTATCTCTTCAAAGAAAAGTTTATACAAGTGTTAGAAAAACATTATCTAAATTCCAATTATGTTTATAACGCCGACAAAACCGGCTTGTACTGGTAATTTTTGCCAGATAAAATCTACATTTCTATTAATGAAAAAATCAAAAAAGAAGATAACTTTTTAGACTGAGCAAATGTTTTTGGATTGCATACATTGAAACCACTAATAATTGTAAAATCAAAAACTCCAAGATGCTTCAGGAACTTCAACATCTCTTTAATATACAAAAATATTTTTAAAGACTGGTTCTTTAACAGTTTTGCCTCGGAATTAAAACGTACATAACAAGTGTTGATTGTTAATCTTTTAAATATAATTTAAATTTTAGTTGAATTTGAATTTTTAGGAAACATGAATCTCCAACAGAAAGCAGTTCTACTTTTAGACATCATGACATTGAAAAGCTCAAAACTTTAGATGGTAGGATTTTCGCAATGTTCTTTCTACCAAACGATTGTTACTTGCATACATTTTACAATGTAATATACCTTGTTTATTTATTACCTTAAAGTTAGATTTCTATTTTCGACGCTCTCTGGGGAGTTTCGTTTTACTTCATTTCCTGTCAAGACGTCAAACCGTCAACTACTTAATATCGTGCTTGTGATGGTTTAACTTTTTAATCTTCTAACATCGGCGTTTATGGAAATTAAAATATAATTTAAAAACGCATTTCTAGTAGTTTATTCATCACAGGGTAAGCTTTTCCTATTAATTTTTAGAATTCTTTAGTAATTTCCTTGTTAATTTGATAGCACGTCCCGTCACATGTTGGCTGCATGTTTCTATGTATTATCGATCGATGAGAAGTTAATAACGACCAAATACCATTATGGGACGATTCTAATTCTGAAAGGTCCACTTTCAAACTAAAAACAAGGTCTTGACAAAAACTTTTTTCCGAGATGAGTAGTATCTCGGAGAAAAGTTTTTGTTGCTTGGACCTTCTGTCTTCATCGAAACAGAAGTTTTACTTAGGAAGATCTGGCGCCCTTTAAATTCTATTTTTTGAACCTCCTTTATCTTGTACTAGTGTGAGTTGGCCGTGCAAGGTTTGTAAGACCTATAGCTTGTAACACCTTACTCCTTTATTACAACTGATGGATCAGAACATCCTAGGCCTCACAAAATTATACTACAGGAATAGCTTGCTAGATTCTATCGCTGCAAGTAAAAAATCAATACAAATAGCACTCAAAAAAAGTGACACAACTCAGAATGACGGATCCGACAATGCAAATGAAGATTTGGATGACGGCGTACCGCTGAATTTATTGCAACAAATAGATACATAAGTGTTTTTTTTTATTTTCTCAATTAAATACATTACAAACTACAGTTTAGTAATTTATTATAAACACCTCCTTTACTGTGAACAATCTTGATAATGTAAACAATCGCCGGAATTTTTGTGTTCACATTATCGCGATGCACTGTAGTACAAAGGAATTTATGCGTATTAAGTAGTATTAACAAAATAAAAACAAAAGCTTTAGTATATTCCGGTGCTTCATTTTCACTTCCAGGTGATGATTTATTAATGCTTTTTTTTGACAAAACGTGCATTTTTTTTAAAGCTTCAGCTTCCTTACTAGTCGCTTTAATCTTCAGTTTTGCGATGTCTGGCATAGGGTTTAAAATTCCTAGCTTATCTTTTTTACGATTTTGGTATAATTAATTTTAATTTTAATTGTGGTTTTAGCATCAGTTTGCTAATGATGACAGCATAGCTGTCGAAACACGTGTACAAGAAGTATTTAATTTATTGTAGTTGTTGGGTTATTGTGAAACAAATGTATTTTATTCATGTTAAGATATTTTATACTTTAAATCAGCAAATTTGTTGATATCAAACTAATTTCATACTGCAAAATTTATTGGAAAAAAAAATACTTCTTCTTCTCGGCCTTGTACCTATGTGTGTGTATAGGCCTCTAATCCCTTTCACTCATTTTGATTTACTGCTCGTATTTTTCATGTTAGACCCTTGTTCTTTTGATGTCGTCTGCCCATCTTTATTGTAGTCTTCTTCGCTCTCTTTTTCCTATCTACGGGCGATATTGTTGTAATCTAGCATTTTTTTATATATCCAATCCTTGTGTTGATTTTTTGATCTCTTAGTGAGATGTGCAGCATTTGTATTTCCATTGTATTGCTTGTTAGGTTTTAGATACCTTATACAAATTGTTTGCGTCAGGATCTAAGTCTGAGCGCCGTAAGTAAGAACTGGCAGAATTCCAAATGCGTTAATCTTAGCTTTTTTACCAGTTGATCTAGGTACGTGTATTTTGAAACTTGTTCTGATGTTATATTATTTATTCTGAATTGCAATGTTCTTGTGTCTTTTTTGTTTTCGGCTATTACCAGTTGATGTTAATGCTTTTTTGATCCAATCTCAATGTTTTTTAGAGTTGTGATAAAAAGCCTGAAGGACATTGGGTCTCTTTAGCGCACACCTCTTCTTATTGAGACTTTTGTTGGTTTTTTATCATTTATATTTTAATTTTTGTGTTCTTGTTTACGTAGTTTACTAACGCGGCATAACAATGTTCCATTTTGCGGTTTCATAGAGCTTGATCTACCGCCTACTTTTATAAGATGTTGAAAGCATTTTCGTAGTCTACAATTGCCATGTATATGGTAGAGTGTGACATAGCATTTTATAGTTTTTTCAAATGGGCAAACTTTGTAGACTTAAGTATATAAGTTTACTTAAAGTTATAAGTAAACAATAAAGGAAAAAAGGAAGAAAAATCATACTAGCAAGCAAATGAGAAAACAAAGTCACGCATGCTAACAAAAAAGTCAAAAATCATCCTATATTAAAACATTTTAACGTATGCCATAAACACATAGACGCTAACCAAATCAGACAAATCAAAACTAAAAATGTTTGCAAAAAAATCAACAGTCCACGACGCTTAATATAATCATATTAGGACTAGAAGATTTTAATAACAATAACCGAATGATGACAATATCCAATAATCAAAAAATAAATAAAAAATAAATACAAGCAAAAAATATTAAAATAATTACGGACCTGTTGCATTAAATAGTTTATTGACACCGTTAACAAAAAAAATCAAAAACAATGATATGATGTTTAATTCATTGTTTTAAGACCTACACATTTCTTTTCAGTAATTTGCTAACACTAAAAGTAAAAATAAATAAAATATAATGTTATTATATAAGAAGTAGTTAAATGATGTTGTTATTCTAAGAACTAAACAAGATAACGTATTTACAGATGTTAAAATGAGGTAATGTTATGTAGATCAGTCAAAATAATTAAATAAAAAAAACTAAATATGCAAAACAAGTATTTTTAAGGTACAATGATTACATTTCTTATTTACTTTACAAGCGTATTGTGAAAATTCAGCTAAAAACTAAAAAACAAAATAGGTTGTTATGCATGTATAGAAACAAACCTGAAAAGAAAATTGATAACATAAACCAAAATTATGATTACTATAAACGATGTTTTTTCTATGTAGTAGCATACGTCCGGCTCATTCTTTAATAAAGTGATAACTTTATACGACTATTAACATTATCCGTGATTCCAATAAGCGGCGTGCACTGTACTACACAACAATTCGGACCAGTGATTGAAAACCAACTATGGAAAAAAACTCTGTAAGGCGCCTATTACTAACAAAACTTGAAACTGTAAATTCTTGATCTATAATATATTTTTTGTCTAATAACAACAGAAGTATAAACACTTTCAACAATATCTTATTTATCGCAATTTTTCTTTGATTTACATCTCCAAATTAAGTACTTGTTCTACAATTGCCTCTGTTGTCCAAAAACGAGTTTATTTTAACTTATTAATAGTAATTGATTAAACAATACTTATTTTAATTAAAAACAGATTACTAATTCACTTTAAACTCAAAGATCATATTAGTCAATGAAATTCTATTTCTGTTAAATCAATAAAATTTAAAAAAAACATAAATGTTTTTTCATATAGTTTCTGCTTTTTACTTATGATAAACATTCGATTTTCAGAAAATTTCTCTGTCTAATAAATTTTGTGATCGGAAATTGATGAAAAATAAAATTTTAATTTTTTTAATTGTTACGCAGTTTTAGTTACATTACGTATTCAAATTTTTTGTAACTCGCAGTGCAAAAAACGCGAGTGGGTAAAAACAGCGGATGTGTTTGATATATCGTTGAAATCCAGAAATGACATTCGCAATCCTGCAAGATAACATCCTACACTGTATGACTTAAAGATACGGCAATATAGCTATGTTGCCATCTGCAGCCGTTGTCCTTACATAAATCAGTAGCTTATTAAGTCAAGTGCTTTTAGGTTGATGCTGCAAAATCCAGTAGGGCACCCCCCGAAGCATGCCTTCCTGCAACAATTTCACGCTTAAATTATATAACTTACTAAAGAAGAACCTCTATTAACGAACGGGTAGATTCATTATGCAAATAAAAATAAAATTAACACATCGCTAACGTACGCAACACAAAAAACTAGACAAATAAGTATTTATTTGCTTGTATAATTGGTTAAGTGTAGTTGCAATAACTTTTATCTCAGAAGAATTATGTGAGTTTCGCATTCAGTCTCCTACTAACTTTGCTACAGTATCTTCACATTTAATTTAAACGGGCAGTTTTCGGGCAATAAAAATGCACGCCTTCTGGCCTCGCGAAAAACCGTCTTTTTATTTATTGCCGGATTTGTATTCAGTATTTATTTGTAGAAAGCGGTATAAAAATTCTGTTAAAGCTAATGTAACTTATTCGTTGTTTAATATTGTAGCGCATTTTTAAAATAAGGGTTAAAATATGTGAAAGATAAGTTTTTCTTTCGACCGAGAAATTTGTTACAATCCACGAACCATTTACATTAACATTCGTTGGTTATTACTGTTATTTATTTCGTCTGGCCCCTTTTAACTTCTGCATGTTGTTTGTCTTTCTATTTACTCTTCTAGATTAGTTCGTAGGGAATTTTTCCAAATAGTTATTTTTTTTAATAATTAACTGAAACTATTAAAATCAGTAACGTTTTTCTTACTTTTTATTACACTATTAAAATTAAAATATGTTATTTCAAATTCAAAAACAAAATTCTAAAGGGAAAAATATTGAAATAATTATATAATAAAATTTGTAATTGATTATTAGTAATCGTAGAAAAAAATTAGTCGATGCTTTTTTGTTTAAAGCTTTAGTCTGGGTTTCTATGATTTTTCTAAAATTTTCATCCGGCATTTGTATACTTTTGAACATAAGTTTTTTTATATCAAATTATAAAAATGATGGTAAGATTAAGAGATCATTAAATTAATTTTTGAATTTTGAGTTGTCATTATTATTATTATGCTACGATATTTACACCAACTAAAGGTCTATGTAAATTTAAAATAATTCACAATCAAGTTCTATTTATAAATTTTTTCAATTACATCAGTATACAATAAATAGATAAATACGAATTGAAAGTTTCAGCAGAATTCGCCAGTGAATGGAGTAAGTAAAACAATAAAGAAAGTGATTAACTGAATTTTTCTCATTTTAAATTTAAATTATTACAAAAATAAATTATAGTCAACCGTTCCCAAAGTATTTGAAACTTCGAAACGCTGATCGAAAAGAATAGAAAGTCCTGGATCCTGATAACCGATGAATATCAAAAGTATTCAAAGAAAGATCGAGTCGGAAATAACAAAATTTTGTCGGTTTAAATAAATAAATGTGTAGACAAATAAAATTGCATCAAATGAAAATAAATACCAGTGTAGATATACATAAATTGCGTACAGTAAATACCAATTACAGTGATAGTAATATATAAATTACTTGTAAGTTGTTTTTCGTCACAGTGGTGTCAAGTGTCGGGTTACAATTTTAACGTATATGTAAACAAAGAAGTGATTAGTACGTGACCGCGTGTGTTGTTTATAGAGTGTAATTATATCTGTTCCACTTCGTTAAACCGGCACATTTAATTTATTAATAAAAAATCAGGCGTTATTCATTTTTAGTGTTATACAAAAATCGAATTTTAAAAGTGACTGTATATTTTATTAAACTTTTATTCGTGTTATTAGCTTATACCGGTAGCTCGTTATCAAACAAATAGATGCAAAATTGTTTGAATTTCTCGAATAAATAAAAAATCGTTGAATAAAAATATGGAAAAAAAACTGTCTAAATATTGTAGAAAAACTGACCGAAAATTCTCAGAAAATGGAAGAGAATTCTAGAAAAATTGTTGAAAGGTTCTAGAAGTTTAAAAGAAAATGTATAAACGAGCATTGAAAATCAAATAAAGACTATTGAAGAACAAATACAAGTAAGTATAGAAAATTGTTCAAGAGGAAACCCAAGTAGAGATGTTAAATTTAACAGAAGAAATATGCAAATCTATAAAAAGCAAAATAGAAGCAATAGAAGATGGAATAACGTAAGTTTATTCTATTTTATTTTAACGTAGGTAAATAACATTAACAAAACTTCATATATAAATTAACGCATATGTCAAAATTCGGCTTGTGTGTCCACTACTAGTACCTTTTACAATTCTCTACCCTTTGGACTCTACATACCGTCTCGGGTGGGATCCAACAGTGAATGGTACCTATCTGCAATAGATTAATTGATGATGCACAGCAAGGTGCTGTATATGGTTGATTAATCTTGGGGGCTCGACGAGGATACGTAGTACTCGTTGTTGGCACATCATCTACTACTGGAACTGCTATAGTCAGATCGTTTTCATCTAAAGAAGGTAGCGTCGTATTCTACACTATAGCCTTACGGGGTCGGCCTCTCTTTCTCATGGGGTAGATCGGTGCTGGATTTACGCTATCGTCTTCTACAAAAAGTGTCAATGCAGAAACATGGTAAGTTCCGAGTAAAACATCGAGTTGATCAGGAGCAGCGAGGGCATAAGATGTAGACGATTCCTTCTGAATAATAAGATATGATCCATTTCGTTTTGGAGCAAGCTTAGCACTCAATTAATTTGACCCTTTGCTAACGATATGGGTGTCAACCAGTACCCGGTCACCAACTTCGAAAGGCTCTATGTCTCGGCGGTGCTTGTCAACATACTTCTTATTTTTTTATTGTGCTGCTTCATGTCTTTTGCAAACATTGTACAAAGTTTTCTCGATGGTTGGGAGTAATGAGGTAATCTCTGGTATGAAATTCTCATTTTCTAGTACAGTGCGTAAGTCGCGTTTGACATCACTAAGACTCTTTAGTTCTCGTCCAAAACTCAAATAGGGAGGACTATAACCCGTAGACAAATGCTTGCTGCTGTTCATTGCGAATCGTATCGATGGCAAAACTTCCTTTCATTTCGTATGTTCCGTTCCCACAACAATAGATAACTGCATCTTCAGATCTCTGTTTCATCGCTTTTCAGGATTTGAAGACGTATGATATAAAAGCGCGAGGGTCTGTTTAAATCTTAGACAATACGCAACTTGTTGCATTACCCTCTCAACAAATTGACTACTATGATCGCTGATAACTCGACGAGGGGTTCCATATCTTAGAATGATCTCATCAATAAGGCATTTTGCGCAGGCTTTGGAACCATGCTTGTTTTAATGCCAAAAACTCTATCCATTTTGTCGCCGTAAGGGGTCCAAGCAAATCCATAGCTATGTTTTTAAACCTCTGTGCCAACACCGGAGTTTGTAATAGTCCAGTTGGCTTTAGATTTTTTGGTTTATAACACTGACACTTGGAGCATTTCTTTACATGCTGTTCAATATCGCGTCGCATGGATTCAGTTGACATTAACACAGAGACAGTACACACAGAACAAGAATCTAAGGCATCATGACACAGAGGACGTGATAGCGTGTCTGCTTTAACATTGCTGCGTCCAGGAGTGTACTCTATCTTTATGTCAAACGACTGTAAGATTAGTGCCAGACGATTACTCAGAGAACGTAGTGACATAAGCTATCGTAACGGTTGATGATCAGTCGTTATAGTTACCGTAGATTCATCCAAATAACCTCTGAACTTCTGCACTGCATAGACTACTGCCAAAGCTTTTCCTTTCGTAGCGCTGTAGTTTCGTTCAGCAGCACTTAGAAGACGACTTGCATATTCAACGAGGTGTTCGTCACGTTTTTACCTCTGAAGTAAACAGGCACCCAAAGCATATGAGCTGGCAACCGTTTGTAGATTGTATGGTAGACTTGGATCTGCAAGTCATAGCATCAGTGAAATAGTTAGCAAACGTTTTAGCACTGCGTACGCTTCTTCTGGCTCCGGTCTCCAACACCAGGTAACAGCTTTGCGAGTTAGTTGACTTAATGGTCGTGCGACCTGGGTGAATCAATTGTAGACATACACAGTGTCGATTTTGTAGCATTCAATAGATCATCGATCCTTGGAAGTGGGTAACGGTCAGACACTGTAACACGTTTAATCTGACGATAATCGATGCATACTCTCAGTTTTCCATGTGTTTCGGCACTAAAACAACTGGAGCTACATACGCTGACTCGCATTCTTCGATGATGTCACCTTCTATCATTTTCTCAATTTCACTTTTCAGTATTTCCTTCTTTGCAGGTGATAGTTTGTATGGCGGTACTGCAATTGGACTGTCATCGCTTAATTTAATAGCATGCTCAGCAAAGGGCGTCGCTTTCTGGTTATCAGCGAATACTTGTCGATGATGTGTTTTTAGACCATTGAGCTATTTCTTTTCAACATCATTCAATTCAATAGCTTTATTGTCACGAAGAGCTAATGATATCTCAACTGTATTTATTGCTGTATGATTTTGATCATCCATTCTAGGTTCTGCAAGTATAAGCATCGTGTGGTTTATCTAAAAACCAGTAATCTATTTTTGGTATATTTAATAAGATATTACCAGCAGTAATCAATCTACATGTTCAGGTACAGCTATATTTTGTTGTGAAATGGCATATTCATAAAAAATTACTGTTACATCAAACAACAAAACAGGAACATTTTTAGATTTTTGAATCTCCAAAAATCATTTCCACAATTTATTCAGTGTATGGTACTTTCTTTTCAAACAAATTTCTACATAATCTTTGACCGGCTATGCTTGATCGTGCACCAGAATCTACAAATGCTAATCCTGTAAGATCACTTACTGTGATACGTAATACTTCTCTAAAATTGGCAGCTAACACTTCAGTAGACACAGATAAAAATAATCTGCACTCTGGACATTGCGACCTCACAAACCTAGGTGTACCACAACCATAGCACATAATCGTTGAAGTTGACCGTCCACCCAAAATGGTAGTCGGTGAAGTTACTACCTCTCTTGTACTTCCATTTGTGCTTTTTCAAGTTTGAGCTGCTGTCAGCTTTCTGCATTCACTCTGTATATGACCATAAATTTTGCAGTATTTACATTGGAGTTGTTTTGACTGTTTGTTTGATTCTAAAGTCCCTGGCGCTTTATAAGTTTCATCTAAATCCGATTCAATTGATCGAACCTTTGTTATCAATTCATCGAAGTTCTTAATAAAATCTCTCGGGACTCCACTTCGGATAATTTTCTGACGGTAATTGAGATAGTAATGCTCGGTAGTGACTAACGAATTGATTTGTTGATTCTCATTCAGTTTGTTCCTTTGAGAAAAAATCTTTAAAAACTTTATGAGGAGGCAAGTTTTTGCTAAATGCGTACCTTAAACCTTTTAAGGCATTGTCCCAAGTCTTCATCAACGACTTTGCTCCTTAAAAACCAGGTCGCTGCACTACTATCTAATATCATTGGTAAACCTCTTAAGGCATTCTCATCCGTAATGTAAAGACATTCTTTATAAATCGAAATTGCATTGATGAATGCGTCAACATTTTTTTCCTTCATACCGCAAAAGCGAGACTGACATTTTGTGAAACTTGTCATCTTAGAATTAACTGCAGGTTGTGGGGTAACAACACAACTTTGATCTGAAACCATTTGTCGCATCTCATTTAATAACATTTGCAACTGTGCTTCGGTCATCATTATCGGGTCTAACATTTTGTATTTAGCTTCTGCACTACTAGGGTGATTTGTCGGAATTGACTACGCAACAGATGTATCTTTTGAAGTAAGTACAGGACGGCGTAAATCGTATCCGTGCGTGAACGGCTTGCTCTTAGAAGGAATCGTGTTGCAGCTGTGTACACAATTCAACAAAAAAACCAAATTTGACTGTTATATAGGATTTAAGAAGCAAGCCGGCAACGGTGTAAAGCAAGAATAAGGGGGTGCGCACGCAACGCGGCCATCTTCTCACATATACAAAAATGTAATGGTTATGTAAATGATGTAAATTAAGAATACAAATATTTGTAATAAATTACAAAGGTGTTCATTCATCAATTATCTCACCAAAACCTTATACACTAAAAATACATAAAGGTGTATGAAACATTGACAAAATTCTCTTCGTATCTAAAAAAAGTTTCGCATTATACGTTTCTTCATATATATAGTTTAAAGTAGTATAAAAGTTTTGATCAAAGTTCTTCTGTGTATCAACTCGTGGTAAAAACAGGGTTATGTCGATTCTTTTCTTCCACCGCAGTAACCAGCATCTTGTAATGAAAAAACACTTTTACACATTTTTTTGAAGTTTCAATGTCTTTGACCAAGAGTTGGAGCGCCACTTGTAACGTAAGTTTATTTTATTTAATTTTATTTTAACGTGGATAAATAACATTAACAAAACTACATATATAAATTCACGTTATGTCAAAATTCGGGTTGTGTTTCCACTACTAGTACCGGTTACAACTGCTGGAAGAAAAAAAATCAAATTTATTGTTACGATGTAGAAAGTGTCATGAGCAAAGGTTTAATAATATACTATTGAGAAATAACCATTAACAAGTTTAAAGTCGTACCTCCAAATGTTGCTAATGAATGTAGCAGAAAACGACGTCTTTAATAGCGGTTTTACGTGGAGATGCGCTTAGAATTTTACACTGTTCCTGACCACCTCTAAAAGCATTACGAACTCTTCATTTTACGTTTAGAAATGAGCTATGGAAATGCTCATCTTTAACAGGTGTGCCAAGATCAAATAAACATTTGGGTTTAGAAAGCTGCGGAAAGTCTTCAAGCGTTTCAGGCTTACATCGCCAGAATAACACGGCTTGCGTATCCTACAGTACCAGATACCTTCGTGGAGCAGTTGGCTATTCAAAATTTTTTAGACGGCCTCCGAGACAGCTAAACGCAGCAGATTTTACAGTTAGCTTGTACTGAGACGCTGAATGACGTTTTAGTAAATACCTAAGAGATTGAAGCAGCAAAACAAGCATTGTACCGACACAGTCATAAATTTGGCTATGCTGCAGAAATACCCGCGCAGACACTAGAAAACATCAAGAAAATAGCTAGACGAATACTTTGGGAAAGAGAAGTGACGACTTTAAACTACGGTGAAATAGGCCACGTACGACGACACCGTACTAAACTTAAGAAGAAGACAAGAAGAGCGCTTGAAAACTTGGAACAAGTTAAACAAAAGATACAAAAGTTAATATCTAGCTATGTACCGAAGATTACTATTCAAATGGCATTGTCTATGAAGCAGTTGCACAGTATTTATTTCGATAGCAAAATCAATAGACAAAATGTTCAGTTACTGGTTGACACGGGAGCGACAAAGACCATCGTTCGACGTGACATGTTGTTGAAAAATTAAAATATATCACCAGTAACAGTACAACTTCAAACAACGACAGTCGAAAAAATATCTACTCATAAACAAGTAAAGTTACCATTGGTTTGGAAAATGGAGTACTTGACCATTAAGTACTGGTAGCCGAAATTACGGAAAAAGTTATCCTGGAAATTATAAGGAAGTATGGGTTTCATTTGGAGATAAAAATCGATGTCCTAAAAATTGACAGTGAAAAAATTTGTCAAGAAAGGCAGCCGTGGAAATCTTATTGAGTGAAGACGTGACTCTGCCTGCAAAAACTGAAAGTGTGGTAATGGCAATCCTAGATGAAAATCTTTGGGAAGGCTACATTTTTACACTTGCTCAATTGAATCAGTGAAAAACACGGTGCAAGTACGATTGATCCAGTAACGTTGAAAAAAAAGACCGTGATAAGACAATGTACACCAGTGTCAAATTGTGAGAAAAAACCTGAACAAATAATTATTGATATGGAGAGAGAAGGTGTGATTAAGCCTTTAAATAGTCCATAAGCGTCTCCAGAGGCCCTAATAAAGAAAAAAAATAAGAAAACGAGATTTTGCGTAGACGAAAACAGTTAAACAAAATGACCAAAAAGGACAGCTACCCTTTACCGATAATTGACGATACTTTAGACACCCTGTCTGGATCCTAGTGGTTTTTCACGTTGGATTTGAAGAGTGGTTACTGGCAGGTAGAATTGAAACCCAATGATCGTGAAAAGACAGCGTTTACGATTGAAACTGGTTTCTTGCAGTATACTGTTATGCCCTTCAATCTGTGTAAAGCTTCTTCAACGTTTGAGGATTTGATGGGGACTCTCTTACTAAGACTGTCTTATCTAGACGACGTAATCGTGGTTGGAAGGTTGTTTAAAAAACCTTTGAATAACTTAAAAGCCCAAAGAAGTGCAACGTGTTTAAAAAGAAAAGCCGCATCGTATCTAGCGGTGGCGTAAAGGCTGACCCAGACAAAGTTTGAGCAGTGCAAAAGTTGCCAAAACCAATCGATAAGCATCAAGTTTGAAGTTTTTTTGGGTTGTACACCTATTATAGATGATTTCTACTCGGATGTGCCAATATTGCTAAACCTTTGACAAAACTTACCAAAAAATAGCTGAATAGCTGAAAGATAGAATAAAGACTGCGAAAACGTTTTTTGTTAACTAAAACAAGCTTTAGTCACTTTGCCAATTTTAAGTTATCCAAGAGAAGATGCAAAATTTGTTTTGGTTACCGGTGCAAGTAATCTACACCCATGAAAAGACTGCATTTCATGGGTGCAAAATCAACAAGAAAAAGTCATCCCGTATTTTAGTAAAGTTTTGTCTAGACAGAAAAGAAATTTTTGCCTGACTAGGAGAGAGCTGTTAGCAGTAGACAAGTCCGTAGAACACTTCTACAAATATTTGTATAGACGGACCACGCCGTTTTAAAATGACTATTGCGGTTTCATAATCCGGAAGAACAAGTGGCAAGATGGATCGAGAGACTACAAGAGTATGACTATGACACAGAACACCGTGCCGGAAGCAGTCATCGGAACGCTGATGCCTTGTCTAAAAGACCATGTCCGGCACGCTATAGTTACTGTTTGCGAATTAAAGAAAAGATTGAATGTCTTCAAAGAACTATTATAGTTGATGACGATCCCGATATAACAGTACTTCTGAACAGGAAAGCAAATGGCCGACGACTAACCTGGGAAAAAGTGAGGGCTGTAGGAAGAAACATCTTAACATATTGGGCGCAGTGGGACTATTTGCTAGTGCAAGACGGTTTAAGAGAGCGTTGGACGAAAAATATATTACAGTTGTACGTGTAAATGAATTTAGTTTTAAAAAAGTATGTGCGGATTCATGTTGATAAACTTTAGTTTGTTTTTAGTAAAAACTTGTTAAAATAATTGTTTTGTTTTGAAATAGTCTACAAAATATTGAAAGTGGGATAGTGACAAAACTGGTGAAACAAATGTGTAAAAAAAACTTTTGCGTAAAAAGACAATTATACTGAGAATAATGAGTAAAAATGAAGCTAAATCTGATAATATGAACAATACCATGAGCGGTGACGTTAGTGTAATCAACATGAATAAATGTTAAAAATCTTAGAGCAGATTGTTGCCGATAACAAAGCTAAGAACGTAATAAGAGATAAATTATTAGACAAATTTATGGTACTAATTACTAATTACAAATTACAAGTAATATCTGATTTGTCAAAAAACGTCGAAAAGTGTGGATAGAAAAAATTGATAGTATGCGAGTACTACATAGTTAGCCGGACGCTTGTACAATCGAAATAGACGGATCAAATTTAACACAATCGATCACAACAAGGTCAGATAAATACACTTAGATAAGAACGTCTTCCGGGTTTGGACCGTGTCATCGTTGTAACCGAAGTTGCCAAAGTTCCGCTCACTTTTGTAAGTGGCTTCATCAGGGCGTGAGAGAAATCGAAGAACTCAAACAAGCAACCAAAATCTAACTAAAAACTTCTCAAAAGATAGGTAATCAATTTGTGAACCAACCAACCAACCAAGCCTTCAAGATTATTCAAACTCTGAAAAGGTAAGAAGGAAATCAATAAACTTGAAAAAGTAAACAAAAATTTAACAAAAAACCACTACAGAGTTAGGTAATTAACTTGTGAATCAAGCCAGATTCTAAACTACATAAAAGTGACTTAAAAATAAATAGTCTCCGTATATAAAGAAGAAGTACCGTCTGATTGGGTTACGGTTGAAAGGGGGCGTGTTTTCAATAAAGGATTAATGACGGGGAACCAAAGAAGGAATAGCTCGAAACTATGATCACGATTGAAGTTATTGGGGTGGTTGATGATTTCTATGTTCTCTCGAAATTTCCTGTTAAAAAAAATGAAGATTTGGCAATTACCGAAACGTAATCAAAATCTATCTTGTGACCTGTAGTGAAATGAAATCAGCAACCGCAGACTTAAAAATATGCTTTTTCCTTATACTACGATCATGTTCTGAAATGCGAGTAATGACGAAACGACCGGTCTCGCCAATGTAGACTAAACCACATGAACAAAAAATTCGGTATACACCTTAAAATGAAAGTGTAGGAAATTTATCCTTGGAAAAGGGAAGAATTTGAGAGATTTTGCCTGTCGAGTTGAAAATGGGTTTGATACCATTCTTACGAAGAAGTTTTTTTATTCGATCTGTAACCTTGTAAATGTAGGGTAAAAAAGCCAATTTTGGATTGGATTCTGGAGTAGAAGTGTCCTTAAGTAATCGAGTACGTGGATATAGACGACGATTAATAATTCTATGAATATCTTGCTTCATATAACCATTGTTCACTAGAGTTCTAGTAAGATGACAGAGTTCCGAGTCTAGATTCTCAGGTTGGCAAATAGAAAAAGCACGATGAACCAAAGATTCAATAACAGAACGTTTCTGTGCAGGATGATGATGAGACGAAGCATGAAGGTATCTATCAGTATGGGTGGTTTTGCAATAAACAGAATGGACCAGCTTTCCGTCGGGCTTACGAGTCGCAAGAACGTCAAGAAATGGGAGAGAACCATTACTTTCGATTTCTATAGTAAACTTGATATCCAAGTGTTGATTGTTAAGATGATCAAGAAACTTAGACAATTTGAGATGACCATGAGGCCAAACAATAAACGTGTCGTCAACAGACCTAAACCAAACTTTAAGTTTTAATATTGATTATTCAAAAGCAACCGTTTCAAAAGATTCCATAAAAATGTTAGTTACAACAGGTGATAGAGCAGAACCCATAGCAGCACCAGAAACCTGTTCGTAAAACTTGTTTTCAAATTAGAAGTAAGTAGAGGATAGACACTTATCAATAACAGGAACCAAACTTGCCATGTTGTGGACAAAGTCTGTTCGATGATAATAAGCGAATCCTTAATAGGAACTTTAGAAAAAAGTGAAGTGCAATCAAAACTCACAAGAAAATCTTGAGGTTCAAGTTTTATAGTTTGTAGACGTTGAATAAAATTGGCAACTTCGGTTACAACAATGACGCGGTCCAAACCCGGAATATGTTCTTATCTTAGTATAGACTCCGACCGTAGAAGCCTTCTCTATTACATCAGATAAATACTTTTAATGAGGTCAAAACAGCGTTCAAGAAAACTTTTGCGACAGTAAAAGATACGGTCTTAAAGTAGAAGAAAATGAAAGCTAAGATCCAAAAAAGAGGTGAGGATATAAATTTTTATAAAAGAATTTAGGACTTTACAGGTTCCATTCGTATTACACTTTTCTATTCTAGATAATTCCGGTGTTGTCGTTATCACACAAGCTGGGCTTTCGTTTTACGCCACAGTAAACATTTTCAGAACCAGAAATAAACCGATTGATCGCACTTTGAAGTCTCGCTTTTATAGACTGGTTTCTGATAGATTAAATTCCTAAATATCCGGCAAAACAAAACTAAAATCTCGATTAATGTTAAAATACTTCTATGAACCCCAGAGCAAACAGCAAAATTTAAGTCTCAACCGTTGCCTACCGCTTATCTACCTTATGTCAAAAATACTACGGATCGTATCGGAAAAAATGTTGTCTAAGCACAACATTACCACTCGGTTTTCTACTCTTCCTAAATTTGATCAACTCTTAAATTTTGTGAAAGACGTTATTCCATTTCAGTCTGACGGCGTTTAAAGCATTGCTTGTTTTTGTGTGTATACATTGGAGAAACAGGTAGATGCGTAGGAATTACGAAATAGGAAAAGCTTAGAAACACTTGCAATTATTTAAATGGCTGTTACTTTCGGTACAATTATTACAAACAAGCTGAAATTTTGACAACACCGGAATTATTCAGAATAAAAAATTGTAATAATTTTTACTTTTACTAAAATAATTGTTCTCAACTGAATAAACATGACAGAAACTGTAAAATCTGGCTAAAGTGTAGAAAAATTATTCAGTATTGTATTTAATTATGATTTAGAAATTAGCAACTCGTTGAATTTTCTGCAATATCACATAAATGAAAACCACAGTAAGCTCAAAAGTAAAAAACTGTGCTTTTTATTATATGTGATTGTTATTATTATTTTAACATTAATTATAACCATTTTGTCAAAGTAAAAATCCGTAAAGTTTCTATAAACATTTACTAAACTTACTACATAACATACTTAATTAAAAAGTTTTGTGCACATATACTTCTATATTAAAACTACTTGAATAAAATTCTACTAAAAATACTATTGTTGTTTCAGTCATAAAAGTTTCGTCTTTCACATGGAATCTATTATTTAATATGCCACCATCATAAACTACACTTATAATTTTATGGTTTTTTATTTGCAATTTGTCTAATATAATAATAACCATACGGAGTTTAAAAGATAATAAAAAGTCTTAATAAATATTGGTGTGAAATTAAAAATTTTTATGGTATAATTCATAACTTTGATGACTAATGAAACGAAAAGCTGTTAAATTAATTTGTGTTAACGATTGCATTGCAGAAACAATTGTAGTTCAACTAAATTATATTGTAACGTTTATTATCAAAACTAATTAATTTATTTATACTAAAAATATGTACACGTTTATTATTATTAAGGATATTTAATAAAAACACTTACACTAATTTATATATATAGCGCTATCACTGACACGAAGATAAGATACAGTCCGCAGATAACTTTACACACTTATTGTTTACGTTAAAGTCACGTACTAGGTTATTTATCTCACACGCGTTAATCACTTATTTACTTAAACTTAATTAATCTTCTTAACACTGCCGTCTTCGAATTACTGGAAATAACTGACCTCTGATTTGTTTATGCCGCATTTATACATTTTGAAAATCCTTCTCGAATGTTCCATATCTTTCGGTACACGTTCTGGAAATGTACAAAAACCTCGCCAAGGCTCTCGAAGTTGAGAATAACTTCTTGAACGTTTCACTGTCCCCTTCTTAGGACTGTTCTATCCTAGAAGAGACAACTGGATGCGACACCGATAGAAAAGATCGTGGCGATAGCGGTAACTTCCTTGACCATAAAAGTAACAATCAATGGACTTTTCTTGGCCCGATAGTCTTCTTGCTTGGTAACTACAGACCAACACTTGAACGCTTGTTTTTCGGAAGACGACCTCAAACATGTTTCGAATTGTCCTCCAACTCAGTTGATCTAAGCTACAAACAAGCTTGGGTACTGCCAATTTCTTAACATGGTGGAACTTCATTTCGCTCTTGAGATTCTATAATGTCAGCCAAACATTTTCGTATAACGGGCTTGGTACTTCTTGGTGACCAGATAGAAAACGAAGCGTCTGTCACCACGTAATCTTAAAACCTTTCCGACTGCCGGTTGATGTCTTCGTAATTCATTCATCTAACTGCCCAAACCTGTTTTTAAACACCATTGCAACCATTCTGCACATGTCAAGATCCTCGCTCACGCAATGTGCGATGGCGTAATTTTTTTGTAATTGGAACAGGTCTTATTGTTCCTCGGTGGTAACTCCAAAACTAGCTTTTCCAGAACCTCCGTATATGTTCATAAACTTCTCGAACTCCATTCCTTCGATTTGAATCCTGGTTCTGCTGCTTATTACTCTGGTTCGGACCTAAACTTGTGTATTGTGATTATCGCCAGCAAACGGGGTTAGACAATCGACGTGGACCACTTTTGGTTTGCCTCTGGGTGGTTTTTGGATGCGATATATGACGTCATTAATACGTTACACGACTTCATAGGGGCTTCCCATTGCCTGTGCAGCTTCGGCGACAAACCACGTCTTCTTTGGGGATTATACAACCACACCATGTCGCCAGGTTAAAACCCACCATTTTGTGTATTGACGTCATATCTAGTCTTTATCATGTCGCTAGCAATTTGTGTGTTTTTACGGACCTCTTCATGTACTTCGTCTAGTCTCTTGATCAGCTAGCTGACGTAATCTTCTCCAGCAACTTCTTCTTCTGGTCTTCGTCTAAATTAGAGGTCGCATGGCAAACGTATTTTGCGACCGAGCATCACACAATATGGTGTTTAGCCTGTGCTTTCGTGAACGGATCATCAATATGTCATTAGGAAAAGGTGTAAGTATTGATCCCAGTCTTTTTGGTTTTCGGAGACTACTTTGGCTAAGTACTTGCCCATTGTTCGATTCACCCGCTTAACCATGCCATCAGATTGAGGATGGAGAGGCGTCGTCCTAGTTTTCTTAATTCCCAACAGGCGGCAAACTTCTTGAAACAGCCCAAACTCAAAATTGCGGCCTTGATCGGAGTGTAATTCCAACGGAACTCCAAACCGGCAGAAAAACTCTTTTACTAATACGTTTGCAACTAAAGCTGCTTCTTGATTGGGTATGGCGTAAGTCTCTGTCCACTTCGTAAAATAATCCATTGCCACCAGAATGCATTTATTTCCCGAATCGGATTTTGGGAACGGCCCTGCGATTTCAATCGCTACTTCTTCCAAAGGGCTTCCTAGGTTGTATTACCTCATGGGTGCTTTACGCTTTCTCGCTGAACCATTTCTTAATGCGCAGATCGTGCTTTTACGACACCATTTTATGATGTGCTCTTTGCAGTTCACCCAATAGAATCGTTCTCGAACTTTCCCCAATGTCTTCTTAATGCCAACGTGTCCTCCTGATGTACCATCGTGGAGATGCTTCAACACTTCTGACACCCGGCTCTTTGGCACTACCCGTGCTCTCAACACTTTCTAAGGTTCGCTTAAGAAAACCGTCTTCTACTATCAAAAAGTCCCACTACGCCCAGTACGCTTTGATGTTTCTGTCCAAAGCACTCACTTTCTCCCAGGTTGGTCGTCCGCCGTTTTCTTTCCAGTCCAAGAGTAGTCTTATTTCAGGGTCGTTTTCTTGTTCGCGACGCAACTGCTCTGGTTTCCACTTATCATCAACCATAGCAGTTCTCCGGGGGCATTCAACTTTTGCTTCTAGTCGTAAACAATGGCAATGGCGGCGTAGCCTGCTCTCAGTAAAATTTTTTGTCCATACAAATATTTGTAGAAATGTTGAATGGACTTCACGACTGCTAGCAGCTCCTTCCTAGTCACGCAATAATTCCTTTCTGACCTGGGCAAGACCTTGCTAAAATACGCGATAACTTTTTCTTGTCCATTTTGAACCTGCGAAAGGACTGCGCCTATGGCCAGATTGCTTGCCTCTGTATCCAAAAAAATTTTTCATCTTCTATTGAATAACACAAAATCGGCAAAGTGACTAGGGCCTGTTTTAGTTGATGGAAAGAATTTTCGCAGTCTTCATTCTATCTAAATTATGCTCTTTCTTCCGTCAATTTCTCCATTTTCCAGCGCGAACACATCTTGATACTCTTCGATCAACACTTTAACTTTAACCAGCTGGTCTTGGCAGAGGTTTTGGCATTTGGTGGTAAGAATGTTCAATAGATGTTGTGGACACTTCTTTGGCGACGTATCTTCGTTAGACTTCACGCTTCTCACAATTTGAGATACTGGCGTGCATTGGCCTACCACGGTCTTCTTTTTCAACGTTACAGGATCTGAGTTGATGTTTAAGATCCTTACTGGCATTATGTTTTTTACTCGTACTAAAGTTCTGCCAACGAGTACTCTCTTTTCAACTAAGCCGCTCCATTGGTTTATTCGCGCGTATGTAGCCTTTCCGAAAATTTTCATCTAGGCGTCCCATCACCACACTTTCAGTCCTTGCAGGCAGAGTCACGTCTTCACTCAATAAGACGAATGAAAAGGAATTTTTTCATTGTCGATCTTCAAGACATCGTTATTCATATTCAAATGAAACCTATACTTCTTTATCACGTCCATTCCCAGGATAACTTTTTCCGTGATGTCGGCTACCAGTACTTGATGGTCGAGTATTCCATTTCCCAAACCAATGGTTACTTTGACTTGTCCGTGAGTAGGTATTTTTTCGCTCGTTGCCGTTCGAAGTCGCACTGTTACTGGTGATGATGGTTTTTGTCGCTCCCGTGTCAACCAGCAACTGAACACTTTTCCATTGATCTTGCCATCGAGATAAATGCTATGCAATTGCTTCATCGGCGATGCCATTTGAATTATATCTTTTGGTCACCTTGTTCCAAATTTTCGAGCGTTTTTCTTGTCCTCTTCTTAGGTTTAATAGGATGCCGTCGTACATGGCCTATTTCACCGCAGTTCCAACACGTTACTTCTCTTCCTCGAGCTACTTATTCCTGAAATACACGTCGCACTACGTCTTCAATACTTTCTTTTGTGTGCGAGGGTGTTTCTGCAGCACAACGGAGCTTATGGCTGCTTCGGTGCGACGCTTGTTTTGCCGCCTGGAACTCCAAAGCATAAGTTAAAACGTCATCCAACATTTTCGGTCAAGCTAACCGGAGAATCGTCTACAAAGGTTTGAATAGCCAACTGCTTCAAGAAAGTATCTGGCGCTACAGGATACGCAAGCCGTGTTAGCCTGGCGATGTCAGTCTCAAACTCTTGAAGACTTTCGGCAGCATTTTAAACCCGACTTTTAATTTGAGCCTGGTACACTTGTTGAAGATGAGTATCTCCATATCTCATTTCTAAACGTGAAATTAAAGGTTTGTAATTTTTTTGTAGGTGGTCAGGAACAGTTTGCAAGATTCCAAGGGCTTCTCCACGTAAGGACACAATTAAAGACGTCGCTTTCTGTTTGTTGCTCCAACCATTGGCTGTAGCTGCGGCTTCAAACTGTTTGTATTAGGTTGACCATGGAACTTTACCATCAAAATTCGGAGGTACAACTTTAAACTTGTGAGTGGTTTCTTCGCGATGGTTCATTATTAAAACTTCGCTCGTGACGCTTCCTTCACCGTGACAATTCGTTTGGTTCATTCTTTCTTCAAGCAGTTTTATTCTGTCTTATAATTTGTCCTCTATTGCTTCTATTTTCTGATTCACATATTAGCAAATTTCTTCTTTTAAATTTAACATATCTGCTTGGGTTTCCTCTTGAACAATTTTAATTCAATTTTCTATGCTTGTTCGTAGTTCTTCTTTTAAACTTCTAGAATTTTCCAAAAATTTTTCATCTATTTTTTTTGGATTTTCTTCCATTTTTTGAGAATGTTTGGATAGTTTATTTTGCAAATTCGCTGAGAATTTTTGCCCATTTTTCTATTATTTTCTTCCATATTTTTATTCATCGATTCGAGAATTTCAAATTTTTTTGAATCCATTTTAACTGCTTGCAAACGCATCACCGGCATAAACTTATATATAACAGAAATAAAAAGTTTAAATACACTACTTTAACGAACTGAAATAGCTATGATTACACTTTATAAATAAACACGCGTATCGCGAACTAAACAGTTATTTACGCAATCAATGTTTTTATTACGGGAGCGATATTAAATTACTTAATGATATTTACACTAAAATCGCGAGCTAAACAATTGTTTATTTATTCGATTCGAAACCACGCACCTGTCACCAATGTAACGTTTATTATTAAATCTAATTAATTTATTTATACTAAACATATGTACACGTTTATTATTATTAACCGAACTAATTAAATCTAAGGATATTTAATGAAAACACACTAATTTATATATAACACTATCACTGATACCAAGATACGATAAAGGCCGCGGATAACTTCACACACTTGTTTACTGTTTACGTTAAAGTCACGTACTATTATTTATCTCACACGCGTTAATTACTTATTTATTTAAACTTGAGTAATCTTCTAAACACTGCCGCCTTCGAATTACTGGAAATAACTGACTTCTAATTTGTTTGTGTCGCATTTATATATTTTGGAAATCTTTCTCGAATGTTCTATATCTTTCGGTAGATGTTCTGGAAATGTACAAAAACCTCGCGAAAGCTCTGGAAATTGAGAATAACTTCTCGAACGTTTCAATACATTTGTAGAAGACAGGCTTTTCAATTAAGATTTTGATGACTAAGTTATAAGTGAAGAAGTTTGGGTCTTTAAATTTTTGACTGTATTTTTTCGGTAAACTGTTTTTTTGAATCGATTGTTTTTCAGTCAATTCCTTTCCGGTAAATTGTCCAATTTGACCAGTTTTGAAATTATGTGTTAAAACTTCAAAATTATACATGTTGAAAAATAGTGAAACGTCTCGAAGCCTTCAAGATGATTTAAGATCATTCAAAGCACCGACAGAGATAAAATGTTCAGGTCCCAGAAAAGGTATGAATATAGAACGTATCAAATAAATTGAGGCCAGTCTAGTCAAAAGTTTTAAGAAGAATTTAGCGGTCTGAATAAATAAGTGGAAAATAATTGTTTAAGGCTCGCGCCAGTGTAAATAAATAGTGTAGATAAATAAAAGTGAATTTTATCCGCGGACGGTATACGGTTACAGTAACATATAAATCAACGTTTGTGTTGTTTCTATTAAATTGCTAGTTTGTTATTTTGCTTAGTTTGCTGTATTGTGTTTTTAGTTAGGTTTATAATAATCAATAATCGTGTAAATTTTAAATTCGTTGTCCTTTTTATTCTTAATTTTTCCTAAACTAAAATATTTAAAAAAACGTGTTTTTCTAATTGAATAATTAAGTTTATCTATAAACGGTGTGAACAAAGATACGATCGAAAGATGAGTCATGTAAATTTTTTAAAAAGGCTTTTTTGCATAATATGTTATAAATATTTTAAATAACACAAACGTTTATATAATTTAAGGTTTTAGATTTTTTTTCGAATGATATTAAATTTTATTATTTAACTTATGAGAGCCTAAGTTATATCTGCACATGGGAAGTACAACATGTGGATGCAGCGTTGTTTTTCGTAGTCAGTAATGGTTTTGCAGTGAGTGAACATAAATAAAACGATCCACTCATGCGAATATCATTATCCATCCCGATTCACCTGATTACCTGCCCTTACATTTTTGCTCTGTTTATATCTATCTCTATAATCTGAACGTTACATGCTGTTTATGTTACAGTTTGTTGGTTTTGTTATTTTTATTATGTTACAAAATAAAGTATGTGTTCTCCCCAAAAATACAAACTACCGTCTAACTGCGCAATAAAATAACTAAAAAACTAATACAAAAAAATAGTTCATTACTATGCTGTTGATAATATTATTAAATAAAGAATTAGGTTTTCTAATAAACACAAATAGTATAATGTAATTTATTTAAAATTATCACAATCATAAAATTAATTTTTATGTATGTAAACGATGCTTATTTAAATTTAGTTTCATTTTATTCTAATTATACAACACTCTAATGTTTTAACTCACAGGAAAAGCAATATTTACAGAACCCAATACCTCAACTCGTTAGATATTTGAGCATTTTTATGCTAAAATACGCTGTAAATATCAATTTGTAAACCATTTTTTTAATAATAAAAGCCATGCAAAGTAATACGTCTTTTGTGTTTTTTTTAAACAAAAATTAAACTAGAATTAGACGGTACCAAGTGTAAACTAAAACGTGTGTGATATCACAAATGCACAAAAAATCTGGCTTACAGAGGTGACAAGAAAATCAAAATTTAATTTGTTTTTGTTGCCTGCACAAATGTCACTTGTCACTCAAAAAAAAGAGAGAAAAGTTTTTGTTTCTACCCACAATTGCAATTTAACAAACAAAGTTTAGCCAGGTCTTTGCCAAAATACCACCACCAAGCAAAAAAAAATGATAGTTGCAAAGCGTAATAAGAAAACAGTAATAAAATAAGTTGTTACAAGCTTTTTGGTTTTACGAACCTGCACGGCCAAATCACAATAGTCGGTGAGAGGGGTAGGTTCACAAGAAATATATAAAAGATGTTTCAGGGCGCCAGAGCTTATCCCAAAGTAACTTCTGTCCCGCTCAAGACAGGCGGTAAACACTTGTAACACTTCACGCAGACATAGGTTAGAATATGAACGATGTCAAAATCAAAATGCCGGTCTCTCGCCGGATATCGCCTACTCAATCCAAAGTGACCAACGAACCCGATAGATGGCGTCGAGAAATATAAAAGTAATTTTTAATTAAACTAATATACAGGGTAATGCATTATTTACATTTATGCACGTAACAAAGTAAATTATTTAAAAAATATTGGGATAGTAAATTATTACCAGTTCTTAAACTTCGAAGTACTAAAAAAATGTTTCTATTGTAATTTTATACGAGAACAAAGAACAACATGCTGCTGAACTAAAATTAAACCAAGCACAAAGTAACGTTAGAACGTCTTCTAGGTATGGATCGTGTTAACGTTTTGTGCACTTTCGTAAGAGGCTTCATTAGGACGTAAAAAAAATTTTAAACTTAAGGAATTATCTAACAAAGAACCGTTATAGAGTTAGGTAATCAACTTGTGAACCAAGCCATATTTAAAACTGAATACAAGGAGGAGGAGGAGGAGGAGGAGGAGGACCCACCAATCCATAAGAACTTGCTTGGTTCAAGTTTGCCACATATAGGATAGAACGATTTAAAATATGTTACGAGAAAAAAGGATTGCTTAGTTAGACGAGTCAGATCTGTGTATCTGGTTCGTGCTATGTAAGCACGAGGTTCAGCAAGGCACCTATTTTGGGGCTTATCCTTGCGTGTCAGATTGAAAACCAAGTAGGCGGGAAAAGGATACAATGTTGTAATAGACTGAGATGAGGCCAGTTAGTCAAGACAGCTACGACTAAAAAGAAACTGAAAATGCTAGTTAACTAAAAATACTCAAATAAAATATTCTAAAATAAGCCATATGCAGTTAAATAGCTAAATAAATAACCTACTTCGCCGTAGCTGACTGTAAAATAAAATCATAATGCCATACAAAAGTAAACCAAATTATACTCTGATTTACGTTAGACTCTGGGATACGGGTTGACTTGGGTTCTTAGGGTACTCCGGTCATCACCGTACTCCCGACAGGAGAGAATCCTATGTGAAGAAGTATGAGAAACACCACACGACAAGCTGCGGTTGTCATTTGCAACGCTAATGCGTTTCAGATGGCAACGAAACCCGCCGTACAATGTGAGGATTTGGACGATCGCTTGTCCCGGGTTACGGTACATGTTAATCTAGTCGAGGATATTCGAAATCAAGGAATAGGCGTTATGTCCTTTATGAGATGTATCCCACTGCCGCTGCCATTCATTTAAGATCAAAATCTTGAAATGGCGCTTGACGGCCAAAAAGGAAGAAAACTCTGCGGTTGAAATATGCTGGTCTAAGAATATGCACGTGCCAGTTCTTGCAAGAACTATGGACCAGTATATCTTTTGCAATAAAATATGCAAAGGAATCGATAGAAACAATACGATATGCCCCGAGGATCGTACGAACAAATAAGAAATGTAGAGATGCCAGTTTTCTGACAATGTAGGTATGTCGCAATCTCTGGTACCAGATGTTTAAACCATATGTGAGCTTAGAGATGATTGCACTGTTAAAAATAGTCACTAATGATTTCCTATGTAGGTTCCAATTACGGTGAAAACATTTGTAGAAAAAGTGCAAGACAGTCTTGTCCTTGTCAACTACATAGGAACAGTGTTTAACAAAGCTCAGTTTATGATCGAGCAAAAAACCAAAGTTAAACTCGAAAACCCTTCGAACTGAAATGCCGTTGAGTCGAAGTGAGGGATCTTTTTGCAAGAAAGAACCAAAAACCATGTATTAAGTCTTGTTTTGAGACAGTCAATTTGTTGTTGACAGTCCAGCAAATCAGAATGTCCAGGCTTTGTTGTAATTTTGCTTCTAGGTCGCGTCTGTTGTCTGCGGACACTGTGATAGTGATATCGTCTGCTTAAGCAAAAATGTCACATTTATCGTCTTGTTCTAGTAGAGAATCCATAACTACGTTCCACAAAGTTGGTCCGAAAACCGATCTTTGTGGGCATCCTTTTGTCAGTCATTTTGTTACGGTCGAATTTTCTTTATACACGCCTATGTGGCTACCGACGAAATTCCCTTGGCGCACGCCTATGTATTTTCAACGTAAAAGTAGGTTCGGGTTTACGCCCTCTAACGTTCGTTTCTCGGCGGGATTTATTTTATGGAAAGGCGTCACACGGGCATGTTATAAAATGGTCTGTACGCATGATATAGCCATGTTTTATCTTATCATCTAGAAAACGAATTCTAATTAAATAATTCCACCCAAGTATTAGAAAAATAGATATAATTACTTACTTTTGTTATAAATCCACTGGAATTAGAATTAAAATAAAGACTTTGATTTTGTTGATCACTTTAATAAATTATATTATTTATAACGTCACTATTACGTTTCAGAAAAGAAAAGATGGCGCGTAACGGAATAATGTTACGCGTAACCGAAAAAAAAAATGTGACGCGTAAAATATGACGGTAAATTTTTTTCCAACGCCGATAAAAAAGTTTCACTTCAAAAAGGATCTGATTGCTTCAACGCGTTACAGGGTAAGCGATTGTCGTTTTAGTAACAATCTCGATCGTAATTCTGTTTTCCTTCTAACAGCCATTTTATTTTATTTTACATTCATTCATTTAACATCTGGTACGTTATCGAAAAATGGCTATCGCCAACGACCGCTAAATACGTGAACACGTTGCCGTATACGAACATCAGCGTAAGGCGATTTCTCGCTGCGAAATTGGGGGTCTTGTGGAGTTTCCCGGTCAAAGATTGCGACAGTATTCGATATCTATGTACGAGTGAATGAACCTTGACAAAGATTTGGATGAACGATACTAGTTTCTTCTTCAGACAGCTTATGGTTATAACTAATTAAACCAACGAAAAGGGGTATATCAGCATCCGATTTTCGGGTTGTGTAATATGTATACTTTTTAAATTTAAGTAATGACTTTGTAGATTTGGATTTCGTGAGAGATTAGGTTGACACGAAGTGCGATTCAAATTATTTACAGGGTGTGTGTCGGGGGAAGTACTTCCTTTGCACCTGCGGAAATTCCTGTATTGCTGGTAAGTGTTTTTTTATATGTTTCTCTTTCGTTGTCAACGAGGTTACTCACGGAACTGTCACTAATAGTATTTCCGAACTGATTACCGTAATTGTGATATCATTTAATTAGAAATTCGCGTATACTACGTGTGCTGTATACTCCCCTTAATAATTGTGATAATTTAGTGTGAAAGCCATATTACTAATTATGTAAACGATATTTACTACACACTATTCTACGATATATACTTTTACTGTAGTCGATTTATGTATAGTGTGTTGCCTATGCTACTAGCATTTTTGTATGAAGAAGTCTTATATATTCTGTGATCATCATCAGCGGTTCTACATTAAAATTGTTATTGTGGTTAGTTAATTTTTTTTGACAACATACCTGTCTCCTGTGGCTGTCGTTACCAACTAATTACTTTTGACTACTTGAATAGTTGAGTAGAGGAATTACGAACCTAAAATCGTGTTACAAGTGCTACCATTCTGTTGTGAGCGGACAGACGTCGCTTTTGGGATAAGCTCTGGCGCCCTTAATTATCTTTATGTATCTATGAACCCCCTCTCTCTACGACTATTGAGAGTTGGCCGTGCAGGTTCGTAAAACACCTAAAGCTTGTAACAATTTTGTGTGGGAAAAACTAGAAACGTTCGCAAAATAAGTGATTGAGCGACTCGATAAATAACTGCGAATGACGCACACGGCGTCTGCAGGCACTTTCTTAACGACGAGAGCTTCAATTATTGATGGCCACCTTACGTTTTTGAACGCTCCTAAAAAGTCTATAAAAATGCATAGTCGGTACTTGGAGACGCTCGTTTGTACTTTCGTCATTAATTTACGAATGGCGTCTGTGGTCGATTTTTCGGAAACGAAGCCGTAATGGTTGGGATGAAATAATCTTTATGGAGGAATGATACCATGTATTTTCTTTAACAGTACTCGTTTCAATAATTTGCCAAGTTCTGAAAGTAGCGTAATAGGATGATACGAATTGGGGTTCGAGATATCCCTCTTACCAATATTGAGAGTTGTTATTAGCCTACTAATTTTCCAACTATTTGGGAAATACCTGCATTGAACACAAGAGTTGAATAGGTCAATAAACGTAAAAGAGAGAGAATCTTTTAGAACTGCTTTTAGTGCGTTACATTGTACTCCGTCGGGTCCGGGAGCTTTATTCTTAGGAATTCTGCTAGTCACCGACGCTATATCTTCTTTTGTAACCACCGAGTCATGTCGGGATATTTGCAAAAGATTGGGATCTAATTCGGGCTTGATAAGGATCATCGTTCGTTGGATCGTTATCTGGAAACAAGGAACTAACTATTGACTTAATTGTGTCGAGCTCTGTTGCAGCATGGTTGTATAGCAAGGAACTTTTGTCAGGATATCGTATAAACTAATCTCTACGGACTCGCCGTCAAACTCATCTCTACAAACCTTTGCCATGAGCACAATTTAGCGTTTTTCACTGCTAGTTTATACCGGTAAAGCGCGGCTTGGTACGATTTAGCCATTCAGTTTTTAGCTCTGCTGGGGCTTTTTGAGTATGCTTTCTTAAGCAACGTACGACTCTCTTTAACCTATCTAACTTTGGACTCCATCTCGGTACACCAGCTCTAGAATTTGAGAGAAATTGGTTTAAGCCATTTTGGCTAGATTTGAGGAACAGCCTGGTCAGCTTATCGATGAAGACGTCTATAAAATTAGGATCGTGACACTTAGTTCCACGTGGAAAATAAATAGAAAATAGGGCGCTGACAACTGTGACCAGCTTGACAGGATCTATGCGTTTGACATTAAAGATACGCTTAGAGATTGGAACCGAACGAGGATTTTTGACGGTTAAATCAAAACGTATTAGTGGGTGATCACTTTCAATCACCTCTGGAATAACTTTCCAGTTAGAAATTTTTCTAGCTAAAACTTATGATGCTAATGTGATATCGCTATTTGAATTACCTTGGTGACTAGCAAAGGTGAAAGTTTGATCAGGCTCATGCACAACACATAGGACAGGTTTGCCCACGAGGTTCTCCACACTTCTGCTTCGTTCGTCGGTCTGCAAGGAATGCCAAAACGACGATTTTGCATTGAAATTTCCTGCTATAATCATTGGGACGCCACTTAGTACGTCCAAAACTTTACCTACATGTTGTAGATAAATACAAACATCCTTGCTTGGTGGCCAATTAACGCCGACAATACCCACGAAAGTGTTTCCAACTGTGATCATAGATACGGCAGTGCAGTCATTAGTTAGATGACTGAGGTT
The DNA here is from genome assembly GCA_035610365.1 of Aquatica leii. Lineage (NCBI taxonomy): Eukaryota > Metazoa > Arthropoda > Insecta > Coleoptera > Lampyridae > Aquatica > Aquatica leii. The sequence continues at coordinate 17,567,277 of CM069434.1, read as the reverse complement.
AACTACTTTTACAGGCTTCGCGCTATTTTAAACAATAGCCGAGAAATACCGTATAGAAGTGAATGCGGTGATCCTGTTACAAGGCCGCACTAGCAAACCTATACCATAAACCAGATCTATACACATATGACTTTTGGGTCAGTAGAATGTTTATATTATTGTCTGAAAATAAGCTCATGACTTCCAAGATTGCAACACAAAAAGGCTGAAGATTCAGTGTGGCAATCCTAAATGTCAGAGAAGCGTCTTCACTGTCCATAATCGGTATGAGATATGTTGGCATCAAACGTCTTTAAATACGCCGGGCAGTTGTTAAAAGACACCTTGGGTTTTATCACATCGCTTTTATGACCATATGTTATGCAATTTGCGCATACAAGGACTTCTGCGGTTTTTGGACAATCTTTTGTATCGTGATTTTTGGCACAGTTTCCGCATTGACCAAACTTCTAACACTTGAAGCATCTTAAGATGCGCACATGGTCATTGACCCTGCATGAATTCCAAGCGTATACTCGACGGTTAGCCAATAGGTATTTTTGTACCTCCGAACTTACTTCGATAACGTAATTAGTATTTGCCGGGTCTCTAGGCCCGATTTTAAGATGTTCTTTAACCTGTTAAACTATATCGTTAGAAGCAGTATCAAAATTTTGTACGAAGATCGCCTCTTTCAACTGCTCGGTGGAAAGTTAAATAGAAGGTCCAAAAAAAATCCCAGAAAGGGCTTTGCCTTGCGGTGTAATCACAAGGCCGGCATTGTTAAAAATATCCGCTAGAACTTTAAACAGGTCTGTCTTTTCGGACTTCAAGCAAACGGAGTTTTGTCCAACTTTCGTTACTCGATCTAGTCGTAAACCGATCGTGGTAAGATTTAAGACCTTTATTAGAGTCCTTTTAGTCTCGTCAGCTGTTTTAAAGTTTGTCAGTTACGAACTAAAGGGCCGTTTGTACGCTCCGAAAAGCATCAAAGATGTCCGAATGTTGTGTAGACATTCTTTTGGCCAAAGTGAATTTCCGAAATTTGAATCGGATCCGGGACAATACATCCATCAGTTCTGTACGTCTGGCATCAGATTCTTTACCGATAGCAATTAACTTGAACATAATCAGGACCTCTGCGTCAGAGGATTCTTCGAGAGTACTTATCTGAGAAATGTTGGCATCATAGTCGTCGTCTTCCCGACGACGTTTGGAGGAACATGATTCAATCTCCATAATGGAGGTTGACAGAGTAAGAGAAATTGCGCGCAAAAGCGCGGCTTTTTGGGATTACGACTAGTAATTAGTACCGACTTAACCCTTTTAGCTGTGCAACAGGAAATTATTGCCGCATAGGTCTTATTACCTAAACTTCGTTGCCCACCTTTAACCTTGTGGAGGTAGGGTTGTAAAGTTTTCCGTGGTAAGAAACTCACACTAATAAAAAATAGCAATACAATTAATAAATAAATTTATCAATATACTTTGGTCTTTATACCAGGAATCGCATTACCTAAGTTTTAGCTAAAAGTGAAATTGCAATCTGAAGAGAAACCAGAGTCTCCATAGAAGGAACAGGAATTGGTGCTATGTTCCCAAACGCGTTCCTAAAAAAACATTTTAAGTGCTGTTGAGTCTTCTATAAAACATTTTTTCTACCACACCTCAGATCCCATTTGTATTGAAAATTGCAAAATGCTTGAATTATCTAAATCCAACATTTCTAAGTGAGAATAGTTAGCTTTAAAAGGTTTTCGTAGAATCCGCGAATATCATCGTTCTCCAAGCCGTCGAAGGCAACGCTACTGTCATTTTGAAGCAAACTGATTACGTTGAGAAAATACATTCTATTCTTTAACTCAAAATCCGATTTCAAAGATTGAACTTCCTGAAACTATACGTCGACTTATTCTCTCAGATTCTAAACCACCTTTTTTATAAAGACTTCCTAAAGTCTACAAAGAAGGTATACTTTTAAGACCTATGGTCAGTACTATCAAATCTTGTACTTACAAGCTGGCCAAATTTTTGTTTAACATTTATTTACAGGTAAAACCTCTTTAACGCTCATTATTGCATTTCATGGTTAATATATATAAGGTTTGAACTCCAACATCTTCTTGTAAGTTTGGTTTTTTATTGATAAGTGTTTATTATCTACTTAATTTCAATTTTATAACAGATTTTATAAAAAAAGTTTTAGGTGCCTCTATGGGTTCTTCTTTATCTCCTGCTGTAGCTAACGTTTTTATAAAATCTTTTGAAAAGGTTGCTTTGGAATCACTGTTATTGGATCTTTGGTTCGTCGCACCTTTCCTATTTGCCAACCTGAGAATCTAGACTCGGAACTCCGTTATCTTACTAGAACCCCAATAAACAATAATTATATGAAGCGGGATATTCAGGTAGTTATGAATTGTTGTCTACATTTACGTACTCGAGTGCAGTTACGAACAAAAAAAATTAGGACTTTTACAAAAAAATTTATTGAATAAAATATAGTAGTTTATCTTTATTTGTTCACTTACAAAATGATCTGTGTTTCGCCTATTTACAATTTACCCTTTTTTTACATTTTCATTTATATTCTTTCTCCATACTTCTTCCATCCACTCTGCTCTTTTTCGTTTTTTTCTAAGATTTCTTTTATTTGCTTAACGTCTTCTCTTAACTCCCTACATTAATTCCTCATGTGTTTAAAGTTCTCCGTCTCTTCTCCACATAGTCTGCACATCTTTTCTTCCTCTTTTCTCCAGTATTTATTTCTTAACTGTTTGTTTCGACATCTGAACTTTGCTATCATTTTTTTTCTTGCTTTTGTTTCTTTGTCCCTTTAGATATTCTGGAACACCTTCTCCCTTGATGCTCTTATAATTCACATTATATTTGGCCTCTTTTATCTTTGGCCATCTTTCTTGTTTTTCTATGTCCCTATCTTTCCTTATTATTTCCTGTCTTACCCCTACTTCCTCTTTCCTTAATATTTTTACTGTCCGTACTTCCTTTTTTCCTTATTTATCTCTTTCCAACATTCCTGTAGTATTTTGCATTTGGTTCTTTCACGTAGTTCTTCTTCGTATTTTATAGTAGTTATAACTTTAGAAATGTCATCAATTTATTAAAAATACATTTTTTCGTAAAAATGCTATAGGTTAACAAGTAACAATAATTGCTAATGCAAAAAATAAATAATCTATTAGGCAAATTGCGTTACAATTTAAGATTAATAAAAAATACAGTGTTTAACATTGTAAAGAAATGAAGAGATGAAAAAAGTCTTAAAAAAATCCAAGATCATGACGTAGAAGAATTTCTTGAACAAGATATGGCTTTGGTGAATGTGTTAAGAAAAAATCTATTTTCAACTGTGATTCAGGTCGCTAAAGATACAATTTTTTAAGTCTACTCGAATTGGTCGACGACGCGACGTGTTAAAGAGTTTGAACTGCGTTGTCTTGCAGCAGCACAAAAACCTAAATTAAATGTAAGGCACAAAGAAGGTTGATTTAGATTTGCTTTACTGCTTTACAACATATGAGCCAAAATGAAAATTTTTAGAACACGGCAATCTTCTCGGATGAAAACTTATAATCGGTCCTGGGTTGTAATTTTTATTTACAACACCCTAGATAGCTAAGTGGAGAAATTAGTAACACAATTAAGATGTATAATAAAATAATCTTTGCGTTTTATTACATAAAGTTAGTGTCGTACAACTCGAGAGATGAATAAAATCAACTTAAACACTTACGGCGAGCACTAAGGTACTCTACGAACAAATGTCTAAGGGCTACTCATCCGGGTCGACCAAGGTGCAGTATGTAACAATCCAGTAATAGTGAATAACCCTTTAGTTATCTACGGCGAGCACTAAGGTACTCTACGAACAGAAAACTTCCGGTGTTTGACAATTACTAACAAGGATAACTCTTTAGTTATCTACGGCGAGCACTAAGGTACTCTACGAACAGACAACTTCAGGCGTTCGACAATTATTAACCAGGATAACCAAATACAACACCCCAAAACACAACAATTTACTAAATATACGTACGGATTAATGGAAAATGATTCGCAGTTTATTGCGACAGGTGAAACGCAGGTTTTGCTCGTTGTAATAACGGGTCAGGATTTAATCAGGTTGAGCAAATGCTCCAGGTACAGGCGGTGATCGTTTACGGGATTACAGGTTAACTTACGGTTAGTTTCAGGATCGGCAGGCGGTTTTCAGGATGTCCGAGGTGTCTTCAGAGACGCCGCTCGGACGACGAGGGAAAGATGCCCTTCTCGACGGTGCAGCCGCTTTTATATCCTTTTTCCTTTCTTACATTGCCGGTTTTAGAGCGGGGATCGTTTTGGCGCTGGTGGGATATACGAGGATGGGGGAAAAGTCTATGCACCATTTTAAAATTTGTTTTCAATGTTTCCAAAATGGTGGACTTTATTTTCGTTTCGTTACAAACTTTTGAATCCAGTTATAATGGTAAGATTCGTGTTTATCGACCCAGGAACACCAGTTTCGTTAAACCGTATGTGTCCAAAAATAATAAAAGTGACTGGTTTTCGGTGAATATGTGGACTAAGTGTTTTGTCGCACATTGATGATAGAAAATATTATAATACTTTTAGTGTCACAGTTATTTCCCGAAGGGTGTATCTTTGGGCAAGATAACTGCTCAAGCACTTGAATTAATCTAGTGACTAAATAGTTTGATGCAAATAATTTTACTGTTCTTGACTGGCCAAGTTGTAGCTCAGATTTAATCCTAATCGAAATTGTGTAAAGACCTATATTAACTCTACAGGTAAAATTCTTCAAATTTTTTCCTTCTGCCAAAGACAAATTTAAATCAAGGTGTATACCAAATTCTTTGTTCGTGTGGTTTACTCTACATTGGTAAAACTGCTCATTCCATTATTTGTCGGTTGTTACTAAACACTATTTTACTTTAAGTCACAATACAGACTTTGATAACGCTTCGGTTATTGCGAAATTTACATTAGTCGTCAATAGGAAAGTTTGAGAAAGCATGGATATCATCAATTCAAATCGTCAATTTTTTTTATGTTTTGCAAGGTAATCTTGTAAAGAAAAAATATTATTTACTATTTGAAGGTATTTTCATTCTGTTTACGACGCTTTTCAAAAAATTCTAAACAATACCGACGATAAAAATAATGTATCTCTAAGACTGAATAAGAAGACTAGATCATGTTTACAAAAATTTAGCTTGGACATCATAAATAGCAAAAATGTACTAGAAGTGTTAATACTTTTTATAAAAATAGCAAGCGGCAGATTTAAGGTGTGAGTGAAAAATGTAAGAAAAGAGTACTGGACCATGTAGTAAGAAAGCACTTTGACAGAACAACAAGAGAAGAACTGCTAAACGGGCGTTCCAAGTTTCGCATTAACAGCTTTATTGATACTGTGAAGAGGATCCTAGTAGAGTTGTTAAAGAGACTAAAAAGCTACAATCATGAATCTGACTTACTTAATGAACCTTAACCCTACAATTTCCGCCAGTAAAGATGTACATTTTAAAATATATGAAAATTGCTAAAGAATAGCGGTTGCTAGTTTTTGGGCTTCATGAGATAGTAGTACAGAACGACTTAGTAGAAATTTTTCCTAACATGACCATAGCATTAAGAATGCTATATATGCTCATTACTAATTGTAAAATTGAGCAGAAATTCTCCAAGCTCTTCTTGATCAAGAACAAACTGAGATCAACAATGTGACAGAAAAAGACTAGCAGCCTACTTTTTCTCCCTGTCGAAAAGACACTACCAACCTTGATTTTAAAAATGTCCAAGTAGTAGTCCCGGGCTCCAACTAATTTAATCCCAGTTTGCCACTAGGTACCAAGCTCGTTAGATAACAAAGATTCTGAAAATACCATTTAAACATAATAATAGTTTTCATCTTAATGAAAAACGCTGAAAAAGTTTTTGAATTAATACACAGCATCCATGCTGTTATTACAGTACAAGAGAGACAAATTTGCATTTGCTCCGGTGAATTCAAGAACACAGAGATTTTTTTAAACAAAAAACTTGTATTTGTTCGCACCAATCGTTTTAAAAAGACAAAAACTACAGTTGATCCAATACACTTACATTTATCGCCATTACCAACAACACAATGATTGATAGTAGAAGACTACAATTTAAGACTTAACGTACGAAGAAGCTTCTAGCCAGAACCACCAATAACAGTTTTGATTGCACTTGAATCTAATCAACCTTTTCTTAAAAGAGGAAATCTCTACCAGACCGTCGGATTCAGAACCAACTGACATCCGGTGTGTGGGGGTTGCACCTACTTCTTCTCCACGTTTTATAAGCATTAGGCACTATCCAAGGAAACGTTCGTCCAATGCTTAGCGTTTCGTTTTCCCTGTCTAACTCTTCCTTCTTTTTCTTTTATCTTCATTATCATTTTAATGAATTTTTGTATGATATCTCAGTTCTTGTTATTGTACATCATGTATTTAATAATCTCTTGTGTGCTCACTTTCCGGTCTATTTTCGTTTCAATCGCGCTCCTTTTCTTTATTCATTTATTACAGTTAGTAATTCTGTGCTCATGAGTATTCTGGAGTCCACAGTATACACATATGTCATCGTTTTCTTTTCTTATCTTGTGTGTATATGTCTTGAATGAACCGTGACCTGTCAGGAATTGTATTATAAAATAGTCTAGGTTTTTGTGTCTGCTTTTCAGCTATATATCTGTTTTTGGTATTCGTTTTTTGTCCATTACACATCTATAGTATTTGCATCCCATCTTTCTTGCCATAATCTGATGCTTTCTTTTCTTTCTTCCGAATCAAGGGTTTTCCAATCGATTTGTTGTAGCCGCTTATTGTATATATTTCTTCTTTTTTTAATAAGTAAATTAATAGGTAATATTCTTGTGATAACCTGAAGGGTTTTGGTAGATACCGTTCTATATGCAATAGCAATTCTAAGAAGCCTGTTTCTTTGTACCCTTGTCATATTATATTTGTTTATATTTATTGCTATTTGCCAGATTACAATACCAAATGTCATTGTTGTACTCCATACAATAATATTTTTCTTGTGCTGCTAAAACCGGACAACCGTGTTTTTGATATGTTCACTGCAAGTCAGTTTTTTGTCTATCCAAACTCCTAGATACTTTACTTTTTTGGAGAGCGTTATCTTAGTTCCGTTTATCTTAAAAATTATACTTTTTTTCTTCCTGGAGTCACGAATCAGTATAACCTCGGTTTTTTGTGTTCCTATACTTAGATCGTTTTCTTCTAACCACTGCTTGATTATGTTCAGAGCTCTATTACTCTTATGCATAAGTTTTTCTAATTTGTTTACTTCTTCTACCTGAGCCAGGTCTTCCGCATATCCAATTGTTTCACAGCCCGTTCGTATTTTTTGTCTTAGCACATCATTGTATAATACATTCCACAAAGTCAGACCCAAGACTGAGCTTTGTGAGACATTTTGCGACATGTTAAATATATTTCTACCTAGAATCAGTTCCCTATTGTTTAAATAGCTTTAAGTTATATTAATAAAATATTTGTTTATACCGATTTGCTGTCATTATTTTGCTCCACGTTGCTGTATTGAAGGTGTTCTTGATATCTATAAGAATTATGGCTGCCCATTTGGGAGAATTGGTTTCTGCATAATTAATAACTACTTTTATTGCGTCTATTGTAGACCTTTTCTTACAAAATTCGTCTATTGAATAAAGCACTTATTTCCTAGATTTCTTTTTCTAGTCTTTCTTTAATCATGTCTATATTCTATTTTTCTTCCTCCACCAACCAGTTTTTTTAGGATCAGGCAGATCTTTGCTCTCTTCCAGGTCTTTGGGAGTGTTTCTGTTCCTAATTAATTATTTGTCCTGAGGACATCGTTTGGAATTATGGCTAAAGTTTCTTTTATTGCAATAGCCGAAAATTTATCAGGTCCGGGTGCTTTTCGTAACATACATTAGAGCTTGCAGTTAAAAGCTCATTTAAGCTGAAGGTTTTTTTTTCAGTAGTTACTTGCTTCTTGGCCATTTTATCATGTTTTACGTAAAATAGTTTCTGTATCATTTTTTTCCTTTTTTCCTCGTGCAAGTTGTACTGCAACACGTTTCTTTTTAATTGTTTGGCGACAATTTGATACCGTTGCCCCGAAACATCTTCTTCCATAAAACAACTTTAACCAGTGTTCCTTCTTAGATTGTTTGATTTTTTTAAAGTTTTCTTCTCGCGGTTTTATATTCAGTTTCAGAATCTAATAAACCTAGATAATTTTGACCAACAATAGTTAAAACTGTTTCAAAGCTATTCTAAGACACTAGTCGACTTTCTAAAGTCATTGGATAAAGTTTTATGCAGAGAAATTAGAAGTTACTTATTCCAGAACGTTTTCTCATTTTGCAATTAGAACGTGAATATTTAGTAAATCTTAGTTTGCCGTATCTAAAACGGTTCTTTGTTTTTGGTTTAGAACACTCAGATCTTAAATGTCTACGATTTTTGCAATTAAAACATTTTGACCCGGAAAAAGAATTAATTGTATTTATAGAAAAGATTCAAATAAAAGCCAAGTCAAACTCAATATCTGACTTTTTACGACATGGACGTATAAATCTTTCAATAACGGAACTTTTATGTTCGACTAAGCTACCAAATTCTAGAAGATCCTTAATTGACTTAATTTTATAAAACCCTAATTGTATAACATAATCTGCAGCTATATTTTTTAATAAAATTTTGAATTTGACTTTTTGACAAAAAATGATTTTTAATTGTAGCTGTATAAGAACCCATACCCTTCTTTAGGATCTTAAGTGTTACGCTTAATTTCATCAATAAGTTTTTCGTCATAATCTCGGTTAGAGATCTTGGTTCGAGAGTTATCGTGAGTACATCGTTACACACACACAGACAAACACACAGACTCCCAATTTTTTTGGTCAAAAATACATTTTTACTTTCCTATAAAGCAAGTATAGCAATTGCATTTTTTTCCAAAACATTTTTTTGCGTAATTTTACGTTTCAAGGACTCTTGAATTAGAAAAATGTGTGTGTGTGTGTCTGTGTGTATATAACGATGTACCAACGATAACTCTAAAACCAAAAGTTGTTACTTGCGAAAGCTGGAACTATAACACTTGCCTGAAATAAAGTAACATAATTGAAGTTTTGGTGCTCAGTGAAGACGGGGTGGGTTATATTCAAAATTCTGTGATTGTTTGGAAAACTCAACAAAAAACACAATGAAAAAGCAAAAATGAAAAAACGCCAGGAAACTGTAAAGCTCAATGAACTTCTAGCCCTTGCCAACTACAAGTCTGCTTCAAATGGATACACTAAAATGAAACTTACCTTAAGAGTGTATCTCACGAAAAATCTGTAATAATCCAAAATTCACATACGCGAAGGCCGACTGAATTAAAAACTTGTTTACATTTAACTATTTAACATTTATTTGATCAATCAACACTCAAAACAAAAAAAACTATATAATTTATCGCAAAATAATAAAATAAAAATTTGTAAGTTAAACATGAAAGTAACAAAAAAAATTACAGTGAATTGAATAATCGTATCAAAACAAACAATTATTTAATTAACTAATGCACAGCCGTGTCCCCATTAAATAGAAATTAATGAAATACAAAATAATATAAATTAATCTATTTTAAAACCAGAATGAATTTTTAAATCCAAAGCTTTTAAGACACTTAAACACGTAAATAAAATTCACCAAATTTACTTAGTCGGTACAAAATAAATACCTTAAATTGTCGTCGCAATAAATCCAGGAAAGAAATTGTGGTTAATCCATCCATCCGTCGAAATATTTTCAAAAAAAAACACCACCAAAGCGAAGATATAACCGCGTCGTACAACTTAACAAACATTATTCTACATTACGTAAAATAAAACTAAAAGCACTAAAAATTCACGCTTTCTACATAACTTCTGCGGTATTACTTCATCTAGAGGAGGTGAGTTTACCACCCAACCAACTACATTCCGTTACTTAAGACATTTCGACGACTGTCAACCAACTAACTAACTCTACTGACCCAAAATCACTTCTCTATATTAACTTAATCGACTACCCGTTCCTAAAGGTTGTGTCCCAAATCTCCGTGCAAGAAAGCAATATCACCAAGAAGTGCAAAAAGAATGCCAACAGATTTAATTACGTCACAAAAGTAGAGTTCGGAAATGGTTTTCCATATACTGCATGAACTTCCAAATCAACAAAATATTTTATTTCATTGTGGTCATAAAGTTGAGACCTAAATCATAGCAACGGTTTAATAAATTAAAAGAATGACTTCATTCTAACGTAATTTAATAGAACTAACACAAATAAAATAAGTACGATTGTACTGATTATGTACTGTAATAAAGAACTTTTAAACAAACTTAAAATAAAAAAACTGTTAAAATATATTCAATTACAATTACATATATCTCGGAATGAAAATATAAATTACAACTGGAATTTGACAGAACAAAGCAAAGGTCAAATCAACGTAATTGTAGAATACGGATGATTAAATAGCATAATAATTTTTAATATAAATGAATACAAAATTTTATCAACAACTTTGATTGACAAAGTTAAATCTTAAAACATAAAGTAACTTCTTTAAATCAACGGGAAATCAATAAGACAATACCAAAATACATGAAACGAATAACTTCAACCTAAATACGAGGTCTTACACGAAAGAAATCGCACAAACTCAAACGACGGTTGTAACGTTAGAAATTAGTAGTTCAATTCGCGAGTATGAAAATCGTTAGTATGAAGTTTGTCAGGAGAGTTTTTCTGCTCTTGCGCCGAGACTGTCAAACTTTCGACAGCATTATTAATTCATTTCGCACTAGATCATCGACGAGTTGAGTACTTTACGCCCGGGTTATCCTTCACCGTTAGATTGTTTCAGGCTGCTATCTTAATATTCAATTACTTTTGAAAGGTCGAAACGGGGTGAGTGGTATACAATTTTCTTTATTGAGGGTTTAAATTGACTCTGTGAATTGTCTGTAGCGGATTTTGGTAGCCACCAAATGTTCTTCGTTATCACCGAAGATAACTAGCAGGTGGCCTTGTTCGAAATATTCCATGACGTCGCAGAATTGATAACGTCATTATCGTATCCACCGTCAAGGGTTGGAAACAGCCAGGACAATCCTTCTTTGCGAAGAATTAAGACAAACATGGGAAATTTAGTTGGTTAAATCAAAGGGAAACGCTGCGCACTTGCGTTCTTAATAATTGGATGCTAAAGAAACCATCTTATTTGTGTTAAAATTATATGCTCGTTCAGATTTGGGTTTAATATTACTTTTTAGGTACATCAAGTACGAAGATTAGCTAATGTCCGACTGAGGTAAAACCTAACTGTGAGTATTACTACTTTCAATTCTTTAATTTGTATTTCGGGGATTAGGTCGTTTATGACTGTACGTGCATGTTAAATTAACAAAATTAATTATATTTTGTGCTTCGCGAATTTATAAGTTGTGCGCGTCGAGTCTCGAAGGTTTAAACTGTTTTGTTTGTCTACCATCTAAAGATATGTAATTATAAATTCAAACGCTATGTTTAATAACTATTTAGTCCGACAAGAACTTACGTTTATATGCTTTCTTCAGCTTCTGTGATATAATAAATATATATATTTTCGGTGTTATTACTTTTGTAGTGTTATTTATTCTTCTCTTACTACGGGGAGAGTTAGACGGTATCTCCCGAATTTAATTTTTCATTGTCTTGGCGTCTTTTTTAGATTCACGTTATAATCACACATAACAAAGCCTGCGATCCTTCTCCGAAGAAGCTGTGCTAGCCGTTGCTTTGTTTTGTTATGAGAAGACTGGTGTGACACTTTATTTTTGGCAGATCAACTCCAGAAGCCTGAGTTTCTCGTAACACGGAAAGTGTATCCGCCATTTTTAATACTTTTTCTTATATAATTTTGTACGTATGTAAATTATTCGAATTATTTTTACCGTTTCTTATAGACATTATTCTTCCCAACAATTTATTCAAATAAAAAATGTTTCAAACACTAACAGTTTATTAGATATTTGATTTATAATTTAAAGTGAATTCTGTATATAATCTAGGTTCGAATCCTGCCTGCGACGATTTTCTTCTTAGAGAAAATAGATAAATAAATTTTGGTTCTTGAATAGCATTTGTTGTTTTTATTTCTTAGAATATTCTTGAACAGTTATTTTATTAGTTTTTAATTAAAGCGACGCCGACGGTGATTGTTACAAATTTTTAGTAGTGGCAGCCATGGGATTTGAACCACGCACCTTTCATTCGTCGATGTAATGTAGCGTAATGGAAGACCTTGGAAAAACCATTGGGTACACTACACCACAGTTGGTTGCTTGTAAATTGTTTAGTTAAAGTATCACATTCGTGCGTTTTTTAATGTTTGAAATTAAATTATAGAAGAAGAAATTTAGAAGAAAATTATAGAAAACTTGTAAAGTTGAAAACGTATGTACGGCATTGCAATTTTTTGACAAATATTTATGATTGTTTAAGCATAAAAAACAATTAAAAGAATAATAATTAAGGATGATACGTTTTACTTATGAATTTAATGTTTTTTAAGAATTAAGCTTAAAGACATTCTAATAAGTAATTGTATTAGAAGTCAATACAAACGTGTACATATCACTTCAAGGTAGTTTTATGACAACATAACTTTAAAAAAAGTATGTAGACATATAGGAAAATCGTGTGTAAAATTATGCAAAAACAGTTTTTATAGCGATTGCTATACTGTCCTTATAGGAAAGTAAAAAAAACGGTTACACATACTTTGATAAAACATTAATCCTTTATATGTAGTTTGTAAAATCTAGAAATCAAAAAACATACCTGGTGTGTACCACACAGACAGAAGTGAATAGATATACATAATTGTTCATGCAGGTGGATCTTATGAGTTTGTGAAGAATGAATCCCAGTGAATAAAGTTTGGTAAAACATAAAGCGGCAACGTCGCTCAAAGTAATGCAGAAGTAGAAAAATTAGTAAAAAATGTGTTCTGCAATCTGATTGAAATAAACATTTGCAACATGTTAAACGCGTGTGTAAACAGTGGAAAATGTGTCTTTTCTATTAATCCGAGTATTCATCGTCATCGTCGCTATCAAAACAGTAACGATAAACAATATCACAGTAGTTAACTCATTTTTTAATTAGGTTTCAATTTTTAAATATTTTGAAGTAGTCACATAGAAAAAAAACGCAGCAGAATAGTTAAACTGTAACAGTTAACTGATTTTGTGTTATTTATTTTAACATGTTATTTATTTACCGTTCGCGGTAAGATAACTGCACTTACATTTATTTATACGGCGCGCGCGTAAAAACACTAATTATGCGCTTTTTTGTTTATGTAACTCCGGCGCGTTATTTTATAAGACTGAAGTCAGCAATTTTCAAATGCCTGTCGACGACATTAGTTTACACAAAATACATCAATTTTAGTTACTTTTAATATTCTTTTTAGAAAATAACTAACACGTTTAATGAAAACATGAATTATAAAACAAGCTACAACTTTCTTTTTCAAAATTAATTATTAGCATACGATTTTGAAAACTATGGCACTGTATTACACTCGTAAAAGTCGTTTTTCGCAAGAGCGCTCTTCAGAATAGCTTTCAAATATCGTAAGATATGTAAATGTAATCAACTGTGGTCACCCAAGATGGTCAAAATAAAATTTTATTGTACCATAGAGACTGAAAACTGAATAATAAAATTATGGAATATAAGCGTTTAAGGAGTGAACAAACTTTGCAGTGATAATAACTCAAACTAATATTATTGTCTCGCTAAGCATTAAATAAAAAGATACACAATAAACCTTTTAAATTAAATCAGTTTTAGTCACGTGCGTGTAATGCAACAAGGAATACGGGTTATTCTCCAGAAGTTGTATATATAGCAATTTTCGCACCCCTGCATTATTTTTGCATAGAAAAACAATGATATTTTTTGTGCCGAGTATATAAGCGGTCACTTCGTTTTGCTAAAGGTGTTATACAAGAGAATATCGATGCTCTATAGTTTATTGAAGTAAAGGAATAAAAGGCGTATAACATATAGGTCCTTTGAGAATTCTGTCACTTTTTTGGTAGCTAGAAATATCCATAATTATTTGTGTCTGGCGTTATAACGTAATTGTGCACTACTAAAAATATACTTAAAGTAGTTGCAGTTCTGTGTCAAATATCTTATTAATAGGACATTTTGTATAACTAATGTGCCAGAAACAAAGTTAATGCCAAAAAAACATAAAACGGTTAAATGAAATACAAAACTAAAATTTTAAAAAATTTGAACGATACACATATAGGGGAGCCCGAAGCAGAACGGGGTACTTAGTAAAAAATTATTTTTAGGCTATTAGGGGCAGTAAAGACTATACACCACATTATACCAAACGCCCTGTTCTGCCTTGCACATAAGACGGAACAAAATACTGCTTACAATAATTTTAAATTATCGAAGATCTCAACGAAAAATAAGGTTCGCATATAAGAGTCGCTGTACAAAAGTTATAGGCCTGTTTGAAGCATTGTTAATAATTATGACATGTGTTGTTTATGTTTGTGATAATGATAGCGTACTAAGATTAGAACGTCTTCCGGGTTTGGACCGAAGTTGCAAACGTTTCGTCCACTTTCGTAAAGGCTTCATCAGGGCGTGACAAAAGTTGAAAACTTAAAGAAGTAAACGATACTATAACAAAAAATCACTACAGAGTTAGATAATCAATTAATGAATAGGTTAAGAATATTCTTCTCCTAGTGAAGAATATTCTTAACCTATTCGTTAATTAAATATAAAAGGAGGACGTAACCTATAGTACTTAGATAATCAAGTTGTTAATCAAGCCATACTCTAAATTCCATAGAAGTCTACCTGGCGACTCACAAACTACAACACGTTAAAGAAACATTTAAATGAAAGTAATAGAACCGAAACTTATCATATGCTGTTACAATGTCTTTTCGTCTACGATGGTATTAGTTTATTGCCTCCGAAGAGAAATTCAATTGTGTCCGGTACTTAGGCTTTTCCGAACAAGATGATATTAATTAATAGTATTAATTGTCTCCGCATAGAAATTCTGCCCTTCTATCGCCGCGTTCTTAGGTCTACAGCTTCCGATTATAATTTTCCCTTGTAGATTTTAAACTATAGACAAGAACCCATACTTAGGAGGTAGCACATGGCGCCTGCGTAGATTAAATTAGTTAATTAGGAATACTTGTATTACCGATCGTGTCACAACACGTGGATGTTTTAAGAAAACGATTTTTAATTCACGCAGACATATGTTATATCGTGAACGATGTTAAAGTCAAAAATGCCAGTCCATCGTCTTCTCCATACGAAGAGACCAACGAGCCCGATAGATGGCGTAGAAAAATAGAAAAGTAATTTTTAATTAAACTAATATACAAGGTAGTGCATTATTTAAATTTATGCACGTAACAAAGTGACTTAAGAAGAAGTTGTTTCCGTATTTACAGAAGTATCGTTCCGGTGGAAAAACCTTGATTCTAATTGGGTTAGGTTCAAAAGTTTAGTAAACCATTGCCACGACTGAAGTTATTGTAGTGTTTAATGATTTCTATGCTTTCTCGGACTTTCCTATTGACGACAAATGGAAAATAACAGAGACGTTATCAAAATCTATATTGTGGCCTGTGGTAAAATAATGTTCAGCAACGATTATGTTCTCAAATAGGTGTGATGACGGAACAACCAGTTTCACCAAACCACATAGACAAGGAATTTGGTATATTGCAATGAACCAAAGACTCAATAACAGAACGTTTCTGTGCCGGATAATGATGAGACGAAGCGTGAAGATATCTGTCTGTGTATGTAGGTTTGCGATCCACAGAATAACCTAAAAGTCCGTTGGGTTTACGTGTCACAAAAACGTCGAAAAATGGAAAAAAATCATTCTTTTGGATTTTCATAGTAAATTTGATATTAGGGTGTTGATTGTTTAGATGATCAAGAAACCCAGACAATCCAAGACGACTATTAGAGCAAACAATAAAAGTATCAACATACCTAAACCAGACTTTAGGTTTTAATATCGATGATTCTAAAGCAACCGTTTTAAAGAATTCCATAAAAATATTAGCTACAACAAGGGAACACGGAGAACCCATAACGACACCTGAAACTTGTTCTTAAAATTTGTTTGCAAATTGAAAGTAAGTGGATGATAAAAACTTATCAATAAAAAAAATAAACTTAAATTTTTGTTATGCTGAGACAGAATTTGATCGATAATAATAAGCAAATCTTTAATAAGAACTTTGGTAAAAAGTAAAGTGACATCAAAACTCACAAGAAAATCCTGGGATTAAAAAGATTTCAAACGTTGAATGAATCGATCAAAGTTGAGGATGTGAAAGGAGGCTTTACCTGTAAATTCTAAAAGAATGTTGAACAAAACCTTGACTAACTTGTAAGTAGGAGAATCGATAGTACTGACGATAAGTCCAAAATGTGTACCTTGCTTGTGGACTTTCCAAAGTACTGACGAGATGGTTTAGATGATGATTTTGTTGACTTCACGTTCAATCTTCAAAGTGAGATTACGAGTTAAAGGAACCTAAGTATCTTATGAAAAAATAGATTTTCTCAACATAATCCGTGTGATTCAAAACAACAGTAGCGTTGTTTTTGTCGGTTGGAAAAACGATGATATCGTGGTTCCTACGAAAACTTCAAGCTAACTCTTGCAACTTAAAAATGTTGAACTTAGAAATTTTAGCTGATTGAAGAATGAATGAAGATGTGAGATGTGGAAAACATTGGCTACTTCGCTTACAAGTTCAACACGTTCCAAACTTCTAATCTTACCATAGATTCCGGTCCCGATTACGTTAAAAATTTCTACGGGGATAGTATTTCTTCTAAAACCTTTGTATTTTCAAAACTCCGTCAAATTTTTGTGCATTTTAACTTTTCTTAGTCGTTATCGTGACTACAGTGTTCCTGGATTTATCAAAATTAAATTCTATATTCAGACACGTTCTCTAAAAACATTTTTCACAGTGCTAGTCTGGCTTTTGTTACAAGCTTTGCTGGCTTTACGAACCTGCACGGCCAACTCCCAAGCGTCGGAGAGAGAGGGGGTTCATAGATACATTAAATATAATTAAGGGCGCCAGAGCTTATCCCAAAAGCGACGTATGTCCGCTCACAACAGAATGGTAGCACTTGTAACAAGATGTTAGATTCGTAATTCCTCTACTCAACTGTTCAAGTAGTCAAAAGTAATTAGTTGGTAACGATAGCCACAGGAGACAGGTATATTGTCATAAAAAAAAATAACTAACCCCAATAACAATTTTAATATAGAATCGCTGATGATTATCAGAGACTATAAGACTTCTTAATACAGAAGTGCCAGTAGCATAGGCAACACACCGTACATAAGTAAATTACGGTAAAAATATATAGCGAAGAATAGTTGGTAGTAAATATCGTTTACATAATTAGTAATATGGTAGTACTGACAATGAAACACTGATGACAAGTATGGCCTTAACATTAAATTATCACCATTATTAAGGGTAGGATACAGCATACGTAGTATAAGCAAATTTACTAATTAAATGGTACCACAATTACGGTAATCAGTACGGAAATACTATTAGTGACAGTTTCGTGAGTAACCTCGTTGACGACGAAAGAAAAACATATAAAAGCACTTACCATCAATACAGGAATTTCCGCAGGTGCAAAGCAAGTACTTTCCCCGACACATAACCCTGTAAGCAATTTGAATCGCAATTCGTGTCAACCTAATGTCTCACGAAATCCAAATCTACAAAGTCATTACTTAAATTTAAAAGTATACACATAACACAACCCGAAAATCGGATGCTGTTATACCCCTTGTCGTTGATTTAATTAATTATAACCATAAGCTGTATGAAGAAGAAGTTAGTATCGTCCATCTAAATCTTTGTCAAGGTTCATTCCCTCGTACATGGATATCGAATACGGTAGCAATCTTTGGCCGGGAAAACTCCGCAAGACCCCCAAGTTCGTAGCGTGAAATCGCCTTACGCTGGTACGCGTGTACGGCAACGTGTTCACGTATTTAGCAGTCGTTTACGATAGCCATTTATCGATAAAGTACCAGATGTTAACGAAAGGAATGTAAAATGGCTGTTAGAAGGAAAACAGAATTACGATCGAAATTGTTACTAAAAGACGACAATCGCTTACCCTGTAACGCGTTGAAGCAATCAGATCCTTTGCTAATTAGAATTAGTTTTTTAGATGATAAGATATAACATAGCTATCCCATGCGTACAGACCATTTTATACCATGCCCGTGTGACGACTTTCCATAAAATAAATCGCGCCGAGAAACGAACGTTAGAGGGCGTAAACCCGAATCTACTTTTACGTTGAAAATACATAGGCGTGCGCCAAGGAAATTTCGTCCGTAGCAACATAGGCGTGCATAAAGAAACTCGACCGTAACACTTTGATACGCGAAAGGATTAAGCAAACCAGACGTGAGTTTGACACGATTTCTAAACCACTCTTATCTTTATCTCGAGTTGGCTAACACTCTATCTCTGGATCATTAGATTTTTTTTGAGTACATTACTCACCAGCAGTCTAATACCATTCTAAGGTTGACCACTGAAGTTCATTTCAAAAAGTTTCAATTATTACAATCCAAAAATCAGAAAGTTTTTTCAGCTATTGACTCTGTAAAAACGGTAGTTAACCTATCTAGTTTGATTCTAGTAGTTGTAACCTGCGTTTGGGAGTTCAGCAGTAATCTTTTTATGTCAGACCCCGTAAATAGATTCAGCTGGCTGAATTTTCTGTTTTTTTTTTTATTGGTACGTTTGTTTAGTTCAATATTAGCATCAAAAACGTTTTGCTCGTTATTTTATTGCGTGTGGTTTAAGTTATTGGTATTTCAAGTTGTTTTACAATCATTACTGGTATTTTTTTTTGAATGCATAAAGTCCCGTGGTTTTGATTTTGATTTAGTGTTTTACTTGTTTATCTCAGTAAAATAACAATTCTATATAATTTACGACTTCCTTTTGGAATGTAAGTTGATCCATTTTTCTTGGTATCTACACTTTGTTTAAGCTGAGTTCTTTTATAAAGCGCGATTACGAGCCACCTGCAATTAAGCGAGCTAAGCATTTTTTTTGGTGAGAAATGTTTTCTGTCGAGGGGCTACGTGTCAAGATGCACATGACCAATTATAGTTTTCATCTTTGTTAATTTAGTTCATTTAATGTTCTATCTTTTACAAAGATTTTACGGCGCAAGTTGATGAAATTGAGTAGGAAGAGGAAGTTTTAAAAGTGGTAAAATTTTGGTTTTGGGAATCAATCGATCGTTGGTCGCAATTAAGAAATACCGGATACCGTGAGGTAGTTGAGTGGTGAGGGTACTTTTACCCTATCGTTATGTAATGCCGCGGAAGTTGGAACCGTGAAAATTAAGTGTTGTGGTGAAAATTTTGATTTTTCAAATTTCGTAATTTACGGTTTATATAGACTTCATGGTTTCCAAAAATAAACAATCACGCTCGAGGGATTTAGTTTCGATGTTTTGAGTGGAAAAATTCTTTTCTTCGCCATTGTGCGGCTTAAATTATATTGTGATATAAATCTTCCGCCGGTATTCTATTGTTTGGGGGTCCGACCGAGCTTGTATCCAACTACGATACTCCTGGAGCGAGCGGAGTTCAATCCATTTACGTAGTTTCTGGAACCGCTGTGCCGATAGTTCATCTAAGTAAAGGTATTTATCGATTTTGTGTATTACCGTGTAGTGAACCGCGATTGATATGAAGTAAAAGCTTTGAATTTGAGCCGATTGAATTACGACTAACGTTAAATTTAATTATTTCAAGTAACACTTAAAGGTGTTTGCGTGAAGTTAAATTGGATTAATTTTGTTTTGTGCGTATGTAAAAGTAAATCTTATTCACACATAAAGAATAATGTAACGATATGTAAACTATATTTTGTTTGATCGTTTAGTTCGAAGTAAAGTTTCGGGCGTATATTTTATAACTTGTGTATTTTTAGTTTAATTGAATTGTTTATTACTTATGCGGTCAAGGCCTTGAAGATTATTTTTAGTATGTTTTATTTGAAAAAGACGAGTTAGCGCTATTATTAGTTTTATTTTCTGTTAATTTTTGTATTCAGTTTGTTAATTTTGTCGTCTTGTTTTTTTTTGTTTTCTATTTCATTTCTTTTAATTGAATTTGTTTGGTATTTATTTATTTTTTTTTAAATATTCAATCAATAAATGTTAAATTGTTAAACTGTAAAGAGCTTTTATTCATTCAGCTGCCGCATACGTATTTTTGTTTTTAAGTGTATTTCAGAATAGTTACAACTCAAGGTAAGTTCCGGGGTTGTAACCAACCAGATGAGCTTTCGGGTAATCAGGGGTCCGGAAGCTACCCTCATCGTGACCTTGATTGGCGCCCTTACCGATTTTTGAGTCTTTTACCGTTTTAGTTCGATTTTCTGTCGATCTCGTTTCCAATTTATCACGGAATTTTAAATTATGACCCACCCCTTTTCCATTGAGCTAGTGGCACAACATTGTTTATGTTACCTCGTTTCAGGCAGTGACCGTGTGTTAACTTTGGCATGTAACATAGTATAGTAGGGCCGGTTCTGGCTCACTCGGGTAAGATCGGTAAGAGATCGTAAAGTTTCGTTGCTATCGTTTCGTTTCGGGTATGCTCGAGTTGCATTCGTATTTGGTAAGTCGGGATAGATCGCATTGGTGGTGGAGAAATTGCAAAACGTCGTAGGAGTCGTTTCGTTTCGGTTATGCTCGGATCTAGGTCTGTCGAGAAAGTTCGTAGTGATGGTGGGGATGCTGTTGTGTGTATATAAAGGTAACATTTGTGAAGATTTAATATTAGTATTTTAATAACTCTTATTCGTTTTAATAAATTGAAGAAAGGAATTAAGATGGAATCATTTTTTGCAAACTTGAACGAAACGTCTCATTTGGTTCCTTATGTAAGTGCAATAAATGAGCAGTATAATTTCAGAACATAAATCGATGCTATCAAAGAGTTTGAATTTGACTGTTGCTTCTAAACGCATTACTAAAGAAGACATTTTATGTGCTGTTGAGTCTTTTCTAAAGCAGCTGCCACATCTCATAACCCATTCGTATTTATATTCGCAAAATTCTTCAAAAGTCTTTGTTCTTCCAGCCAACAAAGGCTACGCTATTGTTATTTTGAATCACACGGATTACGTAGAGAAAATACATTCTATTCTTTCAGAAGATACGTACACAAACAAGGTATACCTTTTAGGCCTATTGTCAGTGCTATTCAGCTAGCCTAACATTCTTTCAGAATTTACAGGTAAAATTTCTTCTCACATCCTAAACTCTTATCGTTTCATACAACATTTGAAATCTATAAAGCTTGAACCCCAGGATCTTTCACTTCATTTTTTACCAAAGTTCCTATTAAAGATTCGCTTATTATTATCGAGCAAATTCCATTTCGACATAACAAAGATTTGAGTTTGGTTTTCCTTATTGATAAGTGTTTATCATCTACTTACTTTCAATTTGCTAACACGTTTTACGAACAAGTGTTTGATGCCGCTATGGCTTCTCCGTTAACTGTTGTTGTAGTTAACATTTTTATGGAATCCTTTAAAACGGTTGCTTTAGAATCATCGATGCCAAAACCTAAAGTCTTGTTTAGATATGTTGATGACACCTTTATTGTTTGGTCTCATGGTCTTCTTGAATTCTCTTCTCTTTTCTTCTCTTTTCAATCTAAAAACAGATTCGGAACTACATCTTACTAGATTCTTAGTAAACAATGGTTATATAAAGCGGAGTATTCAGGCAGCTATAAATTGTCCGTGTACTCAAGTACCTAAAGACATTTTTACTTCTGACTCCAATCCGAAATTGGGATTTTTAACTTACATTTCTAAGGTCTAATAAGCAAGCTTCTTCGTAAGAATGGTATTGAACGCATATTCAACTCGACAGGTAAAATTTTTCAAATTCTTCTTTCTCCCAAAGACAAACACTTTCATCTTGAGGTGTATAGCAAATTTCTTGTTGATGTGGTTTGGTTTATATTGGTAAAACTAGTCGTTCCGTCATCACACATTTTTTAGAACATAATCCTTGTATAAAGAAAAGACATACTCCTAAACCTGCCGTTATTGCAAAATCTCCATTCGTCTTCAATAGAAAAGTCCGAGAAAGCAAAGAAATCATCAAACAACCTAATAACTTCAATCGTGAGTTTGGTTCTCAGTTGTTATTGGTTTATCGAAAACACGCTTCATTTCGAACGTAACCCAATGAAAATCGAGCTCCACCTATCGGGACAATACTTCTTCTATAAATACGGAGTCTACTTCTTAATTCACTTTTATGAAGTTTAGAATCTGGATTGGTTAACAAATTGAATACCTAACTCTATAGTGATTATTTGTTAGATTATCGTTTACTTCTTTAAGTTTTAAATATCTTTCACGTCCTGATGAAGCCCCTCACGAAAGTGGGCAAAACGTTGGCAACTTCGGTTACAACATCAACGGTTCAAACCCGTTCTAAACTTAGCAATGTTGTTTGTTGTCTTTGCAAAAAGAAAATCTGTGTCTATAAATATTTAGTCATTTAAATCCCAGTTTTTGAAAACAATTACTAACTGTGGTCATAATCAAAATACCCAGCTTTAAATAAAAGATTACCCGAAGCTATACTCTGATCTCATCAGCGTATTGTAAACTCAAAAGCTGTATAAATTAAAGGTCAAAAAGTTATAACTTATGCAAACAGTGCATTAGAAAGTAAAGAAACTTCATTTTCTCTTGCAGGATCAATAACAGCAAAGTTTTTAAAATATGGTAAATGACTAATACCAGTATAATAAATAATTCTGTGGTTATTCTTAAAAATTAAACAAAGTTTTTAACTAGACCCAGAATAATCTAAATGTTATGCAGCCAGTTTCATGTGTTTAAAACCAAAATCATAAAGTAAAGTTATGTTAAAAAGTTGGTAAATCAATTTTCAAGTATAAAAATTTTTCAAGTATAAAATTTGTACCTCGACAGCCCCACCTTATTTTTTCGTAGCCGGCTGTCAAAACGAATTTAGTTTCCGTGAACGTTTTGTAAATTATGGAGCGTTCTTAGAAGTCTTTCTGGCTCAACGAGACTTTCATTATTAAATTGGTTTACGCCACTCTACGTGAATATGTGGGCGAATTTTGCGTAGTGTTGAGTGAAAGCTTATTTTGGGGTATGTGATTTTACAACGTTTTTTGTATTGAGGGCTTAAATTAATTATTTAGCGGGTCTGATCCCTTCACCTGTAATCGTATCAGTGACGTTAGTAAAACACCTGCTTGTCGAAAAGTTTCCATGACGTCAGGTCGCTGAAGCGTAAGAGGTTGTACACCACTTTATGGGAAGAAATACTTACTTAAATGCGGAGTTAATTAGAAGAAGGCTCGGCGCATTCTTTTACGTCAAATATTGTATACATTAAATCAAATTACTTGTGCTAACACAGTATGTACGCTTGTGTCAAATTGTATATTACGTTTTAGGTCAGACTGGTAAGGAATTAGCTAATCCTCTACTGGATAATACACAACTGTAAGTATTGCATTTTCTATTTTACTTCGTTGGTCATGTCGATTATTGGAATGGGCACACGTACATACTAAGTTGTAATCACAATTAATATTAAACTCTTTTTTTGTGTGTCACATACTTACGGGGTGCGCTTTGATTCTCGATACTTTGAATTTCGTATTCTTAAAATTTAACTTAATAAATTAAAGTCGTTCCTTCATTAAATTTAAAAGTTAGATCGATTAGGGCACGTAGATGTGCAACGTGTTGCCCCGACAAAGGGCGTAACTTATATTTGGCCTGTGATATCAACCCATGTAATATTGTTTGCAACGTTTATATAACTATACTTATGTACTGTCTTCGTCCTCTTCAACTACTTCTGTAATTCAATAAATATATATTCTGTGTTATTACTTCTGTCTTGTTATTTGTTCTTTTTCAGCTACGGGTATAGTAAGACGATATCTCCCTAATTTAATCTTTCATCGTCTTGGCGCCTTTTTTTAGTTTTAAGCGCAACAAAGTACAATTCATTCCATTCCAAAGCACACTGTTTAGGTTATGGGTCTTTTAAAATAAAAATAGATCGTTATTATTTCAATTTTATTATATGAAAATAATCTTTACAGAACGGCATTTGTAACAAATAGAGTAAAACTAAGATAGTTAATTACATGTAACAACCAGTCTTGAATTTATAGTGATAATGGAAAATTGCAACAAAGCGTCAAAAAATACCTGGTAGTGTTTGGATTGCACAATATTGTCAAACGTCAACTTTGGAATTCAGTGCCAGGGTTTTAAATTAGATAAAAACGGCAGACCAAACCCTGGAATCAAAATACCGTTTACCCAAAAGGAACGTTAGTTTGTCGCAATACGTTTACTTCAGCGCGACGTCGAAATCCTCTTGGTACTGTAAAGTCTGTAAAGATTTTAAATGCATTTTGACACATCTGCAACTGACGAATAGACAACTTTCCACTTATAGTCACGTTATGGTACAAAATTGCTAATAAGTTTCTCTACCGATACACTATTCTTACGTTTGATTTTGTGCATTTTAGACGTTTTGAAGCAGCATTTGGGAAAATTACTGTCGATACATAACGTATACATTTCTGTGAAGCCTGCTCGATGTTAATTTTTGTGTTGTAATTAAAACGAAGTACTACTAAAGGTTTGCTATAAATTTTGATCCACACGTAGTTGATGATTACACATTCTTACATTTTTCAGCTGTTTGTTTGTTACCCTCATACTTACCATTGGAGTTCCGAAAAAAATTACGATCAGTCCTACTGATGCTACTGAATGGAACAATTTTGTCGTGAGCGAAGATGAAAATTCTACCTCGAGTATACTTTCCTTTTATACACCTGTAACTCAAAGTATTTATACTACATTATCATCTATCTATGCGGGGTCCAGCGACATAATAAGGCAGTCAGTGCTTGGACAAAAACTATTAGTGCGTCAGGGTTTCGCTTATAGATAATTCGGTACCTTAACCATTTAACTGTTAATCGTTTGCTACAAGCTTAGTGAGCGCATGATAACGCGATTTTAATAAAGATTCATGACTATAGTAAATCTTACTATTTAATTGCTATTTTACATTTATTTTGTGTATTGAGATTAGGAAGCATTTTGATTACGTTGCAGCATTAGAGTGGTTATTGCATCCAATTTTAAACCGTTTGCGCGGATGACACCACCCACCCCGGTGAGATTAATACAATATAATAAAAATAACGTAAACGCGTTTAAACAATTTAAATTTTTAGCTGGTTGCTACGGGAACCTATAGGTTTAATTATCTCTTCTCGTATTTTACTTCAGAACCATTTTTTGTTCTTTCATATGTATAATAAACTTTAAATGATTATTACTTGATGCTAATAATAATTATAATTCATTTTATATTATGTAAATCTGTTATAAATCAAATTATACGAACGATATATGTACTTATGGCTAGATATGTACCGATAATTAGTTGATAAGTTTGGAATTTGCTGTGCTACTATTATTCTCTTTTGCCTCTTTTTTTCTTGCTGTGATGCAATACTAGTATAAATAAATTGTCGTAGTAGTTTTGTTATAACGTTCTGTTGATTTATCCTTAACGCACGGTTGCGTTGTGGGTTTGAGTACCTTTTCCTACCCCAAACTTTCTTTTTTTCAACCGCAAGGAAAGATAACGCAAGGCACCGATTCGCCAGTCTACGTTGAGTACTAACACCTCAACCTACGACCATCTCTAATTTAAAGCTAGCCAAAACAGGTCGACAAACTAATTTTTTACGCATTTACAATTCGTGTGTTACATTCGCCAAAGCGTTTTAAAAAGAAGGCTTTGCAAGATGCGTCAATTGGTCTATGACTTTCATGAAATCAGGTGCTGATCGATTGTGACGCGCCGAACGTGAACCCAAAGAAACGCGGTTGCGGCTATGAAAAAATGCAAATTAACTTCTCCGCAAGAAAAAAGAAATTGTTGAAACTGGTTAAAATTGTTAACGATGACGTTTTATCTGTTAAATTTTTAACGAGTCAATTTAAAAAAGTCTTCCCATCGAGTATTAGTCTTCGAACCGCCGACGAAGATGGCAAACTTCCAGCTAGACCAAAAAGTTTTTTCCGTTACACGACATCCCGTGGATGTTTGAAACCAGAGAGTTTTTATGCAAAAAGCTAATCGGCAAGATGGTGAATGTAGTACTCGTTTATATATAAGAGACGCGCAACAATTTCCCCAAAAAACTTTTCGTCAACTTAACCATCGGCAGACTAAAAATGGGTGAAACGATCAACGTAACTCTGACTACAACGGTTTATTATTGGTCAAAATCAAAACCAACAAATCGCAAAAAAGCGCACACTTCAAAAACACATTCTAACTTAACGGATTTTTAAGATCGACGCCGCTAAAAACAAACCATATTTTTTTTCCTTCCAACAAGCGCAACGCATGAACGCAATAATCAAGATTGTATCGTAGTTTCCATGCAAGTCGAATTGCAAAACAAAGCGGGTAGTTTTAGCCGTGGGTTTTGGATCAAAAACCTCAACACAAACATGCTTTAGTCGAAGAAGAATTTGTTTTGATGCAAAAAACATTTAAAAGCTGGAAGAATTCCGTCGACAAAAAAAGATAAACAACAAAAGATTATAAAATCTTAAGCTTTCGCGGTTGTTATGTTTATGATTATAAGCGACTTTTGGATTTATAGCTAGATAGATACTTAAACAAAATGGATACGAGTTCAAAGAGATCCAAAATGCATAGAAAAGAGCAATAAATCCAAAAGTCAAAAAAGACATATCACCTCATACTATTTGCCATATGGGTTCGACAAACAAAATAAGTAGGGTGCTAAAAAAAACATAATATTAAAACAGTCTTTACGACTAAGGATACCCTGAACACCTGGTTTACTTCTGCTAAAGACAAACAAGGGGCTCTAAAACATGCCGGAGTTTACAAAATTCTTTGTTCTTGTGGATCAAGTTATATAGGACAGACGGGAAGCTCTATTGAAGTTAGAGTAAAAGAACATATGGCTGACTGCAAACACCGCAGAGTTACTAAATCAGCAGTGGTAGAACAGGTGTGGAAGTTGTGGAAATAGAAAAACATCCATGTAATATGAACCAAGAAGACGATTTAAGACTCAGCAAATTTTGGCTACCAATATTATATCCTCTAAGACAAAGATCCACCTTCTTGGAAAGGACACTAACACTTACTCCGAGTAATAACGAAGTCAGTCAAGCGGTAACGGAAAGATAAGCTTCAAGAAGAGACTAGGACCAACCCTAAGTCTGGGTGTTTTACTACGACGCGGTCTAAGCCAAAAGTCGCTTATAATCATAATCAAAAGATTGTTAAAGGACAACAAAATCCAAAAAGTAAATCAATGTATGAAAAAGCTATTGTCACCAAATTTATTATTTTTGTGCAAAGCTACTAACAAGTACCAAAACCCAAAGCGGTTTACACTAAATTCTGACAAAAATTTAAAGTTAATCTTCAATTACCCGGCGCTTCCACATCAAAGCGCGGAGATATCTATTCTAAATGCACGTTCGATGATGAATGGTACTGGGCTAAAATCAAAAAAGTACAAAAATCAATTGTAATTGCTTTTGACATACAATATAATAATCGGGAAACTTTAAACCTTATCCGATTAGCATTTATACCAGCCGGTTATTCGAACGAAATGCATTTTGCTGCTAAATATTCTTTAGCTACTGTTACGTTCCAAGAAAATCTCGATCATAAATATTTTACTGTCAAATACTTTCGCTTATTACCGCTTGTATTAAGTTTTTTTTATCTAACGTTGAGTATAGTCTACAAGAAGCTCTACTCGCCATCACCTTAACGACCAAAAGTCAAGATTAAGACATTGTTAAAACCTTATTGCCGATTGGTTACTGTACGTCAAAAGCAAAAAGATACGTCGTTTTAGGAGTTTGACTCCGCAGTACAAACAAGCTGAAAAAAATGCAGAAAAGAAGCATAGGCTACGGCTAAGAATTATGCATGGAAAATTTAATTTATTAGACTAATACTGACAATAATAAGCGAATAACAATTTGATGAAATACATATATTCACTTTATTTTAGTTTATCGGCTACCAACTGGAAGTACGATTTCCAGATTCGCATTTATAGTGTTGGATCCTGTTGGTAACAACCACGTCACCACGGCTAGCTAATATGTTGATGAGTAGTCATGATTAATAATGTTGCAATAAAAAAAGAGTAAAAAATAGGCGCCACTCTTTATACTGGCAAGGTCTTCGACTCGGAGACACCAAGAGTACGTTTGAATCTACTATCGAAAAAATTAGAATAAAGCAAAAAAACAATGACCGAGAAAAAATCTTTCGTGCTAAGAAAAAGCCTATAATGTAGGCAATTATGCGTGCACGTTTGTTGGTGGTTGATAACAGTAGTTACGTTTGCCTTGGTAATATATAAATTGAATAAGAAAAAAATGGCAATACATTAATAATTGTTATTGTGTACAATTTTTTGCACTAATAAAATACAACAGTGGCTTAATATACTTTACAGGCATTTAACTACTACAGATATAAGTAATTTAATTATATAAATTAAATGTTGTTTTCATAAAACTTTGAAAGGAGCGTGTATTTCTGGAATTAACGATGGTAGTACCGCATATATAAAAATTTGTATCGAACACACATAAGTTCAAAATTTTACTGGGTTAATATCGTTATGATTAAAACAAAAGGTAACAAGCGCATATAATTCTTTCAAACAATAACACTTACTATTATCTTGTCATTACGAGCGATAATATAATATTTTACAGAACTTAATACAAAACTGAAAAAATACTACCGGTTACATAAACTAACTCAGTCAATAATTTTTAACACGACACTACAAAATTTGATAATAGTTGATATCACCGTAAAAAGCAAAATCGACCAAGTATTAATGTTTACATGCAGTTGCAAACGATATAGTAATTAAAAAAAATAATTGCAAACGTTTAAGTGAGTACAAATTGAAAAACCTACCCCACCGAAGTAGCTGGATAGCATCTACATCTGAAATGTTATTCTCAAAAGTTGGACTACGTTTAAAACAATTAAAGATACTCAATTGGGATACAGTCAACAAACTCGACAATTCTGTGAAATATAGCTGAAGACGGATTTATAACTTCGATTGAAAGTAAATTAATAATTATGATCTTCCGATAAACTCATGTTAGTTGAAAGCTAATACAAGTAGTAATGCATAACAAAATTAATAATTACTGATACTACAGTGCAGTTTTCACAAGTTTATTAAACAAATTGATGTTAAGAATTAACTTTATGTACATTCAAATATAATTTTATATTTAGTACTGATACCTATTTTTATCAACTTCTGTAATTAAATTTACTAGTAATTTTACATTAATAATTTAATTCCAAGTGATAAAAAAAGACATTTAACTTTATCAAAGTTATATAATATCTACATAAAAGCAACATAAAAAGCTATTAGAAAAGCTTTATTAACTGAAACGTCTAGAAATATTTATATTTAAGATTTATAAATAAAAGTCAATTTGTAGAATTTGTTACTTACTACTAATTCAATACTACAGGGCAGCAAAAGACAGCAGTTTAAATCAAACCCAATTCAAAACAAACTTAAATCTCCGATAAGTTCGAAAAGTTTGAAATATTTGGTTAGAATACTATAACATATTTTCTCTTCTTCCAGATCACTAACTCCCGGCTAAAAATTATACCTCATGGGTTGACCAGAGGACATCTCAACTCGACGATGCTATTAGGGCGTTCTATTTTGCTCATGCATAATGTATAATGGATAAAGTCTGTGATATACATTTTTTCCTCGAAACTTTGTCAATATATTACAGTTGAATTAGTAAGGGTTCAATTGTTTTTACTTAATTGCACTTTTTACTCGTTTTGTTTAAATACTCACTAACTTAATAACGTTTTTGAGTTTAGTAAAATCAATGACTAAAAAAGTTGTTAAATTGTAGCGTTACAAAGAACGCGTTTCATTTTAACACAACTCGTTGTTATTGTTCTAATAATAGACCTACAAATTTATATATTTATTAACAAAATAAACAAAAAATACCAAAATAAAGTCAAATCACTTAAAGTTAATATATTCATTAATGTCTTCAGCGTTAATACAATTTATGTTTAAATTTTAAATACATTTTTAAACTATTTTATTTTTCAAATTAGAACTAGAAAATAAAAATAATTCATGCACGAAATAAATAATCTTTTTTTAAAAACAGAAACAATGTTAAAATAAATTAAAAATAATTCCGAATTTAATACATCGGACATCCATATACAATAGTGGCATCGTGTTTAATTGTTTCTGTTTTGTTGCATTTTAAAACCGTTACTCTGAAGCGTTTGATATTAGAAGCGGTAACAAAATTTGTGGCAAAATCTCAACTTTAGAAAATTTCGATTTTACTATTATTAGACAATAACTTAATTTACTAAAGAAAGATCAGTAAGAAAAAGGAAGGTTAAACACGTGCAAAAAAATTTAAAAGTGGTACTGTAACTGGGAACATTAGAGGATCTCGGGCCTGTTTAACCTGTTTATGCATTTCTCTACTGTTTTGTAGGTTTCTTTGTTAATAATTTTTTTCGGTTGCTTCCCAGGGTCAAAAATGACAGAAATTATAACAAAAATCAGCCGCGCCAACCTTCAAGATTTCTCGGGTCACACTTCAACGAAAGTTTCTAGGAACAAATATAAACCCAGTTGGTCATCTAAGAGTGCTGTCTTGGAATTGTTGCCAGTTGAATTTTTCCCTTAGCTAAGTATCACGTAAGGATGGTAATTAAAGACTACCGGATTCAACAATGTTGTTCCATGCAACACAAAAAAAAGTACAAAGCCATTTACGTACCGGTATTAGCATTTTGGTGTGTGGTAATACTAGAGGGGGGCTACTTTGCCTGATGATTTTATATAAAACGTATGATATGCACAAAAATTGTAGTAAAGAAGGTCCTCCAGAAACGAAATATGCAAACAATGCAAACGGATGATTTGATATGATTCTGTTCGAAATCTGGTATTTCAAAATTCTGCTACCTCATATCAATTCAACTCAAAAACCGGTTTTTCCTTGTAGGAGACAACTTAGCAAGTCATTTTATCCTGTCGGAAAAACCATATATAACTTTTCTCTCAGCCAACTTTACTCGCCAAATGCAGCCGCTTGATGTCGCTGTATTCCGTCCGAGAAAAGCCAAGTCAAGGCAAATTAAGAGCACCTGAAGATATCTTTCAAAAGAACAGTTTCCAGTGTTGTTTTCTAATTTATAAAAAAAGTGTCTGATAATACAAGACAAAACTAAATATCACGTTTTAGAGCAGCGGGTTATATCCTCCTAATTCAGTTTAAGTGTTTTCCTTAGAATTACCGATGGTGGTTCAAAAGACAACGAAAGAAGTTTAGATGCTTCTCTCATCTATCTTTTCAAAGGCACATCAAGGAATATACTCCAATAGCCGCTGGAACTTAGGGTTACTTGCTTGTCCCTAGGTAACTAAGTAAAAAAATAAATAATAACAATAAATACACATATGGTTTTAAATTCCAGGTCACTTAAAAATTAAATAATTTACACTTCCATGTACATATATTCGAAACTAACAATTAAAAAAAATTCTAAATTAAAACAAATCAAATTAAGTAAATTAAATTTGTCTCTGGTGTGACGCTTACTCCGGATTGAACTGCTTAGCTGTAATAAAAAGCTAGTGACGGAACGGTTCTCGGGCGCCAGATTTGTTCGAGGAGTTTACTCTCCTGTTCGACGGCACTGTCCGGGTAACTACAGTGAAGACACGGTTGTCCAGGGCTTCAAACGGACCTAAAAGCGGAGCGAGGCGACGGAAATAAAATACACAATAGTAAATAAAAATAACTTTATTTATTCTCTCAAAATAAACAACGAGCGGTACAGAAGCGACAGCCACAACCAAGCAAGCGGAAGGTGATCTATAAACCAATGAGTAATTAGCGTGCGTTTGACAAGCGGTGACGTCGGTGACTAAGCGAGCAAGCATGCACTAGGGTAGCAACCTCTGTTGGCTGGATTGGTAGACGGGGTTTACTTGGATTTGAACTTGAGAGGGAGGAGAAGGGATTTGGGCACGGTACTGGAAGGCGTATCCGCAGGCCAAAGCCAAACACTACGGAGACGACGTGTTGACGGCGTATTCGCAGGCCAAACCCAAACACTACGAATACGACGCCCGGTAAAGGATAGAGTAGGGAAGAGCAGACAAGGAGGGGAGCGGTATCTCCCCGGAGGTCCGGTTAATAAAAGCAAATCGGCTTAACCTAAAATCCAGCTGGTACACAGAAACCCTGGAATCTTCTTCGATGTGAGCTCCAACTGGAACTGCCGTTCCTGCGTCGGGGTTCCGCTTTTATTTGTGTCTCCGAAAGTAAGAGAACGGTTCAAGCGGGAATAACATGCGCTCTGACGGATGAAGCGCTGGTAAGCGGGGATAGCGCGAGCCTAGTTTATTTAACTTAATTAATAATATACAATTCTTAACAAAAATAAATAACGGTTCTAAGTATAATAAGTATTCTTAAACTAAACAACATACGGCGCTATAAGTACAATTTGTAACGGTTCGTTACACTGGGTGTATATGATTTGTTTTCGAAATACACCGGGGTGGCGTTTGCGACAGTCGTTGTTCTATCTAAAACAAAGTTACTAATGGCATATGCTTTTACTTTTTTATGTTACGGTTAAACCCGTGCTTTCAACGGAGGTTTATGAATAGTAACAGGTAGCAGGATTTTGGACGGGAATTTTTAATAGTCAGTGCAAATGTAATTTTAATACCATCTGAACCTTTGACCTTTACGCAATTTCGACAAATACAAAAATGTGTTTTTCGTTAATTTAATACCAGTAATAAATAAAATAAAATAAATAATAAATCTTTTGTTGATCAATGATTGCAGTTATAGCAGACAACTTTTAATTGAATGAAATCGTTACACTTTTTCCAAAGTAAGTAAGGAATAATAAGATTAGAATGTGAACAAATGAGATAATTGCACAAGGTGATTGATAACTCCTAAACCGGGGTTGCTCAACCGCACAAGGATCTGTAGTGTTAGATAACTACTTTGTCGCTCTAACCAGAGGCCGTTATGTAACCATCAACCGGCGTCAACACATAGACCAGAAGTTTACTCAGCTGCATTAAGATCGTTATGCAACTACCGACAGGAATAAACTAAAACACGACTTCACAAATTCAACACTTACTGAATATAATTCGCCAACTCTGTTCAACAAAGCATCTGTAGGCATCAACAAAACTATGACTGAGGATACATCTACTTCTAGCTGCTCTTAAGAAAAACAAGTACCAAAGCAAAAAATCGTGTTACCAATCAAAAAAATATAAAGACAAAAACGAAGAAACATTAGCTTCAAAAGTAGATTTCACTTAATTATCAGTTTTATTTTGCTTGTAGCATTTATATACGGAGTACATGGCATAATGCTGTTTTAAATGGAATGTATAACGTATTTTATAAGTGTGCCCAATCTGCCCTGGTACAACGTTTAAGTAATGTTAAAAATAGAATTAAACAAAAATTATAAAGTGAAAAAAGATTAAAAAATTTAGTACAATTTATTTTTATTGTTATTAGTATTAGCTGAATTTATGCCGCCTCTTATCTGCCGCTAGATAGACAAAACGTAGATAAAAACAACGTCAAAAAGAATAAAGTTAAGAAACAAATATTTGCATTATTATGATCCTCCTCAGTCCCAACGCAAGCATGATGCACTTCACTTTTGCACACACTGCGCTGAGTTCACCCTTTAGACTTTTGTATTCTTATCTTTTTCGTTTCCTGACTAGAGTTTTTCGTCTATTTTTAGAAGCGACTCTTATGATAGTAATCATATACGTAGTTTTTCTGCTTCTAAATGCCATGTTTGTGATTTGCGTTTAGTTTTTTTAAGATCTTTGATAAATAGGTTTTACAAAAATTGAAGTTAAGAGATTTTGCAGGCTTTTATTTGAATTAATACTTAGTAAAACGTTCCAGAAGTTATTCTCAACTTTGAGAGCCTTCGCGAGGTTTTTGTACATTTCCAGAACGTATACCAAAAGATATGGAACATTCGAGAAGGATTTCCAAAATGTATAAATACCAAATCCGAGGTCAGTTATTCCCGTAATGTGAAGACGGCAGTGTTAAGAAGATTACTCAAGTTTAAATAAATAAGTGATTAACGCGTGTGAGATAAATAACCTGGTACGTGACTTTTACGTAAACAATAAGTGTTAAACAATAAGTGTTAAACAAGTGTGTGAAGTTATCCGCGGACTTTATCTTATCTTCGTGTCAGTGTCAGCGCTATATATAAATTAGTGTGTTTTTATTAAATATCCTTAGATTTAATTAGTTGGGTTAGTAATAAACGTGTACATATTTTTAGTATAAATAAATTAATTAGTTTTAATAATAAACGTTACATTATCATACTTTGACCGCTAAAATTTATCTAAACAAATAAATAAAATAAAGTGTCGTCAATTGTGAAAATAACAGCTTTTTACATATATAAGTATATATGGTGCTTATGTATAACAAAAAAAACATATTTAAAATCTTTGTTTGTCTGTCTGTCTTTTTGTTTCAGCTAATCTCTAAGACGCCTAAACCGATTTTGACGAGGCTTTCACTGGCAGATAGCCGA
This sequence comes from Aquatica leii, assembly GCA_035610365.1. NCBI lineage: Eukaryota > Metazoa > Arthropoda > Insecta > Coleoptera > Lampyridae > Aquatica > Aquatica leii. Next base: position 17,532,253 of record CM069434.1, on the reverse strand, counting down.
TTATTTAAAGAGTAACTTAACTTACTTTTACTTTAAAAAAATTGGAGTTCCGTATAAGAAAATAAAAACTCATGAAATTGTGAACAAAATCTGATTCAAATAGGAAAGTACAGTAACTTTCGCTTACATCAACATTGTTTTAGGTTGGTAGTGTTACCAACTAGTAACATTCTCAAAAAATTATTCTGGCGCAATACTTGACTCACCGTTTGGCTAGCTCCCTTTGTAGATGGTCGTGAGTCGAGATGTCAGTATCTAAACTGTTTCTTTGGGTAAACCGTGCCCTCGCGCCACCTTTTCTTTCCTATAGTAATTTACTATAAGAAAACGAATGACTGAGCTAGAGATAAAAATAATCTCAGACCCGCAATTCTCAACCGTACGTAGAAAAAATGAAACCAACTAGTTATCACAGACAGAAAGTTTTGTTTATTATCATAATGAACCTGCACAATTGATCTTAAAACCAGCAGAAAAAAAAGAAAAAAGAAGAAAGATCTATAGTGAGATTTTGATTACATTGTAGCTATCGGTACACGCCTATGATATACTATACATAACATTAACATGAGCTCAAGATTACGCCACCGCTGTTAACTACTATCCCTATACAGTAAACCAAATTAAAATACTAAGATGATAAACCAGGAAGCATTCTTTTCTAGTTTAATATATCGCCTTAAATAAGTAACGACGGTGGTACTAATGCTAAACGCGATATTTTATTATTACAAATCAAAATCTACCCGTAGTACTTGACGTCAAACGTAGGAGTAAGATAACGTATCGGAGTTTGAATTACCCTGTGAGTAATCACAAACATCGCGTCGCTACCAATTCTTTTACAAAATTTTTTTTTTGTTTACAGTATACAAAACAATTGATATAATGATACTTAGTTAGCAAAAATTGACGTAAAAGTATCAACCGAAAGTATCCATAGAAGCTAAAAGAAACAAGAAATAATTTGTGAATCGCAACCACGTGTAACACACGCAGGTACTAACTTACAAGACGATCTTTGAACATGTGCCTTAAAATATAATTTTGTCGTCTTTCTAACCCCCAATTACGAAACATGGAGAAAGGATTCAAGATTTAATTAAAATTTAATTAGAGTTTAATTAAAGATATAAATAATTAAAAGAAAAGTATCTATAAGCCAGATGTCAATGGATGACAAAAATCTTTATCGCTTACCAATCCTTTTTGCACTTTGACGCAAGTTACATACGACGTACTTGAAGTAACACATCAAAATTACATTGTCCTTTAAAAAATTGAACTAAAACTGCGCTGTCTGTCGGCGTAAGACTCAACTAATTTCCGAAACCTTGTGTTCGCGCGACGACGTTAGCAAAGTTGCCTAAACGACAGCAGAAATTGCAGAACTGATTTTTAGTCGTTACAAATAACCTTTCACAATATTTATTTCTAGACAAGACACAGTTATTGTAATGACGCATTTTTAAAACGATACCTACAATTTCAATTGAACTTGATCGTATTCTCTTTAAAGTTACATTGATCAATTTATAGAACGTTTCCCAAAATCAAACTTTAATTACGATACTTTCCAACAACATAAACAAGTTCTAATTGATAGTTTTTTTAATAAGAATTGCATTTGCAAGGCGAAATACACAAAAAGGCTTACCATACTTACTGCACCCGTTGTCAAAGACATTCGCAAATGCATACAAAAAAGTCCTAATAAACCGGTAGTAAAATTATCTGAGACAACAAGTATAAACTCGTTCTAACTTTAATTTTTAATTTATAAGCATACCATATTTAGGATTGTCAGTAAAGTCTTGTCACAAAACATTAAGCATTGAACAAGATTACGGTTTATTAAGAACTACTGCTTTCAACTTTTTGGAACGCTTACAATTTTGATAATGATCAACATTTAAATAACAATCACCAGTTGAATTTAACATTCTTTATGAACGAAGCATAGTGTCATTTAAGTGAGTATGTAAAAACTCGAAATTATCATACTTGAGCAACTGAAAATATACATACCTTTGTGGAAACTACGATTACAACATTTGAAAATTGATGTATAAATTGCAATGTTAAGGAGAAAAATAATCGGTTCAATATTTTCTCACAAAACTGGAAACCCAGAACGTTATCTTGATATCTTTTAAGTAGCTAAATAATAAACAAATTTTGATTTAGCTACTTTCAGCATATCACTCATATCACTCGAGCTACAATTGAATTTATTCAACAATTTTATAATGAGAGTCTTTAAAATATTAAAGTTGATGAGTTTTGTAATGTTTGCCAAAGTTAAAAAAAAAGTATCAAAACTGAAGGACAACATTTTCAACATCGGTTATTTTAAATAATTGTTATTACTTATGTTTAATTCAAATAAACAGGTATTGCTGTCAACCTGTTACCGTTATTAATTAATTAGTTAACCTTAATTTAGAGGTTACAAATCAAATTTTTCATTTAGTAATTTTTGATTTACTTTATACCAATCTAAGTAATGTTGGTTGCCTAACATATATGTTACGCAAAAAACAAGTGTTTATGAAGGCCCTGTATATATCTATACTGATATTATAAAGAGGTGAAGTTTGTAAGTCGTATGTATGAGGTAATCTTCAAAACCAAACATTCAATTTCAAATATTCTTTCACCAATGTTTAGAATAAATTTTCAAGCTAAACATCCGGTTAAAATAAAAGTGTTGTTTGTGGTGACCTATTTTATAACTGAAGTCGACAAAAAAATGCCTTTTTTACGAATGCTCCTATAACGCTAAAAGACATTTAAATGCTTTTTATAGAAGAATTGTTCTATAAAAAAATCCGCGGCAAAATTTATCTATACGTTAAGGTTAATACACGAATATAAATATGAATAAAAGTTATCTTTAAAATTATTTTTAATCTATCACGGAGAATACGTAGGTAATCGTAAATTTTTATCAATATACATTTACTTATCATCAAGAAAATTTTATGTAGATAAAAATTTCTGTTTACACAACATTGTTTAGACAAGTAGTTTAAACGTTGCCATCGTGTTTTTCAAAAACAAAATCAAATATACTTTGGTGACAAGGCGCATTTGTCTATGAGGTAGGTAGATACGCATCGTACGTACGTATCCGGAATAGTATTAACGTTGACACCGTGAAGAAAGCTGGATGGTTAAAATCTATGTACTATCTAAACATGTCAACAGGTGGCGCTGTATTTAAACACGTTTTAAACAAAATTTTTTTACATAAGTAGAAATAAATATTTAAGTTTATCTAAGACAACACATTTTTTTGTAAAATAACAAAGGTGATGGTGAACACTTTTGTAAATCCGCCATCACACTTCTACATCTGCTTTTCTCTGCGACTTTTCCTTATCTGCACTTTTCAATTTGTATCTATTTCGGGCATCAAGCAAATGTTTGTCGTATATCACCTGTTGAGTAGACCGTTGTTCTAGAGAATTCGTATCTTTTAATTTGATAGTTAAATCGTCGCATAGATTGCACATGTCGTTTAATAGCGGCAAACATCAATTCTTGTACCATTGAGAGTAAAAATAGTATATTATATATCAAGTTTGAGAAGTGCATCATTATAACCTAAGCGATAGATTATATCGCGAGACGCGAAGCGTCGAGGGATATAAATCGCGCAGGTTATAATGAACTTCTCAACCGTGTTATATATACAATTTTTTCCACTACTAGAATTATTAAAACCTTTCTACCTGTTACTAAATCAAATTTAAAATTTAAGATATTAATTTTAAATTAAAAATCAAGTCAGTAATTCTGACAGTTGTCATTAGTTTAATAGAATTAATTTTGACGTAATTCTTAATTGTGATTTAAAACACAAAAATAAACAGATAACGTAAGTTTTTATTGCTAAAGTTGTTTAAATTGTTTAAAAACATTATTATTTTAAGCATTGATTATATCTAAAACATATTTAACTCAATAATATTTACATTTAATTAAGCGCGAACTTCAAATAACTTACTTTTTAAAATCAAATTAATTTATTAATTGAGCGATTTGAAAACTTAAATTAGCATTAAATAAAATCTCTTGCTCTTGGTACGCAGTTTGGTAAACTTTTTTTCGTTAAAACTGTTGTAGTATTATCAGAAAATGTAAATATGTTCATTATTAACTACTAGTTAAAATACTTTTTCCACTACTAGTTGTATACGCTTGCATTATTACGTATAATAGAAGGCCGTGAAGTTGTACTTTTTTAAACGCAGGTAAATAATATTTCATTATTAACTAGTAGTTAATAATGAACATATTTACATTTTCTGATAATACTACAACAGTTTCAACGAAAAAAAGTTTACCAAACTGCGTACCAAGAGCAAGAGATTTTATTTAATGCTAATTTAAGTTTTCAAATCGCTCAATTAATAAATTAATTTGATTTTAAAAAGTAAGTTATTTGAAGTTCGCGCTTAATTAAATGTAAATATTATTGAGTTAAATATGTTTTAGATATAATCAATGCTTAAAATAATAATGTTTTTAAACAATTTAAACAACTATAGCAATAAAAACTTACGTTATCTGTTTATTTTTGTGTTTTAAATCACAATTAAGAATTACGTCAAAATTAATTCTATTAAACTAATGACAACTGTCAGAATTACTGACTTGATTTTTAATTTAAAATTAATATCTTAAATTTTAAATTTGATTTAGTAACAGGTAGAAAGGTTTTAATAATTCTAGTAGTGGAAAAAATTGTATATATAACACGGTTGAGAAGTTCATTATAACCTGCGCGATTTATATCCCTCGACGCTTCGCGTCTCGCGATATAATCTATCGCTTAGGTTATAATGATGCACTTCTCAACCTTGATATATAATATACTATTATGGTTGCCTTTCTTTTGTTTAAACGTGAGTCAGCTCTCGTTCGCATGCGTTTCACCGGTATTTCTTCGATACAAAAAAGTATAAACTGTCGTTTGTGATCATTAGAATTGTTAGAATTTCACACTTTTAAATTAATTGTTGTACGTTCTTCGTTAGATATTTTTTCACAAACATTTTTTTCAGCATAACCTGCATGTACAGGTTGCTCTTTTTTTGTTTTTCCTTTTTTTTACAACTAGAGTATGAATGTCTCCTTCAGTTTCTAATTCTGTTTTTCCGGCATTCTATGCTTGATTTTCCTTGCTCATCTGAATCAGAATAGCTACTGTCTCCTTCAAAGTCATTCTCATTCGGCACATAATTTGAATCATGTTCTTCACTGTCATTCATAATTTTATTGTCGATGATTAATTCTAAGTTAATTAATTTAAAAGAAAGCTGCCCTATAATCACACCATCCGTTGTTACTATGGGTAATTCAAATATTTTGTTTTAATCTTTATTTTTTGACATATTATTAAGTAAAGTTTTCCCAACATACTGATCTTTATTGTCAGCGTCGATATTATTACTTCGCACTGACTTCAATAACATACGCGTAAGCGCATGGTTTATTATTAAGTCATATTTTTATAGACTTAATACCAACCTCAACACAAAAGAACCGAGGCAAACAGTATTATGATTGCTTAATACCAAAAAGTATAAGACTATACCAGAACCAGAAAACATTGTGTTTTTTAGTACAAACTGGCTCAATTCAAAGTTTGGACTTAATACATTTTATAGATACGTAGTATTGAAATTGTAGGAGATACGACTTAATACTGTACATCATTGGAAAGAGCAGAAAAAATTAAAAAGAAAGCATACCAAAAACATAAATGGCAAAAGTCTGGACTTAATACCATATGGCTCAGGTACGAGATATATAAAGTTGAAACAACCTTGTTAGCGTGTTTCCACTAACAGCGCCATCCGTTGACATATTTACGATAGTACATAGTTATTAAACATCCCGCTTTTCTCACTTTGTCAACAAACGCAGCTTGCCCCTCGGTAACCACTTACACCATAGCGTATTTTATTTTCTTTTTGAAAAACACGATCGTAAAATTCAAACTACGTATCCAAACAATGTTGTGTAAACGGCAATTTTTATCTACATAAAATTTTCTCAATTATAAGCAAACTTTTTTACACTTGGTAAGGGAGTCCCATTTTCTGTTTTCGCAAGAGCCTCGATCAGCTTCAATCCGCTACTGTTTTTTTTTAACTCATAAACTGTATTCACCCCGTTCTCATCTCATCATAGTTTTCTTTAAGTTAAAGACTGTACTGTTAGTATAAGTTAAGTTAGGTTGGTACCACGGACAGATATAAAAAATAACTAGAACGTAACGTAGGTTACTTACGAGATGTTACTAAGGTATGCTTGCTGTATTACAAACTATAATAAAGTATCTAATCCAACGTGGCTTATATAATTTAACTTCAATCTTACAAAAACCTTGTAAGCAGCTCCGATTTTTCTATAAATCTTTGTGGATGATAACCAGACAATTAGTACTCTGCTGAAAACTTTTTGATCTTGAAATCAATTCTAGTGAACTAAAAACGTATTACAATTTCATCAAAAACATTGTTTTAAAAAATTAAAAATTTAAAAAGTAAAAAAGATTAAATAAACAACCGAAGAAGTCACAATCTTTAAACAGGAATAAAATAAAATGGTCGATAATCCTTAATATTTCGTAGGATTTAGATTGCTTGTACCGATTTAATATTAGTAAATTAAGTAAACGAGGAGGAGGAAAAAGTAGACTCACCATACCACCCGAACTTGCTTGGTACAAGATCGCCACTAGAGGGATAAGTTAAGTAAGGAAATGTTGCGAATAGATAAGATAGTCTTACAAGACCAGTATGATGAGCTAAATATTTGTCCGTGCTATGAGAGCACGTGGTTCCGGGAGGCACCTGCCTTACGGCTTATCCTCGCTTCTAGGCTAATACTAAGTCGGTAAGGAAAAGGATCTGCTTATAGATAAGAAAAAATAAAGTAAGACAGAGTATTAATCAAACAGTGACAGCTAAAAAAATCAAACTAAACAAACTATTTCTAATAAAAGCTCTGGTCTCTCTTTGCAAAAAGTCTATATACATTTACATCTGGCACCAGTCTAATGATGGCCTGAGACGATTCGGGATAGGGATTGATCGTGGCTAACAGGGCACCCCGAACGTAATCGAATTCGCGACAAGCAAAAATTCGACGTGCTGGGGTTTCAGAAACGCCACACGACGGACCGCTGTCATCATTCAAAACGCTAATCCGTTTTAAATGACAACGAAAAAGGATTACGACTGCCTCTCGTCCGGGGAAGTGGGACATTCTGACCCAGGTAAGAATATCCGGAATAAAAGAATAGGCATTACGCCCTTTCTGAGAAGTACCTTACAGTCGCTGCCATTCACTCAAGATCAAGATTTTCAAGCGACGCTTGGCCGCTGAAAAGTACGGAAAGTCGTTGAGCAAAAGTGAGCAAAGTGCTAGTCAACGAAATTGCACGTACCTGCGTTGCCAAAAACTTTGATGCAGTAATTTTTTTGGAAAAGGAGATGTAGGGGAGGATCTTTTTGAGAAGCACGCGTTCAAAAAGTTTGCTAAGTTCTGATAACAGAGTCATCGGACGCTACGAGTTGGGATTTACAAGATCCTTCTTCCCAGGTTTGAGGGTGGTGATCAATTTACCAACTTTCCAGCTGGCAGGAAAATAACCATATTTAATGCATGAGTTAAACAAATGAACGATCGTAGAAGATAAGGAATTTTGTACAATTAGCCGTAGTACATTACGATATATTTCGTCGAGTTCGGGAGATTTTTTTAGGAATTTTACTAGCCACCGCGGTTAAATCGTCACTAGTGACCACCCAGTCCTGTTGGGATCTTATTTGCAAATTAGTGCGGGATCTTATTTGGGCATGCAAAGGGTTATCTGTCGTCGGATCGTCGTCAGGAAACAGGGAGCAAACAATAGCTTTAATAGTCTCGTATTCTGAAATAGTGCATCTGTCGCCGTCTCGGACTTTGGAGCACGGTTGGATCGACAGGAAATTAAGAGAGGGCAACTTGTAAACTAGATCCCACGGGGTCGTTGCCAAACTTTTTTCAATGAATATTTGCCAACTCTACTATGCTGTCTTCACTGCCAGTTTATACTGGTGAACACGGCCTTGTAAAAGGCAAAACATTGAGGTTTTAGATTTTCTGGGGCTTTGTGGTGGTGTTTTCATAGACAACTTCGCTCGCTCGCTTTAACCTATCTAACTTAGGACTCCACTACGGCACACCGGATCTAGAGCTTATGCATATGCGGTTTAAACTACGTTGGCAAGAAGGATCATCTCGGTCAACTTACCAATCTCAGCGTTTACAGATCCAGGATAGTGGCACAAAGCACCACGTGGAAGATATGTAGGAATAGAGCTTGCGATTATCATGTTCAAGCAAACGGGATCTATGTGTTTGAAATTCAGAATTCTCTTAGGGATAGGTTCTGTAAGAGGCGCTTCGACGGTTAACTCAAACCGTATCAGTCAGTGGTCACTTTCAATAACCTCTGGGACAACACGCTACTTTTGAATTTTTCTGGCAACAGAAGGGGACGCAAAGTGACATCAATATTCGTCAAGTCTATGTGACTAAAGAAGGTAAAAGGTTGGTGTGGTTCGTTAACAACACAGAGATCACGTTTACCCACGAGGTTCTCCACGCATCGTCTTCGCTCGTCGGTCACCGGGGAGTGTCAAAGCGGCGATTTCGAATTAAAGTCCCCTGCTATTATGATAGGAACGTCTCTTAGTTTATCAAGAATTTTATCGAGGTGTTAGAGATGAATGCATACATCCTCTCTCGGCAGCCTATAAACGCCGACGATTGCCAAGGAGGTATTTCCAACCGTAATCGTAGATACTACAGTGCAGTTATTCGTTAAATGGCTGAGCGCAGAGGCGCCACCGAGCTTGTACCTTAAACCATAACTAAACACGTACGGCTCTTGTGTCAGTAAGATATCAATGTCTTTATCGGAAGAGAAACTTATAGTTTCGAAAGTGGCAACTGGTGAATTGGGAAGATTCACAGCCGCAAACCTTAAAGTTAATTGAGTGTCCTTATTGTTCACAATTGGTATTTACAATCTTAGCGTCGAGCCGTTTCATATATGCTGTGCTACAAACTTATAGGTTTTACGAACCTTGCACGGCCAACTTACACTAGTCGGAGATAGGAGACATTCAAATAAATAGAATTTAAAGGGCGTCGATCTTAGTAAGTGTTTCGATCAAAACAAAAGGTCCAAGCTTGTAACAAAATCAGGTTTGTAATCCTGTAACGGACTGAAAAAAAGAAAAAAAATATGTATAACAACTTTAATTTACTATCGTAGATTATTAACGAGCACAAGAAATTTTATCGTAAACGTTTCGATCAATAAATACCGGAAGTATCAGCAACACACAATACATAGGTTTACACATAGGGTGTTAATAGCGAAGAATATTACATTGATAATGACAAATATCTATGATTCACAGCATGCGACATACAAAAATAATTGATGAAAAAACCTAAATGGTATTGAAAGTTATTGTAATTACGTAAGTTAAAATAACAAGCAAAATTTTGTGAGAGACCTTTATGACGCAAATGTAATTAAATATGACTTACCCACAATCCAGTACTTGCCTGAAGAAAATGTTTTCTTCGTTGAGTTGACCTGGAATATTTATGAACAGAGCAAATCGTGTCAGCACAATGACTCAGGAAAGCAAAAATCTACAAAATTATTAATTAATGCTAAAAGAAATTGAACATAAAAACCGGTTATCGAATGCTGTTGCACACATTAGATTAAAGGTTGATATCGCAGTCGATTGACGCATAAGGAATAGTATATCGGAGAAAATCTTTTGTCGAGACTTCGTTTTTAGCTTTAACGTAAGCCTTCCAAAATTATAATCTTTCCATGAAAGTAGTTAGTCGATAATAACCCCTCATCGGTCGAGAATACACCAAAGCATGTGCCCTAACAGGTGTCGGGTTGCGATAACAAATTAACAAAGAAATTACTACAGAATTCTAAACACTAATAGGAAAAGCTCACCCTGTGATGAATAAACTAATAGAAATGCGTTTTCGATCTATATTCTAACTTCCAGAAACGCCGATGATGTTAGAAAATAAAAATTTAAACTTCACAAGCAGAATTTTAGTTAGTTGGCAGTTTAACGTCTTGACAGGCTTCATTTCCTGTCAAGACGTTAAACGAAACTCGTTAGAGAGCGTCGAAAGTAGAAATCTAACTTTAGTGTAATGAATATACAGGGTATTACATTTTGGTTGAAGCTTTATGTTTAATAACTTCACCTAGATGGCTATAACAAACATAGTTTGCGCATGAAGGGTCTCGCTCCGTGTTAGGTCATGTCTTAGTCTCGTGTTTTTCAACACAATAGCCGCACTGTATGTCACTATTACAGTCTGTAGAGTGGTGGCCAAACTTTTGACAGTTAAGGCAACGCGTAACACGAATAGGTCAAAACGGAAATTAATTGCTCATTGGAAAGATGTAATATTTCGTCGGAAGCATCGTCGAAATTCTGTCAAAGGATAGCCTCCCGGCTTTTTCAAGAACGGCCGTAGGGATTTTTATCAAGTCCGTTCGCTCTGATTCGAGCCTAATAGAATTTTTGCCCGTCTTCGTAAATCTGTCCAGTCGCAGGCCATAGGTTTGCGGATTAAAGACTTTCGTTAAAATCGTCTTTGTTTCGTCCGCTGTCAGAACCAGGTTTGGAAACAAAAACAACAGTCAAACGAGAAACTGCAACTGTTTTGCCAGAAGGAACTTTAACCCTCTCTGCTTCAGATCGGGCTGCTTAAGCGTACGATATCGGAGTAGGAACTGCGGCAAAGGTGCTGGAAAGTTTGGCGGTAACAGTTCGCAAGGTTCTTTGTATTCCTGCTAAGGCGCTGGCAATATCAGCAGTTTGCTGCGTGGCGCGACGGGAAATAATGGTTTTTCGAAAAGTCGCTTGAAGTCTGCTGACTAAGTCGATGGTTTTAGATTGTTTCGATGTAGTGATTTTACAGGCAGAAATGATTTTTGTAAAGCGCATAACGTCAGTAAGAACTCGTCAGGAACAAGGACGTCATCGTCTTCACGGCGACGCTTAAAAACGCGGAGTCAACCTCCATAGAGGAGGCTGATAGAGTGGGCAAGGCCGAACGCGACGCTCATAGAGTGTCAGCTGGAAAAAGACTGCCTGACTGCTTACCCTTTTACCCGTGGACAGGATCTTATTGCCTAAGAGGGTGGACTTATTAGCTGCGCTTCGTTGCTTTAACCTCGTGGAGGTAACGGTCTAAAGCTTCGTAGAAAAGAACAACTACTACGCTACACGCAAAATCAATACTAAATTACTAATTAAATTACTGCCGACCTTTATATTTGGTGTCGCTGATAACTCACAAATCGAAAATAAATGTCCTTTAGCTTTAGTTAAAGGTGAAAGATTTATTCGCTAATTGAAGAGAAACCAAAGTATTAAGTAAACGATTTAAAAAACATAATTGGATTAAATGAAATTAAGAAGCAGTCAATAAAACCAACGTTTCGAAACTATTCTAGATGTAGACATAGCCATAAAACCTCGATTAATTTCTGCTTTTTCCATCTATTTCGCTTGCTAACTAATACTTATGCAAGTTTATGTATATTCCTTGCTTGTCTCACAACAATATCCGTTAATAACGCTTAGTCCTTGTTTGGTTTAAACGTGGATATGTAACAACTTCATCTGTTATTCAATAAAGCTCCCGTTACGCGAACAAAAAAATTATAAAGTGATTAATGTAAATTCATTCATACGCCGCCCGGCCGCGATCCAAATTAAATCGCCAACTAATAGTTATTTTTACTAAAAGATTGAATCGTGTTTAACACTAATAAGCTTTTTTTTCTAAACGTTTAAAGCAAATTTATCTAAAGTTTAAAACCTTTAGGAAGTGCGTCACAGTCTGAGAGACCATGAAGTATGCATGAGGCCGCTAAAACAATGAAGCTTCTGGGGTGAGGTTTTTCAAATAGAAAACAAGAATAAGAGAGGATTTCAATCAAACGAGATGAACTCATGACTTTATGCAAGAGGTGGGCAAAGCCGGCGAGCAATCCTACTCTTCCTTCATTCAACGTTATTGGGTTCGGCATCGAGGTTTTGATCTGTCGTTAGTTATACCATACCTACCTCGCGCTAACAACCGTTTTAAAAGAAGCCGAACGTTGTTACACACCTAATTTTAATAGGGGTTACATTTATCGAGAGCAAACATTAAACCGTCGCAAATTTATTTTATGCACGCTTAAAAATAAGTACACAAGTCAAGTTTGTTTTGCAAGAATAGAATTTAATCTAGATAATGTCAAGCACACCGTCGAAGTTGGAGCTTAAGACAATAATAAGACGAAAACTTTAATTAATTTTAAATTGTTAGTAGTAAGTCAAGTCAATAATTATTATATATTAAAAAATGTCTTTTCACATCAGCGTTTCTCAATCTTTAAACCAAAGATCATAGAAAACTTGTCTCAAAAATTGTTAAAATTGCGTTTAAGAATAAGCTGCATTTAAAAAACTTTATCAAGAATGTAAACATCAATGAACGCAAATTGTTGGTCAAATTTCCCTAAGTGCTAAAATCGAAACGTCTATTTGATGTATTTCCACTGATTAAAATAATGTAATGTAATAAAAAAAAATTACAATGATTTAAATTGTCATAAGACAATTCCTGAAATATAAATTATTTAAAGCTTTTAGAATTTATAGTAAAAAATGATTGATCAAAGCGTTGCTGAATTCGGGGTAACTTATTATCAATAGTCTTTTGCACTTTTTTTCAAAAAAAAACCGACAACTTTAAACTAAAAAAATCGCAGAAATGCGATTCTGAATCGAAATTTAAAAAACAATTGCTTTAACGCTTTTTATTATCAAATTAAACAAAAATTCCCTAATGAAGAGAAGGAAATAAGGTCGATTTTAGTCTTGGTTACAGAGTATTGTAACGATTATTAAAAATAATTTATTTATAAACAAATATTTATACAATTACAACTACACTGGCACGGGTACTTTATCTATTTATCTTAGCGCACACGTTAATCACTGATTTATTTAAACTGACAGTCTTCTTAACTTCCGATTTCGAAAAGCTGACCTCAGCTTCTTTTGAATACTTTTTATATATTTCTATTATCTGTGTTGAAAATTTTCTAAATCCTTCGGTAAACATTCTCGAAGTTGACAATAATTTTGAGAACATTTCACTGCCCCTTTCTTAATCTAATCTGTTCCAGAACAAAAAACTGGAGGCGACACCAGTAGAAAGAATCGTGGCGATAACGGCAGCTCTCTTCATTTCGGCAACTTCTTTGAGCATAAAAATAACAATCTCAATGCAATTTTCCTAACCCGATATTCTACTTAGATGATAACTGCAAACCAACACTTGAACGTCTGTTCCTCCGAAGACGACCTTCAACATATTTCTAACTGTCCTCCAATCTAGTTGATCTAAGCCACAACCAAGTTTGGGTACTGCCAATTTCTTAATATTGTAAAACTCTATTTCTCTCTTGAGATTCCATAGGGCTCGCTACAAATTTTCGTATATCGCCTTTGCACGTGAGCACTTCTTGATGACCATATAGAAAATGTTTGTGGCTTGACGTTAAATCTGTCGCTGGCAATTTGTGTGTTTTTACGAACTGCCTTGCTGACGTAGTCTTCTCCAGCAACTCTTTCCAGTCTTCGTCCAAATTGGAGGTCGCATGGCAGTCGTATTTTGAGACGCATGACGCATGATGATGTTTGGCCTGTGCTTTCGTAAACGGATGATCGGTATGTCATTAGGAAAAGTATTGATCCCAGTCTCTTTGGTGTTTGGACACTACTTTAACTAAGTACTTCCCCATTGTTTGATTCATCCGTCCAACCATGCCATCAGATTGACGATGGAGAAGCGTCATTCTAATTTTGTTACGTGCAAAATTCTTCTAACGGAGTACTCTGTATATTGAATTAAAATTAGATTCCGGTTTTGACGCCCTCTGCCGATCTTTTCGTGTGAGTGTCATTTTACGACGAAATCGTTAAGCTGTCAACTGCATAAAATGGACGGTGCGGCTTAAGAATAATTTCGAAGGACATCCTTAATAATGGGAATCAAATTATAATTTCATTACGATCGTAAAATATTTGAGTCGTCACCGGGTAAGATAATTGTTTCCGTTTTATTAGAATTCTGTTGTAATTTCTCGTTAATTTGATAGCCGTTCCACCACGTTCTGGCCCACATGTTTCTATTCAATAACAAATTATGAGGGATTAATATCGACAAATACTTTCATGGGACGAGTATAACTCTATATATAAGGCCTACGGTTAAAACTAAAAAAACCGAAGACAATCACTTTTCTTCGAGATCCTATTCATGCGGTAAACACCTGCGAAACCAACTTTCATTGAATGTGTACAACAGCATTCGACAATCGGGTTATGTTATGTGTACTTTTTTTAGCAATAATTAACAATTTTTGTAGATTTTGATTTCGTGAGTCATTGTGTTGACACGATTTGCTACTCAAATTTATTTCAGGCTCACTTGCCGGGGAAAACGTTTTCTTCGACCAAGTAGGTACTGGATTGTGGGTAAGTTTATTTACTTATTTTATCGCTGTCAGAAAGGTCGCTCACGAAACTTTAGCTAGTGTTAATTCCGTAATTACTATCATTGTTTTATTACCATTAAGGTAGTATCATTAATTATTTTGTGTGTATCGCCTGCTGTGTACCAAACAATATTTACTACGCAATTTTCTTCGCTGTTCGCTTCGACTTAACTTACATATGTATTGTGTGTTGCCGATACTGCTGGCATTTATGCACTGAGAATTCGATATACTTGTGTTAATCATCGACGTTACTAAATTAAAGTTGTTATACTTGTTAATCTTTCTTTTATGGCAACATACCTTTCTCTTTTAATTGTCGTTACCTAGTAACAAATTTTGGCTACTCGAACATCAGAGTGACAAGGATTACGAACCTCAAATTTAGTTACAAGTTTGGACCGTCTGTCGTGATCGAGGCAGAAGTGTTAATTTGGATTAGATCTGGCGCCCTTAAGCATAATTCCCTTGAACCTCCCCTATCTCCGACTGTGTGAGTTGGCCGTGCAAGGTTCGTAAGACCTAAAACTTGTAGCAATTTTCATAATTCCTAACAGTCGGCAAACTTCTGGAAACAGCCAGGACTCAAAGTTGCGGCCTTGGTCGGAATGTAATTTCAACGGAATTTCAAACCGACAGAAAAACACTTTCACTAATATGTCCGCGACTGTAACTGCTTCTTGATTGAGTATTGCGTAAGCCTTCGTCCAATTCTTGAAATAATCCAACGCCACCAAGATGTATTTGTTTCCCGAATCAGATTCACTTGTCATCAACCATAGCAGTTCTCCGGATACATTCGACCTTTTCTTAAAGTCCCAAACAGTGGCTGCAGTATACCGGACATGGTCTTCTGGACAAGGCATCAGCGTTCCGATTACTGCTTCCGGCGCGGTGTTCTGTGTCATAGTTATACTCTTGTAGTCTCTCGATCCATCTTGCTACTTGTTCTTCCGGATTACGGAACTCCAAACTCAATTGCCATTTTAATCTTGTCCATCTTGCACTTGTGAAACGATTGCACCTATGGCCAGATGACTTGCATCGGGAATCCAAAACATACGTTCCATCCTCTCTTGAATAACTTAAAATCGGCAGGGTTACTAAGACCTGTTTTAGTTGATGGAAAGCGTTTTCGCAGTCTTTATTCCTTCTAAATTCTGTTCTTTCTTCGGTTAGTTTCGTCAAAAGTTTGGCAATATTAGCAAATCCGAGTACAAATCGTCCTATAATAGGCGCGCAACCCAAGGAAACTTCGGACCTGATGTTTGTCGATTGGTCTTGACCATGCTTCCACAACAACGATCACATCGTCTAAGTAAACCAAGCACGTCTTCCAAGACAGTCCGCACAACATGTTCTCCATCAAACGCTCGAATGTTACAAGAGCGTTACACAGGCCGAAGGACATCACAATGAACTACCACAAACCAGTTCCAACCGTAAAAGCTATTTTTTCACGATCTAAGTTTTAGTTCTACCTGCCAGTAACCACTCTTTAAATCCAACGTGAAAAACTAGTAGAATCCTGACAGGCTGTCTAACGTATCGTCAATTATCGGTAAAAGGTAGCTGTCCTTTTTGGTCACGTCGTTAACCTGTCTGTAATGTACGCAAAATTTCGTTGGTCCATCTTTTTTTTTACAAGTACTATTCGGGAAGCCCATAAGCTATTTGAAAGTTCAATCACACCTTCTCTCTCCATATCCGTAATTATTTATTTAGCTTCTTCTCTTTTTGCCAAAAGAAATCGGCGTGGATGTTGTCGTATCGGCCGGGCGTCTCCAGTATTAATTTTATGCTTCACCACGTTAGTTCTTTCTTTAAAACCACTCTCCAGCGCAAATACATCTTAATACTGCTGGATCAGCACTTTTAGCCTGCTGGTCTTGGATGTAGTTTTGGCATTTGGAGGTAAGAATGTCTAATAGATGTTGTAGGCACTTCTTCGACGTATATTCATTAGAATTCACGCATCTCACAATTTGAGATGCTGGCGTGCGTTGGCCTACTAAGGTCTTCTTTTTCAATACTGAATCTGAGTTAACATTCAAGATCTTTACTGGTATCGTGTTTTTCACTCGTACTAAAGTTCTGCCAACGAGTAGTTCTTTTTCAACTAAATCGCCCTCCATTGATTCAATAGCGCGAATCTAGCCTTCCCGAAGATTTCCATCCAGGTGTCCCATCTTCTCACTTTTAGTCCCTGTAAGTAGAGTCACGTCTTCAATCAATAAGACCCACACGGCTGCCTTCTATGACAAATGAAAAAGAATTTTGTCACTGTCGATCTTCAGGACATCGTTCTTCATATCAAAATGAAACCCATACTTTTTTATAACATCCATTCCCAGGATAACTTCTTCCGTGATGTCGGTTACCAGTACTTGATGGTCGAGTACTCCATTTCTCAAAGCAATGGTCACTTGTACTTGTCCGTGAGTAGGTATAATTCTTCGCCCGTCGCCGTTTGAAATCGTACTGTTACTGGTGATGTCTTCTCGTTTTCCCGTAATATGTCCAGACGAATGATGGTCTTTGTCGCTCCCGCGTGTCAACCAGTAACTAAACACTTCATCCATTAATCTTGCCATTGGAATAAATGCTATGCAATTGCTACCTAGGCGATGCCGCTAAAATGGCAATCTCCGGTACATGATTAGATCAGATGAACTTTTGTCGCTTTTAGTCAACTTGTTCCAAACTTTTGAGCGCTCTTCTTAGGTTTAGTACAATGTCGTCGTACGTGGCCTATTTTACCATAGTTCGAAGTCGTCACTCCTCGTTCCCAAAGTACTCGTCGCACTATCTCCTCGATGCTTTCTAGTGTCTGCGCGGGTACTTCTGTAGCACAGCGGAGTTTAGGGCCGTCTCGTTACGATGCTTGTTTTGATGCTGCAAACTCCAAGACATGTACTAAAGCGTCATCCTGCGTCTTAGGTCGAGCTAACCGTAGGGTTTCCTGCGTTTCGCTGTCTCGAAGCCCGTCCACGAAGGTTTTAATATCCTCATGCGACTTTAAACTGTTTGTGGTAAGTTAACAATGGAACTTTACCATCAAAATTTGGAGGTAGAATCTTAAACTTTTGCATGGTTTCTTCTCGATGATCCATTAAATCTTTGCTTGTGACACTTCCCTCAACGTAACAATTTATTTGTTTCATTCATTTCAGCAGTTGTATTCTTTCTCCTAATCTTTGCTCTAATTGTCTTCTATGGTTCTTGAATTGTCTTCTAATTTCTGTTCTAATCTGTCTTCTAATGCCTAAGGAAATCGAAATATTTTTGACGAGCTGTGACGAGTGACGTCAAGACCCTGTCGCATCGTGATGACTTGGTAGGGCGTTGATGAATCGAAGATAAACTTAAAACGATCCGATTTTCTGACCTTTTCCATAAAACCTCATTATCCTTGCAAATGAATACCCGTCGACTCACCATATAGCTACAGGACAACAGTAGTAGACTGAAAAATAACATTTCTAGCAGCTGTAGAGGGTACAATCTGTACAATCTCTGTCACGACTTTCCTATAATGAATCATGAAGGAAAGTCTACATATTTTTTTTAAGGTTATGTTGTCAACAAACCACTTTGAAGTGATATGTACACGTTTGTATTGACTTCCTAGCATGCTATACTTTTTTTGAAATTTTTCTTCTCGATTTCATTAAGATATAACCGAAATAGGGCAAATTGAGCTTATGTTGTCATATCGACTAACCCCTATATTTATGCGCCTCGATGTTGCTTTCCCCTTTAGTAAATCAGTAAATATTATTATTTTTAACGTATTTTGCTTTCCCTTCAAGATATGGAATTTTTTTCTAAAAAGAATCCTCTCAGGCAGGATTCGAGCCTACATTATATTTGTGAATTCATTTTAAATTATAAATAAAATATCTAATAAACTGTTAATGTTAGAAAGTTTTTTTATTCGAATAAATTGTTAGGAGGAATTATCTCTATAAGAAACTGTAAAAATAATTTGCATACGTACAAAATTATATAAAAAGACTGTTAAAAATTTATCTAGAACTAGTCGTTGTTTATGTTTACAACACGTTCGCGACGTTTAAACACTTAATTTATTTAAACCGAAAAAGAGTTCTTCTAGTTTAA
This sequence comes from Aquatica leii, assembly GCA_035610365.1. Lineage (NCBI taxonomy): Eukaryota > Metazoa > Arthropoda > Insecta > Coleoptera > Lampyridae > Aquatica > Aquatica leii. Next base: position 17,513,445 of record CM069434.1, on the reverse strand, counting down.
TTTAAAAAAATTGACTTTGGAACAAACGCGGTTTTAACTCCAAACCGTACGTTTCCAAAACTCCCGTACATGTTCCTAAACTTATCGAAGTCCATTCCTTTGACTTCCTGGTTCTGCTCGTTATTAATTTGGTTTGGACACGGTGTTGAGTAATGTTGGTATCTCCAGCAAACGGGGCTAAGCGATCGATGTGGACCACTTTTGACTTGCTTCTAGGTGGTTTTCGGATGTGTTATATGACGTCATTTATAGGCTGCACCACTTTATAAGGGCCACGTTTTCTTTGAGGATTAGACAACCACCATGTAGCCCGGTTGAAGCCCACCGTTTTGTTTCTTGACATCTGTTCTTCATTCTGTCGCTGGCAATTTTTGTGTTTTTACAAACATAGTTTTCTTTAGCGACTTCTTCTTTCGGTTTTGGTCCAAATTGGAGGTCGCATGGGAATCGTATTTCGCGACCGAGCATGACACATGATGGTGTTTGACCTGTGCTTTCGTGAACAGATAATCTGTGTGCCAAGTACTGATCCCAATCTCGAGAGGCGTCGTTCTAGTTTTCCTAATTTTCAACAGTCGGCAAACTTCTTGAAACAGCGCAGACTCAAATTTGCGGCCTCGGTCAAAATGTAATTTCAACGGAACTCCAAACCAGTAAAACTCTTTCACTAAAACGTCTGCGACTGTAGCTGTCTCTTGATTGGGTATGCCGTAAGCCTTCGTACATTTCGTAAAATAATCCATCGTCACTAAAATGTTTTTGTTTCCTTAATAAGATTCTGGGAACGTCGTTTCCACGTTATACTATTTCATTTGTGCTTTGCTCTTTTACGCGGGATCATTTCCTGATGCGCAGACCGTACACTTACAGTTACACTTGCAGTTGACCCAGTGGAATCTTTCTCAAATTTTCCCTAATGTCTTCTTCGCGCCAAAGTGTCATCCTGATGTACCATCGTGGAAATGCTGCAATACCTCTGACAGTCCGCTCTTCGGCACTACCAACTGCAGTCTATTTTCCGTGCCTCTCTAGAGATCGGTTAAGAAGGCCGTCTTCTATTCTCAAGTCTCACTGCGCCCAGTATGTTTTGATGTTTCTGTCCAAAGCACTCACTTCTTCCCAGGGTAGTCGTTCGCCGTTTACTTTGCAGTTCAGAAGTACTCTTATGTGGAGATCGTTTTCTTATTCGCCAACCAACTGCTTAGGTTCCGACTCGGTAACAACCATAGCAGTTCTTCGGAGACATTCGATCTTTTCTGCAAGTCGCGAACAATGGCTACAATCTGCCGGACATGGTCTTCTGGACAAAGTATCAGCAATTCGATGACTACTTCCGGCACGATGTTCTGTGTCGTAGTCATACTGTTGAAGTCTCTCGATCCATTTTGACACTTGTTCTTAGTTCTTGCGTGGTCCGTCCTTAGTAAAAATTTTCGTCTATACAAATATTTGTAGAAGTGCTCTATATACTTGACGACTGCTAACAGTTTTCTCCTAGTCACGCAATAATAGCTTTCTAGCCTGGACAAAACTATACTAAAATACGCGATAATTTTTTTTTCTCCATCTTGCACCTGCGAAAGGACTGCACATCGCCAGATTACTTGCATCGGTATTAAAAACAAATCTTTTCTTGGATAACTTAAAATCGGCGAAGTGACTGAGCCTGTTTCATTTGTTAGATAGCGTTTTGTCATTTCCCATAAACCCTACTTTTTTTTGGTCAACTTTGTCAAATGTTTGGCAATGTTGGTACATTCAAGTACAAATCGTCTATAACCCGGTTTGTTTATCAGGCCCATCTTTGGATCTCGAACTGCGAGAGTACCAAATTTCAAGTTACTAGGACTTTTGGTTCCACCATTTTTAACAGTTTTTGTTATATAATTTTGTACGTATGTAAATTATTCGAATGAATTTTACAGTTGCTTTTAGAGATAATTCTTCATAACAATTTATTCAAATAAAAAAAAATTCTAGCATTAACAGTTTATTAGATATTTTATTTAGAATTTAAAATGAATTTACAAATATAATCTAGGTTCGAATCTTGCCAATTTTTTTTAGAAAAAAATTCCATATCTTGAAGGGAAAGCAAGATAGGTTAAAAATAATAATTTTTACTGATTTACTAAAGGGGAAAGCAATATCGAGGCGCACAAACATAGGGGTTAGTCGATGTAGCAGCATAAGCTCAATTTGCCATGTTTCGCTTATATCTTAATGAAATCGAGGATGAAATTTTCAAAAAAATTATAGCATGCTAGGAAGTCAATACAAACGTGTACAAATCACTTCAAACCCTGGTAGCACATTACGTTTTATTGACGTCAAAATTACGTAAGAAACGTCATTAAGACGTATTAATGTCGTCATATGACGTCAACGTGCTGCCTAGGAAGAGGTTTTATGACAACATAACCTTTAAAAAAATAAGTAGACATTCCTTCATCATTCCTTATAGGAAAGTAGTGTGGTGACCATGATTAACGTTTATAAATACGTAAACATAAACACAAACAAATACTTCATAAATAACTTTAATGGTAACATTATTTATACAATTTGCGAGTACAAACAATACTAATTAAAAGTGTAAGAAAATTATTAACATCAAGAACAATAAAATTGTAACACAAAACACTGCTAAAAACCGTAATTAATTATTTTGTTATCTGTATTGCTATTGACTAGTACTGAGGACATAATGTTAATTATAATTAAATACTATTGCAACAATATTACTTAATCATCGTAAAATACTTTGAGCACCCCTTAAGTTAATTTAGTTATTTTAGTAAAGGCACGTATTAACCTTTCAGGTAACGTCATAAACAGTCTTTGTACAATAAACCGATTATAAGAATTATGCTGTTTACACGAATAAAGAACAGATTATAAGTATGTACAACCATAAAATCAACTAAGAACACTCTGTCTTAGAGTTCTAAATAAGTTAAGCACACTTCCAATCTCCAATATACGTTTTACAATTTAGTAAATTGTGAATTCAAATTGTAGCAACAAAAATGAGATCATACTCGTTGATTAAAGTAATTCGTAAATAGTCGGATAGTACAGCGATTACCAGTTTAAAATATTCTGTTACTTGAGGTAATTGGGATCAATACATCAACGAAATATGTTTCGCGAAGTAATTATTGTGTAAATGGCAAGTGTTGATAAGTCTAACACGTTAACAAATGACTAGTTGTGTTTCAATGTTAAGATTTTGAAGTAGCAAATCCTCAACTAATACAATTCTTTACGCAAAATCATCAGTGACCACTATAGACTCTAAAAACCTAACAAAGACAATGTTGAAACGACAAAAGCCAAACCAATCCCAAGTTGTTCTAAGCAGAAATAACATCAATGTCTGCAAAAAATACTGCGCCCAATAATAATAGATCTCAGGCATCAATCCGATATTCTTAAATCGTCCATAACAAATGTTGCCTAAATAAAGATTTGTAATCACGATAAGGTTAATTTAGCTATTCTAACAAAAGCATAATTTCTTTTAGACAGTAGAATTTCACAAAAAGTCGGGAAAAATGCTGAAAACCCCAACTTTTTCAAATAGGTTATGACATGTTTTGCAAAGAGAGTTAAGAGCAAGGGTATTTTTTGAGTTAAGAAAAACGAGTGATTTCCAATGCAAAAAACGAAAGTTTTTTTTTAAATATCGGAAATATTATTAAGAATGGAAGCATCAGCTTACAAAAATCTATATAATTGAATCATGTAGCGAAGATCCCGATATATATCTTGGTTTCGAAAAATAGTTACAAAAATGAGATAATTTCTATTTACATTTAAATTTTTTAATTTGGCAAAACACCAAATCATCCAAACTGTGATACAGTTGACCACAACGAAACATTCTGAAGTGTGATAGTCTCGCAACTTCAAAAAAATTAAATTCCCTACTATTATCTTTGCTCGTTCTTCGCTAAAATTTATTCTCGTTCTTCCTCAGTTCATTCAAGCTGTATTATTTGAGTCGTGAATATATCGGTTAGTCAGAAGTCACAAATTCCGATATTGGAAGAGTGGAGAAAACCCAAAGTAGCGAACTTGAAGGAAACTTCCACCAACAATATAGTCGCCAGCTCGTTTTGAGACTGTGCGTGGAGCGATTATACAAAATTCAAATGGATCTATCCGAAAATTAAACAAATTTTGCATATGTACAAATCAATTTTAAAGAAAAATTTCATCCTTACATCTACATAGTGCAGGAACATATCGACGAACAAAGCAAAGAGAACAAAATGGGAAAATTTATAGAAAAAATTGGACACAGACGTTATTGAAGCCAGATATAAAATTAAAAACTGAAGTTAATGTACCCTAAACTATAATGGCAATAATTTGGGAACTGATTCGTGACACAAATAATCCGTCTACCAAAAACAAAAAAAAGCAGAACGAAAAAAACCAGATATTACAATACTACTAAAACTAAATATATTTTCTTCAAACTAAAAACCAAAGGTATCGTACCCATCAAGACAAAATACTTCGGCATAGTGCTAAATCAAAAACTAGTGTTTGCCAAAAACACATAGGCAACCTGCGAAAAACCAGAGTAAAGTATCAAACCCCCAAATACAATTTCACCAAGAAGTAAAAAAAATGTTACTAGCGGATTCCCAATATGGACAGAATCCATAAAAACAAAAAATAGGCGAAGAGTAAAAAAATGTAACGAATAATAACATTTCGGACTTCCACAGATACAATACCAATAGACACACTGGCGCAAAATGAATGAATTACGGAGTAAAGCACAAACGAGAACAAAAAAGGATAAACGCAATCAGACAATAGCAGAAGCAATGAAAAACAACAAAAAAGGAAAATGAATTCAACGTTTGATAAAAGAAATCAACTCATAGAGGAACGAACAACTTGGGCATATATCGGAAAAACACCAAGCAGCAAGTGTACCTACTGCCAAGAAGACGACGACGACATGAAATGCCCGGAATGAAAAAAAGAAAGGAAAGAAATTAAATCGACAAAATGTATCACCTGCGACGCTGCTAATAAGCAAAGGTATTGTTTTCAAACAAACTTGAAAAGTCCCTACGTAGTCCAAAAACGACAATGTGGTGTGCGATATCGATCGCACGAATTATCGGTCCGTAGTTTTTTGGAAATATAAATCTGATAGTTTCATTTAAGGTACAGAAGTCGTTCAAGAATTTTCGCTTCGAAGATTTTTGATTCCTTGTCGTCCAAACTTTGATCTGTCGGTTCATTAATAGAATTGCATTTTCCTCAATTTCTTCAATCTATATCATTGGAGTCGTAAAGATATCAGTTTATCACAAGTCACAAATTGCAATATTCAGAAAGTGGAGGAAGAAGAAAGAAAGAAGCTTCTACTAACCTGCTCCAGTTTTAAGACTGTCCGTGTAGCGATTATGCTGAATCCAAATGGATCAATGGAAAAATCAAAAAACCTCACATTAACCGGTTCTGTAAATATCTACAAACATTTGCAGACGAACTTAAGTTAGCATAACTGATACCCAAAAAATCAAAAAAAGAAATCATGTACAGACAGATAATTCCAAAAAACTGTTTATAAATGCTAGACTAAAAATGGAGCCATCGACAAAAACCAAACGGTTTCAAAAGGAAACAACGATATACCCTTAGAATTCTTAAGTTTTAAAATAGAAGTCCACAAAACTCAGTCGACTTGAATATAGACTCCGAAAGGGATAAAATGGTAAAGATAGACATGAGTTATTTATAGCAATATCTTTTTGAATGAAGAAAATAGATTTACTAGTAACACAATTAATAATATTACGCAATACTACTAAAACTGAAGATATAATCTTCGAACTAGAAGCTAAAGATATAGTAGCGAGCTAGACAGCTAAATATTTGTGTTAGATCGGAAATTAATATTTGCCAAAAATACATAGACAACCTGCGAAAAGCAGAAGAAATGAAAAAAAGCCAAACAGCAAAAAACGAATACTGGCAGATATCAAATATAGACAGAATCCATGAAAATAAAAAAATAGACGAAGAGTAAAAATAGCATAAAATAATAGTAATTGAAGCAACTTCCACATGCGAAGTACCAACAGTCATACTGACCCAAAACTAAATGAATTATAGAGAAAAACACAATCGGAGAACAAAAAAGGATAAAAGCAATCAGACAAGGGCAAAAACAAAGATAAATGAACTCATAGTCTGATAGAAGTTATAAACATACACTTGGATCGAATTCTTGACTGAGCACAGAGCGTTATTAAAATATCTATATACAATGGGAAAAACACCAAGGAGTAAGTGTATGTACTGCCAGAAAGACGATACCGACAATACGGTTTTGAAAAGTCCAGGATAAAAAAACCAAAAAGAAGAAATTAATCTGCAAAATGTATATTTTTAGCTGTGAAACGACGCTAATTAACAAAAATACGAAAGGTCTCTACATAGACCAAAAGAACAAGGGTGATTGTTAGTTTGAGTTCTTTGAGGTATTTTGGAACAGTAGCTATATGAATGTGATAGTTGCAATTAAGATACATGGTTTTGACAGACCATATATACAGTCCATAGAAGACGTTATAGTATTATTTCCCAAAAGTCATAACCCGCTTTGAAGATCTAAAGTTTTTGTTGATAGATCTGTCACTTTAAATGAATTAAAACAAGGATTACTGAAACAACTAAATAGAACACCACCCGAGATGTGTTTGGTAGTTTTTGACCATTAAGGTATCTTTTACTGTACGATAGTTCAGAGAAACACGCGAATGGTGAATTTGAAGATATATAAAATCTAAAATAGATAAGTGATTTTGCCCTAATGCGATTTAACGCCAAAAATTCAATCATCGACTACATTAGTCAAATTTCGACAGAAATCCAATTCCAATACGTATTCCTTACAATTGATATAATAACCAACTTAGCATCTCTGACAAAAATTATTACAGTAAGAATGTTTTTTAAGTAAATATGGTAAGATTTATTATCGTCAATTGGGGTAACTTGATACGCCGAGGTGTCTTGATATATTTTGACGCATTACTTTCTTGATATGTCTAAAACTTAGACCCATCCTCGTAAACAGTTCATTTGTTCTTTATTGTTTCGAGAGACTATGTGTCAGTGATACATTGCCTTTTTTGGAGTCACAAAACTAAAATACGTGCCTCAGAACCGGTTTAAATCTGGTGGTGCATCTGGTGAACGTAAACAGTGATGTGTAATTAAGGTTCTATACATTTTTTCATGAAATCTGGTGGTAACTTAGCAATATTCAAAGAGTTAATTCAGAAAAAAAATAACAGAATGTCGTGACTTGATACACATGCAAAATGCCAAGAAAATACAAAAAGGTGCTTGGGACGCGCAGATGTGCATCGTATTCAATCAAAAATTAGAAGCCGTTGGAAGATGTTAGAAGTAGAAAGTTAATTTTAAGAGGAGCCATTGAAAAGTAGGGGTTCCCTATAACATCTTAAACAGTCAGGCCAATTGTAAAAAATTACCTAGACAGACAACGACGAAAGGTAGAAGTCTTTACGGAAAATATTCCAGGAGAAGACTGGATGCACAGTTCTTAAGCCAAAATAGTGAAAAAAATGTTTCAATAATTTAGATTTCATTGTTAAGTATAAAACCAGTCAATAACTAACTACGATGAGAACAATTTCGCTGATGACCCTGGAAGAAAGCGTGTTGTCGTTAAAAGGGATGCAAGCCAATTTCTTTTAACTTCTTCTAAAGCTTCTACATCAATAATGATGATGGCGTGTGTCGGAAATGGTCACCATTCGTGATATATCGTTCGATTCATTTTTTGGGACTCATGGACGACTGGAAGTCCAAAAGGAACGCAATATGGCAATACCTAATCAGGTTGGATAGATCAAAAAACTTTTGATGAACCGTTTTCTATGATAGCTTTGCTTTATCAGAAGAGACAAGACCCACCACGAGTCTTAATTCGCGAAAATTTATCGTCGCACCTTTCTGCTGATGCCATTGCTGTATGTTAAGGTAAAGATGTTTGTTTTTATCCAAAAATTCAACTCACATAGGACAGCTCCTAGATGTTGCCTATTTAAATTCATTCAAAAGAGAATGGCTCAATATATCGATGGAGTACAAACTGTAAGGCAATAGAGGAAGAGTACCAAAAGACAAATTTTCATCTATGCTTAAAAAACTGTTAAGCAATATGGAAAGAAACACTGCCGAAATTAGCTGAGTTTAAAGTGTGGAATAATTCCTATTGACAATACAATAAAAGAGGCTGAAACTAATCAGTACAACTCTTTGATTGATATTTTAAGACAGTTAAGATATAGCAAGGACGAACCTAAATAATCCATAAAAAAAGAAAGAGTGCTAGCAGGAAATAAGAGTTGTCAATATAGGCCATTCAAAAGACAATGGCTAGATATATTGATGGAGTGGAAACTGAAAGGCAATAGAGAAACATTGCACACATGCTTAAGAAACTGTTAAGCAAAATCGAAACAAACACTGCCAAAATAGTTAAAGCTGGATTTAAAGTGTGAAATAATTCCTATTAGCAGGATGAAAGTTTTGAATCAAATTTCGAAAAACGCTACAACAGAAGAGACAAACTAATCGACACAATATTTTAAGACAGTTAAGATATAGCAAGAACGAATCTAAAAAAAATCTACAGAAAAAAAAATTAAGTGCTAGCAATATAGATTCCGATTCAGGTTCCGCTCTTGTAACCAACGATTTCGACTTCAATGAAAACGATGATTCAATTGAAAATGCCGATAAGAGTGATTTATTAGAAGATGAGTCAGGCGAACTCCCTATATTTTCAGAATTTGAACCCCAGACCGATTGGGTTAAATTCGAAGTTGATTATAACAACATTGAGAAAGAACATTTTTCGCTTATTGAAATGCAAGCAAAATATTTTATTCCTCAGGCCTTCAGTGTGTCAGGTTCATCCAATTATGCCAACAAGGCGGTCGAAGTATCATTTTTGAAACCTTACAAAGTTTCGATAGATACATTCACGTGACCTGATGTTAAAGACACAAGTTTTTTTTGCACTTTCAAAGTAAAGTACCATTTACCTATGCCACAAAAAAAGGAAATTTCCTTTTAATGTTTTATAGTTATTTGTGTTATAAAAACATTTTCTGTAATTTTCTTTACTATATGATGGGATAATCCTAATTATAACATTTATATTATGTTACATCTCCTTCCCAAAGACTACAAAAGTCCAATGTAGATTTTATGTCAGTGTTACAAACGTTGCTGAACGGTGCTCTGCGCCAAACATTAGATCAGCGGTTGCCAAACTGGGGGCGCGCCTCCTTGAGAGGACGCGAAGCAACATGGAGGGGGAGCGCAAAGAAGTTTTTTACAATTTAGCCTAGCCACGCACGGTCTCGCAGTGTGTCCAATTCAGCGTCGTGTCAATTCAGTCTCCACTGTCTCCAGTCTGATTTCGACCAACAAAGCCTTTGCCTTGATTTAAATTTTGATTTGATTTTACTTTTACGAGAACACGTCGATACGTCCAACTAACACTAAGAAAATAAAGTACATGGAAGAGTGCATCAAGTACGGATTTACAGTTATAGAACGAAGTGGATTGTCCACAATGTGTTTTATGTTATGAGGTTCATAGCAACGCCGCTATGAGACCTACACGGCTTTACCCACACTTATCTACAAAACATGGTGCAATGAAAGAAAAACAAAAACAGTTTTTTGAAGCTAAAGTTAAAAAGCTGGACAATACTGGTAAATTTTTCCAAACAAACCAAAAAGTGATGGACGCCTCATATGAACTGGCGCTGCTTATCGCAAAAGCTAAGAAGCCTCATACTATTTGCGAAACGCTCATTAAACCTTGCCTTTTAAAAACTGCTGATTCCGGAAGCCAAACAAAGCTTTCGCAAATTTCACTTTTGGAAAACACAGTTAAACGTCGTATTCATGAAATGACAGACTTCAAACAGTGGAAGCTGTCCGAGAATCGCCTTTTTTTGGAATTCAGTGAGACGAAAGCACCAATGTTGCTCAATGTCGCCAGCTAATTGTAATATATGCGATTTATTTATGGTGGTGATATAACGGAAGAGATCCTGTTCTTAAAGGAGCTAAAAACGACTTCAAAATCCGCTGACTGACAAAAAAATTATATTTCATGGGACAAACTTGTTGGTATGTGCACAGCTGATGCTCCTCCAATGTTAAGATTGCTTTCTGGATTTGTCACATTGATAAAAGAGAAAAATCCAAATATAACAGGAATACATTGCGTGATACATCGAGAAGCTCTGGCGACTAAAACGCTTACAAATAGCTTTAACAAGATGTCAAATGTAGCTATTAAAGTTGTTAATAAAAAAATAGTGCCCTAAATACCAGGCTCTTTGATACTCTTTGTTCTGATTTAGGGCCAGAACACACGGAGGTACGATAGCTAATATAAAAATATATTATCCAGAGTCGAGTTGAGAACGAAAGTACAGCAATTTCTCAGATAACAAAAAAAAAGAAAAATTATTGAAAACATTTCCAAATCAAATTAGCTTATCTAACTGATATCTTTGAAGTATTGAACATGCTTAATTGCAAGTTACAAAGCAATATATGATGATGCTATCCAAGCCTTTTTAGAAAAATCGCTTTTATGGAAACGTCGTCTGCAAGCTCAGGCGCCAGATTTTTTTCTCATTACCGAAATTGGTTTCATTAATGTAGAATAGTGATATTACTAAAAACGAAGAAATTACAACAGATATTATATCTCATCTAAAAAGTCTCTTCCATATATTTCAATGATAATTTTCTAATTTACATGACAATGACATAAATTTGCACAAAATCCTTTTAATTTTGACATAAACATCCTTCCAGAGGATCTGCAAGGACAAGTAATCGACGAAAAATGAATTTAAAATTTAGTGATATTTGGGATAAACCGGCTTGACTTTCAATCATAACACCTAGAATTTCCAACTTTGCTAAGGAAATACAAGCACCACCCTTTGCATTAAATTAGATTTAGAATACTGAAACGTCCGAGAAATTACTTGCAAATGCAAGAGCCTTCTAGAACTGTTATCTAGTTTCTAGAAAATACAACGAAAAGTGAGGAACGATCGAGAAGAATTCGCTGATGTCTATAAAAGCCGAAGATGGAAATCGTAGGTCAGTTATTGCTGGAATGTGAATGCATGCAGTATTAAATAAATAAGCAAGTGAAGATAAATAAATCGTTAACACGTGTTTGTCTACATAAATAAATCGAGAATAATCGTGTATGTGATAATTAGTGTAAACAAGAGTGATATCCGAGGACGTTATCTTATCTCGTGTTAGTTATCTTAAGTGTTATACAACGGTCATACATAAATTAGTGTAAGTGTTTTTATTATTAGATTTAATTAAGTTCGGTTAATTTAAAAGTATACATATTTCTATAATAAGTAAACGTAGTTTTAGTCGTTATAAATAAATTAGTTTTTTTTTAATAAATAGATACGTAACAGTGGCGTCAGGTGTTGAGGTATCAAACCGTTCGCGATTTTTAGTGTGAATACCATTAAGTTATTTGATATCGCACCCGTAATAAAAACATTGCATAAATATCTGTTAAGATTCGCGATAAGCGTGTTTATATAGTGTTTATTAAACTTTTTCTTTTTAACAAGTGCGATCGCGATTAGGTTCGTTTCCGTACACTAGTAGTTTAATATTAATAAGTGGATAGTTATTAAATTTTGTGTTATATAAAAACTGCATTTTAAAAGTAGTGTATTCAAACTTTATATTCGTGTTATATTTAAATTTATGCCGGTGACGCGTTCGCAAGCAGTTAAAATGGATTCAAAAATATTTGAAATTCGAATCGATGAATAAAAAATGGGCGAAAATTCTCAGAAAATGGAAGAAAAGTTTCACGAAAATTCGCAGAAAATGGAAGAAAACTCTAGAAAATTGAAGAAAGTTTTACGAAACTTCTCAGAAAATTGAAGAAAAATTGATGGAAAATTCTAGACGTCTAAAAGAAGAAATACAAACAAGCATAGAAAATCAAATAAAAATTGTTCAAGAGGAAACCCAAACAGATATGTTAAATTTAAAAGAAGAAATTTGCGAATCTATGAATGACAAAATAGAAGCAGTAGGGGATAGAATGAAACTGCTTGAAGAAAGAATGAACCAAATGATTTGCCATGGCGAAGGAAGCGTACTGGGCGCAGTGGGACTCCTTGATAGTAGAAGACGGTCTTCTTAAGCGATCCCTAGAAAGTGCCGAGGGCACGGGAAACAGACTACAGCTGGTAGTGCCAAAGAGCAGGGTGACCGAAGTGTTGAAGCATCTCACGATGGGACACCGGAGGACACTGGCATTAAGAAGACGTTGGGTAAAGTGCGAGAACGATTCTACTGGATGAACTGCAAAGAGGACGTCATGAAATGGTGCCGTAAATGCACAGTCTGCGCATCAGGAAATGGTCCAGCGAGAAAGCGCAAAGCACCCATGAAACAATATAACGTAGGAAGCCCGTTGGAAAGAGTTGCGATTGACATCGCAGGACCGTTCCCAGAATCCGATTCGGGAAATAAATACATCCTGGTGGCGATGGATTATTTCACGAAATGGACGGAGGCTTACGCCATACCCAACCAGGAAGCAGCTACAGTCGCAGACGTATTGGTAAAAGAATTTTTCTGCCGGTTTGGAGTTCCGTTGGAATTACACTCCGATCAAGGCCGCAATTTTGAGTCTGGGCTGTTTCAAAGAAGTTTGCCGACTGTTAGGAATTAAAAAGACTAGGACAACGCCTCTCCATCCTCAGTCTGATGGCATGGTTGAACGGATGAATCGAACAATGGGCAAGTACTTAGCCAAGGTAGTGTCCGAACATCAAAGAGACTGGGATCAGTACTTGCACCTCTTCTTAATGGCGTACCGATCATCCGTTCACGAAAGCACAGGCCAAACACCATCCTGTGTCATGCTCGGTCGTGAGATAAGATTACCATGCGATCTTCAATTTGGACGAAGACCGGAAGAAGAAGTCGCTGGAGAAGATTACGTCAGCAAGCTGGCAAAGAGGCTAGACGAAGTACATGAAAAGGTTCGTAAAAACACACAAATTGCCAGCGACAGGAAGAAAAACGAGATATGACGTCAAGGCGCAAAATGGTGGTTTCAACCTGGCGATATGGTTTGGTTGTATAACCCTCAAAGGAGACGTGGTTTGTCGCCGAAGCTGCAAAGGCAATGGGAGGGCCCCTATGAAGTCGTGCAGCGTATTAACGACGTTATATACCGCATCCGAAAACCGCCCAGAGGCAAGCCAAAAGTGGTTCACGTCGATCGTCTAGCCCCGTTTGCTGGCGATAACCACAATCCGCAAGTTCAGGTCCGAACCAGAGTAATAAGTAGCAGAACCAGGAATCCAATCGAAGAAATGGAGTTCGAAAAGTTTATGAACTTATACGGAGGTTCTGGAAAAGCTAGGTTCGGAGTTACCACCGAGGAACAACAAGACCTGTTCCAGACACAAAAAAATTACGCCATCGCACATTGCGTGAGCGAGGAGCTTGACATGTCCAAAGGGGTTGCAGTCGTGTTTAAAAAAAGTTTGGACAGCTAGATGAATTACGAAGACAGCAACCGGCAGTCGGAAAGGTTTTAGGACTACGTGGTGACGGACGCTTCGTTTTCTATCTGGTCACCAAGAAATACTCACGTGTCAAGCCGTTATACAAAGATCTGTGGCGAACATTATGGGAGTCTCAAGAGACAAATGGAGTTCCATCATGTTAAGAAATTGGCAGTACCCAAGCTTGGTTTTGGCTTAGACCAACTGAATTGGAGGACAGTTCGAAACATGTTGGAGGTCGTCTTCCGAGGAACAGGCATTCAAGTGTTGGTCTGTAGTTACCAACCGAGGAGAGTATTGGGTCAGGAAAAGTCCATTGACTGTTACTTTTATGGTCAAGGAAGTTGCCGAAATGGAGGAAGCTGCCGCTATCGCCACGATCCCTTTTACCGGTGTCGCATCCAGTCTCCTGTTCTGGGACAGAACAGTCCTAAGAAGGGGGCAGTGAAACGTCCGAGAAATTACTTGCAAATGCAAGAGCCTTCTAGAACTGTTATCTAGTTTCTAGAAAATACAACGAAAAGTGAGGAACGATCGAGAAGAATTCGCTGATGTCTATAAAAGCCGAAGATGGAAATCGTAGGTCAGTTATTGCTGGAATGTGAATGCATGCAGTATTAAATAAATAAGCAAGTGAAGATAAATAAATCGTTAACACGTGTTTGTCTACATAAATAAATCGAGAATAATCGTGTATGTGATAATTAGTGTAAACAAGAGTGATATCCGAGGACGTTATCTTATCTCGTGTTAGTTATCTTAAGTGTTATACAACGGTCATACATAAATTAGTGTAAGTGTTTTTATTATTAGATTTAATTAAGTTCGGTTAATTTAAAAGTATACATATTTCTATAATAAGTAAACGTAGTTTTAATCGTTTTAAATAAATTAGTTTTTAAGTAATAAATTCGTTACAATACGATAAGTGTTCAAATGTTATTTTTAAATAAATAAGAGATGTTTCTGTATAATCGCGAGGAAGAGGCGCAACCACTCCATCATTTCAGAAAGGGAGTGCCACAGAAAAAAGTTTGCGAACCGCTGAATTAAATAATTGTTAAAAATATAAAACCTTTAACTAGATTATTCTTCAGCTAAATGTAGGAGAAGCTAGCTACATCGATTGAGGATTTGCTACAACGCAAGTACATTAAAAAGTTCCATGTTTGTTATTCTCACGCTTCAAAACATGCATATGATTAATATTATTATTGAAAAACACTAACTCGTTTTACTTGGGTAAAATAATTGATAAAGTAATGGCAAACTTAAATCGATAAAACGTCGTTAAGACAACATTTTTAGAAGTTGGTTTTGCCGCTACCTAAATCAACATGGTGAAAAAAAAATGCGTCGCTGATGTTGCTGACATAGTTTATTTAAGTTTGTTTTTACTATACTTGGTAACCATATTTCGTACTTTAATTTCAAAGAAAACGTTAATTTTTTTTCAATACTTCAAGGAGTAAACAAACGCTAAAGGAAAGCAGTGCAAACTTTGGCGCCCAAGTCATTTTTGACTTCGCGTTTAAACATTCTTTAAGTAACAAATATTCGTCCGGACTAACGTATTAATTATAGTTGCCGCTTACAAAAATATTACCAAAACTAAAATAATTAATTAAATAACTCAGTATTATTGGTTTTGCACTGCACAAACATCGCTTGAAACGCAACCAATTGTAAGCTGTTGAAAATTACCACAGCCATTCGTTAATGTTAGCAATTGCCTTAATTGTTCCAAAGATTTTAAACAAACGACTACGCAGCAATTAGTTTCAAAACAATTTTTATTATTCGCTTTTAACGGTGGATTAGCACATGCACTTTGTACCTTTGAACATTTACAATTCGACTGACTAGGACAATTCGTACAATTTGAATTATTCCGCTCCTTGGATGCGCAGCATCCGTGTTTTTGTTCGACGTTAACGGTCGCGTCGAATTCGGCAGAACTATCACAATTATTATAAGGACCACATTTGCAATCGTCGCATTTACAAATATCAGCGGCTGCTGTAATGTTTTTCAGAGGATTGGAACCCTTGGAACTGTTAGACTTACCTTGACCGAAATTCGTAAAATAATTTTCATCTTCTAATTTATTTACGTCATTGACGTAGAAATATTCCGACTTCTCCAACGGATTCACGGTGTTAGGTTGTGGCGTTTCTAAATTGGTGTAAGATTGAATACCCGTAAGCACAGCTTGGACCGGATTTTCGTCGACCGAAGAATGTTCGAATATATTAATCAAGCTGCTGTTCACTAAACCCATAGCTTCAACCCAAGTAGATGGCATTTCTTCTTCGCACGCTAAAGACATTTCTAAAGCTTCCGGCGTATAAATTTGCTTATTAAGGTTAATAGAATCCGCTGCAACTGCATCGCCACCTTCGGTGGTAGAAACTTGCGGAGGACGTATAGTATGCACACTTATTATATTTATATTCGAGTTTGAATTAAACTTATCCTTAGAGTCGAAATTATCACTGATGTCATGAAAAGCTGAGAGTATTCTTTCCTCGGAACTATTATCGAAAATATCGTTCACCGAAAAATTATGCGTACTAGCATTTGACGCAACTTTATCGTTTAAATCGATATCGTACAAGTCTAAACCTGCATTTTCGATTTCTGTTATAATAGAATTTTCTTCTAAACCTACCTCGGTGTTTTCTAAAGTTTCTCCTTCTTTGCCATTTTCAATATTCTCGGTGCCAATATTATACGATAGCTGAGTTGGTATGGGTTCGGCAGTGTTAACCGTAGCATAATTCTTAAGCTTATTAGCAACTTCGAACGTAGATATATCAGATTGAACTTCTGCAAACTTGGTTCCGTTGTATTGTTCGTTGAGAAAGCTCGAATTATTAGAGTACCTAGTGAAAGAATTCTCCAACTCGATGTTGTCATTTCTCTCTGGCAACATCAGTATATCGGATGACTTTGCCGAAGCCTCGTTAATTATTTCTGTTTTTATTTCCTCCACGCTTTCCATAGACACGTAATCTAAAGATGTAAACTTAGTAACGGTTTAAATCAGAGAAAAAAATACTTACTTAACAAAGTAGTTTCCCCTAAACCCTTCCATCTAACATCAACATTGCTAACTAAATCATCTTTAAAAATGACATTACCTTCAAAATCTACAATAAAATTGTTATCACTTTTCTCGACACTCGATTTAGTCTTTTCGGTATCAGATATAATGCTGTTGTTGTTTTTCTCTTCCTTCGATGCTTTATTAGTCTCAGCGTTAACTGCTTCATCTTCTTGTCTTTCACTTTCCGTTA
Organism: Aquatica leii; assembly: GCA_035610365.1. Taxonomy (NCBI): domain Eukaryota; kingdom Metazoa; phylum Arthropoda; class Insecta; order Coleoptera; family Lampyridae; genus Aquatica; species Aquatica leii. The sequence continues at coordinate 17,496,467 of CM069434.1, read as the reverse complement.
TGCGTTGATGTATTCGAACATGCGATTTTAGACTATGTGGCGTAGAAAATGCTCGATTACAATTATCTTCTCCACAAGCGTATGGTTTTTCGCCGCTGTGAGTTCTACGATGAGTTTTTAAGTGGTGGCTTGCCGTGAAAGCCTTACCACACCCATCTTCAACACATCTGTAACAACGAGAAAAATATTATTTGAAACAATGACTAATATTAAAAAACCACAAGTGTATGTAGATTGAAGCGATGAAATGTGCAATGACTAAAAACAAAAACATGTATGATGTTATGATTAAATTATGCAACATGTATATAAGAATATTTTTCTACTAACAAATAATATATGGGATATAACTCACGTCACTTAAGCGGTGATCGAGAAATATCCACAAACCAAAGTATTCTAAGATATCATGCTTTTAATATATTATCTAAGTAAACAATTTTCTAGTTCATAAACGATGTTTGAAGTGTCTTCCATTTGTAAGTATTAGTAAAAGAAACCTGGATGGCACATTTCCACAAATTTTACCAAAATAAGAAAACAGAAATGCAAAAACAAAAACGAAGATAAGAACAGCGTAGTTATGCGGTCTATTGAAGGAGTTACCCTCCAGGATAGGATAAGAAATGATGTAATAAGAGAAGAGTTGGAAGTACATGAGATAGTAAAATCAAGTCGACAGGATGAACGCACAGGGATAAATAAAATACCTTTCTCGTTTACAGTAGGTTAAAAAGTTACTAAGAAAAGTTGTTCAATATAAATAATTATGGCTATTCCTCGCAATTTCCAAGAAACTTAAAAACTTTTAATTTAGAAATGAGATATGAAGATGCTCATCTTCAACAAGTGTACCAATCCCAAATAAAGAGCCGGGTTCAGAAAGCTGCGGAAAGTCTTCTAAGTCGACATCGCCATATTGACACGGTTTGCGTATCCTACAGCACCAGATACTTTCCTAGAGCAATTGCCTATTCAAACTTACGCAAACGGTCTCAGAGACAGCAAAACGCAACCGACTCTACAGTTACTTCGACCTAAGACATTAGATTATACCCCGATATGTCAATCTACGAGGTTTTCGCCATCAGGATTGGTAATCATTCCCGACGTAATTATCCGCAAAAACAATGTGATCCTTAAATATATATAAGTTTAACTTTATTCATTGCCATTTGGCTTACAAATTTGGTCGTGTTGTCTATACATATATACTACATTTTCTTATCCCTTCTCCCCCCTTAACTTTTTCCTCCTGCTCCATACTTCCTCCATCCATTCCGCTCCTTTTCCGTTTCCATCTAAGATATCCACTATTTTCATCACCTCTTCTCTTAGTTCCCTGCATCTCTTTCTCATGTGGTTAAGGTCTTCCGTTTCTTCTCCACATAGCCTGCACAACTTTTCTGGTTCTTCTTTCCAATATTTGTTCCCTAACTCCTCGTTGCCACATCTGAACCTTGCCACCATTTTTTTCCTTTTGTTGCTTTTAATCTCACCGTCTTTTAAATATTCCGGCACCCCTTCACCCTTGATATCTTTATAATTCCTATTATATCTGCTCTCTTTTATCTTTGTCCATCTTTCTTGTTTTTCTGATGTCTCTATCTCTCCTTATTATTTCTTCTCTGTCCCTACCCCTCTTCTCTTAACCTCTCCACTTCTTCACTCGCGTACCCGTTTCTTCTGTAATACTCTTTTCTGCCCTCCTGCCCGTACTTCACTTTCCCTCCCTTTATCTATTTCCAACATTCTTGCAGTATTCTGCAATCTGTTCTTTCCCTCAGTTCTTCCTCGTATTTTATTGCTCTTTTCCTGTCTCTACCCTTATTTTTTCTATCTGTACCTCCTCTCTCACAATATACCCTGGTGTATCCCTGTTCAGTCCTAAACCCATCTCCAGTATTTTTCCTGTAACCCCCTCTACCTCCCTCCACTCCTTCCAGCCCCATATTTCCGCTCCATACATTACCACCCCCTTTATTAATTTTTCGAACAGCAATTTTCTTTTTTTATATCCATCTTGAATACTCTTTCCCCCACACCCCAGACTTGTCCTATTAGCCTGTTTCCTTTCTTCACCCTTTCCTTTATGTGTTCTCCCTCTTTATTATCCTGTTTCATCGTGTAGCCCAGGTATGTAAATTCCTTCACTTGTTGCACTTTCTCATCACTCCATCTCCACTCCTCTCTTTTTTCTTTTCCCCCCTCCTTTTCTAAATATCATTATCTTTGTTTTCTCCGTGTTCACTTCCATTTCTTTTTTTTTCATATATTTCAGCGTTTTCATCATCTCTTTCATTTCCTTTTTCCTCCTTAGCCACCAGCACTATGTCATCCGCATACGCCAACGACCATACCTTAGCTTTCACCACTATCCCTCTTGTCTGTTGTCCTCTCATTGTCTCTTCCAGATCCCCCGTATATACCGAGAACAGGCTTGGGCTCAGTGGACATCCCTGCCTCAACCCTCTCTTTGTTATGAATTTCTCACTCTCTTCCCCCATTCACTTTAACCCTGCTTCTCTTTTCTTCGTATATTTCCTCTATTCTTTGTATTAATCTGTCATTGATTTTTTTTCTTTTCATATATTCCCACAGCTTTTTCTCTATTCACTTTGTCAGAAGCAGCTTTTAGGTCTACGAATACTGCTACCATTTTCGCTCTTTTTTTTCTATTTCTTTATTTGCTAAGTGTTTCACTATATATATCTTGTCTATCGCCCTTCTCCCTTTTCTGAATCCCGCTTGTCCGTCAGGTACCAAACTTCCTTCCTCTATTTCCTCCTGTAATCTTTCTTGCAGTATTGTCGCGTACAATTTGTATGCCGAGGCTCAATAATGTTACCCCCTCTATAATTCTCGACTTTATTTTTTTCGCCCTTTTATGTATTGGGCATATTATTCCCTCTCTCCATCTCTGGGAATCCTTCCCCTTTCCATATTTTTGTTTATTATTTCCGTCATCCTTTTTGCTACATTTTCTCCCCGTATGTCCACTCTTCTCTTGTATCCCATCTTCTCCTGTCGCCTTTCCTTTTTATATTCTTTATCGCCTCTATTACTTCTTCCTCCTTATTCTATCCCTATCTCCTTCTTCTTGACTTACTACCGCGTCTTTCCTTTTTCTCTTTTTCCTGCTTTTGTTCTTCCCTCCCAACAGGTTCCGAAAATATATCTCCATTCTTTAATTTTTATTCCCTTTGTCGTCCTGTTTTTTTCCTCTGCTTCTTTAGGTACTTCCATACATCTTCTTCCGTTTTTATTCCTTTAATCTGCTCCTCTTGTTTCTTTTGTTTTCCTCCTTCTTTCTGTCGCATGTTTTTTTGTATATTTTTACTGCTTCTTTGTCTTAATGCTCTTCTTGCATTTTTCTTTGCTTCCTTGCATTCCTTATCCCACCATTTCTTCCATCCAGTTTTCTCCCCCTTCCATTTTCTAAATCTGACTCTCTCTGTTGCTTTCTCCATCATCTCTCTCATTTCCTCTACACTTTCTTGTAATTCCTTCCCTATCCATACCGTTTTCCCTATTCTCTCTTTATATCTTTTATACTCTCTTCTGTCCCCTTTTTTTCAGTTCTGTACTCCTCCTCTTCCTCTCTCTCTTCTCTTTCCCTTCCTTCCATTGTCAATTCCAGTGGTTGATGGTCTGACTCTGCCCTTTCTCCCACCTTAAATGTCTTTACCTTTTCTGCGGCCTCTTCATTTGTCATTACAAAATCTATTATTGATTCTCCCCTTCCTCCTATGTACGTAAATTCCCCCTTTCCCTCTTCTTCTCTGTTCCTTGTTCATTATTTCCCACCCTTTTCGTTGCACAATTCCAGCAGTTCCTCTCCTCTCTATTTATCACCTTGTCCTTTGTTTGTCTCTTTCCTGTCCCTTTTCTTTCTCTTGTATTCCCCTCTTCCCTATTCTTGCGTTGAAGTCCCTCCTCCTATTATCAATCCCTCTTCCCTCTCTTCTATCATCTCTTCTATGTTTTTCCTTGTCTCTTTCATTCTACTGCTATAAACCGTCACTACTTTTATTTTTTATCTCCATTTTTCTGTACCCTACCCATACTCTTTTTCCTTCCGCTCTTTTTCTACCGCTATGTTCCTTATTTCTCTTTGCACTCTTCTTTCCTCCCATGTCAAATCGTGACTTATATATATTCTTGTATTCTTTAATTTCTTCTTCTCCTCCATTACCTTCTGTTTTTCCTCCCATCCTCCGATTTCCGCCACCACCATCTCATTTTTCTTCTCTTTGTTTATTACTGTCACTTTTTTCACCTCTACTTTTACATTTAATTTTTCTTCCAGCATCACTGCTAAATCTTTTTGTGCTAAATCTTTTTGTGGTTTTTCACTTTTCCACCCCTTTATCACAATATTATTCTTTCTTTTCCATCTTTCCTCGTCTTCCGCTTTTTTCTCCAGTTTTTCTATTCTCTCCACCAGTTTCTCTTTTCTTTCTCTCCACTTCTTTTCTCTTTCTCCCATTTCTTTTTTTTCATTTCTTTGATTTCTTGTCTTATTCCTTGCATATTTTCTTCCATCTGTTTCATCATTTCTCTCATTAATTCTTTTAACTCCTCCATTTCTTTCCTTCCTCCTTCTGTTCTTGAGGTTTTTCCTTCGCTCTCCTCCGATATCTTTTAATGTCTGGTGATCTTATTGTTTTCTTTTCCTCTTTCAAATATTTGTTGCCTTTATTTTCCTCTTCCTCTCTATCTCTTTTTATTCATCCCTTTCCTTTTGTTATTACTTATTATTTATTTATTTATTTATTTTTTTAAAATTTAGTTATTTATTTAATTTTTTTTTCTTTATTAATTTTAAAATTTATTGTTACTATGATTCTTTCTAACTGTATTTAATTAACGCCCGCCACAAATATTAGAAAAGTATATAAATAAAAGTTTGTATTTCACTGTTATCACAAGCGCGCGCTTGACCTTTAAACAAGTCTGCGATATCCGTTTGCATTCGCACACGTTATCTGAGCCACCTATATCTTCTTATCCCTAATTTTAATGTACTTATTTACTACTCACATTACAACTGTACTTCTAATCCTTTCTTCACTTCACATTCCTCACCACGCACACGTAAATTAATTGCTGTAAATCACTTTAAATTACCCAAAACTCCGCACTACTATTAAACACGTCCTCACTCAATCACCTTCAAAACACGACCCTTAATCCTTAAATAAAAGGAGATGCTAACACGCATAATGTTGGCCCAACACGACCGCGTGCTGTAGGGTAGTACGTATCAAACTTCACCTTCGACGAAGTGATGATTCTATTCGTTATAGTGTAACAAAGACTTCATGTGCGCATTGTTAACTTAAATAGTCGAATCTACTAAGATCGCTAATCAAATCGTCATTCTTGTACCATTTATTGCATTCGTTTTAAGTCGGTTGTTATCGTACTGTAATAATTATCATGAAGGGAAATGGAAGCGGCGCGACGCTTGTGGGTATTCACAGGGTAATTAAAATCCCACATTTTGATAACTCACTCCTACATTTGACGTCAAGGGATAGGGGTAGATTTTGATCTCTAATCATAAGGTATCGCGAACGCGTTTAGCTTTTATTACTACCATCTGATGCGGTATATTTAAAATACGGAGTAATGCTTCCCGATCTACGATATCATTCTTTGTTTTTACTGTATAACGCTATTGGATTGGTAGCAGTGGCGTAGCCACGAGCTCATGTCGATTTTATTTATTGTTTATATTAGAAGTGTACCGACAACTACATTGTAATCGAAACTGTAGATTTGATACTTTTTCTCTTCTTCTTCTCTACAATCAATTGTGCAGATATTATGTTGAAACAAAAGAAACTTTCTGCCTGTGAGAACTAGATTGTTTTATTGCTTTAGACACATTTGAGGATTGTGGGTCTGGTATGTTTCCTTTTCTCTAGCCCAGACATTTGTTTCCTTATATGATTACTTGTTTCAGTAAGAGAAGGTGGCGCTAGGGCACGGCTTATCCGATGAATTCTAGAGGCTGACAATCCCACTCACGACAATCTGCGACGGAAGCTATCCAAAAGGTGAGCCAAATATCTATTAATTTTTTTTCTTCCACCTCCCCAATTTGTACGTGACAGAGCGTTTGATGGAGACCATCTTGCGAGGACTGTCATGGAAGACGTGCCTGGTTTATCTAGACGACGTGATTGTGGTTGGAAAGTCGTTTGAAGAGCATTTGAACAACCTGAAGGAAGTCTTCCAACGGCTACGTAGGGAAGGTGAACAACACCTTAGCCAAGTAGTATCTAGAGATGGAGTAAAGGCTGACCCAGACAAAGTTCGAGCAGTGCAGGCATGGCCAAGACCAATCGACAAATACCAGGTCCCAAATTTCCGTGGGTTGTGCACCTATTATAGACGATTTGTACCCGGATTTGCCAATATTGCCAACCTTTGACAAAACTGACCAAAGAAAGACCAGAAGTTAGATGGAATGACAAATGCAAAAACGCTTTCCATCAACTAAAATAGGCTTTATTCACTGCGCCGGTTTTAAGTTATACAAGAGAAGATGGAAAATTTGTTTTAGATACCGATGCAAATAATCTAGCAATAGATGCAACCCTTTTACATGTGCAAGATGAACAAGAAAAAGTCATCGCGTATTTTAGCAAAGTTTTGTCCAGGTCAAAAAGAAATTATTGCGTGACTAGGAGAGTCAATTCCATAGAGCACTTAAATATTTGTAAGAACGCAAATTTTTACAGCCTTGAAATGGCTATTTCAGTTTCGTAATCCAGAAGAACAAGTGGCGAGATAGATCGAAAGACTGCAAGAGTATGACTACGACACAGAACACCGTGCCGAAAGCAGTCATCGGAACGCTGATGCCTTGTCTAGTAAAGCATCTCTAGCAGACTGCAACTATTGTTCACGACTTGAGGAAAAGATGGAATGTCTCCGAAGAACTGCTATGGTTGATGACAAGTGGGAACCTAAGCAACGTCACGAAGAAGAAAACGATCCCAAAATAAGAGTACTCCTGAATTGAAAAGCAACCGGCCGACGACCAATCTGGGAAGAAGTGAATGCTTTGAGCAGAAACATCAAAGCATACTGGGTGCATTGAGACTACTTGAAAGTGGATCACAGTCTTCTTAAGCGATCCCTAAACAGTGTTGAGAGCAACGGAAAACAGACTGCAGTTGGTAGCCCAAAAGCAGAGTAACAGAAGTGTGACAGCATTTGCACGATAGTATATCAGGCGGTCACTTTGGCGTAAAGATAACATTAAGGATGTTCTACTGAGTGAACTGCTAAAAGAACGCCATGGAATAGTGCCGAAACAGCACGGACTGCGCATCATGAAATCGTCCAGCGAAAAAGCGCAAAGCACCAATGAAAATGTATAACGTGGAAAACTCTTTAGAGAGAGTAGCGGTTAACATCGCAGGCCGTTTCCAGAATCTTATTCGGGAAGAAATACATCATGGTGGGGATGGATTATTTTACGCAATTGACGAAGGCTTACGCCATACCCAATTAAGAAGCAGCTACAGTCGCAGACGTTTTCGTAAAGGTGTTTTTCTGCTGGTTCGAGTTTCCATTAGAATTACATTCCGACCAAGGCCGCTTTGGGTCTGCGCTGTTTCAAGAACTTTGCCGACTGTTGGGAATTAAGAAAACTAGGACGACGCCTCTCCATCCTTAATCTGATAGTATAGTTGAACGGATAAATCGAACTTGTTTTGTTAAAAGTGTTTTAGTTTGATGTTTGTCCCTTGTATAAGATTTATTTTCGGAACGCCCACTTTTCGTCGCATGTCAATGTCAAATTAAAACATTATTTTTCCGCTGACTGTAGTCTGCTTCACATATATATGCTTCTAACGTAAGCAACCAGCAAAGTTTTCACTTCTAAAATTTCACAAACATCTGTGTTAGAAATGAGTGTATTATTATCGCTGCTTTTGTAAAAGCTTTCCTGGTGTCAGCATGAACTCATATTTAGCAATGTACGTTGTTTTTTTCCGTAATTGTCATAGCGATTTACGATACCGTCACGTGTTGAGCCAATTTGGCAGGATTCATGATTATTCCATTACCTTCCGCTGAAGGCTATAATTAGAAGCACGTACTAAAAGGGGCTCTTAGTTAATTAAGCCCACTTCCAAGACAATCTGGAATAATTAGTCATATTTGTACTTCGTGTGATGTTAGAATAACTTTAGAGGCACACCTGCATTAAGAATAATGAGAAACCACTCGGATGCTTGACGTATTTGAATACCATTCATTGTTTGTTGATAAGCAATTATATGTGATACGATCCTATGTCTAATTTTTATTTTCTTAGCGATTCTGTAAGTGATGGTTAGGGCGTGCCGATAGCTATCCGCACGATTTAGACGACCGTAAGTACTCTGTCTTCTTTTATTGTTAGTAATTTGTGTATTTGTCAAACGTGAAATAGGTGCGACATAGATATAGCCATCGATCTGGCAACATCGGAAAGCTACGCTTCCATCTGGACGAGTAATCTGTATACTTTTGCAATGTGTTTGTTTGTCTCAAACATGTAGAAAAGGAAGTACATTTGTTTATTGTTATGGTACGCACTACTTGTCAATTTATGTTGACATTCTTATAACCTCAAATTTTAGAATCGGTTCTAGCAGCATTATTTGAAGTACGTAGATAGTAAAATGAATTGAATCAAATTTTAAACATGAAATATAAATACAATGTATATTTAGCTTGAAGTAGGAATATGTAAAAGTAAACAAATACAATTGTCGTTTGACAAGTAGTGCGTACCGTTTGTTGACAAATACTATTTCTATCTCTTACAATGTTGTGTACACTTTGGAGCCTGCGATTACTCGTCCAGAGGGAAGCATAGCTTTCCGTTGCTGCCAGGTCGATGGATATAGCTATTTTCACAATTAACACATGCAGATTTTTTTGTTTCTACGGTTTCGATTTACGCTAATGCGATTTGCAACAACGGGTGTGAAGTCACTAGTTTCGCGTTAAATCAAACAATTAACTCCAAAATTACGTATTACTTGATTTTGTTCTATTGTATGTACGTCGATAACTTTATGTGTCGACGGATGCCTAACCTCCAGGATACGCTATAACTGTGATATTTATAGAATTATGCTTTGCTACTAAATATGTACCTAATTCTGCCTGGCTTATGTAATTCTTTTAACTTTTAACTTCTCTCATTATTGAAAAATAAATATATTTGTCGTTATAACCAGTGTTTAGTCATTTACTCTATTTCAGTGTTGGGACGATTTAAACGGTGCCTATCATTCTAGTTTCTAATCGTTTTGGTGCTTTTTTAATTTGTTTTATAATTTAGCACCACGAAGCTTACGACCCAAGTCTCCGAATCCAACTGAGTTAGTCGCTAGCAATTTTAGTTGCAAAAAAACTATTATAATAGAAAAGTACTTAGCCAAAGTAGTATCCGAACACTAAAGAGATTGGGATCAGTACTTCCACCTCTATGCTAATGGCATACCGATCATCTGTTCACGAAAGCACAGACCAAACACTCACGTGTCATGCTTGGTCGCAAAATACAACTGCCATGCGACCTCCGATAGACGATAGAGGAAGACTGGAGACGAAATTGGTAAAAAAGACTCCACGTTAGTAAGTTGATAAAACGGCTAGAAGTACATGAGGCGGTCCATAAAGACACGCAAATTGCCAGAGACAGAATGAAGACCGGATATGACGTTAACATACAAAACGGGTGGGTTTGAACTGGGTGATATGGTGTGGTTGCATAATCCCCAAAGAAGACGTGGTTTATCGCCGAAGCCGAAAACAATGGGAGGACCCTTATGAAGTTCTGTGGCGTATTAATGACGTCACATATTGTATGCGAAAACCACCCAAAAGCAAGTCAAAAGTTCACGTTCAGGTCGATCATTTAGCCCCATTTGCTAGCAATAACAACCTTACCCAAGGCCAGACCCAAACCAAAATAATAACAAACAGAACCAGAAATCAAATCGATGAAATAGTCTTCGATTAGTTTATGAGCATGTACGTGGATTCTGGAAAGGCTAGGTTCGGAGTTACAACCGAAGAGGTTGCAGTAACAATTAAGAAAAAGTTTGGACGGCTAGATAAACTACAAAAAGAGCAAGTCAGCTTCATTTTTTATCTGGTCACCAAGAAGTACTTACATGCAAAGCCGTTATATGAAAATCTGTAGCGAGCATTATATAATCTCAAAAGAAAAATGCAGTTCCACAACATTAAGAAATTGGCTAGATTTAAGGACAGTTCAAAATATTTTGGAGGTCGTCTTTCAAGAAACGAACGTTCATGTGTTGGTCTGCAGTTACCATCCAAGTAGAACATCGAGTCAAAAGTACATTGACTGCTACTTTTATGCTCAAGACCCTTTCTACCGGTACCGCATGCAGTTTCTTGTACTGGGACAAAACACTCTTAAGAAGAGATCAGTGAACTATTCCCGAAACATTTGAAAACTTCGAGACGATAACGTAAGAAAACAAAAAGTATCCAAAAGAAGTTGGAATTATTCTAGTCAGAAATCAAAAGTGTCAACACTGTGTCGGTCTAAAAAATAAAGTGTTTAACGCGTATACTAAGATAAATAAAAGTGCGGGCAGTAAATACCTAGTGATAGTAACACATAAATTACTTGTTAGTTGTATTCTTAAATAACCTTAACCGTTTTAGTGCCATTGCATTTTTCTCATATATCCTAGAAATGCCAAAGAAATCTTTGTTTTTGATGTCATTTACTACAAATTGTACACCGACGCGTGCCAGTGACCTCTCCTAAACAACAACTGATTTTGCGAGCGCTATCGCGCTCGTGGCAATTTTAAGAAGTACACACACAAGCGCGATCGCGCTCGTCGGCACTCTAACGGTTAATAATCAGATCTAAAATCGTGGTGGTTATGAAATATAGAACATGAAGAAAAGAAGAAAGCGCAGTGAAACAAAAACATAATCCCAAACTTTAAAAAAATTGTACACGTTCTCACGCGGCACGGTGTTACGAAGTATTTCTCGTAATTTTAAAGAGCGACGACACAAACGCAAGAAATAAATACTTACCCCAACTAAAGACCAGATCGCCACAATATTCCATTTCATACTCACATAGATGTGCGTGAAATACTTAACAATGAACGCCTTGTTGGGCGTACACAACGCTAGATGTCTGCGTTCTTCAAACTTAACCGTAAGAATAATTCTTGATTAAAATTTGACATTTTATCCCTACTCAAACGACGAAAAAGTAGGTGTACCGAAAAGAAATTTTAAACAAGGAACAAACGTTATATTAAGGTATTTTTAACATAACAACGGGTGTTTTGAAATGTATAAGAAAAGGATAGGGAAGACTGAAACTGGAAGATGTCGATATTACGAGGCCGAGAATCTATCCTACACTTTGCTAAATTGGAGACGGTAAGTCACAGAAAGAATGAAGTTACAGCTGAACTACAGAGAAGAAATAAAAAACGTTGAAGAGCTGATAGCGTGGATGCTGAAAAGCAAAAAAAAATTGGGAAGGTAAAGCATTCATAAACAACATAATGAAAGCTAAAGAACCCGAGGAAAGGCACGAGGAAAAGATAGAGAAGGAAAAACAGTTAAAAATGGCTAAATAGAAAGAATGTTAGAAGAGACAGAAGATCCTGACGTACACACAAAGTAGAAGTGTAAAGTGGTTCCGTATGTATCCAGGAAATAACAGAAAAGATACGTAGAGAAGTGGTGGATTTTGAATTGGTATTGAACATCTGAGTCCCACACTGTCAGTACTAACTGGTTGGTGTTCGTAAATGAATTTCTCCATAAAAAAATAAATAAATAAAGTACTTCGCCTTCTGTTATAGCTCACCGCTGAGCAACAACATAATCGACTGCAATGGTGCGGCGAATGAAATACCGTAGTCTTTAGCAACGAATCTCGATTCAGTTTAGAAGTGGTGATAGAAAGACATGTGCACCGCACCGTGAGAGTTATGGTATAGGAGGCTGTTGCCATCGGTAGTAGGTCACCTTTGGTCTTCATCAGAAGCAACATGACTACTCAACGTTAGATTCAGGACGTGGTAGAGACACATATTCTACCCTACCTCAGAACTTTTCAAAATCCATTGTTCCAACAAGACAATACACGGCCACAAGTAACCAAAGTTACGTTAAACCACTTTTATTTGCTATCTCGACCACCAAGATCTACCGAACTTTTACGAATTGAGGATGTCTACGGCATTACGGGTAGATGATTGCATAACTTGCCGCATCCCCCACAGACGCCGTACAGAAGAAATTGATCATCTCATTAGGAGTATGTCCAAATGTGTCAATGAGTGCATAGCGCAGCATGGAAACTCAGCCCATTACTAATTTTTCTCAGGTTCTACCTGTCCGATTCCATTCAAATTTTGATCGTTCATGTATCCTAATGTAACAAACATGAATACAAAATATTATGGAAATATATGTTCTGATTTCTATGTCACTTCGTATAACTGTAACTTCATTTTAATACATTTTTGTTGGATTGTTACACGGTTTATGTAAAAGTAGATATTGCGCCGAATATGCATCCTAGAGTTAAATTTCAAAATCAATAAAATTATACTTGAATAGAGAAAACAATATCAGTAACAGTAATTTTTAATTTTAATGATTATATACTTAAGACTCGATTAAAAATGATGCTATGAGTAAAATTTAGTAAAGCGAGAGAAAATGCCGTTAGCAGCAAAATAAAGCATTAAAGTTCACAAACATAAACCCACTCGTTATTTTTTTATGTAACTCACTTATACGGCCTTTCACGTGTGTGAGTGCGGATATGTTTCTTAAGATCGCTTAGAGTTGTGAAGAACTTCATGCATCCATTAGAATCACAGTTGAATGTCGTACCATTGTGTAAGCGCTGATGTGCCCGAAGTCGATATAAAGTATTAAATGCTTTGTCGCATCCTTTGTGATTACATTCAAACGGTTTAACCTTCGTATGTACACGTATGTGAATTTTTAAACTGTATGAAGTAAGAAAGGCCTTGCCACAGTTTGGTTCAGTACACTTGAATCTGTATTCGCCTGAAATTATTGTGTATTTTATTATCTAATTATTTTTATACTACAATTGAAATTTCTGGGGTACAATATTACAATATAATTATATATGAAAGATCAAATCTAATTCAACAAGAAAACATCCAGCTAAAGCTTTTTTCTACACAAAGAAAGCGAGAAATAAGTGTAGTTAGAATCAAATTCTTCTGTAACAACGTCCAATTATCAAACAATGTGATTGTGATACGGATTTAGAAATAAGCAATAAGATTTTAAATAATCAGGCACAATACTTGAGAAGTGCCAGAAAAAGTCCCTGCAGAACAACAAATACTACTAATTTAAACAAAAAGCTTAAACATAATAACATACTTTCACTCAGTCATGTGTAAGAAAGCATCCAATGTATATAATGTAAATCAATCAAGTGTAAAAAGGCAATGACACCATATCAAAAGTATCCAATCAGAAGCTTATACCATCTATAGATTCAGGCATAAGTCATGAAAATATGTCAATTTCGTTACTTACAACGAAACATAAAAGTATTTATTTAATTTATTCCAAGACGAAAGTTCCCAATTAGACACCCTATATTACTAAATTCTCTTACGTTAGAATTCGGTTACTTACCAAAAATATTCAATGCCTGCAGAAGCACAACAAAGAAAATAAATTTAATGTAATTATTAAAACAAACGACGTGTAACAAATAAAGTAGTAATGTTAATAAAACAACGAGTACAACTAACTATACTAACCTTTATGAGTTTTCATGTGAGTGCGGAGGTTTCCAACGGTGCTATAGGTACGCGAGCATCCATCGTATTCGCAGAAGTAACGATGTATTTTTGAATCTTTGGTATAAGGATCAGTACTTGACGTTAACGAATTATGAGATGATTGTTCGGGCATATCTTCGATTGATTCTGTGTTGATATGCATGTAAATTTCATTTGGTGATACAGTATGCTGAACATACCTGAAAAATTAAAAGAAATGGTTCTATCAGTATCAAATCAAAATTCTTAAAAAAAAATACGTTTCCACAAAAACAAAAAGTAAAAGTATTTATAACATATTTTTATTTTTACACTCTTCCTTCTTAATGTCCACTATAATCCACTGTCATTGAAAGATTCCATTTGTTCTGGTGTTTCTATTAGCAAATGTACCAAATGGAAGCATTTCCCGTGCTCATCACTAACGTTGCTCAAATTATCTGAACAAAAGTCAAAGTAGGAATGCAGAATGTGCACTTTAACGAACATATTACAATTGACCAGTGGCGGATTTTCTATTAGGTCATTTGGTCAATGACCCTCCAAAAAAATGAATCAGGAAGGTATTTTATTTGCTTTAAAATTACAGAAAATTTGCGTTTAAATCAAATTATCAGTTTGAATTTCACGCGTTTAAATTGAGAATTTCACAATATTGAAGCCGAATCGTAAATGATATAGTTATTGTAGTCAATAGTGAGACACGCATAACACAATTTTATGTGGGTTAGAAAAGAAGATTGCTTGCGGTCTTGAGCGCGGAGGTCATTCTGCCTACTCAGTGGCAGTGGAATGCTTACGTGACTTACTTCATTTATCATTATCTTCGCAGAACGTGTGTATAAAACACAGATGCTAGAATGCACATTTCTTATCACATATGACAAACTTTACAGTCGATTTTCATAGTTGATCTATAATATTCATTTATCGTTTTTGTTTCATACTGACAGTGGTACAAGACATTAAAAAATTAATAGCTAATATTAATTTAGACGTTTAGAATTTAAATTTAATGCTCGTCCTTTAAATTCGCAAGACCAGTAAACATAAAACTAAAGAAGTCCACAGTAATTTTAAAGAATCTATGTATGATTGGTCAGGTTGGATTTGTGAATTTGAAGTAAATAATAGATATTACTGTTTTGTAGGTTTACTGTTTCACATGATTCATTATGGTGTAAAAATAATGTTACCCATTTAAAAGAAAAAGTGAAAAAGCACTTGTTATCGACGAATCCCATGAAAAATTGTATGAATTATGCTACTCTTGGTCGCGTTAATATTTGCTTATAAACTAAAATTGGACAGCGCTTGCCGCGAGTCAATTAAGGACCACAATGAAAATGTTTGTAAAAATAGATACATACCTATTAAATCAAATAACTGATTGACATTACCTGCGACTACCATGGAAAGTGAGCGATGTTCCTCTACGTAAAAAAAATTAAATCATTTCTACGCAATCGGTAATAGTATAGGACAAGAAAGTCGTGCGTTTTTCTATGCCAAGCATTGAAAAAACTTCCATTAAAAACTGTAAATTTTTATCGATCATTTTAGTAATTGTAAAGATGGACGAATATCTTAAATCTTAGACTTAAATATAAATCATATTAATGTAAGAATGTTTTTTTAGAATTTGCGATAATTGTGTTTTTTAAAAGACCCTCTTATGATTGATCGCCAGCCGCCACTCCAATTGACACAGTAAAATGATTGTACCCTAAGCTTGTACCGTTCTTGTACCATACCATTACTAAAGTTTTATAAATTTTGGCTTCTGAAGAAACTAGGAAAACCTTGTATCATCGACACCCTCGTTGCTTTTTCAGCGCTGTTAATTTGACTTCAAATATTCTGTCTCGCGTATCAGTCTAACAAAATTATTTTTTTTAGCTTTGCTTCGACCATTTCTCAATTGCACATACATTTTCACGGTAGTTAACAAAAAACAAAAATTATCTCTAAATATTTTCGAAGCAATCATTTCATTGTTCTTCCACATCGCATGTTCTTCCTTTGTAGTATGAACGTTCCCACAGTAGCCAACTTATTATTGACAATTTCTTCTGTCGAGGTTTCTGTTTCCACAATTAGCGATTGATCCTTCCTTTCAATTCAATTTAAATACATATTGTAACGAATTTTTAATCTAATTTATTTATACACGAAATATTTACTCGTTTATAACCACACGAACTAATTAAACCTAACGATATTTGATAAAAACACTTACACAAATTTATATATTACAATCACTCGAAAAATAATGTCCACTTGTTTACATTACAGACACGTACGCTTGTCTCCGTTATATTTCTCTCGAACACACGCGTTAATCACTTATTTATTTAAACATCTTAATACTTCCGACTTCGACGAACTGACCTGCGATTTCGTTAACCCGTTTTTATATATTTCTGTTATCTTATCGAGAATTTTCTACATCCTTCTCAAATGTTCTGAAAGTGGATAATAACTTCGTGAACGCTCTCGAAGCTGACAACTTCGCGAACGTTTCACCGCCACTTTCTTAAAACTCTTCGTTCCCAAAACAGGAAGCTGGATGTGGCACCGGTAGAAAGGATCGTGGCGATTGCGGCAGCTCTTTCCATTTCGGCAACTTTCTTGAGCATAAAAGTAGCAGTCAATGGACTTTTCCTGGCCCGATATTTTACTTGGTAACTGCAGATCAGCACTCGAACGCCTGTGCTTCGGAAGACGACCTCCAACATATTTTGAACTGTCCTCCAATTCAGTTGATCTAAGAGCCACAACCGAGCTTGGGTATTGCAAATTTCTTAATATTGTGTAATTCCATTTTTCTCAACCGCCGGTTGCTGTCTTCGTCAGTGTTGTAAATAGATAATTTTTAAATTATATAGATACAGATAAATTTTTTTTCTTGCAAGAATTACCTAGTATTAGATAATAGATAAACTATTTAAACTTTATATAGATAACAGATAATAGATGAAATAATCTAGTTAGTAATAACGATAGATGGAGTTCATTTGAAGAACTACTATGGAATGTGGGAAATTACTGAAGAAATTGTAACTTGAATTTTACGGAACACTGGATTTTTATAAATTTTATTTAAATAATTTAAATAAAAAATTATATATATACAGATACATATAACTTATATATTTTAGATAGTATATAGATACAGATAAATAGATAAAAAATATGAATCTAGATTAATTTATCTATATAAATTTATATAGATAATTTACAACACTGGTCTTCGTACATGTCAAGATCCTCACTCACGCAATGTGCGATGGCGTAATCTTTTCGTGTTTGGAACACGTCTTGTTGTTCCTCGGTTAGTAACTCTGAACCTAGCCTTTCCAGAACCTTCGTATATGCTCATCAACGTATTGAAGTCCATTCCTTCGGTTTTATTTCTGGTTCTGCTAGTTATTACTCTAGTTCGGACCTCAACTTGCGTAATGTGATTATCGCCAGCAAACGGGGCTAGACGATCGATGTGAATCACTTTTGGCGGTTTTCGGATGCGATATTTGACTTCATTAATACACTGCACGACCTCATAAGAACCCTCCCATTATCTCTGCAGCTTCAGCGACAAACCACGTCTTCTTTTGGGATTACACAACCACACCAAGTCGCATAACTAGTCTTCATTCTGTCACTGGCAATTTGTGTATTTTTACGAACTACCTCATGTAGTTCGTCTAGCCTCTTGATCAGTTTGCTGACGTAGTCTTCTTCCGCAACTTCTCCTTCCAGTCTTAGTCCAAATTAGAGGTCGCATGGCCGTCGTATTTCGCGACCGAGCATGACACAGAATGCTGTTTGGCCTGTACTTTCATGAATAGATGATCGCCATGCCATTAAGAAAAGGCGCAAGTACTGATCCCAGTTTCTTTGGTGTTCGGACACTAGTTTGGCTAAGTAGTTTCCCATTGTTCGACTCATCCGCTCAATCATGCGATGGCAGAAAACTAGGACGACGCTTTTCCATACCCAATCTGATGAGATTGGGGATGGAAAGGGGTCGTCTTCGGCGTAAGCTTCCGTCCATTTCGTGAAATAATCCATCGCCACCAAGATGTATTTGTTTCCCGAATCAGATTCTGGGAACGGCCCTGCGATGTCATTCGCTACTCTTTCTAAAAGGCTTCCTACGTTGTACTGCTTCATCGGTGCTTTGCGTTTTTTCGCTGGAACTGGACTCTCGCTTCAGAACAAAAATCGGTGCTATTTAAGTTTGAATTTTTTTGTTACTCCCAAGCGCATTTCTAATCTCACATATACCATTCGTATTCACAGTGGCAATATCCTTGAATCATCTCAAGCTCCTAAATCCCACATTTCTAGGCCGGAAGAGTTAACCGTGAAAAGTCTTCGTAGAAACCCCGATATCATTGTTCTTCTAACCGACAAAAACAACGCTACTGTCGTGTTGAACCAAATTCATTATGCTGCGAAAATCCATTCTATTCTGTCCAGAAACTAAACGTCGACTTACCCCTTTAGATTCAAAACCACGTTGTCTATATAGACTCCCTATAGTTCACAAACACGGTATACCCTTTCGACCTATTGTCAGTAGTATCCCATATCTACCTACCTACAAGCTAGCCAAGTTCTTGTCCAGCATTCTTTGCAAATTTAGAGCTAAAACCTCTTCACGTCCTCAACTACTCACTTCACTTTTTACCAAATTTCCTATTAAGGATTCGCTTATTATCATCGAACAGATTCTATCTCACCATGGCAAGGACTTAAGTTTGGTTCCTCTTATTGATAAGTGTATAACATTCACTTACTTTTAATTTGATAACAAATTTTACGAGTTTGGTTCCTCTTATTGATAAGTGTTCATCATCCACTTACTTCCAATTTGATAACAAGTTTTAAGAACAAATTTGTTGTGCCGCTATGGGTTCTCCTCTATCGCCTGTTGTCGGTAACATTTTGATAGAATCTTTTGAAAGGATTGTTTTGAAATCATCAATATTAAAACCTTATATTTTTAGACTACTTACGATCGACTCTGAGAGGCTGCAAGTATGTGTGATGCAGGGTTGTCGTACATACACGATACACCCTACCTACCTAACTACCTAGGTAGGGTGTACCGTGGCATATATAGGTATTAGCTTTCCGCACAATATGCATTATTTTAGTCAAAGTTTGGGTTAGGTTTAGTTAGGTTCTTCTCTACAATATCAATGAAAAAACTCATAGTTATTCAAAATTGCGAGTTTATTAGTTGTTACAAAACAAAAGAGTTACCTATGGTGTTAAACTTAACTAAGGAGTGACTTTGGATGTTGAAGCGTGGCACTGCATGTCCTCAGCACTCTTTTCATAAGATGGTACGTAACCACTGAGTGCTAATCGCAAGCATGATGACATATGATCGTCAGTTAGTCGATTGCGATATTTTGACTTAATTATCTTCATTTCAGAAAATGCAGACTCGCACAAGTAAGTTGACCCAAACATTGCCGTCACTTGAAGGGCCTTAGATTCGGATATTTATCTTCAGATATAAAACACCAGAAATTTGTATCAGATGCTGTAGCTTTGAGATGTATATCTGATATAATTTGCACCAACTCATTTTCAACAGAACATGAGTTCATATTAAACTGACTTGCTATTTCAGTAGCTAATTCCTCAATGTTTTTACATGAAAAAGGATAACTCATAAATGATGCTATATTTGCCAATTTACTGCAATCATAAAAACGCATTTCGAATTGTCCCAAAATATTTGATAATTCAGCCTCATACGTATCACAATTCGACTGAGGAATCCTTGCTTTCAAAGACGGAAAATGTTTCAGATCCTTTCTTTTCAGTTGCAATTTACTTTTGAATGCGTTTACTGCGCTAATCATCTCAATAATAGTTTTTTCTTTACCTTGAAGCTCCAAGTTAATGGTGTTTAAGTCCATTGTGATGTCAGTCAAAAATGCCAAGTCAGTCAGCCATTTTTCGTTTTTCAGCATCTGAGTGTCATCACCTCTTTCGTCTAGAAAAGCTGTGATTTCGGGCAATAATTCTTGAAACCTTTCTAGGAATTTTCCGCGACTCAACCACCTGACGTCCGTGTGAAGAACTAAATCAGTGTGTTCAGCTGACTTCGTATCTTCCAACTGCAACTTAAAGAGCCGCCGTTGCAAGCTACGTGCACAGATGTAATTCACAATTTTTGTTGCAATGCCCATAATTTCCTCCGTGTTTAAAACTTTTGAACACAAAACTTGTTGATGTATAATGCAATGGAATGAAAAAAATGAAGGGAAATCTTCATTAGCTCGACACAATGCCACAAAACCGTTTTTGTTTCCAGTCATTGCTGATGCTCCATCGGTTGTAATTCACACTAATTTATATATTGGTAACTTGTAGTTTTTTACAAAATTGAAGAAAACGTCATATATATATCTTCGCCACGGGGCTTTCCCTTCAGAGGAATGATTGTCAAAAATTCTTCCTTAGCCAACATGTCATTGAATACCATCCGAATAAAAATACGCAGCTGGGCAGTGTCTGTTATATCGGTGGATTTGTCGAGCTGTAAAGAAAATTATGTACATTCCATGATATCATGTTTTAGTTTATCTGCCATGTCCTGACTCATGACTTCAATACGCCTTGTGACAGTCGAACGAGATAACTGAAGTTCTCTAATAGCAGACATGATTTCTGTTTTATTTTTAAAATCTCCAAATAAAGTCTCACCCGCTTCAATAAATGCTTCCTTCACAACCGATCCATCTTCGAATGGTTTCTTGTATTTCGCCAATATATGAGATATTTTAAATGACGCGAACGTAGCAGCTTTTGATTGTTTGGCTGGTCTTGTGAACATGGTTTGTTCTTTTTTCAAACAAGATATCAAATCACGTACTTTTCGTTTTCTTAATTCACTCTGTGGCGGAAAAACCCTTTCATAGTTTTTATGAACCGTTTTATGATGCCTCTCTAAGTTACCACGCTTAGGTATTGCAACTGACGCACGATAAATAAGACAAATGCACTTATCCTTCACCATACAAAAGAAAAATTCTTCCTCCCAATCGTTATTAAAATGATACGTTTTAGATTTCTTCGCTGCACTCATTTTGTACTATTTAATAATAAACTTTGTATCGACGTAGTATTGTCTTCAAGTTACAATTCAGAATGACTCCAATTCCTACAGGCGTAACATTTATATCGGCGTGAACGAAAGTCTCGAATGTTCCCGTCAAACGCGCCGCCCAAAATTTCTAGAAAAGCGGCAAGAATAAAAAACGCGGCTTTTCTTTGACAAGTACGGCCTTTGATAAAGCCGCCTTTTGCCGCTAGCAGAGTGTTATTTTATTACGTACGATAAAAAAAAATGAATAAATTTTTGTAGTTTAGATACCTACTTATTAACAATTTTTGTCTTCTCGAGATCTACTCAAAAAGCCGTTTGAGCACCCCTGATCTAAACAATCAACACCCAGATATCAAATTTACTATGAAAATCGAAACTAATAGTTCTCTCCCATGTCTCGACGTTCTTGTGACTCGTAAGCCCGACGGTTTTCTGGGCCATTCTGTTTATCGCAAACCCAACCGTAAGGACTGATACCTTCATGCTTCGTCTCATCATCATCCTGCACAAAAACGTTCTGTTATTGATACTTTGGTTCATCGCTCTTTTTCCATTTGTCAACCTGAGAATCTAGACTAGAAACCCATCTTCAAGCAGCTATTAATCGTCGCCTACATCTGCGTGCTCGAGAGTACCTAAGGACATTTCTACTTCCGAATTCAATCCGAAATTGGTATTTTACCCTACGTTCTCATCTACAGATTCAGAAGAATACCGATTTCCAATATCATTGCCAAGAAATAATGAAATTGTTAGAAAAATTATATTTGGTGAATATCTAAGATCATTACATGTTAAAAAATCCAACGTTGATAAGAATATTAAGAGAAACAGTATGGATTAAGAACTAACCTGTCTGCGACTAGTAAATGTGTTACTTGCAAGAGACACACTGTGAAGAAATGTGAAGAGAAAAACACACCTTTAACAAGAGACCGTGTTTATGATATCCAATGTGTTTGAAATTGTGGGAATACTGTTTAGAACCTGGTATATTAAAAGTAGTAATAAAAGTGATCTAGATCTGTGCCCTTTACAGAAGTGTCCACATTAGGCCTTAATGTCAATTGAAAGTTTTTGACAAGCACTAAGACGTTATGTGGCGAGAAGAGATCAGCCGAAGGTGATTTATAGTGACAACGGTTCCAACTTTGTAAGTGTAAACCGCTTATTAAACACTATTGACTAGAACAAAATTGCAGAGTTTTGTTTCCAAAAGTGGAGGTTTAATTCACCTGCTGCTAGTTAACAAAGAGATTTTTGGAAAAGACATAGGTATTTTAAAAGGAATTTTAAAAAGAGTACTACAAGATACAACGTACAGGCAGGAACTGAAAGAACATTTGCTTAAACGATTTAGAAATGTACATCTAAGACAGTTAAAAAACCAACAAACACATGTTCAAGTAAGAAACATTGTCCTGATAGAAAATGATAAGAACAAGCGTCTCGAATAGCGGTTAAGACGAGTTGAAGAATCATTTCCAGGGAAGGTCGGGAAACCAAGACTAGTTTTGCGGCCCATACAAAGATTATACCGTGTTCAGACATTGTGGAAAAACTTTAAGGTGAAAATCAAGAAGAGAATTATTTAGAAAAACCTGATAAGATATAAACTAGCCGATTCTGGTAAAATAAGTGTGGAAGAGAAGTTCGCGTCCCTAAGAGACCTTTGGGCTAAGAACTCATTGATACTTTAAAACTGTTAACATGTTATAGTAGAATTCAGGTTTCCACAATTCAATTTCATATTATACTTTTCAATTCTGGATAATTCCCGTGTTGGTGATATCTCACAAGATAAGCTTTCGTCACACGTCGCAATAGACATCTTCAGAGCCTGGAACAAAGTTTAGTCCAGGATCTTAAGCTTGGGAGAAATGGAAAAGTATAATGTTAAAATATTACAACTGTCAAATTAGATTGATTAGATTGTGTTTTTATTGATTATTTTGCGTTTTGTGTGGTTATTTTAATGCTAAATACAACAAGTGTAAACAGTTTGACGGGGCCCTAGACATTTGTCTATGCCATGATTCGACTACCACTAAGCAGACACACTACAGCGTTTTAAGAGAAAGTGCTAACATAGTTAGTTAACCAGTGCCAATAAGCTCTATGAGGAATCTCTAAAAACCAAGTCCTAAGTCCGATTTTATGTTAGGCAACGTCTGAGCTGCCACAAAATATATTCAGAATAAATAACATCAAACAAAATGTCAAAACAATGTACCTAAAATCAAAAAAGGATAAGAGAAACACAGATTGCATAATCAGCAAAACTGGTCCGGCTACAGATCCGAATTGCTATTTAGATTAGGAATAAACAAAGTACGAATAGCCTTGGTGATTCCCAACTTCCTATTAATCAAAAACTATTCTTAGACATAGAGACACATGTATAAATTATATTTATGTTGATTTAATTAATATATAGAAATCTAAATAGTTAATACTTATTTTCAGGTTTTGCAAATTAATTTAAAACTAAATTAATGTAGAAACTTTACCAAGCAGTGTAAAGTAAAGCAATGTTTATTCGAATGAAGACTAAAGATAGTTACGTTTGTAATAAAAAAAATTATTTAATCTTGTATACAAAACAGTCGTACACTCATAACCTAAAATTAGTGTACGAAAAATGTTGAGTAATTACAAATTAAGGTACCTACTCCGAATTATCTTAAAATTAATTTGTACTAAACACAAAAATAATCAATAAGAAGATTTTTGTAAATTTGAAATCAAAGATACAAACCACTTCTAAATTTGGTCAGAAAAACTTAATCCTTACCCTCCATTTTCGTCGCAATCTTGAAGTTTTTCTATAAGCTCCGAATTTGGTTTGTCTTTTTCATCGTACTGTCCATAATCAGATATTGGTAACTCTTCGTAAACCTTATTAAAGGAATAATCTAAACTTTCATCGATGCAATCTTCCAAGTCGTGTGTCACAAGAATGTTATCAAAATTCTGCTTCTCCTTCAACCAATTTTCCATTGTCGAAACGGCGTAAATTGTAAAACGTAAATTTCTTCAACATTTCTACCAAAACAAATTGTTGGAATTAAATTCGTCACATC
The DNA here is from genome assembly GCA_035610365.1 of Aquatica leii. Classification (NCBI taxonomy): domain Eukaryota; kingdom Metazoa; phylum Arthropoda; class Insecta; order Coleoptera; family Lampyridae; genus Aquatica; species Aquatica leii. The sequence continues at coordinate 17,472,375 of CM069434.1, read as the reverse complement.
TTTGGATATCGATATATTTTTATATTTGAGTTCTAAACCTAAAAACGGAAAATATCGATTATTACCGATTGACACAAAAAAATTACCGGCTGAGATTTAAAAAAAAAATTATTAAATTTTTTGTATAAATTTAGATTTTTCTTTACTATCTGCTTTTTGTTACGTTCTAAACGTAGTTTTTTTTACAATTTTAGTTAGTTCTTATAAGTTTTAAAAGCTTTTTTTAGACTTTCGTTTTTATTAATATTCAATTACAATTATAACTTCTCTCAAACTTATGTAGTTCAACATTCTTCTTTCGCACAGCTTCAAAAACCATGAATTTTGTCTTGCAAACTAAGATTGCCAGTTTTAGTGTAATTTGCATTTATTCAGTTTTTTTAGATCAACAAAAATGCAAAAAGTTAATCTGATCTTTCACTGTAGAAAAATATGACAATAACAGGCTCTTTGAGAAAAATATTATATTATACAAGTAAACCAAACAGATAAAAAAATTAAGGGAAAACACATTATTATATTATACAAGTACATAAAGCAACGATTAAGAAACGATTCAAATGACAATAAGGCAGAACAATTTTTATCATTAACTTGATAAATTATTTCTTTTTTTATTTTTGCATTTAAATAAAATTATGTTTACAAAAATTATCTTGCAATTTACTACTAAAATATGCAATAAAAAACTTGACTAATTCAAAAACGCGCGCTTTTTTTCCTAGCAACGCTACCAACACAACAAACTTTTATCACCAACTCGAAAAAATAAATCTTTCTTTCCTGTAGTGCTTTCAAGATGGTAAGTAAACGTTGAATTAATTTTATTCTGCAATCATCCATTTTATTTCACTTAAAAGTTTATAATCAGTTACATCGGTTGAAGCTTTTTATTTTGTACAATTCATCGAAGCTTTAATTTTTACGATATTCTCAAACTGACTAAAAATCGGTACGTTTATCATGCTTTAAGTTTGTTTTCAAAGTATCATCTCTAATTTTAACGGTACAAATTTATAAGGAAATTGATTAAACCGTTTTTAAAACCAAAATTATTTTTAATAAAAGTGTTTTTGTTTAGTATTCGCTAATTTGTAAAATACTTAACCTAACCTTATTGTTTTAGGCTCGAGGCCCAAAGAAGCACTTAAAGCGTCTTAATGCCCCAAAAGCATGGATGTTGGACAAACTGGGTGGTGTGTTCGCACCACGGCCATCAACCGGACCTCATAAATTACGGGAATGTCTTCCCCTTATTATATTTTTACGTAATCGTTTGAAGTATGCTTTGACGAATTGCGAGGTAACGAAAATTGTCATGCAAAGATTAATTAAAGTAGACGGAAAAGTAAGAACCGATTCTAATTATCCTGCTGGTTTTATGGGTAAGTCGTTGAACCACATGTTTAAAGTTTTACTAACGTTTTTTTATGCAGATGTTGTGACGATAGAAAAAACTGGTGAGAATTTCCGTTTGATATATGATGTTAAGGGTCGTTTTGCTATTCATCGTATTACTCCTGAGGAAGCTAAGGTAAGGTTATATGATTTTTTTGGTAAATTGTTTGCCGTGTTAAGAGTTTCTTATCTGTTCTCTGTGCTCGTGTCCAACGCTTCTCAATATGATGATCTGTAAAATGGCACTTCAGGTTGAGGATCGGTAATCCTCCCTGTTACTTTGAGTGTTACTATGACAAATCTCTTACTCATCTGAAATCTCAAAAACCTGGCACTATCAAAGCTGTGGCTTTAGCTATTAAACGTCATAGACATAAAGTTGCCTAAAATAACTTCTGTCCATTCGGTCACTGTTTAATGCATTTAATTAAAACAGTAATACCAACGCAGAATACATTACTAAAACTAATTATTTTGTTACTAACGTTCGTTTATATTCCAGTATAAATTGTGCAAAGTCAAGCGGGTACAAAAAGGACCTAGAGGAATACCATTCATTGTGACCCACGATGGTAGAACAATCCGTTATCCAGACCCCGTCATTAAAGTACACGATACTATTCAGCTTGAAATTGCAACTTGCAAAATCCTCGACAACATCAAATTTGAAACTGGAAATTTGTGTATGATTACTGGAGGTCGTAATTTGGGACGTGTAGGAACAGTGGTCAATAGGGAACGTCACCCTGGATCCTTCGACATTGTTCACATTAAGGATGCAAATGGTCATACGTTTGCCACCAGGTCAGTACTATATAAATTGTAACTGATAATAAAATGGCTATATCGAAGCTGTGATTTGTTTGTTTTGACAAATTATAGTCAAAAGTTGGCCTATAATAAGTTGTTCTGTATTTTGGTCACTGGTAAGCCAAAAATGCTATAACCAGTAATACCCAAACAGAGTACATTATTATTTTTAGTTATTTGTGTTTTCTAACGTTTGTTTCTTTTTGTAGATTACATAATGTTTTTATCATCGGTAAGGGTACTAAAGCATTCGTGTCGTTACCTAAAGGCAAAGGTATCAAGTTGTCCATCGCTGAGGAACGTGATAAGAGGTTGGCAGCGAAGGCACAATAATGTATTTAAATTTACATATTTTACAATAAAACTGTTAAGGACCCATACTCTTTTTTTTAATCGTATAGATTTCCTTTACAAGAAAGATTGATGAAAAAGTGTCGTTAAAATGTTTGCTCTTAACCAGTAAATCAAAATTTAGTTACTAGAGGAATAATTTTTCTGCCAGTACTCCATCTTGCTACACTAATGTGGTTACGAATCTGGCAAATCTTATAATGTGTAGATGAGCTCGCACAGGGTTGTAGAATAGAAAGTTCTTGAATCAAGAAGTTTCACCGAAGGCTTCCTTAAATTACATCTTAGATATGAGGGAAAGCCAGACTCTGCAGGTCTTTTATGGGTAAGGTGTCACGCAGCTGACTCAGAATACGAATCCCGATCGTAGAGAGGGCTGACATAAATACGACGTGCTTGGGAACTCTTAGGACGTAGGCTGGTGGAGTGAAACTTTTCGCGTAACATATTTCAAGAGCGGTTGGGGTGATGTTCCGATTGTCGTCTGCTAATGTCCTGGATGTTGCTGGCCGTAGCTCGTGTATACGAGTGTCCATTCTTGATAGGGTCGGTTCATTTCTCCAACCGACACTTCACGAGCGTCGCGCTTTACCTCACCTACTCCCTCGGCCATGGAGGCTGAATCTGTCTCTTTTAAGCGTCGCGGTGAAGACGACCATAATGTTATCCTACCTGATGAAACCTCGCCCGACAGCATTGATGCTGATATCACACGTCTCACGAAGGTAATCTCTGCCTGCAAGATTACCACTTTTCGTCAATCCGAAATAATTGACATTGTCAGCAGGCTTCAAGCGACTTTCAGGAAATCCATGATCACCCGTCGCGTCTCGCAGTAAACTGCTGACATCGCAAACGCTTTAGCTGATGTTCAAACAGCGTTACAACCAAGCTCTCCACTACCGATGCTGCGCATCTTATGCACAAGCCCGTACCAAACTCGTTGAGAAGGTCAAAGTATCTTCGGGCAAATCCGTCGCACCTGTTCCGAGTTATTCTACCTAAACCCGATTCTCCTCTCAAAACCGCCGACGAAACCAAGACTACTTTGATGAAAGTTTTGGAGCCACAAAAATACGACCTTAGACTGGACCGAGTGACAAAAACGGGCAAAAGCTCTATAAGACTAGAATGTGAGAAATTAGATTTGACCAAAATATCTGCGGCCATCCTTGACCAAGCCGGCTTTGTGATGAAGCCCCAAGGCAAGTCTGTTACGTGCATAAATTTAAATAATGCATTACCCTGTATATTAGTTTAATTAAAAATTACTTTTATATTTCTCGACGCCATCTATCGGGTTCGTTGGTCACTTTGTATTGAGTAGGCGACATCCGGTGACAGACCGGCATTTTGATTTTAACATCGTGCCTGTTATTATCTATGTCTGCGTGAATGAAGGATTCGTTTTCTAAAATCATCCACGTGTTGGGACACGATGGAAATTAGTAGTTTCCTTAAATAACTAATTTATTCACGCAGACGCCATGTGCTACCTCATAACTAGGGGCATTCTGGTTATAATTTAACGTCCACCAGGGAAAGTTGTGGCTTCGTTACGATCGTGTGGAGTATTCGAATCGTCAACGGCCGTTCCACCATCATCTGGCCCATTAACATCGATAAATAGTTTGAGGGGACGATGCTAACTTTTAAAAGGCCTACGAGTAGCAATAATTAAACCACAGAAAAGGGGTACAAAGCATCCGACTACCGGGTTGTGTTATGTGTGTTTGCTGTAAAATTGAAGTAATGATTTTGTAGATCTTGATTTCGTGAGGCATTGGTTTGACACGATTTGCAATTCAAATTATTTACAGGATTACGTGTCGGGGAAAGTACTTTCTTCACACAAGTGGAAGTTCCTGTGTTAGGTAAGTGATTTTATATGTATCTTATTTCGTTGTCAACAAGGTCGCTCACGAAACTGTTGTACATATTAATTTCGTGGTTACGAACGTTATTGAAGTACCATTTATATAGTAATTTTTTTCTTCTCTCATTTCGGGTTACGCATGTTGTGTACCACCAATACTTATTATGATATTGTAATATTAAGGCCGTACTTATTATCATTATTTCGTATATCTCGCATGCTGTATACAAATGATATTTACTACCATCTACTCTTCGCTATTCATGTAAACCAAATTTACGTATGTATGGTGTGTTGCCGATACTACTGATTTTCTGTAATGAGAATTCTTATATTCTGTGATAATCATCAACGATTCTAGATTAAAGTTGTTATTGTGGTTACTTGTTCTTTTATGACAACATACCTTTCTCTTTAGATCGTCGTTATCTAATCACAAACGCTGGCTACTCGAACAGCCGAGTAGAAGGGATTACGAACCTTCGAATTGTTACAAGCGAGACCCGTCTGTCTGGAGCGGGACAGAAGTTACTGTGGGATAAGCTCTGGCGCCCTGAAACACCTTTTTTTTATATCTTAGGAACCTACCCCTCTCACCGACTATTGCGAGTTGGCCGTGCAGGTTCGTAAATACCAAAAGCTTGTAACAAGTCGTTCCCACGTATTTCTGTCCTAGACGTTACCAGAAGCCTGTCCCTGAGCAGGTGACAGATGCTATCGTTTCGCAGAACTTCCACGCTGCGTCAGATCAAGTGCTCAATCTCGCCAATGAGCACTAAAGGTACAGTTTCGCTTCGGTCCATCGCGTCGAGTTTATGTTGCCTGGAATGCATGCCGAGTCACACGTTGCTTCAACTGCCAAAAATATGGCCACTACTCCACTGACTGTAAAAGCGACTTACAGTTACAGTTCTAGATACTCTCTCATCAACGATCGTTGACCTGTTCAACTCTTGCATAAAAATTGTTTATTTTCCTACCAGCTGAAAAGCTGGTAAGCTAATCACTATTCTCAAGCCCGGAAAGAACGATCTCGTCAACCCTAACTCGTACCGTCCGATAACTGTGTTATAAGAACTATCTAAACTCTTCGAAAGGGCACTTCTAAAAAAGATACACGACGACATTCCGCCAAACGTTCTATTCCATCCTAGTCAATATATGGCTTTGTTCCTGGCAAAAAGACGGCTGACACCGCCCGTCGATTAATGACTATTGTACAATCGAACGTTTCCAACTACAGACTAGCTATTTTCATAGACATTTCTGGAGCGTCCAACAACATATGATGGTCTTCTATAATCGAAGCTCTCGTCGTTAAGAAAGTACCTGCTGGCGCTACGCGAGTCATTCGTAGCTATTTGTCGAATAGATCGATAACATATTCTGCGAACGCTTTACGTTCAACTTTCACCAAACGACTGACGAAGGGTGCCCACAAGGCTCGGTTTTTGGGCCGACTTTGTGGAACTTGGTTGTAAATGATCTCCTAGACAAAGACTTACCAGCAGACTGCGACATTTTCGCTTATTAGGACGACATAACGGTCACAGTATCTGCAAATTCCCGACGAGACTTGGAGGCAAAATCTAACACGTGCCTAAATATTGTGACTAGCTGGACTGGCAGCAATAAACTAAGTATTTCTGCAGATAAGACTAAGTACATGGTTTTTGGCTCTACGCTAAGACGAGATCCTTTACTGCGCCTCCACGATACTCCTGTCCGTAGGGTCTTGGAATTCAAGTACCTCGGACTATTACTCGACGACAAGCTGAGTTTCGTTAAACATTGCGTTTTCATGGTTGACAAGTGTAAGAGTGTCTTGCACTTGTTCTACAAATACTCAAGTCTGAAATGGAATCTTCACAAAAAACATTTTGCGAATATCTTCGACAATGCAGTTATTCCCATACTCACTTATGGCTTAGACATTTGGTACCATAGACTGCGACATTCCGTGGTCAGGGAACTGGCCTCGCTCCAATCCTTATTCCTCAAAACTATCGTAGGGGGCGAATTGCACCGTTCCCGTAGATACCCTCTGTGTTATTTCTAAACATCCTCCCCTACATCTCCTTTTGGAGGAAATTTACTGCACCAAAGTTCTTCGCAAGGCTGGCTCGTGCAATTTCCTTGACCAACACGTTTCAAACGACGATTTTCCGTCCTTTTCAGCGACCAAGCGTCACTTAAAGGTCTTGATCTTGGGTGAATGGCAGTGGCTGTGGGACAATTCCCATAAAAGGCGTAATGCCTATTCTCTCATCCCGGATATCCTTACCTGGGCTAGAATGCCCCACGTCCCTGGACGAGAGGCCGCCCAAATCCTGTATACACACGGCGGATTTCGTTGCCATCTAAAACGCATTAGCGTTTTGGATGACGACAGGTGTCTGTCGTGTGGCGTTTCTGAAACTCCGGCGGATTCTCGCTTGTCGCGAATTCGATGAGGATCGGAGTGCTCTATTATCCATTTTCAGCCCATATCTCGATTCACTTCAAGCCATCCTCGAATTGGTAACTGATGGTAATTTATATAGACTATTCGTAAGGAGAGACCAGAGCCTTCAATAGAACGATGCCTCGCTGAACCGCGTGCTTTCAAAGCACGTTCTATTACCTAGCCCATCCAACTAAGTCTAACCAGACTTGTCCTTTTAAATGAAACATTTTCCTTTTCTTGCCTATCCTTTTTGTGGCGAACTTGTACCAAGCAAGTTCGGGTGGTTTGGTGGGTCCACATCATCCTCCTCCTCTTCCAACAATAGGGTAAGCTAGAAACTTCTCCCAGTGACGCCCGTGGCTGAACTTTTTGACGTACTTGTAGTAGAGCTTCGTCCGAAATGGCCGGATCGTTTTGGTAGAGTTTTTCTTTTCTTGGTTCCTTCGTTCAACAGGGTTGGCTTGTGAGTGACATATAGGTGTTATCCAATGTTGAAACCCCTATCTGCTTATGACTACTTCCCACACTGTCGAGGAAAATTGTGCAGTTGTCTGTAATTCCATCTCGGGGATACCCAAATCTATGAAATACTTCTCGGTCTAAGATCAGCCCTGCACTTGTTGACGTCGGAAACGCTTCCACCCAGACTAAATATATCAGTGACCACCAAAATACATTGTTGACCTTTCTGTGTAGGTGTGTACGGTCCCATTAGATCTAACAATACTACTTCCTACGGTAGTGTAGGATCGCGTATAAATATATATCTTGGGATATAGACCTCTCTTTACTGCTGCGCAAATCCAACACAAACGCACGTGCTTCTGTACATCGCTGATGCGTACTCGAGGCCACCACAATCGTACTACGATAGCACGTATGGTTTCTTCGGACCCTCGATGGTTAGCCGTGTTGCCGTCGTGATAAGTATATAACTCGCAGTGAGTCGGCCATCAGTGTAATGATCTAGGTATCTTTCATAGACGCTGTACTCTTGGTGGGTAGCTAGTTCGTCTTCTGGTGTTTCTCCGTTGCTTTACACTCGTTCCTATGCCGCTTTATATATGTTGTGTGCCTAGTCGGACTTGGTATACATTCTACACCGTCGACGTGATCAAATCAAGCGCCACGGTTAACTGTCTTGAGTTTGCGACTGGCGATCAGGAACATTCCTGGTCTGTGACTTCTAATGATACCGGTAGGGGGTGTCTAGCAACTCGTATTTAGTCCCTGATGGCCAGTGCTCTAGGTCAAATTTAAATTTTTATAGTAAAAAGAGACTATCTCGTCAGCTTGCTCGTATTATCTTATTCTGTCTAACCAAATTAGCGCTTTGCTATCCGTTCGTAAAGTACACCCCCGGTACTTTCGAATTGCCTACACCACGACTAAACACTCTAGTTTGTTAATGTGATAGTTTGCTTCGTGTCGACTCAGCTGTGACCTGGCGTAACAAACCACTCTTCGTTCATTCTGTATCTTGTGATACAGTACGGCTCCTTCACAAATGGATAGCAATCAGGTCGGCTAAGTTCTAATGGCTTCCTGATGGCGTCCTTTTATTGGCGGAATTTGTGTTCTGCTAATTAGGTACATCGAAATTTTGTGCCGGTTTTCAAGAGCTCGTAACCAGTTGGAAAGGCTCCAGAAACTACTTAATTATTTGGTCGTTCAGCTGCAACGATTGATTGCACAAGCTCTGGAAGCGGAGCGTTTCCCGTTTGTGTAATCACGTGGCCCAAGCAGTTAAGCGTGGAGGTGCCAAACATGCACTTTTCACCAGCGATGCGAAGTTGGTGTTGTAGGCGCTCAAGCACTAACCGCAAATGCTCCAGGTGTTCTTCTTCCCTGTTGGAGCAAATAACTATATCGTCCAAGTAGACCAATACGAACTGAGGTAGTCGGGAAAGACTGCTTGAGTCATTCACGTTTGGAAACTGGCTGCAGCGTTTTTCAGACCAAATACCCGAAATTAGTAGGCGTCGGGTGTCGAAAAAAATCGTATACAGCTTGAATATAGCGTCAAGGTATTGAGACGCCTGTAATTCACACAGATTGGGTAAGCAGTAATTGCAGTTACTAGACTATGGTTCCTTGCGATAGCGGTCTTTTTTCGCAGGCGAGTTACAGTATGTTGGCAGTCAAAATAGTCGCAGTAGTGGTTTGTGGGAACTTGTTAGCAAAGACGGTCACAAAGTTTTTTAAGAGTTGGTCGAGTTGCGGCCGAAATTCTAGCGAAAACCCGCGACGAAGGCTGTTTAGCTGCGCAGGCGATGAAACAGTCAGGTACCAGTACAAAATTTGACGGCGACATAACCCATAGTGAGTACAGCTGCGATCGAAATCCATTACCGCTATTTGTTGACCGAGTACTACCGGGCACGTTAGCTGATCGACAATAGTGCCTTCTTCTTTTTGTTTCGCCGACAATTAGGATATCATAGTTCAGATTGTTTCTTCACGCAGCAGCTTGTATATACTCGGTTATTTGTTTTTCCTGGTAATTGACGTGGATTCATTAATTTGCAGCATGTATGCTGCTTCTCTTACTTCCATCATTACCACAAGGTGTAATGGTAGAAGTGAAAGTAATACTTCTATGGTTGCTGTGGTTCTCCATCGCTCCTGTTATCAACATACGTGCGATTCTCTGTATTTTGCTTAACTTAGAAGCTGTGCTTTTCAACTTAGTTCTTTCACTCTATGCCATCGCATCGTATGTGATGATAGGTTTCAATCCCCAAGTGTGATCGACCATCCGTTTGATTGCATTAAGAACCCTATTAATGGCTTTCGTTTTAACTTTTTCTAGATGAGTGTTGAAAGTCAGCCTAGTATCAAGAGTGAGTCATCAAGAGCGTGACTCCGTATATTGTAAGTAGTTTTGTTATCAGTTATCCCTGAGCCTTTTTTTTCCATTGCCATTGCAATGGAGGTGAAAGTAGTATTGTCAAATGCTGCTTCAATATCTAGAAAAACACCCACAGCAATTTCATTGTATTGAATTGCATTTTCGCATCTGCTTACTGGTTTGTAAATTGCTAGCGCGCAAGATTTTCCGGATTGGTATGCATACGGGTTTCGGTGCAGAGGCGAAGCCTTTAGTACTCCGTCCAGTATATACCTGTCGACTACTTTTTCAATTAGTTTGAGGAAAGTCATCAAGCTGATCAGTCTGTAAAATTTTTCCTGGGCGTACGTAGGTCTCCTTGACTTTGGTATAAATAACGCCTTGAGAATCCGCCAGCTGTTTGGTATATGCGAAAGTGCTATGCTGGCTCTGAGGATTTAACATATTGCGTTGCGCAAAGCAGCAAATCCTTTTTGCAGCAGCTCCTGACGATTAAAAGGATTTAAACGTATCGATTCCTCATTCTAAGTTTTCAGGATTAATTATTTTTCTTGTTAAGTGTCAGTTCCTTTTGGGTGTTCGTTTGTTTGGTACCTCTAGGTCCTAGAGCTTAGAAACTTCAGTTAACGATGAAGCCGGGAAGTGTTTTTGCAATAGTTCCTACACAGTACCTTCAACTCAGTTTGTAAAAAACTTTCCGCTTTCGACATAGAACCGATGTTTCCAGTGTGATCCTTGCTCAGAGCTTTTTGGAGGCGAGAACATGTAGGCTCGTTTTCTACGCGACTACTTTTTAATGGTATTGTTGTATATCGTAAGGTTCTGTATTCATCCCAGTCTTCACTCTTTTTGGCTGTGTCTTCTAGTGCTGCTCTTGCTTTGTCAAGCTCCCAGTTCCGCCAAATTACCTCGTTGTTGGACAGCTTCGTGTGTTTATCTTGCAACTGTAGGGCAGTCCCTGATTTGGCAGGCTAGAGTTTCATTGTACAACCATCAGTCGGTTTTCCTCGGATTTCTGTATTCCATTATGAATTTCTAGTCTGATTCAATGTTGAAACGAATGTATCTAGACCAGATAAAGAAGGTTCATCTGATGCACTCCATATTTCTATCACTTTGCTCGCCTTTGAACTAGACTGAAGTTCGACGATACCTTTTGGCATCGCGTCGTGTATATGTTGCCTGGAATGCTTGTAGAGTCGATGGCCATATCAGAGTAACTAGGTGTTCCCTTGTCAGAAATTTGGTCTTCATTCTACAAACTGTAAAAGCGTAATACAGTGCGGCCATTGTGCTGAACAGTACAAATCGAGAACATAACTTAACTTGGAACCAAACCCTACATGAGGTAACTGCGTTCTCTATGGTCACAAAAGAGACAAGGAGACGTCAAACACAAGGCGTCTTGTAACACCTACCCAGCGTACATGAAAGACTCGACGCCAAAATATCAAATACCGATTATAGACTGTGAAGACACTCAATTAACTTTGAAGTTTGCGCAAGTGAATCTTCGAGTTGCGACTTTCGAAGCTATGAGTTTCTTCTCCGACAATAATATAGACATTCTACTGACCCAAGAGCCATGCGTGTTTAGTTTGGGTTCAGGGTACAAGCTCGCTGGTGCCATTGTACCCATCAACAGCATTGACGCATCCTCTTCTATGCACTACTACGCGCCTATTGTTTTCAATAGTTCGAAGTTCGTCGGAGTGTTGACACTCAGCCATTTAACAAATGACTGTACAGCAGTAAATATGTATACGGTTGGAAACACCTCTTTGGCAATCGTCGGCGTTTATTGGCCGCCGAGTGAGAATGTTTGTATTCATCTTCAACACTTAGACAAAATTCTTGGTGAACTAAAAGCATTTCTACTATCATAACAAGTGACTTCAACTCGAAATCGCCGCTTTGGCACTCCCCGGTGACTTGACGAACGGGGGCGATGTGTGGAGAACCTCACCAACCTATCGCTTTTGCTAGCCATTTAGGTTCAACAAACATTGATGTTACCTTAGCGTCCCCTTGTTTAACCAGAAAAATAATAGACTGGTGAGTCATTCCCTGACGTGATTGAAAGTGACCATCGACTGATACGGTTTGAATTAACAGTCGATCTCCCAACCTTGCACCTATCTCTAAGAGAATCATCCCTTCTAAGCGCATGTATCCTGTTCATCTGAATAATGGTGGTGCAAGTTCAATTCCTTTGCATATACCGTGTGGTGCACTGTGACAAGATCCTAAATCGGTAGATGCCATCATTGATAAGTTGATCCTTGACTCTTGCTAACGTGGCTTAAATAACATGCTCATAAGCTCTAGAGCTGATGTACCGTGGTGGAGTCCTAAGTGAGATAGGTTAAAGCGAGCGGTGCGTTGCTTGCCAAAATACCACCAAAAAACCCCAGCAGACAAAAAAAAATCAATGGCTCCCTAGTATAAAACCGCGCTTTACCGACATGAACTGGCAGTGAAGATAGCTAACTATAGCTTCTGGCTAAGTTTCATGAAAAATAGCTCGTCGACGAGTCTGTGGGGGTTAGTTTACACGTTGTCATCCCGGAAGTTCCTGTCGATCCAACCGTGTTCCAACATTAAAGACTGCAACAGATACACTATTTCGCAACAAGACACAATCAACGTAATAGTATCCACATTATTCCTAGACGACGATCCATCGACGGACAACCCCCATCATGCCCAAATAAAATTCACGTCTCGATCTGGCCGCAATGGCTAGCAAAATTCCTAAGAACAAAGCTCCTGGACCTGACGGAATACATTGTAATGTTTTGAGAACGGTTGTTCTAAATTTTCTCCTATCTACGATCGTTGACTTATTCAACTCTTGCATAAAATGCGTATATTTTCTTACCAGCTGGAAAACTGACTACTTATCTCAAGCCCGGAAAGAAGACCAAACCTGTATCGTCCGACAACATTGGAACTAAGCAAACTTTTTAAAATGACACTTCTTAAAAAGATACACGATGACATTCCGCCAAATATTTTTTTCCATCCTAGTCAATATGGTTTAGTTCCTGGCAAAACGACGACTGACGCCGCTCGTCGATTAATAATTTGTGTAGAAACTAGCTATTTTCATAGACATTTCTGGAGCGTTCAATAACGTATGGTGGCCCTATATAATTGCAGCCGACGCTACGCGGATCATTTGTAGCTATTTATCAAACAAATCGATAACATACTCTGCGAACGTTTTACGTTCAGTTTTTACCAAACCACTGTGACGAAGCGCTGTCCACAAGGCTCGGTTTTTCGGACGACCTTGTGGAATTTAGTTGTAAACGATCTCGTGGACAAAGACCTATCAGCACTGTGGCATTATGCGGACCAAATTACTGTCACAATGTCAGCTAATTCCCAACGAAACTTGGAAGCAAAATCTAACTTATGCCTAAATATTTTTTCTTCACGCTAAGACGAGATCCTTTACTGAGCCTTCACGATAAGAGGTCCGTAGGAGTTTTGAATTCAAGTACCACGGACTATTGCTCGACGACAAACTGAGTTTTGTAAAACATTGCCCTTTCGTGGTTGATAAGTGCAAAGCGTTTTGCACGTGTTCTACAAATACTCTCGCTTAAAATGGAACCTTCACAAAAAACATCTTGCGAATATCTCTGACAATGCAATAATTCCCATGCTCACTTATAGTCTACACATTTGGTACCTCAGACTTCGACAACCCCATGTGGTCAGAAAACTGGAATCCCTATTCCTTCTCGCACTGTTCCCGTTGATATCCTCTGTGTTATATCTAAGCATTCTCCCTGTTTGAAGATTGTTGCTTAGACACTTATGTTCGATAATTTATTGTAAGAAATTTATTGTAGTAGTTACAATTTTTACAAGAATAGAAACGTGCCAACATTCGGCATTGAAGTTTCTTATAATACTACTGATTGTACCCTTTTAGGTATAACCCCTTCTATCAAGAATGCGGAATCCGCCAAATTTATAACGTAATACTAAACAGACCGCCCGCCTTGAAAGGGTAACCCTTTAAATAAATACATTTTATAATTTTGAATTACAGTTAACAGGATGTGCAACTAACGTACAATCAGTGCTGGGCAGTAACGAATTACTTGTATTTCAAATATAGTATTTAAAATACAATTGTATTTTGTAATTTGTATTTAGATACAATGCAAAACAGTATTTTGTAATTTGTATTTCAAATACATTGTTTGATGTATTTTGAGTATTTCAATTACATCAATTACTCGAGACTAACGTAAATCAGTAAACCGTTAATTTTATACGTTATAACCGTTTCTTAATTTAAAATCATATCCGACAGTAAAAAAAAAGTTTATAAAATTCAATTCAATACAAGTTTATGTTTTTCGGCACAAGTAGAACGTCTATTTTCATTTGCAAATTTTATACATTCACTAACTATACGTAGTGTATTATACAAACAATTAAAAAAGTTAGTTTTTTTGAAGAAAAATAATTTTTTTTTATTAAATAAAACAGTAGTTAAATTTGTCAAGTGAATGAAGATTATTTACACGTTACTTTTGTGTTCCAAAGTAATTTGTATTTTTAATTGTAATTGAAATACTATTTTATATTTTGTATTTTCGAAATTTTGTATTCTATATCTTGTATCTAGTATTTTAAATACAGAATATTAATGTAATTTGTATTTTGTATTTTAATTGTAATTTAACAAGGTGTATTTTGCCCAAACCTGCGTACAATAATATATGTGTAAAATAACGAATATAAACCAAATGTCATTTTATATCCTACTTAAATGTAATAAACAATTCTAAATCACATTAATTCAATAATAACACGCACAGCAAAATAACGAAACCTACTCATTGATGTAGTGGACAGATGCTGGCTATTGCCATTCTATTGCTCTTCTGATTAGTCCTTTGGATGTTTTTACTGTTACCACTCTGACGATTTTGTCTGCACCCGGGTGAAGCTCGACAATTCGACCGAGCTGCCATTTTAATGGAGGTAAATTTGGCTCTTTAATGAGCACTAAAGTGCCTACTGTAACATTTTCAGTAGTTTGCTTCCACTTTTGTCTTTGCTGCAATTCAGCTATATATTCTTTCGACCACCTGGCCCATATGTGTTGGACTATTTGTTGTAGCCTTTGGTAACGACTTAAACGGTTTTCATTAATATCTTTTAAGTCTAGCTCCGGAATTGACATAAATGGTCTTCCGATGAGAAAATGCGCCGGAGTTAGTGGATTTAAATCGTTAGGATCGGTTGAAAGTTGTGATAAAGGACGACAATTAAGGATTGATTCTACTTGGGTAAGTATTGTACTAAATTCTTTGTACGTAAGGTAGGCATTGCCTATCACTCTTTTAATATCAAATTTCATTGATTTTACACCGGCCTCCCAAAGGCCGCCGAAATGTGGCGAGTATGGCGGTATAAAATGCCAATCTATATTTTGATTTGAACACGATTCTTGAATGTCACCTTTATGTTTCATGATAAATTTGCCAAAACTTTGCATCTCATTAGTAGCGCCCAAAAAATTAGTTCCGTTATCTGAATACACCCTGAGAGGAATGCCTCTCCTGCTTATGAATCTTTTGAGAGCTGCCATAAACGCTTCAGTACTTAATTCCGTAACTAATTCTAAATGAACAGCACGTGTTGTAAAACAAATAAATAAAGATACGTATGCCTTTGAAATTTTGCAACCACGTCCTTTCCTATCTTTAATAAAGACATTTCCTGCGTAGTCAACACCAGTGATATAAAATGGAGGTGATGGATTAACACGATCTTTGGGCAAATCGCCCATAATATAGAGAAGATTTTTAGGTTCTGCTTTATTACATTTCACACATGTGCGTACTGCCCTTTTGGCAGCATTTCTACCATGAATAGGCCATAACTCTTCTCTTACAGATGCTAACAGTAATTGTGGACCGGCATGAAACATCCTTTCATGCCAAGCACGAAATATCAATTCACAGAAATGATGATTGGATGGAATTAGTATCGGGTGTTTCTTATCAAAACTGAGAGAAGAATTTTTTAATCGTCCCCCGACACGCAATACACCATCGGTGTCCAAGAATGGTTGCAAAGGAAGAATTTTACTTTTTGCACTAATATCTTTGTTTTGTTGCAATTTGCAAATTTCGCGTGTAAAACGTTGCCTTTGAATAATTTTTATAAGACATACCAATGAATTACGTAATTCTTGTACTGAAAGTGGACCAAAAACGTGTTTGTTTTGTGGCGTTTTGCAATTGTTCACAAATCGAAGAATATAAGCAGTGAATCGCTTTAACTTATTTAAGTTAGAAAACCTAAACATGAAATCTTGTGTTTCCTCAATACTAGTTAAGACAAGAATATTCTTAGTTTTGCGTGTTTCGGGCAATTCCTGTGGAAATGCCCAATTATCTGAGAAACTGAAGACATTCTGCAACCAGGTAGGACCATGCCACCATAGGTTACAATTAAGAAGAACTCTAGGGCTAACACCTCGTGAGACCAGATCTGCAGGATTGTCCTTTGAATCCACATGACGCCACATATCTTGAGTAGTCTTACGTTGAATTTCTGCAATTCGATTCCCAACGAAAGTTTTTAACAGATTTGGTTCCGTATTTATCCACCCTAAGACGATGGTGGAGTCGCACCAGTAATAAACATGATCGAATTTTGAATTTAAAGATTTGCGTACTTTGTTTGCAAGACGAGCCAAAAGTAAAGCTCCACACAATTCAAGCCTTGGTATGGTAATAGTTTTTAACGGCGCGACCTTTGATTTCGCGCATAATAAATGAATGGATGAATCTCCGTTTTGATCTAGACTTTTGACATAAATAGTGGCACCATACGCAGCATTACTAGCATCAGAGAATCCGTGCATTTCGTAAGAAACGGCATTTTTTAGTTTTACATTTCTAGAAATTTGGATACGATTTAACTCTGGTAGTTCGCGAACAAATTGTTGCCACTGAGTTAAAATATGTTGAGGAACCGATTCGTCCCAACTCAACCTTTCTTGCCAAAGCCTTTGTAATATGATTTTTGCTGTAACTGTGCACGCGCTTAAAAGACCAAGCGGATGGTAAATTTGCGCAATGCTAGCAAGAATTGTTCTTTTCGTAATAATTTTAGTCGCGGTAGATAAACTGATATTGTTTGGTGTTTCCAATGGAGACCTAAAGTTTTCGTACTTTGAACATCTCCAATAGGCGTAAAATGTGATAATAATTCGGAATGTTGAATGTTGGATAGAGCTGCTGGGTTATTTGATACCCACTTGCGGAGTTCAAAACCACCTTGACGTAAAATTTTAGAGACATTGTTGCAAATAGTCGAAAGTGTTTCCACACAGTCACCGCCTGTTAGCAAATCGTCAACATAGAAGTCTTGTTTGATGACTTGAGATGCTACTGGATTAACCGTTTCATTTTCATTGGCCAACTGAATTAAACAACGTATTGCCTGAAAAGCTGCAGATGCAGTCCCATACGTAACTGTATTCAATTGGTAAGTACAAACTGGATCATTTGGATTAAACCTCCAAAAAATTTGTTGAAGTGATCTTTGACCAGGAGAAACAAGAACTTGGCGGTACATTTTTGTAATGTCCGCTGTGACAACGTAGGTATGTTGTCTAAAACGCAGTAAAATCGATAAAAGGTCATCTTGAACTGTAGGCCCTACCATTTGAAGATCATTTAGCGAAATACCAGAAGAAGACAAAAACGAGCCATCAAAGGCAACCCTTAACTTGGTTGTGATGCTGTTCTCCTTAAGTACTCCGTGATGAGAAAGATAGTAAACAATTTGACAATTGGGTTCTTAGTCGTTAACCTTAGACATATGACCAAGCTCAATGTACTCACGCATGAATTCATTATAACTTATTTTTAATGCATTATTATTAGATAATTTACGCTCAAGACTGTAGAAACGCTTTAAAGCATGTTGTTTGGTGTCGCCTAACTTTTCTATTTTTTCTTTCAACGGAATGGAAATGACAAATCGACCATCAGAATTTCTTTTAAATGTTGAAATAAAATGAGATTCGCAAGCTTGTTCTTCTTCTGAATACGACCTTTCAAAACACTCTTCTATTTCCCAAAACCTTTTGATTTAATCTTGAATATCTAAATCTGTATTCTGAGTGTGAAGCAATCTATTATAATTGCAATGTGTTATATTAGTTGACGGAACGTTAAGTCCTCCTGAAACTATCCAACCTAGTTTAGTCTTTTGCATCACAGGACCAGACGGACCTAAACTAAACTGACCAACGCAAAGAAGTTGCCAGAAAACATCAGCACCTAAAAGTATATCTATTCTTGACGGAATATAGAACTCGGAATCTGCCAATTTAATATGACTCGGAATGTTAAGACATTTAAAGTCTATTTCGAAGGTTGGCATGAAATCGCAAATATTTTGTATTACAAGACATGTAATTGAAGTAGAAAACGCATAATGCTGAGAATGAATTTCGGTTACACATTTAGCTTTTATATGTGAAACTGCTTGACTTATTCCCGCAATAGAAATACTAACGTTAGCTTGATTTAAACCCAACGTTTGACATAAATTTGAAGTGATTAAATTGGATTGTGAACCGCAGTCTAAAAGGGCTCTGCAATTATGAAGATTGCCAAACACGTCCGCAATCTGTATTATAGCCGTTGATAAGAGAGTTTGGCCTTGAACTGAATTTGTATAACTGGAAAGAGTTGATTGCCTTTCTGAGTGAGTAGACGCATTTAAAGAAACATCTGAATCTGAAGATTGTTGAGGTTGTACCGTCATATGAAGCAACGTATGATGCTTTGAATTACATTTCTTATAGCTGCCGTATTTGCACTGCACCTTAAAATGTCCTTCATGAAGACAATTCGAGCAAAGCTTAGCATTCTTTGCATGATCGATTCTAGCAACAGTAGAAAGTTTTAAAAACTCTGGACAATTGAAAATTTTATGAGACTTTTTGCAAAAGGAACATTTTATGTTTGCAGAAAGAAACGATTTTGATTTAAGATGAGACTCATTATATGAATAGCCTTTATCGGAAAGACACAATTTTGAACTGATTTTACTTAACTCAAGTGTTTCAAGTAAATCAGCTCTTCCCTTGAGAAACGCAATCATATTTTCGAATGTAGGAAGTTCGCCATCGAATTTATGTGACTCCCATTCTCTTGCAGTGATTGGGTCAAGTTTACTTGCTACAATACAAATTAACAAAGTATCCCAATGTCGCACAGGCTGATTGAATGATTCTAATGAACGCGTGTGCTTTAAGGCGCTATCTACAAGCTGTCTTAACTGAACCGAAGATTCCTTTTGAATTTGTCGTAAATTCAAGATAGATTTTGTATGATTATGTACTAAGAGACGTGTATTGGCATATATTTCGCAAAGTAGAGACCAAGCAATAGCATAATTGCTTGACGAAATCTCCAACGAACTAATTACTTGAGCCGCATCGCCACCCAGGGATGCCCTCAGATAATGGAGCTTTTGTATGTCATTGATTTTTAAATTATTATGAATTAATGATTCAAAGGTATCATGAAACTCTAACCACTTTTCATAATATCCGTGAAATGTCGGTAAGCTTATTGTTGGAAGCTTAACGCTTTCAATGTAATTTGAATTGATAGAATTTAAATTGTCAATCGGCGAAATTTTTTGACCGTCAATAACAGGTTTTGATTTATCGATTAATAACTTAGCACGTGAAATGACATCGTAATATAAATTTTCAAATTCTTCGCGATGCACAAATTCATCAGTCTCATTTTTTGAAATACATTCAATTTTGGATTGAATATCTTCAAAATCATTTATTATAGATATTATTGTTGTTAATTTCGTTTCTAATTGAACGGTGCATTTTAAAACTCCGTCCTCGCCGCATTCGGACACTGTTTTCTTTAAGTATTTATCGAATAATGTTAATCTTTGTTTAAAAGTTCCGCGATTTTTATGTAAAACCGTCAATTCGGTTTCCATATTTAACGCAATTAAAAACTACAAGTTAATTGAAATATGAAACGTATAAACTTACACGCAGTACAATACTTAAATAAGTAAAACAATTCTAAGATAAAGGAATTAATAAAAAGGTCTTACAATTAATGCAACTGCTCAGCGAAGTACTGATGAATCCTGTTCTCACTGGCATCAACCACGAAGAGAGAACGCAGGCGAAATTCTAGTATCTGACGCAGGTAGCAATACTTGAACGTTGATTCTGGCCGACTGTATGTACCCAAAGTCGTTGCTGCCCTTCGATAAATGAACGAACTGATTTTTTCTAATTTTTCTTAATTTTTATGTTTTAATCCGGCTCGAAAGACCATGTTTAAAGATTGTTGCTTAGACACTTATGTTCGATAATTTATTGTAAGAAATTTATTGTAGTAGTTACAATTTTTACAAGAATAGAAACGTGCCAACAATTGGCATTGAAGTTTCTTATAATACTACTGATTGTACCCTTTTAGGTATAACCCCTTCTATCAAGAATGCGGAATCCGCCAAATTTAAAACGTAATACTAAACACTCCCCTACATCAACTTTTGCAAGAAATTTACTGCACCAAAGTTCTTGGCAAAGCTGGCACGAGCAACTTCCTTAACTACCACGTTTCGTTAAACGATTTTCTTGGTCTTGATCTTGAGTGAATGGCACCGTAACACCTACTCTCTCATCCCGGATATCTTCACCTGGGTCACAATGTCCCACGTACCCGGGCGAGATACCTTCCAGATCCTTTCTTCACACGGCGGATTTCGTTCTACTCTAAAACGAATGACAGCTGTCCGTCGTGTAGCAATCCTGACACTCCGGCGCATCGGATTCTCGTTGGTGCCGAATTGTATGATGACTGTAGTGATTTACTAGCCACTATGAACCCCTATCCCTCTGACAGTGACGTAAACTGTTCTAGACTATTCGCAAAAAGAGACCAGAGCTTACAACAGTTTTAGTTTATTAACGCAAATATGCATGGTTTTAGTTTAATTTCTTACAAGTAGGCGATGACAAAGTATGTATTTAGTTTTTAAATTATTAGCTGCATGTATTTAATTTAGAGTCACTTGATTATTTTTGGTTGAATAACATTTTTCAGTTTGTTTTTCGTCGTCGTTACTTGACTGCCTCTCTTACTTCCTTCCCGCTTATCACAGTCCTTTTACTACCAACTTGATTTTATGCCTTAGAAGCGAGAATAAGCCGTAAGGTAGGTGTCTCGCTGAAATGGGTGCTCTCTAGGCATGTTTCCATTACCTAGCCCATTCAACTAAGTCTGACTAAACTTCTCTTCTATTTTGACACATTTTTCTGAACTAAACCTAGGCTTCTTGTGGCGAACTTCTACCAAGCAAGTTCGGGTGGTTTAGTGGATTC
Source organism: Aquatica leii (assembly GCA_035610365.1). Lineage (NCBI taxonomy): Eukaryota > Metazoa > Arthropoda > Insecta > Coleoptera > Lampyridae > Aquatica > Aquatica leii. The sequence goes on along the minus strand of CM069434.1, from coordinate 17,451,215 downwards.
ACATCCTCCTACTCCCCCGAAAATTTCTTTTTGTTTGACGTGCCGACTAGCCACTCTCTGGTTGCCACGTTATTTTCAGGAATTCCCCTTTATGGGTACATTCCTGAAAACGCGGAAAAGCTTGTCTCTTCTCCAGTGCGTCAATCCATCCAAATAAAGAAGCTTTTATGACTTTAGATTCTTCAGGACTGATAGTTTTCAGAGAGCCCTTTTGGTATGTTTGTCGGCCGTTTGTGACGCCAGTGTGCTACTGCTAGGAAGGTAGCGCTTTTGCGCCCCTGTTGTTCCGGAAATTGGTACATTTGCGTGCACCGTTGCGTTCCTGACGTGCCCGCCTTATCTTCCTGCATAGGTGGGTTTCGCTCACACGCCCCTGCCGTTGAAATGGAAATAGTTAGTTAAGCCCCAGATTCTTTTTGTTTTTCCAGCTTCCGCCTAGCCGCCCCCGAAAGCTTTTTAGGCTATTCGGGTTCGCGCTTAGCACTAGCCGATATTTTTAGGTTCTGTCCAGAGTCCCAGTTTTTTTTATAAGTCGTTCCATTATATGTCCCACGAGTACGGAGTAAAGCAAGGTCGACGTGCGCATTGCCCGCTACGCACGGAAGGGTGTCCTGAGGTTTGAACCAAGAACGACTGGTCACGCATGTATAAGCCTGGTGCTCTCGAACTTAGATTTAGGTTTTTAATTAGATTGTCTCTTCTTGATCCAGAGAATTAAGCCAAGACTCCCAACACTACTTGCCCGTGAGAGATGTCCACAGCAGCAAAGAGGTTTGGGTTTGACTGCCGGGTCTAACTCTTGCCACGATACTACAACTTGAACCAAGACAGCTAGTTCACGTGACAGTATTGAAATACGTACGGATTTTAAGCCGCAACTCCAACACTAAAATTAACAAGGTTGTCCCGGCTCAGCTAGTAAGGTTGTGTAATTAGAGAAAAAAATTTTCACAATTAGTCGAAACCTTTTATTTTTATACCAATACAGCATCGCAATATCACTCAAAATGACATAATTATCAAAGAAATACAACATAATGCGATAGTACAATTAACATAAACTAACCATATGTAATCTACGCCAATCTATAGTAATAATTAATATCCCCTACATAACAAATGAACCAACAAATAAGAACAATTGTGTAATTCTACATTATATGAAAATTAAATCTACCTAAGTCCATTATCAAACAAAATCTACGAATCGAAATATTATAGCAATGCATAAATCGAATGTACTGTATAATTAAAAAAATACAATCATACAGAACACAGCCAAATGTCCAACGAGAATGCAAAATTTACATCTAATATCACCTTATTTTTTTTTTTTGCTGTCACTTAAGACAGTTTTTGGAGATTTACAATATTAGCCAATTAGAATTCGAAAATGAAAAGTATTGCTACAGGATTTTATTCCTCTACGATATTCTGGAAACGAGATATCGTTACATACATATTTCTGTGCAATAACGAAAATAGGCATTGGCTACACTTCTCCAAAGTAACGCGATCAAGAATATATTTGCCATTTGCTATTACAGTTAAAATCTGATAGAAATTTAATTTTATGCGTGTCGATATTCCACAATTTCTATTTGGCAAAGTTGACAATTACATTGTCAATTTGATACCTACAGTACATATAATAACTATACATTTTTTCTTGGCAAAAATTAACTGCATAAATAGCTATCGTTTATAAGAGAACAGTAGCAGAATATATTTTTAAATATACACTATTTTTATTCGTTATTTTTAAAAAAATCATCAAATGAGACTTTTATTTTGCTCCAAGAATGATCGATTACATTATTGTTGGATATATTTTTTTTGTTTAGATCTAACCCCACGAATACGATTCTTAATAAGCCGATGAAGATAAAATTAGACCATTTAATAAAAGCACAAGAAATTGCACTGCGACGATTAATTATCAGATCCTCTGACACCAATAATATTTATTAGATACCTACATTACATCCATTAATTATTGTAAAACAGTAATTGAGGGGGTTATGTGTTTATATTTGGCAGTAAAAGTTATTGGCAATACATGGATTTAGTTGAGTTTTACGTTAAATCAGACTTTTTCTAAAATGATATCTTGAATTCAACTTTAAGTACTACAACACGATTTAAAGCATGAAAGTGTACATGTATTAGTTTTCTTAGGTATAATTGTCGTTAAAAGACAGCTAGAAGTCTATTCATAATTCAAGTGCACAAAAAATTATGTAAACGTAAAAGAATTTTAAATAAAAGCTTGGTGTAAACACAATTTAGGTGGCAAAACTAAATCGTAATAATCTAAAACTTATAAAAATTAGTGCTATCCTTTCAAGAGCGGTAGTTGAGTTCTTAGTGTTTGGTTGATTCTCATCTGGAATAAAAAAAAATACATTAAGAATGTTTTACGATCGTTTTAAATAAAGACCTAAAATTATAGTTTTTTTACAGATACAGAAAACTTAATAATGAAACGTTCTCAAATTCAAGAGTCTTCTCGAAGTTGTTATCCATCTTCTAGAACGTATACCGAAAGATATGGAACACTCGAGAAGGATTTCCAAAATGTATATAAATAGGGAACAAACAAATCGTAAGTCAGTTATTTCCGTAATGCGAAGACAGCAGTGTTAAGAAGATTATTCAAGTCTAAATAAATAAGTCGTTAGCGCGTGTCTGTAGATAAATATACGGAGAATAATCTTGTACGTGACTTTAGTGTAAACAAGTGTGTGAAGCTATCCGCGGACTTTATCTTATCTTCGTGTAAGTGACATAAATTAGTCTAAGTGTTTTTATTAAATATTATTAGATTTAATTAGTTCGGTTAATTTAAAAGTGTACATATTTTTAGTATAAGTTAAATAGAATTCTAAACAATTTTTTTTGTGGAATAGTATAAAACGCCATTATAGCAGGAGAAAATTTTCGATGTAGTTTTAACCCTGATACGATCAACAAAATTTTGAATAAGAATTTTAATTAAAAATTGTTTAGTCGTGTCAGACACACTTGCACCATTGATTATAGAAGATTGTGTAGATACGCAACCATATACATCCGTTAAAAACGAGCACCAAATTTGTACCGTCTCTTAGGGTTCGCTACTTGACCCTCTGACGAGTACAAGGAACTATAGTTTAGTAGCGATCACAATTTTTTTTCAAAAAAATTTTATTGCACAATTTTACGTTTCAAGCTCTCCTGAATCAGAACAATGTATTTTTGACAAAAAAAATTTGGGTCTGTGTGTGTGTAACGATATACCCACGAAAACTCTCGAACCAAAAGTCCTAGTAACTTGAAATTTGGTATGGAGCTGGCTTTTCATATTTTCTCGACTCTATTAAAAGATGAGTCTGATAAAGAAACCGGAAGTAGGTGTATGCGCCGTTTTTAACAGTTTTTCTTATATAATTTTGTAAGTATGTAAATTATTCGAATTATTTTTACAGTTTTGAAACGTTCTCAAGTTCGAGAGTCTTTACGAAGTTGTTATCCATTTTCCAGAACGTTCACCGAACGATATAGAACATTCGCGAAAGATTGCCAAAATGTATAAATGCGGTACAAACGAATCAAAGGTCAGTTATTTCAGTAATTCGAAGTCGGTAGTGTTAAAAATATTATTCAAGTTGAAATCAATAAGATACATGCGTTTTGAGATAAATATACGGAGTATAACTTTGTATTTGAGTTTAATGTAAACAAGTGTTAAACTAAAGTTATCCACGGACTTTATCTTTCGTGTAAGTGCAATATGAATTAGAGTAAGTGTTTTTATTAAATATCCTTAGATTTAATTAGTTCGGTTAGTTATAAACGCGTACATATTTGTAGTATAAATAAATTAGTTTTAATAATCGTTACAGTGGTTTACAGGTGTGGAGTTCGCGATTTTTAGTGTAAATACCATTAAGTAATTTAATATACACAAACATATATTAAGTCATTGTTTTTACTGAACAGATAAATATTTAAATACTCCAATCCTCACTCTAGTCTAGTCAGTTAATATGTTGTATAATGTTATCATTGTTGAATTTTAATGTGTTCTTTTATGTGATTTATATGTTTTATTGGTGTATTGTTATTTTTATAACCATTCTTATATACATATTGTAATTATATGACGAGTGCATACATTACATGTATTTATAAGCACAATAAATAAATAATAATATCGCGCAAATAAATAAAACTTTAGTTCGCGATTCGCGTATTTGTTTATAGCGTGTATATATAACTTATGCCGGCAACTCGTTATTAAACCAAAATACATAGATGCAAAATTATTTGAATTTCTCGAACCAATAAAAAATGGTCACGAATCGATGAATAGAAAAATGGAAGCAAATTCTAGAAAAATTAAAGATAAGTTTTGCGAAAATTCTCAGAAAATTGTAGAAATACGAACGAGCATTCAAAATCAAATAAAGGCTATTGAGGAGCAAATACAAGTTAGTATAGAAAACTGAATGAAACTGCTTGAAGAAAAAATAAACGAAATGAATAGTCATGGTGAAGGAAGCGTCATGAGCGACGATTTAATAATAGACCATCGCGAAGAAACCACTCACAAGTTTAAAGTTGTACCTCCAAATTTTCATGGTAAAGTTCCATGTTCAACCTACTACAAGCAGTTTGAAGCCGCAGCTACAGCTAATGGTTGGAGCAACAAGCAGAAAGCGACCGCTTTAATAGTGTCCTTACGTGGAGAAGCGTTTTCAATTTTACAGACTGTTCCTGAAAATTACGAACTCTTAATTTCACGTTTAGAAATGACATATGGAAATGCTCATCTTCAACAAGTGTACCAAGCTCAAATTAAAAGTCGGATTCAGAAAGCTGCCGAATGTCTTCAAGAGTTTGAGGCTGACATCACCAGACTAACACGGCTTGCGTATCGTACAGCGCCAGATACCTTCTTGGAGCAGTTGGCTATTCAAACCTTCGTAGACAGCCTCCGAGACGAGACACAGCAGACTCTCCGGTCAGCTCGACCGAAGATATTGGATGACGCTTTGGAGTTTGAAGCAGCAAAACAAGCATCGCAACGAGACGGTCATAAACTTTGCTGTGCTGCATAAGTTCCCGCGCTGACACTGGAAAGCATCGAGGAGATAGCGCGACGAATACTTCGGGAAAGAGGAGTGACGACTTTGAACTGCGGTGAAATAGGCCATGTACGACGGCATCGTACTAAATCCAAGAAGAAGACAAAAAGAGCGCTCATAATTTGGAACGAGTTGGCCAAAAGAGACAAAAGTTAATCTCATTTAGTCAGATTCCGGAGATTACAATTCAAATGGCATCGCCTAAAGAGCAATTGCATAGCATTTATCTCGATGGCAAGATTAATGGAAGAAGTGATCAGTTACTGGTTGACACGGGAGCGACGAAGACCGTCATTCGTCCTAACATGTTATGGGAAAAAGAGAAGACATCATCAGTAACAGTACGACTTGGAACAGCGACGGGCGAAGAGATACCTACTCACGAATAAGTCAAAGTAACCATTGGTTTGGGAAATGGAGTACTCGACCATCAAGTACTGGTAGTCGACATCACGGAAGAAGTTATCCTGAGAATGGACGTTATAAAGAAGTATGGGTTCCATTTGGATATGAAGAATGATGTCCTGAAAATCGAAAATGAAGAAATTCCTTGTCATTCGTCAGAAAAGGTGGCCGTGCAAGTTCTATTGAGTGAATACGTGACTCTGCCTGCGAGGACTAAAAGTGTGGTGACGGCACGCCTGGATGGAAATCTCCAAGAAGGCTAAATTTGCGCGATTGAACCAATAGAGGGCGGCTTAATTAAAAAGGGACTACTCCTTGGCAGAACTTTAGTTCGAGTGAAAAACACGATGCCAGTAAGGATCTTAAATATCAACTCAGATACGTCGCCGAAGAAGTGTCCGCAAGATCTATTGGACATTCTTACCTCCAAATGCCGAAACCTCAGCCAAGACCTGCTGGCTAAAGTTAAAGTGTTGATCCAAAAGTACCAAAAGAAGGACTAACGTGGTGAAACATAAAATTAATACCGGAGACGCTCGGCCAATACGACAACATCCGCGCAGACTTTCTTGGGCGGAAAGAGAACAAGCCGAACAAATAATTACGGATATGGATAGAGAAAAGGTAAATGAACCTTCAAATAGTCCGTGGGCGTCCCCAGTGGTACTTGTAAAGAAGAAAGATGGATGAACGAGGTTTTGCGTAGACTACTAACAGCTAAACAACGTGATCAAAAAGGACAGCTACTTTATACCGAGAATTGACAATACGTTAGACACCCTGTCAGGATCCCAGTGGTTTTCCACGTTAGATTTAAAGAGTGGTAACTGTCAGGTAGAATTAGAACCCAAGGATCGTGAAAAACAGCTTTTACGACGTGACGTGCTTGGTATACCTAGACGACGTGATCGTGGCTGGAAGGTCGTTTAAAGAACACTTGAAAAACTTGAAAGAAGCGTTCCAGCGACTACGTGGGGCTAATTTCAAACAGCCCAAAGAAGTGCCACGTATTTAGGAAGGAAGTGCAATACCTTGGCCACATTATATCTAGAGATGGAGTAAAGGCTGACCCAGACAAAATCCGACCAGTGCAAACAGGCCAAGACCAATCGACAAACATCAGGTCCGAAGTTTCCTTGGGTTATGCACCTATTATAGACGATTTGTGCCCGGATTTGCCAATATTGCCAAACCTTTGACAAAATTGACCGAAGAAAGAGCAGAATTTAGATGGAATAAAGACTGCGAAAATGCTTTGTATTAACTAAAACAGGCCCTAGTCACTTCGCCGTTTTTGAGTTATCCAAGAGAAGAAAGAGAAAATTTGTTTTGGATACCGACGCAAGCAATCTGGCCATAGACGCGGTCCTTTCGCAGGTTCAAGATGGAAGAAAAAGGTATCGCGCATTTTAGTAAGGTTTTGTCCAGGCCAGAAAGGAGTTAGGAAAGTTATTGCGCGACTAGGAGGGAGCTGTTAGCAGTCCTCAAGTTCATAGAACATTTCTACAAATATTTGTATGGACGAAAATTATTACTGAGAACGGACCACGCTGCGTTAAAATGGTCATTGCAGTTCCGTAACCCGGAAGGACAAGTGGTAAGATGGATCGATAGACTGCAAGTATATGACTAAGACACAGAACACCGTGCCGGAAGCAGTCATTGGAACGCTCATGCGTTGTCCAGAAAACTATGTCCAGCAGACTGCAGCCATTGTTCGCGACTTGAAGAAAAAGTCGAATGCCTCTGGAGAACTGCTATGGTTGATGATGAGTGAGAACCTGAGCAGTTGCGTCGCGAACAAGAAAACGATCCTGAAATAAGACTACTCCTGGACTGGAAAGAAAACGGCCGACGACCAACCTGGGAAGCAGTGCTGAGTGCTTTGGGCAGAAACATCAAAGCGTAGTAGGCGCAGTGAGACTCTTTGGTAGTAGAAGACGGTCTTCTTAAGCGATCCCTAAAAAGTGTAGAAGGCACGGGAAACAGACTACAGTTGGTAGTGCCAGAGAGCCGGGTGTCAGAAGTGTTAAAGCATCTCCACGATGGTAGATCAAGAGGACACTTTGGCATTAAGAAGACATTGGGGAAAGTTCGAGAAAGATTCTACTGGATGAACTGCAAAGAGGACGTCATGAAATGGTGCCGTAAATACACGGTCTGCGGATCAGAAAATGGTCCAGCGAGAAAGCGCAAAGCACCCATGAAACAATACAACGTAGGAAGCCCTTTGGAAAGAGTAGCGATTGACATCGCAGGGCCGTTCATAGAATCCGATTCGGGAAATAAATACATCCTGGTGGCGATGGATTATTTCACGAAATGGACGGAGGCTTACGCCATACCCAATCAAGAAGCAGCTACAGTCGCGAACGTATTAGTAAGAGTTTTTCTGCCGGTTTGGAGTTCCGTTGGAATTACACTCCAATCAAAGTCGCAACTTTGAGTCTGGGCTGTTTCAAGAAGTTTGCCGACTGTTGGGAATTAAGAAAACTAGGACGACGCCTCTCCATCCTCAATCTGATGGCATAGTTGAGCGGATAAATCGAACAATGGGAAAATAATTAGCTAAAGTAGTGTCCGAACACCAAAGAGACTGGGATCAGTACTTGCACTTTTTCCTAATGACATGCCGATAAGTTTATGAGCTTATACGAAAGTTCTAGAAAAGCTAGGTTCGGAGTTACCACCTGTTCCAAACACAAAAAGATTACGCCATCCCACATTGCGTGAGCGAGGATGTTGACATGTCTCGAGTCGTTGCAGTCGTATTTAAAAAGAAGTTTTAAAACTACGTGGCGACAGACGTTTCATTTTCTATCTGGTCACCAAGAAATACTCACGTACCAAGCCGTCATACGAAAATATGTGGCAAGCATTATGGAATCTCAAGAGAGAGATAGAGTTCCACAATATTAAAAAATTGGCAGTACCCAAGCTTGGTTGTGGCTTAGATCCACGAAATAAAATATCTAATAAACTATTAATGTTAGAAAATGTTTTTATTTGCATACATTGTTAGGAAGAATTATCTCTATAAGAAACTGTAAAAATAATTCGAATAATTTACATACGTATGAAATTATATAAGAAAAACTATTAAAAATCGCGGATACACCCACTTCCAGTTTCTTTATCAGACCCATCTTTCGATAGAACCGAGAGAATATAAAAAGTACTAGGACTTTTGGCTCGAGAGTTATGATTATTTCAAACATTTATTGTATATTTCAACTTTACATCCTTTAAATATTTACATATCATGCATTATTAACTCTTATTTTATTTTTGAATAAATTCAATTTTTGTTGTTTCACAACAGCTCCTCGACTCACAAGATAGATGTTTTTTCCCGAACCAATCATGCTATTAATTTGGATTATGTCTTCGATCGAAAACTTGTTAATAAACCTTTGTGGTAGAGGTACTTTAAAATCTTGACATTCGACAATCGCTTGCTTCCCAAATTTACTATCAATTTTACTAAAACACTTAATTTTATACTGTTCATTTATTAATAGACTTCTTGCACTCAGATGTCATTTTGACATAAACTGTTTAATTTAAATTTATTTATTTATTAATTAGGCCTGATGATGACAGTTAGGTTGAAACTTGTAGCCGCAAATAATTAATAAATAAAAAAGAAATATATGGGAAAGGCATTGAATTATTTACAATTATAATTGAACATCCCATTTTGTGTTAGACTTTATAATAGATAATACAATCACCAAATGAGAAGTTTCGTTCAAGTTTGCAAAAAATGATTCCATCTTAATTTATGTCTTAAATTTATTAAAAAGAATGAGTTATTAAAATACTAATATTCAATCTTCACAAATATTACCTTTATATACACACAACAGCATCCCCGCCATCACTACAAATTTCCCTGACAGATCTAGATCCGAGCATACCCGAAACGAAACGACTCCTACGACGTTTTGCGATTCCCCCACCACCAATACGATCTATCCCGACTTACCAAATACGAAAGCAACTCGAGCATACCCGAAACGAAACGATAGCAACGAAATTTCACGATCTCCTACCGATCTTACCCGAGTGATCCAGAATCGACCCTACTATACTATTATCGTGGGTACATCCAAAGATGATTCAAATAAGATGCAACACTCCGTACATAAAAAAAACTGGTGTGGTCACCACACGACTTTCCTATAAGGAATGTCTACATATTTTTTTGAGTTATGTTGTCATAAAACCATTTTGAATTGATATGTACACGTTTGCATTGATTTCCTAAAATGCTATAATTTTTAAGAAAATTTTCTCCTCCATTTCATTAAGATCATATCGACTAACCCTATTATTTGTGGGCCACGATATTACTTACCCCTTTAATAAATCAGAAAAAAAAATCGTTGCAGACAAGATTCGAAACTATATTATATTTGTAAATACGTTTTAAATTACAAATTAAATTTTTTTCTTTGAATACATTGTTAGGAAGAATTGTCTTTATAGGAAACTGTAAAAATAATTCGAATAATTTACATACGTACAAAATTATATATAAGGAAAACTGTTAAAAATCACAGATACACCCACTTCCGGTTCCTTTATCAAACCCATCTTTTGATAAAGGGGAGAGAATATAAAAAACCAGCTCCATACTAAATTTCAAATTACTAGTACTTTTGGTTCCAGAGTTATCGTGGGTACATCCACAGATAATTTACATAAGAAGCAACACTCCGTATATCAACAAGTCTAAAGAATATAAAGAAAATTTGTTATTGTTTAACGTATTTTTCTTTCCCTTCAAGATATAAAATTTTTTTCTAAAAAAAAAAGTCGTCGCAGGCAAGATTCGAACCTAGGACTATATATGGAATTTATTTTAAATTATAAATCGAATATCTAATAAACTGTTAATGTAAGAACATTTTATTTGAATAAATTGTTAGGAAGAATTAAATCTATAAGAAACTGTAAAAATAATTCGAATAATTTAGATACGTACAAAATTATATAGAAAAACTGTTAAAAATTACGGATACACCCACTTCCGGTTTCTTTATCAGACCCATTTCATAATAAACCCGAGAGTATATGAACAACCAGCTCCATACCAAATTTCAAGTTACTAGGACTTTTGGTTCGAGACTTATCGTGGATACATCCAAAGATAATTTAAATAAGATGCAAGGGTTTGTCGATGCAACACTTCGTATATCGTGTGTCCCGGAAATTCTGAAGGATATAAATTAACATGGTAAATTTGAAAATTTTGATTTATATGTCCCCAAAGTGTTTTTAAGATATTTCCAGTATCAGAACATATGACAATGTGTACCAGAGAACATTTTGGGTAATAATTTTTAAAATGTAACAAAAAATATCAAAAATATTTCCTCAAATGCGTCGCGTGGTAAAAAGCAAGCAAAACTATTTTTTTAGTATGATTTCTCTCTCTCTCTTTAAAAATTCCATAAGTTAGAAGGGGCTCTGAAAAAAGGCACCTAAAGAATCAAGATTGAACCACAAGAAAATTCCAAGAAGTTAAGCAAAAAGTCAGAGACACAAAACGCAACGGATGAAACAAAAAACGGAAGTTTTTCGAAATCAGAGTACACGTCAAAAAGCTTGCAACTGAGAGAGGGACGGTCACCGGCGCAATATTATTTAGGTAATTACTTTCAAATGAATTAGCTCTTAGATTTTTGTTTTGCATACATCTTTATAGATATCTGTGCAATACACAGAGGGTCTGTCCGGAAAGTAATCCATTAAGTTCGTAAAAAACTGCATTTAATATATTATTAAATTAAAATTAAACGTTTGTAATGATAATGTAATAGCGAAGACTTACTAAGATGAAAACGTCTTCTAAGTTTGGACCGTGTCACTGTCCCGGTCATTACTCTTTTAGCAAAAACACGCAACTTTTCGACGGTAACCCAATCAGACTCGAGCTTAATAAGCTGTGACGATACTTCTTTATATACGGAAACTACTTCTTCTTAAGCCACTTCTATAGAGTTTAGAATCTGGCTTGGTTTACAAATTGATTACCTAACCCTGTAGTGGTTCTTTGTTAGATTGTCGTTTGTTGCGTGTTTTTGCTAAAGGAGTAATGACCGGGACAGTGACACGGTCCAAACCCGGAAGACGTTCTCATCTTAGTATAGACTCCGGCTGTGAAAGCCTTAGTTATCACATTGTCATTATAACCGTTTAAAAGTCTTCAAGATACATTCTGCCCTTGGGCATCCACACACTTTAGCTTACCCGGTCCATGCGCCGTATGCACGAAGACCTCGTGTTTATCGCGGAGGTTTGGGCTGATCAATGTTACTAAAACTGGTCCCTTTCAGAGGGGTCTTGAGCCAGGTCAAGAATGTAAATAGGCTGGGGCTACATTGTCACTTAGTCAAGAGTTCCCAGACGCGCAAAACCGTGTAGCTTAAAGGTTTGTCGTTAGGCCAGGTACCGGCGATCTCCTTTTGAGACCGGACCACCCCTTAAGTTCTTGAGCAATTTGTAACGTGTAAATTCGTAATTGAGCGAAAATCCGCCTGATAGTTAGGCAACTTACCTTAAAAAAGGAGAATACTCGACCTCGAGTCGTGATTTTCGAGTTATGCTCGCAGAGGGCGTAGTCGGCCATCTACAAAATTCATTCTTATTTGTCGTTTTGCTGTGTGAGGAACGTGACACAATCGAATGGGTAACAAACATGAGGTTTCTCTTTCATCGATTAATATCTAATACGACGTTTTATTTTAGAAATCAATAATCCGATTAAACGTTCGATGCATCCAATAAAAGATCTATGTATTTTGCTGCAAAACTCATGAAGTAGGTTAGTATTTCGCACGTGGTTAAAAAAAATGGAGGCGTATCAACTAATATTCGCTATTTTAGCTCTTTCGTCTTTCTTACTTTTGGTTTCTCAATGTCTGTTGGAATTTTCTTCCGAGCTCTGTTGAAGTTGTCGGACTGAGTTCTTTTGGAATCGTACTGTACTGATGCAGTAATCGAAGTCGCCGAGTAAAAGAATCCCAGTGGATTGATGGCGCTGTGCTACAGGTTGGGGGAATGCAGTAAACGAGGTATTTATAATATCGCTAAGTTGGGAACCGCGAGGGACCACTAGACCTCGACTCATTTTCGTCCACGCGCTTCGGGGTCAGGACTGCTGCTCCCGCTACATACGCGACGATTTGATTTAAGTGAAATCAGTGCGGACTTTGAATGTAAATGCATTTGTGTTTCGAACTTTGTCTTTGTACATCCGGTACACCTATTCGACTACTATTACTTCTGTTTTAATGAAAATATTTAACGAACTTTTGGAACATGAATTTATGTTTAATAATATTTAACATCAATTTTTTTGGATAGTTTAAATAGGGTTAATTACGATGTTTAACAGATGCCTTAATGTAATGGTTGATCTACAATAATTATTTAACGTAACTTACACTTTTTTTGTTGTTAATCTAAAAGAAATTTTCCATTGTCAAGGGTAGAAATTTGGGAGCTATAACCGTTTCTGTCGTAAACTAATTTTATGATACTTTTACTACCGGTCGTGATGAACTTGACGTCAAGGACCACGGGCGGTGTTACTTTGTTTTAACGCGGGTAGATTATGCTACGGGTTACGGTAGCCGCGGAGATACATTTTAAATACTAGCGCTTTACTTTTTTTGGCTCCCAGAGTCTATTTTTGGGACCTGCTTTAATCTTGTATTTATATGTTACAATTTTGTGGTGTGTTATGTAAGGTAATTTATTCTCTGATTATACCAGTGGCGTAATGGCTCTTTCCGTTCCGGAATTGGCTATTAATAAATATACTCAATAAATGGTTATTGTTGATTCGTACTATATTTGTTTTGGGGGAACCTCGGGTCTAGGATCTCCTTTTCTCCTAACTAGACTGTTTATCTTCGACAAAAATTCGAGAAGAGGTGGCGCACTTGGGCATTTAGCTTACCTAAAGAAAACTCTGTGCCTTGCGATTTTCTTTTACCCGACGACCATCTACGGTGAGGCTAACCGAAAGGTAAGCAATGACATCCTGGTAATTAATTTAAGTAATTTGTTTTTTCTTTCTTTCTTTTTTTCTCCACCTCCCCCATTGGAACATAACAAATTCTACGTAGTAGGTGCACTTTGGGGTGCTGTTCGGAACTTTTAACGCTTCGTCTCCAGGTCGCTGGTAATTATATTATCCAACAATTCAGGTTTATTATGCACACGTTACAAAAATTCACTCGTGATCGTCACTCGGTTGTTCTTGTGGTCATCAGTCAATAATTTAGGAACCAACTTAGCACACTGTTTAGGAAAGCAGATTTCGATAACGATGTCGTGAAGAGGCGTTTTCTGAATACGAAAAGTCTCTGCTCTCATTTAAAATCATAATCGATAGCGAATGTGGAACACATTTTCGTCACCCTTGTTAGTTGACGGCCGTCCAGGACGGGAGTCACTTTCCACCTCTTCCCAATCATTTTCAAACACCTCCAAATTTGCGAATAGAGGAGATCACAGTCCCCTAGCCTTTCTGAATCATTTGGTGAGTGTCCATCAGGCTCAATTTATCCAGACGCTCACGAAACTCGCAACCGATTGAGCATTATGAGTCTTGTCTCTCTAACTAACACAACTGGTCCGAAGGCGCTCCTACCAGAAAGAGCGCCGGGACTATTAAAATTGCATCACTTTCCGGACGTGTCGAGATATTAAAGTAATCGAAAAGTTACCAACTTAAACAGGGTATAATCCCAGAAAACTCTTATTTTAGTATACATTCAGTAGTTAAACGTATTTTTTTCAATAAAACTATTTCCTAAAATTATGTTGAAATCATTGGTTTAACCAAATGTAGTTTTGTCATATAACTTTTAATTAAATCTTCAAAAAAAGGTTTTTAATTAGTCCCCATACTTTATCGATTATTCAAATTGAATGTACAAAAAAAGATAATATAATAATAAGTTGGATTAACACTTCAACCGTAAAATTTGCCTCATCATTATGTTATTGATCAAACTATTAAAGGTTTCCATCATCGATTGTAATTTCCCCCAACGTCATGCAGTTTAAATAGAGAATTTTTCAGTGATAGAAACCTTTCCATAATAATTGCATTAAAAAGTTTATACAGAAAAAAAGATTAAACAGAATACAATACGCTGGGCGTTTTTTAATAGTATAAATTAAGATTTCATTATAAACTTTGTCGTTAACTGAAAATGTATATAGCATAAAAAGCAAAAGATCAATAGAAATAAATTTTAATGAAAATTGAAACTTTTGTGAAATACATTTTTATTCTTAAAAAAAATACTATTTACTCACCCAATGATTTACTATGCTCAAGATATAAATAACCTTTAATCCTTATTTATAGATGTATCCATAGGACTAGCCGGTTGAGGAGCAGGTATGGCAGGTTTAATAAACCGTTCACTGGTGCGACGATGTGGCGGCGCTGGAGGACTGTTGGAGCTAACTTGATGAAGAGAAGATACGCACTGGCCACAGGAGTGGCAACGTGGTTGTATAGCAATTAAAGAATCACGTGGCGAAGGAGCTTGTAGCGATAAACCTGAAGTCAAAAACCGTTAACACGTATTACACTAATCCAATTATGTACCTGGGCTTAATGGACGACTTTGGCTTGGCGATGGATTATAAGGAATGGGAGAAACTGTATGTTGACGAGTACCTAACACTTGTTCGTTATAATGACGTTCCTCCTCCATCTCCAACGAACTTTCACTTTCGGATAAGTGCCTGCACAAAGCTTCACGTCTTTCCACTTCCAATTGTAGTTTCCTTTGTAACCTGTCACAAAACATACAATAACAGTTCGATTATTAAATTAAAATTACCTAAGATTTTCTTCGCGAATGCAACGCTCCTCTTGGGCATAACGCTGCATTTTTTCGGCATGCTCTTGCTGACTAATGGCTAATGTTTGGCGAAGTCGATTAACTTCATTTCGTAAAGTTTGAATATGAGCACTAAGATTACTTGCCTTGTCTCCATTACTAATATCACGTGGACTAGCTGGATCGGACACAGGCTGATCCAATTTAATTTGTAACATTCTTTTTTCAGCTTCTAACTTATCCATACGTTTCCATAACTTGTTAACTAAAGCCTCTTGTTCTTGCTCTAAAGTATTTTCGAGCTCGACCTTTTCGCGACGAAGCTGTTCAAGGTTGCTCTGTTTCGCCAAAGTTTCCGCTTCGAGTTTTTCAATTTTTCGCATAAGGCGATTAACAAGACATTCTTGTTCCTGCTCTAGTGTTTGTTCTAAACGACATTTTTCTTGTCGTAATTGAGTTAGTTTTCTAGACAAGTCGTTAGTGAGACATTCTTCTTCTCGTTCATAATGATGAGCCAACGATTCCTTTTCTTTCTTCAAAGCTTGAATTTTTTTCAAAAGAGTGTTCGATATAAACTCTTCCTCTTGTTCGGCTTTAGCTTGCTAAAACGAGATACCAGGAATAATAATAAAAGTTAACGAATGCACATAAAATAAATCGTCGTAACACACAAATTTGCTCACGTTCATGTAAAGATTCATCAAAAAGAGATAAGCATATACAAAAAGGATCGTTTTTAGTAAAATGGTTCAAGGCAGAAGATAAAGCTGGGTATTTTGTAAAGTAAGAACTTTTTGATTTTATCTTTTTATATCTTTACAGAAACAATGTATATATATAATTTTTCTTATGCCATAAAGAGTTGAAAGGCAGGCAAAAGTACAAGTCCCGGTAACAATTCAGTATTATAGCGAAGACAATTCAAAGCCATGTTATGATTTCAATTTGCTCCTCGACGTCCAAACGTAGACAATCGCTCTTAAACACCAAGGTTTTAGAATACTATCAGCAGAGCATCGCGTTGGGCTTCGATAATTACGTTCTATTATCAGCTTTCAGCAGTCCATTAGCGAATTTAAATCCTTGGTTAGATAACGACGTTCCAGTCTCTAAATCTTAGTTCGTTATAAACAACTCGGTAAAAGAGACCATGTCGTTTCATTAGAAGTGTCCGCCAACAGCCTAGTTTGAAACAAGCTTCGTTTCTTCAACGGTGCAACCCAATGCCAATGAATTCTAGTATAACGTCCAAGATGTTCTTGATCACTTCCTCATACATCTTGGCGATGAACCCTGATGGTATAGACAAGAACTTTGAGGATCGGTGTCAAAGACTTTTAACATGTCGAAACATGTCAGTGGCTCTCGCAAACGAGCTCCGGTAATCCAGCTAACAACGTCGTGTCTACTATCGATGGGAAACGCTCCCTGTAAGTAAAAAGTCAGTGCACTTGGCGTATCGCTATCAAGTATATTGACAATAATCGATAGTTAGCCACTTCTTCAGCAGTATTTTATGAAGCCTGATTCCAGACCCATGAATAGAGCAACAACTTTCAAGTCAGCCTAAAGTTTCCAATTATAATCATGATAACTAATTGTATCAAGAATTCGGCTGATGTTTTCGTACGTTTCCTTCATGTCCAAAGCATATGGAATAGGGACTAATGGTAACTTCGTGGTAACTCATTCACATTAGTCAACAGAACAACTTTCAAGTTTGTCTTTGATGAGTCTATAAACAATCTCCTAATGTCTGGATCACATGGCATATTCAGTTCTATCACCAATGTACTTAAATTAGAACGGAACACTAAGCCTTCATCTTTCACAAAAACTAATTTCAGGTTTGACTGCCTCTACTGCTGTAGTCAAGATCGAAGCAGTTAAGATTTACTCTTAAGTAACTCCAAATCCCTGACGAGTTCATTCCCTTGTGACTGAGTAACGAGGCAAAGTTGTCAATAAGTTAACCAAATAACATTGATAGTCTAAGCTGTGACTCAAAGTCTTCTAAATCAGTTTCTGGTTCTAAAGTAGAGGTTTATGAGAGCGCGGAGATTAGCCAAGATTCGTTGTGAGGAACTGGTCTGAGAGATGAAGAGATATTAAGATACGATATTGTATGGTTGCTCTTGCTAGAAAACCCGACGATGAGCCATACAAAAGTAACAATCGGCGAAATGACAGCGAAGTTCACGCCATACTTTGAACACAGCTATGGCCTCTGAGCCATTTGGTCAAGTTGCTGTAATATGTGGTGCAACAAAGTGTTGGGGCCCAATCGTTGTCCTGCCAACCTAACATTTTAAAGCAGTTTTAAGATGCGTGGCATAATTAAACAATATATCAGTGCTCGGTATTGATCATAAAACTGTAATTGTAAAAAAACGAGGTAACAAAATATCTAGCGTGAGATGCACTGAGGGAAGGTAAGGTTTACAGTGCCGGACTCCAAATCTGTGTGCAAGGTATTTAGAGCGCCAACTTGGTCCAGCAAATCTTCCAATTAGCGTATTGTTATCAAGTACATTAGCAACAGTCGGTAGTCAGCCTCTCCTTCCGAAAATCTTCTAGAGAGGAGATGCGGTTAAGTGTGTTTTTTAACAATCAGATCACGAACTAAAACTTTGTGACGAAGTGGACGAGGATACTTGTAGGCTTAGCTACAACTTAAAAAAATGCGTAGGAATATACAGCACGAATAATAGAAACAAATTTCGAAATATACCAAAGAATTTTAAGCCAAGGGAAAATAAGAAAGTCGCAGGAGCAGATACGATTCCACCAGATGTCTCCAAATTGAGAACAATCTAATGCGCCGATATCCGCTCTAATCTATATACAAACCTGCTACAACAAGATTGGTTCCCAATGACATGGAAAAGACAAAAAATCATACAGGCCATTATGATTAATTAACACAATAAGTAAACTCTTTGACATTACAAATAATACACTTCTAAGAAAAACTCTCAAAGCATCCCAATACAGATTCAAAAAAGAAAGGATGGAGATAACAAAATGAAAATGACATGCGGAGTACCATAAAGTTCAGTGCTTGGCACAATATTATAGAACTTGTGCTATGATACTATCCCGGCAAGAACCTCGAAAGGAGTATACACAATTTCATAGGCCAACGGCAACTAAAACTAAAATAAACTAGAACACAAAAGAAGATAAGATTTTAAGAACTGAAAAAGCGCTACTATGAGAGAGAGAGAGAGAGAGTATTCACCGAGTGTACCAAGAACTGCATATGATGTCAATGACCATCATAGACCTTGGCACGTAAAAAAATACTATCAAGATGATGTCCTACAATTAAAAAAAAAAGTTTGAGCTGCAATAATGTCATAAATAGAACTTCCGACTCTGTCAAAAAAGACTCTGGTTTCTCTTCAATTAGCGAATAAATGTTTCAACTTTAGCTAAAGCTTAGGTAACTGATTTTCTAAATTCTGAGCAACTGCGATTCCTGGTACTAACACCAGGCGATTTTATTAATTTGCTAATTATTATTAGATATATACTTCGATTTCCTATAGTGTAAATTCCTCTACACGGAAAGCTTTAGAACCCTACCTCAACATGGTTAAAAGTGGGCAACGAAGTTCAGGTTATAAGTCCTATACGGCAATAATATCTTGTAGCACGGGCAAACGGTTACATCGACACTAGTTATTCGCCGTAATCCTAAGAAATCGCGCTGTCGCGCGCACCTTCTCCCGTCCTCTCAGCCTCCGCCATGGAGGTTGAGTCTGCCAGTGTCAAGCGTCGTCGCGAAACCGAGTCCGACGACGAATCCAATGACTCCCAACTGTCCACACTCGACGAATCCTTCGAAGCAGAGGTCTTAACTATGTCTAAGCTGATTTCTACCTCAAAAGAATCAGTTGTTAGACGTACTCGATTAATGGATGTACTGTCCCGCACCCAAGCTATCTTCCGTAGATCCACTCCTGCCAAAAGAATGTCACAGCAATATTCAGATATTTCTGACGCTCTTAAGGGCGTACAAACTGCCTTGAAAACGGTGACTGACAAGTTGTCATCACCAGTCATCCAAAAAGTCACAACTGGTCCTGTTTCTTACACTAAAGTAGCTCGGTTTAGCGGAGTAGCAGACACAATGAAAGTACCTTCCGGCAAATCCAAGATTCACAGTTGTCATAGTTCCCAAGCCCGAATCTAACATGAAGACATCTGATGAGACCAAAACAATGCTCATGACAGTCCTTAATCCTACCACGCTCGGTCTAAAATTAGACCGAGTGACGAAAATAGGACGAAACTCCGTTCGCTTGGAGTCCGAAAAGACCGACCTTTCCAAAATCCCAAAATCGACAAAGTGCAAACTTGTCATCAGACCGCAAGGCAAAATCCTTTATAGAATCTCTATCACGGACGTTCCTACCAACCGCTCCCCCAAGCAGGTAAAGGAAGCGATCCTCAAAACTTCGATTCCGCCACTAATGAAATAACGCAATAGGCCAGAGAACACCTGAAGGTGTTATTCAAATTCGGGCCTAGAGATAGATCCAATTGCAATTGGATAATTGAACTAACTCCGGAGGTAAGTAAGTACCTCATGGCCAGTCGTCGTGTTTACGTTGCATGGAACTCATGGAGGGTCAATGACCATGTACGCATCATAAGATGCTATAAATGCGAAAAGTTCGGTCACCAATCAGGTGAATGTAAAAGCGAAATTCAATGCGGTATTTGTGCTGAAAAGCACGAAACTAAAGATTGCCCAAACACCGCACGAGACCCTCCATGTGCAAACTGTCCAATCCAATAACTGCCCGGCGTACCTAAAGAGGCTTGACGCCAAGATTGCTAACACCGATTATGGGCAGTGACAGACGCGCAAGTGAATTTTCAGCGCTCTCGTGCTGCAACCTTGGAAGTCATGGGCTTCTCCTCCGACGACATTGACATTTTACTGACCCAAGAGCCCTATGTGTATCGTTCTGGTTCAGGGTATAGGCTCGCTGGGGCGGCCTTGCCCTTCAACAGGATCACCGCATCCACTTCTATGCGATATTTCTCGGCTATTATTTTCAATAGCACGAAGTCCATCGACTTATACGTTTTGAGTTAACCGTCGAAAATCCTCGACCAGTTCCGATCCCTAAGCGTATTCTAGATGTAAAACACATAGATCCTGTCAAGCTAAACAAAGAGGTCAGCGCCCTTCTTCCTACTTATTGTCCACGTGGAGCTAAGTGCCATGATCGTAACGCTATAGACGTCTCCATTGATAAGCTGAGCAGGTTGATGCTCGAGTCTAGCCGAAATAGCTTAAACCGAGTTCGCTCGAATTCTAGAGCTGGTGTACCGTGGTGGAGTCCAAAGCTAAAAGGTTAAAACGAGTCGTACGTTGCTTAAGAAAGCAAACACAAAAAGCCCTAGCAGAGCTAAATACTCAATGGCTAAATTCGTATAAGGCCGCGTTTCATCGGTACAAACTCTCAGTGAAGAATGCAAAATTTAGCTCATGACAAAGGTTTGTTGAGAAAAGTTTGGCAGGGAGTCCGTGGGGATTAGTTCATAGAATTTCCTCACAAAAGTTCTTGGCTACCATGCTCTAACGTCCGTGACGGTGGCAGATACACTTTCACAGAGCAAGACACAATTAAGTCAATCGTTAGTTCCCTTTTCCTAGACGACGATCCGACAAATCACGATCCTTACCAAGCCCGAATTAGATCCCGATCTTTTGCAAATATTGAATCCCGACCAGACTGGGTGGTTACAAAAGAGGGCAGTATCCCTCCACAACGACTATTCCATCCTAGTCAATACGGCTTTGTTCTTGGCAAAACGACGACAGACGCCAGTCGTAAATTAATGACAAAAGCACAGACGAACGTCTCCAAGTATAGACATTTCCGGAGCGTTCAATAACATATGGTGGTCATCAATAGTTGAAGCTCTCGTCGTCAAGGAAGCACCTGCAGACGCAGTGCGCGTCATTCGTAGTTATTTATCGAGTCGCTCGATCACTTATTAACGTTTCTGGCTGATCTTATACAAAACGACTGACAAAAGATTGCCCCCAAGGCTCGGTTTTCGGGCCGACCTTGTGGAACGTTGTTGTTGATTCGTTACTTGAACGAGACGTACCTGATAACTGCGACATTTTCGCATACGCGGATGATATTACCATCACAGTATCCCCAGACAATAGATGCGACCTAGAGGCAAAATCACGACAGTGCCTGGACATTCTGACTCGCTGGGCTGCCAATAACAAAGTGACAGTCTCAGCTGACAAGACCAACTACATGGTTTTTGGCTCCCCGTTGTCAAGAGATACCACAGTCTACAGTCCTTATTAATTCGTACGATCCTCAGGGCATATCGTACAGTTCCGATCGATTCCTTATGCGTCGTAGCAAAATATCCCCCCTGCATCTTCTATTGCAGCACTTGTACTGTTTTAGTCCAGCAAGTTTCGACCGCAGATTTTCATTCCTTTTCGACCGTCAAGTGTCATCTCAAGACTTTGATCTTGGATAAATGGCAGCGGCTTTGGGATACATCCTATAAGGGCCATAACGCCTATTCCATGATACCCAATATCTTAAACTGGATTAACATGTCCCACGATCCGGAACGAGCGGCCGTCCAAATCTGAAAAGCATCAGCGTTTCAGATGGCGACCAATGCCTGTCGTGTGGTGTTCCTGATACTCCGTCACATAAGATTCTCGTTTGTTGGGAGTTCGATGATGACCGGAGTACCCTAAAAACCAGAGTGAACCCGTTTCCCGATTCCCTCGTGTTCATCCTTAGACTAGTGTCCGACGTTAACGAACTCATTGTATTTGCTAGAAGAGACCAGAGTTGAACGTAAAACCAGAGTCTAACTTAATTTATTTTTGCATGGCATTTTTATTTATTTATACAGTCCGCTACGACGAAGTAGGGTATTTATTTAGTTATTTAATTGCACGTGGGTTTATTATTTTAGAGTACTTTATTTTGATTATTTTTAGTTTTACTAACATTTTCAGTTTTTTTAGCCGTAGCTGACTTGACTAACTGGCGCCATCCTGTCCATTACAATAACGTTTCCTTTTCCCGTCTACTTGGCATCGCGGAATCTCGTGCTCTCTAAGCACGAACCTGTAATATAGCCCATCCAACTCGTCTAAACAGATGATCCTTCATCTCGAAATTTATATCCTAAATCGTTCAATCCTCTATGTGGCGAACTTGAACCAAGCAAGTTCGGTGTGGGTCCACTTCCTCCTCCTCTTCCTCCTCTGTCAAAAAGATTCCATTTAAGTTGTCTCTTCCGGATTATTCTCTTAACATCAGCTGATATTGGTGTGAGCGTCCTAAAAAATTCTTCTAAAGCTTCTGTTTCTCGTTATGCATTGGTTTTTGCTTAACACTGCCAGCTTTCATGTGTGGCTGAGCTGATATCAATCCTCCTTGTTAAGGTTTTCCTATGCCTTCATGATTTCGGGTGCTTGTGTAGTAGCGTGTGGTTCTAGCTAACACTCTCACCTTATTATGATCGGCAGCTATTTCACTTTGGTCATCTGGTACCCCGTTGATGTTTTTTGATTTTGCATTGGATGCTACGTCCTGCCTGTCTACATTGACACTCTAGTTAGCAAACTCCCTTCGTATTTAGGTTTTGGAGGGTAGAAAAAGTTTTATTTTTGAACGGTACCATATCGAATTTCTATATTCTTGTTTTCTAGAAAGTCTATCAGTGATGATGGTAACATAGGAAAGAACTGCGTATCATGTAGGCTGCTGCGGGTCCTTTGTAGACGTCCCGAAGTATTGTTCTTCCTAAAGTTTCTGGTGAGGTCACTTATTTTTAGGCTCTTCGCATGAGGATTCTGAACAAAAACTTCTTCTGTTGAAGATGATGATGTGACGTCACGTGAAAATGTCGATGTGTCTAGGGTCTTCTTGCGGTAGACCAAATCTGGTTGTTGCCCGTGCGTTTCAGCAGTACTTCTAAAAAGGCCAGCTGTCCATTCTCCCCTACTTCCATTGTAAACATAATGTAGCTATGGTATTTATTAATGTGGCTGAAGAACTAATGTAGAACGTGAGCTCAAATGACAAATATGATCCTTCTTAGCAGAACCAGCATTTTGTTTTCTTGTCGTTGGATTGCATGACGTTTTCCTTGTACATCTCCAGGAAGATAATCAGTAACAGTGGTGATTCCATAGCGACTTCGCTCTTTTGTTCGCAGTATCCTCAGTTCCAGAGACAGTAGTTAGTTATTAGGTAGAACTATACCGTTTCGAGTAAATCTTTACTCAGCCCTTGCGTGATGGATACGCAAGATCAGCGAAGCAACACAAGCGTTCAATATAAACGAAAAACAGAAAACAACACCAGTCTTAGCATAACTCTGAGGAAACTGAAAGCATGATCAACAAAACGTTAAGAGAAATTCAACGACCACGCCATAACCCGGAAGAAACCACTTCGACTTCAATGAACAACGACCGTGACAGCCTACAAACAATTAAAAAATTCCATTTTTGATTATAACTCCCCGTCCCTGTCTGTTATCGCTCTTTCGCCACACCTTCTTCTATAAGCATAACACAAATGATTGATATTTTTGCTCTCTCAGAGCAAACTATAGAAATTTAAATCAATAAACTAACTGCAACAAGTTTGACAACAAACCAATCGTCCAAAGTATAGGCCTTCTAACAATTGAAAAATATTTTATGACATTGTGGCACATTTTCACTTTTCTATAGTCACATTCATAAAATGAAAAATTATTTATAACTTATTGAATGATGTAGTTGTTAATTAATGACTTTTAAAGCTCATAAAACATAGTTCCAAAATTGCAAATCATTTTATATGTAGCCATTTTATCCTAAATTATCATTTAATATATTTTGAGATGGTTTATTGCAATGAGTTTTGACAAATACTCTACCATTGATGACCAGAAAAATCTTAATATGTAGAGTATTAAAACCTCGATTAAAATAGGTACATATAAGTCCAAACTAATTTTAATCACCTCAATTTGGAAACATAAAACATTAGCTGAAATCATTTAAGTCGGTCTATTTTAAATGTACATCGTGGGACTTAAAAAACCCCTTAATGCAAAAGCACAAATAAAATAATGCCCAGTTTTATAACGTATCTACAGTAATGATATAAAACATACTCAAAACCTTAAATTATGACTCATGAATAATTACATTCATAAAAAAACTTGCATTAATAAGAGGAATCAACTTCCACCTACGTTTAGTTACCCATAAAAATTTAAAGCAAATAAAAGTTTACTTACTATAATTACAGACGCTTGCCGTAGATTTCGATTCTCTTCTTGTAAAGTTTTAACGCGTAGCTTATAAGTTTCTAATTCGACTTTAAGCACTCTGTTTTGTTGCTGCAAACTTTCGATTCGTTTTTGCAGTTGCTCTCTTGTAATAGGACTTGGAGGCATCATGATGGGACCTCCATCGATGCTACTCGAATCTGACTCGCTAGCAGAATCTGCCATTTCTAAAATTTTTATTCGTTTCAGTGATACAAAATGTAAAAATAACAAAAATAATAAATGCCGGTGTTTGACTTTTTTTGACAACGTAATAAGATTGGACACTTTTTCTCTAAATCTATTTTTCGACTCTATTTTACTAGAATGACATTTTGCGGAAAGTTTAAAAATCCGAGCGAATCAATCTGCGTACCTTTTATTAATTGCTTAAAATGGAATAACGAAAATTAGGAAAGAAATAATGTAATTTTACATGCGGAACACAAACCGAGTACATCTAAGATATAGCGGCCATAATCGCCATAATACGACGGCAACAGTAAACAGCTTTAGCTTTTATAAACATAAATAACCCTACGGATAACCAACCACGACGAACTACCTAGTGGCTAAATTACCACAAACGGGATTTTTACATAATACAACCATATAATCTATTTAAAATTTTGTATTGATTTTCGAATTTCTAATTTTATTATTATTAAATTATTTTAAAAAATACCGTAACTTCTAAACCACAAAAAAATTAATTATTTTTGCCGTTGTTAAAACAATATTATAAAGCTTTTTAATATGATTTTAAAAATAGAGAAGATAGTAAGCATCACTAAAAAAGAGGAAAAAAATCTGAAAATACCTAATTTAAATTTAAATTAAATTAAAGACGAGCAAAACTACGTTAGCATTGTCATCTAGCAAAAAGAACGATAACTACGAATCCATTTGCGCATAATCTATTTTAAACAAGGGGTTGCGCACGCCAGAGGTTGAACGTTGAAGCAGAAAGGTTCTGACTTGCAGTACAATCAAAATTCTTATTATAAAATTTGTGTAATGTTTGGTTCTGTGAAGTATGTAACGAAAGTATTAGTTAGCTAACGTAAATGTTAAAATTAACTAAAATCTGTAAACACTGTATTAAAATTCTGGCGTTATAGAAACATCATGTTTTCTTTGTTTTGTTAAAACAACTGCGTTGGCAGCCATTTCAATTTGTTGATTCAATTATTTTATGTGTATGATGCATTTAAAAATCGATTTATGTAGAATTATTAAACGAAGCTTTCCATAAATCATTGATTAAAATTTAAAACTACTGAATCGACATGTTTTAAAAGATTGCCTGAAATGTGATTTAACGCATAGTGTTTTTTTTTTTATTTTATAGTTTCATTTATGTCTAATTTTTAGATACAACATTAAGCGACGTAAAGTTGACTGCAATGCAATATATGTATGTATGATTATGAGTATAAGCAAAAGCCGCTTATTATAATCATTGACTACAATAATTAACCATTTTATAAGTACTTAAATTTGAAGATTATTAAAATTAAAAGTGGTTTTGTGTAGATGTTTCTTTATTTGTAAAAAGAAGCTATTTAAACTACATTGCCATTTCGTTTTTGTTATTTGTATATCTTTGACATGTTTTAGAATCATTTTGCGTTAATCTATTAAATCATTTTTACTGCAAGTTATTTATATGCTAATCTCTGGCATCAATTCTAAATTATGCATAATAACTTAGTTGCTTTTTAGTGCGTCTATAATTCGATGATGTAAAATTTGGTCAAAGTTATGACATTCTTTCGATCGTAATATTTACCTTTTGATGTTGATTCTAATCGGTTTGATAACAGAGAAAAACATCAGTGTATTCATTGCCTTGTAATGTGTAATCTAATATTTTATTTGCCATGAGGGATTAATATGTTGAGGTCGCAGGCTGCTTCCTGATTGGACCGTCCTTGTATTTTATGTTTAATAGTGCACCTTGTATTATTTTTATAGACAATTCCCTATTTTATGCTTTCTGATTGAACCCTTCATCGTTATAGCTTTTGTTTGATATATTATTGTGTGGTTATATATATGTATTTTTGACTTTTGTTTGCTTGTCTTGACCATTCACCCAATAGCTGGGTTGTTTCCGTAACTAGAACCTCAGTACCCACTGACAGGTTAATTAACTCTTTTTCTGTTTAATATAACGATGTTTCTGCACGTTTAATTGACTTAAATTCGTGGATGTTCTAACTTTCCGATGCTTATTGATATCTTTAATTAATGACTGGTTGCTTCATAAATGAAAATTATATGATCTTGCATTTACATTCAGTTAGACGGCCGGAAGGGTTTATTTGCCTGTTCGAGGTAACCCGCGGTAGGAAGAAAAGAACAGGCTAAGAAACCCCAATTAAAATTTAACGAGTTCTACTTGAATAAAAACCACGATTTGTTTTTGCTGTGTGTTTTATTTGGCTTACTACAGCTTCCTATATATCGAGAGTAAGCAGTGTATAACAAACTTGATACAACGTAGAGGAGGAGCTTAGCTTAACGATCACGGCCACAGCGAGATGTCGCTACATACTTTTGGTTCGCGGGTTATAATTTTCAAATACGAGTGGGTTACATCACAAACCAATAAACAAAATGACCTTTCTAATCAAAAATTGTAATAAACCAATAGATATGTAAATAAAACTTAGTATCAAAAACGAAAACGCTTAAACTTGAGATAATCCGAGTTTAATGCAACACGCGGTAGAAGAGTTCATTAAGACCTATAGAAGAAAAGAATCATTTTCAAAGCAAGGCGGCACAGATACAGCTAAGAACAGAAACCAAAAGCAGAAACAGAACGTGAAGAGAAGCTGGCTACTGAAACTTGGTGTACGACACAGTTTTTGAGTACCTACTACTGACCGACTAGCAAAAATTAACGTTAAGCAAAACGGTATTTTTTAGAATAAAATACAGCAGCAAAAACCAAATTCTGGCTAGGAGAAAATATAGTATATTGCAAGAACTTTATCAAGTCACCAAAACTTTGCTTGCCGAACGGATTTACGAAGAAGCCATTCATTTCGTACAACTGCAAAATTTGACCGCGTTTATTAAAAGCAACACATATTGCTGCTTAATTTGTTTTTGCAGGAAACCGCAACATAGGCATCGAATATAGAAATCGCAAAGTTGAGAAGAGACTGGCATTTATAGACGAACCAGGTATCTTTCGGATACCAAGTAGAACAAAAGAGTCCCATCTAGCAATACTACATCAACAGTTCTACTTTTTCCAGCGGAAGTCGCTTTTGTGTTGCCGATGGAAACGAATAGGTATCGCCCCACAGACAAAATATAGTTAGCTAACGGATTCAGTCACTGGTTTGATAGTTGCAGGCAAACCTAAAAAACTGACGAATCCCTAAAGTCTAGAATCTGATACAAGCCAAACAACAAACAAGAAATTCACTAAACTAAAATACACATTGAAATGGCGGTGTAAAATAACCAATACGAAAAGAAATAATGGCGACCTAGAACGAGAGGTAAAGAACGGCGGACGCGACGCGAGTAGTATGGGGGCACAGATGGTGGCAACAGAAGTGATGTGCGAACGAAAAACATACACAAAAACATTATAATGTTAGGTATCGGGGTCGCGACGACGGAGTACGGGAATGGCGTGACTAACCAGGACAGAGCGGGCGGGCAATAAACGCGTTAAGTTAAGTTATTGCAGAAACTAGCTATTTCTGACAAGGTCAACGCGTACGCAAGAAACTTTGGTACCCTTACCAGTTAAAAATTGTTTAAATTGTTTTTTAAAAAAAATTTGTAAACGCGTCAGTTTTGCAAATTCATTAAGAATTTTTATACGTTTCGCATTTACATTTCATCAGAGGAATGTGGTAAAAACTAAAAACAAAATTATTTCTAGACGTATTTTGAACTACCTAACTAATTATTGTGGAAATAGTAATACAATACGAGAAATGTACACACTAATCATAACTATGAATACCAAGAACGCGATAACGTTATAGTTTCTTAGTTAGATTAGCGATTTTGTGCCTTATCGGTCATGTTGACATTTTTGGATGACTTATTGTGAATCGCGACGATAAAAGTCGTGAGATAACGTCACACTTTTAAACCTATAATACAAAGAAAACATTTTTTAAATAATTTTTTGAGTAAAAAAATTTTTTTTTACATAAAGTAAATATTTTAAATTCACCGCATAAGTATGCGCCCGAGATGGGCTTTTAAATCACCATTATTAATAATTCTAATCTTTTAATTTCAATAAACTTTTACTAATTTTTAGTAATTCAAAATAATAATTATAAATGATGATTTTTATACATTTTAAATAAATACAAGGTACCAAAAACTTACCAAATAAATTTGTTCATGCACTAAAACACGCAAAAAACGTTAAATAATAAAAAGTACAGATAAATAAAGTAGTCAGAACACCAACAAAAACAGATACAGAGTGCAAACAGAGTGTACCACTTTGATATACCAAAGGAGCGTACGAGTGTTGAGTAGGCACCAGAGAACAAGAAGGAAAGTGGGCACGCGCACTAAGTTTGCATTTGTTTTTTCCCGCATAGGACATCCCATCGTACGTTCTTCATTGACATCCTGAGGACGTCCTATTAAAGACATCCTATACAGGTCCGTTTTAAAGCCCGGGATGTAAAGACATCATTTGGACATAAAACGAACGTCCCTGGGACGCCGTGTGTTTACTGGGTTGTGACCCCCAAGCAGCGCATTACGTTTTATTGACGTCAAAATTACGTACAAAACGTCATTAAGACGTGTCAATTTCGTCAGTGTGTTACCTGAGATGTAACCTACTTACGTTTGAAAATTAAAACTCGCGAAGCAAAAAGTAAGCAGCAACATCTTACTGTGGCTGTGATCGTCAAACTCTTACCCCCTGTTTACGTTGTATTGAGTTCGTTATACATTTGCTCACTATCGATATTGCTTTAGTAGGTTAAATAAAACACACAGCATAAAAACTAATCGCGGATTTTAGTCAAGCACGACTCGATAAACTTTAATCGAAAAGTTTCTCGATTCGGTGGAACCTCTGGTAGAACAGCCGAAAAACCCTTACAGTTCTCTAAATGAACGTAAATGCAAAGTAATTACATAATTTAGATTTAACAAGCAATCAGTTTATAATAGATCAACATAACATCGAAAAGTTAAAACCTCCCAAATTTAAGTCAATTAAACAAATGCACAGATATGACAAGTCACAGCACATATAAACACGTGCACAAACATCGTTATTTTAAACAGAATGCGAGTTAGTTAACTGACAGATTGCCAGTAGGTACTGAGGTCCTGGTTACAATAACAAACCAGCTAAAGTGTCGGTACAAATAAACGTAGACCAACAATACACATATGTAATAAGCACACATTAATATATGAAACAAAATGTTATAAAATGTAAGGTCCATTATCATGAAAGTAACCTACCGTGACTTTAATACATAAAGGAAGGCACTTAATTATATTATAGACCAAAATACACTACTTCACATAAACGTACAGATCCCATAAAATATTAGATTACATTTTACAAGACAAAGCATATACTATAGTGTTTTTCACTGTTATCGAAAAGATGTCTTAACCTTGAGCAACTTTTATATCATCAAATTATAAACGCAAAAAAAAACAGATAAGTTATTGCATAATTGCATTGCATGCATAATTTAGATTAGGTTTCTATCTAAAATACGTTATACTTATACAAATGACAAAACAAATAAATTTAAGTAGCGTCCTTTTTACAAATAAGAAACATATCTGCGTAACGCCCTTTTCAATTTTAATAATCTTCAAATTTATATATAAAATGATTAATTATTACAGTTAAATCTCCTACGCTTAAGGCTGTGTTCAAAATCACACATGAATAAAATTATGAAATAAAGAAAATACGATGAATTTAAACTACATTTTAAGCGTTCTTTTAATCTTTTAAATTTTAATTCAAAATTTGTAAAAAAACAATTGCATTTACTTACTTATAAATAACACAAAGAAAACCAACGTTCAATTCCTAAGTAAGAGCCTTGATCTTCTCGTAGTTATCGATCTTTCAGATAGATGACAATGCTTACGTAATTTAGTGTGTTTTCAATTGTATTTAAATTTAAACTGAATTATTTCTCTCTTTTCTACTAAGTTTTTCAAGTCAGCTACCATAATTTTTTTGAATAACTTTCCCACCTGATCGGTAGACACCGGTAACTACTTGTAGCGCTTTTTATTGGTTTTAGTATAATCAAATCATTAAGTTTATCAAGGATTTGTATCACTGCTACTAAGATCGCTGACTCAAATATCCGTTATACTTTGGTTATACTTATATATAAAAAAAGTGAAGCCAAAGTCAGCCATTTGTAAGGTAGGAAAAATGTTAGTATTGGTCCGTTCGAACGTATATAATGATGACTATGATCTTGTGGGTATTTACTAAGAAGTATACGCACTACTATACATGTGGTTAACCAATCACATATTTTACCTACTCTGCAAATGGGCGATCCTCGAAATTTACTCACCCCTCCGGAGATAAAGTTTCCCTTTATGAATGTCAGCTTGGCGTGCCTGTCTCATTGTTCACTTTATTTTTCCTTGTAGCTTCGTTTCGTTTTAACACGAAAACAAAGTGAAAAAAATTCTAACATAAACGGCAAAACGCAATTAACAAGGCCAAAAAATGTAAAAATAATCTCAATCATTAAAACTTGTATTTCGTGAATACCAATACAATTACCGACACAATAAAAGTAAAAGTAATCTAAAAAAACAAAACTAAACTTATTTAGCGTAAACCTATATTTTTACAATTGTTTGAAGGAAAATCTATCAGTTCATGTTAATATCAATTAAGTCTAGTATAGTATACAGTTCCTGCTTTTCATATGATTTATTTGTACCAGAAATAACACTTGACTTATTAAAACAAATGATAATTCAAGATACAAAAATCAGTAGTACGACCATCGCTCCTCTATATAGGTCCAAATAAAACTAAAATTAATTATGTACAAGTTTATGAAATATATGATACAAAAGTAAGCGTTTACAATATGAAATAATCAGTAACTACTTGTATAATAGGTGGAAATATTAAATAAATAAATACAAGTAAATAGTATCAGTTACCATTAAGAATACAATATGCGATGCTCTCGTAACTACGTATCCAAGAAGTGTTCAACAATCTGATATAACGAATAAAAACTTAACTAAACCATCATAAATAATATTGAATTAATTAAACAAGTACCTAAAATGCATATTTAAATTACGAGTAGTAACTTTAAATTATATAATTTCGTCAACACAACAATTTATTTTGTAAAAGTATCATAAGAAAAAATCGGGTTCCTAACTGACAAACAAATACAAAATTAATTGGAACAAACGTAATTGTTTCACATTTGCGTCGACTTAATTTTACAGTTATAAAATAAAAATTATATATTATACATACTGTACATAGTTTTAACTTACTATCGATCATTCTTAAAACACTTTTAGTCACTAGTTTTAAATCGTTTGTTGTCGCTCAAAGAAACGTTTTTATGTCTATTTATACGTTTTGCTTTAAGGTAAGATAGAGTATCGCGACTATTATGATTAACAGTTTCACTCATATCTGGTTTTAAAAACGCTTCGGATATAGCTTCCTCAACAAATCCCTCGTTTAATTTAACACTAACTTTTTCTTCTCTACGGTTATTTTGATTTAAATTGATACGTATTGGACCGGTTGTTGTGGTGCTCACTGCTGCGGGCGTTTCTTCTTCGATTTGATCTTGTTGTTCGCTGGACTCGTTCAGCGAATCACTAATCTCGCTGTCCTCTTGCAAAAACTCATCTTCGTCCTCGTCTTCTTCATCAAATTCGTCGTTCATAAATTCCTCGTCTTCATCTTCCTCGTGTTGCACTAACTTACCTAAGTTTAAACAATTTAATTACTATACTTTCCTAATTTAAATTTCTATTACCGTTATGCGTTGGAAATGAAATAACCGGGAGAGTACTGGGATCTTTGTTGTACGATAACATCAGTTCTTTGATTAACACGGAAATGTCTTCTCTTTTCCTCGTAACAACAAATTCGTCGAACCAATCTTTTACTTCTTTTATTGGTACATGGTAATCTTTGATTGGATCCTAAAAAATACAACGCTAATTTTAACATGTATACAATTTAAAACCAAAGTTTTAAAATTGATCAAAACATTTTTGTAATTTTGTTTTTTAGCGATTGTGCTCTCAACCGCGCCTCCTACCTGCATTGTTAAAACCGAGTTGGATTAATACTGAGAAATTGCAAAAAGCTGCTGCAAAGAAGAGAGTCTTGAGGATCAAAACTTTATTTAAACAATACATAGTATGTAAGCAGTAATATCGCTGGTCTGCAAAAAAATATTTTTTATCGAGCCCTGACACTATTCCGGGTGATTCTTATGTAAAATGATGTCCTGAATTCAAATATGTCTTCCGTTTTCTTCCATCGCCCACCATTTTCGAGGGAGGCCCAAATCTCTAATTTTACCACTTTTCGATAAATTAAGTATAATTTATTTATCGAACGATAATAATAATTATAATAATAAATATATGGACATGAATTTAATTTAAATGAGAAAAAGAATTATTTTAGCTATAAACAGTAATAAATAAAAAGACATTTATCGTTACTTGGTGCTTGCTTTCCTTTTATACCCTGAGGTACAGCTCTCTCGTTTCAAAAACCAGCAGTACTCCGCCACATGCTTGCATTCCACTTCCCTGAAAATCTCTTCTCCAGCTTAGCGATGTCTTGATGGAACCGTTCATCCGAGACTGCTCCTAAATTTTCAGGGAAAAAGGTCCAGATGCGAGTGAAGGAAGTGAACTTTAAGAGACATGTTACATCCTATGTCCTTGTACGCTAAAAGCAGTTCCTCGACGTGAGCAACATAATCTTCACTTTTGTGGTTACCCAGGAAGTTCTTACAAACGTTTTGAAATGCAAGCCAAGCTCGTTTTTCTTTTCGATTTAGGTGTTCAATAAACGTCGAATCTTGGAAGAGTTGTCTAATCTGGGGACCAACAAAAACGCCTTCTTTGATTTTAGCTTCGCTAAGACGAGGAAATTTAGTTTTCAAAAATTGAAATGCGCCAACTGTCTTGTCCACTGCTTTCACAAACTGCTTGATCCATCCAAGTTTGATGTGTAAAGGCGGTAAGTAAATATTTTCCTTCGGAACCAAAGGATTGTGGGCGACATTTTTCTGACCAGGAATAAGATTTTCTCGCAGACGCCAATCCCGTACGATGTAATGTTTATCTCGGGCTCGGCTATCCCATTCACAAAGGAAGCAGCAATATTTTGTGAATCCTGATTGCAAGCCCGTGAGTAGAGCAACAACTTTTAAGTCAGCGCAAAGTTTCCACTTATAATCATGATAACTAATTTTATCAAGGATTCTGAATATGTTTTCGTACGTTTCTTTCATATCAACAGAGTATGCAACTGGAACTGATGGGAAGTCATTCCCATTTGCCCACAGGACAACTTTTAAGCTTGTTTTTGATGAGTCTACAAACAGTCTCCCATTTGTCTGGGCACATGGCATCTGTAGCTCTGTCATCAATAAATTTGCATTAGGGCAGAACACTAAACCTTTATCTTCTAAAAAGACATTTCAGGTTTGCTTGTCTGGTCCTGTAAGAAGATATTTTTACTCCCTTTTCTAAGAGATTCTACTGTTGAAGTCGCGATCCTAGGAGCTGAGATTTAGTCTTGGGTAACTGCAAATTCCTGACAAGATCATTTAATTCCGATTGAGTGAGGAGGTGAGGTTGCCGAGAAACTAAATCTGCGGAATACTCTTCATCATCATTGAACGTAGCAGTCGAAGCCCCAGGTTGTAACTCAGAGTCTGTTAAATCAATTTCCGGCTCTAAAGTATAAGTGTTTGGGGGCTCTGGGATTGGCAAAATATCGTTATGAGGAACAGGTCTTAGAGCTGACGGAATATTGGGATACTGAATTGTATGCTTACTTTTGCTCGAAAACCCGACGGTGGAAGTCATACAAAAGTAACAATCTGTAAGATGACAGCGAGGTTCACGCCAAACCATGGGCACAGCAAATGGCATTGATTTACGGGTACCTTTAAGCCATTTGGTCAAACTACTGTAACAAGTCGTACAGCAAACTGATGGAGCCCAAGTCTTGTCCTGGTCGCCAATTTGACAATCAAAGTACAATTTATAAGATGTTTTAACAAGCGGAGAAAGGGGTTTTCGTTGCACTTACTTAAAGTTAATTCCCCGCAGACATAGCAGAAGCTATCGGGATAATTAAACAGTAATTCAACACCCGACATTATTCACAAATCACAATTAGTCACTTGAAAAAATCCGGAGTAAAAGTAGTTTTACTGTTTTACACAAATGAACAAAAATGAACACAAAATCCAGCACGTTTAAAACGTCGACAAGTTAACTCTGCAACAGCTATAGATGTACTGATCGAAGCAGTTAAGCAAACAATGTAATATACTATAATGAGAAGAGTAATGCAAGTTCAAGCCTGTCGAAAATTCCTGTTCAAACCTGCATGTGGTATTGAGCTCGCCAGCGTGGTGCAGTGAATCTTCCTAACTGTTTATTGATATTTTTTTACTGTTCTTATGTATTTGTATTTTATTGTTGTTTCTATATACATTTTATAGCAAAACTTTTGCCATATACTTTGGTATAAATTTTATTACCTGCTTTGGAATGTTTAACGGCTATAAGTTAAAATTCTAAAAAAAAATGCAAAAAATAAAATAAAAATGGGGTCCCCCCAAAATAGGTGGGTGGTGGGTAAAAACGGAGCTCATTTTTGGATTCAGGAGATCATTTTACATAAAAATCGTCAAGAAATGGTATCAGGGCCGATTTTCATGCA
The DNA here is from genome assembly GCA_035610365.1 of Aquatica leii. Taxonomy (NCBI): domain Eukaryota; kingdom Metazoa; phylum Arthropoda; class Insecta; order Coleoptera; family Lampyridae; genus Aquatica; species Aquatica leii. The sequence goes on along the minus strand of CM069434.1, from coordinate 17,415,486 downwards.
GACCAGTGTATTCGATTGTTTTCACAATATACAGTGCTTTGGCCATATCAAATAGAAGAGTGAGGACAGTATTGGAAAAAGTTAAAGAGGAGATTTTGGAAGAGGTTAAACGAGGAAATTCATAGAAAGGAGAAAGACAGTGGCAGATTTTCACGGTGATTTTGTGGAGTCTTGCAGAACAGAAAACAAACCATACGGGAATTACTGTATGTACTGTAGATATTTAATAATGGTTTCAATATTTCATTCTTCTCCCCAAAAAAGAATAAATGTAGTAGTGAAGATGAGAAGTAGAAAATAGAGATTCAGTACACACGTCACATCACTGAAAAAACGTTATCAAGACAAAAAAAGATAACGATAAAAGAGAAGCGTCTGAAGGCAAGCTGATTCTGGCATGTTTTGATCTGAAGGCTGTTTTACACGCACCTTGTGGTGAAATATATAATTTTTACTACAAATCGAGATTGCCAACGTACAATCTAACTATTTTTGATATTGGAAATGCCAAACACCACTGTTTTTAACACGCTTTTATTAGTTCGGGATGTATGTATGTATGTATGTATGTATGTATGTAACGGAATCTTTGAGCTTAATTTTCACCGGTTTCTAGAAGTCTGATCAAATTGAAACTTTGCACACGTCTCAAGGACTGATGACAATGCAATAATTTGATAAAAAATTTCCATGATCCTGATTAGGATCGTCAGGATTAATAAATTTCTTTACGGATCTTCTGCATGAGAGTAACAAAGACAGAGCGCGTAAACTGCGCAGGCGAGCAGTTTTGGACTCGGCTTGTTTTTCAAGCTGCGTTCTCGTCTTGTTTGTTCTTTATGCATATGTAGTTTCTGACGAGTCTAATAAACTGGTACTATTGTTTATAATATTCCGAATATATTAATAACCGTGATTCAGAAAAAGACTTCTTATTTACAACAAAATAATCAGGACAGAAATTTCAATTTCTTGATTTTACAGAACAAAATTTGATAAACAACACGGCCTTGAATTTATAGTCGATAAAGAAGGAATTAAATTACGAAGGATCAAAATATTTATAATCACAAAGTCTTACCGATTGAAATGGAAATAACGAATATGAATTAAAATACATAATTGAATAATCGAACTAAAAAATGAAAAATAAATAATAGTTTAAAAAAACTAAAAAAACACGCTTTTATAGCTAACCGAACTAAAAACTAGAAAATAATTTTTAATTACAAAGAGTTTATAATACAGTAGTAGAAGGTCGAACAATCAATCATAATTTGTCACCTCAAAGAAAATTATAATTCAGAGTAAAAAGCGTGGAGTGCATTTTACTACATTTTTATAACTCTCCTCTCATAGATAGTTGTCAATAATATGATTGTAACATTTAATAAAATGTAGTAAAATGCACTTCACGCTTTTTAATCTGAATTATAATATTCTTTTGAGGTGACAAATTATGATTGATTGTTCGACCTTTTACTACTGTATTATAAACTCTTTGTAATTAAAAATTATTTTCTAGTTTTTAGTTCGGTTAGCTATAAAAGCGTGTTTTTTTTAGTTTTTTTTTTTAATTGAAAAACAGAAAAAGAGTGCGTTAAAATCTGGGCTTATTTATGTTCCTGCTCAGTGGGTAGCGGTTATTAAAAATTCTAAGAAGATTGGTAAACCTTTTATCCAAAATTGGTAACTGTAAATAAGCTATAACGGCGGTAAACGTTGTTTTATTCAAAACTATTTTGAAATACGCGGGTGTAAAATCAACTTACAACGTTTACCGCTGTTATAGCTTATTTACAGTTATCTTTTATACATTAGTAACTTATACTATGAGATGGCTCTGCCATCAAACGTTGTTAATGGTTACCCAAAATTGGTATTAATTTCCAGTTGAATTAAAATGATAATAAGAATAAATAAAACTTTTCTCTATTTCGACATGAGAATTAGCCATTCTTACACTAAAATCCGTGTAAGAATAAGCAAATTCTTACACGAATTTTAGTAATGTTAGTTTTTTCAAAGTTGGTATCTTTGCATCGTAAGTTGACGTGACATGAAAAAGAAATCAAAATTATTGGAATTGAACAATTGAAATTCCAATTTTGCGCCAAAATAAAATAAACACGTTTTATTAATTCAAATTTATTTACTTATAAAGGTATAAAGAGATAATTTCGTATGATTTTAGGTTAACACATAAATTTCAATATGTCAAAGTGTAAGTGTTGCCAATTCAATAAAATAATAAAGTTTCCCAATGTTGTTTTAAAATTAAAATTATACGAAAAATATTAATTATTGTATCAAAATAGAGAAAATAGTATAAAACACACGTCATAGAATACGTTTCAATCACTCGACCGCTTCATAAACTCACCGCTGCGCGGCTCGTGTATGAAACCCGGTCTCGTGCTTGAAGCGCGTTCATTCTGTAACTTGTGTTTTAATATACTATTACGTAATGAACCTTTTGTATTTTACTACAAAACTAGCTACAGCCAGGATACAGTCAGAAAGGTTATTCTATCCAAAAAAATGGATGGATCACGATTTACCTTTAAACCAACTGCATCAAGAGCCCCTACAAATACCAATTAAGATATACGAAGAATTGGTAGAGCTTTGTGTTAAAAACCAAATAAAAATTCACTCTTTTTATTACAATTTGAGACATGAAGGTGTTGGCGTTGATGTAGTCGACGAAATACAAAACGACAGCATAACTATTAACAATAACGATGACAATAATCCTGGTTCAAATAATGAGCTAAATGGAAAACGAAGAAAAAAGAAAGTGAAGAAACCTAGTGCACAGAGCTCAAAACGAAATGGAAAAGAAAACACGGTCCAACGAAAAAAAGTACAAAAGGGTAAAGACGCTAAATGGAACTTACTTCGTAGAAACGATTCATTATGTCGTGAACTGTGATCTTAGTTGAAAATCAGAATTAAAAAACTAAAAATTAAAAATATGACAAGTCTAAGTGAATATATACTGAATAATAGTAGTAATAAAGACCATCAAGCTAGAACCACGTTTTTTCTTGTTTCTAAGCTGATTTCTTCTAAAAGTAGTGGGAGAAAAACGTTCAAAAATTCCAAAAACCTGTCTCCGTTAAAGGTTTAGTCAAAAAAATGTGGCCTTATAATATTTCCTTCACGATTCCACACCATATGTTCAAATTCCATCGATTTTGATGTTATACTTGCTGCATCCAATGTAGTTTTATTCGGACCAATAATGCTTATTATGTAAATTTACACCGCCTGCGCTACTGAAAGTTGCTTCATCCGTCCATAATATTAGTGACAGAAAATTTGGATTTTCCCGAATCATATTTAACATTCAGTGACAATGGTTCAGTGTATTATCATAATCAATAGCTTTTAATGTCTGAGATAAAGCAATGTAGTGGTGATGCATATGATTTTCTAGAAGAATCTTCTAGACAATTAATTTAGGGATTCTCAGATTAATGGCTATTTTTCTAATGCTTAAGGTGAAATCATGATACACGTAAGCCAAAACGTTTCCTCAATGCGTGCCTTGCGAATCCTTGTAGATGCTTGAACGAGCTGCACGTTGCAGTCTCCAGTAATCGCCTAGTCAATCTTGAAAACAATACTCGATAAAAACGTCTTGTTTGTGGAAACTGCATTGCATATTGCCACGCCGTAATCGCAACATTGAAAAAACAGATCACAACATAGATTTTGATAAAGCTTCGGTGATTGCAAAATCTGAATTCTTCTAATAGGAAGATCCGAGAGAGCATAGAAATCCTATTGCATGGCCTACAAAATTAGGTCGGCACTAGTCTCCATTATGGAGGTTGAATCCTGTTTCTCCACGACGACGATAATGCTAATTCCAACATTTCCCAACTGACTACTCAGGAAGAACCCTTTGACGCAGAGGTCCTGATTATGTCATCTAATCCATATTTCGAAAATCTACTTTGGCTAAAAGAATGTCTATTCGAACATCTCTGATGCTCTTCGGAGCTTAAAAACGGCTCTTTAGTCCGTAACTGGCAAGTTGTCAGCTCCTGGTCAGCAGATCACAATTAGTCCTGTTTCGTATGCCCAAGTAGCTCGGTCGAGCAGAATTGCCGACAGAGTGAAACTACATTCTGGCATATCTGTCACACCTATTCAGAGCTCCACAGTTGTGACCGTTCCAAAGGCCGAGACAAATTTTAAAACAGCAGATGGGACTAAAACGATCCTAATGAAGGTCTACCACACTCGGTCTACGACTAGACTAAATGACCAAACTCCGTTCGCCTGGAGTCCGAAAAGACAGACCTGTCTAAAATCCCAGCGGATATCTTCAACAATGCCGGCCTTATGATCAGACCGCTAGTTCTTTCCAGGATTTTCTCTAGGACGTTCTATCTAACCTTTCCCCCGACCAGTTGAAAGAGGCGATCCTCGAGCAAAATTTCGATGGCGCCTCTGACGGCTAAAGAACAGGGCAAACACTAATTATGTCATTGAAGTAACTTGGTAATTAGGAAAGTACCTAATGGCCAACCGTCGAGTATACGTAGTCTGGAGCCTATAGCAAGAGATTTCAATGCAAAATCGCTACTTTGGGATTCCTTGCAGACTGACGAACGAGGCTGAAGTGTGGAGAACCTCGTGGGCAAGCGTGACCTATGTGTTGTAAATGAACCTGATCAACCATTCACCTTTGCTAGTCACCAAGGTAATACAAACACCACTGTGTCACACTCATCACAAGTTTTAGATAAAAAAAATTTTAACTGGAAAGTTATTCCAGAGATGATCGAAAGTGACCACCAACTGATACGTTTTGATGTAACCGTCAAAAATCCTCGATCGGTTCCTATCCGTAGCGTAACCTCGATGTCAAACGCATAGATCCTGCCAAGCTGAACCCAATTGTCAGCGCTATATTTCCATCTTATCTTCTACGTGGAGCTAGGTGTCATGATCCTCAAATCTAGACAAAATGGATTAAACCGAGTTCGCTCGAATTCTAGAGCTGGTGTACCGTGGTGGAATCCAAAGTTAGATAGGTTAAAACGATTCGTACGTTGCTTAAGAAAGCATACAAAAAAAGCCCCAGCAGAGCTAAAAATTCAATGGCTAAAATAGTACAAGGCCGTACTTCACCGGTATAAATAGCAGTGAAAAACGCTAAATTTAGCTCATAGCAAAGGTTTGTAGAGAAAGTTTGGCGGCGAGTGCGTGGTGATTAGTTTATAGGATGTCCTCACAAAAGTTCCTTGCTATCCAACCATGCTCTAACGTCCGCGACGGTGACAAATTCACTCTCACAGAGCTCGACACAATGAAGTCAATAGTTATTTCCTTGTTCCCAGACGACAATCCAACGAAGAACGATCTTTACCAAGCCCAAATTAGATCCCGATCTTTTGCAAATATTGAGTCCCGACATGACTGGGTGGGTATAAAAGAGGATATAGCGTCGGTGGCTAGCAGAATTCCTAAGAATAAAGCTCATGGACCCGACGGAGTACACTGTAACGTACTAAGAACAGTTGAACAAAAATCCCTTTCTTTTAAGTTTGTTAATCTGTTCAACTCGTGTTCAATGCGGGTATTTTCCAAATAGTTGGAAAATTGGTAGGCTAATAACGATTCTCAAGTTTGGTAATAGGGATCTCCTCTAACCCCAATTCGTATCATCCGATTGCCCTACTTTCAGAACTTCGCGAATTATTCGAGCGAGTACTGTTAAAGAAAATAGATGACATCATTTCACCACAAAGATTATTCATCCCAGCCAGTACAGCTTCGTTCCCGGCAAATCGACGACAGGCGCCATTCGTAAATTAATAACAAAAGTGCAAACGAACGTCTCCAAGTAGAGACTATGCATTTTTATAGATATTTCAGGAGCGTTCAATAACGTATGATGACCATCAATGATTGGAGCTCTTGTCGTTAAGAGAGTGCCTGCAAACACCGTGCGCGTCATTTGCAGTTATTTATCAAGTCGCTCGATCACTTATTCTACGAACATTTCTTGTTCTTTCTACACAAAATGACTGACGAAATGATCCCCCAAGGATCGGTTTTCGGGACAATCTTGTGGATTCTCTACTAGAACAAGACCTACCCGATACCTGTGACATTTTCGCTTACGCGGACGACACCACTATCACAGTGTCCGCAGACAACAGACCCGACGACCTAGAGGCAAAATCGTCACGACAGTGCCTGGACATTCTGACTCGCTAGGCTGTGAACAACAATTGACTGTCTCAGCTGACAAGATGAAATAGATGGTTCCTTATTAAAAAGAAATTCCTCACCCAACTCAACGACATTTTAGTTCCAAGGGTTTTAGAATTTAAGTACCTCAGTCTTTTGCTCGATCATAAACTGAGTACAGTTGCTATGTAGTTTGCAAAAGCTAGAATGTTTTGTTCTATAAATGTTCTGGCCTTAATTGGAACCTACATAGAAAATCATTAGTGACCATTTTCTATAGTACAGTCATCCCTATGCTTACGTATGGCTTAGACATCTAGTACCACAGACTGCGACATACCGACGTCGCCAGAAAACTGGCATCCCTGCATTCCCTATTCCTTTGTACGATCCTCCGAGCATATCGTACTGTTCCTATCGATTCCTTGTGCGTTGTGGCAAAATATCCCCCTCTGCATCTCCTATTGCAGGATATATACTGCTCTAGTTCTTGTAAGAGCTGGCACGTACACATTATTAGACTAGCAAGTTTCGACCGCAAATTTTCTTTCCTTTTCGGCCGTCGAGCGCCATCTCAAGACTTTGATCTTGAATGAATGGCAGCGGCAGTGAGATACCTCCCATAAAGAACGTAACGCCTATTCCTTGATTCCAAATATCCTAGACTGGATTAACATGTCCCATAACCCGGGATGAGCAGCCGTCCAAATTCTCACATCGCACGGCAGGTTCCGTTGCTATTTGAAACGCATTGGCGTTACAGATGACGGCCGATGATAGTCCTGATACTCCGTCACATAGGATTTTCACCTGTCGGGAGTTCGATGATAACCGGAGTACCCCAAGAACCCACTGCATGTGGCTGGTTTTAGAGTATTTTATTTGATTATTTAAGTTAACTAACATTTTCAGTTTCTTTTTAGTCGTAGCTGTCTTGACTAACTGACCTCATCCCCGTCTCTTACAACATCGTATCCTTTTCCCGCCTACTTAGTTCGTAGTAGTCTGACATGCGAGAGCATAAACCAACAGATACGTGCATCGCTGAACCTCGTGCTCACATAGCACGAACCTGATATACAGCCCATCAGACTCGTCCAACTTAGCAATCCTTTCTTCTCGTAACATATCCTAAATCGTTCTATCCTATATATGGCTTGAACCAAGCAAGTTCGGGTGGTTTGGTGGGTTCACATCCTCCTCCTCCTCTATATTTCGAAAAAACGTTCTAACAATATGCAGACTACAGAAAGTGAATGTCGTATAAAATAATATAAAATAACCGTTAAAAGAAAAAAAAATGCAGAGTCCGATGTAGACCTATATAGAATGCAATAATCCAAGTTATAGAAGATATCAGTCGACGAGATGGAATAGACAATTTGAATAAAAAGAGAGACTTCAATCGAATAATAGAAAGAAACGGAAAAAATGGAATATTAAAAAACTGCTGAAATTATACAATAATTTAGAATAGAAAATTCCGAACAAAAATTAAATAAAAAAAACTAAAAAAACACGCTTTTATATCTAACCGAACTAAAAACTAGAAAATAATTTTTAACTACAAAGAGTTTATAATACAGTGGTAGAAGGTCGAACAATCAATCATAATTTGTCACCTCAAAAGAAAATTATAATAAAATTTGTAATTAACATAAAATCAAGAAAAAGCAAAAACCAATGCAAAAAGCAAAGAAAAAGGTTGTGAAAAAAGATGGTAAGATGTAGCATGTATAACGCGAAAAAAAAACTAAAAAGAAACATGAACAACTGAAAAAAAAAACGATAAAAAAAACGAATGTAGACAGAAAAGGAAGCGGCTAAACGTATATACATTCAAGAAGAGAAAAGAAGAACAACTAAAAAAACAAGAGTTAAAAATAAAAAAAGAAATGGGAATCGAGATGAGTGAAAACAACCAGAGAACGCCGACTTCAAAACGAAGAAAATAATGTGATCAAGATAATCATTAATCCAAATTCAAAGTTTAGAAAAAAATATTGTTTAGAAAAAAACATTGAAAAAAGGTGGTTTTGGTCAAACTGTCTAAAAGTGTTATGCCATATAGTGGAGAGATCTGGATCGGAATAGACCAGTTAATACTGGCAAGTTAATGGGAATGAGAACTAATTTAGGTAGAGAGATATCCGAAAATATGGCGAGAAAAAATAATGGTTTAGCTGAAATTTCGCAAAAAAAAATTCAATATAGGCAAAAGTTACTAACGAATTCTGTAAGAGAATAGGACGTGAGAGAAGTCAAAAAACTCAGAGAAAAAAATTTAAAAATTGTAGCAAGAGTCGGAAACGTTCAAAAACAAAAACGCTGAACGATAATAAAAGATTCTACATGTAATGAAAGCTATGAACATCTGTGAAAAAGAACTACCAAATAAAGAATACAAAGAAAAATATATAGTTAAATTTAGACTAGAAAACGAATAAGGTTGAAGAACAAAAGTTGAATGCGACAAAATGAAGGAAAGACAGATGGCACAATTTTGGAACAGGAAAAAATAAGTATTAGCGGGCAAATATTTAAGTGATAGAATAACGTCGCTATAAAAAGCATTAAAGACAAAAACAGACCAAAAATCATACTTAAAACTTCTATTACTTTATTTAAATGAAAATAAAAATTTACTCAAAAAAGCGTACATAAAGTTGACAATAAAATAAAGCGTTTTTACATAAGGACCAATCACATTAGATTTTCTTGAATAACAATGCCATTGGGAAGTCCACAAAAAAGATATGAGAAAAACGTTTTTGGCAAATTCAAATAAATTTATTTTATTTCGGAATAAACATTCGTAAATAATAACTTTAAATATATAAAATCGGAAATTTGAACACCTGCAATTGTTACCCGGGCTGGTTATAAAAAGAGACGAAACGTTGACGTTTTAATTTCAAAATTGAACGTAACGGTAAAAATAGCGAAGTTACAGTTTATCTAATAATGAATTTCAAGAATGGGCTATCCCTACATAGATGGCGCATTAAAAAGTTTAAAAAAATATATAATAAAAACTACTTAAAATTTATTCTTATTTAATTAATTAGTTTCAACTTTATCATAAATAAATATACGGAATGCGACATGACGTCACTATAAATAATGTAAACCGCAACTAGCGGTTGTCAAACAACGAAATTATAAACAAAAATTTAAAGAAGTAAAATAATAATCGTATTAATTTTGTATAAAATACCATTTCGCTCAAAACGACTAAATTATTTTAACACAAACCAAATCATAATTTCTATATCAAAAAAGTACTAAGAACCAAACGTTTGAGAAGCACTGGTAAACGAAAGATAAATATAGTAAATTCAATCAATCTTTTCAGAATATTTCGCAATACGATGTAAATAAACTTATAACTGATTTAACCAGAATTTTCTAAGAATAGCATTAGCAAATACTTTTAATTAGATAACGAATTCAGTTTTCATATCATTTGATGCAAATAAAAATTTAGTTTTAAATTAAACAAAAATCAATAAAATTAAAAAAATTATTTTATGAATTCACTGAATTAAAATTTAAAAATTTTAATCTTTGACTAGTGGTTGCAAGATGGCGTTACGCAAAATTTTCAAAAAACTGCGATTTTGAATACAAAGATGAATAAACTTACCTTGAAGAATTGTTCAACATATTGCAGCAAATACAACCCACAATCGGTGAAGTTAGTTTGTTGAGGAACTTTTGGACAACTGCCTTTAATAACATCTTTATTGAATAATTTTTCAACTCCCATTTTAGCTTTATATTCGCAAGTTAAATAGTCTCTAAGAGTTGCAACAACCCTAGCTCTGCTTGCACCAGCTAAGGAATCAAAAATGAGAATACTGGCTCTGAAAAAAATTAAATTGCAATTAGGGACAACTTATTACGAACAACTTACTGTTTTATAGGTTGTCTTTTAAGAAAGACTGGTGGTTCAGTTGGAGTTGATTCTGTAGTTTCCTGCTCGTCACTATCAACATCTGAATCCAATTCGCTTTCGTCCCCTTCTGCTTCATCCTTGTCGCTTGCATCAGGATCATCGAAAGTTAAAGTTTGATCTTTATCTTGATTAAGAGTAGTTATAGTAACATTTCCTATAGTACTTGTGTTTTTTTCTATAAAAATAGTTGTTAGTTGTTTTTGTAAGAACAAACGGACTATCTACTTTTCTTCTGTTTTGGTTCAACTTTGATTGGATTTCCATCCCAAGTTATACATCCGTTCATACCAGGAAAGCAAACTATAGCCAAAAACCAATGGCAATTTTCATTAATAGGTATGATAATGAAATCTTTTTCAAATAAATTTACACTTTTCGTCCATTTCTCAACACGAGCATGCCTCTTTTGGGCTGGGGTTAAATTTGGATCCACTTCAGATGGATGTGACCGCCTAAAAACCAAAGTTTATTTATTTAAATAATATTATAATTACAGATTATAAATTTCGCGGTACGGTTACTAGCGGATAGATGGCGCACACCAAAATTCGTTTAAAAGTAATAAAATTAACTATTTTTAAATAAATACGATAAATTCAAGATAAGTTTATTTAAGATATTGTTTAACAAATTAGAAATTCGAAAATGAATTTTAGCCGAGATGCGCACCTGAAGTGAATTCGTGATTTCGTCTAACAGTATGTAGATGGCGCTGTTACAGAAACGAGAAAAAATATATTGATATTTTCACACATTTGTATGAATTATATACAAATGTATGAAAATAATCTAGTTTGTATAAAAAGTAACTCATGGTAAATTTCGTTTTGTTAATACAAAAATAATTTAAATGATGTTAATTTATCTACAAAAATATGTAGCTTTTAAAGTATTTTAAGATTGAATTATGTTTTTTTATGCTAGTAAAAATATAGATTTAAAAGTAGTCTTACCTTGACGCTTTTAATGGTTTTGTTGTTAAACGTTTGTAGAAAAACGTTGAGAATACATGAACCTTTCGCTGTATAACTTCGGGTAAATTTAACACCAAATACTTCAAATAAAAATCAATGATCACATCGTTTAGGAATTGATCTTGAGCCAAGCACAAATAATCTTCAGTGTTAACTGATAAACCGCCTTTTCCTGGAGGGTATATAAAAAGCTGCTTAATCTCCGTATACCTACAACAAAAAATAGTGTTTGTGAGAATTTAGATCGTTAGAATAATTAACGTGTTGCTATAAGCGTAATGGAAATTATTGTTAATAATGTCTATCAAGCCAGTGTCACACCAAATAGCATTTGGTAGTTACCCTCCTGATGACAATGATCATTTTGGCGCAAAGCAATGTAGAAGATTGTAGAAATATCTTCTTGTTCCAGGTGATGCAAAGATTAGCTACCTATCAAAATTTGAATTTTAGATTGTACATTTTTTCTGACCAAATTGGTTCTCGTGCAATATAGAACTATATATAAAAACAAATTTTACACATATTTTCTTTGTTATTGTCAGTACTACTTCTTTGAATGTTTCATCTTTCTTCCAATGTCCATTGTATTTTTTCCTACTCTTGTTTCTGGAATTCTATTGCTAAGCTAATATATTCTCTTGATTCTTCTCCTTCCTTCAGTTTTATTCGACAGTTCGCCAATCTGTGGTTTGAGCCAATTTCGGTTTCTTTCTCAGTTTCTAGTTTTTGAAATATTTCTGCTATCTCCTGTGTGTATGTTATATAGTCTATCAGACTTCTAGCATTCCCTTCCTCTGTCACAAACGTATACTTATCTATTTTTTGATTCCACATCGTATATCCTGTTATTAGGTCCTTTTATAGTTTCCTCTCCATATTTTCCCATACATCTAATTCCTGTGTTATGGTCCTTAACGACTTTGCTGTTCCAATCCCTCATTATTATTGTCCTCTCATTCTCTTCTTTCCTCCTCTGTTGCTGCATATACTTGTATAATATTGATTATTTTTTTCAGTTTTGAAGTACTTTCAAAAGTTGTAGTTGTTTTAACACTAGGCAAAAAAGCTAGAACCAGAGCACTACCATTCTCTATAATCGATTGAATCCTTTGAGAAACGAACCAACCGTTTGCAAAAAAAAGTCAGCAGCAAACTCAGTTGCTCTGCTGCATATAAAACATTTTTGATAAAAAGGTATATGGAAGCTTTATCGATTCGCTCCATGCCGAGTTTTCGTAGGTATAATAAATAATATGCTTAATGAACGATTTTTCCCAGTTAACCCTGACAATGAGACGAGCGAGATCAGAACATTAAACAACAATCTACCACAAAGTTCGGTGTTACTTCTATTATTCTGCAACATCTACATATGTGATATCCCACAAACTGATGAATCATTTACGCGAACAACATTGCACTGATCTCCGAACATCAAAAAATTTTGAAAATAACAAGGAATCGAATCATACATTAAACGTAGTTTTTATCGAACATTACATTTATCACAATTGTGCTAAAGAGCCTAAATCAGACGATAAGAAATATTTATGGAGTGGCAAGAAGTTCAACGCAATACAATGATACACTCCAAACACTCGAGAACCCAAGCTGCAGTTGTGGAGCTCCAAAACATACCACGGACCACATGATTGCATACAGTCCGTTGACGGCTTTCGGCGAGTCATCGACAGTCTCGTTCTAGCAGCATTGGATGTACTTTTGACCAGAGCAATTAACTTAGATATCTGAGATTTTCAAATTTCGACAAATTTGCCCCTCTTGTTGATTCACGAACCTGTTTAGTGACTTTCCTGTTGCTGATCTTCAGACAGATAACCAACTGAAACACCTAATGGCAGGAAGAGACGTGTACTATGAACCGAAAGTCGAGAGAGAGAAGAATACTAAGAGAAGAAAGAAATAGAAAGATGAATTTAGAAAAGTTAAGAAAAGCCTTTTTAATAAAGTGACAAATTACCAAGAAGAAGAAAGCTGGACATTGTAGATCAGCTTGTACCGTTTTATTTAGAATGAAGTTTAAATTTTAACCTGCTAGTATACGAGGGTTGCCGTTATTCAAAACCAATAATTTATCAAGAAAAATGGTGCTTTAATATTTTTCAAAATATTCTCCATAAAGATCTTTTGCATTCATTTGAACCAATTTTTCCACTACGATTGAACACATCCACAGCTTCTTCAGGTGTCAAAAAACGTTTCCCTCGTAATTGATTTTTAAATGAAGGAATAAAATGAAGTCATGAGTGTCTAATCAGAACTATACGGCAGATGATCCTTCGTCGTTCTGAGTGCTCAAAAAGTCACTTGATTGAAGTAGCATTGTCGCGATGGCGAATGATCAGTCTTCAACGATTGGTTTTCCTCATTTCTTCAGATTTCTGGCAAATAAATGGTTGCGACATCTTCAGTTTTTGTGAAAAAACAGGTGACCGTTTGGTTTAAAGCTTTTCGTTTACGAGTTTTGTTGAATTGTTCGTTTTCGGGTTCATACGCGTAGATTCATGATTCGTCACCTGTCACGATGTCATAGATGCGTTTGGAAGCACCGCGATCTACACGAATCTATTTTTGAGCAGTTTTCAAATCATGTGAGATCCAATCTGAAGAACTGTTTGACGGCCAAAAGTTTATAAAATATTGAATATAAGCTGGTTCCACTAATGCCCAAAGATACCTCAATCACATGACAATCTTGTAATATCAGTTCACACACAGTATCAACGTTTTCCGAAACGTCTTGAGCGACCTTCACAAAATTGGTCCTTAAGTAAGGTCAGCAAACCATAGATAAATAGTAGCCTTGATGATACTTCATCATCAAAATTCAGTTCATTGATGCACCGTTGTTGGGTTAATACACTCAAAAGTTGTATAAAAACAATCGCACAAAAATGATCACACTTAATATCAATTTTTAACAGAGATGATGAACAACACAAATAGCACTGTTACGTCAAAACGTCCTGAATACGTATACCATAAAAGATGAAAAACTTAACTATAGACGCGTCAGTTGCCAGATGGTAACACTAATTTAGCGCAATCCGCAAATACACTGAGTTCCCACAAGAAGTAGACGTGGAGGACTGAAATTTTGTATGTAAAACTATTACATCTGGACAAATAAATGATTAAAATTTGGAATGAAAATGATGTATTCAACTTTTATTGCTGAACCCTTATCGTTGTAGTTTCTCAGATTTTTTTAGATCTAGTTTTGAGAGAGGACGAATTATTGGTATGCAGAAAGCTGGGTTGGGATGTGAAATCGTCAGAAGATTAGGATGTACTCATTCAACAATATTCAGAACATGTTGAGGATAGCAGGAGGAACAGTTGCAAACGCGACGTTGAGGTACTGGACGCATGAACGGGAAGATCGTCTGTTAAGAAGAAGTGCCGTTCAAGACTCTTGGGAACCATCGCGTTAAGTTGGAATAAACTGGATACGAGCAGTTGGTCGCAGATTCCCTATGAATACTGTTTATCGTCGATTCCGTGATCGACGAAACTCTCGTATTCCTCTAACACCTCACCACCAAGAAATGGTGCCAAGCCAGAGTCTAGGTTCTGTTTATGGTACTCGGACGGGGGTACACGTGTGCGGGGACCTAGAGGACAACGCTACGATTTACAGTTTGTACAACGAAGACATACTGCTGTAATCGTTTGGGGTAGCATTTATTGGAGAGGTCGTTCTCTCTCCTTTAACATTTATCCAAGGCTCGTTAAATGCTCGACGTTACATCGACAACGTCTTAGAACCAGTGCTTCTAACTCTTCTTCAAGAACGTCCAGAAGCTATCTTCCAACAAGATAATGCGCGACAGCATGTGGCAGTAATGACACAGAGTTTTTGAAGAGAATGACGTAAATTTGCTACCGTGGCCTGCTAGATCGCCAATAGAACATGTCTGGGACATGATGGACAGAAGACTGCGTCATCTAGCTCACCCTCCAAATACCATAGAAGTATTGCGACAACAGCTTCAAATAGCCTAGGATGAGATACCCCAAGACGCAATAAATCACCGTATTTCCAGCATGGCTAGAAGGGTAACTTCTTGCAAGTACGTGGTGATGTTACACATTATTGACATTTTTCAATAAAACGTTGTGTTGCTTCTTCCAAATTGTAATCATTTATTTGTCAGTTTTACATACAATTTCAGCCCTCCACGTCAACTCCTATGTAGTGCATTTTATTTGAAACCCAGCGTATAATAGACAACCCGCGTACCTAACAAAGTAACTATCGGAATGTTCACACAAGTGAGATTTGTAAAATGGTTTTATAGCCAACGTACCTAAGTCATTCTCAAAAAGAAAAACGTGTATATGTTTATACATATTACATATATAACAAACTTTGTCGTAAATTAAAATTAATAAAAGTAAACGAACTTACCCTGAGCTTGCTATAACTTTACTTAATTCTTTCGGACAAGTTTTGATAAGAATGTCGTTCGCTTCGCTCGACGTCAATTCGTCCATAATATTATTTGGTTTACTATAAATACTTCTGATAACGGTTTTGGTTGATTCAGGAATGGAATGAAGTATTAACGTGATTCTTCTGTACGATTCTTCTTCGGATAACGGGTCGAAGTAAGTATCATTACCGTCGACCATGCCCAGCTGTTCTCTTATGTACTGACCGACCGATGGAATAACGTAATAAAATATAACAGGGAGGGATTTGTTAAAATTGACTAAAACTTTCACTATATTTTTTTTATCTATGTCTATGGTTTTTATCTCTTCGGAATCGCTTGGCATTGGAACTTTAAGAGTTAAACCAAGCGATTTCACGATAATCTGCAACAAAAACATTATACATAGGTATACATTTTTTTAGTTAATTTTTTAACTACATGTATTAGTATAGTGTCCACTTAAGGAAGATTCCACCGTAATATCGAAAATGTATAGCTAAAACGTGAATTTTGTGAGAAAAAGCTTGTAGCTCCAAAATTCACATAAAATTTAGAAAATTTCAGACAAGACGTTGGTCAAATCCAAAGTCCATAAGATTCTGAAATGCGTATACGAAGTTGTAAAATCATGAACAGTGTTTTAAGAAGAATTACAAAGACAAACCCAGAAAAAAGAGTTGCAACGCTACAAAGTATATGAAAAAAGTGCAATCAAGTATTGAAGCTATATAAGCCAGTAGAGAATTATTTAGCGAAGCCTCTGATGGGTTGGATCTTAGACCAAATCCAACAAAGTTTTGAAGCATCTGTATTCTTTAGACTGGTCCATATATTGCCTTAACGAACAAAAGCAAATACATAGTTAAAAAACAAGTCATAAATTTAATAGATCAGAAGGTATTGACAAATTCGTAGCTGACTTCACTATATAGACGAAACTTATTATACAGTGTGTCCGAAAAGAATGGAATATATTATACAGGTCGATAAATATGCACTTTACACGAAAAAGTTGTAAATAAAAGTTGTTTATCACTTAGTTATCTACCACCTGGGAGATATCAATTTAAATTTTTGCTGTAAATAAAATCGCAACGAATAACACTTACATTTTTTTAAATGGCAAGGCACGTCTTTATTATACTCATTTGATAGAGTCTTTTTTTCTCTTTTCAACCATATGAAACTTGAATACCTTTACATCAAAAAATTTTCAAGAAAAACAAGGACATGTCTAACAAATTTATTTTACTGAGCAGTATTAATAAGGTACGTAATATGTAGTATTGAAACAATTGAATGCACTTTAGAACACTGTCACACTTTGCTATTTGTTAGTGCTTGAAATATGGCTCAATTATCTGAGAAACATAGAATTGAAATTTTAATGATTCTGGGATATGGAGATAGAAGAAGAACCCAAGACGAAGTATGTAATTTATTTAATAACTTGCATCCAGAATTAAACATTTCGCAGTCCACGGTAAGCAAAATTTGGCGGAAATTTCAAGAGACAGGTTCGGTGAAAGATGCGAGTAGAACTGGTAGACCTTTGTCATTAAGTAATGTGGAACGAGAAAATGTGTTCTTGTCTGTTGAGGAAAATCCACAAATTTCTCTTCGGCAAATTGCTAGAGACCATAATTTGAATAAATCGGCTGTACATGACGTTTTAAAAAAAGAAAAATTTCATCCTTATAAAGCTTGTGTAGTTCAAGAATTATTTGAAGACGATTTGGACAGAAGGCTGGAGTTTTGTGAAACAATAACAAACAAACTTGAACGAGATGCACATTTTCATAAAAATATCCTTTTTACTGATGAGGCCACGTTTTGTTTAAACGGCACAATTAACAAACAAAACACACGTTACTGGGCTTCACAAAATCCTCACTGGTATCTAGAAGGACACACCCAATACCAGCAGAAAGTCAACGTCTGGGTAGGAATGATTGGAAGTCAAATTTTGGGGCCATATTTTTTTGAAGGTAGTTTAACGGCGAATATTTATCTCGATTTCTTAAGATTTGAGTTAGTTCCTGCTTTGGCCGAGTTATTTCCACATGAAGTAGATCCAGATATACCTCATAACAGAATATGGCTTCAACAAGACGGGGCACCTCCACATTTTGGAATTAATGTCCGCCCCTTTCTTAATAATACTTTTCAAAATACATGGATAGGCAGAAAAGGTACGATAGAATGGCCTGCTCGCTCGCCGGATTTAAGTCCACTAGATTTTTTTCTTTGGGGCTATATTAAAAGCAAAATTTATGTAAATAGACCTGATAATGTTGAAGATTTGAAAAATCGCATTAGAGTTGAGATAAAAGCTATAACTCGAGATATAATTTCAAAAGCAATCGATGGTTTTAAAAATCGAATTTACCACTGTCAAATTATGAATGGTTTACATTTTGAACATTTATTGTAAGTTTAGTTTAAATACATTTTTTTGTTATAACAATTTTATGTAAAGATATTTAAAGTTTAATATTTGCTATTGTGACAGTGCATTCAATTGTTTCAATACTACATATTACGTACCTGATTAATACTGCTCAGTAAAATAAATTTGTTAGACATGTCCTTGTTTTTTTTGAAAATTTTTTGATGTAAAGGTATTCAAGTTTCATATGGTTGAAAATAGAAAAAAAAACTCTATCAAATGAGTATAATAAAGACGTGCCTTGCCATTTAAAAAATGTAAGTGTTATTCGTTGCGATTTTGTTTACAGCAAAAATTTAAATTGATATCTCCCAGGTGGTAGATAACTAAGTGATAAACAACTTTTATTTAAAACTTTTTCGTGTAAAGTGCATATTTATCGACCTGTATAATATATTCCATACTTTTCGGACACACTGTATATATTTTCATTGAACCGATTAATGATGGCACTGTACTTTTAAGGGAGGAATACATGTTAAAAAAAACTTTTTTTTTGCATAAATCGTTTGCTTATATATTTAAAGTTTATGGATTCAAATATCTTATCGGTCAGAAACGTATTGACCAAGATTATAACCGTTGTCCTACCTGTGTGTCGGTAGCAAAGCTAGTAGACCCATCAAAGGACGATTCGAGGGAAGTTAGTATACGAACAGCAAAAATCAGCAGTCAGGACAAAGCGCAACAGCGAAGAAATTCAGCACTGCAGATAAGGAAGATGTCGATGATTTTTATGGATCTTTTGGAGATATGTTTAGTCCATACGGAACTGTAGTTTGAGAGTTATCAAGATGGCGGTATACATTGCTGCTGTTGAGTTCAACGAGGAATATGCAGGTGTTATGAAGATCGTGGAAGAATTGCACTGCATGATTGGCCAAAACGCTCACATTTTCAGCAGCAGCATTAAGCATTAAGGGCCGCTATGAACACCAGGACCGGCAATCACTGAGCCGTAGCAGAGACCAGAAATGTGAGGCTGAGCTAAATTAATTCTACATACAAGAGAAAGGCACCCTGTATTGTCACGGAATCGCTAATAGACTTTAATCCACCATAAGTTTCCAAAAATTACACTTTCACTTTACTTGAAACTTTAAACGCGTTTTTCTGTTTTCAGAAAAACCTCATTTTTTTTAGTTAGATACATGTATTCTCCCACTTAACTACGGTAATGAGTTGGTTGCGTTTTCTAAACAATCTTTTGAAATTTTGCATTATCGTTAGTTTTCGAGTTCGTGTAATTTATCAAGAACCTGCGGGCGAAGCTTTTCTGCGCGAGTTTCTGAAGACAACGACGTAACAAAGCGCGAATTATTGTATTACGACAAAGAGCAGTGGCGTATACAGCAAGCATACTAATCTAAAGTTTAAATCTACAACAGAAGCAATAACAAACGTGAATAAACTATTAGATCAGAACACCCCTAATTTTACACAAAGGAATTCTTCGTATCAGTTTCGGGTACTTGCGACAGGTCCTTTACAAATTACGTGAGTTCTAACGTATTTCATATCAACTTTTTTCCCATTAAAATTATTAGTCGTTAACTAGTGCAAAAGTAAAACTTACATCTTCTGGAGGAAAATATTTATAGGATCCTATACGAACTGTTCTGCAATATAACGTGGCTTCTAAATCTGGACTATCAATTGTCTCATCCTTTCCACCACCTGCAACAAAGTTGTATTTAAAGAGTATACAGAGTGTACAAAAAATAAGTAATATCCATAATTAAGAACTTGGTTATGATGGTTTCCTGGGTAGGCTACAATATCAAGTTTAAGTAAGGTAATTTACTCTTATTAAGTTAGTAATCTTAGAAATTGTTATATAACTAATTATTAGATAGACACGTTCCTCTATGTAAGGATTTCGAAGAATTACAGTTTGCAAAAATCTATCTATATCAATGCCCATGCCTTTACAAATCTAACCGATACAAAACAATACAAGAGGTGGATAACTTCTGGGATCTACTCGATCAGACAATGAATAAAACAAAAATAACGTAAAAATCCATATAGAAGATTAGTCCTCAGCTGAGAAAAGGAAAGAAGTATCGAGGCGTAGTTGGAAGTTGGACAAAGACTCATAAACATTTATAGAACTCATGCGCTCATTTTCAAGTCTACGTATTTTAAAATAAAACCAAACACTCTTAAATTTCACAATGTTAGGATTCTAAGTGGGACAAACCGCGTTTCAGATCCCTACGTAATCAAAATAAAGATTAAATTCACTTCATTAAGAAGAAAGAGACAAAAAACAAATGTAGAAAAAAGAAAATACATCAACTAATCCAAAATGGTCAGTATCGGAAAAGCATAGCTGCTATAGATTTAGAAGAATTAGTATCAATGCTTAAAAGGAATTCCAAAGATTTGACCTCACTAAATCCATGAAAAAACACGCTTGGTGGGCCGCTAAATATGACAAAATGCATGAGAAAAACCATCAAGCCCGGTTGAAATTCCAATCTCACAAAACAAAAGAACGCGCTACTAACCCTTAAAAACATTAGAAAAGAATTCACTCAAATTATAAGAAAAGTCAAATAACAGTACCACAAAGATTTGATACGCTCTATAGAAGAAAATTATAACAAAACCAACTCCAGAGACTTTTATAAAGCTTTTGGTAAAGAATTAAAAAATAATAAAGAAAATGCAGCGATCATGGCGGACGCATTTAAATACCCCAATAAAAACCAAACCAAAAAAAAATAAACCCATCCACAATAAAAGAGATCGAAGCAACTCTTAAGAGCATGAAAGACTACAAAGCGTGTGGTATTGTTGCCTATTTTCATCACAAAAGGAAATATTACAGGAACAACCCAAAAAATATAAAAGATAAAATCTAAAAGAATGATATAGTTTTGAACCGTCTAAGATTCGCTGATGATGCTCTTCTGGCAAACAATATCCAGGAAACAAAACGACAAATAAACTCTTTGAAAAAAATATCTCAGAGCATTGGTTTGATAATCTCGTTTGATAAGACAGAAATTATGTTAACTCGTCCAACACCTCTAAACAAAATTGAGTTAAAAAATAAAAATTAGGAAAAAATTCAGATATCTGGGTGAACTAATCACATACAACCTGAACGAGAAATTAACACCGCAAAATAGAATAGATAAACTAGTTAGAGCCCAACACGTCACCAAGAACACGTACAATAAAAAATGCCTGAATAGCAACCAAATTGAAACACTACAAAACAGCCACACAACAATTAATTACATATGCAGGCGAAATAATATTCAAAACATACACCGTTTCAATAGGTAGACTCCGAGTAGAATTGTGAGAATCGGTTTAAACAAAAACTATCAAGTAAACGGAGCCTGGAGACTAGTTTCCAATGAAACGGTCTATAAAGAAATAGAACTTGTGACAAACGCAACGAAATAAAAAGAATATCATTTTTGAGACATCTGATAAGGACACCAGAAGATAGAGTCAGCATAAAGATAATAGAAAAATTGTGGAACGGTAAGTGCAGCATTAGATGGATCACAGAACTGAAAGAAGACATGAGAGAAGTACATATTACAATGGAAGCTTTAAAACGCAAGACAGACAAACTCAAGATATTAAAGGATAAACACACTCCACTACAAACAAAAGGTAATAAACAAATGATATGAAGAGTGATTCCGGATGAGAAGAGAAAGTTGCGCTCCGAAAAGATGAAGTATTGAGCTGACAAAAAGAAGAAAGTCCTTAACCGTAAACCTGACTAAGTTATCATGATCATCGAGATAATTTTATTTAAATAAAAATTGCCTTTTACACAGCCTTGTTTAGACAAATAGTTTAGATTTTTCAATGATGTTTTCCAAAATTAAAATAAAATACGCTTTGTTGTAAGCGGAGGCGAGAAAGGCGAAGAACAAGGTCTGTTGGTCTGCGAGTAAGGTAGCCGCGCGGCATGGTAGGCGTGATACGCACCGTACGTAAGTGTCCGCATTAGTGTTAGCATTGACAAATAGCTACAAGAATTCAATGCATTTTGAAAGTTAATACTTTTAAATTTTTAATTAATTTTTTTAATTTAAGATTAAGAAAAACTGACATTTTTTTTTGTTTGATGCCATAAAATATTTATTTAATTTGTCTAATTTTATTTACTTTTAGTTCACGTAAAGTGAAGAATTACTAAATACTGTACAATCTTCTCTATATAACACAAAACATGTAATTAACAAGTTTGTTAATTAACGCGTTCCTAATGCATGTCACCATATTTTTTAGATACGTGATAACATTCCTTGCATTCAGTCCACTGTCTATTGATACACAGTGCGCAATAACTTGAATCAGTCAAAAGAAAATTCTGGAAGGTAAAACTAATTATAAGATAAATGTTAAGTTTGCGTAGCTGCAAACCTAACCTTGGATAAAACGTTCTTCCTCGAAAAGATAACGTGCGGTTGGTCTCAACAAATTATGTTACTAAGCCTATTTAGCACAGTTCTCTATTTTTGATTCAAGTAGCAAAATTTAAATGTATTTAGTGTTTGCGTCTGCGTCTAATTACATTAAGTTACTAATTACTTCAAAATGTTACTTTCTTTGCAATTTCTTTTTTTTATGTAAATAAAGAAATACTAAAATTATAGCCAATACTGTGTCGTTTTCGCCCACTGAAATAATTTTCATCCATTGATTCCTAGAAAGACACATTTTCAAATTTCAACAACTACTATAAAAGTCGTGATTTTGTACGTAAAGAGCGCAAGGTAAAGTATAAATGTCATGAATTTGTTCTACACTTCTCAACTTATGACTCCGATTTCAATTTCATGCTTTTCGGAAGTCATAATCAACGGGTCCATAGCTGCCCACAACATAAGTTTCTGGATCCGCGCCTGTTCATTCTTTACTAATTAAAATCAACTATCTAAGGGTCAGTTTACAGAAGGCGAATTAAATATTTAATTGAAGTTAAAGTTAATTCGTCACGTGTTCAGTGAACTAGAAACAAAATTTATGAAGAGGTAGTACATAGTTACTTAATAGTCATAAGATTTGTATTTTTCTTTTAGGTAATTGCACGTGTGAAGTTAAAACTTAACAAACGCCAGTGGCCGGAAAAGAGAAATTAATTTGAATTTGTAGCATAGGAATGGCACAGTACAAGTTATATTTAGTATTACGGAAAAGGTATTTTAAAACAATAATTGATTTAGTCAAAATATCCTTTCATGTATTTTGTTTGTTACAAATATGTGATTTGACCCAATGAAAGACCATGTCTATTGATTGGATGATCTGAAATTAATGTACTGCGGTTCTATCATGTTTACTTTTTAAGTCTTAAGCTAGGATTGAGATGTAGATAATTATACTACTATTTGTATTACGGAATAAAATTAAAAAATAATTTAATATGTAAAATGTACATACTTGTGGTTATAAACATAATATTACAATCCGTTGACTTTAAGGCTGCTTGCTCACTTCGTGAGAATTAAAAATTCTTGTAGGCGTGTACTGTATTTTTGCATTATTTATAATCAAAGACAGGCGTTCGATATTAAACATATGTAAACAACAAGAACGTACACTGAAAGTGTACGTGTTAAATCACATTTCATAGCTTGATAACCACGTGTCATATCGTGTTTTAGTACTACAGAGCGCCGAAGCAAACAAAGTCCACGGAAAATATGTCAACTAACTTTAAAAATTTAAAGCGGTAAATGTTTCAACCAATCAGTTAGAAAGTACCGTCCGCTTGAAAAATTAAATTACAATCAAAATTTCTTGATTGCTTCGTGTTTGTTTACATCTTTACCTGCTGTTTTACTTAAAAATTCGTCGCTCCAACACAAGCAGAACGTCAGGAAAGTATTCGACAATGGCTCGAAAATAATGGAGTAACAACAACAAATGAAATGCGTAAAGCAGAACTAATAATGTTAGTGAACAATTTAGTTATACCATTGAATAATAAATGTAAGAAGAAATGCAACTTAAGGGGCGATATCGTATCGACTGCTTGGATCGAGATATAGAGGTCGCCACGTTCGTATTGGATCGAGATTTTTCAGTTCTTGCGTGTCTGTCGACTTATAAACTTCGGAATTGAATTGAAAGTTTTTCTTGGGTTAACATTGCGATACGATTTTTGAAATTCGGGTAGTAGTAATGTTTGTTTGAACTTTTGTTTAGTTTAAGTGTAAATATATTATTGATTTATTTTTAAAATGGGAAAAGTTACAGATCACGGTTGTGTTTATATTAATTGTGAAAATAATAATACCGAAAACAAAGGTACTAGTTTTCTTAAGTTTTTTATTAGTGATAAAGTGCGTGCTAAAGAATGTTAGAAAAACTGTGGAAATATAAACATTGCCACAATGGACTTGGAAGATTTAAAACAAAAGAAGATTTGTGAGAAGCATCTTCGGAGATAATGTATAACAACAAAAGGAAATTTTAAACACACTGCAGTTCTTGTTCTACACCTTCAATCAGGTAAATATTTTTAAAAAACTTTTCTCTACCAAACGTTTAAAAATGGTTTAAATTAGCATCGGAGAATCTCCTTGTCCGGATTCTTATTCTTCTTGTTGCACTTAATTGTACAATAACTTAAAATAATTACTGTAAATCAGTAGCTGAGATCGCTATTATTTTCTACGATCAATGATCGCAATCATGGTATTTAGAATTAATTAGTAATCGACTGTTGCTAAAAAGTCGCTCGTGTAAAGTTAGTCATAAATCTAGCCATAAACATTCGATTTTCGTTTTCCGGGATACAATAACGTTTGGAGTATTGAAAATCAACATATCTAAGTATTTTTAATATTGTTTCTAAACAATAAGTTAATTAAAATTTGTTCATATTTAGATTTAAAAAAAATATTTACAAAAATTCACAGAAAATAGATACTACTGTGATGTTTTTTTTTCGACATGACGTGCTATTTGAATTCTGATGCAAACTTACGAACAAATAGTTTAAAGCATTAATAAACAACATATTAAAAAATAAGTTCGTTCTTTCGTAAACTAAATGTTTCTATTTGAAATTGACCCTGAAAAGATTGTTGAGTAATTAGTAATAACTCGTGTTGATATTTGTCTCAAACAAGATTTATGTATTAAAAATAAATTTGCAATTCTTTTCAAATACGTATTGTCATTTGTAGTTAATGCTTATTGTTTTTAACTTCCTGTGTTTTTATGATTTACCTTGTTGTTTATATAAAGCTAGGTTTTTCCCTAAATGCTGAATGTGTGACACAAATTTTACAAACGTTCTTTCCTAGAAGAGTTTTCTAATTCTCTTTGAAAAGAATGCATTGTTAAATTTCTGTAAACAAAAAAAATATAATTCAATGTTTAAATTCGTGTTACTTTTTTATTAAAAAATCTGTATGTGGTTTAAAATTCTTACGAGGAAAAGAGCAAAGGGGTTATTTACCTACTTACACAAAATTTTACGATTTTTCGTGAACTACCTGCATACTTAAAGTTTATTATATATTTATTAAAGTAAATATTATAGGTAAAATCATGTTATATTAGTCTTATTTGTTTATGCGACAATTAAAAGTATTAATTTCTTTTCCACAACCGCAATTGTTATTTTATAAGCGATCAATGATTGCGATCGTTATTGTACAGACGCTCGATATCGCGATCATTATTTTGCATAATGATCGATTCATCGTAATTGCATAATCGCTCTGGCCATTGCTTTAAATGTTTTTTGTTGATGTTGGCATGTCGAATAAAAATATCGTTTTTGTAAATGTTAGGGCCGCATTTCTGTAGCACCTTGTCTAATAAATCCTTAATTTTTTTAAAAATAAAAAAATTATAAACAAAATTCTTTTATGTTTATTTTAGCACGCTAAAAGCACTTCAATACAAATCCAACAATACATAAAATATTTTACAATTGTTTAAAAAATCGCAAAAAAATTTTGAAAATACTAATACTAATTGCATTTTCAAAACTTTATTTTTAAAATACTAACAACTTAATTTTTTACTTTTTAGTATAATTTTTACAGAAGCTGTAATTGTTGATATGAACATCAACCTAAGATACTCAAATGTAGTAGTTTCTCAAACATATGGAAGAAAACGGCGATTGTTATTTATTGATGACGATCGTGAAGACGAATAAATTTATTCTTTCTACAGCTCCAGTTCAGTAAACGAAGGTATAAGTAGACAAGCAATAATACGTAATTTTTTAATTATATGTTTTATAGTTGAAGATACGTCCTATAATATTTTGAAGATATCGGAACGACCACAGTGTGTTCTCAAATTCGTCAAGCCGTTAAGTTTTGACTAAACTACGCAACATAGTGATACAAATGGATTCTCCGTCAAAAATCCTTTTAAAGGATTAATTGGTCAATTATTCTTTCAGAAATTTAACATTAATTTTAATTTAAAATTATTTAAATTACCAGTCCACTAATAACAAATTCGTTTACATATGTTTCGAGCTTTAAAATAATGATGCTCATCTTCAGAAAATCTACAAAAAATGTTTACAACTTTTTTAAATACAAAAAATGTCATATCTTTTCCAAAATATTATTTTTTGTAAGAAAATTTGGTGTTCAGAAATATATTTACTTTCTAAATTGTTTAAGAAGATTTCAGTAAAAATAAGTGATAAATTTGATAATCAATTTTTTAAACAAAATCTAGGTCTTTCAATGGGTTCTCCTTTATCACTTTTCTCAATTTCTTTAAGAAATTAAGTAAAGGTAACGATTTCAAGATTTCTTTTTCTAATGAAATCTTTATTTAATTTTTAAGCTACTTAAAGGTAGTAAAAATAAAGCTATTTAAGCTGTATAGTTGTTTCTGAAAGGTGGTTTACAGTTCTTTTAGAGCTTCTTTAAAACTTTGCTAGTACCACAAAGAGCTGTATAAGCCCGATTTTAATGCATTAAAGGAGCTACCTAACAGCAACATAACTGAGAAATTTTTAGCTACTTAAACGCTTCATGGAGGTTTTAGTTTTTTCACAAACCACTTAAAAGTGTTCTAAAGAGTAACTTTAAAAGCTAAAGTAGTTATAAAAAACCGGTTTTAGCTGCAATTTGCCCACTGGGAAATTCTTCAATTACTACAGTTCTTTTATATTAAAATATCAAATAATTTTTTGTTGAACTAGCAAACCAATTTCAATTACGATTTTAAACTTAAATTTTTTTATATTTGTTTCTAAATTGCACCATCTTCCTTTTTTAAAATAATTAACATTTAACATTTTGTAAAACTTACATTTTTTTAATTATCTAGTTACAAATTTTTAGATTTGAGATTGTTCGAAAAAATGTAAGTTAAAAAACTTTTTGTAATCTTAACTTTTTATAAGTTTTATAATTTATTATTGGTGCACTGGTAATTTGAATAATTTTAAAAATTGACGAATAATAACAATAATCCCCATAACAATTTTCTTTTAATTTAATTTCCATTGTTTTAGTTATTTCTATGTTTTCGATTTATATTTTACAAAAATAAATAAATATTTGAATATACATATTTTTTGTTTTCTTAAATATAAAGCATGATATTGTTTAAGTTTATTTGACATTGACTTGTGTCGTAACAATACAAGCTATTGTTTATGATATTAACCTGTTTTGAACAGGTAAACGGTAAAGTAAACACAAATATAACAAAAGGTTCTAACTGGTACTTCATAAGAAATAAGTAAGTTCGCAAAATAGAAACCACGATTTTGCAGATGGCAGCAGGTATTAGTTTATTAGTTTATGAAAAGAGGGGGTACAGACGGGTAAAAAAAGAGAAACAAGAGAGATAAAACTACAGTACGATTTTTAACACACTAGTTGCGCCTCTTCTTAAATTATTACTCAATGGTTATACGAAGATACGTAGACGAACTTCTTAAAAAACACGGGCATACAGTGTTACGTCTGCCACCGTACCACTGCGACCTAAATCCAATCGAGTTGATATGGAGTTTAGTGAAACATAAGATCGCTATGAATAATGTTACACAGAGTAGTTTAGAGATAGAAGCCTTAGTGAGAAAGGCGTTTTCTGATGTAACTGCATCGGACTGGGACAAACATTGTCGACATGTAAATCACTTGGAGCAAGAAATGTGGCAACGTGATGGATTGCTGGATGTAACGGTGGAAAACCTGTCGGTTATGGTGAACACAGGATCATCCAACGATGAAAGTTGTAGTGGAGAAGACGAAAGTGACAGTGATTGAACTGCTTTATTTTTTTTATGATTGTATTTTTCGATGTAAATAAGTAATTTTTAGAATTACTTTTAGAAATATGTAATATTTTGTAATGCCATACCTCATCTTTTAAAAGATGTGATGTAAGTTGATCCTCAAAGCATTTGTGAGCGTGTACTGTATTCTTGCATAATTTATAAACGATTTGAAAAGCGGTAATAATGTAATGAGAGTTAATGATACCAATGGTATGTATAGGTGTTATACATTTCTAAATTTAAACATTTTGGCAGGGTTGCAAAATTCTCGAAAAAATTAGATACAAAGAAATTTTGTAGTAAATTACGAGAAAATTTAAAATTTTCTAAGACTCAAAGGCCAATTATGGTGTCGAGCGATCAAAACAAAATAAATTTGCAAATGAACATAGTTTTTAATGAATTTTTAATTTTAATTCTTTAGTATAGGTACATTATAAATTCAAACACAAAAATTACTTTTACATTCCAGAATAATTCGAAACATCTAATTTTAGGGTAACCTTTTGTCACAGACGATTAAGAAAGTTTAGAGGAAAGTTGCCCATATTTGGCTTATAAAATGAAATACATTTGTATATGAATGAGTTCTTGTGTTTGCTGCACTTGCTTTAACATTGACCGAATAATAAATCTATATAAAACAAAGTTACCTACACAAACACGATACTGTCTTCTCGGTAGACATAAAACTGACATCGATCACTGAAACTGAAAATTCGGGAAACCGAGAAAGAATAGTTATTATTGTTTTTTCTGGAATTATAAGTTTTTATTATTCAGTTTACTCAAGAGGAATGTGCTACCTACACATCAATTTATTTAGTGACTTGTACATATAGTGTGATCCTGGCTGTATTTAGTGTGAGTGTAATATAAACAATAATTATGAGCGACGCTTCAAAGAGTCAGTAAAAGAAGTTTTATAGAAAACAAAGTGTTAAATTGAAGATCAAAAGGTGAGTGTGCCTTTTTGAGTATTTTTTTAAACGTATTCATCGTACAAACGATATGAAACTTGTAAATATACCGCTGATATCAATGAAAAAATACAAATTACAATTATAAATACATTTATTACAATCATTAATTTTCTTAGGTTACGTTCAAACATTGTGACAAAACGGACTAATGCACCTCCGCCGGCTATGCCTGCAATTAATACACCGACCACTTCTGCTGCTAACTGTCTTCCAGATAACTTTACACTTTGTAATCCTTTAACATTCACTGAAATAGAGAAAAGTTCCACTGATTTAGAAGAAGTTGAAGTAGAGCAAGTGCTACCAGAGTTATAACAAACCGAAGAACCCGATCGACATGTAACCGAACGACGATTTTTTGATATTGAGGATTTTGTTGAAGAGTTACGAAAATCTAATAGCCATTATCTATACACCTGTAACTTCAATGACATGGATCTTATTTCAGAGTCTCGTGATGGTCTCATAAGTTTCTTGAATTTGTCCACCATAACTAACGGAATGGGCTTTAGGAAAATGGCACAACATTTGATTATTATAAATATGCCTTAACTCTCGAGAAGACAGTTTGAAAAACATTTTGAACAAGTGTCCGAGACAATATTAGCAACATAAGAGGAACTACGGAAGAAGGTGGAATTAAAGAAGCACATATTGCCCGAGAAAACGGAAATGTTGATGCAGAAAGTTATCCTCCATTGCCGATGGAGCGTGGTCGAAACGGTCCTTTAAGACAAAGTATGACGCTTCTTCTGGTGTGACATGTATTGTTGGTGCCAACACTGGCAAATTATTATTTGTCGTCGTTAGGAACAAATATTGCCCTGTGTGAAAGGGCAAAACGGAGAAATATTACAGTGGGCGAACACAAAACTGGCCAAGAACATTTACGGCAATGGAATCTGACATTATATTAGAGGGTTTTAAGCGAAGTGTGGAAATGCACGATTTAAAGTACACTCAACTTGTTGGAGACAGGGATAGTAGTGTCTACAAAAGCTTGTATGCAAAAATCATCTTCTTCGCAATTTTTGTACCAAATGGCGAGAAATATCGACACAAAAAATTAGTTCAAAAGGAAGCGGTGTAAGGCCCCAATTACGCAAGCTATTAAAATCAAACATCCAACCACTTAGGATAGGTGTCAATACCACTGTAAACCACAGACGGAAGGAGAAGAAAACCGTTCAAGAATGCCTTAAAGGAAAACATTGCTCAAAGCATGTTTTTGGAGACCCCAACGATTTTGAAGAGCATGTTGGCGCTAAAGAAAACGAAAGAAATGAAATACGAGACATGATCGATTGTAGTTTATTGGACGATATTGTAGCTGCCTGTGTTATCATATGCACATAGTTTAATTTTAAACATGAACAGTAATGCCGCGGAGACATAACGCAATTGTTGCAAAATTTGTAGATGGGGAAAGGGTAAACTTTTTGTTGAAAAGTAGTTACCAGGTGAGATGCCACGCAGCGTGCATTTTTTATAACTGAAGTGAGGAATATCAGCACGTTATTCATAAGAAAATGACACAGAAGAGTCCAGGAAAATACAGCAAAATATATACTAAAAAGATGGAAACAAAACGCCTGTACCGACAGAGTCCTGCAAAACTTTTTTCAAGTCGCAATAAAAAAAAATAAGAAGCGAAGGAGAACCTGATGAAGATTATGGTTTGCTGGAAGAACCAATTCCAACAGAAAAATTAGAGCAAAAAAAATCATGTATATTAAATTCATTAAATGAAACACGACATGAATTAATCTCTTTAGAACCAAATACTGTTGGGCAAAATACTTTGGAAAAAAGTAAGAGGTTTGCGGCTCACTGTATTAAATTTTGGTATTGTTTGTAAGAGACACCAAAGAACAGATGAGAAGAAAGTTGCTTTATTCAACTTTTTCTGGTCGCGACGACAAATTAGGGTCCGGATCAAGAAGAAATAGCAAAACGACAATTTTCACAAGAATTTGGACAAGTAGATCAAAGCTGTGGATTGTTTGTGTCTGCAAAAACTACGTATCTTGGTGCTACTCCTGACGGATTAGTGGGCGAAGATGGTTTAATTGAGATAAAGTGTTCTTACAAAATGGTAAAATTAAACATATCGCCGAGAGAAGCAGCTGAACGCAAACTAGTATTGTATGTACCGTTGCAAGAAAATTCTATAAAGTTAAAAAGAACGCACGATTATTTCTATCAAATACAGATGCAATTACAAAAAACAGGAAGAAGATTCTGATATTTCGTAGTTTGGAGCCTATTGGGAATGATTTGCGAGAAAACAGTTTTATATGAACTACATGTTACCTTTACTAACACTAAAACAAAATTAAAATAATTGGGTATCCTTGGATGTTTTTTCAAACAATTTTTTTTTTTAATTTTTGAGTTTTTTATTGTATAATAATTCTATATTGTTTTTAGTATTTTTTTTTTAAATAGAATAGCTTGTTCAAATTTCTTGTTTTGTAAATCTGAATTTTTTGCTAGTCCGGAGCAGTCTGCCTTTTATTAATTCGGATAATAGAGCTGTTTTATTGCATTGCATTTCATGCGTGTATTTCTGGATATACCGGTGTAGAATAGATTTTAGAACATAGGGATTTTACATAATATGTATATGTATAACTAATACTATTCAACGCAAATGTTAGCTTTCTTAATTAAATTGGTTATTTGAAAAAAGACACAAATTTAGTGCAATTTAAATAATTTTGTTTTGTTAGTTCTTTATATTTCTGTATACGCATTTTTTGGTACACAAACAGTACAAAACAGTATACTAGAAGTCAGTTCAGAATATTTATTTATAACACTTTTTTCTTTGTAGTGTAAAATTTAATTTAGTGTAGATGTGCCCTTTTCCAAATAACCGATTCAATTATTTTAGACAAAAGTGATAAAAAATAAAAAAATACTAGTTTTATATTCATGTATTTTTTTTTACATCTACAAACGTTATAGAAAATAAAAAAATACAACTAATTTCATATTTATATATGTATTTGCATTGAATAATAAAAACACGAATGTTGATAGGTGCGTCTTTTCTGTAACATCAGTTTTTATGCGTTTCGAGAAAACAGTATCGTGTTTGTGTACGTTAACACTTGCGCGGATCTCAACAATCGAATCGACGTGGTACCACATATCACAATAGATTTCAATGAACTTTTTAAGTTTTATTTTCAATTTCCTGACGTTATTTGTAAAGATAGAATTTTTTTGAAGAACAATTTATTTTTCTAAGCGCTGTGAATTTGGCTATAGTTCTTTTTTTAAATTTCAAATTTTTTTGATTTATCTAAGGTCCCGAAAAAAATTTTTAAAAATGCCTCTGTACCTAGGTGAAGATTTTTGACACCATTTTGAAAATCCTCAGATGTAATTTTGCCTTGTAAAATTGTAAAAACGATTTCTGCTCCGGGCACACAGCCTTAAAACAGTCTGATGTAGCTATAAAGGTTGTAACCATTGTAAGTCGATTTTACACCCGCTTAGTTAAAATAGCTTTGAATAAACCTGTGCAAATGCCACCATAGTGAACTATTGAACGGCCGTTTGGCCCTTTTGGGGCTCGTCAGAAGTAGGAAATACACTCTAATGTAATTCTCACAATTGCATCAACAAATCCTATGGCTTTATATACACATACGATGGGTATAGATATAATAGCTATTTACAGCTATAGCTATGAAATGGCTCTGCTATCAATCGATTGCTAATGATTGACAATTAATTTAATTCAAAGCGAATTAAACTGACAGAACGTTGTTTAAGTTATCGGCGTACGCTGGCGTTATAAATAACCTACGTTATAGAGATGAGCATTTCCGACTTTCTAAAGATTAGCTATCATTCTTTAATTGCAAAATATAAGTAAAATACGTATACTATATTATTTTAATTTTATATTCCGTCAAGTATGAATAATAAGACACCTCTTAGGACTATAGTTTGTGAAATAAGATAATTTATTTGTTCAAAAATAAATAATAAAAAAAAACACTGAACACTACCATTGAATAATAAATGTAAGAAGAAATGCAACTTAAGGGGTGATATCGTATCGACTGATTGGATCGAGATCTAGAGGTCGCCACGTTTGTATTGGATCGAGATTTTTCAGTTCTTGCGTGTCTGACGACTTGTAAACTTCGGTATTGAATTGAAAGTTTTTCTTGGGTTAACATTGCGATACGATTTTTAAAATTCTGGTGGTAGTAATGTTTGTTTAAACTTTTGTTTAGTTTAAGTGTAAATATATTTTTGATTTATTGTTAAAATGGGAAAAGTTACAAATCACTGTTGTGTTTATATTAATTGTGAAAATAATAATACCGAAAACAAAGGTACTAGTTTTCTTAAGTTTTTTTATTAGTGATAAAGTGCGTGCTAAAGAATGTTAGAAAAACTGTGGAAATATAAACATTGCCACAATGGACTTGGAAGATTTAAAACAAAAGAAGATTTGTGAGAAGCATCTTCGGAGATAATGTATAACAACAAAAGGAAATTTTAAACACACTGCAGTTCTTGTTCTACGCCTTCAATCAGGTAAATATTTTTAAAATTTTTTTTTCTACCAAACGTTTAAAAATGGTTTAAATTAGCATCGGAGAATCTCCTTGTCCGGATTCTTCTTCTTCTTGTTGCACTTAATTGTACAATTACTTAAAATAATTACTGTAAATCAGTGGCTGAGATCGCTATTATTTTCCACGATCAATGATCGCAGTCATGGTATTTAGAATTAATTAGTAATCGACTGTTGCTAAAAAGTCGCTCGTGTAAAGTTAGTCATAAATTTAGCCATAAACATTCGATTTTTGTTTTCCGGGATACAATAACGTTTGGAGTATTGAAAATCAACATACCTAAGTATTTTTTAATATTGTTTCTAAACAATAAATTATTTAAAATTTGTTCATATTTAGATTTTAGAAAAATATTTACAAAAATTCACAGAAAATAGATACTACTGTGATGTTTTTTTTCGACATGACGTGCTATTTGAATTCTGATGCAAACTTACGAACAAACAGTTTAAAGCATTAATAAACAATATATTAAAAAATAAGTGCCGTTCTTTCGTAAATTAAATGTTTCTATTTGAAATTGACCCTGAAAAGATTGTTGAGTAATTAGTCATAACTCGTGTTGATATTTGTCTCAAACATTATGTATTAAAAATAAATTTGCAATTCTTTTCAAATACGTATTATCATTTGTAGTTAATGCTTATTGTTTTTAACTTCTTGTGTTTTTATGATTTACCTTGGTGTTTATATAAAGCTAGGTTTTTGCCAAAATGCTGAATGTGTGACACAAATTTTACAAACGTTCTTTCCTAGAAGAGTTTTCTAATTCTCTTTGAAAAGAATGCATTGTTAAATTTCTGTAAACAAAAAAAATATAATTCAATGTTTAAATCCATGTTACTTTTTTATTAAAAAATCTGTATGTGGTTTAAAATTTTTACGAGGAAAAGAGCAAAGGGGTTATTTACCTACTTACACAAAATTTTACGATTTTCCGTGAAGTACCTGCATACTTAAAGTTTATTATATATTTATTAAAGTAAATATTATAGGTAAAATCGTGTTATATTAGTCTTATTTGTTTATGCGATAATTAAAAGTAGTAATTTCTTTTCCACAACCGCAAATGTTATTTTATAAGCGATCAATGATTGCGATCGTTATTGTACAGAGGCTCGATATCGCGATCATTATTTTGCATAATGATCGATTCATCGTAATTGCATAATCGTTCTGGCCATTGCTTTAAATGTTTTTTGTTAATGTTGGCATATGTCGAATAAAAATATAGTTTTTCTGTAAATGTTAGGGCCGCATTTCTTTAGCACCTTGTCTAATAAAGACTTAGTTTTTTAAAAAGTAAAAAAAATTATAAACAAAATTTTTTTTATGTTTAATTTAGCATGCTGAAAGCACTTCAATACAAATCCAACAATACATAAAATATTTTTACAATTGTTTAAAAAAAAATCGCAAAAATTTTGAAAATTCTAATACTAATTGCATTTTCAAAACTTTATTTTTAAAATACTAACAACTTAAATTTTTTTTTACTTTTTGGGCTTATTTAGTATAATTTTTTTACAGAAGCTGTGATTGTTGATATGAACATCAACCTAAGATACTCAAATGTAGTAGTTTCGCAAACATATGGAAGAAAACGTCGATTGTTATTTATTGATGGCGATCGTGAAGACGAATAAATTTATTCTTTCTACAACTCCAGTTCAGTAAACGAAGGTATAAGTAGACAAGCAATAATAAGTAATTTTTTTAATATATGTTTTATAGTTGAAGATACGTCCTATAATGTTTTGAAGATACTGGAACGACCACAGTGTGTTCTCAAATTCGTCAAGCCGTTAAGTTTTGACTAAACTACGCAACATAGTGATACAAATGGATTCTCTGTCAAAAATCCTTTTAAAGGATGAATTGGTCAATTATTCTTTCAGAAATTTAACATTAATTTTAATTTAAAATTATTTAAATTACCAGTCCACTAATAACAAACTCGTTTACATATGTTTTGAGCTTTAAAATGATGATGCTCATCTTCAGAAAAGTCTACAAAAAATATTTACAACTTTTTTAAATACAAAAAATGTCATCAACATATCTTTTCCAAAATATTATTTTTTGTAAGAAAATTTGGTGTTCAGAAATATATTGACTTTCTAAATTGTTTAAGAAGATTTTAGTAAAAATAAGTGATAAATTTAATAATCAATTTTTTAAACAAAATCTAGGTCTTTTAATGGGTTCTCCTTTATCACTTTTCTCAATTTTTTTTAAGAAATTAAGTAAAGGTAACGATTTCAAGATTTCTTTTTCTAATGAAATATTTACTTAATTTTTAAGCTACTTAAAGGTAGTAAAAATAAAGCTATTCAAGCTGTATAGTTGTTTCTGAAACGTGGTTTACGGTTCCTTTAGAGCTTCTTTAAAGCTTTGCTAGTACCACAAAGAGCTGTATAAGTCCGATTTTAATGCATTAAAGGAGCTACCTAACAGCAACATAACTGCGGAATTTTTAGCTACTTAAACGCTTCATGGAGGCTTCAGTTTTTTCACAAACCACTTAAAAGTGTTCTAAAGAATAACTTTAAAAAAAGCCGGTTTTAGCTGCAATTTGCTCACTGGGAAATTCTTGAATTACTAGAGTTCATTTATATTAAAATATCAAATACAAATTTTTTGTTGAACGAGCAAACCAATTTCAATTATGATTTTAAACTTAAATTTTTTTAGATTTGTTTCTAAATTGCACCATCTTTCTTTTTTAAAATAATTAACATTTAACATTTTGTAAAACTTACATTTTTTTAATTATCTAGTTACAAATTTTCAGATTTGAGATTGTTCGAAAAAATGTAAGTTAAAAAACTTTTTGTAATCTTAAGTTTTTATAAGTTGTAAATATTTTTACTTTTTTGAAGATGAGCTTCATTATTTTAAAGCTCGAAGCATATGTAGAATAGTATATACATTTTGAAAGTTAACGAATTTATTATTGGTGGACTGGTAATTTGAATAATTTTAAAAATTGACGAATAATAACAATAAATCCCCATAACAATTTTCTTTTAATTTAATTTGCATTGTTTTAGTTATTTCTATGTTTTCGATTTATATTTTACAAAAATAAATAAATATTTGAATATACATATTTTTTTGTTTTCTTAAATATAAAGCATGATATTGTTTAAGTTTATTTGACATTGACTTGTGTCGTAACAATACAAGCTATTGTTTATGATACTAGCCTGTTTAGAACAGGTAAACGGTAAAGAAAACACATATATAATAACTTCTAACTCGTACTTCATAACAAATAAGTAAGTTCGCAAAATAAAAACCACGATTTTGCAGATGGCAGCAGGTCTTAGTCTATTAGTTTATGAAAAGAGGGGGTACAGACGGGTAAAAAAAAGAGAAACAAGAGAGATAAAACTACAGTACGATTTTTAACACACTATTTGCGCCTCTTCTTAAATTATTACTCAATGACACTACACATACACACACATACATACATAAATAAATATAGCTGTGCAAAAGGGGTTTAACGGTTTAACCCTGTCTATTAAAACAACACATACCTTAAACAGTTCAGGTAAATTTTACTTAGCATTATTTAAAACTGAACAATGCAACTGTGTGATAGAGCAATTTTATCGGTTATGATTTTTACAAATTTTATATCAATTTGCGAGTGAATGAGAACCATTCTTGTTTTTTAATGAAATGTCACCAATGAATTAACACTTAACTCTTAGATCACCGTTGATAACTATCTTTAAGCGTAGAATTAAATTGGTTTCATTCTTTCGATTTTAATAGTACAGCATAGAATATTTCTAAAAAGATTCCCTCAAAATTAGGCTGTAACAAAAATTTTAATGTAAAAATGTTGGGTACCTACCATATAAAAGCTATTGTGAACCTGATCCTTTAATAACAATCAACAAAGCTTAAGAACGATAATTACCTGACGTTGTTGTACAGAACAAAGAACGTTGGGTTCAATAGACTGTTTATACTGAGCCACAAACAAAAGAAAAATTGTGAATTTTTACATACGTTATAGTTTTCATAAATTTTTATTAGCATATATTTCTGAAGTCCCTTGCGGTTCGTTGTATCAAACAATTCTTTTTTAAAAAATTTTATAACTCGTATCGGTTTAATAACTTAGGTTTATTTCAGATACAACCTGTAAACGTTTAAAAATAAATTCTTACCTTTAGCAGCATACGACGATTCATTGTCACACGATATATTGTGTTTGATGTCATTAGTTGTAGGTTCTTTCTTAATTGCACTCAAGGTTACGGACGAATTACTAAGTTTTCGAATCAATTCATCGGCATCCTTAAAACATTATCAAATAAGAACAATGTAAAAGCTGTTTTTTTACTTACAGAGAGCTTAGAACTAGACGCATCTTCATCGTCCGAACTTAAAGTCAAAACAACAGGCTCGGGATCAATAACTTTCGATCTTTTCTTCTTATTTGCAGTATTTGAGAATTTGCTATTACCAAAAGCTGCAAAAGTAATCATAATTCAAAGTTCGAGTTAATTAGATTTAATATTTACAGCAATTCCTTGGCGATAGTTTTTTATCTTGTAAATTTTGTCCAGATTTAAGTACATCTGTTTTCTTGCCGTTCGTTCCATTATTGTTCAAAACCGGTCTTGTTTTAACATCCTCAGGTAATTTAAATCTGCACCTTAAGCAACGCCGGAAATTTTCTGACGTATACCCGCAATGGTTACAAACTGCAAGAAAACCAGGAACGTATTGTGGCGTTTCGGCATCTATAGATTGTTCCGGACTTAGCGGTTTACCCGTTTCACATGCAGTAGAAGTGTCAGATGGTGAAGAATTTATATCTTGACTATCAATTTCTTGAGAGCTCTGAATAAAAAATTAATCACTCGAAATATTCAAATTAAAAAAAACACTCACATTGCTGCTATCATGATTTTGAACTCCAACAGTTACTAAGTAATTAATACCAAAATTGTTAGTTTCTGTACATTCGATTTTAGTCTCTGGATAAAATGGAACCCCAACCTGAAAAGAGCGGAATTTGTAATTTGACAGTCTTCCAATTAAATATTTTATTAATTTCAAACTACCATCAATTGGACTTATGCAGTATATTGTACATGAACGGATCCAAAATGTAGCCGATTTTCTACATCAAAATACACATAAAAAAAGTTCAGTTCTCAAACTCGTTTTTTGTCTATTAAGATTTTTTGAAAGATTTGAAATCGTGATTATTTTACTCCCCCGTATACTACGCAAGCTAATCCCGTTGCGAGAGGCACCCGTACGCGAACCACCCACCGTGGACTACACTCCTTCTTCCCAAGCCAAAGAAAGGGGACTCAGTGGGACAACTGCAGCGAAGGAAACAAGGTGACCAGGAAGTAACCCTTAGGCTTTACCATATTGAGAGAGACGTTAGTTGTTTTGCTTGTGAAGGCGTTACACACCAAAATAAAAAGCTCTTTTTTCTTTCTCCGAAGTAAGAAGGGTGTGTTACGAACCGTTACTTAATTATTTTGTATTAACAAATCGTTACTTGTTTATTTTATTACCAGTTTTCCGATTGTAAATAAATAAGCGAAAGAAATTCCGCCCGATTAGCAAGTACGCGTTATCCCTGCTTAAAGTAGCTTAAGAATCGTTTCTCTGTCTTCGAACCGTTCGTTATAAAACCGAGCCCGCTACGGATAAACGCCCGTTCCAGTTGGAACTGAATCCGAAGAAGGACAGCCAGCTGGACCAACAAGGGGATACCCCGCGTCGTATTCGTTGTGCCGGGCTTTGACCTGCGCAATACGCCGTCAACACGAGGTTTAAGTTAGTGTTGAGAGATTATCGCACGGCTACCTGTTCCACTCTATTACATACCGGGCGGCGTATTCGTAATGTCGGGCTTTGGCCTGCGTAATACGCCGTCAGCACTGGGTTCAAGTGGCGCGTTGAGAAATTTCACACGTGTACTTGCTCCACTCTCGATTAGCTCACCGAAACTACCGTTCCGTTTTAAAGAGTAAATTAAAGTTGTTTTATTTACTGCTGTTTTTTATTATCGTCCCCTAGCTCCGGTTTAAGCCCTATGACAACCGTGCCTTCACTGCAGTTACCCAGACAACACCGTCTAACAGGAGAATAAACTCCTCGAATAAATCTGGCGCCCGAGAACCGTACCGCCCCTTCTACTTCAGCTAAGCACGTCCGTCCGGAAAGCGTCACACTATCAAAGAAGCAATACGTCGTTGCTTCTGGACTTTGTAATTAGGGTATTAGTACTGGATTTTCATGCTGGTATTGCTTGCTTGCTTGCTTCTAAGCCTACAAGTGTTCCAGAACACACAATTGAAACTCAGGCGCGTTGGTCTTGCGGTTTCTGAAATTCCCCAAATCTATCTCTGAACGACCCGACAATCTCTTTAAACATCTTGACCTACGTGATGAATTTAAATGCATCTCGTTCCACCATATGTAAATAAAAAATTATTCAACACATCTCAACCCAACTGTGTTCTTCTTTAGCGTGTAAGATGCCTGTTGGTGTTTTCTAGATTTGGTTAATTATTCGGTTAAGCTGCCGTCGGTGTTTACCTTAGCGCTAGTGCTGCCTTTTTCTGCATAATTAAACGCTTAAACCAAGATAAATTTGCGTTCCAA
Source organism: Aquatica leii (assembly GCA_035610365.1). NCBI lineage: Eukaryota > Metazoa > Arthropoda > Insecta > Coleoptera > Lampyridae > Aquatica > Aquatica leii. The sequence goes on along the minus strand of CM069434.1, from coordinate 17,374,927 downwards.
ACTATTCTATGGCACTTCTTTTTCAGCGCGTTAACGCATTTGACAACAAACTCCTACCAACACTGATTTTTTTTACTTTTGAGAATAAGCTCAATCACATCTTACAGTAACAAAACACGTTGGTTGATCTGTCCTTTTGAAGTGAAACGTAGCTGCTCGCGTCTACTAAAAATACATTAAAACCCTCTTCTGTTCATTATGAAACATTGAATCTTCCTAATTTTTCCACCAGCGCCGCTCTTTGGAGTCTCTTTTAAAGCAACAAGCTCTATCATGCCTATTTCCATGCAAAACACTAACATCTGGCACTGTTAATCGAACACACCCCACAAAAGTTTAGAAGGATTCTTTAGCACACGCTATGGCATATGTCAAAATAATCAGAGAGCTCTTAGGTCATTGAGAAATTTCTGACTCAATTCGGTGCTTCTGAAGATTGGTCGTTAACTATATACTGCATACTTATTACAAATAAGCATCATTATCATATATCTTTAAGTGGACTAGTACAATACATGTTAAGATTAACTGACTACCTTCTTGGTGTCCTTGAAACAAAAAGAACAGCTGCCACCCTCCAACGTAAGCCGTCAATAGTAACTGGTGACTTCAACGTTAAATCCCAAGAATAGGATGAAAACATAGAAGACGAAAGAGGACGCCTTCTAGCGGAATGGATAGCAAGTTGAGAACTGGTCGTGATGAACGAGGGAAACGTACCCACGTTCCAAATGGTCAACAGTAGTTCGACAATCGACATGCGCAGATGAATTGATTGCACAAAAAATCAATAAATGGAAGGTCACTGAGGAGGAAACGCTTTTAGGATCAAGACCAATAATAGAGAAGTAACCAGTCCTGGGGAAATGGCGGAAATTTTGTGGCAGTGGCAGGAGGTCAACCAATTAGTCTTGAAAGAAAACAAAAAAATGGTGATCAAGAACTCCCCATGCGAGAAATCTATAGAAAAAAAAAACAAGGAAAACTCTCCGCAACGCTATACTGACCTCAAAAGATGAAGCATGGGGGTCAAACTATGCTATAGCGTCGAAGGTGACCCATGCGGTAGAGGCTAAAAAGTGTCTACGAAAAATCTGAGTCTACGCCATTAATGAATACAGAGATGATAGGAAACGCCTTAGAAGTCTTTAGGATCTCGTGAACTGTGGCGCAGTAATCAGTTTATGTCAAAATGTTGCTATCATCCGTCTTACAAATATTCGGCGGAACATTTTTGCTAACCTATAATTTCTTTCGTCGTTGTATTTGTAATTAACAAGTCTTTATTACTAGTTATTTTTATTTAATGTATAAATATCTAATAATTTTTAAATTATTACGATTTTTTGTTAACATGGTTGTCTTTTAAATAAACTAACGTTTTTGAGGTTCACTTAGATTTGTCAAATTTTAAATTTTTAGTTTATTCATTCCGATTCTCAACTCAAGGTCACAGTTCGCTACATAACGAAACACCTCTACATGTCAATATTTATGCATTTTCTATAAGTAATAAATCGAAGTAAAATTCACGCCGTCACTGTTTGCCGAATCCACTAATTGTAAAATGCGTAATCGTTTTGACATTTGCGGAAGGGGAGCGCAAACGGAAGTAACTTTCACTCTATTGTTTGCATACTTAGCATCGCTGTGACCGTTCGATATTATCAAGACGTTATTCGCTAATTAAGAGTAATTCTTATTTGCTTTTAGCGATATGCTTTTGAAAAATTGGTCAGTGTATTAACAGGATTAAACGATTTTTTTTATTGAATTGGCGTTCACAAGCAAAATTTTTCAGATGGTGTCATAATACTTTCAATACGTCTAACCTTTTTTAGCGGATTGCAAAACGGTTTTCCCAGTGATATAGAGCTGCGGGAATTATAATCGTTTCTTCGTAAATTGGGATACTAATTAAGGCGAGATTTAGGCACATACCGCCGTACATGTAAGCTTGGATACTACGTTACTGTTCGTTATAAGGAACTTCGGTAGTATAAGTTTTTAGTACTCATTTTATTCTTTATTAGTCAATTTCTTATTATTCTGTTAAAATATACGTAGTAGTAGTGCATGTTATCGATGGGTAAAATTATATACGCTTGTTACATTGTTCTTGGTTGTTTTTTTTTTCTCTGTCCTATTCGCTTCGTAGTGGGTCCAGACGTACCCTTTGTATCTCCGAGCCGAGGTTCTTTATTAGTACAAAGAGTGGCGCCTAGATTGTCTCTATCTTTATTATACATTCTCAACCACGTCCGCTCACCGACATCGTAGCTAGCCGTTGTGGTTACAAACGGGGTCCACCACAGAAAAGGTTAGTAAGAAATGTGACCGAAGCGTTATGGAGTCGATAAAAAGCCTGAATTAAAAAAATGCCCCTGGTGCAGACGACATACCAAGTCTGAATCTTTTTTTTTTAAATAAAGTATAATTTTTTTGGGTATTACACTGAAACGCAATTGAATTAGGAATATCGGTATAGTACCGTCTAGTAGTGATGAGTTCTGTAGTGGCAGCGTACACACTAAATTGTACCAGTGTTAAATTGACGAGTGATTGGTCTATGCTATTACAAAGCAAACTAGCCGCCGACAACCTCGTAAATCCACACGTTGTTGTCCGCAGCAGATTTTATCGTAATACGTATCCACGATACACCCTTGACACAGTCGTGCATGAAGTCAGAGTGTCTGCACTACTTCAGAGATAGAGTGGCCAATTCTTCGAACCCAGGGTACATTTACCTACACTGCACTTGACTAATAGAAATACCACTAGCTGCACTACTTATATTGGCAAAATGATGCTTACGTCATTTTGAAGGCGTTTCAAACCCTGCACATTGCTACAAACGTGCATAATGCCAGTATCCCTAACTCAATTGTTCTAGTGTAAATTATTATTTTCTGCAACCGTCGTATAGCACTCCCTTGCTTTATAAGCTCAACATTGACTATATTTGTCAAATCATAATTTCATTTGTCGCGGTTCAAACTAATTTTAAACAATATGGAAAACCACGGATGTGACAGCAATGATCCGTAAAAGTGACCGATGTCTTTGATGTGGTGTGGTAATCTAAGATTGTATAAATTCTCATCGGAAACAATTGATCCTCCTGTAAGCTAAGGTCTAGTTCCTCTGCGATTCTAGATGAAACATACCCGATGTCTCCTTTGTATAATATAATCACAACATATCAAAGAAATAACGTACTTTTAAATGTCACGAGTTTTCGTAAGGCGAGTCCATATTTAAGCGGTTAGGGGAGTTTCGAAGTGAGTCGACGTTTTTTGTCTGGTATTTTAAATTTTTACGACACTGGTCTTTAACTGCGGACACCAATCAGTCATTACGTCATTGTGTACTTATCGTGAATAAAAAAATAATCTTCTTTCTAGTGTACTCAGCACTAACTTTGATCCACTACTTGTCCAATTTTTTTCCAAATCCGCGATTTTTTGTTCCAAAATTTTTTTAGGCATTATTTTTATTTATTTTTCGCGCGCTAAATTTATCTAATTTGTCAACCAGTTGTTACTACAGTCTTAAAATAAAAACCTAATAAAATGCGCCCCGCGTAATACAATACATTACAACAAAAACACTTAAGACTATACCAGAAACAAAAGATTTGTTTTATCGCAATTAATGTATGTTAATAATGAATAATAAAAAAACAACTTCTTACCTGTTCCAATATTTCTTGTATAGTACAAGGTTCTTTTGGTAAAGTAAATGTAATCAACCTTTGTTCACAATTCTCTAATAAAACTAGCATCCTTATCGAATCCGAATGTTCTTCGCTAACTGGCGTATTTTCTAAAATATAAATAAATCAAATTCGATACATTTGCAATGGATATCACTACCTATGATTTGTTGAATTTGGCTTGGCGCTACGAATGCAGGAAGAGGACAATGTTGTTGAGGTTGGTGTTGGGAAGGCGGTTGAATTATATACTGAGGTTGTACATATTGAGGTTGTTGTGGTTGAGACTGGTGTTGTCTAGAACTAGTTTGCGATTGTTGCATAATTTGTTGATGGTTATACTGTTGTGGCTGAACACACTGCTTCGATTGTGATTGATTTAAGTGTTTCATCTGTTGTGCCAGAAACCTTTGTTGTATATTAGTTGTGCTGTTATCTTGACTAACAAACGACGCCGAATTATTAGTGGTATTGGGTTGAGACACATTTTTTCTTGGCGACCTCCCTCCTCTATTCACTCTTCTACCTCTAAATTTTGAAGGCTCCGATTTGTATTTAGGTAACGATGGTACGTCTAATCTAAAATTAAACAATACATTTTTGGTATTTATAGAACACGGACGTAAGATACTAACTCTTCTTGTTCTGCAGCCAACCTCTGCTGTTTAGTTTCAGCTAGCAATTTTTTATACTCAGAAAGAACCATTACGGTACCATCTCCTAGTGTCACAGATTGTTGACTATCTCTTTCAGTCTAAAACAATAATTCTATTAATTGTCAGAAAGATTACGAAGACAGTAATCGCTCCTGGGATAAGAAAATTTTCCTGATACAAAAAAAGTTTTAGGTACAAAGCTAGTAACGTCTAACCACCCAACCACCAAATGCAATTAAAAGAAAAACATCAAATTCTACATTAAAGGAGTAGTGATAAAAATGCGTACTATTTCAGTAGAACTTGATTCGTGTTGGGCATATAAAGGCGGTATCTCGGGTATACGCTGAAGTGACGATGGCACAGTAGAATTATGACATGTATTAATTTCAGTTGTTTGATTCGTAGTTTTCTGCTGCAAATACAGTTTTATAAATTAGGTGTTATTGCAAGAACCTTGAATTTGATGTAACCCAACAAAAAAAACATCGTCTTATGAAATATTCTTCATCATATTCAAGGCGAAATTAATTAACTACACTATACCTACAAATACAATTTTTTTATAGAAATCTACGGTAGTATTTGCGGCAAAGCTAAACATCAAATAATTATATTTACAAAGACACATTTTATATTATATGTGAATAAATTGAATATTAAAGGAACTGCCAAATAATTTTATTTTAGAACATTCTGTCATTGGTCGTTTTGTTTAATGCGTTGCCATGATCGATTAGGTTGTTTAATATAAAAAAAAATATCAATAAACCCACGATTTTATATAAATTACACACTTGATATTCACATATAATTGATCATTCTATTACATGTATATATCATGCACTACTATACTTTAAAATATGAATATGGGGCTTATTCTACCTGAGGCGGTAATTGATGTAAGGCTTGTTGTGAGGCAACATTTCGAGGAATCTGAGGAGTTTGCTGCACTTGATGCGGTTGTCTAGTTGGTTGTGCAATCATTGGTCTTTGCAGCACAATCTGACTGTGGGGTTGATGCGTTTGAGGTCTTGTCTGCAAATAGTAAATTAAATAATCCGCTATTCAGTTCTTGAATTTTCATCAAAAGATGTATTTATAAGCCTCAACACTAACAATGTTTTTGAGTACAAGGACCCACGAACCAAAAAATATAAATACAGTTGTGGTATACTATAAAGTGATTGTACTCAGTATTGCATTTGTTCAAATGTGATAAATATTTTCCAGTGTTTCAAACATCAATTGGTAAACGCATTATTTTTAGTCTTTCTAAGACTAATCTTTTGCTGAATTACACTTATAAACTAAAACAAGTTTATCTTTGAAAGCGCATTGTATATAAAAAGTGTATTACTTATTATTCGACAAGTGTAAGAATTATTAAACATTTGCTTAAATTACTTTCTGCTGATAATGATCTAAGAGCTACTTACCTGCCTTAATATTTCTGTTTCGTGTTAGGACATCATTACGTCCACCGAAAAACTGACTAATTAATCCCCCAAACAGTTGCAAATCATTTTTGTGCTACCCTCATTAAAAACACCCCTATTCGTTCGTTAGTATATTTACGTAATAGCGAAAAAGCTCTAGAATTGCAAAGCAGAAAATCGAAATACACGTAAAACTATAGTTTGAACGTCAATTATTATTTAAGTAGAACGTGTGTCTGGTAGGAAATCTATTTAAATAGTTAAAATTAGAAAGAAAAACGATTTAAAAACTTCATAAATTCAAATATGAGAGTAGTATTATATATTTAGGGGTTGGTACTATGTAAAATATTCGAATTTGACAGATTCAGTTAGTTACAAATGTACTACCAACATTACATTTGTGTTGTTTTCAATATCGTTCTTTATTAAATTTCCTCAAAAACTTAGCAAAGAATAGAACAAAAAATGATGCATGTTACTCTCGTCGAAAGTCTCATCGCATAACTCACTTTCAAGCTTGTTACATAAATTACTATTGTTTGTAAAATATTTTCTCAGTCAGTTTATGCCTTCACGTGAGTTACTATTGAACCATGTCAAAAATTAGTGTACTTATAATGTCTGTGAAGTTAGCACAACATGCTAAGAATATGCTAATAGTTCTAATAGTACTTTTTATAGTTCTACAATTTGTGAAAAAAAATTTCAAACATCCGTATCCTTATGTTAAAAATTCGAAATTTAAAAAAAGTCGTGCTAACTTCGTGACACGACACTCGCCTCTCTTAAATACTAAAGCGAGTTATATTTTACCTTTTTTTTTACAAGAGTTCTGAATAGTTCGTACAATTTAAGCACAAACGTGCAATTTCGGATCTATCTATATCGAATAACTTTTAATCGATTTATAATATTCACGCTCAGCACGATTGTTATGCTAAAAATATTTTGATGTGGTTTTCGTACAGTAGAAATTCTGCCCAATGTTACGTCATTTTACATACTGGAGACACAATAAAAAGGCCACTTCCATTTTGTGTATTAAGAAAGTCATACGTATGCGCTAGTGTGTCAAGCCCGTGAGTTTCCACTAATCCAGTTTCCAGTAAGATGTGGTTGTTATGAGAAATTCATTGGGGTAAGGATGTGTTTTCATTGTACGAAGCAATTTGATTTTTCTATTTTATCATTAGCAACTTTGGTCACCTGCACGTGTTCTTTCATGTTCAAAATTCCTATGAACGATTAATATAACACGCATGAAGTATTGAGAATTTTTCTGGATACGTACTCTGCGAAGTTAAATGAGAATATCTAAACCATCGTTTCAATTGCTCCGATTACGAACAAACTGAAAGACGCACCTACCTATGTATGTAATAATTTACTTTTCTGCAATTTGAAGAAATTTGTGTTGGATGTGCCATTAGCTAATCGCATATTCCCAGACACTAAATTGTGAGTATCTTGTTTCTTATATAAAACTTCTTTTTGTCTTCATTGTCAGTCGTTTGCACGCTCGACTGTACGTACATATTAGGTTTGTTCTCACAATTAAGTATAAAAGTTTTTTGCATGTAATAAATTAAACGGTGCGCTCTGTTTGGCTTAAGCGTGTGATATTTGACATTTGTGTTGTATTCAACAATTCTTTCTGAATGTAAAGTTAAGCCAACGAATTTCTTTATATGTACGAAGTTTTGCCAAACCTAAAAGGCCTGCATTATGATTGTGATAGGTATTGACGAATTCTTAATTGATATTAATCTGCTATCGTTCTACCTCGTTTCTAACTGCTATCTTTGTTGAAATAAATACATTCGTTGTTCGACGGGATCTGTAGTTAATGTTTTTCTGTCGTTTTAACGCTCTTTTAATTATTTTATGATTAGAACACGGAGTACCATCCACGACTATCGCTCCGAAGTGTTACCAGCTCCAGCCTGCACAAAGTTACGGATATATTTACGTAACACGACATGTAGTCAAAATGTGCTGATGATTATAGGCGACTTATGAGCCAAAACAATGAAATGAACTTGGCCTTTGTCGTTTTGTTGTTTCTGAACCGAAACAAGATGCAAGACGTTGCAGCTTGCATCATCAAAGCGCTAATTGTCCCGACAGAACGAATAAAATCTCTCAATAACAATCTACATTTTATTCAATTGTGTAATGCCTTGACAAGAACGATAGAAATTCGTAGAGCAATTCACTTTCTCACAATCCTCTCGGTTATCAGTTCTGACGCAATGAAGACAGTTAGATCGGGTTCTTCTACGTACCAAAAAAAAATCCATAAGTTTTTAGCGGTTGCAAGAGTAAACGGTGATGATTGCGTTGGTGTGAGTGACCGCAAATCAAATAACGTGTCAGGTCTTAGCGCCGGCATTCGTCTCCAAACGCATAAAATATCCAAGCTAAGCGTAACTCGCAATACCGGATCTTGTAATGACTCGCCCCTCCACCGTCGCACCACACAAGCTCCAAGGTGGATCCATTGCATTCATATGCGTTGAATACAGTACTGCAATTAGTTTATCTATGGCACGCCAGGAAAAAGGTTATGTATATACGACGTATATACATAACCTTTTAATAACGTATATTATACGTGTAAAGGTTTTCAAGGATAATGCTATTAACCACGTTGAATTGGTATTGGGAGAAATGCTTGGGAAAGTAATGTGTGTACTTTGCATGTTCTTTAATCATATTCGGCAACCGAGGTGCTGGTAGACTGTTAGCAAGTTGTCTGCTCTATGATTCCCAAAGAAGTTGTGCACGACAAGCACAAATGCGTCCAAAGCTGCTTGTTCTTGTTCCGTAAGCTCCAATTTGAACAATGAATTTGTTTCATAAAACCCAGTTTGATATAGAGTGGAGGTAAGAAAATCTGATTATGATCCACAAGAGGTACATGTTGAACAATTTCTGGGTGACCAATGTGTCACTAAGTAGTGATAGTGATTATCGCGACTATTCCACAGGCAAAAAAAGCACATGTGCTTTGTGTACCCAGTCTGCATTCCTAGCAAAACGGCTATAACCTTCAAATCACCACAAATATTACAAGTATGTTTTAGTACTTAATCAACATCAAAAGAGAGTCATTGTTTCGTAAGTTTCCTTCATTCATTCACGAACGATAGGAATTGATGGTTTTTGGTTGCCATTATTTAGTAGTGCAGCCATGAGACTGCTTGAGCTAGAGTCAATAAAAAATCTCCACCCTTCTGTTACGTATTTGTTATCTAGTTCCGTCATGAGTACATGAGTAATCATGTTAGAAGCAGACGCCGTGTTCAACAGCATAGTATGCTGCGAATTGAATGTATGTGGCGAACACGAAAAACACCTTTTTAGAGTAACTTTCATTCCTACAGTAGTACAGTTCACTTTTCTTTCCAAAAGGACAAATGGCAAACCAGATCAAGTCATCAGTTTGGTTTGGTTAATCAAATGTAGCTTTTTAATGTCACTGTCGGAATCATACGTGTTTTCTATAGTTTCAGTGTAGCTGTCATCTTCTCTACCACTTTCTTCGTTGTTCATTGCATCAAATGAAAGAGGAGCATACTGACAATCCGGATACATGTTTTTTGACTTGTTTTTCTTGCAGTACCCGGATATCTTCGTCAAATCACGGGAACAGCAAAAAGCATTCGATTTCGCTTACTGTTTAACTACTGGATTAGGTCGGAGTAACAGACAATGCGTCAGAGATGAGAAGCCTAGGATTTTGTTTGATCTCTGATTTCCCATCCAAAGTAATGTTTATAAGCTATACGTAGTAGTATAGTGGTCATGTTGTTACGTTAGTCGGGCGTAGTAGCACCATATACAAATAGTCTTATACGAAATCACCTAAATGCGTGTTACTGTACGACTGTTGATTAATAAAACAGTAAACCACACTAGCACGAACTATTCTCTACTTTTCCTCCGAATTAGAATGACAGACCAACAGGAGAACTAATTTGATAAAACATGATGAATCCTGTCCGCACGCTGTAGCTTGCAGACAAGTTAGAACTTGTCCAAGTCCTCTTGCTTGTTTTTACTACTGCACACTTCTCTTTCTACAGACTTAGAAACACAACACTTAACACGCACTGCACATCAAAATGCATCTAATTCGAGACATATAATCTGTACGTGTACGGAGATTTTCACTTTTCTAACGTCATTGCAATATGGCGGATATGAACACCAAGCTATACTAATTCAACGTTTCCAATCGTTAACAAACGAGCATTTCACAGTTTCGACGTAAGTTGCAATTGTCAACATACGTACACGTTGTAAACGGCGTCGTAAACACGCTACCCGAGCGACTTAGATAACAACAAATCTAAGTATCGCAGCGCTGGTAAAGCATTGTCTGTTCATTTAAATCTCAAACAAGAGCGCATTTTAAACCAAATCCGTTAAATGCGTACACTTTGTAACGATCATTGCATTAACAACAACTACTGTCAAAAATAATAAAGTTTTTTCATCTCCTTTTAGGTTTCTACATAGCAATTTGCAAAGAAAACCGAAAAAAAAGCATTAGTATAAAAGTAGACCAAATGATTAAATCGTCGACAGTTTTTAGCCTCCTCGTGGTGCACTGTATAGTCGTGAGCTAAATAACTAACCCCGACAAGCATCCCACCATGTAGTGTTAGGCCTTACAACGGTATCGTCTCTACTAAATCAGCAAATCTCTCTTGGCAACGGGTATGTAGTGTAGTGTATCCCGGTTAGATAGTAGTTGTGATAAAACTCGTCTCTTGCATGAGCTCCCATCTATCCGATGCAGTCGTCCCCCATAGAACAATACAACTCTACCCAATTTCGAGATTTGGTTTTGAACAGGAGCTCGAAACACTGCATTGAGCCAGTTGATTTCATCATGCCGGTAAATCCTGATCTAATTCCGAAGACCCGGTTCGAATTTCAAACAGGAAACTCGAGGGTTTCCACCAGTATCAGTAAATGTAGACCTAGTACCAGAAGGAGTAAGAAAGGATCCTCTTAAGTTGTTATGTTAAAAAACATTTTTATGGTTTTTCGCTTTGTATAAATTTTACTCAGTTTCAACTCCGTCGGCAATATTGAATTTACTCCCTCTTTCGTTTCCGTTAGTCTACGCATTTGCAAACTAAAAAGTGGACAGTGAAACTTTTAGCTTAAGAATCTTTGAACATCCGCATATTTGATGGGGTAAATCGAATGAAAATTCAATTATTGAGTGTGAAAGAATCGCTGAGATAAACGTGCATTTCTATTTTGCGAGAAGGTTTAATTTTCTTTCATCTGTATAGCGTTTTACTACCGTCAAGTGATAACTTCAAGAATACCTTTAATTACTCTATTCAGAAATTATTTTTCATAGTCATTAACTACTAAATGCAAGATCTCATGTAATCATCGTTGCTGCTAAATGTTCGTTAAAGTTATCTATTAAATGTCAAAGTCGAATGCATGATATTCTTCGTTGGTGAAATATTTTGAACATTTATCAACACACCTGTCTAGTCTACAGATTTTATTTAAATATCACATTAGTGCACATTGTGGTGGTATACTTATTGCTTTACTTTGAAGCTTTTAGATGTTTATATGCCACTAGCGCTAGCACCACTTTAAACATGTAAGTACCCTTTTCCTGTATTTAAAAATTTTTAGTGTCGATCATATGTACAACGGCTTAAATTATTTAAAATTAATTAAATTTAACTACCGTTGCTACCATACAGGGTGTTGCAAACTTACTGTGATATTGCTTTACAAATCATGGTTTGATTTATATTTCTTATTTTTAACTTTTGTTGAAATAAATGTTCTTGTTAGTTTAGTTGTGTCCTATTTGTTTTTCTTAAGTGTTGTCAGGTAGAAACAAGCACGTAGAGTCTTTTTCCCCTTTTGGCGTTTTTTTAACATATTATAATCGGCACATCATAGACAGGCGAAATTATATTAGTTACTCGTTAGTTACTTTATCCCCCCCCTCTCAAAAACTTTTAGCTGATATTGCCTTTCTTTGTTGTGGATTGAGTTACAGGTATTAGATCGCACTTCAACCGAGTTCACATCTTACGTTTTTACCGTAACAAAAAGTGTTCTTGTGCCTTGAGTCTATAAAACGCTCAGCAATCTACCCGAATCCAGTACTTATACTATTGCATGTAATGTGTAAAAGGCGAAAACTCGCGTTAGTGTAAGAGACTGCGACGCAACCGTCCAACGTGACACGGTAGCAAAGTGTCTGAGGGAGATAAAAAGCCCCACCGCGAATCGTTGCTATGCGGTTCTCTATCTAATTGACTGAGAACTAGACTTAAGCACAAGTAGAACGTCGGCCTACTTCGTCGTGCGACATTAAGCTCCCCTCCTTGGCTTGCACTCCTACTAACAATTGTGAGTTGCGGAAGCCGCTATCAAGGTACTCAACTAGTCAGCTAAGGTCAACAAGAATGGATAAGCCAATTAGTGTTAAGCCAACTGCCGATTGCTTACAAGAGTCTAGGGCGTAATACCTCCGATAAAAGGAATACAGGATATTGCGCCTACCGTTTAACTGAAAACGCGGTGCGAGGATCAGGAACTAGTACGTCATTTTGTGAAAATGTATCGTGCTAATGATTTTCTGCAAATGTAACAAAAGTTTTTCACAGTCCTATAAGCGTTCTGTGGTTCAGAAATATTTTTACAAAAAGTTCCTAATGTTGACGGGGTATTCTTATAAGGGTATTTTTTCACAGCCAACTAAGAGAACTTTTTGTAAAGAAGTTTCTAAAGTATAGAACTCTTGTAGAACTGTAAAAAACTACCATTAATGATGAAAAACCATCAACACAAAACATTTTTACAAAATATGCTGAACGTAAATATTAGATTGATTAAAAATACTTGACCAAAACTATTCAGAACTTTTGTCAAAAATGATAATATTTAACGCGTTTTTGTACTTTAGAGAAAATAATGTTGAAAAAACTAATATTACTTTTAAAATACCCAACATAATCGTGTTAGTTCGCAATGAAAAGAAAAAACTAACAATGCACATATAGAAATACATTTTCCTGTGCTTAACTAAATCTTTAATTCTTTATTATGAAACAATTTTTTCAGGATAAGTTGTAATGAAAGGAAAATACGTATATGTACATCCAACTTCTTAAAACCACCAAATAAACTTTTGCTAATATATCTTCAAATTTTACACTACGTATTCAAAAAGTTTAAAAACACAAGTGTTTTCCGACACATCATCAATCAACGCCATTACTGAAAATTATAGTAATTGTTTATAATTACGTTGTATGATAATTTTAAAGTTTTAAAAATCTTCACCATAAGAATAAAATAGAACGAATGTTGAAAACTTACCGTCTGCAGAACATGCCTAACAGTTGATTGAGTTTGTGATGGTCTTGGTTGTTGAACTTGATGTAAAGCTTGTGTCGCTCTTGGTTTAGGAGACGTATTGTTAATATTGATTTGATTTCTTATCGACGTCGGAAGTTGATGATTTAGAACAAGAGGCTGTTGCGTTTGCGGCATTTGTTCTTCCTGAATTTGTCTATTGCCCTCGACCTCCTCCATAAAATATATAGGCTGATTTGTGTTTTGATATTCTACAGAATTATCTTGTATTAAGTATTGTGGATTTTGATAAGTTACTGCTGATTGATCTACGATCACATGCTGACCTGGATTTTCTATTACCATAACTTGATCTGATGACAATAGTATCTAAAAAGTAAGGTTCAAAAATTTATAGAAAACCAAAAACTTATAAATACCTGTTGCGTTGGGAATTGCTGTTCTTCTGGGTTTAGTACGTACTGAACAGTTTGGTTTTCTATAATGTTTGGGTAAAACTGTCCTATTTCCTCAACAGCATTTTTGTCACCCTGACTCAATACTTGATAATATTGAGCCATATCTTTACGTACTTAGTTATATTTAATAAGAACTTCATAATTTGTAACCTACAATTTAAACCAAATCGAATTATTTTTTTGGTATGAAGTTAAGCCAAAAGATAGTGGTGTGGTGGTAGTAGTGTGTATAACTGCATGATATACAATAAAAAGTGAAATGAAGGAGACTTACAAAGAAAAAAGCGAGTATATATATATATATTCGAAAAAGACATCAAATAGAAAGATTAACAACATATAGATCGACATTACTATAACCATACGTGAATATCCGAATGGTAAAATAAATACAGCTTACCTCATCATTAATTAAATTTCAGAGTTCTTAAAACTTTGTAAACTTAGTGAAAAGAAGATAAGTAATTCTAACAAGCTAAGCTAAAACCTTGCATCCACGAAACACTTTTAACTTCTTCAAACTAAACAAAAAAAAACAACAAAATATTACTTTGTACATATAAACAAGATAACCAATGATTGTATTCAAGACGTAATAATTAGTACAATTATAAATTCAACTCATTTTCTTCCCGATTACTCCAAGAAATTTATTTATTAAGCAACATTTCACAATTGTCCGATAGTCAATTTGCAACAAGTATAAAATGCTCTCGAAAAAATGTCTTCACAGTCTGTTGCGTGTTCTGTTCACTGCTAAGAAAACAACCATCATCTACTATAAATTAGTCGCATAATGAAGTTTCTTTTGTGTAGTAACGTTTATGAATGTACATGATGAGAACAATAAATAAAAAATTTCAAATTTATTCTTTTTTATTATTATACGATCATAACGAAGTACGTTAATAAATAAAAGACAAGAATACTTGTAAAATATGTAAGATTTCATAAATAGAAACACATTTTCCTTCTTAATACTAAAACTCATATTCATTACATAAAGAGTAAAACAATAGATAGACAAGAAATTTCTTTAAATTATTTAAATGCAGGATCCCTCGAGGTACGGGGAACTTCCAGAACCGTTGCTATTTGACTTGACTTTTTTTACACGGCTGGTACTGACATTCTACAACATTCAAAATTATTTTCGTCATATACAGCGTGACGCACCACCAAAATGTTTTTTTAAATGCAACCCTCGTTATATGTTTGCATCATTATAAAGCCCTTTTGATTCTGATTGAAACGACTCAAAATTTTATAGACGAATTATGCACCGTTTAGATTTTATAGTCAAAATTCCGGTGAAAAGACGCCATCTTCAAAAAATCACTGAGACCGGAAATAAATCAGCGATTAAATGTCAAGTGTTTTTCCATTCCCTGAACTTTCATTCAAGCGTTTATTGATCTACCAATTTAAGGAGCCATATACAGTGCAAAACTATGAATAACTGAGTTGTTTCAAATGAAGCACCCTGTATCTTTTTGCACCGTTAAATTCGATTTTTATAGGCTTTCCAACGACATAATAATTTGGATGATTTATTGTGAAAAACTGATGATATTGATTCAAAACGAAATTTAAGAAATAAGAAAAACAATAATATAACAAAAGAACAGTAAATTAATAAGCATTATTAAAAATATTAAGCACAATTCAGACAAGTGTTCAAAGCAACGGTTTAAATAAGCCGCCATTTTGTTCTCTACAAACTGCCAAACGCCTAACGAAAAAAAGCTCGACTCTAGGGATCTTATATTGCTCAATTGGAACAAATGCCTGAGTTATTTTGTTTTACACATCCTCAATAGTCATTGGATGAACTGCGTAAACTTGTTCTCACTTGTCCTCACTCAAAAGTATACTCTTTTTTGAAAATCCTCACCATGTAATTCTTGATGTAGTTTCATGTGGTAAGGGTGAAACTTTAGCTTTAATATAATCCTACTTTGTACTTTTGGATATGTCAGTTTCTGCATTAATATTCCTGCTACTTATTTCTGGATTCTTTGAATTTTTACTATCACTTGTAACACATTTTCCACACTTACTCGACCACCAAAAATTTCTGAACTAGCTTAACATACAGTACCAGTTCATGCGTACCTTTCTTCTAGTTTCCTCAAAGTATCGGTTCTTGGAATTCTTGCATTGGGATATTTTTGTTGGTAAATTCGCCTTGCCAACAAAGGATTGTTTTCAGCCTCACCAATACAATATACCATGTTTATCAATTCTTCGCGTGTGATATTCATGATTAACAAATTTTTGAAAACTATGTTAATACCTACTAATGTAACAATTGTTTCAAATTTATTGACAGCAGTTTTGAATTAATAACAAGTTTTTTTTCCAAACACCGTATCGTTTTTCAGAATAAACCATACAAACTATTATATCGTTGAATAGTCTATAAAAAATGAAATTTAACGGTGTAAAAAGATATAGGGTCTTCCATTTGAAAAAAACTAAGTTATTCATGGTTTTGCGTTTGGACACACCCTGTATACGGTACCTCGAATTTGTGGGTCAATAAAGATTTGAATGAAAGTTCTCGGTATAGAAAAACACGCGACACTTTAATCGCTAATTTATTTCCAACAGTAAGGTCTTGATGATTCTTCAAAGATGGCGCCTTTTCACTGGTTTTTCGATCATAAAATCTAATAATTGGCATAAGTTAAATTAAAAACGGAAATCTCAAATTGTTCACTCGATTCGAAATACACCTCACAAGCTTTTTTTTTCTCTTCACTTAAAGAAAGTAACCGAAGATTCCTTTTTGAATCTAAGGTCTAAGCCAAAAAGGTTAAAACAAGTTTCTACTATCAAAAATGTGCAACGTTGATGAGATGAGAATCGCAGCCGTTCAAAGGATAAAAACAAATGAAAGTACTGATTTCGGATCAGTCCATATCAAATCCACAATTTTTTTACCATCTCAGATTTGGTTGAAATTTGGCACGCTTGTAGTCTTTGTCAAAACTAAGAAAAATCTAAAATTTTGTTGAAAAATATTTACCCGTTTAGGATTTAGAGCATGTAAAGTTCTCAAAAAACACAATAAAAAATGCTCGGCCGACTTTTTCTAAAATTACAATTGTAGCCCTCCTAGTTGACTTAAGAGAGATGAGAGTGGTATCATTTTGTAGCTTTTTTTGCCCTTTAATTTGATATACAACACAATATATATTAAGAGAAAAATATTTTTTTCAAACTTGAACTGAAAATTTTATCTAAAAAAATGGGTACGTTTGAAAATTTTCAAAAAATATATGTTTTTTATTGTTTTTATAAGTGGATTCTCAAAGTATCATTATGAGATTCCAATGGGTTCACTTGCATCGTCTTGCATTTAAATTGTATTGTGATCCCAGGTTTGACGAAAATGCACAAATTGGGTTTTTAGTCAAAATATACTTAGGTTTACCTTACTTTTTACTGAAGTTTGTATACAATTATTTTATGTTATTCAATAAATTACCTGAAGTTTTAGATTTTCTCAATACCTCGAATAAATTGTATGAAATTTAGTTAGGATCTAGAAGTCCTTAAAAATACAAGCAAAACGTTTTAATAAGCAGCATTTAATAATATTACTTGCCTTTAATAGAATATCATTAGTCTGCTTTAAATATAAGCAGTACTGACTAATCAATTTATTATTTGTTTAATTGCTTCAAGGCTTTATTTGATTTTGTCATGTCCTCCTCAGAAAGTTTGTATATTCTTCCTGTGGAAGTAGTAGGGTCAACTGTACATAAAATATCATTTAAAGATATCCACAAAATGTCAGGTTTTCCACTTGCATATGAAAAAGATGGGGAAGGACCAGCTGGGTGCAGAAATGTGACTTTCACTTCATCTTCAATTTTAATTGTATCTAACACATAAACTAGCCACCAATTACTGTTATATGTAACAGTTACATAACCGTTAACGTCTGCCATTGAAATTTTCCCAAGTAGTTGTGTGGTTGTCACTGTGCTGTAATTTGCGTCATGTGAATTTGATTTGGATCATGTTGTCGTTGATTGGTAAAAAAGCATGGAACTGTTAAGTTCCTTTTATGATCTGTGCTTTTTCAAACCGGTTACTCAAAAAATTTTCAGTTTCTATATACTCTTCTTGCTTGATAAGCTCAAAGTTAACAGTATTAATATTTTGGATAGACCAATCAAAAAGTTGTTGAGGCGTGAGGATTGGATTTTCATAAACTGGTCAACATATCTCAGGTAAACTAGTTAATATGACTTTTTTTTTCTATGTGCACTGAGTACAGAAGATTCAAGTTTTTCTAGCTCATCATCAGAAGACTCTTGAGAATGCGGAAATAATATTCGCCTCATTAAAGATTCTATCTCTTATATTTTTTTTACCAGAGTAATGCTTTGATCAATGGGTGATTCTTCAAGTTCTTTTAAGGATGTATTAAAAGACTCTACGATATGTGAGGACCTAGTTGAGACATCAAAAGTTGGATCATTCACAGAGTCTTGGTTAGGTTCTTCGTTCTCTTTTTGTTCTTTTAAAGCAGTTATTTCCTTTCGATAGGCATCACATATTATAGACGTTTCAGGCAAATCAGGAACCAAATAATGTATCCATTCAGTTACATTCCTTAGTTTTTTATCTCTTACAAGATGGTTTTGTTTTTTAAAAAGATTAACACATTTTATAATCTGAAGCCGATGCGTCTCCATATTTCAAATCACTTATCACACAAAACTGTACACATTTATTAAAACTCATGAAGGTCCAATGAACTGTAAAGAATATTAAGTAATAGTTAATGCTAAATAAGAATCCATACTATACAAATAAAAAAAAAAGACTTCAAGAATCTTTTACAACATATAGCCTACTAAAATTTAGTAAATAGCTAGTTATTGCTTGTATACTTTTCAAATCGTAGTATTAAAAAAATAAAACTGTTTCAGCAATTTCAAAATATAGCTTCTTAGTAGTAAATAAAATGTTTGGGTGTTTATATATTACAACTTACCAACAAAACTCTAAAAGGATCTTATTTGACAAAACTATTATTTATTGAATTCACTTTATATACACTATGTACTATTTATTTTCCTTCACACCACTATGAAACAAAAGAAAAACTTGTAGAATAAAAAAATAAAATAACACCGCAAAATTAATAACCACAACCATGTACACTCTCCCAGGGCAACTGATGTCTAGCCAAGCCAAGACAAAGTCAGACAGGAAAAGTTTGCACTGACTTGTCACGACATGAAACTCATTCTCACTTATAATCTGAGTCTACTCTTCCAGTTGTAACATGAAAATGTGCAAGCCTTCTTTTGAACAGACACGTAATTCACTAAAATAATTGTTTTCCTACAGGGTGCATTAAAAGTTGATAATAATCTAAAACAATAGGCTTAGGTATTTTAATTAATAAAAGAAAATAGTTGTAGACGAACTTAATTAAATATTCTTAACCTATGTTTATCATTATAATGTTCTTTTATATATTTGTTTATGCTTATGTTACATGCTTTTAATATCTTTACAAATTAGTTTTATAAAAAATATTTTGACTAAAAACCCAATTATTTGTGCATTTTCGTCAAAACTGGGTTTACAATGCAATTTAAATGCAAGTGAACCCATTGGAATCCCATAATGATACTCTGAGAATTCACTTATAAAAACACAATAAAAAACATATTTTTTTGAAGATTTCAAAATAAAATTTTCAGTTCGAATTTGAAAAAAAATATTTTCCTCTTAATATATATTGTGTTGTATATCAAATTAAAAGGCATAAAAAAAGCAACATAATGATACCACTGCCATCTCTCTAAGTCAACTAGGAGAACTATAATTATAGTTTTAAAAAAAGTCGGGCGAACATTTTTTTGCCTTTTTTGAGAATTTTACAGAGCTCTGCATCCTAAACGGATAAACATTTTTCAATAAAAATTTGTATTTCTCTTAGTTTTGACAAAGACTAAAAGTGTGCCAAAATTCAACCAAATCTGAGATGGTGATGAAAAAAAACTAATAAAACTGCTGATTTGAGATGGACCGACCCCCGCACAAATTAAATGCATAATACGGAAAGTGAAATATTGTTCTCCAGACGGCCGTGCGTTTTAAGACACAAAATCTTATTAAATCAAAAAAATCTCAAGACTAAAACTTGGGCATAAGTCTCAGACTCCTCAAAAAACTAAATGACACAAGCAAGTCAAATCGTAAGACGAAACGACCAAAAGGCAAATGAGCTGATCTGTTTTAAGAAAAACTGTGAGAAGTATCAGACAAGACAGGATCAGGCAACATGAGCCCGCTAAAGTCTCAGAGTAATCACTAGACGAAAAATATAATGTAACATACGCCAATAAACAACCCAAGAACAGGCTGAAGAAAGCAGTAGAACTTAAGAAGATCTGGCTGTAGTCGACTGCAAAAACCTCCCAAAGCAAGCCAAGTGACAAATATAAATACTCGAAACACCAAACATATCGTCAAAACTCGGCTCAAGAGACTCAATGCCGAAGCAACAAATCGCAGATAGTTAAAGTTTGTGACGCAAACTACCATCATGTAATATGGAGGCATATAACTTATATCAACTAAATAGGAAATTGAATTTAATTGTTTTGATCACAGATACATATCCTTTACAAACACCTGAATAAAACTATTAATCAAAATTACCCGTTAAATAAAGAACTAGAAGGTAACCTAACGGAAATAAACTTTCTGTGAAGCAATTAACAGACACAATTATCTCCACGTTGAAGAAAAAATGTTTTCCTTTTAATGGATATTGGCAACTACGGTCAGTTCAAGTCTTTAAGTATTTTTAAAGAATTCAAAATTTCAACCATAAAAATTAATTTCCAGTTTCTCATCTTAATAACGAATTCGAACTATTGCAAAGTGATATATCTTTCAATATTGTTACTAAATAATAAAAACAATCAATATTGGTGAATATTTAAAAAAAAAATTAACAATCCTCATAGTGAAAACCATATTCTGCATTAACGCTTATTTTTCGCAATGACGTGCAATTCTGATTTTTTCTGCAAATTGACATACGTATAGAATAAGCATTAATAAACAACATATCAAAAAATTAGGATGTGGTTACTTAAGTTAAAACTGTCAATTTAAAATAAATAAGTGATAACGTGCGTGCTAAATAAACAAAGTACCGGTGCTAGTGAAACATAAATGCGTCGCGTACGTATTGTTAACATAAACAATTATCAGTTTTAGATAAAATTTAAAAATGCGGACTAGTGGTAGTAATACATAAATTAATGTAAGTGTTTTTCGTAAATATCTTTAGATTTAATTAGTTACGTGTAGTTCTGCGTGTAAATATTTAGTTTTAAAATTAGTTACAGTGGTGTTAGGTGTGGGGTAGCGGTTTTAGTGTACATATCAGTAATTTAATATCGCTCCCGTAATAGAAACATTGTGTAAATAATATTTTATCGCGTGTTTGTTTATATAATGTTCTAGTTCGTTAAAGTAGTGTATTAAATAATAAAGAATCGAGCGTTATTAAAACTTGTTTTACTAAACATTTTATTCCTGTTTTAATGTATGCCGGTGACGCGTTTGCAAGCAGTTAAAATAGATTCAAAGTTATTTGAATTTCTCGAATTAATAAAAAATTGTCAAGAATCGATAAATATTAATATGAAAGAAAATACAAGAAAAATGAAAGAAAATTCTAGAAATATAGAAAAAAAACTGAAATTCTCAGAAAATAGAAGAAAATTTTAGAACAATGGAAGAAAAACTGTCCGAGCATTCTCAGAAAAGGGAGAAAAATTTTAGAAGTTATAATAAGAAATACGAGCGATCATGGAAAATCAAATGAAGACTATTGAGGAACAAATACAAGTTAGTGTAGGAAATCAAATCAAAATTGTTGAGGAAAATCAAGCAGATATGTTAAATTTAAGAAAAGAACTATGCTGAGTTCTAGAAAACGGAAACCAATCTATGAATGAGAAAATATAAGCAATAGAAGACAAATTAGAAGAATGAAACTGCTTGAAGAAAGAATAAATCGAATGAATTGTCACGGCAAAGGTAGCGTCACGAGCGAGGACTTACTAATGGATCATGAAAAAGAAACCACTCACAAGTTTAAGATTGTACCACCAAATTTTGATAAAAAAATCCCACGGTTAACATACTTCAAGCAGAAAGCGGCGTCTTTAATAGTGGTTTTACGTGGAAAAACGCTTGAAATTTTCCAGACTGTTCCTGACCACTTGCAAGAAAATTGCGAATTTTTAATTTCACGTTTAGAAATGAGATATGGAGATCCTCATCTTCAACAGGTGTACCAAGCCCAAATAAAAAGTGGGATTCAGAAAGTTGCGGAGTCCTCAAGCACCAGATACTTTCTTAAAGCAATTGGCTATTGAAAACATTGTAGACGGCCTCCCGAGACAACGAAACGCAGCAAACTTTACGGTTAGCTCGACCTAAGACACTGAATGACGCTTTAGTGTATGCCTTGGAGTTGGAAGCAGCAAAATAAGCATCGCAACGAGACGGTCATAAACTCCGCTGTGCTGCAGAAGTACGCGCGCAGTCACTAAAAAGCATCGAAAAGATAGCGCAACGAATACCTCGTGAAAGAGGAGTGACGACTTCGAACTGCGGTGAAATAAGGCACGTAAGACGGCATCGTGCTAAACCTAAAAAGAAGGGAAGAAGAGCGCTCGAAAGTTTGGAACGAATTGACCAAAAGGGACCAAAGCTCATCTCATCTAGTCATGTATCGGAGATTACCACTTAAATGGCAACGCCTAGGAAGCAATTGCATAGCATTTATCATTTACCAGTAACAGTACGACTTCGAACGGCGACGGGCGAAAAAATACTCACGAACAAGTCAAAGTAAGCATTGCTTTGGGAAATGGAATACTCGACCATCAAAAACTGGTAGCCGACATCACGGAAGAGGGTATCCTGGGAATGGACGTTATAAAGAAGTTCCATTTGGATACGAAGAACGATGTTCTAAAGATCAAAAACGAAGAAATTCCTTTTCATTCGTCGCTGAAGGCAGCGTTACGAGTCTTATTGAGTGAAAACGTGATTATACCTGGAAGCACTGAAAGTGCGGTGATGGCACGCTTGGATGGAAATATCCGAGAAAGCTACATTCGCCCTATTGAACCAATAGAGAGTGACTTAATGAAAAACAGACTACTGGTTGGCACAATATTAGTTCGAGTGAAAAATGAGGTGCCAGTACGGATCTTTAATGTCAACTCAGATTCTGTAACGTTGAAAAAGAATACCGTGATAGGCCAATGCACGCCGCAGTATCATAAATTTTGACATATGTGAATTCTAGTGAAGATCGGTCGCCGAAGAAGTGCCCACAACATCTATTGAACATTCTTACCTACAAATGCCAAAACATCAGCCAAGACCAGCGGGCTAAAGTTAAAGTGTTGATCCAGCAGTATCAAGCTGTGTTCGCGCTGAAGAGGGCGCGCAAGCCCAACTTCAAATCGAATTATTTTTCATTTTAGAAATAGAAAATGATGTTCACTATGATTGTTAAAAAAATTTTTTTCCAAATATTGACTGTTATTATTATTTAGTAACAATATATCACTTTGTTATAGTTCTAATTCGTTATTAAGATGAGAAACTGGAAATTAATTTTTATGGCTGAAATCTATGGCTAACTTCACAACGGTCTTTTTTCGGGTACATGACACTTCGGCGCCGCGATTGCGGCGTGGCCATTTCGGCGCCGGATAGTTTACTGATGCTCCCCCGAAAATATGGTGCGTCTACGATAGAACGATCAATGGACTAGCAAGAACCAATAATTTTGCAGAAGCCACCCACCGGCGCCTCGAGTCCCAATTTTCTGGAGATCACCCTACTATATAGAAATTTATTGATGGCCTCAAGAAAGCTCAGAACGGTGTAGATTTTTATTATAAAAGATTTATTGCAAGAAATGCTCCTCCTAAAAAACGAAGAAAACACATAGAATGTCACGCTGGAGATTTACACATTGTTCGCGGGTATCCACAGAACCGATCAGTAACAGAATACCGAAATGGCTGCCCCGTACCGTTTATCGTCTTTTTTCTTTAGTAGTTCTTTGTATTGCTTTATTTATGTCTGATTTTCTATATCCGTTGTTTCTCAAAGCATCCGTTAGATGGCCGACCTCAGTTCTCAGGCAGTTAGGTTCGCTGATGGTGTTGGCCCTATGAACTAAGGATTTTAACACTGCCAACTTTTGCGCAGAGTGTTGGTGCGATATGTCGGTGCGAATGACTAGTACGTCCAAAAACGGGGTGCTTCTGTTTGTTTGAATCTCCATAGAGAATTTGATGTTTGGTTCTAAATGATTGATATGATCCAGAAAGAGTGTCCCCTCCGTGAGGTCATACTATGAAAGTATTATCCACGTATCGTAACCAACACTTTGATTTAAGAGATGCGGTTTCCCATGCGGTTTTTTCATAAATAGATTGGAAAGCACACTCTCCAAGGAGCTCACTATTTCTTGTTTTGCTATGAATCCTGGTGTAACGGCAAAATTCGACCTTTAAAAAGAATAACTGTTGCCGGTTCACTGATTATGATAGAGGACAGATTGACGATGATTCCATCTATTCCCAATTGCGGCTTGGGAGAGTGTCGTTCTTTCTAATATTCAAGAAAGAATATACGCGAGTGACTACTACAATTATCTAATCATCCTCGCAGATTCAATAAGACGGTCAAGACGATAAATGTAACAAGCAGAAGGATGATGAGGTAGTCAAACTTAACTATCCATCAATGTACCCTTTAAGTGAACTAGAAATCTAAAGAACCTAATTCGCAATAGTTATGTGCCCCTATGGTAAGTCATGGTTTGAGAGCAAGTTCAGTGCACTGGTTACACACAAAAGTAGTGAAACCAGTAACAACCTACAAGATGTATGGTGGTTAAAAGTCAAGCAAGAACCCGTCAAACTAATCTAAAGAAGATAGAATCCGCAATCTCTTCTTTTCATCTTCAGGTTACAAGGAAAGCAATACTACAGATAGACCATATAAAAAGAGAACATACGAAATACTACAAAAACTAATTGAGTCTACAAACGAACACAATATCACTCTAAACTGTGTTACTGGTTGTTGTCTGATTGAAGACTACGAACAAGGAGCAGTGTTCTTAAAACCCTATTGTTATTAGGAACCTTAGAAGAGTAAAACAAATTTAATTCCTAGCTAGCTCAGCGAATGCATAAACAGAACTAGAAGATATTGAAATTACAACTTAACCAACGTAAAAACATAGCTCATACGCTGCAGTATTTCTGCAACTATTAATATCAATAATATCATAATATATAAAGCATGTGCGATACATGAAACGACTGAGCTGTTGCAACAAACCAATGTGTAATCATGCTATCCGTTTCTTATATCGACACCAATATAGTGAGGTTAGTTACACACCATGAATTCCAAAAAAAAACTACTAGTAGTATAAATAGGCAAAATACACTAATTCAATTTAAAGTTATTACAATCAATAAGTTCGAGAATTACTATTACACCGCAATCTAAATGGCACAAGTTTATTCGCCGAACGTTATTGAACCCTGATATTGATCATAAATAAACAGCCTTAAATGGATAATGAACAAAATATTTTGATAGAAATATGTATTAATACTTTACTTAAGTTAGTTGTATGATACTCTCACTATAAAATGCTTCTCAGCATTGAAATTTTTTTAAGTATTATTGTAGCCGTATTAGTCGAACGTATAATCTCGTACATTCATTATACTGCTTCGAAAGGTAACAAGTTTGTAGATAAACGTCTTCTAGTTGTTTTTAAACAATTAAAGAGTCAGCCTTCATTGTACTAGACAACGAAATATGAATAAATGGGAAATCAACATAGAACCTTCCAGTCTTTTAGGAACCTAACCTGTCGTATTTACGATTATGCGTTGCGCTTTAAAAAATAAAACAGAAAACTAATTTACAATTAATCATAACCCAAATCGCAATAATACTTTAGCGACAAACTAAAGATAGTTAAAAATAATACAAGTTTGTGAACGTGAAAAATTGTGTAATTGTTGAGGACATACCTTCGAATCGGCACTGTTTCCACATTCTTTTTAAGTTTTACACAATTGCACGTAAGCAGATTACTCCAATTAAATTGTAAATTATCCTATGCACGATTTAACTTATTTAATTGATTACAAATACTACTTTTGATCACGATTTTGTAAATATGGCGTGTAGTTTTAGTTGATGAAAACGTCAGCCATTATACAAACGGTTCAACTAAAGAACGGGACGCAGTGGTAACGCATGTGCACGGGCGAATTCATTACACTAAATTTAAAATCAAAATTTTTATAGAAAAATTAATTTTTTCAATCATAAATATAAACAATTACTTAAAAACTAATTGTTTTTAAAATTTGAAAAAGAAAATCCTACACCTACGGATCAATACCTAATTAATTTGACACGCAATACAAAATGTTAATTACCCCACAATATTGAAATACAATATTTAACAATGAATTTTAGAAAAAAAATAATTTAAATAAACTTCTAAACTTAAAACACAAATATTTTTTAACAATTACTTCGCAACAAAAAAATTAAAAACAAAAGATTATTCATTAATTTAATAGTAAATTTGCTTACAACGCAATACAACCCTAAAATTACCAATTATAATTATTTATAATTTAGGCCTTAATTAATTACAACCCTACGCCACTGAGAAATGTTATTTTAAAATATAGGTTAGGATCCGTTTAAATTTCTGACGTGGCCTTTATAATATACAAGCCTAAACATTTGACTAACTACTACGTAAAGGTCTGTTATTCTTCATAAATACATTTAAAGTCAATTAAAAGTAATTGATAGCCTTGATTTTAAGTAAAATCGGTGAAATGTTTTTGAGGTTAACTTTTTTATGACACTGTATATAAGCAGTGTTGCCAGATTCTTAAAATCTGTTTGCTATGTTGTAATTTTAATTATATTGATTCTTATACGAAATTTTGCCTAGTGTTAATAAAATATAACGAAATATAATTTAATTTGTTTGCAGTTTTGAATATAATATTTGATTTAACCTAATTTTGTTATTTATAATTTATATTGACTATTATATTATATTATTATTATATGGACTACAAAATTTTTTAAATAAATGTTTAATCATTTTTAACACTAATATTTCATAGTATTAAATTACTATTAGTATAACAGTTTTATAATGTTTTTTCTAAATATTAAAAAAATATTTAAATTTGCTGTTTTTAAAAGTTTTATTTTAAATAGAGTCTTTCTATTATGATTTAGTATTGTATTTATTATATGTTTTAGAAAAAGTAAATATATATTTTTTCGCAATTTTTTCTTGAAATTTGTAGAATGGCATATATTTGCTTATTTAATATATATAATACATTTTTTTTAATACGCGGGTTGTTCAATAAAACACGTTTTATCAGATTATCTGTGACTTCCTCGCCATGACAACAAAATTTGTTTGAGTTGGTTGTTTGTTTAAGACCACTACTTAAGATGCATTTGTTGTAAATATTTGCAGTTGGCTGAGTTACAGAATGATCAAATATTAAAAATCTGCCCAAAAATGATCTGCGTGGCAGCTGGGAGAGTCGTCATTTCAATTTATATAAAAATTAAAAGATGTAATATATAGTGACGGAGTTATTCTCATACAGCAGTCGTTAAATGGGGCAGACAATTTTGACTAAAAAGAAGATTCATTTCATCTGTTCTGGACCTGCATATGTCACTTCATCAAATGAAAACGTGACGCAACAGAAAACTGCTTTACGCGCAAATATTAGGCGTCAAATCAAAGAATCTTCTTACTGCTGTTTTGATCTTTTCGGTTTTTTTTTAATCGTCCAACCGATACTCAGATATCAAAATTGAACTTCTTTGTCATTTTTTGACGTTCACCTGTTTCATGGCAATCTAGATCATTTTAGTTCCTTTTGGAAGTTCCATCATACACTTTAAAATATTTCAACTAAACTTGTTCTAAAAATTTGCTGTACGCACTACTCTATTATTTTTTTATTGTTCCCAAAAAAAACTTTAACTTTTGTTCATCACCTGGTTTGTGCCAAAATTTGTTTTGCCATTGACAGTCTAAATAAAAGACTTCCTTTTGTGTTTGCATAAATTTATAAAAGATAATTTAGAAATTTTAACTATTTACGTCGAAGTACTTACTTATCCAACTGTAACTTGTACATAATAACTAGGAAAATGAAAACAAAAGATTGTTACGAATTTACTCTGGTTCGGACCTGAACTTGCGTATTGTGGTTATCGCCAGCAAACGGGGCTAGACGATCGACGTGAACCACTTTTGGCTTGCTTCTGGGCAATTTTCGGATGCGATATATGACGTCGTTAATACGCTGCACGACTTCATACTGGCCCTCCCATTGCCTTTGCAGCTTCGGCGACAAACCACGTCTCCTTTGAGGATTATACAACCAGACCATATCGCCAGGTTGAAACCCACCATTTTGCGCCTTGACGTCATATCTTGTTTTCATCCTGTCGCTGGCAATTTGTGTGTTTTTACGGACCTCTTCATGTACTTCGTCTATCCTCTTGGCCAGCTTGCTAACGTAATCTTCTCCAGCCACTTCTTCTTCCGAACTTCGTCCAAATTGAAGATCGCATGGTAATCGTATTTCACGACCGAGCGTGACACAGGATGGTGTTTGGCCCGTGCTTTCGTGAACGGATGATCGGTATGCCATTAGGAAAAGGTGCAAGTATTGATCCCAGTCTCTTTGGTGTTCGGACACTACCTTGGCTAAGTACTTGCCCATTGTTCGATTCATCCGTTCAACCATGCCATCAGATTGAGGATGGAGAGGCGTTGTCCTAGTTTTCTTAATTCCCAACAGTCGGCAAACTTCTTGAAACAGCTCAGACTCAAAATTGCGGCCTTGATCGGAGTGTAATTCCAACGAAACTCCAAACCGACAGAAAAACTCTTTTGCCAATACGTCTGCGACTGTAGCTGCTTCCTGATTGGGTATGGCGTAAGCCTCCGTCTATTTCGTGAAATAATCCATCGCCATCAGGATGTATTTATTTCCCAAATCGGATTCTGGGAACGGCCCTGCGATGTCAATCGCTACTCTTTCCAAAGGGCTTCCTACGTTGTATTGCTTTATGGGTGCTTTGCGCTTTTCTTGCTGGACCATTTCCTGATGCGCAGACCGTGCAATTACGGCACCATTTAATGACGTCTTCTTTGCAGTTCATCCAGTAGAATCGTTCTCATACTTTACCCAATGTCTTCTTAATGCCAAAGTGTCCTCCTGATGTCCCATCGTGGAGATGCTTCAACACTTCTGCCACCCGGCTCTTTGGCACTACCAACTGTAGTCTGTTTCCCGTACCCTCAACACTTTCTAAGGATCGCTTAAGAAGACCGTCTTCTACTATCAAGGAGTCCCACTACGCCCAGTACGCTTTGATATTTCTGCCCAAAGCACTCACTTCTTCCCAGGTTGTCGTCGGCCGATTTCTTTCCGTGCCGGAAGCAGAAGTAAATTCGTAACAGTGGTGTCAGATGTAGGGTATCGTTCGCGATTTTTATGTACACACATGTGCTAACGACTTATTTATTTCAACTTGAATCATCTTCTTAACACTGCTGTATTCGCGTTACGGCAATAACTTTAAATATAACACGAATATAAAGTTTAAATACACTACTTTTTAAAATGCAGTTTTTGTATAACACAAAATTTTAATAACGATCCACTTGTTAATATTAAACCACGGAAACGAATTTAATTAATATCGCGATCACGCACTTGTTAAAAGAAAAAGTTTAATAAACACTATTTTATACTTTATAAATAAACACGCGTATCGCGAACTTAACAGTTATTTACGCATTCAATAATAAATAAGAACGTTACAAGATGTTACAAATCTACAACAAAAAAGTTAAATTTACATTAAGACAAACTTTACGATCATTAGCCCAGCCAAGCAGATCGCGTTTTTATTACATCATTTTTACGTTATTAGGATACTTTTGTAACTTAACCAAGAGTGTACGTTCTCCGTAATGAATGTGAACCTCAACGTCAGCAATAAATAATTAATTACAGAAGAAGAAAAATACGGAAATTACAAAACGATAATAACGCAAAATGGCATACACTTTTGTGACTAAAAAATTTTCAATATGTTGGCAAAAATTTAGCGACGTTACTTTGAGGGTATAACAGTTACGTTTATTTAACGTCATGGGTCATTTAAGGTTGCGTGAAAGATATCGCTGCAGAGCTGGCACATATTCGAAGAACCAAAAAGCAAATACTAAAACTGATCATTTGCTACCGTCGGCGCCGCACTAATTTTTGTTTAAGCTTCTCTAATAATAACACTTTTATATGTTTTTTTCTGTTTCTCAATTCTATAATTAACACACTCTAAATACATCAACTTACTGAACATTTTTCAGTGTTTTTAAAAAAAAATTGTGCCGTTCTGTACTCAGCTACCTAACTACCACATATATCTACCAAGTACGTACCACGTATATACCACAATTATCTGAATACGTACTAAGAAAAAGCAACCGCTAGCTTAGTTATCTACGAGTCTCCGCAAGATACGCAAATACTCGAACGTATCGGATATGTTCCATTTTTGACATTGGTGATACTGAGATGATCCAGTTTAAATTTAAATGTATTTTAAGACTGTGTAAATTACGTTACTTGTTCACGGCGTAAAAAGTAATCGAAAGTTACGAAACTGCGCACACTTTGGACGGAAATGTGAGAAGGTTGAAGAATAGAGAATGAGTAATGTTGGTCAATAGTAAACTTGTGCAGTCTTTTGTTTTTTTTTGTGAGCTTTATAGATAAGTAAATAAATGTAATACAATTAACTAACAAAAAAGGCAAAAAATTATCTTAAAACTTATTATACAAAAAACTATGAGGATGTAGTTAGTATTTTGAATTTAAACCACACAATTTCAAACTATTGTTTAAATTATAGCTAGAAACATAAACTAACTAACATAAACGAAAAGTGTAAAATTTTGTTTGTGTAACTGCGGAAACCATCATCAAAGACTAGTGGACAGCTGTTTCGTCCTATTGGGACTCTTCAGCACTAGGATACTCTGATGCAATTTCCACATTTACAACAAACAAATTCGACATAGTTATATACGTTTGGTATAAGTTTGAATTGCAAAATTGGTGGTCAACGCACACCTACGTGGATAAAAGAGCCACTAATAGTGAATTATTATATAGAAAACTATAAGGATGTAGTTAGTATTTTGAATTTAAACCACACAATTTCAAACTATTGTTTGACTAATAGCGGTTACACAAACAAAATTTTACACTTTTGGTTTATGTTAGTGAATTTAATTTCCCGCTATTATTCAAACAATAGATTGAAATTGTATGGTTTAAATTCAAAATACTAACTACATCCTCATAGTTTTCTATATAATAATTTACTATTAGTGGCTCTTTTATCCACGTAGGTGGCGTTGACCACCAATTTTGCAATTATCTTAAAACAATTTGTATTAAAATTCCAGCGATAGATAATAAGAAGGCATTGGCAGTGTTTCAACATTGTTTATTCATTTGTTTTACTATCATTTTGTACGTGCATGATGGGGTTTTAAAATCAATTTGTGTAAAATTATTAATACAAATTCTTTACTAAACTATTAAGACATAAAATTGCTAAATAGACATATTCTAAAAAACTGAGAATGACATTTCTTTTAGTTCTTCATATTGTAACAAATTTATTATTAAAACTAATTTATTTAAACGACTAAAAATATGTTTGACTTATACTAGAAATATGTACACTTTTAAATTAACCGAACTAATTAAATCTAATAATATTTAATAAAACACTTACAGTATAATTTATGTATAACGAACGCTATCACTTACACGAAGATAAGATAAAGTCCGCGGATAGCTTCACACACTTGTTTACACTAAAATCACGTACAAGATTATTCTCCGTATATTTATGTACACACACGCGCTAACGACTTATTTATTTAGACTTGAATAATCTTCTTAACAGTGCTGTATTCGCATTACGGCAATAACTGACCTACGATTTGTTTCGTCGGTATATATACACATTTTGAAAATCATTCTCGAGTGTTCCATATCTTTCGATATACGGTCTAGAAGATGGATAACAACCTCGAGAAGGATCTCGAATTTGCAAATAACTTCTCGAACGTTTCAATATATTTACCTGTTGATATGTGTATAATAAGTTTAATAACAGAAGAAAACCACCAGTGTATGCGTTTCATTTACAGCGGGCGAAAAATAGCGTGCGGTCGTAGGTTTCTTCCTGATATGGTTGTGTTTTATGTGTAATGACGCAACTTGATTCCATGACATAGACAATAGCACGCTTCTGTATTCGAGTCGCGGCAGGTAGCTTTCATGATATGAATCTTGCACTTCTTTTTATATAATTGTGTGTTTAATTCTAATACGTTATGTACAAATTATTAAATAACGTAAATACAAAAAAATTATAACAAATATGATACAAAACACGTACAAATCAAATCGTTGTAAACACGCTACTTCCCAATAAAATGGCGTTAAACAAATACGGTTCTGTTGTAAAACATCCGCAAACATATTTAAGTGTTCTTGAAATATTTGAGACAATTGTCAAAAGAGATGAAATGTTCTAGTCCCAGATAAATTGAAAATATAAAAGGTTAACAAAGAAAGTCGTGTTTTAGTTTTTTTAGTCTTTAGTGCAACCTAAGTATTAAAAGAAAAATTGCCAGTGTTAAATAAATAAGTGCGTTAAGTGATTAATTATCTACGTTTACAATAATTATATATTATTCTGCTTAGCTGGTTACGTTGTTTTTTTAGTTTATTAAAATTAGAATGGTTCATAATAATCAATCGTGTAAATAGTTAGTTTCTTTATAATTAATAATTTAAATTTTTGAATTCGGTACAATAATAAATTTGCATAGTTTTTTTCGACATACTAACACTACATCAAGTGTTAAATACCACAGCTGTGTGATGGCATATGCAAAACCAAATTTATTGATGCATGTATGTAAAGTTGTTATATTGATGACAATATAATATCTATATAACAACGTTTTCGAAGTGATAGGTACTAGAAAAACATCAATGTTATGCATGTGTTAGCGAAGTAACTATGAGGTATACTATCACACTTGCATTGACTAATTAAATATAACAAAATAAAAACATTTGAGAAACAAAATTTTTAATCATAAAAATGGTATTATTGTAGTTATTGAATAATTCCTAATGTAAGTATATTTGCATCATTATTCTAGATAGAATTTTTTCGAATAATTAAGTATAGAGAATTGATAAGTATGTGTCGCATAAGTTTTTTATTTAATTTTGTACATCTATGTATCACATAAAACAATAATAAAGTGAGTTGGCAACACTGAAACGCAAAGTGAAATCAAGGTCAAATTTGACAATTTAAATTGACAGTTGCAGTAACATTAGCTGTCAATACGCTTAACAGATTTCAGCTGTTTTAATAGTTTTTTAGAAAATATTTGTTTCTTTCTGTGTTTGAAGGGACTCCTAATTAGGAGATTTAGTTATCAAAACTGGGGAACGAAATGTCAGCCTCGGCTATGGAAAGTATCCTTTAATTTAGGTTAAAATCCAAGGTTATACTCTAACATGATGATGAGTAATACATAAATAATCTCTATAAAAACATTCAAAGGGTTTTTAATCTTACTCATTCGATTCAATTTTAATTGCATGATCTGTAATAAAACCAATAAACGAGGAATCATTAATAAACGCATATCGTAGTTTCACTAACTAAATGTTTTTCTTAACATACTTGTAGAACACCTATTTAATTTAAAATTTGCCGTGAAAGAGCTAGAGCGAAATTCAAAGAGATGTGAGAAAGAAGAGAAAGCGGAAAAGGCTAAAACTAAACAGGCCATACAGAAAGGTAACATGGAGGTAGCTAGAATACATGCCGAAAATGCAATACGGCAGAAGAATCAAGCGATTAATTATTTAAGAATGTCTGCTCGGGTTGATGCAGTTTCAAGTCGGGTACAAACCGCTCTTACCACTAGAAAAGTTACTAATTCTATGGCTGGTACGTGTAAATTAATGCCAGTTGGGTTTTTTAATTGTTGTTTTTAGGTGTAGTTAAGGCAATGGATGCAGCTATGAAAAGTATGAATTTAGAGAAAATTTCTACTTTAATGGACAAGTTTGAACAACAATTTGAAGATTTAGATGTTCAAAGTAGTTACATGGATTCAGCAATGTCGCAATCTACTACCACCTCCGTACCTCTAAATGATGTTGATGGTCTTATGCAGCAAGTAGCAGATGAAGCTGGGTAAGTTCGTTTTTCTTATCTTATTATGCTTTGTTCTACAATTCTTAAGTTTCTGAACCGTAAAGTACTGAGTAGTGTTATTTATCAGTGACTACAAAATCTATATATCAGTTACTTCTTGTATTTTGAACAGTGAACATAAAAATTAGGTCCACATTAATTAAAATGTTTATTACAGGCTGGAACTTAACATGGAATTGCCACAAGGAGTACAAGCTGGTAGTATAGCAACCACTCAGGCTTCCCAAGAGCAAGACGAATTATCTCAACGCCTCGCACGTCTAAGACAAGCCGAATAAGTAACGCTTTTAATTGTAAACAAAACTGGGAAGATTTATTGTCTTCGCATTCTTAGCAACCAATTTGCAATTTATAAGCTTTTTTATATGTAAACAAATGCTATTAACAAAATAGACACCATGTATTTTTTTATGTTTCACGTTTTTAGATCATTGTGTTGGTAAACAACTTTGAATAGGTACTAACAAAAATTTCTATATTGTTTAAATTATGAAATACTTATTTTCTTTATAAAATCTTTGTACCAAACAGTTTTTGAAGATTGTAACATAACAGGGAATGTGACAATTAAATTTGACATTACAACGTAATTGCAGTTCAATAAATGCTTGTACGATAAAAACCAATTATAGTATTGGCAAATTCAATATAAATGTATATAGTTGTTTGTAACTTTTTCTCTTAACTTGTATTGAACAATAGCCGTGATGAAGGACTGCTAAAAAAAACAATCAAACTATTGTAATACTCTAGGCTTGATATGTATAATTTCAAAAATAAATTTTATGAACTGTTAGTTATATACAAAGAAATTTTTTTTTGTTTTTGACGGATTAATATTAAAAGAACTACTTTCAAGACAAAAATTTTCGTGGCGCAATAATGATCGAAGATATTGTAGGATAGTCCAAATTAGTCGAGCATGGCTCTGATTGGAGTATCGTTGAAAAGGGGTGTGGTTTGTAGTGTTTAGTAAAATTAAAAACCATGGATCAAAGAAGCTGAGTTTGCAATTGCATATGATCTCGGAATTTTTTGTTAAAAAACGAAGAAATGTATTCAGCCCAAGGATTGATTAGTGGCGTAGCTACATATTCAACGCCCTGGAGTAAGTAAAATCTGCACCTTTTTTTTTCGCAAGAGTTCCAGCAAAATATGCTTTTTAATCTTTATCCTTTTATTTCACTTTTAAACATTACTTAATAACAATTCATTGAAAATGTAAGACAGTCAAACAGGCGCAGATGCAAGTTTTGGTTAGGGCGGAGGGGTCAATTGTGTGATTTTACCTACTATTGTTGGGGGGGGGGGGTGCAAGTTTTGTGTGATTTTATTTCAAACAATAACATTAAATTACTCAATCAGATATGATATATAAGTATTGTCGAATTGTGTGCACGTATATTGATAAAACATCTTTTATCATTTGATCAAATTATTTAGTAACATTATAAGCTTTTTTAAAACTCTCGTCTCTCTGAGTCGTGCGCTTCGAGCAGTTTGCTACGCCTCTGCCAAGAATACTAATTTTTTTCTTTTTAAGGTAAACGTCGACATTTCCATATCAAGAATTGCTTGGACTAATCTATAATGCAAATACTTTAATACAACAATCGAGTTCTTGTATATATGAGAAGGCAGCATAACCATTACCACCTTTCTCCCTCAAATTTATTCATACTCATCTTTGAGTACTAATTGAACAAAAGAGATCAAGGAAAATTTTTGTTTGTTTCTAGTGCAACGTCAGACAAAAACGGCTTGCTAGTAGATACTGCGGTCCTGGTTACAGAAGCAACCCAGATATTAGTTGAATGGTCGGAGCAAAGTTTAAGTAGCTTCCTTTTACAACAAATAAACATCTATACAGCGCCACTATCAATTTTAATAATCTTCAAATTTAAGTATAAAATGGTTAATTATTATGGTTACGGTATTTACGACGCACAAATAAATGAAAAATAAAGAAAATGCGACGAATCTAAATTACTATTCAGTAAGATCCCACACAGCACAAGCATATCCAATGGATATGAAATGTACACACCAACCACGGATACCGGAGGTGCATCGAACATCCATATTTAATATTATGGAGCAAGGATGGAGGTCCATTGGATATATCATTCCGTCACGGAAAGATCTTCATAGTATGTCCATAGGACCTCCAGGTGGATAAACATTTTACATCCATATGGAGATATATTGAACAGTCATATGAACGTACAAAATACATACATATGGAGGTTCAATGAACATTTAATTAAAGTATAATAAACATTCATTTTTTTATAGAACCTTCATATGTAGGTAAAATATATGTGCATATCTATATATTAACAAAAATATGGCCACACGTCAAATAAAGTCAATACAAAATGCCAATAGTGATATTTTCCAGATGCAACAACTCCGGTTGGTCCACAGAAAATATGACCACTTGTTCATTTTCACTCAAACACAATCGAACTTTTTTATTTACACATTCTCTCATTTTTCTAGAGCTTTTATCCATTATTTATATTATAGGAATCCAAATACTTACTAGATTAATGTACAGCAAAAGTAAATTCAAATATGCAAAAATACCTTGTCTTTACCCAATAAACACATCTGTACTGGCAATGTACTCCTTAGCCGGCACTCAGAATGCTGGCAATGTACTAAAATGAAGTACACTGCCGGTAACCAGGTGACACACCGGCCGATATATTGCCGAATGAATCTTGCCAATGCAGAAATTGCATCGAACCAATATCGGCAAGTTATGTATATTAATACAAGTTAAATGCAGAATGCCAGTGAAATCTGTGCAATATAATATGTACTTTGCCATCACATAAATAGTGCGCAATTTTAAAAGCATTGGCAATGTTAGCAACTTAACACAATTAAATGCATACAATGGTATTATCATTTTTAATTTAATTAATAAAACAATTTGGAAACTTAACATACAATGTCCATATATGTACTGAAAAAAATTAAAAAAATATAAAAAACCTATTTACATTCATTCTGTGCTTATGTTTATTGGCGTCTTTCGTACCCACTACTCCTGGTGTTTATTGCGTGTTGTAAAGCTGCACCACAATTTGAATTTTTCTTATGGATACTGTAAAATAAAAATTACATTGTAATGCTACTCAAATACCTTATGCACTTTTAGCAATTTCTAAACTAAATTTTGAAGTTTTGAAGTAATTATAAAGAATTGCTTTGTAAAAAGTCGTGAAATAAAATACAACACGAAAGTCAAGTTTGGCAGTAATGCACTTGAAATCACATTACGTTAATATACATATAAAGTTAATGTTTTAAGTTTTAACCTATAAACTATAAAATACTTTGAAGCCTCTTACCATAAATGAAATTTAAAATATTTTTACAAATTTGTTTTGCTTGATCCAGACCAATTACTTGGTTAAAACATGTCTCGTTTGCTGTATCTTTTTCATCCAACAAAGTAGATTGAATCGATCTAAAAAAAACTCAGCAATAAGAATAATGAATTCAGAAATTGTAGATAACTTACAAACTGGCTCTTAGATTACAAATTCCAAAGTCATTTTATATTGGTGCAAAAACGTGTTAGTTTTTAGGTTATATACTTATTATTAAGAAATAATTTATATTTGAATTTAATACTTACTTATTTTGTTAATCCATCCTAAATGATGAAAAACAAACACATTTTTTCGAAATTTTAAAGCACAAAATGGTTTGCATACGATAAATACAAGCTAAACAAAAAGCCAAAAAGTTTGCGTGTGCAACAGTGTGCAATACGCGAAAACCTTGGCGAAAACAAACGAACAACGAAGAAAGTTTAAATTAAACCACGCCAAGTGTTTTTTTTTTACTTTTTCAATTTTTCATTAAATTTGTTGTTGCATGTTAAATATTTACTACAAATGTTAAATTTTAGAGAATTTAATTATTTCTAAATAATTTTGATAAAAAATAGCAACTCACAAGATTATGTAACATGATACATAAAAAAAATGTTTCCGAACATAACACTTAAGATAATCCTATTTCACAGATATTCATGAATGTATATAAGGTGCATATACAATGGATATTAAACTACGGATGTACATCAATGGATATTATATGGATAAATATGTATATCCATTGCATCTCGCGTGCTGTGTGGGATTTCGAGTTAAAGGAATGTATCCTTTTACAGATTTTCACAACGTAATCGGTTTGGTTGAAAATGACAGTAGCGTTGCCTTCGTACAAGTTTGAAAACAAATCGAATTTGAGATATGGAAAAAAGATGTTTTTTCTCCTGTTGTAGCTTTATATGGAATCCTTTAAAACGGCTGTTTTAGAATCATCGATATTAAAACCTAAAATCTGGTTTAGGTATGTTAATACCTCTATTGTTTGGACTCAGGGTCGTCTCATATTGTCTAGGTTTTTTGATCATCTAAACAACCAACACCCTTATATCAAATTCACCACGGAAATAAAAAAAAAATGATTCTCTCCCATTTTTCGACATTCTTGTAACACGTAAACCCAAAGGACGTTTAGACCGCATGAGCGTAACTAGACGTCTGCGCTAGGGAGGCCTAGGTCCCATTATGCATAAAAATATATTCTTGTGCGATTTTAAGGGGTGTCTGCAAAGATCTGGGGAGTGCCCGGCCCACCTAGGCACACGGCACAGAAACATTCTGTAATTGAATCTTTGGTTCATCGCGGTTTTTCTATTTGCCAACCTGAGAACCTAGACTCGGAACTCTTACTAAAACCCCGTCGTCTACATTTCCAATCTGACATACACATTTTTACCTTACGTTTATAAGGTCACAGATCAAATAAGAAAACATGTTTTCCGTTGGGTGTAAAGATTCTTCAAATTTATACATTGATTCTACTACGTTATAGTGTGGAGAAACGCTGCACTATACGTTTGCTATAACTTGAGATGAAAGTTCATTATTTGCCGGACACAAATGAACTGTCGTTATTTTCTCAGAAGCACT
This sequence comes from Aquatica leii, assembly GCA_035610365.1. Taxonomy (NCBI): domain Eukaryota; kingdom Metazoa; phylum Arthropoda; class Insecta; order Coleoptera; family Lampyridae; genus Aquatica; species Aquatica leii. The sequence goes on along the minus strand of CM069434.1, from coordinate 17,335,750 downwards.
ATCGGTTGTATTTTGTACTAAAATAATTCTAAAAAAACCAAAATTATAAATAATAATTTATGTAACAAGCGTCGAAAGTGAAGGATAGCGTAACGAACGTTAAAGCGAATAATTTTTTTAAATGGGGTGTGCCAAAATGGCCACCGTATTTTAGGACGGGAACATTAATTTGTAACACTATTTTAATAGGAGTTATCTATATTAAGTGATTTATCCAAAAAAAGTTTTACTAAGAACATCGATTTTTAGTCGAAAATTTTTTTTTTAATTTGGAGGGCACCCCTTAAACAGAATAGATATGTGCCCACCCAAGTCATCCCCTGGCGACGTCACTGCGAATCGAGGCTGCAATCCGAACGCTGCATGAAAGTAAGTGAATTGTCTAGGTTTCTTGAGCATCTAAACAACACCCTTAAGATGAGCCAGTTTAAATTTTGATCCAATTATAGATCCGCAAAAATTACGTAAGCATCGTCATCTTGCGAAGATTGCGCATGCTAAGAGTTGAACGTCGAGATAGAAGAGTTCCAGTCGCGGTACAATCAACATTCTTAATATAAAATTTATATAATGTTTGATTCTTGTATTTTATGTGTAATGGTGCAACGTGTATAGGGGGATGATGCCATGAGTGCTACAAGTATTGAATGGGACAGTTGAGTTTTCTTCCAAACCATTGTGAACTATAGCTTATACCTATGTTACATAGATGGTAGCACTTGTGCCTTAAATTTTAATATATGTTTAGTAGTGTTCTGTGGTTTCTTTTTGACAGTAGATTAAAACGTGGTTTATGGGTGTGAAAAGTAACTGTTTGTGTTCTAATTAAGAAATCGTTTTTCTAGAAAGTTTTTCACAAACTATTGGGAGTTTTGTTCGTTTCAGACTTGAAGGCTATAGACATTGGCCCTCTGATTATAGTGGCTGCTATTTGAAGATAAATATTTGTAAACTATTAATCTTTAATTAAGGTCATAGTATGGTTCCTGAGGGCAAAAAATTACTCGAGTGACGTCCGATAACAAATTATTAATTCGGGTGCCTAGCAACAAATACAATATTTGTTACGGACGAAATTTTCTTTACGTACGCCCATGTATTGGACTTGAAATTAGATTCGGGTTTTGACGCCCTCTAACGATCGCTTTCTCGTTGGTTGTCATTTGGCGGAAAATCGTCATGCGGTGAATGAATAAGATGGTCTGTACGTGGTGAATATTCTGTATATCCGATAACATCCGGAAAAAAAATGGAAAACCAATTATAATTAGTTAATTATCTAATTTATTTGAAGCGTTACAGGTCATTTTTCTTTCCTCCATTTCAAACATTTTATGTTCTCGATAAGTGGATATTGGAATCTACTGTTAAATAAGTCATCACGTTACCGTACACGTGCGCTGGCGGAAGGCGGTTTCCACGCCACGAAATTGAGGTCTTGCGAATCCTTCCCAGGGCAAAGAGTGTGCTACACGTGGATGACACGACGTTAATTATATTATCAGCCACCTATTTTTGGTCATCACTATATACAGTAGTCGATGCACGTTTTTTTTTGTGAGATAGATTTCATGAATTACTTAATACGAAATTGTTTTAGCCGAACTATCAGTTATGAGTTGGGGGTTGTGACACGATTCGTGCTAATATTTATTACAGGCCACTGAAAAAGAAAAACGTTTTTCTTTGGGCTAGTGGATGCTGGAATACGGGTGAGTGATTTGAATTTATGTTAGGTATATCGTGGTCACGAACAATTACTCACAAACTTTTGTATTATAATTTAACGTTAGTAAATACTTATAACGTGTAGCTACCAATAGGGTATTTACAATCAGTGAAATTACTGTCTCGCAAATTGTATGTAGTTGAAGGACATGTACTTCGGATCATTGTAATTGTGTGTGGTGGGTTGCCGATGTTGTAGGCATCGAGATCTTAACTTGTTTTCTATAATTCTCTAAATTGATTTGTTACAAAAAAAAATCAAAGGTTAATACCGTTGTTAATAATTAGTGTAAACTCTTCTAGTCTCTAGTATCTCCGGCTTCGATGTATAATGACTTTTGATTATTATAAATGCAACTGTGATAAATGTTAGTGATAGACCGAAAGCGATTAAAGTTGTTAATTCTTTCTCTTGTGATTATTGTTCCCTACGAACCAATTTGGGCTACTCGAACAGCTGAGTAGAGGGATTACGAATCGTCTAGTTGTTACAAGTTCTGAACCATTCTGTTGTGAGCGAACAGAAGTATCATTTTGGATAAGCTCTGGCGCCCTGAAACATCTGTTATATATTTCTTGTGGACCTACCCATCTCCGACTATTACGAGTTTGACCGTGCAAGGTTCGTAAAACCCTGAAAGCTTGTAACATATTTCAAAATCATCTCTACATCGAGCAGTAAACAATGCTCGCAAACTTCAGGATGTGCAACAGTTTCAACATGAACCAGATATTGGGAATAGGCGTATTTTCTCCCTAGAGCAGGAAAATGCTCTAGTGGATTATTTGATAACTGCGTCGAAAATGTGCTGCGGTATAGGTCATATGGATTTCCGACAGCTTGCGTACAAATACGCCTAAAGATTAAATATTTCCTACCCCAAAAAATGGGACGCAGAATTAAAAGCAGGCTTAGATTGGCTCAAGCACTTCAAAGCCAGCCATAGAAGTTGTCGCTAAGAAAACCAGAGAAAACAAACTTAAGCCGGGCCACTGCTTTCAATCCGACCACTGTTGGTAGATTCTTTGATAATTTGGAACGTGTAATGGAGAAGCATAAATTTACTACTAGCCGCATATTCAACTGTGATGAAACAAGTCTTCTTACAGTTACAGATCCACTGAAAATGTTTTCCCAAAGAGGCTTGAAACAAGTTGGGCAGGCAGAAAGGGCGACGTTAGTAACGATGCTGACATTTGTAGGAGCAAACGGTTACACTATTCCACCAGTATTCGTGTTTCCCAGAATAAACTTCAAAGATTTTATGCTCCACGGTGCTTCACCAGAAAGTTTTGGGCTTGCAAACAAATCATTCAAACATTTTGTCAAACATACGAAGCCAACTCAGGAAGAACCAATACTGCCATTGCTCGATAATCACGAGTCCCATATTAGCCTGGATATCGTCACTTATGCCAAAAGCCAACACGTGGTCTTGTTAACATTTGCGTTGTTAACAAAGCTTACTTGAATGCATTCACTCCCAAGATTATTCTTGCAGGTTTTTCGTCGAGTGGAATTAATCCGTTGAACCGCCTCATCTTTCAGGAATCTGATTTCATGAGTTATTTTGTAACGGACCATCATCTGCCGTCAACTAGTCATCAGCTAGATGACCCGGTACCAGGGCCATCACATGCCAGAACTGATAAGGACACACATTAGTAACAGTAACACCTGAGTCAGTTCAAGCATTTCCGAAATCTCCAGAGAGAACAAAAGTTAGGAAAGGTAGAAAAAAAGGCAGTACACGGGTATTAACATCAGATACTCCAGAAGTAAACGCAATAGAAGAACAGCACCATGCCATACTTAAAAAGAATAGTTTGAAAAAATCTGAAAAGCAATGCAAACGGAAGATTTTAGAAGCAAGTAGTGACGACTCCAATGTGGAAGACTTTGAGTTGCAAGAGTCAGATCAGAGTTCCATGGAAAGTCACAGTGAAAGTGACAGTGAGGAGTTCTTCAAAAGATTTGGTAAGTCGAATAAGTTTTTTTATCCACCTGAAGATGACATTTCAGATGTGGAAAGAAGAAGCATCATCAGAAAACTAAGACAACCACACATGAACCTTGACAAAAGCGAATCTGAAATTTGACATTGACTTTTCTTCTTATGAAACTAAGTTTGGTAGAATCTTATAACTTGAAGAGTGTTTTATGATTGATTACTTTTGATTTATTTCATTGTCCCATCTAACCCTGAAGACTGTCCCATTTAAAACATACTGAGGGCTGAATGGGACAAAGTGATTGTTTTTTTAATTCGCCAATTTTTTGTGTTTTTTTGTAATATTCAACATTTTCGCAAATAAATACGTATATCCTTAATGACAATGTCATATAAGTGTAACTAAAAAAACTTTCGGATACAAAAATTTTGTGAATAAAACAAAAAACTATCCCATTCATAGCACCGCTCCCCTACATTCTATGAATAATTTCCAATATTATTTATTTTTATATATATTCTCAAAACCTTCCCATTAATATATTTAATTTTAATTTTTATATTTTAATAAACGCTACATGTTTCGACAGAGTCATCTTCAGGCGTATACTATAAAATCAAAAAATATAAAATCGAATCTTAATTAAATATAAACTTACATTAGAATTGAAAAATCAAACTACAAATAAATAATATAATATAATTAACCCATTTTGAGCAACTAAATAATAAATGGAAAAAATAAACTTTAATAATTTCCAATTTTATGCATTAAAGTCGCGGTAGGTTGCTTCATGATTAGACCCTAGATCTTTATACCATTTGTTTGTTATATTGTGTTTACTATACCTGTGTACTTTTGACCCTTGTTTGTTTGTCCCGACTATTTAACTAATATCTGGGCTGATTACGTTACTAGAACCTCAGTACACACTGACAGCCAATCCGTTATCTAACTTTTCTTCTGTTTAGTATAATGATGTTTGTACACGTGTTTATATGTGTGATTTAAACCTGTTATATCTGTGCATTCATTTAAATGACTAAAATTTGGGATGTCCTAACTTTCCGACGTTTATTGATATCTTTAATTATAAATTGATTGCTTGATAAATCTAAATTATGTAATGATCTTGCATTTACATTCAGTTGGAAGACCGGTAGGATTTCTATGCCTGTTCTTCCCTTCCTAGTGCAGATTCCACCGAACACGTAAACTTTCGGTTCAAATTTAAGGTGTTCTACTGCAGCGTTCCCACATATTGATAGTAAACAGTGTATAACGAACTGAATACAATCGCTACTTTTTTTGTTTGCGGGTTTTAGTTTTCAAACGTGAGTGGGTTACATCACAACCCTGATATCAAATTCACCATGAAAATCAAAAAGAATGATTCTCTCTTCTACTTCTCGACCTTCTTGTGACACGTAAACCCAATGCACGTTTAGGCCATACTGTTTATCGAAAACCCACACACACGGACAGATATCTTCATGCTTTTGTCTCATCATCATCCGACACAGAAACGTTCTGTTATTGCCCGGAATACGTTATAATCTTAGTATAGACTTCAACCGGAAAGTCTTTTAAATTGACAACATTGAAATCCGTCCCCTCATAAAGTTTGCCCAAATTCTCTATCCTACCCTGTAACCTTGTTTTACTAAATTAAGTGGCACACATACAAATAATTTAACTCTTGTAGCTTTAAACTGTAGAACAGTGTTTTGGAAGCCTGTCTCTGATCCAGATAGTAGAGACTCTGTCTAAAAACTCTATCATTGCAGTACTGCACAACGTATTGCTTTTGGGTATTTTTATCGCCTACTTTTTAGTGGTTAGTGTAGAATCCAAATCGGGTCTGTAGCTGTACTACCGCTTATTTTATCCATTAGTTAGAATGTTGGCAGTCTTCATCGGGTTATCTTCAAGATTCTTTTATCAGTCCTGGTAAAATCCATTTGACGTAGAAAGATCAACCAATAGGCTGCATATCGCATTTCTGTTGGAGCAAACTCAGGTCCCACAGACATTACTGTCTCCCGAGTCTCATCAATGTCCACCGGGCTGTTATTTCTGGATCCGTCTCTCTGATTAATTTGTTTTGATGGTATCCATACTGTTTCACAAAAGAGAAGTAGAAAAACTGCACTGCCTCTCGGTCATGCTTGCACTACCATTGCCATTTAAAAAACCCACAGTGCAACCCCTAGATCACGTCACAACAGTTATAGGTTCGCGGCGTTAGTCTACGATGTCTTACTTGGTCATTGCCCGAGTTGTATTAATCTAACCGACAACCTTATACGACGCTGACATTTATTCAAACATAAAGTTCATTTTTTGATGCACTCCCTGGAGACGCCGTTAGTAGAGAAGCCACACCTACAAGCAAAAAATGGAACAAAAAAACTACTTATAAGTAAAATTAACCATGCTTTAAGAGAATTCTTTAAACTCCTTGCAAACAGTTCAAACCTCATTTTCGGTATAGTGACATCAAAATAGATCCAAATCTTCTAGCACAATTTAAAAGTGCCAAACTTAATTATAACCGATATAATAGCACAAGTCTGGACTTCCATTGTCTTTATTTCTATAATTTAACAAAAATGAATATCACAACGTCGGGTCTTTAGCTAAACGTACAAAAAGCAATTAAGCAAAACAAAAATTAACTAATGGAAAGATTAGTAAAGTTTAAGTTCTTTCAAGCGTTCAATTAGCAGGTCCCACATGTTGCCTATTTTTATACTAAGTTGGCTGAAGACCTCCTTGTTGTTAATTACAATTACTAATGCTTCTTTGTATTTTATTTTGTACCAATGTTCCTCTCTGTGTATGATCTTCGCCTTATTCCATTTCATTTTATGTTGTTTCTTCCAGGAGTGTTGCGCGATGCCGGATCTTGATATCTCTCTTCTCTACATATGAATTCTGTATTCTTTTAGTCTGACTTTTAAGGGTCTTCTGGTTTCTCCCACGTATCACCTTCACGCGGGGTTTGGTAGATGCAGTTTTTGGAGTCTCCACTAGTCTGTGGTCTTGTGTCAGTGATTATACTTCTAAACCAGAAGATCCTAGAAGTCGGATTCAAAGAACACAGAATTCATACGCAGAAAGGAGATATCAAAATCCGGCATCGCGCAACAGTCTTGGAATATAGAATGAAATGAGAATGAGGCGAAGATAATATATAGAGGAATATTAATACAAAAGAAAATTCAAAACAGCAGTCATCAACAATGAGGTTCTCGGCCAACCTAGTGTAGAAATAAGCAACGTGTGGTAGCCGCTAATAAGACGCTTGAAAGAATTTAAGCTCCACTAGTGTTTCTATTAGTTGAATAATCCATATACCTTTAGTAAATAAGCTTCAGTAATTTCGAAGTTTGTTAGTATTCATTGCAGATACTCTAGCAATCGAAACGTTGTGATATTCATTTATTTATTGCTAAATATAGAAATAAAGACAATAGAAGTCCATACTTGTGCTATTATATCAAATGCAACATTGTCTACCTCATTCAAACCGATGTTAACTATGACTGGAAATAAGACAATGGCGCAGTTTGGCAAACTAAGAAAGCTGAAGATAATAATTATAGAAGGCAAACGTTTTTTCGTCGATATTGCACCTCTCTGCATAACTCGTTACAAAATTAATGACCAATGTCTGGGTATCCACAAAATGCTTATTTATATTACGGCGCAAAAGATTTTGTTTCAACGTCTTCAACTTCATGACAAGTATACATTAAAAGATTAGTATCTTGTACATTTCTACTTACTTGTTGTTCCTGATGATGCTCCTTGTGGAAATAAGCGAAACGGTCGCAGACTACGATCTTATACAACAGTGTTTCATTAAAATGAAATTCATAAGCTATAGTGTTGTATAAAAAACATTTATTTCATGTTTATACAAATAACTTATGCATGAACTTATAAACAGCGTATGAATCATAATTAACAAAATTTATAATTTAAGGTCTACAACAGTATTTACAGTTATCACCAACATTCGAAACAAAATAGAAACAATTATAAAACCAATAACACAATTACAATCGGTAATAAAATAATAAATGAATCACAATTTCGTATGTAACGATCGACATTCACACAAGCAAATTTTCGCTGCTGGCACTTAAATTAGGCAATGATTTAAAAACACTTTTATTTTTATTCCTATTATCCGCTCGAGATGAATGCGCTAATGAAATCTTTGATTTTTGTGCACTATGTTCAACGTCCAACGCCAAAACTTCTTGTATATTTAATTCGAGCGCATCAAAGCTGGTATTCGCTAAGCTAGTTGTTTCTTTATCATCCGTGTAACTTATAGGATCCGAAAAACTTGGAGAATGCAACGACTTGTTTAAAGTAGACGTGTAACTTTGTAAGTACACGTCTTCCGTTGGGTGTAAAGATTCTTCAAATTTATACGTCGATTCTACGGTGTTATAATGTGGAGAAACGCTGCACTCTATGTTTGCTGTAACTTGTGATGAACGTTCATTATTTGCCGGAGACGAATGAACTGTTATATTAAAATTTGGAGTTGGTGGAGATATCGCTATTTTCTCGGAAGCACTATCGGGTGCATTTTGTACTAAAATAATTCTAAAAAAAAACTAGTGATAAAAAAGCTTATACATTTTGTTAGCTTTGTATAGGTAACTCGTTTATTATAAAAAATTCGAAAAAGTCATAGCCCACTTAATTTTTGACGTTTTCTTTGGTACGGTTGATTTATTCAAGCATGTGTTAAAATAATGGATTTATATAAAGATTAAAAGGTTACTAAACCAAGATCCTCTTCCGGCAATAGAAATAGAAAAATAGAAGAAAAAAATTGACGAAAATTCTCAGAAAATGGAAATCAATTAAAAACCTTAATAGAACAAATGCAGATTAGTGTAGAAAACCAGAAAAACTGTTCAAGAAGAAATGCAAAGAGAGACGCTACAAAAGACAAAATAGAAGACAAATTAGAACAAAAGTTACAAAGAAAATTCAAGAACCATAGAAGACAAACTAGAACAGAAATTATGAAAAAGAATCAAACTATTCGAAGAAAAAATGAATCAATTGAATTGCCATGGTGAAGAAAATGTCACGAGTGAAGATTTAATAATGGACCAACGGGACCAACCCACTAGTTGTACCTCCAAATGGTAAAGTTCCATGGTCAACCTATCACAAACAGTTTGAAACTGCAGCTAGCTATAGATGGTTAGAGCCACAAACAGAAAGTGACTTCTTTAATAGTGGCCTTAGTGGAGAAGTGCTTAGAATTTTGCAGACTGTTCCTGATCACCTCCAAGAAAATTACTCTTAATTTAACGTTTAGAAATGAGATATGGAGATTCTCATCTTCAACAAGTGTACCAAGCCCAAATTAAAAGTCGAGTGCAGAAAGCTGCGGAAAGTCTTCAAGAATTTGAAGCTGACATCGCCAGATTAACACGGCTTGCGTATCCTACAGCACCAGATACCCTTTTGAAGCAGTTGGCTATTCAAACCTTTGTCGCCGACCTCCGAGACAGCGAAACGCAGCAGACTCTATGGTTAGCTCGACCTAAAACGTTGGATGACGTTTTAACCCATGCCTTAAGCTTCGCTGTGCTGCAGAAACACCCGTGCAGACATGCTTTCCTGCATCCAAGAAATAGTACGACGTGTATTCCGCGAACAAGCAGCACGAGGAAGAGATGTGACGTGTTAGAACTGCGGGGAAGTGAGCCACGTACGACGACGCTGTACTAAACCCAAAAGAAGACCAGAAGAGCGTTCGAAAAACTAAATTGGTGATGTCCTAAAAATCAACAAAAAAAAAATTCCTTTTAATTCGTCAAAGAAGGCAGCCGTGCGAGTCTTATTGAGTGAAGACGTGACTGCCTGGAAGAACTAAAAGTTGTGGTAATGGTGCCCTTGAGAAGACTACATTCGCGTTATTGAACCAATAGACGGCGACTTCGTTGAAAACGGATTACTCATTGACAGAGCATAAGTAGGAGTAAAAAACACCATGGCAGTAAGGATCTTGAATATCAACTCACATCTAGCAACGTTGAAAAAGAGGACCGTGGTAGGCCAATGCACGCCAGTATAATTGTGAGATGTGTGAATTCTAGTAAAGCTACGTTTCCGAAGAAGTGTCCACAATAGTTATTAGACACTCTTACCTCCAAGTTCTTAACGACGTGATCAAAAAGGACAGCTACCCTTTACCGAGAATTGACGACACTTTAGACAACCTGTCAGGGTCCTAGTGGTTTTCTACGTTTGATTTAAAGAATGGTTACTGGCAAGTAGAATTAGAACTCAAGAACCGTGAAAAGACGGCTTTTACGATTGGAACTGGTTTCTAAGCCCAAAAAAGTGCCTTACCTTCGCCACGTCGTATCTAGAGATAGAGTAAAGGCCGACCCAGATTTGTTAATATTGCCGAACCTTTGACAACACTGACTAAAGAAAGAGCAGAATTTAAATGGAATGAAGACTGCGAAAACGCTTTCCATCAACTAAAACAAGGCCTAATTACTTCGTCGATTTTAAGTTATCCAAGAGAAGATGGAAAATTTGTTTTGGATACTGATGCAAGTAATCTGCCCATAAGTGCAGCTCTTCCACAAGTGCAAGATGGGTAATAAAAAGTCATCACGTGTTTTAGTAAGGTTTTGTCCAGGCAAAAAAGGAATTATTGCGTGATTAGGAGAGAGCTGTTAGCAGTCGTCAAGTCCATAGAATACTTCTACAAATATTTGTATGGACGAAAATTTTTACTAAGAACGGGCCACGCCGCTTTAAAATGACTATTGCAATTCCGTAATCCGGAAGAACAAGTAACAAGACTGTAACAGTATGACTATTACAAAGAACCCTGTGCCAGAAGCAGTCCTCGGAACGCTGATACCTTGTCCAGAAGACCAACGCCGGCAGACTGCAGCCATTGTTCGCGACTTGAAGAAAAGATAAAATGTTTCCGAAGAACTGCTATAGTTAATAAATGGGAACCTGCGTAGTTGTGTTGCGAATAAGAAAACGATCACGAAATAAGAGTAATCCTGAACAACAAAGCAAATACCCGACGACCAACCTGGGAAGAAGTGTCCTTTGAGCAAAAACATCAAAGCATACTAGGACAGTGGAAGACGGTCTTCTTAAGCGGTCCCTAGAGAGTGCCTAAGACACGTAAAACAAACTGCAATTGGTGGTGCCAAAGAGCCGAGTGTCAGAGGTGTTGCAGCATTTGCACGATGGTATAACAGGAGGATATTTTGTCGTGAAGAAGACAGAAAAAGTTCGAGAAAGATTCTACTGGGTGAATTGCAGAGGACGTGCTGTAAGTTCACGGTCTGCGCATCAGAAAATGGTCCATCCAAGAAACGCAAATCACCAATAAAACAGTATAACGTAGATAGCCCTTTAGAGAGAGTAGCAATTGACATCGCAGGATCGTTCCCAGAATCTGATTCGGGAAACAAATGAAAATGAACGGAAGCTTATGCCATACCCAATCAAGAAGTAGCTACAGTCGCAGACGTATTAGTGAAAGAGTTTTTCTGCCGGTTTGGAGTTCCGGTGGAATTACATTCCGACCAAGACCGCAACTTTGAGTCTGCGCTGTTTCAAGAAATTTGTCGATTGTTAGAAATTAAGAAAACTAAGATGACGCCTCTTCATCCTCAATTTGATGGCATGGTTGAACGGATGAACACATATTTTGGAATAAGTACTTGTATCTTTTCCTAATGGCATACCAATCATCTGTTCACGAAAGTACCGGTCAAACACCACGTTGTGTCATGTTCGGTCGTGAAATACGACTAACATACGTAAAATTCCGTAAAAACACACAAATCGCCAGCGAAAGAATGAAGACTAGACTATGACGTTAAGACACAAAACGGTGAGTTTCGACCGGGCGACATGGTGTGGTTGTATAATCCCCAAAGAAGACGTGGTTTGTCGCCGAAGCCGCAGAGGCAACGGGAAAGCCCTTGGTAAAGTTGTGCAACGTATTAATGATGTCATATAACGTATCCGAAAACCGCCCAGAGGCAAACCAAAAGTGGTCCACATCAATCGTCTAGCTGGCGATAACAACACTAGCCAAGACCAAATGGACTTCGGTAAGTTTACGAGCGTGTACGGGGGTTCTGAAATGGCTACGTTCGGAGTTACAAGCGAGGATCTGTTCTAAAGAAAAAAAGAATATGCCATCGCACATTGCGTGAGCGACGATCTTGAAATCTCCAGAGGGGTTGTAGTCATATTTAAGGTGAGGTTCGGGCGGCTAGATGAACTACGAAAACAGCAACCGGCGGTCGGAAAAGTCTTAAAACTACGTGATGACATACGCTTTGTTTTTTTATTCGGTCGCCAAGAAGTACTCACGTGCAAAACCGTCATATGAAAACATGTAGCGGGCGTTATGGAATCTCAAGAGAGAAATGGAGTTCCACAACATTAGAAAATTGGCAGTACCCAAGCTTGGCTGTGGCTTAGATCAACTAGATTGGAGGACAGTTTGAAATATGTTAGAGACCGTTTTCCAAGAAACAGACATTCAAGTGTTGATCTGCAATTACCATCCAAGTAAAATATCGGCTGAGGAAATGTCCATTGACTGCTACTTTTATCATCAAGAAAGTTCTATCGGTGTCGCATCCAGTTTCCTGTTCTGGGACAGAACAGTCCTAAGAAGAGGGCAATGAAGCGTTCTCAAAGTAATTGAAAACTTCGAGATAATGATCGAAAAACGTGGAATATTCTGGATGCAGATAACAGAAGAATATAAAAAGTGTTTCAAAGAAGTTGGGGGTCAGTTTTTAAATTTGAATGAATTTTTTGTTAAGATAAATATAACGGCGTATAATTGTACGTGCTTTTAACATAAACAAATACCGGTTTAGGTAAACAAAAGTTATCCGCGGACATTATTTTTCGAGTGATAGTAATATATAAATTAATGTAAGTGTGTTTCTTAAATATCGCCAGATTTAATTAGTTACGTGTCCATGGACGCGTAAAATTATAGAATGGAGATCTTGAGAAAACAAGAGATCTAGAGGAAGACCACAAACCAGGTAGACGAATGACATCAAGAAGATGATAGAACACGATAGGATGGAGAAAACACAGAAGAGAAGAGTGGAAAAACCTAAGGGAGGCTTACATCCGACGATAGATGGAATACACTGTAGAAGAAGAAGAAAAAAATTAGTTACGCTTACTTCTAATCGGGTAAATAATTCGTTTTCAAATAAATTAGATTTAAAATTTGTTACAATACCAAAAGACATTAAAATATATGCCATTCCAGTTCAAATAAGAACCAAAAGTGTCACAAAATTGAAAATATTTTCATTTGATAGATTTTATTGCCTTATACTCGTTTAGAAGCTTTCAGTAAGCAATTATTATTAGAAATCTTTCTAATGAGTGACCTTTTTCAATCACCTGTAAACTTGTATATGGTTCTTATACTTCGAGAATATTTGAGGCAACGGAGTATTCTAGTTGAAGTCGAAAAGTGTACTTTTGTCAATAAAAAAAACCATTGCCTTTTTACATGCTATATCATTTCGACAGAGAATTTAATTCCAAGTTATAATTTTGTAAAGACTAACAAAGTGCCTATAACATGATATCATCGTAAAGTAAACCTCAAGAGAATTCAAAAAACCTGATATTATGGAATACCCTATATAGTAAAAAATAATTTAAAAATGTAATACTTTAAGAACAACTACAACTATTTTTTTGTTTTATATTTTATACAGTAAGATATTTCATTTTGACACATTATTGACCCACTCTGTATAAATAAGTTCACATTAAGTGTTTTCACACGCGTGCTGTACAAACAAATAAAAGCGAGCGATTGTAGATTATTTTAGCGCGATCAGTGTTTTTTAAAATCTACAGTTGTAATTCTTCATAGTTCGTTGTTGCGTGTTTTAGTTTTAGTCAAATTAGTTACATTCATAATCGTGTAAATAACTGAAATAAATTAAGTTTCAAACTCTCGACAATTCATATATCTTGGTTTTCATTGCCTCCTGTGATTCCATTCACCTTTTTTTAAAGTTCCTCAGAAACATTGCTTTTGGTACTCCCTTTATTCAGGTCTTTCGAGGCCTTCCACACAATTCCTTCTTTCGGCAGATTTCCAGAATATCATTTTGGACTCTTGATTTTTTTCTGTAATAGTTATTTATCTATTTGTATCCTTTTTATTTCTTCGTTTCAAATCCTCTCTAATTTTGACTTTCTAGCCGACCTTCTTAGAGCATCTATTTCCGTATTTTCCTGTCGTTACTTTACTAATCTGCTAGACGTGAGATCCATCGATTAATGTGCTTTTATTATTACACACAAACTAGAATTGAGGCCCAGTTATTTTCCATGTTTTATTTATTCGGTAGTGAATCATCGCATCACATCTACCGGTATTAGCCAGTGTAACTCCTAGGTATTCAAAGCCTGTACTGGCTTTTATCGCATTTCTATCTTCAAGTGTATCAGTTCCTTCGTCTCAGATACATACGTATTCACTTCTAAATTATCATACTCTCTTCATTTAATTTTGTCTTCTCGGTCTCCTGTCAGTATAACCTGGTCGTCAGCCTTGAATAGTAATGGTGAAAAGCTGTCGCCTTGTCGCAGTCCTTTGGTGACCTTAAAATTAGTTTCCAGTTTATTTCCGATCTTAATTCGTACAGTTGCGGTTCTATATATTTCTTGTATCGCTTTAATTAGTGACCGTTCCAGTACTTGAAAGAGTTTTTTAATAAGTTTTTTTCATTATTGGTGTTAAGCAGAAGATGCCTACTGTCAACCGTACCGCTTTAAACCCTGCTTCTTCTTCTGTTATCAGTGTTATTAGAATTTTTCTATATAGCCGATAGAACTAGCAGTTTACCGTAAACCTCTAGAATTTGCACATGAGTCGGTGGTACCTTTTATGTGTAGTTGTGTTATCCATTCTTCGTTCCATTCGCCCGGTATGATTTCAACATGAATCCATTTCTCAACAGAATTCTTTATCATTTTTTCAGTTCCATACTTTATTCTATGATTTGGTATGTCCCATGAGACCAACCGCCTTTCTATATTCTAGTTTTTTTAGCAAGGTTTTTAAAGTATCGTTTTCCATTTCTATTTTCTCTCTATATGGTTTTCCCCATTATTTCGTTTGAATTTTACACTTTCCTGCTTGTATTGTGTGTAATCTGTAAAATTATTAGTTTGCAGCCGTGTATAGTATTTGTTTTTTTTTCTATGTTGTTCTCCTTTGTTATTCCACCAAGATTTGTGCTTTCTTTTGTTTTTTTAAATCACCTAAGGCTTCTTAGCGACTCAGTGGATTGCACTCTTAATGTGTTCATTAGGGTGGTCCTTATTTAGGGTTTGTCCGAATTTTTTTTCACGATAGTCCTAAATCGGTTCTAAATCTATTAAAAAAAATTCATGCCAACTTATAGCTCTTAATTTTAATTTTAACCCGACCCCCCCGACAGCCAAAGTTTTAAATGGAAATAACACGGGAAAAGTTCTGTTGATTTTTGAAATTTTTTTTCATCATGAAATAATGAACAAATCATGTTGACCAATGACAATTCTTATAGCAAATTTAACGCTCTACAAAAAAGGTCTCTTATGATTTTTTGCTAACTCTAACGGTTTCTAAGTTATTTAAGGTCATAGTTGAAGCTTAAGTCAATTTTACGATTTTTCTATTTCTACCGTCGTTTAATGATTTAAAAATGAAAAAAAGATAATAATTCATAACTTAGACGACTTTTTTTACCTTCACGCATGCTCTGAAAAAAAAGTATTATTTTATTTAAAAAATCGACTATCAAAATTTCAATAAATTAAAAAAAATACTTTTATCATTTTTTTTAACATCGATACTATTATGAAGTTACAGTTTTTTTAGCGCATCAGGAAACATTTGACGATGGTTTTTAATCAACTGTAATACATATTGCATTTGACTACAAAAATCTTGCACTAGTTTAACTCCTCTCTCTTTCCTAGTCTAAGTCTAAAATGATCTTGTCCCAAAATGTAAATTTGGGAATAGAATTTATCAATACTTTTACCAAATTAAAATTAGAATTTTTTGACAATTTCCAAAAAATATCTTGTGTATTTTAAAATTGGAAAAAATAGTTGAAACTCACGACAGTTCAAAAATTAGAGAAAAAATAATGTCACTTAATTATTAAAATTAATCGGTCAACGAAAAAATAATTTGCTAATTAATGTAACTATCATTTTAGGGTCACGGTTACTTTGGAAGTTTTCTAAAAAACAAGAAAAAAACCCATTGAGATTAAGAATTATTATCCTTTTTACATTTTTAAATCATTAAACGACGGTAGAAATAGAAAAATCGTAAAATTGACTTAAGCTTCAACTATGACCTTAAATAACTCAGAAACCGTTAGAGTTAGCAAAAAATCATAAAAGACCTTTTTTATAGAGCGTTAAATTTGCTATAAGAATTGTCATTGGTCAACATGATCTGTTCATTATTTCATGATGAAAAAAAATTTCAAAAAATCAACAGAACTTTTCCCGTGTTATTTCCATTTAAAACTTTGGCTGTCGGGGGGGTCGGGTTAAAATTAAAATTAAGAGCTATAACTTGGCATGAATTTTTTTTAATAGATTTAGAACCGATTTAGGACTATCGTGAAAAAAAATTCGGACAAACCCTAAATAAGGACCACCCTAGTGTTCATATATGATTTGTGGCGATTCTGTTTCAAAGTTTTTAATTAGTTTTTGGTTCAGTCTTCGTTGATACAATATTTTTTTGCCTTAATCGCAGAGGTTCTCTGTTATATGTATGATTATTCTCCCTTATCGGTCTTAATATTGACGTATGCTTTGTAGAGCCAGTACTAAATAATGATCACTTCCACACTTTGATCCTTTGCAAGCTCCTACATCACGAGTTCTCAACTGAGTTTTTTTGTTTTAAAATAAGGTAAATTAATTATAGACTTCAAATTTCTAGTTTCTTGTCTCCAAGCATATTTATAAATATTCATTGATGATTTTCAGGTGATGTTCACAGAGCGGTTAATTAGCTCTCGGCCGTTATTGTTTTTGGTATTCTCTCCATGCCTGCCAACAATGTGATGTTTATTTTCTTTCCTAATTTAGCGTTGAAATCTTCAATTAAGATTTATTCCTATTTCTTTTATTGTTTGGTGTATATGCTACTATTACTATCAGGTGGTACCCGAGATAAATGACATGCACTTTAATTGTCTTTAATGACCTTTTCATTAATTAGGTTTGATTCGGTCATCGATTTCTAGAGGTTTGTAGTGTTTGCGTAAAGGACCTGTGGGCGGAGACTTTCTAAAGACAGCGTATCAGAACGCTACTTATTGTATTATATTCGCAAGAATGGATCGTCGTGTCAATTTCGTGTACTGCGTATATCACAGGTCCTTTACAAATTACGTTTATTCTAATAACGGTTTTTTTAATTGCAAATTAAATCGTACCAACACAAATTGAAAATAAAGGCTGACCGGTTAAGCTATTTATTGTAGAATTTTATTTTACTTTATCTTACTCCAAAAATTAGATAGAGTGTATTACACTTATAAACACAACAATTGAGCAACGATGATTTAAAAATTGCAAGTCTGATGTCTATTGTATGCTAAACGAGTCAATAGCCTTTTAATCTGCATTAAATTATTCACAAAACAAAAACCGAATTTATTCTATTATTAATTGAGCATTTTAACAAATTTCTATAACAAAAGAGTTGCCTACACAGTACGGAAATGTCACAGGACCATTCATAAGGACCGTACTAAAGTATCGAAAAGTGTCCCCACTTAATTGTTTTTTTTATAAATTATAAAATCTTAATTCTTTAGTCTAAAATAATCCCTAAAATTAAAATTGTTTGCTTTATAATTTTTTTCCGCGAAATGTTAACATGAGGATGAGTCGTTCTAAAAAAGACAAAACTTTTGAAGCTATATATATATATATATATACAGTGTGTCCGAAAAGTATGGAATATATTATACAGGTCGATAAATATGCACTTTACACGAAAAAGTTGTAAATAAAAGTTGTTTATCACTTAATTATCTACCACCTGGGAGATATCAATTTAAATTTTTGCTGTAAACAAAATCGCAACGAATAACACTTACATTTTTTAAATGGCAAGGCACGTCATTATTATACTCATTTGATAGAGTCTTTTTTTTTCTTTTTAACCATATGAAACTTGAATACCTTTACATCAAAAAATTTTCAAGAAAAACAAGGACATGTCTAACAAATTTATTTTACTGAGCAGTATTAATCAGGTACGTAATATGTAGCATTGAAACAATTGAATGCACTTTAGAACACTGTCACACTTTGCTATTTGTTAGTGCTTGAAATATGGCTCAATTATCTGAGAAACATAGAATTGAAATTTTAATGATTCTGAGATATGGAGATAGAAGAAGAACCCAAGACGAAGTATGTAATTTATTTAATAACTTGCATCCAGAATTAAAGATTTCGCAGTCCACGGTAAGCAAAATTTGGCGGAAATTTCAAGAGACAGGTTCGGTGAAAGATGCGAGTAGAACTGGTAGACCTTTGTCATTAAGTAATGTGGAACGAGAAAATGTGTTCTTGTCTGTTGAGGAAAATCCACAAATTTCTGTTCGGCAAATTGCTAGAGACCATAATTTGAATCAATCGGCTGTACATGACGTTTTAAAAAAAGAAAAATTTCATCCTTATAAAGCTTGTGTAGTTCAAGAATTATTTGAATTCGATTTGGACAGAAGGCTGGAGTTTTGTGAAACAATAACAAACAAGCTTGAACGAGATGCTCATTTTCATAAAAATATCCTTTTTACTGATGAGGCCACGTTTTGTTTAAACGGCACAATTAACAAACAAAACACACGTTACTGGTCTTCACAAAATCCTCACTAGTATCTAGAAGGACACGCCCAATATCAGCAGAAAGTCAACGTCTGGGTAGGAATGATTGGAAGTCAAATTTTGGGGCCATATTTTTTTGAAGGTAGTTTAACGGCGAATATTTATCTCAATTTCTTAAGATTTGAGTTAGTTCCTGCTTTGGCCGAGTTATTTCCACATGAAGTAGATCCAGATATACCTCATAACAGAATATGGCTTCAACAAGACGGGGCACTTCCACATTTTGGAATTAATGTCCGCCACTTTCTTAATAATACTTTTCAAAATACATGGATAGGCAGAAAAGGTACGATAGAATGGCCTGCTCGCTCGCCGGATTTAAGTCCACTAGATTTTTTTTTTGGGGCTATATTAAAAGCAAAATTTATGTAAATAGACCTGATAATGTTGAAGATTTGAAAAATCGCATTAGAGTTGAGATAAGAGCTATAACTCGAGATATGATTTCAAAAGCAATTGATGGTTTTAAAAATCGAATTTACCACTGTCAAATTATGAATGGTTGACATTTTGAACATTTATTGTAAGTTTAGTTTAAATACATTTTTGTGTTATAACAATTTTATGTAAAGATATTTAAAGTTTAATATTTGCTATTGTGACAGTGCATTCAATTGTTTCAATACTACATATTACGTACCTGATTAATACTGCTCAGTAAAATAAATTTGTTAGACATGTCCTTGTTTTTCTTGAAAAGTTTTTGATGTAAAGGTATTCAAGTTTCATATGGTTGAAAAGAGAAAAAAAGACTCTATCAAATGAGTATAATAAAGACGTGCCTTGCCATTTAAAAAATGTAAGTGTTATTCGTTGCGATTTTGTTTACAGCAAAAATTTAAATTGATATCTCCCAGGTGGTAGATAACTAAGTGATAAACAACTTTTATTTACAACTTTTTCGTGTAAGTGCATATTTATCGACCTGTATAATATATTCCATATTTTTCGGACACACTGTTATATATATAAGTTATCAAATTCTCTAAATACGACGTAAAATAGCAATTAAAAATAAATAATTAAAAATGACTCGAGTGTTAATTTAATTTTAATATAAATGAATTTTTATGTTTTTACTGAAGGAGCTGTTTTTGAAATACTTCTAATAGACAGTCCATATAAATCACCCTATAATTGTAGTAACAATAAAAAATGATGTCAATATTGTGCTTTCGAATCAAAAAGACTGAATATGTACATTACCTGTTGTGTGCTTTCCAACGAGAAAATAACTGTAAGTATTGTCGACATTGTATATACATAAAAACTGCACCCCCTGTAAATCCAACAGCTACAACTACGAGTTTGGTCCAGAAAGGCCATGCTAGAGAAAGACATACGCTTAGATAGTTTGATTTTTCTGATTATAATGTGCCATACCTATTAATCCCTTCTGTACTTCTTCGGTGGCCCTGTCGATAAGTACAAATAACGACCATATTACACAAATTGCAGCTACAAAGTGAAATAATATGGCACATAACAGTCTACGTCTCTCTACGCTAGTCATTTCCAGTCTTCTCCACTACAATATATGCGATGGTTATACATTGATCATTTGTAATACCTTAAAAAATTATTGTTATAAAACACTATCATATGCTCAATGCAAAAATAAATACTTTTTGAGCAAATTTTAAAAAAATTATATGTTTCGTCGAAATTATAGCAATGGATGTAATACACAACGCAGTATTTTAAAAATAAAGAACACAACAGTTTTTGTAATACAGAAAAAACTAAAGCGACAATAAAACCAATAACAAATAACACAAAAAAGGTCAATTTTGGTTTTAAAAACGTATTTGAACTGTCAACTTTTAATTTGGTCCCAACAGTAGAGGCATTATTTCCTAATAAGGGTAAACATAGCGTACCCCAGAATTTAGTTTCAACAAGATGGCGCTTCTTCGCATTACACTATACTGCATGACCTTATTTAAATGAATCTTTTCTTAATTGCATTTAGACCCTTTAGGGTTATTTAATTTTTTTTATAATTGAGAATTTATATTCGTCCAATCAAACTGCAAACCAAAGCATTGACGAACGCACCACAAGTAGTCCTAAAGAAAAAAAATGTCTGACGCAAGCTGCAAGAAAAAACTGTGCTACTATTGCAATTTAGTAAGATTTGGTATTGCATTACAAAAGCAGAGAAAAATTAGTATTACAAGCTGTGATAATATGTAGTGTTGTGATAAAATAAAAACGCATAAGTAAGGTAAGAAACGCAATTGTTACAACAAAATAGAGCTTTAAAACACATCAAGCCGATGAGACTGATTGACCAGTTTTAAATTAATTATTTAAACCTGAAGACCTCAAAGAAGGAGCTTTAGCAGCTGCAATAAACACAAAGCTCAAAGTGACCTGTTTAAAAAATCAAATCCAATCATGCTAAATCTATGAAAGTAAGTTCTGTTACTATCGACTCAGTGTACCAGAAAGTCATGAATCAGCAAACTTCATTTGATGACAACAATTTGAGATATCGTCAAAAGACCAACTCTTTAAGATTTGTTGATTTCTTTTCGTTCGGCAATTTGTTGTAAGTTTGCAAAACTCTTCGTATTTTGCCTAGTTCATTTATCAGTTTAATGTCAAGTTGAATCTTGTTAAAAAGTGAAGAAAGTAAAACTTAAAACGAATTGACAGTTCAGCTTTGTTCGATCGAAAGAAATTTTGTGAAACAGAAGAATATATGTGGTTTTTCAGGAAGCGTTAGTGACGGATGCAAAGCAAAAGATAAAAATTAAAAGCAAAACAAAACCAAGTACTAAGAAATATAAGCGTAACTACTGCAAGCAGCCTCGACATTGAGTTAGAGATTAGTGCAAAGTGGATTTCTGATGGAAGACTGAACAAAACCTAAGATGCTTTAGAAGCTGCTGCTGTTAATCGACGTAGAGGTATTATCAGTTGATCTATCTACTCATCCGTCTACATGGTGAATAGATAATGGGGCAACAAGACATGTAACAAATAGTTATTTGTACTACATACATAGATTTCAATAAATTTAAAGGTCCATCTTGCATAAAATCAGCAAGAAAAGAAATCCTTTCTGCTGTGGGCACAGAAACACTAAATTGTTTTTGCTCCAAGATGTTTGGTACGTTAGCAGCGATAGCAGTCTATCTGAATCAACAGCAACAGAATGCTGGATGTCAAATCAAGGAAAGTTAATGCTGTACAGAGAAAAAGAACTTCGGAGCACACTATCCAAAGCAACAATCAAATCAGTACTGCCATAAAAAGAAAACTCTGAGATAAATTTTGTTGATAACAAGTTACAGTTGTACCACGAGAGATAAAAAGCACGCACAAGCTAAAATTGCTAAACTAGAAAAGCAATTATGCGAGTCGTGTATTTATAAAAAGTCCCACCATTCGACAACAGAGAAAAGTCAACAACACTGAGAGAGTTGATATCAGCAGATGTGTGTGGATCATTTAAAGAGTCGTTTACAAAAATAAAATATGTGCAAGTTGTCTTTAAAGACAATTATACAAAGTTCTGTGAAAGGTGTAAGTCCTTATGAGCTTTGAATAGGTAAAACACTTCAGAGTAATAGGTACGCTCACATTGTCGATGAAAAACGTAAAAAAATGTACAAGAAATATATCAAAGGTTACCTGATAGGATATGACGTTGATGAGCGTTACTGTATCTGGATAAAAAAAGAAAATAACATTATTTTGAGTCAAAACGTTTTATTTCATCAAAAGTTAAGTCAAATACCTAAAATTGCCAATTAAAGACTTAAAGGTTCAAGGTGAGAGAAAGCAAACGGTGTCTGATGAGCCGAAAGATTTCTGCTGGTTTTAAGTGTCCCCATGGTAAAAGGCGACGTTTATTTATAACAAATCTTAGTTCAAATTAATTAAATTCTCTTGTAAGAAGGCTATTTGCGTAATAAATTAAAAGTTATCAACTATTGAATAAGACATTCAAGCATTAATTTGAATAATTGACAAGGAAGAAAACCACAACGGAAACAGTACTGTAATGGCATACAAAAACTACAAATAAATGAAGTAAAATACATATGGTATAAAGAAAAACATAAAACTGCTAACAAAATGGAAATCTGAAATGAAAGAAAAATGAATAAAAAAAAACAAACTTACAAAACCTAAAAATGCAGGTAATAGCGATAATAAAGAAAAAAGATCAAAGCATAGTGCAATTAAATAGAAATATGCAATGATTTATAGCAGGCTAAAATAAGAGTATTGAAAAATAAACTCTGGAAATACGTGCATAAATGAAAGACTGATGTCAGCAGAATTAAGAGGACAAATAAAAATTACAATAATTTGTAGTGTGTGAACCAAATGAAGACGATAATGCAGAAAACAAAAATATATTATGACAAAAGTTACTAAACCTTACAACAGAAAACAGATGAACAAAAATTATATTAGCTAATTTTACTGGAAAAGTGAAAAAAAACAACAACAAACATATTCCGTAAACATAAAAAACAAAAAAAAAGAAAAGGGACTGAGCAAATCAACTTATAGTTACTTACACTTGCTATGAACACAAAAACTTACACAAGTATTCCAAAGAAGTTAAAAGTAGAGCAGAAAAATTATCCATAGAAATTTTACTTGAGATTGAGAAAAACAAAAGAAATATAATAATAATTACTCATAATAATTTGAACAGAAACGACAAAAATGGTTTGTGGTACTTAAAAAAGGGATAATAAAAACAAGCAAATTGGCGAAACGATTGAATGAGAAAATAAATTTAATTAAAGAAAAAGAAACGGAAAGACTATCTAAGTAAAAAAACAATTCATATAGAGAATATAGCCAAAGAAGAAAAGTAAAAGAAAGCTTTAGACGTATGACGAAGATAAACAGGAAAAAAAGAACAAATAAAAAACACAAAATCACATCAAGAGAAAACAAAAACCATTTATTGAAGAAACTATAGTTCTTCAGCGATAAACAAAACAGTTTCAAGAAATCGCGACAATAAAAAAGACAAGACTAATAAAAACAACAACAGAAAAAGAAAATTGATATAATAAAAATTCCCGAAAAAGAAAAAAACAAAAAACAATACAAAAGTTATAACCAGCAATAGAAAAACGACAAGTTATGATAGGATAGAAACAAAAATGATAAAAAAAACTGGTGTGTTCACCACACGACTTTTCTATAAGGAATGATGAAGGAATATCTACATATAATTTTAAGGTTATGTTGTCATTTTGAAGTGATATGTACACGATTGAAGAAACTGTAAAAATAATTCGAATAATTTACATACGTACAATATTATATAAAAAAAATTGTTAAAAATGGCGGATACACCCACTTCCGGTTTCTTTATCAAACCCATCTTTTGATAGAACCGAGAGAATATGAAAAGCCAGCTCCATAACAAACTTCAAGCAAGTAGGAGTTTTGGTTCGAGAGTTATCGTGGGTACATTCAAAGATAATTTAAATAAGATGCAGCACTCCGTATATAAACAAGTCAAATATCTAATAAGCTGTTAATGTTAGAAAATTGTTTTATTGAAATAAATTATTAGGAAGAATTAACTCTATAAGAAACTGTAAAAATAATTCAAATAATTTACATACGTACAAAACTATATAAGAAAAACTGTTCGAAATGGCGGATACACCCACTTCCGCTTTCTTTATCAAACCCATCTTTTGATAGAACCGAGAGAATATGAAAAGCCAGCTCCATACCGAACTTCAAGTAATTAGGACTTTTGGTTCGAGAGTTATCGTGGGTACATCCATAGATAAGATGCAGCACTCCGTATATAAACAAGTCAAAAAAATTCAGAGAAAAATTGTTATTTTTTAACGTATCTTGCTTTCCTTTCAAGATATGAAATTTTTTTCTAAAAAAAAATCGTCGTAGACAGGATTCGAACCTAGGGATCATATATGGAATTGACTTTCAATTATAAATCAAATATCTAATAAACTATTAATGTTAGAAAAAAAATTATTTGAATAAATCGTTAAGAAGAATTAACTCTATTAGAAACTGTAAAGATAATTCGAATAATTTACATACGTACAAAATTATATAGGAAAAACTGTTAAAAATGGCGGATACACCCACTTCCGGTTTCTTTATCAGATCCATCTTTTAATAGAACCGAGATAAAAGCCAGCTCCATACAAAATTTCAAGTTATTAGGACTTCGGTTAGAGTTACCCAAAATGTTTTTGTCAAAAATACATTTTTCTGATTCAGGAGACCTTGAAACGTAAAATTATGCAATAAAAATATTTGAAAAAAAAAATTGCGATAGCTATACTTTCCTTATAGGAAAAAGCCACAACAGTGCTTCACTAAATCTGTTTAGAAAAAAAAAGAAAAATACCAAAAGAACGGGAAATAGGAATAATATTGCCAAATTAGACAAACTGCTACAATCACCGAGGAATAACATTGCTCAGCACTGCCCATAAAATCTACAGAAGAATACTAGAACAGGGACTAAGAAAAAAATAGAACAGCAATTAACAAACATACAGAGCGGTTTCAAAAAAAAGTCACAGTATTCAAGACCATATATTCAGTCTAAAAAAAGAAACAATTGGAAAAATGTTAATACAAAATAAAGAAGCTTTGTGGCATTTCTTCATTTAAAAGCATTTCAACAGATAAAAAGAAACAGTGTGGAAAATTTTTGATTAAAAACAATAAAAAGTTTATACAGCAAAAACAAACTGTATAGTATGCGCAATCAAACGAATTTCAGACTACCATGAATTGAGACAAGAAGGTGTACTTCACTCTTTATTGTAGTTATGTTATTAGTTATAGACGAGATAGTAAGAGCAGTTATAAGAGTAATCTCGACTTCACTGTATATTAAAAACAAGTGTTACGGAATGCGTATTTGCAGATGACGTAATATTTTCACCAAAAGAAAAAGAACTATCAAAAAACCTAAATATTTGGACAAACATAACATGAAAATAAACTTAATAAAAACTGATAATGATAATAGGTTACAGCATTGGAATATCTTCTTAAACAAGAAAAAAATTTCAAAAAACAGACAAATTACCAAACTATATACCAAGAATTTTGACATTTAGAATCAATAAAAAATATACAAAAAAAGAAATTACAATCAATGCAGACAATACCTAAGAACAATTGCCATCGTTATGACATATGGTAAGAATGGATAGTGATAAACAAGTGAAAAAAAATAGTAAAGGAAAACAATTACAAAGAGGAAGACCAAGACAAACAAGGAATAACATTATTAAAAAAATTCTATAAAAAAATGAACAAACCTGAACAAAAGCAAAATCTACGGCAAAATACACAAAACACAGTGTGCTTTGAAGTTTAGTTTGATGTAGTTATATACAGGGTGTAACAACTATTACTAATAATCTCTTAATGGGAGATAGTTGTAATGATTTAGATCATATTTGCATTATAAACATAAGGTCAATTCCTTAGTTTTCGAGAAAAATTAATATTAAAATTTAAGACGGCCCTGTTATAGTCCATTGTAAATTCGTAGGAAGAAAAGCCAATGGCCCAATTCATGATCGTTTATTAGTAAACAACACGTGCAAAGTGCAAGAATGCGATAAGATCGTTTTGCTTAATGTTACTGTAGATTGTTGAACACGTACAAAAAACCTAACTTTGGTTAACATAAAATAAGACTATGTAGCTAAAATTTCTTTTATTCTGACCATTCAGGGTCATTGTGTCTAATTCGGTTGTGCGTAATTCGTTTTTCATTTATTTCAAGATATTTTAAATACATTAAATTAATGTTGTAGTTAGGTATTCGGTATTTAGTTTCGTTATTGGTTCAATTTAGTTTCATAGTTTTTCGTATTATTTACTAATTCCACTTTTTAATTTCTACTTTTATGACTTCAAAACAACCGATTGACATTGTTACTTTACTTTTTTTGTCGTTATTAAGAACCTTAAAGTAAATTAAACATAACGTTGATATTAGCACATCATATCTCTTAAATGTTGTTTATTTCGTCATCAGGATCTTTATACTTAATAGCAAACTTGAATTCCAACAGTTTGAATCATTTTATATCACGTTTTCTTATAACGAACAACCAGGTCCGTAATTACATCTATTTATTACAAAAAATTTTAAGAAAAATTGATGAAAAGCTAGACTACGTGTTTATGAATAAAACGTGTTGAAAATTACCATATCTACTCCCTTATTAAGAGATTATTAATTATACTTGTTACACCTTGTATATTGAAAAGATTAAGAAACGTACACCTTTTAGAAAAGTTTTTGATAATAATATACAAGGTCCGCCATTAGAATCTGATACCGTTTGTTTACCAAAAACTATAAATATAATCCTGTTTTTAATTTGCACGTTATAGAGAAAGTCCAATTCTTGTAAAATATTTTCAACATAGCGCTATTTCCGCTTATACGAGAAATATACTCTAAGACTCCAGTTCTGTTTTTGAGTTATTTTGATTTCTATAATTTGCGGTTTGACTTAATCGATGAAATTTTATTACATTAAAATACTATTTAAACTTTTTTCTAACTTTTGAATTTTCAAATTAAAAAAACTCATTTTTTTCAAATCATTGGTTTCCTAAAGAACTGAAGAAAAATGATACGCTTCATAAGTGTCTAAAATAATAGTTACATTACTGAAGATGACCTAAACTGAAATACGAGACACTTTGTGCCGAGTATTTTAAAGCTCCGAGTCATGTAAGAGATTTTACTGACGTGTTGTGTATTGAATTTTTCCAGAAATCGTAAAAAAACGAAATTTACACATTAGAAATTGTTTGTAGAAATTCCACAAAAATCAAGCTT
The DNA here is from genome assembly GCA_035610365.1 of Aquatica leii. Taxonomy (NCBI): domain Eukaryota; kingdom Metazoa; phylum Arthropoda; class Insecta; order Coleoptera; family Lampyridae; genus Aquatica; species Aquatica leii. The sequence continues at coordinate 17,308,212 of CM069434.1, read as the reverse complement.
GTCAATTTTGTTGGGAACTATAGTTACAAAGTAAACAACATCGAAAATATTTCATCAATTTTGTGTGTGTGTTGTGAAGACAGCGTTAATTCATAAAATAATGATGAAAGAAGACGAAAATCATTGCAAGGGCATTCCCTTTGATCTGAGTGAAGCTACGGCTGCTGTTACTGACGATTTATTACCGAGTAAATCAAAAGCGCGGTATAAAAAGGCATTCCAAATTTTCGAAGATTGGCGTCAAGAAAAAGAAGTTACTTCACTTATCGAAGAAGTATTTGTGTATTTTGCGGAAAAAGCAATTTTGTGGAAACCCTCAAGTCTTTGGAGCATTTATTCTATGTTAAAATCCGTGTTTTTATTGAAGCAGAATTTTGACACAGCAAATTTTATAAGCTTACGCCATACTTAAAGCGAAAATTGACTGGTTACCAATAAAAAAAATCGGGACCAGATTGATAAACTTCTTCTTGAAGCTCCCGAAAAGAAATTTTTATTGGTGAAAGTAAGTTGTGACAATGGATAAATAAGTACCTCAAATTAATTTTTCTTATGTATTTACAGGTCGCGTTTATTTTTGGCGTTTCAGGAGCTTGTCGATGCGACGAATTATCAAGATGTTACTGGATGAGATTGAAGATCAAGATAACCTTCTAATAGTACACATTCCTGATTCTAAAACAAAAAAACCTCATCCCGTTGTAATTGTTAATGAAGGTAATGTTGATTTGTACAGGCGTTATGTGGCATTGCGCCCGGTTCGTACTCCACACCGGCGCCTGTTTGTAAATTACAAGCAAGGGAAATGTACTGTCCAACAATTGGGGCTACATTTATGTATTTGGAAAATTCCCTTCTAAAACGTATCTTGAGTTACCTAGACCTTTGGAATTGTATGCGCCGCAGTTCAGCGACTTTATTAGTAGACGCTGAGGGCGACGTTAACAATTTAAAAAGACATGGAGGATGGCAAAGTACAACGGCGGATGAGGGCTATATCGAGGATTCGATCCAAAACAAGCCAGATATAGCAAGAAACACAACTAGTATGGGCAATAACCCTCTACTAGTAGAAGTATTTCAGGATCTCGTGAACTGTGGCGCTGTAATCGGTTTATGTCAAAATGTCTTACAAACATTTGGGGGTACATTTTTCCTAACCTATATTTGCTTTTGTCATTGTATTTATAATTAACAAGACTTCATTAGTATTTATTATTATTTAATGTATACAAATATGATTAATTTTAAATTATTAAACTTTTTTGTTAACGTGCATGTTTTTTAAATGAACTAACGTTTTTGAGATTCACATAGACATGTCAAATTTTCTTTTTTCATTTGATGATTTCCGATTTGTAACTCAAGGTCACAGTTCACGACATAATGAAACTTCTCTAATGATTTATCCACAATCTACTACGATCAAGCCGGTAATGAGATTTCCACTGGGAGTTTTACTGAAAATTTGAAGCTCGGTGATAAATCGCTATCAGGAATCAATATTTCAAACATAGGTTCCACAATTCATATTAATATTTCTAATTAATAGATTTGAATAAATTGTTCTTTTTGAAGTATCTTTTTTATTTTGCGTCTTGTAAAGTCTTTGCAATACTAATTTCCCTGAGCGTTAATAAGCAGGAAAATGTTTTCAAGACGATTTCCGGACAACTAAACAATAAAAATAAATATAAAACAAACAATAGTTATTTACATAAAAGTCAGGAAAATCTCACATTACTGAAGAAGAGCTAAATTGAAATACGAGGCACTTGGTGACTAGTATTTTAAAGCTCCGAGTCAAGTAAGAGATTTTACTGACGTGTTTTGTATTAATTTTTTCCGGAAATCGTAAAAAAAAATGCGAAATTTACAAATTTTAAAAACTGTTTTTACAAATTCCACAAATATCAAGTTTGTGAATTTTATTGGCAACTATAGTTACAAAGTATTTTGCGTCTTGTAGTCTTTACAGTACTAGTTCGAAAAATTCAATTTTCCTGCGCGTTAATAAGCAGGAAAATGTTGTTTTTAAAACGATTTCCGGAAAAATAATAAAAACAGTGGCGTGGCATATACAGACTGTTAATACTAAGTTGTAACACCCGAAAATGGCAGTTAGAACTCATTGAAACAAACAACTTTTCTTAGTTCAAATTTTTGATTTTCTATTTTATCAAATAACAAAATAGCGACCGAGCAAAAATTTCAAACAAGGTGTTTTGAAAACTACTACTGTAACATTTGTCTGAAAAATTTTTTCGATCTGTCTAAAAAAAGTTTTTATTTAAATTGAATAAGATAAATTTTAACAATCCTTTAAAAGAAAGTTGGCTTGCAAATTTGAGCCACGTGTTTGTACGTTTAAATTTAAATACTTTGTGATCTTGCTTTTTAGAATTATCTTTATTTTCAAAAAAAATTAAGTTAATTACTGCTTCATCTTGAAAAGTTTCTGTCATGTTTATCACTTGTTTGCGTATTAGCATAATAAGCTATAAAAATTCATAAATAATAATAATAAAATTCTGAACTTCTTGGGCTGCTTTTGGTTTATGGAGAGGCAAGGCGTAATGCACTAGAAGCTCGTAGAATTTATCGGGGAAGATATCCAAATCGTCAGTAACCATTTTTAGAAGAATATGTAGACGTTTGCCAGAAACTCGAAGTTTTTACCCAACAATTGGTGGGAATTTCAATAGATTTCCTATGCATTTAAAGAAACTGTTCATAATAATATTAAAGATGAGCCATCGACGAGCACAAGAGTAATGGCAAATAGATTAGACGTAAACCACGTGTTATTTTGACAACTTTTGAAGAAACAAGATCTCCATTCATTTTCTAGACAAAAAGTGCAAGCTTTGAGACCTGAAGACTTTTAGCCAAGATTGTTGTTGGTTTCTTGAACCTTGCAGTTTTCAGATGCGCTTTGAAAAATTTATTTATTTTCAGACGAGGTTTGTTTCGCAAGAAACGGTATACCTAATTCTCGCAATAATTGCATGTTGAGCGAAGAAAATCCCCACGCAACATTTATTCGTGCGCATCAACGTTTTTCAGTAAATATATGGACTGCAATCGTAGGGGAGTACGTTATTGGGCCCTGAATTCTCTTAAACCGATTGAATGGTGAAAATTATTTTAATTCCTTAAATAACGTTATGCCAGAGTTTTATGATGACTTACCGCTAAACATCAGACGAAGATTTTGGTTTCAACATGATGGACCACCGGTTCACACAATCCGAGAAGTGGAGGTCCTGGTCGTGTGGCCAGTTCGGAGTCCCAACCTAACTCCCCTAGATTTGTTTTTTTGGGGTCAGATGAAGACTTCTGTATATGACACACCAGTAAACACCTAAGGCGAAGAAAAGTATAACCATTGATTATTGTATAACATTGAAAAGCTAAAGGGAGCGGAAAATTGGGCGACTTGGCGATAGCATATTTAAATGGTTCTTCAATCGAAGTGCGTACTCGATATCCTTGAAGGCAAACGGATTCTGCCGCTAGTACAAAATCACGATAAACCTACGGATGACGAAAGAAAAGCTGAACAAAAATGACGCGACGACGACCTCACGGCAGCCGCAACAATTGCCGGTGCATTAACCAGAGACGTGGCTCAGTTGCTGTTAACAACGCGTTCTTCAGTTGTAATGTGGTCAACGTTAACAAACACTTTTGAATATGGTGACACGCAGCGAGTTCATATGATACTAACTACATTTATGACGGCAGTAAAGAAAAGGGAGCAATAAATGGCGACATATATCGCATCGATGAAGAAAGATTTCATCGATCTAAATTTAGAGTTTGATGATCAGGCGAGAGAAGACGCCAGTCAGACAGTTAAACATCAGATCCCTGAATCGATACTGCACTATCGTATCCTATGTGCAATCAGCGATGATTACTCGATGCTTAAAGATATCTGGAAGACCAGGCCACGGAAAGAGCAAAAGCTTGCAGCGCTTTCACAGCTGTTGTGTGCCAAGAAACAAGAATAACAAGCAAGTGGTTCAGCTGAGGCTTCGGCGGCGATCTATGCTCACAGGCCTGCTCATCAGAAAGCCAAGTCTCTCGACAACTCAGGTAAGATGCAGCAACACAGGAAATGAAAATTCGAGAAGCGGAAAGAAGAATCGATATTCTAACTATAACTGCAACAAAATAAGTAATCTGACGAAAAATTGTCAAAATGAAAAATTGAAAAAAATCACATGACAAGTAGACCAACAAAGAACAAGTATGTAGTAGCGTATTCGTTGCACAAACAAATGTCAAAGGTAATACTGACGTCTGGGTGTGTAATTTGGGCGCGATTGATTATATGACGGGCGACATACGAAGTGTTCAAAACGCCTCGTATCGTAGGCACGGCTTCTACAGACGGTTCGTTGTATGCAGTCGGAATGCGTGATATCAACGTGTTGATGGCAGTAAGTGGTCAGCAGCGCAAAGCTACGTTACACGTTTTATACGTTCCAGGTATAGCCAATCACCCGTTCAGTTTACGAATGGCACCGAAGCACGGCGTAATAAGTATTATTGGTCGTGAGCGCGTTTTGCTTAAACGTAACGGCAGGCTCGTAGCAACGGAAACGTGGAAAAACAACGCCTACATCATGAACATGTGTGTTGTACCAACTCATCCGGAAAACGTGTTTTGCAAAATCGAGCGAAAGGTTACTCTGGCACCAACGTCTTGGTCATCAAGACAAACGCCATGTGATGAATGTTCTCACACGTCGATTCTTAAAGTCGATTACGCAGCGACAAGTGAGTTTTGCGACTAATCTGCCCGATAGGACCGTGCAGCTTGTGTCGATGAGTGCATCAATGCGGATATGAATGGACCCATGTCCACCAAGGTTTTGGTGGTAAGCAGCGCTACTACGTGTGTTTCAAAGATGATTTTAGTAAATATCGACGTGTGTTCTTTATCGCAAAGAAAAGCGAAGTGGCAAAGTTTCGTTGCGATGTTAGTGGTAAATTTGATTGTGCCGAAGTGCAAAAAGTGCTAAGTGAAAACGGAATTCGCTTGAAATTATCAGTGTCACATACACCAGAACAGAACGGCCTTATTGAACGTGAAAGTCGGACAATTGTTGGACTAGCGCGTTCGATGCTTTCGCTAAGTGGACTACCAAAATCGTTTTGGTTGTGTGCGAGTACAAACAGCGCGTATGTTCTAAATGCAACAGACAAATTGATAGTTCCTGTGGCTCGAAAATCTTGACCATTTGCGCGTTAGGGTGCTATGTGCACGTTTCGAAACGGTTTCGTAAAAAATTCGATGACAAGAATGCGTTCGGTCATTGTGCGTGTCGGTTACGTAAATGACAAAGATGAGTGTGAAGTGTACACACCATCACGTAAAAAAATTGTTCGTTCACACAATGTGTTCTCCAAAAGTGAGAAAATATGTACAAAGCTTAGCGATTTGGTGTGGTATGAATACACCGAAAGTGTTGGTGATTTGGATTTGGAAGAAGAACAGCAAAATCAGTCTTCTAGTGCTGAGAAAGACGATGTTGATGATGCTTCCGAGGAAAATCCAGATGGGAACGATGTTAATGTGTATGAACAAATCAATATTGCAAATGTGCTTGATGCGCGTGACGTGCCTTGTTAGTCGGACAGGCAACTTCAACGTCCGGCAATGTACAAGACAGGCGAGTTCGTAATTGACGAAACAAATGATGCGTTGTATCAAGCTAGTGTTGCAAACACGATCGCGAAAGTCGGAGATGGTATTGAACCCGGGTTGTACGACGAAGCGATGAAATCGGTCGAAAGTGCCAAACGGAGAGCAGCGTATAATAACGAGATTGCATCGTTGCACGAAAACAATACGTGGGTGTTAGTAGAGAAGCCAGATGGTGTTAACTTAATAGATGTCTTTCAACAAATAAATACTTACGGGTTTTGAACCGCGTTTCATATTTACACGTTTCGAGAAACTCATAAAACTTAGAAAGCTTACAAACTGAAAAATTTACAATATTTGACGTTTCGACAGTCATATCGCTGTCTTGTTCAGAAAAACTGAAACTGAAAGTGTAGGATCCTGACAAGACTTTATATTACGTCGTTCGGGTCAGTGGTTCGTGACGGTTTTGATTCATTAGTCTTCCGGAACATGTTTTTCCATACTAGTGCTAGATCGATTCCATTATCCCTATTGAAATTGTCGTACTTCTGGATCTCGATGGCTTCCTTGTATAGTGTAAGCCAGAAGTTTTTGGATTTAGCCAACATTGTTGTCTCCTCATATTTTATTGTCTGACCGGTGTCTAAGAAGTGTTCCGAAACAGCAGATCTTGTGTTATGTTTCTTTGTATCCGCCTTATGTTCTTTTAATCTGGTAGCTATGTTGCTCCCCGTTTATCCTATATAAGCAAGCCCACACGAACAAAGGATGTGTTAGACTGCTGGTTCCTCGAGTGGTGCTTTTGTTTTCTTCGATTTTGAGAAAGTAGCAGCTATTTTATTTGTTGTAGTAAAAATCACTTTGATATTTTTCTTCTGGCTATTTTATCAGTGCAGCCTTTTATGTAAAAAAGGAAAGAAGTTGCGACGGGGTCTCCTTCTTTGGTTTTTCCTTACTGTGTTTTTTAATTGCTCGATATATGTCTGCTTTTCTGAAACCGTTTCTTATTAAGGCGTTCGTTAGGTGACCTAGCTCGGTGTTTAACGTGTTCGCCTTGGCCCTGTGTACTAAATTTTTTAAAACTGAAAACTTTTGAGCTGGATGATGATGTGATTCGGCATTGAGGTATCTGTCAGTATGTGTCGGTTTTGTGTATACTTGAAGCCCCAATATGTTGTCCATCTTTCGAGTGACCAGTACGTCCAAGAACGGAATGCTTCTGTTTGTTTCTTTTTCCATGGTGAATTTGATGATGAAATCTAACTGGTTGATGTGATCCAGGAAGTTGTGTAGTGTTTCTGCTCCATGAGACCAAATTACAAATGTATCGTTCACATAACATGGCCAGCATTTGGTTTGAGAGTAGCGGTTTCTAATGCTCTTTCTTCAAAATCCTACATAAATATATTGACGATGACTGGAGAAAGTCGTGATCCCATAGCTGCTCCTTCAATTTGTTCGTATACAATATTGTTGATTGAGAAGTACGTGGACTTTAAGCATAGCTCAATTTAGTCCGTTAAGATCCTCATCCAAATCCGCTTTTCGTAATTTGGTCTTGATGATCTCTAGTGTTGTTTGTAGTGGCACTTTCGTGAAGAAAGATGTCACATCAAAACTGACTAAAATGTCTTCTGATTCCAATTTAATTTCTTTAATTTTTGAGACGAAGTGCTGGGAATTTCTTACGTGAGGGATGCTTTTTCATGTAAGCAGTTGTAAAACGCTACATAAGTATCTAGTCAGAGAAGGTTACTGAAGCTGTAGCACTCACAATTGGGTGAAGTGGTACCCCTGGTTTGTGGATTTTTGGAAGGCCGCAAAGGTGCGGGGTGCTGCTGTCTGTATGAATTAGTTGTTTCTTTTGATGTTCCGGGATCGTACTTGCGGATTTTACAGCGGCCGAAATCTTTTTCTCTAGAGGTTTTATTGGGTTCCTCTTCGATGGTTTATACGCCGCATCTTGTAGCAAAATATCTATTTTTTTCATGTAGTCGTTGGTGTTTATGATTACAGAAGCATTTCCTTTATCAACTAGTATTGCAGTTATTTCTTTGTTAGCCTTAACTTCCCTTAGAGCATTTCTTTCCTCTCGATTGATGTTCTTCAGCGGCTGTTTTGACACTCACGTCTTCTTGAATATGTTGTGGTAGAGTTCTGAGTGTGCCTTCCAATGAACTGACTGCCAAAACGTCAAATATTGTAAGTTTTTCAAACTTTGTAAGCTTTCTAAGTTTTAAGAATGTCGTAGAAAGTGTAAATATGGAACGCGGTTCAAAACCCGAAAGTATTTATTTATTAAAAAATCATGGCCGCAAAAACCTTAAAAATATTAATCGATTGCCGTTGGGTTCTTCGTGCTACGCTTGACGCGAATGGAAACGTGTCGTGAAACGCTATAGACAGAAGAAAGGCATTGACTAAGATAAAACGTTAAGTATGGTCGCGCGTTATGGCGCTGTTCGTGTAGTTTTTGATGCAACAGCACTTCGGAGTTGGTATATGCAGCAGTTTGATGGGAAGAAAACATTTCTCTACGCTAAGCTGAAAGAAGAGATTTTCATATCACAACCTGAAGGATATGACGATGGAAGCGGTAAGGTATGCAAACTGTTAGATAGCTTGTACAGGCTTAATCAAGCTCCATGATTGAAACAAGCTGTTTGTCGAGGTTATGAGAAAGTTCGATCTCAAGGCAACGAGCACGGATCTGTGTCTCTTTACACGACGTAAGTTGGAGCGACCCTGATAGTGGTTCTTTACGTATACGTGGTGGTAGAGGACGATGCTGATAAAATCCAAAGGTTCCTGTCAGAACTAAAGCAGCACTTCAAAATATCAGTTGCGTTGTTAGACAGTTTCCTGGGAATGCAGATCGATAGACGCAGCGATAGAATCTTACTATCTCAGCGTGTGTACACAAAGCGTAGGCTTGAACGTTTTGGCATGAGTAATGCAAACTCTACATCGACACCGTACGAACGAATTGGCGGTGGAAGCGATATAAAGAATGAGCCTCAAATAGAGGTATTTGAAGACTATGCGATGTACAGAGCAACTTGATGCACTGGATGACAGCGACTAGGCCCAATATCGCTTATGCGGTTTCATATGCAGCTCGCAAAATGCAAGAAACAACTCAGATTGATTAGAACGGAGTGAATCGTATATTTCGTTATTTGCATGGAACCACGAACTACGAACAGTGCTATAAAAACAACATAGGCAGCAACATTCTTACGACGTTCACGGACGCTATCTATCTATCAACTATACGTTCTGACTGTTTACGGTGGCGCTTCGGTAGCATGAACAAATCAACAGCAGCATTCGGTGGTAATGTTAATAGAGGCGGAGATCGTAGCTGCAAGTGAAGGCATGAAAGAACTGATATGGCTGAAACGACTTGTGCCGGTTATAAGTGACAAAAAGGTAATAAAACCTGTGATTTTTTGTGACGATGCAAGTGCGGTGAAGTCAAGCAAGAATCTGGAGTTTCACAAATGAACCAAATATGTGAAATTGGGTTTCAATTACGTGAGATCATTGTGCAACATATTGATGGCAAACGTCAACTGGCGCATATGTTTACTAAATCACTCGATCGGGCTCGATTTACGATAGTGCAACGTGGTCTGGAACTGAAGAGTGATTAAACTCAGTTAGTTCTCGTGTGTCAAGTTGTAGAGGAAGTGTTGAAGTGAGAAAAAATAAAAACGCTGAAACACTCTGTACAGCGTAGCTAACTTCAAATATACGCTTCTTGCTGAAGCAAGAACTCAGTTGTTTTTTCTTTTATGTGTGCATTTTTGTTCGTTTTATAATCAACCAATAAAAGCGACTAATACTGCAAATCACTTTCTTTAAAATAGTAATAAACTCATCATTTTTATGTGTCCTATCTGAATCTGGGAGATTGTTAACACATTTTAATACACCCTGTACATGCAAAATCAAAAACAGGGTAATTTTGTAGTTTTGGTAAACAAATGGTATCAGCTCCCAAAGGCGGACCCTGTATATATTAGCTAGCACGCTCATCTATTCGGAATTAAATTAATCTCCTTTATGACGCTATTACAATCCTACTCCTAATGTACAAATATTAGATGAACAAATCCTTTAAGTACTATATGAAATAATAATCAGTTAAGAGCCTGTGTAATGCAATTAATGATGCGACACTATCAAGCATACATTATTGCAAGCAAGAGCTACTTTAAACACTTGCTTCAGTTTACTTTATTACTTTACATGCTATTATTAGATTATTGTTGTACATGTTATGTTTATTTTGTTATGAAATAAGAGTCAACATGTGTTAACAACGTCAGAAGCATGTACTTTTTGGAAGCCTTTCTAGACACCACTACACAATTTTTTTCATTTTTGGGCTGAGTAACATACCCCAGCAAAAATTGACAAGAGTCTACAAAGCAGAAACTAAACACAACCCAATTATTTAGCATTCTTATATGATGTTCCCTGTCAATGCATAATTGACATTTTTCAAATAATAAATTTTAGAGCTTTGTCTGATATTCTTTTATTTGTATTTAAGAGATCTCTAAAACAGAAACAAATTAATAAAATTATATTTTCAGCACATTTACAACCATAATCACTAATAATGCCCTTGGTTTTAGTCATGCAATTTTAACAACAGAAAAACAAAAATGAGCCCTGACAAGAGAGCAACAATAAGTTTGCTTTTTAGATTCTTTAGTTCAAACAAAATCAAAATATGTTGTGAATATTAAAAAGATAACAATCCTTCTATTAGTCATGCATAAATTAAAATTTAAATACGTACCTCTGCAATAGGTTTAATTTTAGTGTGAAGAATGAAATTAAATTTGCATAATTCGCAAGATCTTGTATCAGATGCAGCTAACCACTGTTGTAAACACGATTGATGAACATACTTCAGACTTCCGGAACAATAACAAGGCGACAACAAAGGATTTCCGCAATCGGCTTCGCAATGACATATTCGACAAATATCACTATTTGAATTTGATATGTTAGTACACGACCCAAATCGAGAACTATCCAGTTTTTTAACAGTTTCAGAAAAGGCACTACTAGTCGACTGTACCTCACGATTTTTAACTTTAATAAATTGCTCAGGCATTCTAAGTATTCAATTGGAATTCCCAGTTGTTTTCATTGGGCGATTAATTATAATTCGATTCTGTAAGTAAAAAGTTATCGGAGTTATATTTTTAGAATGAAGCAAGCAGGACTAGTATTAACCTATAATTCGTTTAATTCTGTATTGGTGTCAAATTCATTTTCGGTTTTGAAAATTAAAATAAAACCAGTACTGCATAATTTCTATCAATAACTGACAATAATGTCAATATAATTGCTATAAATAAACTTCCTCCTGACTTCACTGTCAGTTTTAGAAAACAACCACCACTACAAAAATAAATACATGACATTTCCCACGGCTTAAAACTGCCATTGGGTAAAGTTATCACATACACTATCTTCTGTAATAAATGTACATACCCATAAAATTCAACTTCTATAAAACTGTGCAAAAAAACAAACCTACTTTTACTGAGTGCAAACAAAGATATAACGCAATTTGCGATATAAAAACCGCAAAGGAAGTAGAAAGAATTAATAAGCGCTAGAAAATCCTAATAATAATTACCGGGCAATAATTGTTTAAGGAATAAAAATCAAAATTACGTTTGTTTACTACTGCAACACTAAAACAACTTAACCAATCTTTAACGTAATTTAATGAAACATAATAAATAATAACATTAAAAATATAATAAAGATAAAAAACGACTTTCTAGTAATCAATTTTTCAGGTTCATTAGAATGCTTATTATTTCCCTGATTGAAAATCTGTAAATTTTATTTCTATTACTTTTGATTAGCCAGTTAAACTACAACTACATTGACTTTTTTTTGGTTTTTAGTAAAAGTTGTAAGCTGTCAAACAACTGAATTAAGTTGCTTATAAATTAACAAACGTATATTATTTTATCGTTTGCATGCGATAAGTTATCCTGATGTTTGTGAGTAAAACTTTTCTCAAAAAGTAAAATATGCCGACATCAAGAATTTTTCGATAATAGATACTAGAAACTAGAAATAATAGAAAATTATTTTAATATTGATCGAGATTCTAGTTTTCCTTTACCGGATATTTGAAAACTAGTTTTATCGATCGGAAAACAGTGGAATTATCTAGAATGCAAATTTGTAATACGAAAGGTTTTGTTAGATTACATTTTTAAGTTTTTAGTTTATCTGTGCTATTCAAGTTTCGTTAATAGAAAATAGAAATGTTCTACGGCAACATAGAACTAATCACAGTAGACTTTAATGTAGCATTATAACTAGGTGTATCTAACACAGAATTCAATAGGTCCCAAAGCTAACTACAGCAAACCGATGGAGTGATGGCAAGCAGAAACCATGCGCGGTAAATCTAACTACTAATCGTACAAAAATAAACTGCATAATCGATTAAGTATAAACTGTTAGTTTTTGTTTTATTATGTTAAAATGATAATGCTACTGACGACATTGTTGCTCTGTATTTAGTCACAACTAGTACTTTTGTGTTGTTTTTGTTTAAGCGGAGACTTAATCTGCGCAAAATGACTCTCACCGATCGTCATCACTTCATCGAAAAAAAAAATGTTTTTTGCAAAATTCTAATACTTTTGCGGAACAATCACAAGGAGAACAAATAAAGAAGCAAAAAGACAAAAATTAGTAACTTGCAACCACGTGTGGATAATATTTTACAACCAATCTTAAGCAGATTTCAGTTTCAATTGCAACACAAAAATTAACATTGAGCAGACTTTGTAGAGATTTATACGTTTTGCATCAAAATAAACATCCTTTAAAAAGATTGACATAAGATGGATGTTGGTGACAGAACATTCTACTCTTATCGAGTGTTGTTCTCAACCTCCGACCAGCACCTGGTTCAAGATGAAAATGGCGTTTAAGCGTATCAGGATTTCAGTCTTGTGCTACTCCTTTTACAACAATAAACTTATTAGCCGTTGCAATATCTAGCCAACGACTTGTGACACGCTGCATTGTCTTAGTGAAAGACCACGTTTTTTTCAATTTTTTCTGTCAAACGGACCAATAATAGAACGTTGCTGTATATAGTCTTTTGTTTCTCAATAATTGACAAATAAATCACTTTTAAAAGTTGCTGTTTCCTAAGTTGACTGACTATGTGATTCTTTCATGTTTCATCGATTGTCACCTACCGATAAAAAATATTGTTTCTTATGGTTAAACAACTCCAAACAACGCTCTGAATCATTGCTCTTTTTGGTTCACTGTGCGGTAGATACTTTGAATAGAGGTTTCTCATAGACAAATGTTTATGCAAAATAGTATAATACATTTGATAAATATAAGACTAAACGCTATATCGTAGAAACGGGGCTACGTACGAGTTAATCCACATGTAGAAACTGTGAAATTGTTAGATAGTAAATATTACAACCGCGAATTTCAAAAAATGTATTTGAACAGTACGCGGCACAATATTTTCGTTTAAAAACTTTGTAGACAGTACGTGTAACATTTATAAAAGGAGAACATTTTTAATTAATTATGCAGTTAGATTCGTTGTCGTTTTGGTTAACGGATTTAATCGTTTGTCAACCACATTATTACTGTATGGCTATGAAAGTTTATTTGGCTATTAATTGCAAAAAGACTTCAATTAATTAATTGTTTTACCAAGTCCCGTGTGAATGTGGCAAGTCATACGTCGGAGAAACCATAAGACTTTAAAAGTCTAAAAGAACACAGAACTTTTACGCAGAGAGGAAAGATATCAATATCCGGCATCGTGCAATATTCATGGGAAGAAGAACATAGAGTGAAATGATTTAGGCAAATAAAATAATTCACATTGAAAAATCACGCGTTAATATTCCAAAAAATAGACGCCACTGGCAAAAAGATACAGAAATTACATAAGCCAACACATGACAAAAAATATAATCTAATCCGAAACCAACAGAAGACAGTCGACACCAAAAAGAACGTCAACATCTCATCAGGCACACTGTCATCTAAAGAAACCGCCCTATTGGAGAAAATACTCAGTTTTTTCGTAACACCGAAGAACGTTGCTTTACTAGACATCGTCAGTGCCGTTGAGACAACACGGTTAGAACCAGTACAAACAAAAAAAATGAAATGGAAAGTCAAAGATGTGCTACAAAAAAAAGCAAACGTCACAGAAACATCATCAAGCAGAAAGATACGGCTCTTATAAACGTACGGGAAAAAAATCTATCAAAATCTTGTCAGCGGACAAAGGAACCGCAGCAGTTATTATGGTTTCTGTTGCCCCTGACCAAAAAGTCGAAGAGATTTTACGAGGGAACTACGGAAGATTGAACAAAGATCCAACAATACGTCTAGAGAGGAGGGTCTACCGCACCTGGAAATTGTACAAAGGATTTCTAACATCAAGAACAAAAAATACGCTGACACCACATTACAGCAAAGCTCCGCATCTATATGGAGAACCTAAGGTACACAAAAACAACATGCCACTTCAGCCAATAAACAGCTCTCGTAATGAACTTACATACCAGTAAGCCAAGTTTCTACTACCGATTGTGCAACCGCTTTAAGACAACAACCCATTCTTTGCTAAAAGCTCCAAACATTTCGTTGCCCTTCTGAAGACAGCAAAACTGCAACAACGAGAGCAATTGGTCAGCTTTGCCGTAAAAAATCTACACACCAATGTTACAGTAATCAATAACTAGATCATTTTTTGCATTACCTGAACAACATCAAGCCATCTATCAAACTCACTATGAAAAAAAAAAGACTTGCTCCCGATCTTAAACGTTCACGTGAAGAATAACAATGGAATGATCGAACGGTTGTTTACAGAAAACCAACTCATACGGGTCAATATCTGAATCATGCATCCAATCACTCAATGAAGAAAAGGGTAACAAAGTGTTTATTCGACAGAGCTCACAGGTTATACGATACAGAAAAAGAACTTCAAGAAGAAATCAAAAACATAAAAAAGGACCTTAAACAAAATGACTACCCAATAAAGATAATAGAAGAGCTTCTTCATAAGGACCAAACAAACATAAACTAGTAATCAAAACAAGATGAACTACCCAAAACACTACTCAGTATCCCATACGTCCAATACAAACAAATCGAGATTCCAAAAACTGCATCTACCAAGTCCCGTGTGAATGTGGGAGAAACCAAAAGACCGTTAGAAGTTAGACTAAAAGAAGACATAACTCATACGTCGTGAAGAGAAATATTAAGATCCAGCATTGCGCAACACTGATGGAAAGAACAACATAAAATAAAATAGGCGGAGGCAAAGATCATACACAGGGAAGAACATTGGTACAAAAGAAAATTCAAAAAAGCAGCAGTCATAAACAATAACAAGGAGGTCTTTAGTCAACCTAGTGTTAAAATAGGTAACGTGTAGAAACAGCTAATCTGTTTTCATTGGCTAACCTTTGTTTTGCTCAATTGCATTAATTGATTAATCATGCTTTTATTACATAAGCTTCAGTAGTCTCTAATTCATTTATTTTTAAGAAATAAAAAAAAAGACAATGGGAGTCCAGAATTGTGATATTTTATAAAACATTTATTTGTTTTTTTTTTTAATATCGTATTTTGTTATCAGCACGGCAGCCAAACCCAAACTTCTTGCTACTGTGAACATGTCTAACGGGCAAGCAGTGCTGGGGGTCTTGGCTTGATTGTTTGTACCAAGAGGATACAACCTCATCAAAAACCTAAATCTAAAGTGGGGAAGACCAAGCGTGATTAGATAGAAGACCAGTCGTTACTGGTTCTAACCTTGGGGCACCAGGCGAACACCGTTGTACATAGCCTTTCGTGTGTATCGGGGAACTGCGCGGTGACGTTCTTTTCTTCGGTGCTCGTAAAACATATATGGAACCACCGATACAAATTTTAAAAAAATAAGGGAACTGCGCAGAATCTAAAAACACTGGCTGATGCTGAGCGCGAACCCAAAAAATCTACAAGCTTTTTGGGGAGGCAAAAGCTTAAAAAACAGAGAATCGAGAGCTCAAGCAACCGGTTCCACTAAAATGCAGGGATGCGAGAGCGAAACTCACCTATGCAGGAAAGAAAAGCGGGGACCTCAGGAACGCAACAGCGGTACTAGACGGCGCACGCGATTGTACCGACTGTCGGAACAACAGAGGCGCAAAAACGCAACCTCTCCAGCAGTAACACACTGGCGTCACAAAATTGCAATCATAGCAAAAAGGTTCCCTGAAAACACCATCAGTACTGAAGAATCTGAAGTCATAAAAACCTTGATACTCGGATGGATTGACAAACTGGAGAAGGGACAAACTTTTCCGAGTTTTCAGGAATGTACCCATAAAAAGAGTTTCCTGAAAATAACGTGCGCAGACGAGGTAACCAAAGAGTGGCTAGTCGACACGTCAAACATTAAAAAACCATTGGGGGAGGATAAGAAACTAGAGATTATTTATCTCAAAGACTTTCCTGCACCCAAAAAGTTTATCACTTGGCTCCCGGGAACAGCACTAGAACTAGCCACCCTACTGAAAAGAATATCAGTACAAAAGGTAAAAGCGTTAACCAGCCAATTGCACTTTGGATTTTTTAGGATTACTCTCCAGGCGCTAACCGACTCCAAAAAGGGCAACAAAAAACCGGATGCCACAAGTAATGTCCACGAGGCAATAGATGTAAATCCAGAGACAAAAAAAATGTGCTGACGGAAAATGTAGTGCTCAAAGTCGTTCAGATAAATATACATCACTGAAAGGCAGCCTCAGCGACTCTCAATGCTTATATCGTGATATTGCCCTTGTCCAAGAGCCGTGGATCTACAAGGGAACAATAAAAGGGTTGAACTGTTCAGGTAGTTGGCAACTTGTGTACAACCCTCGCACATGCACTATTGTAAAAAATGCACTAAACTTAATGCCATTGTGAAATTTATGTTCTAGAGACCTAGTGGCAGCTAAAATATCTGTACTAGAGAAAGCCATCAGGAGGGAGTTCAGTATCGGATCCGGTTACCTTCCCTACGACCAGACTGGACCACCGCCACCGGAGGAAATCCACAGGCTGATTAACAGTGGGACCAACAAACCGCGATGCCAATGCACACCACACCTTGTGGGGGAGCACGAACACAAATCGAAGAGGTAAAAAACCTTTAGAATTTGTTCTAAAAAGAAATTTAGACATAATAAATAACGGAGATGCGCAGTGAAGTTATAGACCATACTCTTGCTAGTCCAAAAGCGAGCAAAGGGATAAAAATGTGGCATGTATCAGATGAAACTTCTTTATCTGATCATAGAAAGTTGTAACAGAATACAGAAATCCTAGAAAAACCGACTAGGATTTGTTCAACGAAACTTTAGCGGGACAAATCAGGGACTGTCCCACAGTTGCAAGATACAAGCTAGAACTAATGACGTACAGTATTGGTAATTCATAAAAATCCGCATTTAAAGCAAGCCTCCCAAAAACTGTCAAACAAATTCTCAACAGGATAACTTGGTGGAACAGGGAACTTGACAAAGCAAGGGCACGCACCGAAGACTATGTAACACAGCAAAAAAAAGCGGCGACTGGGATTAATACAAAACCAGCCTCACAACATACAACAATGCAATTAAATAAGCAAAGAGAAACTCATGAAGAAGGTACTGTAGGAACGTAGAAAACGGACTTACAAGTTCTCGACTCCAAAAAGCTCTAAGCAAAGACCGCTCTTAAAACATCGGTTCTTTGCTGACCAAAAGCGAAAAGTTTACAGACTCTGCAAGAACTACTCCAAAAACACTTCCCGGGTTCATTGTTAACTGAAGTTCCTAATCACCAAGACCTAGAGGTACCAAACAAACGGGCATCCAAAAGGAACTGAAACTTAGCGAAAATAATAATTAATCTTAAAAACCTAGAATAGGGAATCAATACGGTTAAAGCCTTTCAGTCTCCAAAGAGCTCATCATGCTGCAAAAAACATTTGCTGCTCTTCGAAACGCAGTACGCAAAATTTTCAGAGCTCGCTTTAGTACTTCCGCATATACCAAACAGCTGGCGGATTGTCAAAGTAGTATTTATATCAAAGCCAGAGGAGTACTACGTACACCTAATCAAAATCTTACAAACCGATCAAAACTTCTTTCATCTTAAAACTACTTGAAAAAGTATAGTCGACAGGTATATACGGGACGGGGCACTAAACCAGATGCGAACATACAATCCAATACAATGATACTGCATTTGGTGTTTTTCTGGACATTGAAGTAGCATCTGACAATACTACCTTCACCTCAATTGCAGGGGCAATGGAGAAAAAATGAATCACACTTTTAGTTCGAAACTGGGTCAATTTAATGCTCAAGTACATTCTTCTGTACGGTAACACTGTAGGAGCCAAAGTGGCTGGCGGGTGCCTACAAGGCGGGGTGATGTCACCCTTACTGTGGTGTTTCGTCATGTACGGCCTACTACAAGAACTAGAAGACAGCGTTGT
The DNA here is from genome assembly GCA_035610365.1 of Aquatica leii. NCBI lineage: Eukaryota > Metazoa > Arthropoda > Insecta > Coleoptera > Lampyridae > Aquatica > Aquatica leii. The sequence goes on along the minus strand of CM069434.1, from coordinate 17,289,979 downwards.
GTTTGCTTTAGAATACACAAACGGGAAGTTTGGGGCAACTGTATCGAACATCACGCAAAATGCACTAAACACCGTCGAAAAATGGTGCAAAAACTATCAGTGAACGCGGCTAAGACGGTAATCGTTCCGTTTACCAAACGACAGAAAACGAATGACATAAAACTACCTACGATGTACGGAGTCACGCACTCGATGACAAAAGAAGTAAAATATCTAGAACTCAGTCTGCATACTAGACTGACTTACAATGCTCATCTAGAAAAAGTCACAACGAAGGCCATCAGGGTTCTTAATACAACCAAACGGATGGTCGGGCACACATGGCGATTGAAACCCATAATGACCAAATGGTTATATACTGTGGTAACAAGACTCATCATCACATACGGTGCGCTTGTATATAAGTTTAACTTTATTTATTGATATTTGGCTTACAAATTTGGTCTTGTTGTCTATACATATATATTACATTTTCTTATCCCTTCTCCCCCCTTAACTTTTTCCTCCTGCTCCATACTTTCTCCATCCATTCCGCTCCTTTGCCGTTTTCATCTAAGATATCCACTGTTTTCATCACCTCTTCTCTTAGTTCCCTGCATCCCTTTCTCATGTGGTTCAGATCTTCCATTTCTTCTCCACATAGCCTGCACAACTTTTCTGGTTCTTCCTTCCAATATTTGTTCCCTAACTCCTCGTTGCCACATCTGAAACTTGCCACCATTTTTTTCCTTTTGTTGCTTTTAATCTCACTGTCTTTTAAATATTCCGGCACCCCTTCACCCTTGATATCTTTATAATTCCTATTATATCTGCTCTCTTTTATCTTTGTCCATCTTTCTTGTTTTTCGATGTCTATATCTCTCCTTATTATTTCTTCTCTTGTCCCTACCCCCTCTTCTCTTAATCTCTCCACTTCTTCACTCGCGTACCCATTTCTTTTGTAATACTCTTCTCTGTCCTCCTGTCCGTACTTCACTTTCCCTCCCTTTATCCCTTTCCAACATTCTTGCAGAATTTTGCAATCTGTTCTTTCCCTCATTTCTTCCTCGTATTTTATTGCTTTTTTTCCTGTCTCAATCCTTATTTTTTCTATCTGAACCTCCTCTGTCACCATATACCCCGGTGTATCCCTGTCCAATCCTAACACCCATCTCCAGTATTTTTCCTGTAGCCCCTCTACCTCCCTCCACTCCTTCCAGCCCCATATTTCCGCTCTATACATTACCACCCCCTTTATTAATTTTTCGAACAGCAATTTTCTTTTTTTTATATCCATCTTGAAAATTCTTTCCCCCACACCCCATACTTGTCCTATTAACCTGTTTCCTTTCTTCGCCCTTTCCTTTATGTGTTCTCCCTCTTTATTATCCTGTTTCATCGTGTAGCCCAGGTATGTAAATTCCTTCTCTTGTTGCATTTTCTCATCCCTCCATCTCCACTACTCTCATTTTCTTTTCCCCCCTCCTTTTCTAAATATCATTATCTTTGTTTTCTCCGTGTTTACTTCCAATTCTTTTTTTTTCATATATTTTTCTAGCGTTTTCATCATCTCTTTCATTTCCTTTTCCTTCTTAGCCACCAGCACTATGTCATCCGCATACGCCAAAAACCATACCTTAGCTTTCCCTACCACTATCCCTCCTGTCTGTTGTCCTCTCATTGTCTCTTCCAGATCCCCCGTATATACCGAGAACAGGCTTGGGCTCAGTGGACATCCCTGCCTCAACCCTCTCTTTGTTATGAATTTCTCACTCTCTTCCCCATTCACTTTAACCCTGCTTCTCGTTTCTTCGTATATTTCCTCTATTCTTTGTATTAATCTTTCATTGATTTTTTTTCTTTTCCTATATTCCCACAGCTTTTCCCTATTCACTTTGTCAAAAGCAGCTTTTAGGTCTACGAATAGTGCTACCATTTTCCCTCTTTTTTTTTCTAGTTCTTTATTTGCTAAGTGTTTTATTATATATATGTTGTCTATCGCCCTTCTTCCTTTTCTGAATCCCGCTTGTCCCTCTGGTACCAAAATCTTTCCTCTATTTCCTTCTGTAATCTTTCTTGCAGTATTGTCGCGTACAATTTGTATGCCGAGCTCAGTAATGTTACCCCTCTATAATTCTCGACTTTCTTTTTTTCGCCTTTTTTATGTATTGGGCATATTATTCCCTCTATCCATCTTTCTGGGAATCCTTCCCCTTTCCATATTTTGTTTATTATTTCCGTCATCCGTTTTGCTACATTTTCTCCTCCGTATATCCACTCTTCTCCTTGTATCCCATCTTCTCCTGTCGCCTTTCCTTTTTTTATATTCTTTATCGCCTCTATTACTTCTTCCTCCCTTATTCTATCCCTATCTCCTTCTTCTTGTCTTACTACCGCGTCTTTCCTTTTTCTTTTTCCTGCTTTTGTTCTCCCCCTCCCAATAGGTTTCGAAAATATATCTCCCATTCTTTAATTTTTATTCCCTTTGTCGTCCTGTTTTTTTTCCTCTGCTTCTTTAGGTACTTCCATACATCTTCTTCCGTTTTTATTCCTTTAATCTGCTCCTCTTGTTTCTTTTTGTTTTCCTCCTTCTTTCTATCGCATGCTTTTTTGTATATTTTTACTGCTTCTTTGTATTCTTCTTTTTCTTTCTTCCCTTTTTTTCACTGTCTTAATGCTCTTCTTGCCTTTTTCTTTGCTTCCTTGCATTCCTTATCCCACCATTTCTTCCATCCAGTTTTCTCCCCCTTCCATTTTCGAAATCTGACTCTCTCTGTTGCTTTCTCCATCATCTCTCTCATTTCCTCTACACTTTCTTGTACTTCCTTCCCTATCCATACCGTTTTCCCTATTCTCTCTTTATATCGTTTTATACTCTCTTCTGTCCACTTTTTTTTAGTTATGTACTTCTCCTCTTCCTCTCTCTCTTCTCTTTCCCTTCCTTCCATTGTCAATTCCAGTGGTTGATGGTCTGACTCTACTCTTTCTCCCACCTTAAATGTCTTTACCTTTTCTGCGGCCTCTTCATTTGTCATTACAAAATCTATTATTGATTCTCCCCTTCCTCCTATGTACGTAAATTCCCCCTTTCCATCATCTTCTCTGTTCCCGTTCATTATTTCCAACCCTTTTTCGTTGCACAATTCCAGCAGTTCCTCTTCCTCTTTATTTATCACCTTGTCCTTTGTTTGTCTCTTTCCCGTCCCTTTTCTTTCTTGTATTCCCCCCTCTTCCCTTATTCTTGCGTTGAAGTCCCCTCCTACTATTATCAATCCCTCTTCCCTCTCATCTATCATCTCTTCTAAGTTTTTCCTTGTCTCTTTCATTCTACTGCTATAAACCGTCACCACTTTTATTTTTGTTTTTCCCCACTGCATGTTCCTTTCTACAACTCCTCTTCTCTGTTGCACTTTCTCCTTCTTTTCCTGGTTCAACCATTTTTTCTTATTCCCGTTATTATACCCCCTTTGGTCTCCCTTTTTCTTTTCTCTTTCTGCATGTTGCACCACCCACTCAAATTCCTCTGGCAACTCTTTTTCCCACCACTCCCATTCTTTTTCTTCCATCCATGTTTCCTGTAATCCCACTACATCCTGTTCCTTGATGTACTTCCAGAAATCATGTTCCTTGTTTTTATTCCTGCTACGTTCCAAAACAATACTCTCAGCTCACTCACCTCCCCCGTGCTTCTTCCTTACTTTCTTTTTTCTCCCTTCTTTTTCTTTTCCATTTCCATCTCTCATTATTCCTTTTCTTTGCCGTTTCGTCAACTTTCCCTCCTTTACCTCCCCTTTGCCCTTTAGTTTTTTGCCTTTTGGTTCCCCACTTTCTCTTCTCTTTCTCTGCACAGTCCCCTATCCTTGTCGTTCCATATGAATCTGTCTCCGTCTATCTCCATTTTTCTGTACCCTACCCATACTCTTTTTTCTTCCGCTCTTCTTTCCATCGCTATGTTCATTATTTCTCTTTGCACTCTTCTTTCCTCCCATGTTAAACCGTGACTTATATATATTCTTGTATTCTTTAATTTCTTCTTCTCCTCCATTACCTTCTGTTTTTCGTCCCATCCTCCGATTTCCGCCACCACCATCTCATTTTTCTTCTCTTTGTTTATTACTGTCACTTTTTTCACCTCTACTTTTACATTTAATTTTTCTTCCAGCATCACTGCTAAATCTTTTTGTGGTTTTTCACTTCTCCACCCCTTTATCACGATATTATTTTTTCTTTTCCATCTTTCCTCGTCTTCCGCTTTTTCTCCAGTTTTTCTATTCTCTCCACCAGTTTCTCTTTTTCTTTCTCCCACTTCTTTTCTCTTCCTCCCATTTCTTTTTTCATTTCTTTAATTTCTTGTCTTATTCCTTGCATATTTTCTTCCATCTGTTTCATCATTTCTCTCATTAATTCTTTTAACTCCTCTATTTATTTCCTTCCTCCTTCTGTTCTTGAGGTTTTTCCTTCGTTCTCCTCCGATATCTTATTAACGTCTGATGATCTTATTGTTTTCTTTCCTCTTTCAAATATTTGTTGCCTTTCTCTTTCCTCTTCCTCTCTCTCTCTTTTATTCATCCCTTTCCCCCTTTTGTTATTACTTATTATTTATTATTTATTTATTTTTTTCAAATTTAGTTATTTATTTAATTTTTTTTCTTTATTAATATTTTTTTAAATTTATTGTTACTATGATTCTTCTAATTGTATTTAATTAACGCCCACCACAAATATTCGAAAAAGTATATAAATAAAAGTTTGTATTTCCCTGTTATCACAAGCGCGCCTTTAATCTAGTCCGCGATATCCGCTCGCCTTCGCATACGTTATCTGAGCCACCTTCACATTCCTCAACACGCACACGTAAATTGCTGTAAATCACCTTAAATTACACCAAACTCCGTACTACTATTAAACTATCAAACACGTCCTCACTCAATCACCTTCAAAACACGACCCGGTGCGCTTGTATGGGGCGAGACAACAGGAGCGATGAGAACCACGCCTACAGTAGCCATGGAAGCACTACTTTCACTTCTACTGTTACAACTCGTTGTAATGATGGAAGCAAGACAAGCAGCATACAGGCTGCAGATTAAAGAAAACACGTCTATTACCGGGAAAAACAAACCGGGTATATACAGCGTGCTGGGTGAAGAAACAATCTTAACTATGAGATCCGCCTTTGCAGTGAAAATACCGTCACAAGACTGGTAGACAAAAAACATTCACCCGGGCGCGGTTAAAGGAACCATCTGGTACACACATAGGACCAAAAATCGCAACGAAACCAGAGCAGGGATATATGGAAACCGGCACCATAGAAAGTAATTTTCACTGATCTTGGGTAAATATGCGTATGTTTTTCAAGCTAAAATTGCTGCTATTGATTGGTGTGTGAGGAACATTATCGACTCGAAATCATACGCAAATGATCCGATATCGATCATGTCTGACAGCCAAGCAGCACTACTGGGCTAAGATCGCCAGTAATAAAATTCATACTGATTATGGCATGCATAAACAGTCTGGAAATATTGGCAACTTGCCCACCTGTGCAGCTCATCTGGATACCAAAAGACCAGAATGTATAGAGAAACCTAATGGCGGACGCACTATCTAAAAAAGACACAACAGGGACATATATCGGACCTGAACCCGTCTTCGACATCGCTTACGATACCGGAAAAGAAACAATTAGCAGCAAACTTTGAAAAACTCTTCAAGAGTGAGGCAGACAAAACTCTTCCTTACAAATACTTAAACTGCACTATCAAGCATAAGTTGACAAATGCTAAGGAAACTCACGGGACTAATATCAGGACACTGTGGCCTTAACAAAAATAAGCACGATTCTCGGCAAACCAAGACCAACCCATGATGAGTTGAAAAAGGCCCCTTGGAATAAACTTCTGAACTTCATTGATGAAACAGAACTGCTGAGGGAGTAATAAATTAGAGAGGTACAAAAAGACCAAAAAAATTGGAGTGCAGAGGCGCTAGACGAACCACCTCTTGAATTAAATAAATAAAAAAATAACAAACCAATGTCTTCAGAAAGAAAGAAGAAAGAACGTTTTGTATACAGACATATTGGATTGATTTACTACAAACATTATTTATAACATATTATCAGGCGAACTAAGAAAGAAGATTATTAATTGCATTAGAATTATTAATAATTTAAAATATGTTTCATAGAAATAGATCCAAAAAAATTGAAATCTTCCAGAAAATCTTGTTTATCTTGAAGACCGACGCCCCATTGCGATGGCCCTTTTCGTTACGCCAATGACTCGAGCTAAAACCCGGTGCGGTGGCTATCCTTAAACATAATCGTTAAAAAATATAAAAAAAGTTTTTGCAGTAGCCCTTTTAGGCAGTTTTTTTAATACACACTCCAACTAGATTTTAAAAATGCGAAAAGCACAATATTTATTTAACAAATTCCTGTGCAAATTGGGTCTCAAAAATGAGTTGGGTGCAACATTTTATTGCTCGAATAGAAACTATGAGATCCTCAAAGTCTTAAAATCTTTCACAAAAAGAAAATGAAAAAATGAAAATTTATGCTACTTAAGAACAATAAAATGTATGTTTGAGAGATTTTGAGACTTTAGAAACGTCGTAGTCTCGAGCAATAAAATGTTGTATTCAACTCGTTTCTGTTTAAATTGGACGTTTCATTATTCGTACACTTTTAAGATCCTCGTTTCACTCGAATTTAAAAATGCCCACTAATGAAAAAAAAATGAAAGAAAACTTATAGTTTTTTTTTATAATTTAAAGTACTTGTTTTGTTGTTGTTTTGATATTTTTTTTAAACACAACCTTTTTAGAGAAAGTGGTATAGTTCAACTAGAAAATCTGCAAAAGAATCTATTGAAGTTTTAGATTATTGTTTATTTCTATCAATTTTTTTTGGTTTTTATGCATGATTGAAAGAATCATTTCAAAGAAAAACAAAAACATATTCTGACGACAAAGTGTACATCATTTACTCTTTTTAACTGATGTGTACAAGCAAAAGCAGCGTTTCAGTTGACTCAATATACTGTAAAATAACCAAAAATGAAAGAAAGTAAACGATTGCTCTATCGACTATCAACATACACATACAAAGATTAAGTGATTAAATAATTCATTTATACCACAACGAATTTTCATTTGCTCAGTGACGTCTTACAAAAAAACGAAATAAAAAAAACTACAGACTAAAAATCAACGATAGTCTCAAGTGACTCATTATGTCATTATCAACGAGAATCTTTTAGTTTACTGAAAATAAGGACAAACAAGTTGTTGCACAAAAATCGCATTGAAACTACTTTCTATAATTTTTATGGATTGTGTCGCCGGTTTTGAGAATCGGATTAAAAGTTAATCTCCGTTATCAGATTTTAGTACGTCTTCCAGATGTTTAAGCTACAGGGTATAACAATTAATACTTTACAGATTAAAAAGCGAAAGTTTACACTATCTAAAATTTTTTGTTAAAATAACTTTTCTTATAACGATTAAAATTTTGAGATATTTTACATTGTGACTTTTTAAATAATAACGTAAAATTGAGAATTTACATATTAGAATTAAGATAAATATATACACATTGACGCTTACTCTCGAAATTCATAGTACGTTCTCGAAATAGATGTTTATCAACATTTATATTTATTAAACCAATAATTATTATCTGTTGCAATTTGTTGTATATTTATTGTTCCAGACATTTGTACCATGAAATTTAATTTTAATATCGTTCTATCGATTATTAAAAATGAACTAAAACGAAATTACTTACCCACTACTTGTTAGTGTTATGACTAAATCCAATATTATTGACGAAACGATGTAAAAACTTTCTACACAAGCAGTAGTTTTGAAATCAATAACTTTCAACTGCGTATTTATGTTTCTGCACACGAATGATAAGTTTACATAATTTCAAATAATCGAACCACTTCACAGGTTTTAATATTCTATAATATGCTTTTTTAAAAACGATTTGCCGCAAAAGAAACAGCAATATTCTTTTGAAGTACTAGTAAATAGAACGATAATACCAGAATAAGATCTGAAATATCTCAATAAATAGTGATAACAGCACATTTAAAAGTTCTAAAGTATCCATTACGTTTTTTCTACTTTTTTAAAGTATTTTGTATTACAACCTGAGAAAAAACAAATGCTTTAAAATACGTGTAAATAATAAGTAGAATTAATCGATTAATCAGTTTTAATTGGCATTCGTTGTTTGTATAATAGAAAAATTAGTAAAATGACTAATTATGGTAAAAGTAATCGAACATAAGTTAAAAAATAAATCTTCTACATAAGCATCTATGCATTGATGCATCAATACAAATTGAAAATTGGATACGAACATACCGAAGATGCATCGATGGGCGCGGTTTAGGTCGCGGTCGCTACGTGGATATCACATCTACGCAAAACAAACCTTTATTTTTTTATGAGATCAAGCATACCGAAGAAGTTTATCCTTGCTACTTACTACGTGATTTACAGTGATGTCGAGGTGTAGAAACGTACCAAAGCTGCATCGATAAACGCGGCTTAGATCGCGGTTGCGGTCTTTACCTGTATACCTTCTCATGAGATCACGCATACCAAACTTGGTTTTCTCGTTGTATACTTCGCGGTTGAGAGCCATGTAGATGCCAAAACAAAATCGTTTGTATTTTATTGTAATAGAACGGTTAGCATCGAGGTAGTTTACAAGTTTATTGGTTCACTTTAGACCACGGGGCAATTACTTATTAAAGAAAACAAATATTGGAATTGTAACAACGTGTAAAAGTTTTGTATGTAAACATAAGCATAAACTTTGAATGAACACGAGCTTCTTGTTCCATATCTAGCGTAATAAACAGACAAATGAATCTTAGTGGTTATCCATGACAATCGTTTGATTTTAAGTAACCTTTTTTTGGTATTTGTATACAACGTATTTAATAATATTTGCAATAATTAAATAGAGTACTTTTTTAAACGGTCCTAATATTTTGGTTAGTAATTAATTAGTAAGACACTAAATAATTCGTAAATTTTTTTAATTTGAATTTTGAATACATGAACAAGTTAAAAACTGTTACGAAATTAGAATACACGTAAACATCGATTGCGACCTAAACCGCGACGTAAATCGTGCTCGCGCTCATAAATGCATCTTCGACATCATCACTTTTTTTTGAGCGTGGACTACCTTTTTTTAAAGAAACAAATCCTCAAAAGCAAATGATTTGCTTAAGACCTCTCACAGTTTGCAAAAAATAATGTATACAATAAAACAAATTATAGAAACACTTGTTAAATAGATTAAGCAATTGTAAAAAAATATTATCTTTTTGTAAATCTAAAAAAAGCAAATAGGGTGCGTATTATGCCTATAATATTAAGTCAATAAAGATTCTTAAAACGTTTACAAAAAATGTTCACCTTCTTACTACAGGTAAGAGAAAGATGTTACTAACGAAATTCATTTACCGCGGGTTAAGGTACATACAATTGCTAGAAGGTGGTCGTGTGTTTTAATGACTTCTTTTGCTATTAATGATACTCCGACAAGAGTAGTTAGGTATGTATAGTCGGATCTTCAAACGAACGTAGCTGTTATCGTCAAAATCGTTGATAGGCGTTCTGACAAAACAGGCTACTCGGACGATTTTCAAGGATAAACTTGTCGATACTCGTGCTTCAAAATAAATTAATTTTAATATTTTTTTTAATGAAAGAAAAAATAGACGATATCTTAATAAATGGTTTTGTTGTGGTTTTCGGAAAGCAGATTTGGATCTAGAAATTTTAACAGTATCTTGAGGCAATTTGCTTGTTTTTTAAGATTCTATCCAGATCCTTCTTGATAAATTGCCTACTTTCAAGAATATTAGTTGCAGATTATTTTTGATCTAATGAATTTCGCTGAAGTAGAAGCATAATAAATAAATTAGAAACGCTGTGGATTTCTTTGTTTCTTCCGCGTTGACAGTGTTGATGTTTTTCTCCAAAAGCAACGGGTAGGGTCTGGTAAGACTATTGAAGTTATAGTCTTGTTTGGCAATAAAATCAGTTAAATGCGACATCTTCCTTACAAATAAATGATGAGTAATATAGAAGAAATTGCTTTAAAAAGTTATGTATTAGTCGTGTTATTAAACTTTTCAGAGAAACTTTCAAATTGATACCATTTTTTGCGTCAAGACCTAATTTAAAAAAAAAAACTGAAACGGGGACAAGTAGTAAAAGCAATGATAAACATGAAAATTCCGGAAAAGCAAGTAAAACTGACAGAAATAACAATTCAAAATTCTCACAGTAGTGCAAACACCCGAAAGAAAAACAGCAGATTTTTGACCATTCAAGCAAAAAATGTCAACATAAATGTTCTAATAACACATTAAAAAAAATAAATTTTGAACCAAATAAATCGAAAATTACGGAGCTGTTGCATTAAATAGTTTGTTGACGCCGTTATTAAAACGAAATTAAATACAATGCCATGATGTTTGATTCATTGTTCTAAGAACTACACATTTGTTCTCACTAATTTGCTGATAATAAAAATAAAAACATATAGAAGATATCATATCACATAAGCAACAGTTAGATTATGTTGTTATTCTAAAAACTGCACATTCTTTCCAAGTACACTAAAAATACAAAGTAACTACAAGAATATTTGACAAAGATAACGTGTTTGCAGTTGTTTAAATGAGCCAATGTTACGTAGGTCAGTCAAAATACCTGAATAAATAAATCAAACTGCAACAATTAAAACGCGTAACAAGTATTTTTAGAGTACAATGATTAAATTTTTCACTCTAAGCAAGCGTATGGTAAAAAGTAGATTATTGTTCACAGTATGTAAATGGTTATGAAGATGACGTTAAAAGCTGATCTTTTACCGTAATTCAAACAAGTTTTATGCGGATATAAAAATCAGCTTTCAACGTTTCCATTTTTGCATAGTAAATGTATGCTATGAAATAGCTCTCCCTACGAATTTTACTCATGTTATTTTTCATGTATAGAAAGAAGCCTCCAAAGAAAATTGATAACATAAACTGAAATTGTAATTACTATAAACGATATTTTTCTATGTAGTAGCATACGTTCGACTCGTTCTTTAATAAAGTGATAACATTACCCGACTGATAACATTATCCGTGATTCTAATAAGCGGCGTGCACTGTATAATAAAAAAATAACAATGTAGAAACCGTATATTTACAGACAAAGAAGGAAACCTAAATGCAGATACTGAAAAACATAAAGAAATTAGAAATTTCAACATAGTAAGAAAAACATTAAAAATAGAATGAGCCAAGAAAAGAAGAACGCGGACTAACTCACCACCACAGAATAAGTCTCTAGAGCTCAAATAAGAGTGTGAACCAGTGTTTGACCCCAAACTTATTTCTAATAATTATAAAATCTTGGATTATTCCAAGATAATCCTGTTCAGTTCTCTGTTGGGAGAATAGCTTAAGTTAGCACATAGTTGAAGATGTGATATACAAAGGTGTATACGCGTGTAGCTACTTTGCATGTAATAAACAGAAATTATAAATCGATATTAAAACATGGTGACAGCGGCAAAACGTTTTAGAGCAGAAAAAAATAAGTCTTGTGACGGATTTGTTGAAAAACAATATAAAATTTGTATTGGATGAGGTACAAGAAGCACACGTATCATTTATTATTAAGGGTTACTTATTAAGGATGCATTTTTACTAGGAATCTAAAACGAAAAGCAACCAGACAGAATTTTTGAAAAACTAATTCCATTAGTCACGTCGAAATGGCTACGAAAGAGTAAGTTAGAATCTGAAACTTGGCCATATTATTAATATCGCCGTGAAATTTCAGTTAAAGGAAACTAGGATTATTATAACATTTTTGTTGCAACTAAAGATTATAAAGTTTATTCATTGGAGCAGTGGTTCTCAAACTTATTTGACCTACTGCCCCCTTTCTACAAAAACATTACTCAGCACCCCTTGAAAATTATCTTTGTAAATAATTAGTAATAGATAAATATAAATTATACTACTCAGGAAGGCATGAAAAACAAAGAGCAAAAGCACGATTAATTATAGCTGAGAAAGTAGATAATTCAGTAAGTAAAGTTGAAGGAATACGTTCGTGAATGACACTGGAAATAGCACTACGCGGAAAAATACAGACAGAGATATAATATAATAATTTAGTACCAATAAAAATCGACTTTCTACTATATGCAGACGATATAGTGTTAGTATCAGATAACCACAAAAAGATGAAACAGGCGACGAAAATATGAAATATAAAAATAGAAAAGCTAGGAATGTAAATTAATATAAAGAAATGTAAAACAATGATTACAAATAACAAGAACAAAAAAGAAAATAGAGAAATATCCATTAAAGAAGAAAAACTAAAGAATGTAACATACGAATATCTAGAAAGTGTAATAAGAAAAGATGGGAAGATAGATGAGTGTATAAGCCAGTGGCATTACAAGATAAACAAGAAGTAAAAATTGATGCGGCAGAAATGAAATTTCTCAGAAGAATTGTAGGAAAAACAAAGATAGATAAAAAACGAAACAACGAAATAAGACAAATGACACAAAAAGAAACAATAACAAAGAAAATAAAAATGAAGCAGCTTAAATGGTATGAACACATAATACGGATGAATCAGAATAGATTAGTGAAAAAGATAGTAGAGATGGACAGAGTAGGTAAAAGAAAAGTAGAAACAACTACAAAAAAATAAATACAAAGAATCGAAGAAGAAATTGGAAAAACAAGAAGACGATAGCAGAAATAAAAAATTTAGCACGGCACCGAACGGAATGGAAAAAGTGGGTATCAGAAGTAATCTAATCCGACGCCATGATCTGCTCCAAATGAAGATAGGCTCGCGATTTAATGATCTGAGAGCCAACGGTGATGTCATATTTCAACAAGATGGAGTGCAACCCTATAAAGCTGAAGTTGTCTGACAATTTTTAAATGAAAGTTTCTCTGGTAGTTGGATTAGTCAATATTGACTCTTCCAATGGCTTGCTAGAAGTTCTGATCTGTCTCCACTTGAGTTTTTTATGAGAACATTTGGCATCACAAATTTATAATCTCGTAAGAGATCTAGCGGAATAAAAGACGATTCAAGATCGGTTGGCCTACTGTTTAACAGAAAAACACTTTGAGCAATTTCTTTGTAATTGGAAGAAGAAGAAAAAGAAGAAGAAAAAGAGGAAGAAGAAGACGAAAAAAAACTGCTGCAGCAGCAGCAGTTAAACAGTTTATGGATGCTCACCAGGGAGCGGTAGCACCCACTTTTGGAATCACTGCATTAGAGTAGAGAAAGTATGCGTAATACCCCGTTTTATCAAACTGGTATGATAAAATGGGGTGTAAAGTACTGTAAATGGGGTACCCCACTTTTAAACTAAATTAGTATTATTTTGTATATTTTAAAAACAAATGGTTTTCAAAACTCATATATTACGGACATTATCTACAAAAACCACATTCATATTGCTCATCATCTTCGTTAATCCCGGCACATATTTCATGAGCCCATCGTTTGCACTTATAGCACATTACCCAACCTCCACAGGATTTCGAATTGGAGAATAGTTCATTACAAATTAGACACGCAACATTTTCCTCTTCGTCTTCTGACGAATTACTTGCTTCATGAACCGATTCTGTTTTTTTCCTACTACCTTTTGGCGCTTTTTCTACTATCGGTTCACCTTTCTTCCTTCTAGTTTGATTACTTTCTTGATTTTCTATCTCTTCTGGGACATTGCCTTTTGAGGATTTGCTTTTTGATTTTTCTTTCCGATTCTCAACTTCATGTTTTAAGTTTAGATTTCTTTTCACAGGCTTCTTTTTTCTAGCTTCTATTTCGGCAATTAACTCATTTTTATACGGTGACTCTGTTAAAACCACCGTTTTCCCCTCTTTGTGATTTTAGTTTTCGCTGTTTCTCTATTGCAATGCGGAACTGGTCTAATATCTTTAGGAGAGAGTGCGAATGCAACCACAGTAGCCTGTTGAGATGATGAGCTTAGTTTAGATAGTTCTTTTTCCGAAAATGAACTGCTAGACAAATTTGTTTTTTCTCTACTCATATCGGAAGTTGACGGTCCTGCAATTTCAAGTGGAGCTGCATCCGAATCTCCATTTTCCATTGTATCAGTGGTTTCTGCAGACTGAAACATCTAGTCTTTAAACACATTACGATCCATCGGAAAAATCCCTGTCTTTCTGAACCCATTAACTGCAGTCTCCATAACTGCCGCTATCATGAAAGCAGTGCCGAAAAGTTTTCCAACCTGTCTGATTGTTATGACCCTTCCAGGGTTCAATTGCATCCACTTTCTACACTGTTCAGAATAATAAGTGCCAACTGGAGATAAGAAGGATGACGTGATTTTTCCTTGCCGCATCTATAAGCTCCAAAGATTTAGTATGGGTTGCGTGTCCATCTAAAAGTAGAAGAACTGGATCTTCTTCTGCTGGCTTGGCAAAAGTAATAAAGCGCTCAAACCACTTTAAAAAATATCCCTTTGCATCCAACCACTTTCGTGATATTCAGCTGAAGTCACTGGTGGTGTACCTTCCAGTAACTCTGGATTAGCTTTCTTTCGAGGAAATACAAACATAATGGGTATATAATTTACTGCGGCACTCATACAAGTTTCCGAACCAAAGTTCCTCGCTCCCCTGAAACAACACTTCCAACCTGACGTTTACCTCGCAGGGCGAAAACTTTCGATTGCTTTTTTGAAATAGTCGTCACACCAGTTTCATCCACATTGTAGATTCTATCTGGTAAAAACTGATATTGGGCGAATATTCTACTTAGTAAATCAAAGAACTTGTCCACCATTGGTCTATTAAAACCTATTGCTGGAGTACGGGATGTTGCTTCTGGCGATCTAAGCCTCAGTTCAGGATTACGTTTAAGGAATGAGCATAGCCAACACTTTCCAGCCATCTGTTTGTCTCTGTTGAAATTGTGGGGCAGATTGTTCCGCACTGCGAGTTCAAATGGAATACTTCGTAGTTCTTTTAATGTTAGTCCGAAAAATCGATTTTCCATTAGAAGAGCATATTCTACCTTGCCACTGGTTTACGATTTCCTAATGAACCTTTCTTACTTGCATCGGAACTAGTTGCGCCTGATTTCGTCTTCTTGACACGATTCTCCAATGTAGTCTGGGGTACTAAATATGATTTTGACGCTTTAAAATAGCCCATGTTTCCATTTATCACCTCTTGAATCGCACGGCGCATGCTATCTTCCGACCAAGACTGGCGGCTTGTTTTCCTGCTGTAATTACTAGCCATATTGTATAAACTATTGAACAATCTGAAAGGAAAAACTAAGTGAGAAAAGTATAAGTTTGATAAAACGGGGTACCCCATTTTATAAAACCAACTAGTACCCCATTTTATCGCACTGGTACAATATTTACAAAATGTGTTGTAACTCTGCTAAAATATACAGTTTCCTTCTACAAGATATATCATTACATCGCTTAATACGTCATTAAACCAATAGATACTTACATGAGTTTATATTGTTAACGATTTTAGAGTCCTCACAAAAAGTATGTCACCACAAAATTTTAATAAATCGTCCAAATACTTAACTATTATGGAAAAAACGTACAATCGGTTCACTTAACTCTAAGCAACTAAATAGAAGCACGTCGAACGCGGTAAACCACCTCCACGTGCTAACGGTCAAAATAAAGGCGGAAAAGTGGGGATACTCCACCTTATCCGACCACCCAATTTTATCCAATTCTCTAAAAACTGATTGTAACAATAAAATACATGGTATTTGATTGTGACAAACTATTATTCTCATTTTTAACAAATTTTTGGTCTGCATGATTTGTCACAAAATATAGTAAGGAAATGAAAGAACTTTTAGCTATTTTTACAGTAAGGCATTCGCTGATATTGTCAGGACAGATGATGGTTTACAATTTGAAACGGAGTTCAAACACAAACACTTATCATGTGCAGGAAAATATCCGAATCTGTAAATGTAGAACTAAGTACAGAGCTTGAAAAAACTGAACTTGATGATGCAAGTGAAAATGAAACACATGCGAGTGCGTCCGAGTTGTTCATTAAGAAACGTCTCTCGTAATATTAAACTAGAAAAGTGGCTCTCAGATTATATTAAATAAATCTGAAGAAAACTTGAGGAAATGGATGTGTATCAGAATATTAAATTAGGAACGGGAGCCACGGCGTTGAGAGAATAGATTAAGCTAGCATATAGTTAAAGGTAGACGGTGTAATATACTAAACTGTATACGCGTGTAGTTACTTTGCATTTAATAAACAGAAATTATGAATCTATATTAAAACAGTTTCTTAGAGTTCAATTAGATAATTCCTTATCGTAGAAACAACACGTGGACGAACTGGTTTCAAAACTCACTTCCGCGTCATTTGCTCTCTGAAGGATGAAGAGAGTAGTCTCATCCGAGACTTTACTCACACTGTATGGTATAGTGTTTTGGGGTTTCTTATCTCTTCTATTAAAAGCCTTGCGGTGCAAAAATGTAGCGTTGAGAATTTTGTTAGAACATCCTTTTGGCTCTTCTATCAGAAGTAAGTTTAAAGACATGAAAGCTCCAGCTTTCTATGTATTTAAATGTCTCATGTTCATAAGAAACCTCACATGCCACACATGTTCAATCTCTCGGCGCCGTGATTATTATGAATGTATACACCTAACAAATTAAACAATTTTAAGTTATGTTCCTTCGACATATCTACTTCGATATGACGTTGTAGCATTGAGTAATAATTTAAGAAGAGGCGCAAATAGTGTATTAAAAATCGTACTGTACTTTTATCTCTCTTGTTTCTCTTTTTTTTACCCGTCTGTACGCCCTCTTTTCATAAACTAATAGACTAAGACCTGCTGCCATCTGCATTGTTACGACACAAGTCAATGTCAAATAAACTTAAACAATATCATGCTTTATATTTAAGAAAACAAAAAAATATGTATATTCAAATATTTATTTATTTTTGTAAAATATAAATCGAAAACATAGAAATAACTAAAACAATGCAAATTAAATTAAAAGAAAATTGTTATGGGGATTATTGTTATTATTCGTCAATTTTTAAAATTATTCAAATTACCAGTCCACCAATAATAAATTCGTTAACTTTCAAAATGTGTATACTGTTTTACATATGCTTCGAGCTTTAAAATAATGAAGCTCATCTTCAAAAAAGTAAAAATATTTACAACTTATAAAAAGTTAAGATTACAAAAAGTTTTTTAACTTACATTTTTTCGAACAATCTCAAATCTAAAAATTTGTAACTAGATAAATAAAAAAATGTAAGTTTTACAAAATGTTAAATGTTAATTATTTTAAAAAAGGAAGATGCACGGTGCAGTTTAGAAACAAATCTAAAAAAAATTAAGTTTAAAATCATAATTGAACTTGGTTTGCTCGTTCAACAAAAAATTTGTATTTGATACTTTAATATAAATGAACTCTAGTAATTCAAGAATTTCTCAGTGAGCAAATTGCAGCTAAAACCGGCTTTTTTATAACTACTTTAGCTTTTAAAGTTACTCTTTAGAACACTTTTAAGTGGCTTGTGAAAAAACTGAAACCTCCATTAAGCGTTTAAGTAGCTAAAAATTCCGTAGTTATGTTGCTGTTAGGTAGCTCCTTTAATGCATTAAAATCGGGCTTATACAGCTCTTTGTGGTACTAGCAAAGCTGTAACGTCCCGTTTGAATTCATTACATTAAAATTCAATTTTACATTCGTTTATTTTTTGCAACTAATATTGCACGTAAATTTATTCAGTTTGACAACGTCGCGTTGTATTTTGGAAGCGTCTGCGTAGTTGACTTTAGTATTAGCTTAAACTTCACATCTTTGAACTTCACTTCCGTTTGAACAATCTCGCGCAGTTCACGTGTGTGATGCGAGGAAGACAAAATTTTCTTGATTATGGCGTAAAAACCCATGTAATTTAATTTTTATTCATTCCATCTAATTATTGGTGAGTTTACCTTTATTCTGATATAATTTTTCTATTGAATTCAACATTTTTAGTGAGCAATAGCAATATTGCGCAATAGTTAAGACAAAGGAAATTATTTTGTAGACCGTTGCATTCTAAACGCAGCGTGAGTACATGATGTCATTCAAAAAACCATTCTAATTATCTATATTTAGGGTCTTTTCGTTTATTGGATTTTTCGTTTCTAACTGGATCTTTTATTTTTGGATTTGTCGTTTACTTAATGGATTATCAGTTATTGAAGTTTATTATGCTTTGGTTATATTCCTGTTGAAAAATCTTATCACGTCAAGCAAGTATGTGCTAAAAATAGAAGATATAAGATAACGTTATATTGAACATGGTGAGTCAACTAAAATTAAGATACTGCATTTTATCTTCAAATAATTAAATTGTGTTATTAAAACTTTTCACTCATAACAAATCAAACGTTCACGACATTTGCATTTAATATCAATAATTAATAATTAGATGTAAGATTTTACGCTTTTTATTCATCACCAATAGGTGGTTGGCGTCCAAATATTTTATTTTAAATCCTGTTTTATTTCTAATATGTTTAATTCAAATATTGTTCTTTAATGTAAATAGTATATTAAGTTATAATTAATAAATTTAAGGAGTTCACATCTTTGTATTTACTTGCATTCAACCCATCACCCAGAGGTCTGTGCTTACGATTGCTTGCCGTGGTCAAATTATTATTTTTACTTTTTATTATACGTTCTTTATTCCGTCAATGTATTTTTTTATTACAAAGCTTTAAAGAAGCTCTAAAGGAACCGTAAACCGCACCTTTCAGAAACAACTATAGAGCTTAAATAGCTTTATTTTTACTACCTTTAAGTAGCTTAAAAATTAAATAAATATTTCATTAGAAAAAGAAATCTTGAAATCGTTACATTTACTTAATTTCTTAAAAAAATTGAGAAAAGTGATAAAGGAGAACCCATTGAAAGACCTAGATTTTGTTTAAAAAATTGATTATCAAATTTATCACTTATTTTTAGTGAAATCTTCTTAAACAATTTAGAAAGTAAATATATTTCTGAACACCAAATTTTCTTACAAAAAATAATATTTTGGAAAAAATATGTTGATGACATTTTTTGTATTTAAAAAAATAGTAAATATTTTTTGTAGACTTTTCTGAAGATGAGCATTATTATTTTAAAGCTCGAAACATATGTAAACGAATTTGTTATTAATGGACTGGTAATTTAAATAATTTTAAATTAAAATTAATGTTAAATTTCTGAAAGAATAATTGACCAATTCATCCTTTAAAAAGGATTTTTGACGGAGAATCCATTTGTATCACTATGTTGCGTAGTTTAGTCAAAACTTAACGGCTTGACGAATTTGAGAACACACTGTGGTCGTTCCAGTATCTTCAAAATATTATAGGACGTATCTTCAACTGTAAAACATATATTAAAAAAATACTTATTATTGCTTGTCTACTTATACCTTCGTTTATTGAACTGGAGCTGTAGAAAGAATAAATTTATTCGTCTTCACGATCGTCATCAATAAATAACAATCGACGTTTCCTTCCATATGTTTGAGAAACTACTACATTTGAGTATCTTAGGTTGATGTTCATATCAACAATTACAGCTTCTGTAAAAAATTATACTAAATAAGCCCAAAAAGTAAAAAAAAAAATTAAGATAGTATTTTAAAAATAAAGTTTTGAAAATGCAATTAGTATTAGTATTTTCAAAATTTTTTTTAAACAATTGTAAAAATATTTTATGTATTGTTGGATTTGTATTGAAGTGCTTTCAGCATGCTAAAATAAACATAAAAGAATTTTGTTTATAATTTTTTTTATTTTTTAAAAAACTAAGTATTTATTAGACATGGTGCTAAAGAAATGCGGCCCTAACATTAACAAAAACGATATTTTTGTTCGACATATGCCAAGATCAACAAAAAACATTTAAAGCAATGGCCAGAACGATTATGCAATTATGAATCGATCATTATGCAAAATAATGATCGCAATCATTGATCGCTTATAAAATAACAATTGCGGTTGTGGAAAAGAAATTAATACTTTTAATTATCGCATAAACAAATAAGACTAATATAACACGATTTTACCTATAATATTTATTTTAATAAATGTATAATAAACTTTAAGTATGCAGGTAGTTCACAGAAAATCGTAAAATTTTGTGTAAGTAGGGAAATAACCCCTTTGCTCTTTTCCTCGTAAGAATTTTAAACCACATACATATTTTTTAATAAAAAAGTAACATGGATTTAAACATTGAATTATATTTTTTTTGTTTACAGAAATTTAACAATTCATTCTTTTCAAAGAGAATTAGAAAACTCTTCTAAGAAAGAACGTTTGTAAAATTCGTGTCACACATTCAGCATTTTCGGAAAAACCTAGTTTATTAATGCTTTAAACTATTTGTTCGTAAGTTTGCATCAGAATTCAAATAGCACGTCATGTCGAAAAAAAACATCACAGTAGTATTTATTTTCTGTGTATTTTTGTAAATATTTTTTTTAAATCTAAATATGAACAAATTTTAATTAATTTATTGTTTAGAAACAATATTAAAAAATACTTAGCTCTGTTGATTTTCAATACTCCAAACGTTATTGTATCTAGATTTATGACTAACTTTACACGAGCGACTTTTTAGCAACAGTCTATTACTAATTAATTCTAAATACCATGATTGCGATCATTGATCGTGGAAAGTAATAGCGATCTCAGCCACTGATTTACAGTAATTATTTTAAGTTATTGTACAATTAAGTGCAACAAGAAGAAGAATCCGGACAAGGAGATTCTCCGATGCTAATTTAAACCATTTTTAAACGTTTGGTAGAAAAAAAAATTAAAAAAATATTTACCTGATTGAAGGTGTACAACAAGAACTGCAGTGTGTTTAAAATTTCCTTTTGTTGTTATACATTATCTCCGAAGATGCTTCCCACAAATCTTCTTTTGTTTTAAATCTTCCAAGTCCATTGTGGCAATGTTTATATTTCCACAGTTTTTCTAACATTCTTTAGCACGCACTTTATCACTAATAAAAAACTTAAGAAAACTAGTACCTTTGTTTTCGGTGTTATTATTTTCACAATAAATATAAACACAACTGTGATTTGTAATTTTTCCCATTTTAAAAATAAATCAAAAATATATTTACACTTAAACTAAACAAAAGTTCAAACAAACATTACTACTACCAGAATTTTAAAAATCGAATCGCAATGTTAACCCAAGAAAAACTTTCAATTCATGTAGCAAACCATTCAGTTGTTTCGTTACACAATAATATTTCTGTTTTTTTTTAAATTAAAGGGAAAAACGGTAAAATTAGTTATTAACAATTTTCTTTAAAATTTCCAGTTGTTTTAGGAATTAAAATGAATGGTTTTTAATTACTATGTACTTTCGTAATTCTGATATGGATAACAACACACGCGGCGTCTTGATTACAAAAACCTTTGTAAATAAACTAGAATGCCGTTATATTATTTTTTTCTAATTTATCCCATGTGCGTGTGTAATTATTCGAAACAAAACTTAGCAGTTACCAAGGTAAACAAAATATATTTTATGAAATTTATAGACGTTGCGAAAATTTATACTACAAGATTTTTATGATTGCAGTAATAAAGTAAGTTTTAATTTTTTTTTAATTTTAAATATTGCAATCGGGTTTGATACAGGTTTATTTATAACTAATATTGAAAGCTGATCATTGACTGCAACAGAACACATAAATAGTCACGTGCAATTTCTGAAGTAAGGGTAAGCGATTATTTATTTGCGCAAAGTAATTTTGTTGTTGCAGAAACTAAAATGGGATTCAAATTGCTATTTTTGGTTTGCTTAATCTTTACAAGTTTTGTGGTGGATGCTCAAGATGAAGAAGCGACTGCTCCTCCAGAGGAAGGAAACGGAGGTGGAGATGGCACAACAAAAGCTCCTGCACACTCTGGAGTGTCTACTACCGAAGCTACTTTATTATTGATAGCTGCAACTAATACCTTTTTAGTTCTAAAATCAATTTAATATACAAGTTTTTTTTTTGAATACGTATTTAACTTAAAAATATTATAATGGTTCAAACCACATTAAATTTCTGTTTATAATTTTTTAAAATATTGTAATAGATATTGTTAGTTTGAATGAGTATTTAAAAAAAATTGTTAGACATGTAAAATTTGTATAACTTTATTAATATAAAACGTTAAATAAATTTGAATTTTCTTAAATTTATGTAAGATATATAAAGTTTTTTATGATCCTTTTGAGTATTTGTAAATCCTTTTATTCTCGGGGCGTTTTTCGAGTTAACTTGCACATGAAAACATTGTCGACATTCAACAGTTGTTGAGTTGCCGTTTGTCAAGTATCTATCCTTATTTTAGCATAATGTAGTTTACATTTTATACTTTGCGTTGAGCACGTAGCATCATAAACAATGGTAAATGAAGCTTATCTTAAAGAAATTCAAAGCTTAGAACACCTTTATATGACTGATGACGATGCGATGTCCAAATTCAATTATAGACAAAAGTTTGACATTTATAATTATTTGAGAACGATTTTGAAATTGCAGAAAATATAACACGAAACGTTTTAAAACATAGTAAAGAACAAGATATGTGTAATCGACCTCGCGAGTGTCTTACAATCTACCACAAAAGACTAAGAATAGACCTATCCAATATGCTGTCAAAGTCATAGGTAACATAAAGTCAAAGTGTCCAACAAAAGTAATTTTATTTTTTCTAAAACTAAATTTTAGTAATAAGATGATTCGCTGGATTACCAATTTATCATTATTTGTCATTTAATTAGATTTGACAGTAAACTGACAGTATTCTGGATGACATTACTAAATTTTAATTTAGGAAAAAGAAAAGTGACATTTGTAGAGCAATTAAAAGTAGAGCAAGTAGAAGAAATCCCGGCTAGTAAGGTAGTATACTTGTAATCAGTAATGGCGCTCACTGTATTCGCAACACTGCCGTACATTATTGTGATGCCATACTGTTAAGTGCAAAGACTTTATAAATCGAGATCTACTTTTTTCAAGAGTCGTTATCTCTAGTTTCTCTTCAATTAGTGAATCAGTGTTTCACCTTTAGTTAAAGCTTAGGTAATTCATTATTTCTAAATTGTGAACAACTGCGATTCTTGGTATAAGAGCCAGGCTACATTTATTTCTTTATTTATTAATTATATTGCGATTTTTTATTAGTGTGAGTTCTTTACCACGGAAAGCTTTGGAACCCTATCTCCTCGAGGTTACAGGTGGGCAACGATGTTCAGGTAATAAGATCTATACGGCAATAATCTCCTGTTGCACGGCTAAAAGAGCAAAATCGGCACTAGTCACTGATCGTAATCCTAGAATGCCCCGCTGTTGCGTGCAACTTCTTCTACTCTATTATGAACGTTGAATCCTCTTCTTCCAAACGTAATCGTGAAGACGACAACGATCCACTGCTGTAATCGTTTCAAAGCCCTAAACAAACTTTAAAACAGTTGACTAAAACGACTCTAATGAAAGTCCTAAATCCTACCACGCTCGATCTACACTAGACCGAGTGACGAAAGTTGGACAAAACTCCGTTCGCCTAGAGTCCAAAATGACAGATCTGTATAAAATCCCAGCGGATATCCTTAACAATGCCGTATTTGTAATCGACTGCAAAGCAAAGCCCTTCCTAGGATTTCTCTCTCGGACTTTCCATTGAACCTTTCCTCCCAAGCAGTTGAAAGTAGCGATCCTCGAATAAAATTTCGATGCTACCTCTGACGATATAGTTAAACAAGCTAAAGAACACCTTAAGGTCATAACAAAAATCGAGCCTAGAGACAGGGCCAATACTAATTACGTTATTAAAGTAATTTTGAAGGTACGAAAGTACTTAACAACCGTCGAGTATACGTAACCTGGAATTTATGCAGAGTCAATGTGCGCATCTTAAGATGCTTTAAGTGCTAGAGGTTCGGTCACCAACAAAGTGACTGCAAGAGCGAGCTTCAATGCAGTAATTGTGCTGAAAAGCACGATACGAAAGATTGCCAAAAAACTGCACGAGGCATCTTCTAACAATTGCCCGGCGTACTTAAAGTGGCTTTACGCCAAGATATCTTATACCGATTATGAACAGTGAAGACGCTTCTCTGACTCTTAAGATTGCGCAAGTAAATTTTCAACGTTCTGGTGCTGCGATCTTAGCTGTCATAAGCTTCTTCTCGGACAATGATATAGACATTCTACTGACCCAAGAGTCATATGTGTACAGTTCAGGTTTAGGCTATAAGCTCGCTGGTGCGGTCTTGCCCTTCAACAGAATTACTGCATCTACATCTATGCGGTATTTCTCGGCTATTGTTTACAATAGCCCGTCGGAATAGTTACCCGTAATCATTTAGCTAATGACTGCACTGCCGTATCCATGATCACAGTTGGAAACACCTCCTTGGGTATCGTTAGCGTTTATTGGCCACCAAGTGGGGACCTTCGTATTCATGTACAACATCAAGATACAGTTTTGGACGAACTAAGTGGCATCCCGATTATTATAGCAGCCAATTTCAATGCAAAATCACCGCTTTGGCATTTCTTGCAAACTAGGCAAAAGTCAAAAAACGTGACTTATGTGTTGTAAATGAGCCTGAGCAACCATTCACCTTTGCTCGTCACCAACGTAGTACAAACATCACATTAGCATCACAAGTTATAGCCAGAAACATCTCTAACTGGAAAATTGTTTCAGACGTTATTGAAAGTGACCACCGACTAAAACGTTTTGATTTAACCGTCAAAAATCCTTGATCGGTTCCGATCCCTAAGCGTATCCTCGATGGTAAACACATAGATTGTTACAAGAAAATCAGGTTCCTCGAGTTGGGCAGCCAATAATAAATAGTTACGCTGGTCTTCTTGTAACAAAACAAAGCAACGGCTAGCACAGCCCCCCACAGAGGGATCGCAGGCTTTGTGATGCAAAAATATAACATAAATCTAAAAAGGCGCCAAGACGATAAAAGGTTAAATTATGGAGATACTGTCTAACT
Source organism: Aquatica leii (assembly GCA_035610365.1). Classification (NCBI taxonomy): domain Eukaryota; kingdom Metazoa; phylum Arthropoda; class Insecta; order Coleoptera; family Lampyridae; genus Aquatica; species Aquatica leii. Next base: position 17,264,836 of record CM069434.1, on the reverse strand, counting down.
CTACCCGTAGCTGGAAAAAAATAAATAACACCACCAAAGTAATTACACAGAATATATATTTATATTATCACAACAGAATAAAGAAGGTATATCAATGCAAATTTTTGCAAATATAGATACGTAGATTGAATTGATTATAAGTTGCGTCGAATAGTGAGCAACACACCGTACGACAAGCTGACCCTGTCGGTCTAACCTTTTACATAAACATAACGTCTGAATTTATATTTGCAAATTTTAAAATCGTAGACAAACAAACAATTTAAGCCTTCGAGACTCATTGCGCACTGCACTGTATATGAGTTTGTGAAGCACAAAAATATTATAAGTTGTGTTAACCTAACATACACATACGGTCATAAACGACACCGAAGTGCAAATTAAAAAAAATTGAAATAGTAATACTCACAGTTAGGTTTTATCCAGTAGGGAATTAGCTAATTCCGTACTTGAGTTACCTAAAAAGTAATATTAAACCCAATACCTATAAACGAGCATAGCATCCAATCATTTAAGAACGCAGAACTTCGACTTAACAGCATAAGTTTTCTCAGTTTTTGTCGTAGTCGATCTCCTAAAAGAGGGCTAATCCTGAAGGTTTCTAATCTTTGACGGTGTATAAGAAATAATGTAATCAATAACGTGACGTCATGGAAGTTTTCCAACTAGGCTACCTGCTAAACGGTAAACATGTGGTGGGTACCAAAATGCGTCCGATTCAGCCTTACAAATGTAATTGCATATTTGCGTAAAACGGTCTAAAGGTGAAGGTTGCACCGGGCGAAAAGTACAGTGTTCGTCGATGGTCTTACAGGAAGTAAAGTTAAAAATGCTGTCTAAAATTTGACATTTTCGACGAAAGAGTAGGAAATAATAAGGACAAATTTCATACTTTAAGAGAAATTTTTATACTCGCGAATTGAACTACTAATTTTTAACATAAAAGATCCTGTCAAGCTAAACACAGCTGTCAGCTCCCTACTTTCTACTTATCATCCACGTGGAGCTAAGTGTCACAATCCTAATTCTATAGACGTCTCCATTGATAAGCTGACCAGGCTGATTCTCGAATCTAGCCAAAATGGCTTAAACTGAGTTGGCTCAAATTCTAGAGCTGGTGTACCGTAGTCGAATCCAAAGCTAGATAGGTTTGAAGCGTTTACCATCGTTAAAATTAAAAATATAACTGTGGCTTAATTGCTACATTTTCCTTAACATAAGTCTCACAGAGTTTAACGCGTCGGCTCAGGAGATCTTTCAAGCACAGACACACACACACACACACAAGAGCACAGTAAAACAATAATAATAACTGGCGACTTTAATGCAAATATCGGTTGAATGGAAACTAAAATTTTACGATAAAAAAGGCGAGGTGCTTTTAGAATTAACACCACATCATTCTAAATTCTAGAAACTCTCCTACTTTCGAATCTGCAAGAAAAACTTCTATAATAGACATAACGCTTTGCTCTAAGAAGGCAGATCATGGGAGGTTCTAGCGGAGCCTAGCCTCAGTGACCATAACTACATCCACTCACAAACTAAATCCGACGATCTTTAATGAAACACTTAGGAGAAAAATTAACCTATCAGAACCACAACAGTTAAATAAAATAACAAAGGCTTTACAATTAACATGTTAGAAGAGTATGCCGAGATAAGGAATAGGCAAGCCTAGGAACTCTCTATACTGGTGGTCAAAATAATTAGACGAAATTCGGCGAACGTGCATTACGTCACGCAAGAAATTTAGCAGAGCCTTCAAGAAAAGCACAAACAAAGATGTATTGAAAAAATTGAAATTAGTGGACAAAAGAAACAATACAAAGAACTAATTAATGTAGAAAAAAACAAAACCTGGGACAAGATGTGTGCGAAGCTAAATTGCGATCTATGGGAAAAAGGATACAAATTAGTCACCAACAAACTCAAGTTAAGCAAGAGACAAAGCGCTCCCACCTGCGATGAAGCAAGGTTCATAATTAAAAAACTGTTTTTTTCACACCAAGTCTCCAACTGGGTAGTAGGAGAAACTACTCCAAGCAGGGCATTCTCTAAAAACGAGCTCGTCTTTGTAAACACCGCGGCAGCTAACAAGAAGGTCCCGGGGCCGTATGGAATTCCAATGGAACCTGTCAAACTGTTTTGCAACGAATTTCCAAAACTTATGTTGGACATATTCAATAAAGAACTAATGCAGGGTAACTTCCCATCAAAGTGGAAAGAAGCCATAGTAGTGCTCATTCCTAAACCTAATAAAGAAAGAGCTGGAAACACTGTACATTGTCCAATCTGTCTCCTAAATAGCCTAGCCAAGACCTACGAGCGCCTTATTTTAATCCGCTTACAAGATGACATTATAAAACCTATCGTCAGCTCAGTTTGGCTTTCGGAAAGTAAAATCAACAATAGACGCACTACAGAGAATATACAACATGGCAAAGCAGGCGAAACAAAGTACATGGAAGACTCGAAAAATTGGAGCGTTGATTTCCCTAGATATTAAAAATGTTTTCAACTCGGTCCCGTGGGTCTTTGTTGTAGGGAAAATGAGGGTTAAAGGGATTGACGCCCATATCATCAAAATCATTACGAGTTATCTGACAAAAAGAAAAATAGCGTACTATGACGACGAACTGCACAGCATACAACACCAAGTTACATGTGGCGTTCCACGGACGACCTCCTTTCCATTGATTTTCCGAACTAAATCTCTCTAACCGCATTCGCTGACGATTGCGCCATCTTTGGTCAAGAAAATAACGCGCAGGTTCTTCAGACAACGATAAATCAGGCATTAGTGATGGTTGACCGGTAGATGCAAGCAAACAAAGTTTGCGTGGTTCCAGAAAAAACCGAGACAATTGTCTACTCAGGTAAGAGACAACCACCCACAATCGAATTTTAGTACGGAAGATTCAGAATTAAATACTTATGGATTACGTTCGACAAAAACTTATCTTTTGGGACACATATTGAAACAATTGTCGAAACTATAAACAAAAGAGAAGCTGCACTTGACAAACTAATGGGTAACGTGAAAAGGCCTACACGCACAAAAAGGAAACTTATCTTATCCACAGTGCAATCTACCATTCTATATGCAGCTCCAGTTTAGATCAAAGTCACCAAAATTGCCGGATATAAGAATCTCCTAGATAAAACACAAAGAAAATGTGCGCTTCGAATAATTTCTGCTTATCGCACGGTGTCTCTAGAAGGGGCACGGATGCTAGCGGGAACAGCTCATATTGACTTGTTGGCAGAAGAAAGAGTAAATGCTAAGAGGGGTGGGGAAAAAACCACAAGGAAAGAAATTTCTCTGCAAAAATGGCAAGAAAAATAGGCAACCGAGCCCAAAGCGCAGTGGACGCATAAACTTATTCCAAACTTGCATGATTGGCAGAAAAGGAAATTCGGCAACTTAAATTTCCATAGCACTTAAGTCCTGTCCGGACACGGATGTTTCGGCTCGTACCTGGCCGGTATTAAAAAAAAACAGGATCCCTTATGTTTCCTCTGTGAAGCAGAGGTCGATGACCCGGAGCACTCCATTTTCTGGTGTCCACGCTGGCAAAAACAAAGACGTGCATTATTTCAAAACATGAATAGTATAATTCAGAAGATGCTAGTCAACGAAGCCGGGTAGAACGAAATCAACGTCTTTTATACTAACATTCTTAAAGTGAAGGAAGCGGAATGGAAAAGATGGTACAACCTAAAATGCGCTAATGTGCTACCTGCAACCTTTCGCAACCCTCTCTAGGGAATGATATATTTTAGTGCGTTATACACGTTCATACCCATCGAAAGAACTCATGCTGTGATGGGTACTGTTAACTGTTACAGGTTACAGGGACCTAATTTTAAAACATCTGTTACCTTATATTGCTATTTGCTGTAGTCTGTAAATTATTGTATCATTCACTTATTTACTATTTTATTTTATTATCTACATTTACATTAGGTTGACTTATTTTAATACATAATAGATTTAAATTACATTGTGGTTAAGGAGCGATCGACACTCTCATACGTTCTGTAGTTGTTCTTTCGTTATTTAGAGGGACCGTAACATACGTAGGAATCTGTCACACTTGATATGCCAAGGCAGCAAGAAAAATGACAAGGTTATGGCGGGTAAAGAAAACCAAAAAGTGTTACCACCGGCCATAACTGACCGAGCGCAGAGTCACTTGAGTCTGTTGCGACAGGCCAACGCCAAAAAAAAATAGGTTGAAGCGAGTCGTACGTTACTTAAGAAAGCGTACTCAAGAAGTCCCAACAAAGCTAAAAACTTAATGGCTAAATTCGTACAAGGTCGCGCTTCACCGGTATAAACTAGCAGTGAAGAACGCTAAATTTAGCTCATGGCAAAGGTTCATAGAGGAAGTTTGACGGCGAGTGCGTGGGGATTCTTTTATAGAATATCCTCACAAAAGTTCCTTGCTATCCAACCATGCTTCAACGTCCGTGACGGTGACAGATACATTCTCACAGAGCTCGACACAATCAAGTCAATAGTTAATTCCTTGTTCCCAGACGACAATTCAACGAACGACAAACCTTACCAAGCTCGAATTAGATGCCGATCTTTTGCAAATGTTGAGTCCCGACATGACTGGGTGGTTACAAAAGAGGATATAGCGTCGGTGGCTAGCAGAGTTGCTAAGAATAAAGCTCCCGGGCCCGACGAAGTACACTGTAACGTACTAAGAACAGTTGTACAAGATTCTCTTTCTTCTATGTTCATTGACCTATTCAACTCTTGTGTTCCATGCGGGTATTTTCCAAGTATCTGAAAAGTGGTAGGCTAATAACGATTCTCAAGCCGGGTAAAAGAGATATGTCGAACCGCAATTCGTATCGTCCGATTACGCTACTTTAAGTACTCGCCAAATTATTCGAACGAGTACTGTTAAAAAAAATACATCATTCCTTCACAAAGATTAAATAATGTATGGTGGCCATGAATAATTGAAGCTCTTCTTGTTAAGAGAGTGCCTGCAGACGCCGTGCGCGTCATTCGCAGTTATTTATCCATTCGATCGATCACTTATTTTGTGAACGTTTCTAGCTCTTTCTACACAAAACGACTGAGGAAAGAATGCCCACAAAAGTTGGTTTTTGAAACAACTTTGTGGAACGTAGTTGTAGATTCTCTACTAGAACAAGACTTACCCGAAACTGTGATATTTTCGCATACGGTGACGATATCACTATCACAGTGTCCGCAAACAACAGACGCGATCTAGAGGCAAAATCACTGGACATTTTGACTCGTTGGGCAGTCAACAACAAATTGAATGTTTCAGCTGCTAAGACCAAATACATGGTTTTTGGTTCCTGTTTAAAAAGAAGTTCGAAGGATTTTTGAGTTTAAGTACCTTGGTCTTTTGTGCGATCATAAACTGAGCTTCGTTAAACACTGTTCCTATGTAGTTGACAAAGACAAGACTGTCTTGCACTTGTTCTACAAATATTCTTGCCGAAACTAAAACCTACATAGAAAATCATTAATGACCATTTTCAACACTGCAGTCATCTCTCTGCTCACATATGGCTTAGATATCTGGCACCACAGACTGCTCGACATACCCACATTGTCAGGAAACTGGCAACCCCAGGCGCGGCTCCAGCAGTTTATTTCAGGGGGGGCTCCATTAGTATAAATCGGGGAGGGGGGGGGTGCTCATCACATTTTTAAATAATAATTTATTGAATACGGCGTTAATATAATCGTTATGCACCAACCTTTTACTTGCAAGCGATAAAGCATCATAAATTATACAACTATTAAAAAAAGCGTAAGTATTAAATACAAAGTGAGAAAAACTTCAGTAGTATTTTCATCGTCGAGGGGGGGGGGCATCGCCTCTCCCGGCCCCCCTTCTGAAGCCGCGCCTGGGCAACCCTACATTCTTTATTCCTTTGTACGAATCTTGGGGCATATCGTACTATACCTATCGATTCCTTGTGCGTTGTGGCAAAATATGTAGGGTGTATAATATTGGCTTAATTCTCATTAGATTTAATTTTTTAAAGAATTTTGAGAGAAAGGAGACTAATAGATTTGTAAGATGAAATTTCTCCTGAGGGTTTACCTGGTTTTGGAACCATAACTATTTTGGCTATTTTTTGTAGGTTTAGGAAGTGACCTACTCTCATAATAGCATTGCAGGTTTGAATGAAGTATCGGATGGTTTTTTTAGGCAGTTGTTTAATAACCTCCAGTTATCAGATCCTAACCTGGAGCTTTTTTAGTCTTGGTTTTATAATTTCTTATTTTGCGCACTTTATTCGCCGTAAATGATTTAAGCGGTCTAGTCTATCTCAAAAGTAGTTCCAATCAGTCTTCTTATTGGATAATGATGATTTTTTTGAGTTCATCGAATATAATCTTTTCACATTTCTATGATCTAATAAAAGTATATGCAAGTAATAAAATAACAACTTGCGGGAAAGTCCCAAATTCTTAATTCTAAATTTGTACCAGAAAGCACATTTTACTTAGTTTACAATAAAGGCACCTACAAAAGATTTTAAACCGACACGGCGTCTGAAATACTCATGCAAAGCCTTCAAACATGCCCAGGTGTTATTCCTTTTTCAAAACAACTCAATTCTCAAAACTTAAAAGTACATCTATTATGAAATACAACGGACGCATTGAAAATGCAATAGTGCTTATTATTTAATATTTGTGGGAAAAAATTGTCGATCGTTTAGCATATTTCAATAAGTTTGTACCTTCACAAATATTTTATTTAAATACACATTGACAGCTAGAATTAAAAATAAAGTAACTTTAATATTTGGTATAATCGTTCTTTTTGTAGGTTTAGTAGATTAATGAAAAGTAAACAATTCTGTTTCATCTACGTTCATTTTTAATAATAATAATTATAAACAATACACGTTTCCACTTTTTTAATACTTAAACCATTTACAGATGCAGTTGTACTTGTAGATGGCTTAAGTATTAAAAAAGCCGAAACATGTCGTGTTTATTATAATTTATGTGGGTTAGACAGAATTTTTTATTTTTTATTAAAGTAACTTAATCTTTCGTTATTACTCAGATATCAAATAAAAATATTTTTTTAACAACATTGACTTTCATTGTAAAGTTTCATTTATAGTACGGTGTAAAAATGCAAGACTGCAAGAGTCTTGCGTGCAAGACCAAGAACAAGACCAAAAATCTATATACATATATAAGTTTAACTTTATTTGGTTGCTTAAGCTTACAAATTGGTTCGTGCTTCCTCTATTTACAATTACTACATTACATTCTATTTACATGTTTTTACATTTTTTTTTACAATTTTTTAAATACATTTTATTATCCCACCTTTCCTCTTAACTTTTTCCTCCTTCTCCATACTTCTTCCATCTACTCCGCTCCATTTCCGTTTTCGTCTAAGATTTCCTCTATTTTCATAAACTCTTCTCTTAATTCTCTGCATTTATCTCTCTTGTGATTTAGGTCCTCCGTCTGTTCTCCACATAGTCTGCACATCTTTTCTTCTTCTTTTTTTCAGTATTTGTTACCTAACTCCTCGTTCCCACATCTGAACCGTGCTATCATTTTTTCTTTTTGTTGCTTTTATTCCCTATATCCTTTAAATATTCTGGCACCCCTTCACTCTTGATATCCTTATAATTTTTATTATATCTGCCTTCTTTTATCCTTGTCCATCTTTCTTGTTTTTCGATGTTCATATCTCTCCTTATTATTTCGTCCCTTACCCCTGCTCCTTCTTCTCTTAATCTCTCCACTTCTTCTCTTGCGTACCCGTTTCTTTTCTAATACTCTTCTCTGTCCTCCTGCCCGTACTTCACTCCTCTTCCCTTTATGTTTTTCCAACATTCTTGTAGTATTTTGCATTCTGTTCTTTCCCTCAGTTCTTTCTCGTATTTTATGCTCCTTTTTCCTGTCTCTACTCTTATTTTTGCTACCTGTACCTCCTCTCTCACAATATAGCACGGTGTATCTCTGTCCAGTCCCAAAACCCATCTCCAGTATTTTTCCTGTAGTCCCTCTACCTCCCTCCACTCCGTCCACCTCCATATTTCCGTCCCATACATCACCACCTCCTTTATTAACTTTTCAAACAACTTTCTTTTTTCTATATCCATCTCGAATACCCTTTCCCCTACACCCCAGACTTGTCCCATTAACCTGTTTCCTTTCCTCACTCTTTTCTTTATGTGTTCTCTTTCCTTATTATCCTGCTTCATCGTGTAGCTCAGGTATGTAAATTCCTTCACTTGTTGCAATTCCACATCCCTCCATTTCCACTCCTCTCTTTTTCTTCTCCTCCCTCCTTTTCAAAATGCCATTATTTTTGTTTTCTCCGTGTTTGCTTCCATTTTTTTTTCATGTATTTTTCCAGTGTTTTCATCATCTTTTTCATTTCCTTTTCCTCCTTAGCCACCAACACTATGTCATCCGCATACGTTAACGACCATATTTTTGCTTTCCCTACTACTATCCCTCATGTCTATTGTCCTTTCATTGTCTGATCCAGATCCCCCGTATATACTGCGAACAGGCTTGGGCTCAGTGGACATCCCTGTCTCAGCCCTCTCTTTGTAATGAATTTCTCGCTCTCTTCCCCATTCACTTTTACCCTGCTCCTCGTTTCTTCGTAGATTTCCTCTATTTTTTCTATTAATCTTTCATAGATTTTTTTTCTGTTCATGTATTCCTACAGTTTTTCCCTGTTCACTCTGTCAAAAGCGGCTTTTAGATCTACGAATAGTGGCACCATTTTCCTTCTTTTTTTTTAGCTCTCTATTCGCCAAGTATTTCAGTATACATATATATGTTGTCTATCACTCTTCGTTCTATTGTGAATTTCGCTTGTCCGTCTGGTACCAAACTTCTTTCCTCTATTTCCTTCTGTAGTCTTCCTGGTAGTACTGTCGCATATAATTTGTATGCCGTGCCTAATAATGTTACCCCTCTGTAATTCTTGACTTGATTTTTTTTCCTTTTTAATGGATCGGGCATATTATTCTCTCTCTCCATCTCTCCGGGAATCCTTCCCCTTTCCATATTTTATTTAGTATTTCCGTCAACCTTTTTGCTACATTTTCTTTCCCGTATACCCACTCTTCGCCTTGTATCCCATCTTCTTCTGTCGGCTTTTCTTTTTTTTCTTATTTATTGCTTCTATTCTTCGTCTGCATTTATTCTATTTCTATCTCCTTCTCCCCGTCTTACTACTGCGTCTTTTCTTTTTTTTTTCTTACCCTTCAAACAGGTTCCTAAAATATATCTCCCATTCTTTAATTTGTATTCTCTTTGTCGTCATGTTTTTTTCCTTTCTTTCTTTAGGTACTTGCATACATCTTCTTCTGTTTTTATTCCTTTGATCTGCTCCTCTTGTTTCTTTTTGTTTTCTTCCTTCATTCTCTCGCATGTTTTCTTGTATATTTTTACTGCTTCTTTGTATTTTTCCTTTTCTTTTCTCCATTTTTTCCACTGTCTTAATGCTCTCCTTGCATTTTTCTTTGCTTCCTTGCATTCTCTATCTCACCATTTCTTCGATTCTGTTTTCTCCCCCTTCCACTTTTATAATTTGACTATTTCTGCTGCTTTCTTCATCATCTCTCACATTGCCTCCACACTCTTTTGTAATCCCTTCTTTACCCATACCGTTTTCCCTATTCTCTCTTTATATCTTTTTATACCCTCTTCTGTTCACCTTTTTAACGTTATGTACTCCTCATTTTTTTCTCTGTTTTCTCTTTCTCTTTCTTCCGTTGTTAATTTCAATGGTTGGTGGTCTGACTCTACCCTTTTTCACACTTTAATTGTCTCCACCTTTTCTCCAGCGTCTTCATTTGTCATTACAAAATCTGTTATTGATTCTCCCCCTCCTCCTATGTACATATATTCCTCATTCCTTTTTCTTCTGTGTTCCCATTCATTATTTCCCACCTTTTTTTGTTACACATTTCCAGCAGTTCTTCTCCCTCTTCATTTATCACTCTCTCCTTTGTTTGTGTCTTTCCAGTCTCTTTTTTTTCTTGTATTCCCCTCTCTTCCCCTATTCTTGCGTTGAAGTCCCCTCCTACCATTATCAATCCCTTCTCCCTCTCTTCTATCATCTCTTCTATGTTTTTCTTCGTCTTTTCCATTCTACTACTATAAACCGTCACTATTTTTATTTTTTTTCCCCACTGTATGTTCCTTTCTACAACTCTTCTTCTCTGTTGCACTTTCTCTTTCTTTACCTATCTCAATCATTTTTTACTTATACCCGTTATTATACCCCCCTTTGCTCTCTCTTTATTCTTCACTCTTTCTGCATGTTGCATCACCCACTCAAATTCATCCGGCAACTCTTTTTCCTACCACTCCCATTTTTTTCTTCCTTTCATGTCTCCTGTAATCCCACTACATCATGTTCCTTGATGTACTTCCAAAAATCCTGTTCCTTGTTTTTTATTTCCGCTACGTTCCAAAACAATACTCTCAGCTCACTCACCTCCCCCTGTGCTTCTTTCGTACTTTATTTTTTTTTTCTCCTTTTTCTTTGACCAAAACTCTATATTCGAAACCAAGAGCAAGACTGAGATTAAGGATATCGTTACAAGACGAAGAGCAAGACCAACTGGTGCAAGACCAAGACCAAGACCTATGTGGTCATCACTTTTCGTCTCCGTTTAATTATGCAGTGCGGCCGGCCTAAGATATACTCTCTAAAACAGTGGCGTTTTTTAAGTTTGTACTACTCTCATCATTTCCAATTTAGTTGTGTCCATCAGATCGCCAAAAAATTGTCACAGTTTTTTTTAAATTAATAATTTTAGCTATAAATCGAAAATGGATTTGTTTGATCTGCCGTATTCAGCATTTTACAGTCTTTAATTAAAATGTTATTAGGTTTTTAGAAATTTTGCAAAGACTTTGACTTACTTTCTTAAAAATTTGTTTGTTCATAAAACATTAGACAATGTTCACTACTTTTTTTTAAACGTGCGTCTAATACTTTATTGATTTAACCAGTTGCTGTTCTACTAATTTGGGTAAAAAGTGTTTTTATTTTATTCAGAGCCATCTCAAATCAAGTTTTACTCTTCGCATATTTGCATTTTTTCTATTTATTACGTACTTTCTAAACAATTTCTTATATTTTGTTCTAGTGTCGTCTTTTCATAATCTTTGTTTTTTTCATATATTTTATGTTTCGTCCTGTGACAGGAAGATAAAATATGTTATGATATACAGTTTGTTTTTACGATTTTATCGAATTATAAATAATTTTTTTTGTATTACATTAGGCGAAATTTTATTTAATCACTTATCTTCTTCAAATGTCTTCGCTTGTTAAGGAAAACAGAAAGAGACTAGACGCGATCGGTAATACTGAAGCTGAATAAACGCTTTATGCAGCTTTATTGCATAAACATAAAGAAATCTATTTTTATGATAAAGGACTAAAAGGACTGTGCTAAAAAGTGACAAACTGGGAAAATCATGAAAGCGAAAGCTGACAATAATACGGCGACTTTTAGCGAGCGTCACCGAAAACGTTGCCAAAGCACAACGCTGATTGGCGCAAAGCACGGCAGATGTGAGCGCGAGACATGAAAGCTGCAAACTGTGCGTAAAGCGTAGCGTCAGTCGTTATTTCGCTTTACGCGTGTGTGGCGGTGTGCGTGTGTGTTTTATTTTTGTTTACACATGGTTAGTGGTATTACGATTTATTTAATTATTACTTAATCAAGTAGTTTGTTGTTGTTACTAACATTCTAGAAAACTTCTTGTATTTTATTTGAATCGATTTTATAACTTTTTTTTAAGTTTTAATTTTTATTGCGACGCTTCCTGTAATCCTTTTATTACGAACTCTTAAACAGGATAACTATTCTAGAATTACCAATTATATTCATATTTCTCTTTTATTTTAAATTTATGCGCGTAGTTATAATATTAACTCTTGAGTTTAAAGCGCACCAACCCCGCTAATTACAATCGCGCATTATTTAACTAGAAATTTGGTAACGACAGGGATGTAATACATTATGCATTAATCGAAGACAAAGTTAACGTAGGTAATTTTAATTAAGAAGAATTGCGCCTATTTACCACTTTACTAACTAGGGGTGATGGCGAATGACACCCTATGGTAACTGTTGTAAATATTTTTCAACCTCGCATAAACAAACATATCGAACCAACGACGTTTCGGTAAACGTAGATTTCGAAATTACCGTCGAGACAGGCACTGTTAAACATTTTTGTTCTTACTCACTAATTTGAATTCAAACATGGACGCAATCATGAGTGCCTGCGATTAATTTTCCAGAGAAAAAGTACAACATGGCGGCTTAAATGCCTATAAATATTTGTTGTTATTAAAGAATTGTATGTAAATGCGCTGTGACGACATTGCAAATTGCGCCGAATTAAAATTTTCTTCCGTATGTCATTCATTGCATGCACTTCGATCGCATCGAAATTTGAAGTTTTCGCATAAATTAATCAGTTTTATTGAAAGTTTTTGTCAATACACGCCAAGGTTTTGATAAATAAACACACGCGTCATTTTAAGACAAAAACCAATTTTTACTTTTGCGTATCCAACTTTAGATAAAACTATTCAAGGACATTTTGCTGATCAGACGCCGTATACTCACCCTATTCTTATTGCATCGAGTGACTCACATGACACCCCTGCTCCGTCTGAATTGCTTATTTAATACAGTTTGTCGCTGTACTCTTATTTTTAAATTGTTATTATTTACGTGTTAAAATGCGCATTTGGGAATTTCGATAACGGACACCGTCTTGTTCAAACTTAGATGAAACTATCGTAACGCATATGCAATGTCAATAAATTAAAAAAAAAATGCATTTATAAAGCAACAATAAACGTGAAATAAGTAAATAGTGAAAGTTTTGCATTTAGGGGTGAGTAGGTACAGAGATTGGGAAAGTTCGGTATGCGTTAGTGCACGTTAGTGAGATCGACCGCGAAAAGTTGCGCATGCGTGACAAGCACCTCCCGACCGTGACCCGTCTATAAACAAGGAAATGCGTTATTGAAAGGTGCTTTTTGTCTTTCTCAATTTTAAGCACTTCTTTTCAAAGTGCGTCAAATTTAAAATCGCACTTTACGCACAACTAAAAATTAATATCGTCAAGTTTTTTCTCATTAATAATTCTTAATTTATTTTGCAGATATTTTTATACGAGAAGTTAAAGTGGCAAGAGACGTTATTTTTGTATGAAACTCACAATTACTAACTCATAGTACAAAATCCGAAAAGTACAAATATAAGGCTGAAATATAAACTAATTTCCTTTTTTACGGCTCCACAAAACGTATCTCAGCGAAATTCAGGATGAAAATGACAATAACTTAAGTTTTGTTATACTTAGTGCAAAAGATTGGAGATAAATTGCTCAAAAGAAAAATGAGGTTGAAAACGTGATGTTAGGATGAGCGAAACGTTAAGCCAGGACCCGGAGAATTTAGGCTCCGGGTATAACCTGGCACCTTCTTATCCACCAACTCCGGCAACGCCGAGTTCGACGGTGCAAGATGCGCCGGGATCAAATTTACCTCCGTTTTCAACGTTTTCTGCCGATATGGACGCCGGCGCGGGATTTGGTTCTGATCGTCTATTTACTGACGCGAGACTTTTGGATATATCTAGTTGGGATTATTATGGCGAAACCCGATTGTTGGATAGATCCGAAAATGGCCTTTCGGTCATTTCGTCGCAACCTCAGTATAGACCATGGGAATCGAAACCTATAGACTCTACGTCGCAAGAATCTCTCCGGCATAATTTTACATCGACAACGTCCATCAGTACTTTTGCAGATGCATTTTCACAAAATGGTGTACCAAAGCTTCCATCTTTTCAATCTCAGTTTCAGTCATTTAATGAACCCACCGTAGTTACCAGTAGCGAGCCTACTTTAACAACTCTAACTAACCTTACGCCTGTTTCGCCAAATTCTAGTCCAGGTAGCCATTTAACACCATTAAATTCCAGCTTTCATACCCTAAGTGCAGTTAATACCCGAAATTACCCTCTAGTTCCGGCACCTATACAAGCGAGAGAGATCCCGTCCATTCAACAACAGTTCTTAGATGAACGCCACATACAGCTATACACCCACCCAACAACTAGTCTAACCACTTTAAACAACACCATACATTCTGCTACAATTTTCCCAACACAAAACGGTGCCATACTTCAAAACAACCAAATAATCACGACTCCTACCGTAGTGACAGTGTTAAAATCTGAAACGGGAAACGTGACGGACATAAAACTTGGAGCTAATTTAACCGCCCTTCAGGACACTGATTTAAAAATTCAAAATGTGGGGCTGCATCATTCTCAGTTTCAAAATCCAATGTCTACCGTCTTAGACAATAACGGAATTTATAATGGACTCGATAAAAAATTAAACGGTATTAATACGACAATGGACTCACCGACGCGAAACGATTTTCGTAAAAAAGAACGTAGAAAACTCCGCGCGTCGAGTTTAGAAAGTTCGGCCGAAAGTGATGGTGCGTCGAGTAATATGGATATTGGTTCAGAAAATTCTGGACAAGTCGCGTCTATTTCTAGTACCGCGGGATTTAAATCGTCGCACCACGTTTTATCCGGAAATAGTGGAATGGAAGCTGACGAAATAAGTGGTGGAAACGCAGATAAACAAGTCAAGAAGAAACGAAAACGGTGCGGTGAATGCATCGGTTGCCAAAGGAAAGACAATTGTGGTGATTGTGCACCGTGCAGAAACGATAAAAGTCATCAAATTTGCAAGCAGAGACGATGCGAAAAGCTCACCGAAAAAAAGGTTAGTCTACATCTTGTAATTATTGGTGATGGTAATTTATAAATCTTGCTTTAATCTATTCTTAACATTTCTCTTAACACTTATTAGCGGCTTCGCTTAATAAAATCAAAGGATTCAAAATACAAAGTTTTAATGTGATTATTACGTGCCAATACTTTAGAAGTGGATGGTAATAATATTTGCAATTTACTTTAATAATACAACAATGAAAAAAGCGTTAAACGACTCGTTGTTCGTCAGGGTAGTAAAGTTATTTTTATTTCGTTGCTTTCTTTTTAAACACACGACCTTCGTGATTTGACCTTTTTAAATTTTAGGCACGATTAAAGTTTCACCGACACGGTGTATTTTTAATCCCCGCTTTTGTTCTTAATTTCCTTATGAAAAGCGCGTATTTTGACCTTAACTTACTTTAAAATCTCCTGGCAATTTCTTTGTACACTGACTAAAACACGGTTTCAACATTTAGCACGGTCACTCAGACCATGAAAAATTTCGATCTTTACTTATTTAATTGTGAAAATGACTGTTATAACGCCCTATCAACATTTATTTCTTTTAATATTTGGTTTATGACAATATTGTTTCTTTTTCAGCTTTCAATAATTAAGTAAAATGTAGAATGGAAAATTCAAAATTGTTTATATTTTGTTCTTTTTCATTTTATACACCATTCAAGAACCCATAAAATACTTTCATTGATATTGTATATTTTTGGGAGACATAGTTCTTCTTCACTTAAAGCTGAGACAGACTGTATTTTGATTCTATATTTTGTATTTGTTTTTTTTGTTCATGTTTGGTGAACACGTGGTTTTTTTTTGAGGTAAATGAATGAAAAACAATTTGTTTAATAGACAAACAAAGATTTAGTTTGAAATCTGTTGACTATTTGTTTTTTTGCTCGCTTTTAACCAAGTAATTTTTAATACTTTAATTGAAGTAAAGATTTCACTGTACAAAAAGATTTGGAATTGTCAAAATAGATATGTCATTTTGGTTCTTTTATTATATTCGATCTACCTATTTAAATATAAATGTATAGAAACATGAAATTAAACAAGGAAATGTGAAATACACAATAATAACACCAACATCACACATATCCAAATACATAAATTAACATTTATTATAATATAAAAACATAATGGAATTATGGAACCACAAATAAAACTATGAAAAATAATGCACGGTTAATTTACAAAACAAGAAATTAAAAAAAATTCTTGTCTTCATATCTTAACCACATAAAGAGTAAAGAAGACCAAATATGAGGTACCTAGGTGCTTTAACGTCGCTACATTCAGTCTACTTCTGTTTTAAAAAAGTATTCGGTTTATTTTGCAATATCTTCTATTTTTAGAAGAATCACTAGAATCAGAATAGGAGCCAACCTCGAAATTACTTGCCAATTCTGTTTGAATTGTTTCTTCATCAATTCAATTTTATTTTGCTCTTACTGCTCAACATGATTGAGAGTCTCTGCATCTACATCAGAATCTTGCGTCGTCATTCTTGAATTGCTGGTTTCATTTATTTATTTCCGGACCTTGAGCAAATTTAAATTATGATGTACGCACGTTAGTTTTCCAGTCTTGGATTTTGTTAACCTATTCCTTTTCTTACTATGGAACGATTCTTTGTGCACTGAATGATCGCTCAGTAGAAGCAAACGTTGTAGGCAGACCAAGTAAAGCTTCCGCAATATATCTTAACGAGAGATCTGTGCAAATACTCTTCTAGAAATCAAGATGTAGCATATTTTTGTTGTTCATCGAGTCCTTAACAAACTTATATGAAAAACTTCCACATTTTTTGAGTTCAAATATGTTGCAGTCGTGTATGTTTGCGCCTGAAAAGAAAGGTCAAGGAAATTCGCTGCAAAATGCAGCGGAGTAAAGCACATTTTTTCTCTTTTCAACAATGCATCAAGCAGCTGTTTTTCTTCTGATTTTAAAAGTGGCGAGGTAGAGAATTCTTTTTTGAACTGCTCTCTCATTTCTCAAGAAGCTTCTTCATATTTAGAGTGTCTCTCTGCAACTTTAAAATCCATTTTTTGATGGGCTGTAACCAGCTGTAACAGTAAAGTGAATTTTTGAACCTTTACCCAAATATATCTGTGTCTTAAATATGTCGTTGGTCGTTAGCGTCAAGTTCACTTTGGCCAAGATCATTAATCGGTAACGTCTGTAGCAATTTTTATTTAACTGCAAGCTTTTCAGGCATAATATTACAGATGCCCACCTCATTACCATGGGTAATTTTAGAGATTGTCTTCCTTTTGCTAGCAATATTTCTGCTTGTAATTGTACAAAAGCAAAATAAGTTTATTTTTAATCGCTGTTATAATTGATTTCGCAGCATTGACTGAAGTAACCGAATTTAGAGTACGTAAGTTACCACAAAGCAAATTCAAAATGTGCGCAGCACATTCATAGCAAGCGATCATATTATTCTGGTATTTTTCCTTAAGTATTTCCCACGCACGAACTATATTAGTGGCGTTATCCGTTACACACCCAACGACTCGATCTATTCGAATTTCTTCATATACTTTGGAAATCTGAGTAGCCATAAACTCACCAGTGTGTCGAGAAGTAGTAAGTGTTTGATAAAACAGTGGCTTTGGGGTAGTGACTACGATATTGACAATACTTTCTCTTCTTCAACCATCAACCATCAGTTTACACACCTACAAACCTAACCTTCACTATTTCCGCTTTAATTTTGCATTATACATCTTTAAATGTTTCTTCTACCAAGGAGTTTGATAAGATATTTCGTGACGGAAGTGTGAGACTCGGCAGGATATGTTTGAAAGCCTCAGTCGAGTATATATTCTCAGTAATGCATAACGGGGTAGCAATTGCATACATAGCTTTCGATAATAGTTTCCATATTAGTGATGTTTCCTCGACAAAAATAACATCTACAAAAGTTTTCAGCTCGTGTTATTTACTGGGCGTGGATACGGATCTGATACTTGTATTTCCCGATACCGTTTTTGTTCGTCACTGCCAGTGACTAGATCAATTTTGTCAAATTTATTTGTAGGACGCTAAAAAACACTGTTTTGACTTTTCTTTACTTTTAATATCGCTCTAATGTTGTCTAGACAGCGTTAGCATTTAAATAAATGTTTAAGCATTGTAGTCGCATGTAATGCATATTTCTGTAAGCAAAAATTGGATGCGCTTTTCTTTACTTTGGCCAGGAATAGAATGTTTTGTAATGTACTTAAAAAGAACGCATTTCACCCTCATTCTTGCATCTATGAGAAAAATGACAACAAAATACCCATGTTCAACACTGACATATGACATTTGTAACATATACACTTTTAATTGTTCCTTCTAAAGAAAAAAACTAAACTAAAACCAATACTCTTGTAAATTAAAGAATAATTAATGGCAGACGCCTCATACAACACAACACACTGTAATTTCAACTAAAGATTGTAATATCTGCTTACATTCACGATTCACGTCGCAGCACAGAAAAATTTTGCCTACAATAAAACTTTGGCCCACGTTTATTTTGAGGTTATGTCTAAAATGACCAGCCGGTCATTTTTGATAGTGACATGACTGTGACCGACGCCATGACCATCAAACTGATGTAGTCATATGATCGACTCACATGACTGCTTGTAAGTACGTAATCTTGTGTTGTTATGATGAAAAACAACAGGTTTTGTATTGGTCGTGTCTCTTTAATTGCTTTATCTAATTTGATTGTAAATTAATAGTTAGTTTTAGTCGTACTTAATAAGAAAACCATTTTTTTAAAATACCATCAAATAGTCGGCGGTGGTTTTCCACAATCTTTTTTTTGGCAATCTTTTCCACTGATCTCTATAATAATATGGATAGCTGATACTGTAGTCTGACATTGCCACCTTTAGAGAAATCATTACTGAGACAGTAACTAAAATGTAGCGCTAACCATACTTTTTTGTGACAATTTAATTGTCTGTGCAATTATCATAAATATTAATATTTCTGTAAGATATTTTCTAAATAGATTAGTGTATGTTTAAAAATATTTAGAAAATTATTTGGGCGCATCAGTAGTAGCTTGTGCTTTGGATTCTTATTTCAATATGTATGTTATATTATTTAATTTTCTTGATTTCTTCTCAATTTTGTAATGCGTTCGATCGTTAAATCTACAAGGAGGTTAAGCATGTGTGATTAATTATTAAGCGAGTTAAGATTACTGTTATTTTTTATTGAAACTAATTAGAATTTGATTAGTCATTAAATGTCACAAAATTTTATACAGTTTTGTTCAATTCTGTAAATTGTTATGCAATTTGAATAAAATGAATGATCATAAAAATTTTTTTTGTTTTGAAAAATAGCGGTAAAGTAAAATTCGTTTATTTTAGTTCTAATCTCAGTATTGTGTGGCGCTGTCTTCTACGCAGTCTAATCCCATATTTAATTTTTTTTCTCATAAGCTATCCATATTATTATAGAGATCAGTGATTTTTCCTAAGCGATACGCTACCTGGTGGCGTTTAATATAAACGTTTTAGTGATCAACGAACATAACCCCATTTGTTATATACTACTAATTCAGTCTAAATCAAATAAAACCGTTGCTTAATTAATTGCGATTCGTAGATTAAGAACAATCTAAACCATTTCCTTTCACTATTTTCTATGTATTCAAGAACATAAACATCAAAAATTATGGATTAATCAAGTGATTTTATAACCGTTTTGTAGCATTTACTTTTCGGAATCATTTTTTTAAAATATAATGATAGGAGAAGGAAAGATTTAAACAAGGCTGCATACCCACATACAAATTGTCACAATCTAAAATTGGTAGGAGATCACAAACAATTAAAAAAGGAAGAGAAGAAAAAACTATTTGAATCAGCAGCTAATGAACTACAGCAGCCAGTAGAAATTAAATAATAAATACGATAAAAATATCTCTAATTCAATACTTATAAACCAAGAATGTGTCTCTCTACTACTAATATACTGGAACGCTAACTCGAATATCAGCTTCATACAAAAAAATGAACTCAAAATTGTTGATTTGTAAGGTAGGCAAAATGTTGTTGTTGGTCAGTTTGATTCACTGCCATTTTGTGGGTATCTTACAAAATAGTATTAAGAAAAATAATTATATTATATTTATATATCTTCATGTGATACCTATAAGATGGTAACCATTACTATTTGTCGTCGACCAATCACATAACAATATTTTGCCTACCTTGCAAATGAACGATTTTGGCTTCACTTTTAATTCATTAGTTAATATAATGCAAGAATACTTCTTCAAAAAACGTAATGGTGTATTTCCATATTAAATAGAACCTTCGATGTGGATGGTACGTACCAGTTTAAAAATAAAACAAGTCGATTTTACTGGCTACGTTTCGTTAGCGATTGCGCCAACTTTATCCTGCTAATCAACCAATTAAACGTTTGCAGTTGAGATTGGCCTAATGAAGTTGACGCAATAGCTGACGAAACGTAGCCAGAAAAATCGACTTGTTTTATTTTTGAACGAGCGCCTACTCTCCACATCAAAGGTTCTAGTTAATATAGAAATACTCTCAGTTTTCTATCCACGCCGCAGTGGCGCTGCAATTTTAATCGAGATTACCTATGGTAAACGATTTATTTTTTTATTGCCAGTTATAATTTGTTTTAGTACTAGGTTGTGGTTAGAAATGTAAAATGGAAAATTTAAATTACCGTGAAAAATTATTTATATTTTTAATGACTATCAAAAAATCCACTTTGTTTTTTCCGTTTTATACACCTTTCGAAAACCTATGAAACATTCTCATTGATAAACTAAGGTTTCTCCACATGTATGTTTTTGAGAGATTTTTTTTTGTTGTTTGCGCTTTCTTGTTTATGTTTCTTTTCATATTTTTTTGACTATGAAATCTGTTAAGTATGTTGTTCTAACACGTTTTGGTCTTTTAACCAAGTGTACTACTTTGTTTTAAAGTAAAAATTTTATTAATAAAAAATGTTTCTAATGATCAAAATAGGTGATGGTCTGATTTAGGCGAACCACTAAACTTGTACGTTTATCTTGTGTTGTTATAATAGAAAACAACACGTTTTTTATTGGCTAATTCTAGCCGTCTGTCTTGGATTTATTTATCTAATTTAGTTAATTCCATATTAATTGCATTATTGCTGGTAGAAAACTATTTTTTTTTAAATACTAGATTAATAGATTAGCGTTTTTCAAATGGTTGACGACGGTTTTTCACAATCTTTTTTTGCTGTATATTACTGTAAACAATTAATTTTTTATGGCCAGTTATAATATGTCTCAAAAATAGGTTGTTGTTATGAAGTTTTGTAAGATGATCGCAGATGTTGCGTATCAAAATTTTACATTTTAAAACCAAAATATAGATTGAAAGATTGTTAACACAATGTTTATAATCAAAATCTTTGCACATTCGCGTACGGGCTATATGGGTTCATTGGATAAATACAAAAGATCCGATACTTCTTGTATTCGTTTCATCTCTTGTCTTCTTCTAATCATTATTTAAAGTGAAGTTTTAGTATTTAAACAAAGCTAACAATTTCCTGCAAGTTACCGAATTTGTATGTGGTCTTGCACTATTTTTATTTGGCAAATTCTGGTAGGTTGGGGTTAGTTTTTTATGTTTGATTGAATTTTTTTTCAAATCTACTGTTACCAAATTATCCAAAATTTTTAAATGTTCATAAACGGTTTCATTGGACAAATAAAAAAGATCGAACGTTCTTGTATTAATTTCATTTATGGTCTTCTTGTAATTATTATTGAAAGTTTTACCATTTAGGAAATCTTGTAATAACCGGAATAGATTATGGTCTAATAAGATCAAGTCAGAAAGATACGGTCGTGGGAAAATAAGAATAACAATTTCAGACAAGTCACCCAATTTGTATATGCTCTTGCACTATTTCTATTTGGCCAATTCTGGTAAGTTAAAGTTAGTTTTTAATTTTTTTGTTCAAATAAAAATGTTTTTTTTAATCTACTACAACTAACTCATCTAAAATTTTTAAATGTTTATGAACGGTTTCATTGGACAAATAAAAAAGATCTAAAAGTTCTTGTGTTTATGTCGTTTATTATAAGTAGCACTATTGGAATCTTCTTTCAAGGAGGGGCATAAAAAAACTGCTCAGTTTTTCTTTGAAGCGACGTTTCGTGCACTTCATCAGGCCACTGCAATTTATTAGCGTAAGTACAACAACTATCTAGTTTAATAAGTTAGTAGTAACTAAATTTTTACTGTTAAAAAAAATTGTGATAACTGCAATAGGTTATGGTCTAATAACGCCAAGGCAAAAAAATGGAGTTGGTTTTTTATGTTTTGATCAATTTTTGGTTTAAATAAGGTTAATTTTCTTGAAATCGTTACTACTACAAACTTATCCAAAAATTTTAGATGTTTATAAACGGATTAATTTGTTAAATAAAAAATATATTTTTAATGAGTATCAAAAAGTCAATTTGGTTCTTTGCATTTTATACACTATTCCAGAATCCTTAAAAAACAAGTTTTCCCCACTTCTCTAGTAGATTGGGGTTAGTTTTCTATGTCTTGTCCAATTTTATTGTTCAAATAAATTTTTTTTCAAAAATCTACTAGTAACTTATCCGAGATTTTTAAATGTTTAAGAACGATTTCATTCAATAAAAAAGTTCTAAAAGTTCTTGTCTTTATTTCATCTCTTGTCTTTTTCATTACTTAAACTAAATTTTTACTGCTTAAAAAAAATTGTGATAACTCGAATAGGTGATGGTCTAATAAGGCCAAGGCAAAAAAATGGAGTTGGTCTTTCATGTTTTGATCAATTATTGGTTTAAATAAGGTTAATTTTCTTGAAATCGTTACTACTACTAACTTATCCAAAAATTTTAAATGTTCATAAACGGATTAATTTGATAAATAAAAAATATATTTTTAATGAGTATCAAAAAGTCAATTTGGTTCTTTTGCATTTGATACACTATTCCAGAACCCTTAAAATACTAGTTTTCCCCACTTGTATGTTTTTGAAAGATTTATAGTTTTTCTTCAGTTATACTGTTCAGACATTCTGTATTTTTGTTCTTTGTGTTTCTCATATAATTATTGACTAATTGGGTAAATGCTAGCAGTTTATTGGATTAAATAGAAAAGCATTTTTTTAATAGAAAACAAAGATTTATTTTGAAATCTGTTACTTATTTTTTTCTAACACGTTTTAGTCTCGCAACCAAGTTAGTTTTAATACTTTGATGAAGTAAAAATTTTATTACTATCAAAATAGACTGATGGGTCCAAGTTATCAAAGTATGGTGGGGTCATATAAGTTTTAATTGACTAAACTTGTACGTAATGTTGTGGTGTTTTATGATAAAAAACACGTTTTTTATTGGTCAATTTTAGCCGTGTTTTTTTGATTGATTTATCTAATTTGGTTAATTTGAAATTGATTGCATTATTGCTAGTAAAATAAACATTTTCTTCGAATAGTAGATGATGAATATCATTTCTCGAAGTGGTTGTCGCCGGTTTTCCACATTCTTTTTTGATGTACCTTATTGTAAACAATTTGTTTTGTTTTGTTAGTTATACCATGTTTCAGAAATGGATGGTTGTTAGTTTTGTAAGCCGAGAGCAGATGTTTATACAAAATATTTTTCTCTATTTCGGTTTTAAAATTACTCTTTCAGGCACGCATTTTAGTGTTAGAATGAAGTCTATTCTTTAACGATTTTTGGTAACTTTTAATTGCCACCTAATGACAGCAGAAAATTAGGTTAATGCAGTAAAGTCAAATGTGTATCACCGTTGCCAACACAAAAATTTCAATAAAAATCTCCCTGCTGGAAAATAATGGACATTTTAAATTCACTAAATAATGTAAATATCGACCGAAATAGAGAAAATAGTATAAAACATTCGTTGCAGAAACCTGAATGCGTGTTTGAATATTTTGCCTTCTGCAACTTATATTTTAATATACTATTCTTTACATTAATGTTTACTAACGTACCCACTTTTTGCAAGCTTATAAACACTTGATTTGGGCAAATGAAAAATATTTGAAAAATCTTGTGTTTATTTCATCTCTTTTCTTCTAAACATTATTTTAAATTGAATAGATCATAGTGAAAGGGTAAAAAAACTCATACAAAATAGATGTTGGCAAGTTACTAAATCTGTATTTGGTTTTGCAATATTTTTATTTGGCTAATTCTGGTGGGTTTAACTTGCTCTTCTATGTTTTGTTAAAAATTTTTTGGTTTAACTTATCCAAAATTAATTGTTCATAAACAGTTTAATTAGATAAATAAAAAAAATTTGCTAGTTCTTGCTGTATTAATGCTTTCAATTTGTCAGCAATCTTCGATTTCTTCTTTGGACTGAAATCTTCGAAAGAATATTTGGAAAACCATTTCTGACACAAACGTGTTTTTACATTCTCTTTGTACACTAAATATTTGAGGACGTGTTTTAGCAGCTGTTTTACTTTTGTAAAATTAAAAACAACTATAACATAATAATGCTCGTATAAAAAAACCGCTGCACCAATTAATTTATGTTACGTCATCTATTAGAAATAGCGCACTCGTAATTGTTTATTCTACATCCCATATTGTTGTCATATGTCTCTTCGTAAGTAACTAAGCTTTACTACAATAAGATAATGTAGAAATTGTTTTTTAAAGAGTTTGTTGATGACACTCATCTTGGTTGAGTTGGTTGAGTATTTTAAAAACCTATTTAATTTTGCTTCTATTACTATATTGTTGTCTTTAGTAATTTTTTTTAGTGTTATTGGTATTTTCGTATTGTGTACTTTACAAACTAAGCTCATTGTATAAAGTAGAGTGCAAATTCTTGATTCTGATCTACTTGTATAGCGAATTAATTGTACAAAAAAATCTTTGTGTTTAGGTATATTAGTATATTGTGCTTTATCTGACGTCTTTTTTGTAATTGTTGTGCTATAAACGTCGAATTTTAGAACCTATATAGCTATATATGTTGAAAAATTTATTTTTTTTAGTTTCGGCGAATGCTTTTTTATATTATGTATACTACTTTTTGAAAAAAAAAACTATTTTATGTTCTAAGCTGTATAGTGGTACTACGCAAAAAAAGTTTCTTTAAACGAAATTAATAACACAATAACAAACTAATTGAAAAGTAATATAATAAGATTAATAATGAAAAATGTTCAACAAAATTGAAAACGTTATCACAAATTGCACAAAAACTCCAGTTCTATCAATATTGTACGTTAACTATTCGATTACAATTTAGATTTTTATCAATCTTGTTAATAATTATCTAACGATTGTTTTTGTGTGTCAATTTTTAATACAATACAAGTGGAAAATTAGTGCAGATTTCTTTAATCACTCTTGTCAATCAAAATAAATTAAATAATATTTGTTAATTCTAAAAACGGTACTACATGTTTCTTTAATGTTTCTATGTTAATCAATATACAGTTTCTATTTTCAAAATACGCATACAAAAACTTATCGGAAAAATTCTTGCTGTAGAGCTTTTCAAATATTTTTTTTGTTTATGTCATGTTTTCACAGTATTTTTAATAGTTACATGTGAATTTTAAAAATTACAATTCATTAAATTTTAAAAGATGACAGTCGAATATATAACAATTCTCTTTGGAGTGCTTGTGTTATCAACTTTCAAAACTGACAGCGAGCGTTTTTGACAATTAAAAAAATTTTTTTGGGTTGTGTTGCAAATGTAATAGTAAGATTTTCTAGGTGCAGTCGCTGTGACAGCTTTAGATGTCAACATCTAAATCACAATTATACAGACAAAAATCGCACCTTAACGTCATGGGTAATATTGTTTTTAACAAAATTTTTGGGTTTAGGGATTGACGAATCGACTGTTGTGCTGCGATTTAAAATATAAAACTTAAAAATAGTTTGATAAATTTAATTTGTCACGGATATATAAATTTGAACTTTTTACAAGTTGATAACATTCACCAATCTTAAAAAAATATTTTCTTTTTATAAAGATTACCGTAATTTAGATTGATTTACTGCAATTAAGTTTCAGTAACTTATGAATCTTTGTAGTTGTCGATACTTTTGCGTTCGATTCGAAAACACCTTTTTAAATTATTCAAAAATATAGAAATTTCATTTTTGTTGCTTTAGTTATATTGAAACTAATCACTTAAAGTGAGATTCAGATAATAATTGTCTTCGAAATATGTGTCATCTACTTTAATATTCAATTTCCCCTATTTTCAGTTTGAAAATGCAAAATATTTTAATAAAAGTGTGTTAGTGAAGCTTCGTCTTACATTGAAGAGAATAGCGTGTCTTCTTCAAGCACAACTAGGAAAGGGTAAATATTATGGGGGGATTTGGTTTAACCCCAACTTGTGGTTGTATTGTAATTTTAATGACCCGATTTTGTTAATGACACCTATTTGAAGGAGGATTTCAACACATGTGTGTCCATTTTTGCAAATGATTGTATTGCAACGAGGCGTTTAAATAATTTCGTTTTTTTTTTCGAGAAACGTCTACCCCTAATTTCGATGCCTTAAAAATAGTTACCAAGACACCGAGGAATTTGTTACGCCTCGCATGGTTCGGGAAATCGCTGAAAAACCAAATGGGATTGTAACAAACATTTAGAAATACGAACGAAAATAACTCGAAGTTTTGTATGCGTGGCCATTTTTACAATAAACATTTTAATTTACTTGTAATACGTTTCTCACGCCAATGTTTATGAAAACAGAAAAATAAAGGTGGCGGTGCGTAATGAAAAAAGGTAAACATTAATTGGTAGTTGTTTAAATTTCATTTTTAATTACAAACTTTGTAAATTTTTTGTTGATTAAAAACGAAAGTATACGAAGTAGGAAAATTTTAGATAGAGAACCGTCTTTAAAGAGAGCAAATGATAAATATTGGAAATTTTTTGTAAATTTATTACGTTGGTTAGTTTTTCGTCTGCGAAAAGAGAAAACGTTTGAAAATTTAATACAACTAACAGCACCTGTATGCGTTAGGTCTTTAAAAGCTTAGTATTGATCGTGCTTTTCCAATGAAAAGAATAATTTTAAAGCAGACTGAATACGGGATGTTGTACCAAACTTGCAGCATTACAGTTCCATAGACTCATGACGCATGTCGCGGGGTAGAAGCGAACCTACCCTATGGTGCGTGTGACATGGACCGACCCAATTTACAGCTGTGCGAATGTGTGCGTGTGCATAAACGGCTCCAGGGTTGCTTTGGATGTTTAAAACTCTAGTTCACTATTAATTTTTACTCGCACACAACATTTTTAATTAAGTTCGCTTCTTTCATTCCCAACTCGGAAAAATCTTGCTCAAAAGGAATTTTTCCTCGACGAATTAATATTAAACACTAAAAATACTATAGGAAGATTTAGCAGGGGCATTTTGGTGTTGCGCAACTTTTATACGAGAGAAGTTAAAATAGGGAGAATGTTTTTGTTAGGCAAACGAACGGGATTCTTTTAGCATTTGAAATTATTTAGAAGAATGTTTCTGATTGTTCTTTTACTATACTCATAATTACAAAAACTTCAAACTTTATTAAATCTTTTGGTTGCGATTTGTAAAAACATTTTTTTGGAACTTGGAAATTCGATCTGATCAAATACTTTAACCACGTGTACTATTACCTACTAAATATATAATTTAAGATAATTAACCTCTTTAAGTGGACACCATATTGTCATTGAAGATAATTCTAGAAACATTTTTATTGGGCAATTATTCATTTAAGTAACGAGACATATTGATTACGTTACACTGAAGAAGACTACATTTTCTTTCGCGATTAAAACCATAACAAATTTAAAAGAGTTCTAATATCCGGCCACCGGTTGTGTTGTACAACGATATTTCAGTTATTTCCTAGAATAAATTACCGGGTGGGTATTAGGAAACACCTGACGACAGTTGCACGTAATATTGCAGAATTGTAAGTACATACATAAGCATTCTGTTTTATATTGGCTTTACCACCGTATTTTGTTCCATTATTCTTAATTAATTGCGTATCATTAATTTGACGTTGAGCGTGTTCTAACGCACCGTTGAAATCTCCACATTTTATGAATATAAATACGTAAGTTGACATTTTTCGTTTATGTATATTAAAGCTTTGGTATTAAAAGGCTTATATGACTGATAAAGTGACGACGGGGGTAGGTGCGCCACTACCATATAATACGCAGTATGTGTGTAAAGCCAAGCGATGTCACTTTCATTTTCATTCCCTATCGATCGTTTGTATTCTCGTAGCAATGCGTCCAACGAATACTGAAATAGAACGACACTCTTAAAATAAAATTAAGACGTCATGTTTCAACATTACATAGAGCATAAATTAATTTCGACAATAACTGAAAGAGGCCAAAAATCTTGGTTGCTTGTTCTTCAGCACTTAAGACACATCTCGTTATTTAATCTATAACTGTACTTTTTTAAAGAAATTTAACGATATATACAACGTGATAAAAAAAATTAGTGATACCCTTCTTCTTGAGAGTAAAGCTTTTTGTAGATTAGGGACGAATTTAGGTGACTCATAGTATTCCAACTAGAAATGCAATTTTCTTAAAGCTTTTGGCTTATTGGTTAATTAAAATATGTCTTCCATTTATAGCAAATCTCCTTAATTAGAATTTTGCTACTGAATCGGTATATAATTTTTCAATTTCTTTAATGGATTGTTTTGAACAAATCTATTGATTAAAAGATTGAATAACAAAACTTACACACTGTTTCAGAAAATTTTCAATCCAGACTTGATATGCGGGTTCTTAACGGCTCAACGTCCTGGTTTTATAACAAATTTTATCTCACGGTAGTGGTTTCCCAGCATCTCATTTTGAAAAATGATTTACATCCCAGAATTAAAATCCTGTTCTCATAGAAAACTACTTAGACAGACTAGATGAACTAGTTGAGCTTGTCTAGGATTGATTTCTGTCTAGCGTCTCTTATGATCGTTAGACGCAATAATAAAACAAATTTGTCTTACTTAACTGCGGATAAAATGCGGAATAATCAAGCGCAAATGTTAAAATATAAAATACATGTAAAGAGTGTACTTAATTCGTTTCTAATTTACATATAGCGCGACTAATGAGAGTATGGAGCATAACGCGACGGGGTGGTTTCTCATAAATTAAATTTATGAAAAAAATTTTAATTTATCAAACAAACGTAATATTTTCAATATGTGATTGATGAATTCGTATTATCAAATGCGTTTGACATGTTGAGAAAAAAAAATAATAAAAAGCGGTTTTGATAAAATTTTATTTATTGTGTAGATAAAAACGAAAATGTGACACATTGCTATATTTTTTCGGTAATGTTTTTGCGATTTTACACAATTCGAAATTAAAATTTTTTTACTGCGGAAGTAGTTATGAAAAAAGAAACTGATTACATTTGTGTTTTAACTCGCATTTTCGTTGTTTTATGTTTTAGTATAAATTACTGTTGGCGTAAAGGATAAATTATTTTTATTGTAATTGTATGTATTTTTGAGATTAATATTTAACGGTTTTTTTAGGTACTAACGTGGTGATTGGGTACAGATTAAGGGTAGCTTTGTTATAACAAAATAAACTCAATTATGATTTGGTTTTAAAAAACTTTAACTGCACTTTCGAGTTTTTTATTCCATGTTTTTTACAGTAATTTTTATTTTAATTTTAAATGATTTTTACAGTTTTTAAATAGGTATATTAAATTTTTCCTTCATTTGCTGATGAAAACCCTACATTTTTATATAGGTGTTGGTAAAGTTGGGGTTACTCAAAGAAATACAAAAATAGTAGTTGTCAAAATATTTAATCGATTGAGAAAAATGTATTCTTTAAAAAGTTGTCTCGTTATTACGTAAAACATTTTAAATAACATCCGTTAAATTATTGGAGCAAAAACAAAATACTGAGTCAGTTTTATTCTAGTGATCAATTTTTTGTTAACCATCGCTTCCTGTTTTAACGATCTTGTCATTAACAAACTTCGTTTGATACGGAAAGGAACGTTAAAAGAAACGATTCGAATTTAAAAACGTCCATTATGTGAAAACGCAATGATTAAATTTATTTCATCTAAATAAAGTATGTATAAAACTGAAACTACTTTTGCCGGTCTAACATATGCCATAATGTGCTTAAACCAGGTATACGACGGACTCAACAGCTGCGTTTGAAGAATAAACTTTTGCCAGCTGTTTGTAATATAGTAGACCATATAAACAGCTATGTTAGTTTCCTTCTATTGTGTCTGGTATTATCTCAATCCACAACAGTACTAACTTGGAAGTTTGGAATTGCATATAATGGCGAAATCCATATAAAAAAAGCAAACTCAGTATATGCTGCTGATTATGAATTATGAAGCGGAAAAAGAAACTAAAAATTATAGTGGTTTAACAATGATATCTGTGTGAATACACAAGAATTTTATTTTGCGGACGAAATTAAACCTTATTCATTAACCAGTTTTGAGTTTATTTTTGTCGTTTTGAAATTTTGGTACAAAAACCGAGTCTTCAAAAAAATTAGGTTACTGCTGTATCCTGTTTCGCAGTTGTCTTTTAATTATTTAAGTAAATGCAAATCGATTAAAACATTAGTGTAAATCTTAACTCGCGCGTTAGAATTAACCACCACCGAAATATTTTCAGCATTACACTATATTAAATACACTTTTGCTTCAACATATGTTCCTTTCTTTGTTAAAACATCCAGTAGCGACCTTTTGTATAATGACGTTTATAAATTACGTTAATTAATAAAACGCAGACAGGGTACCAAAACGAATGTACATAATTAAAAATTTGATCGAATAGCGTTACAAACGGAATTGATATCAGTTAAACTTAAATTTGAAAATTTCAATTAACTCTTATTTTCTATATTTAACTGAATATTTAATCTTTTTTAAAGCAGAATTTTGATACAATTTAGAATGTAAATTGAGTTGGTCATCCATAAAACGTTTTAATTTAGATTTAAATCTCGCCGCTAAAATATATTTCAATACACAAGTATTTTGAAATACTACTTTTGGTTAACATTTTTTTAATTGTTTTTTCAAAATTTAATTTAGTTTTGATTTTTAAATGTTATCAAACCTAAGATTTTATCGTCGAAAAATATTTCTTCGTAGTTTATGTTTACAAGGAATTGCCCTTTTTCTCAAATTTTTAATAGTAAAGGTCTACGATGCTGCTGACATTTTACTTTATTGGTTCACCTTTTGAGCGTATGGGAAAAATTTTTATGCTACGTAGTGTCGCAGTTTCGATTATGTAATTATTTAAAATTTAATTAATTATTAATTAAGTTGAAGTATTACTCTTAATTATAAATTTAAAGTTATTTTCTCGGATAAATTAATTTAAGCCTAGAATTATTTTCATTATCTGTAATTTTCAATACCGAGCTTCGCTCGGTGGATTTGTTCAAAATTAGAATCAACAAACGACTTTACTTTAATTTATATTTAATTTAACTTTCGCTACATTTTTAATTTTGAAACGCAGTTTCGGTATGTTACATAGAAAACATAACATTGAACGTTATTTGAAATGTGTTCATAACGGCAGATGTGAACGGCACGCGACAAGAAATCTTTATCTGTGTCAATTGTGTTATTTCATCTGCTGCCTTCAATTCAACGGCCACTGGGCCGTCATCATACGTACCTTTGTACCTGATAGAGTCAGCAAAGCTCTTTTATGTTTAATAATCAGTAAATCAAGATAGCGTTGTTACTTGTTACTATTCAATGCTTCTACCAATCACGTTACGACAACTAAAGCTCTTGTAAGTTTCTATAATTATTTAGAACAATTCCTCTTTATAAAGTTCAAAATTAGAAGCTTATTAACGACTCACTCAAACTTATATTTTACGTTTTCTTTACTAATAAAATTATATAACCTTAGAGATACTTTATCTATATTGAATCTGCCAAAAACGTACTTTGTTCAAATTTTGATCAAAGCATATCGTTTGTAACTTAAAAGCTACTATTGATCTAGCGAAGAATAATAATTTCGTCAAGTTTAAACTAAAAAATCTTGAATGTAACAAAATTCTTATGAAAGAATCACTTTGTATAAATTTCGTGAAAAAGAAACTTGATACTTAAAAAATGCTATTGTTATTTTATACAAATTTATAAATGAGGTAGAAAAAGGATAAAGGAATTCAGTTGCCGTTAATTTTATAAAGAATTTATTTCGGTATTTTTAGATCGGATACGAAGAAAAATCGTAAATTTGGATTTGATATAATTTTTACAATGAAAGTATTGCCTATAAATAAAATTCGACACGTGGATTATCAAAAATTGTTTTTTATGTAAAATGTAAATATCGTAAAGATTAATTAAATTTGTCAATTATAAGTAACCAACTGGAATATGCTATGACGTTTGTTACACCTAAATTATCATATTATTTATTTAAAGCTCATTAAAGCCAACGCGGCATTTTGTTAAATGAAAAGGCTAAGATATATACAGTGGGGGTATTAAAATTCCTTTTGTACCGCAAATCTTAATTTTAAGTATCTAAGTTGGTTTGCTTTCTCTATCTCATCTTTTGATATATTTTTATTTTGATATTTTTGTTTTCTTTATTATTTGCTTACAATTTATACTACAAAGATTGTTTTTTTATAAATTGTTTTAATACTCAAACTTTTTCTTTAATCAATAATTGTGATTGTGTTCATGCTGAGTTTTTTTGACGTCTAATTTTGCTTGATTGAATAAGCGTATTTGTTAACTGAATTCTGAACAAAACTTATTTTATTTTTTTTATTTGCTTTTTCCATCTTTTTTTTTTTGAACATTTTTTTATATTTTTTTCCACAATTACTTATTTTAGACAAATATACTACTAATCATAATTTAAAATATTTTACTGTTTTTAATAAAGATTTTGTTTCTTCTTAAAATAAAAGTGTATAAAATTTATTGCTCTTCTTGTAATTGTTCTTATGCAGGACAAACTGGTAGAAAATTTAAAACAAAACTAATAAAACATATTTATTTTATTAAAACGTATTTAAATTCTGGTATATCAAACACTTCTTCTTTTGCTAATCATATTTTATCTACCGGTCATTCTTTTTTTTCTGACTGTTGAATTTCTTCATTTTTGTAACAAAATTTCTTTTTTTAATTATCTTGAAATTCATCGTTTTTATAATAAAAATTCAGAAAATTGTCTTAATGAAATTTGTGATTTAAATATTTCGCCTCTTCTTAATAATACATTGTAATTTTCTTATTTTTTCATTTTCCATTTCATATCACCTACGGCTGTATATTTGATGTCAGTTTCAATTTAAATTTTTTTATTTTTGACATTTTACATTCTCTTTTTATAATTGTATAATAACTGGTAAGCTCTTTTAAATTTTTAATAATTTTTGTTAATTCATCTGCTTTTAATTTAACTGACGATGACAATTTAAATTGTCGAAACGATTTTTCAAAGGTTGCCAATACTTTCGCTACGGTGGTTATGTTGCTATCTTTTTGATGTGTTATCAAAATCTTACGTAATGCTGTGTGTTTTATACTAATTTAAAGAAAATTGTTATTGTTGTGTAAATAAGAAAAAAAAATAATTTCGAGTGTTATTTAAATATTATTTTTTACTCGAAAAAACAACTACGGAAGTTGTAAAAAAGCGAAGATTATTATGAAGGATTTTCAAATGGTTTTCTGTTTTTAAAAATGGTTATATGAGCACAGATGTTGCAGAAGCTTCGGGACGGTCATTTACTGTAACTAGTACAGAAATGGTTAAAAAAATTCATGCTTTTGTAGCTAGTGATCGTCGATTGAAAGTACGTGAGATAGCTAACGAGGTCACAGTTTTTTGAGATTTTAAAAGTGTAGTTTTTATAATTTATTTACAAAAAAAACTATATTATACTGATTTGCCGACATGTTTACAAGCTAAACTTAAAAAAAAAGCGATCGCATTTGTTAAAGAAAAGAGAGTTGTTTTATCATAATGCGCTTTTCTATACATTCTCTGTTGTTACAAAAAAATTAATAAAATTGGGTTACGAATTATTTGCTTGTCCGCCATGTTCGTCAAATATGAATCGCAAATATTTTTTGTGAGAAAAAATATTTTGAAGCGTTTTTAAAACATTACTTTTTAGATGGTATTTTGTATTTTCATCGTAATTTAATGCGCTTTGCGTATTTTACATTTTTGCTAAACTTTAGATAATATTTTTTATAAAATTTGTAATAAAGCAATAAATTGCTTAAAATTTTATTTAATTATTAACTCATTTAAATCAGTAGAATTAATAAAAAAAATTAAAAAGAACTGTTAGTAAGGCACAGTAAACAAAAAGTTTTGAAAATAGATAAATTTTCTTCTAAAAGAAAACTCAAAAAAATTTCGTGAACGGTAGTCTATTTTTCAGAATTTTTTTAATAGAAAATAATCCGCTCTAATGGATGAATTAAACACGAACTAAACTTCACATAATTCTACGGTAAACACGTGACATTTACGAAATGGGATAACTTTTTTCAATCTAATTTCACTAAAAACTTTTCATTTTTTCTGATTGCAAACTACGACTAAATCTTTTGGGAAAAGCTTTTTGAGAATTACTGCACTATCGGGTTCTGTATACTTACGAACAACTATTCTAAAAACAAATTTTTGTCATATATTACCTTGGTCTCCCCTAAGATATGTGAAACGTAAAATTTTTCAAGAAGAATGCAAATAAAAACATTACGTCTTACAAAAAAAAGGTTTCTCACTGAAGTCGACGAAATCAAATGATAATCTTAATAGCGCTAACGTAAACAAAACTTACTTGAAATTAAAGTAGTATTGAATTACAAACCAAATCTTTACGACTGAAATAAAAATACTTATGACTGATGAAACTAATAGCTTAAAATGCAATTTGAATTTATGACAATAATAATGAATCTAAATGAACTCGAGTACTAGAAAAGCGTAAACGATTTTTACAATATTTTTAGGGCAACGATAAGATGAAGAAAGTCTAAATATATGCATTTAAAATAATTAATTTTGTTACTAACTAATAAAGGCTTTTAATGCTATTTTTGGTAAAAGCTAAACTTTCGTCTTCTATTTATTACCATATTTGTCGGTTACGCCTTTCTGAGTAAACTTTGTTGTTGCTTACGTATTACAAACATTTTTATTTACTATCAATTTTTTGGCTACGTTTTGTCAACTATTGCGCAACTTCATCAGGATAATCTCAACGGCAAACGTTAAATTTTTACCCAAACATACAAATAAATAACATAAACATAATCCACACATAAGATGAAGTACAATTAGTGACTCATTGCACTTCATCTTATGTCCATTTTCTAGTAGTTTTTTTAGAACTTTACTGGTAATTAAGTCATGGCCTGGATATTTGTTATTTTTTAGACTTTGAATTACAGATTTAATTTTTTTAGTTTTAAGTGATTTGCTAGGCAAGTGCATCTGAAATGGTGATGTTAAAAATAGCTCATCTTTGTTTTCTCACTCCGGCTTCTGTGAGGTGTGGCTCAAATACCGTTTCTAAAAGTTTAGCAAATACCGTCGCTTTTTCGATAAGTTTTTTGCCCATGTACTATCTTCTTTGCGAGGAGGAGGAATCTGTTGTGTCGATTGTTTTACCTTTTTTGTGACTTTCCATAGAAAATAGTCAGAAACTGCAAATGGAGATAACGTTTTCAAATAGTACTTTTTGATTTTGTTTGCAACATCTCTCTTAATTTTACTTATGTATTTTGAATGCATGTAGCTAATGTTTCTTAAAAACTCAATAAACCATTTTCATCAAGGTAATCTTTTTTTGATTTTCTTCATTTGTCGCTATCATTTGTCTTTTATAACCAATTATATCAGCTATTCGTTCTATCGTTCGTCCATCTTGTCTCCATTCTATGATTCGACTGTTGTTTGTTGTCCCAATGTTCTCCGCCCCATCTTCATCTTATTGTGCATGTGCATTTGTTCTTTTTTATTTCTTTTTGATCTTCGAGTTTGGCATGTGATCTTTTGATTTTATATTTAGCATTCTTCTCTCCATTGCTCTTTGATTTTTTTTGTAGTTTATTGCATACCTATGTCTTTGTTCCGTATGTAAGAACTAGTTAGACATACTAGTCAAAGGTTCTTGTTTTTATAGTGTCTGGTAAGTCGAATTTTAATGTATTTTTTAGTTTATCAAACTCTGTCCAGGCCAGGACAATTCTTCTTTCTAGATCTGATTTCAGCATATGCTTGGAGTATTTTATTTTCTGGTCCAGGTATATACATGATTCGACTTTTTCAATGTTTTGTTCTTGTATTAGTTTGATTATGATTTTGTTTTACTGTGAAAAAAAAAGTATTTTGTTTTTCTGAGTTTTATCTTAAGTCATATCTTTTCTGACTCTTTGTTCAACTCGGTAAGCATCTCCTTTAATTCATCCTTATCGTTTCCTATCAGAACTATATCATCGAAAAACCTAAAATGAGTTTCTCGTCGTTCTATAATAATGCCTTTTGGTTTCTATTCCAATTTTTTTAAATCATCCTCAAAAGCTGCAGTGAAAAGATTTGAAAAGATCGAGTTTTCTTGTCGCACTCCACGCTATATTTAGATTTTGTAGCGTTTTTGTGTATGTACTAAATTGCGTTTGTATATCGGTTGTCTATCCTGCTGTTTCTGAATGCGTTTAATACCAACTGAAACAAATATTTTCTTGTAGTCTATTCTGCTATCCACAGAAGCACGTTATACTTGTTTCTTTTTTCTATTAATATTTTGATTGTTTGTGAATGGTTTAAGGTATTTAATCTTGTTCTAAATTCCACGTGTTCTCAGAGTTGGTAATTGTCAAATTTGTTTGTTTGTAATAACAAGTTAATAGGTTTTTAGATTATGCTTGTTCTTTAGAAATTTTTTCCCATGCTGTATCATTTCTACTATATTGTTGTCTTTGCCTGGGGATTTCTTGTTATGCATGCTTCTAATATCAAAATCTATCTCTTGAATTGTTATTTCTGGAATTTCACATTTTGTACTTTCGTTATTTGGTCTTCTGTTCTTTTTGCCGGTGGTTGTATTTTTGTTGTTTGTTTTGTATTTTATTGTAACTTCAATTCGTTATTTTCTTTTATTGTTATCATCGATCAGTTTAACTATTTAATACTTTCCTTGGTTGATTTTTCTGAGTATTCTTTAAGCTCTTTTTAGCTTTTAGGTTTTTTTTTAGATTATGAGTTTTTGTGCTCTCGTAAATCAGTACAATTTTTTTTCCATTGTTTTGTTTAATTCTGTAATGTTTACGCTGTTGTCTATTTGGTCGTCTTGTAGTCGTCGTCTTTTATCTATCATTTGTATTTCTGTTGAGATCTTCCTCTTTGTCTTTTTTCTTGGTGATTACTTTTTTTAATTTTTGTATTTAAGGTGTTGTTTATCTGCATGCTTTGGATGTTTTAGTTGTCTATAGTCATCTTCCTGTTATATATTATTTGTCTTCTTTTCTTCCTTGTGTTTATATTTATCTTTTCTTTTAGCATACGGTGGATTTCGTTCGTACTACTTCAAGTCCACTTCTAGAGTTTCTTGTACCTACTCCGTATGGTCTAACCTCATTTTCGTTTTCAGTGTCGCGTTTTTTTTGTCTGTTTTGGCATTAAGGTCGCTCACCATCGACGAATATCTTGTCTAACAACTTGAAATTGATATATTAATTTCTTTGTAGAATTGCTCAATTTTTTTTTCATCGTATTCCATTGTTGCGGCTAATACTTCTGTTATTTTGCGTTGTTGGCTTTAATGTTTACCAAAATAACTCTCTTTCTAATATTGCTTTAAATTGAACCACGTTTTATGTCAATTTCTTATTAACGGGTATTCCTACATCACCTTTTTTTAGTTCTTCATTTTTTTTGTAAAACAGCATATGTTCAGTATTTTACATTCTTTTTCTGTTCGCGGTACTTCTGCGAGACCTGCTATTGTCTATTCATCTCTTCTTTTAGCTGTACTAGTTTTTTTTTCAGTAAACGTTGTTCTTATATTTATCGTCGATATTCTATTTTATTAATTTTTGTCTTCTTCTCGAGAATCCGCGCGGCAAACTAAATCTTCAGTGCTTTCAAAATTTGAACTTATCTTCATTCTTTATTTTTTTGGGGTTTTGGTTTTAACTTGCCACGGAAGATGTTATTTGCTCTAGATGGCAAATTAGTGAAGAACATGGTTACAACTGGGACTGGGACTGGTACATCTAGAGATTACATTTTTTTTGACTTGGATGCTTGATATGGTTGTGGTATGTTTTTATTTGTAATTTGCAGTAATTTTTTTTTCATCTACTGCAATTAATAACGGGGTTTCTTAGAATTCTTAAAATTTTTATTGTAGGAATATTTTAAGCTTACTAATCGTTTGCAAGTTCATAGGAACATTGCTGAGCGCGTTTACTAAACAATCAAATTTTGTAATTTGATGGGTTATCTCAATAATTGGCAACGAAATGGTAGAAGTGATAAGTAAAAACATGTTACTTAATAAATTTCTAGTTTTTAACGTTTTCACGTGGTATAAATATCTTGTCGTAAATAAACTATAAGAGTAGTCTTTGTATTTATTCTATGTACGTTTAAATTACACGGATTTGTACGCAAGCCACGACAACGGTTTTGCAGTGATTTTAGTTAAAAATGCTAACAAATTTTTTAACAATTTTTTTTTAAATCAATGTGCCAGTTAAAATTAAACACTGAATATAATAATGCACGTTATCACACAGGGTCTGCTTTAAAACGACAAGAAGAGTAGATGACCTACAACGTATTGACATTTACATGCGATTGAGCCCAACCACTGTTGAATAAAGTCCTCTACAGATAAAAGGGTAACACAACGTGCAATGAAAAATTTTTCTTTAAATGAAACACCTACGAAACAATAGCATAATACGTATAAATGACTGTTATAAAGGCAGTTGCGATTTTTCAAGAAAATAAGTAGTAAGGAAAGAAATTGACTGAAAAAGCGTTGGATAAATGTGGTGGAAACCGTTCTAAAACTACCCGAATGAAATACCGAAAGTTTATATTTGCGATCGCCAATTATTTTTTTTTTGTAAAAATTGCAAAGCAATTTCGATCTGTTTTTATATTGTCGTAAGTATCTAAGTACTGAATATAGTGGATTAAGAAAAATTGGTGCTTTAATTAACTGAAAAAAAATTTTAAAAAAATACAGAGAGTTGGTCAATTACAGACGTTTCGTCTAATTACGCGCGTCTGCAGGTTTCATTCACAGATGCACAATATACAATAGTCTTTAAACTTTGATAAACCGCTTTTCGAACAGCATATCAATATTGGCAACTGTCCCACTGGAATTTAAGCTAACAACGCATCCCTTAGGAAGGGATTTTACGTGAGCTAAAGATTGCATTGACAAGAGGTTAAAAAGTTTTGTTTTTGATCTTTAAAATGCATAAGGCAATTTCTAGAACACTTTTACGCATCGGAAATTTCCTTGAATACTCTTCGTCCAGAGCAATAAAATTGAAATTTTAATCAATAGTGTTTTTAATTTTGTAAGAAAACTCGTAAATGTAAAATAAGAATTATTTTTCGAAAAATGCTAATGCGCAATTTACATTACACGATGTACTATTTTTCGCAGTGATAATCCGCACGCGAAACGTATAATTTCTGCTTTGAAGTGAATTTTGAAATGAATTAATTTGGGTAAAATGTATGCGACCTTTATAAAACGCATGATCTGATGTTCTGGATACAAGTAATTACCGGTAGTTTAAGACCCCGCTGTTTACTTCAGTGCCAAAGCGTTTATGTTTGTAAACACTCCCGAAATAATCTTAAATTTGGCAACATTTGACATTTGCCAGTTACGTCGCTGGGATTGATTTTTTCAGTGAGGTGCGTGGCAGTTGCAGACCAGCGAGGGTTGGGGGGTGTCGTATGAGTCATCATTGCACTCGTATTCTTATCGATCTGTACAGGATACTGCCGGTGGTGCTTTTGATGCGTAGGTTAGTTAATTCAGTAGCGCAGGCAACTTTTATTTTATTCAAAATTACAAAAGAAAAAAAACTAACAGAATCACTTCCCCAAATAAAACCGAAAATATTATACATTTGGATTAAATGATGCGTCATTTTTTCGTTTTAGTTATATGAAAGACCACTTTTCACTTTCATTTAGGGATCGATCACGCGAAATTGTTCGTGGAAAATGTGAAAAGTTCTAAAAGATGTGTCGCTTGAACCTCTACTCTTTTTTTACACAGTTAAAAGGACGTCGGGTAAAAATTAATCATTTCAACTTTGACGCCTCTGACTACTACAGTTTTATATTTTTCTCATAATCCGTCACACATTTCATTTACTTACGCCTAATTGGAAATACTTTTTTATTGTTATTACAACATTTTTACGGTTGTTTTTAGATGATGTTCGGTTTCATAGATTGCGTCATTAATATTTACACGAAAAACAAAGTAAAAACCCGCAGTGAATAAAATTTGTTTTTTTTCTGACTCATGTTAAAAAGCGTGTAGGTAAAATCACGTCACTAATAAAAAACGTATAATTCTTAATAGAATAAAATTCGGGCACTCCTTTATAGGTCTAACGAAAAATCAATAAAAGTGCAACTGCGTTGAATAAATAGATTCAACTATGGCTTGTGACAAAAACGATTTCGTTCAAAATAACTCCATTCATTAATAATTTTTGAATGTCAGCTTCATAACATCACATGAGTTATTTTTGATATTATTTATATGTTTCCGTGCTTGGTTATACAAAAGTTAACAAGCGTTAAAGTCGTTTAATTCTTCGTTATTAACATTGATGTGCGTGTCTTTTCAGAAAGTAAAAATCCATTCCGTTTTCTAAATAAATGGCGAAAACGCATTGGTATATCATCTTTAACTCAAGTTCACAATCGAAGCTTATTAAGAATGAGAAACATTCTGAAATACGAAAAACGCTTTAGTTAACGTAACTTTTTTTCTATTTACTTTGTGTAGGTGTACGTTGAAATTTTCATTTCAAATTTATCCTTTACGTAAAGCTCGCTGGGAAAAAAGTGTTATTTTATATTTAACGACAAAGCATTTATCAAATTTTGTGTAATGCCAGCTACAATCCCTATAAATTATGAAAAAAAAGAACACTGGTCACGGTCCAAACAAAAATATCAAAACCATAAATAATGATAATGAAATTGGTGGAGTTTGCAGCGTTCACTACTGCTTAGTAATTACAAAAAACGTGTAACATAAATTACCTAAACGGGGCGGAAATGTGTTACGTCATAAGAGAAGGAGGGGGTTGTTTAATAGCAAGCGGATGCAGCCACATATGTCGAGAATCACTTCCGGTCACCTATGACCGTCGACTGTAAACTTGAAATTTGAGAAAAAAATGTATATCTTCCGTATAAAAACAAAAAGTACCGTAAACTGGTTTGACGATATCAAGTTTCGTAGTAAAACAAAAAGACTTCTTTAATTTTAAAAGTGTGTGACTTAAAAGGGTTCTAAATGTCCCATGTATGCTTAGCTGGAATTTGAGTTTATTATGTAATAATTATAAGCCACTGATCGTTATTCACCCTTACAGTTCAACAGTTACGTGTTAATCGCAAGACTAATTTTTTTACCCTTTTCGTGTTCATTGTTTAGTTTTTCAATCTGCAATCTATGATAAAGAAAACTTTTTAATTTCACTGCTTATGTAATAAAAAAAATTACAAACAAAAACAACGAATTATTTTTCTACAGAAAATAAAACGAGCGTGGGCAACTTTTTATTAAGCATTCCGAAGAGAAAGTTATTGAGAAAAATTGAGCTTTTATTGAATTTTTTATTATAAGTATTATTTGCATCTACATATTATATACTTTTTATACCGTTAATAAAAATTCAAAAAGATTAAGAATTAACCTCTTTTTTGTCAGATGGATATTTTCAGTTTTGTTTTTAAAATTGAAGAAGAGTGTAACAAAATCAAATAAAAGATAAATAATAAAAAGTTTACGTTTTCTATTTATTGGTCTTTTAATTTAGAACCACAAACAGAATTAAACAAACGTTGCCGCAGAAAAAAAATTATATTACTCATTTAAATGACTAATCGACCAAACAGTAAGTAAAAAGAGCCACACAATTAAATATGTGGAAAAAATTAATATTGCTCAAATTAAAAAAAAAAGTTACTAAGAGTTTTATTACAAAAAACATTTAGAGCCGGTTTTTTAATCATACTTCAAATTTTAGTTAACTTTAACTCAGTTTCATTCAAAAATACTGTCATATCATTGTTTATTGGTTTTCTGCTAACCTATGATATGACAGAGTTTCAAAATTATCTATAATTTATTTAATTCCTAGTTTAAACTAATTAAAAAACCGGGCCTTAAGCGTTAAGACAAAAATCAGATCAAATCTAAAAAAATATCGGTGTTAGTACATAGTAAATTCATTTATTACTGAACTGATGTTTGGATCTAAACTAAGACTAGTTTTGGTAAAGCTTTTTATTACCCCATATAAAAATAATCTCAAACGTTTAGACAAAATTGCGTATTAGCTCTGTTGTTTAAGATTTGAACAATCCCAAATATATTTCTGAAAAAATGTCTGGAGGAAGAATCAAAATAGTTGCATAATAATGGCGGTTCCATTTGAACAGAGCTACAGAGATCTTATGAATATAGGCTAAAATACCGCTTGTAAGTCAACGTTTAAATACGGAGTGAGTCGGTATGGGACTTGAGCAATATTTTACATTTCGAAACATTTTTTGGGAAATTGTAACATTGACTGGTTATTCAAAAATTTTTTGTGTGAGGTTTTATCTTCGTTTTGAAGTAGTTTTTGTTAATTTTTTTATTAGGTACAAGTAATTTAACCAATTTTTTTTGTTTTTCTTTAAAGAAAAACGTCAAACTTTCAGTGTTTTCTCAAAACTTGATTGTAGAAATTGTTGATACATAAAATAAGCATTAATCAGAAAAGCTGAATCAAAGTTTTTCCAAAAGTTGAATTATCTTTTGACACTTGATCAGATAAACCGATATAACGTTTTCCATATTTGTAATCTACCACTGCGACGAGTTTGGCTATAGGGTTTTTGTAAATAACATCTGTACTACGTCTCGCTTATCTTTCAACTTTATTATATACCTTTTCTTCGTATTTCTTTTCCTTTTATGAACTAATTTTGTTTTGCTACATCTATTCTACTTTTAGTGTATATTTTTATATTCTATATGTATACCCGTGGGCACAGCAAAATTTGAAAATAATGTATCTACGTAACAATGTATAATGCAATGTTAAAATGTTTTGGTGGGTTAGTAATATCAAATCTATCTAAATCCAAAATGTTCACTTTTTTAAATTTCTGGTACAGTTGTTGACACCCATGCACAAAATCGGAAAGATGCTAGAATATTCTGCTCAGATGAGTCTTTAAATTGGTCTAATTAACTACAACTTTTAGTAGCTCTGAAAATATAAATACATACCGTAAAACTTTGTCATCTTTTGAATATATAATTATGTGTAACTCCGATATATTTTGAAATTTGGGTGTGTAACAATGATGAGTAAACTGACGAAGTCATCTTCTACAACTAGAACTAAGCTAATTTTTTTTATAATGCGCGATTTTGCTAAAAAAATATGTTTAGGGTGACAAAGTAACCTCGTGATTGAAACTACTTTGTTACCATTAAATACGCGTAAAATATCTAAGACCAAGTAAATATGGAGCTAAATTTGTTTGGAGTATGTCAAAAAGTCAAAGAAACGAGAATATTGATACCAAAACCTTAATCCAAAATTAATCATAAAAAACAAAACGAGTTTCAACTTAGCAAAAACTCAACTGAGGCTAATAATATGGTAGTAGACTTTAGTTTAGAGTTAGGTAATCAGGCACATATTTGTCCTATTCGTCTATATGGTAGGGATCCTCATCCAAACTATCCTCACATGTAGTACAAATAAGATAAGAATTCTTACTATCATTATTACATGTCACAAATTTATTTTATCCATTCAACGATATGTCTGTACTTTTCCCACCAACCCTTACAGATGACACATTTGTTTGATTCATCTTTTTTTTGTGTGGATTTTTTAGTGATAGACTTTTTTTACCTTTAACACCCAACCTTGGCTTATTTGGTTGGGTCTTCAAATTTCTTCCAGAGGTGGATGGTTGTGTACCATCATCGTCAAAATCGACATTACTCATGACTATAGAGCGGATTGTAAGGCAAGAAAAAATACAAAAAAAGGTGGCATATTAAACCTGCCAAAAAAGGCAATAAAAAGGGCACGAATATCTATTAAAATTTACTGCTTATTTTTTTTGTTTTACAATATTTATTAAGTGCTATTATTTTCCCAAGCACGAATCAAATATTTTTCAATATTTTAACCAAGAAGCTGTTGCCTTTTATCATTTAAAATATTTTTATAGAAGGAAAGAGTTCTTTTGACATCGCAAAATGTTAGTGGAGCAAATTTTAAAGCCGGTGTTTCTGTTATTGTTAAAGATATTTTCTGTTGATGCTACATGACCTCCCCTTTTTGAATTTCGGTCAGTTATTTAAAGAGGCCAAAGGAAGGGTTTTTTGATGTGACGGAATACAATTTTTGATTAATTTTTCTTCCTATAGTCCCTGGACATATAATTACTCTTATTCTTTCGAAT
This sequence comes from Aquatica leii, assembly GCA_035610365.1. Taxonomy (NCBI): domain Eukaryota; kingdom Metazoa; phylum Arthropoda; class Insecta; order Coleoptera; family Lampyridae; genus Aquatica; species Aquatica leii. Next base: position 17,220,144 of record CM069434.1, on the reverse strand, counting down.
GTAGCGAAAGATTCGGTCATTGCGGTTTCGCTTTTTTCTAGCTTCTTTAATTCGTCAGGAATGCCGGAAAAGTGTGTTTTTATAAAAACTAGTCCTCTCTTAACAGCTTCGTCATTAAAAGCTGTTTGAGATTTAGCAACTGCTACAGAGGCCGTCTCGTCAAATAATTCAACCACCTGAAGTAAGACAATTCAATTCATGTATAAGACAATGTCAGATTATAGTATTAACTGTACCTCTTTATTTTTTTAAAATGTGTAGCTTAAAAAATGCAAGCAGATAACTAAGTGCTCCATCTTGTTATGATAGCTTTCGGTGGAAGTTTAACATCTGGAAGTTTTTCTTTATAGGCCCTTACCCGTAATGGTGCTTTCACAAAAACCTAAACCAAGATCCAATAATCAAAAAGAGAATCTAATATGTTAGAGATTTTTACCTTTTTGGTGGCAGAAATTAACTTGTTCACTATTGCAAACTCGTCTCTAATGAATTCACACACCCTATGTATTCCATATGCTAGACAAGTTAAATGTTTTAAATTCGGATAAAATATTTCTAATGCCTGAGCGGATTTGATCATATAAGGTGCTGCATCGACTACGAATAAGAGAAACTTTTCTTTTTTTACGCCATTGGGATACAGAAGTCCTACAAACATAAAATTATATAATTGTAATTAATAGATTGGATTACATTAATTAATCATAAAAAAAAACTTATGTAAACAATCATCGAAATAACTTGCAACTGTTTTGTGATTGGTCTGTGGAATTTCTTTGGATGCTAGCAAATGAGCTTTTCTTGGTTCAAGTTTAGACAATTAACCAACTACAAAATTTGCTATATATCGACCTCTGCAATCGGTTGTTTCATCAACCGAAGTCCAAATGTAATGGTCCCCAATGTCATTCCTTATTGTCTGTATTTTCTATAAAAGGTAAACCAGCATTTTGAAAACTATTAATACTTTGATTAAACTGCTTACCGATTGGTAACATATGTCTAAATAATTTTTTCTTAAAGTTGATTCATCTGGAACAACTTGTTTGGTGTATTTTTTGAGGAAATTGTGAAAATTGATATTATCAAGTTTTTTACGAGGAATTTAAGCCGACACCAACGCTTCGCACAAATCTAGAGCAAAAGTTGTTCTTGATGAGCCAGGTTTATTCTGTTGATCTTTTATAACGTTTTTTTAACAATGGTTGTTTCATATTTTTTTAAATATTTTTTAAATGTAAACCATTACCAAAGTGTTGTTTTACATGGTGCTTTTTAATAGTAGCACCGATCTAAAATAATACATGTAATAGTAATTATAAGCATTAAAAGCGGTTGTTAAATTTACTCCACTTGTAATAATTTTCAAATTTTGATTATTTATTAGGTGACATTTTTTTAAAACTTACTCACAGCACAACAGCAATAGACTATCACAGTGTGACAATATCACAGGTATTTATAACAAACAAAGAATATTTTAGTCATGTGTTTCAACTAAATCAACTAAACTTTCGTCTAATGTTCTCCTAATTTCTGTTTCCTGAACAGCAACGTCGGGAAGTTCTCTTAAAACTTCTTTTTGTCAGGTTTCTAAAATCACACAATTTTTTTTTAATTAGACGGAATACCGCAACGTGTAATGGTTGCATTAGATATGTGGCATTAGGAGGAAATAGGCACATATATATGTCATTTTCTTGCGCTGCTTGTACAACACTCGAAGCAAAATGGCTAACCAAGTTACGAGAATTACTTTTTCCAGGTTCTTTTATTCTTAGGACAAATGGAAGTAAAATTTCATTAAACCATATCTCATATAAGAACCATTGTTGTCACTAACGTTTGTTTCGTTATAGTTCCCTACTAGACTCTAACAATTAATTTAAAATACTTCAAAAAAATCTTCTTGGTTCACTGAACAGCGGGATCTATTCTGCCACGACTTCCAAAGTTTGTAAAATTAATTTTTCTTACTTACTAAAGACTGTCGAATGTCTAAGAAACTTTTTGTGCATTCCAAGGTATTTGTTGACTAGAGTGATGCGTAGAACCCGATAAGTTAGAGCATCTAGTTTTTTACTCATACCGCTTCGAACGGCCTTCACAGCTTTCTTTAATTTTTTTTTTCTACAGTTGGCATATGCCCGACTTCCATAACTTTTTCGTAGGTTTTGATGATTTAATTAATAAGTTGGATCTGTTACTAAACAAAGATCAATATTTTTATAGTTAATAAAATAGCGCGCCGCTGAACGTGACAAAGTTACCCCGGGGTGACAAAGTTGCCCAAGTTTACGGTAATCAGTTTTAGAAATCTATAAGTTTTAGAGCAATTAATGCACATGCAAGCTCACTCCACAAAACTTGTGCAAATATGTCCATGTGGTGCTATTCTGAATCTATCTTTACAATTAAAATTATCGACAGCGCTAACAAATTTATTGCTATTATCATGTAAATTGTACTCTTTAAAGTATGGCTTAGCATTAAGAATTGAACTCAAAATAGAATAGTGTTTTAGGATTTGACTCAGAATCGTATTGAAAAGAGTTTTATTCAAACATTCCCGACGTTCCTGTCTTACAAAATGATTGGCTAAACTAATTGAGATGCGTTCAACACTTCATAATTTTTTGTTTTTTTAAATTTTAAATTAGTAACAGGCATAGTAATTAAAATACCTAAAAAAGAAAATCGAACTTAGCATAAGCTGTAAAATAATGAACAGAATAATTTTAGAAAGACTAAGAGACTCTATCTACATGAAGCATCGACCATATAAACACTCTAAGAATCATATTAGAACAAATAGCTGAAGTAGAGGAAGACATTCTCATCACTTTTATAGACTTCAAATAGACAGGAAAATAATTTGAAAAATATTGAAACAATATGGTATCCCAGATAACTATATAACAATAACAAAACTATTTTATAACAATTCTATAGCAAACATAGAGCACGAAGGATAATCTACTCAAGAAAACGAAATACAAAAAAGAGTGAGACAAAGCTGAATTCTATCTCACCTTCTATTTATAATAGTGATTGATTCGATAATGAGAAAAACTGAAGGCAAAAACAGCCATAAATTAGAATGTTTAACAATTTGGTGCATTTGGAATTTGCTAATGACGTTTGTCTGATGACAACAAAGAAAAAACACATGCAGAAGAAGATTTATGAAAAATGACGGAGGGAAAAATATAGAAGAGACAATAAAGAACCGCAAATGTAGATGAATTGACTACGCTCTCAAAAAAGCTGAAACGAAGCAAAAAGAATAGAAAGAGATAGAAAACAATAGAAGACATTACTACAGAGAATTACGACAGCCGGATGAACCCAAGATAGTACGAGGGACTGGCGTCCTCACTACATATACATTTGTATGCCAGGAAACACCTGAAAGAGCGCTATTTACGTTTACATATTTAACGTAATGATACAAATACTTATTCTTACGATGGTTTAGTTTCTGGTTTTGCTTATAGATGGCAACACTGCTCGGATAATTGTTTTCATCATGTTGATACTATTTCAGCTAGCATTTTACTGTAACTACTTTTCTAAATCAGTTACGGTACATGTGTTTAAAAAAAAATTGAGTATTGTGCGGTGATAAAATTCTTCCTTTAATGCCGACTGAAAAAGTCTTGTGTTTGAATTTTTACTGTGAAGAAACGAGCGCAGTTTCAACAAACGTTTACGTGAAAGACGTTCGAAGAGTGTAATGTAGAACCACACCGGAATTTATTGAATAGAGAACTGTAAAAATATCAAGATATTTTACGGTTAGTTCCCAAAAACTTTTTTGGCTAGCTAAGGTTTTTTTGTACAATCAAGAAACACGAGTATTTTGTAGCACTTTTGACGGAATACTATAGAAACTGCTTACTGATAGTTTTTGGATAGCATGGTTTGCAATTTCATATGGTGTCTACTAGTAATTGAGCCAACATGAAAAAAAATTATTTTAATAGTGCTGATATCTATGAGTAAAGCTAGTAACGTTTCAGACTACTCTTGTATAATCATATTACTTAAAACTGCGATTCCTCAATTGAAATTTTTTGAGATAAACTTTAATGTTGATTTCAAGCGTTGATTAACGCAAGATGACAATAAAAAAGTTGCTTAGAAATCGAGTTTAACTCTTGTTTGATTTGCTTAATCCGCTTGCATATCAACGCTAGACTAACACGATGGAAAATGTTTTTAGAAAAACCTGTTTGGATGTGATTCTAAGGAATGTAGAAATGATGTAGTTCACATTTATAATGAAACTGCGCTTAATGAAGAAGTCAAAGATAATGACCTATTACTTATTGAAGAAAATTCTAATATCCCCATTAGGCAGGTTGCGCGCTAATTTGAAACTAGTCAGTCTGGAATAGTAAGAATTCTCAAAGCGCAAAAATTTTATCTCTGTAAACTCACAACTTTCCAAGAATTTTGTGAAGATGATGTGGATTGAAGACTTCGATTTGTGAACAATTTATGGAAATGAAGACACCTGTGCAAAAAAGAGACAGCTCCATTTTAGCAATTTTTTCAGAAGAAGCAAAAAACTGTTTTACTACGAATTCTTTAAATTTATATGTTTAATTCACATGTAACCCTAATACTTAATATATAATATACTGTAACGATTATTAAAACTAAATTATGTATACTGAAAATATGTACACGTTTATAACTAACCGAATTATTAAATCTAAGGATATTTAATAAAAACACACTAATTTATATAGCACTATCACTCGAAAGATAATGTCCCCGGATAACTTCTATTTATTTAAACACTGACGCTTGTTTACATTAAAGTCACGCATGATTTTAATTCGTCGTATTTTTCTCGGCACGGGTTAATCACTTATTTATTTAAACTTGAATAGTCTGCTTAACACTGTCGACTTCGAGTTACTGCAATAACTCACCTATGATTCATTTGTATTGCTTTTATATATTTTGGACATCCTTCGAGAATTTTCCACATTTGTTAGTGAACGTTCTAGACGTGGATAAAAAGAACATAAACGCTATCGAAATTTATAGAAACTTTGCGAATATTTCAATACTTACAAAATAGGCGTTTAGGAAACGGTTAGATAACAATATCAAAAGAAAACGTTGGAGCTGCCCCCTTTTTGCACCGTAGAGTTAAAAAAAATGTCACATTTTAATGCGATTTAATAACAAAATGTTATCATAAGTAAAAGATAAGCACATCTGTAAAGCTATCTTCTTCTGACTAAGTAAGTTTTTCTTCTCTTTGACACTCTAGCTAGTTATAAAATCACATACAGTCAAAAGGCACATATTTTGTTGAAAACTCATTGACATGTAGGTATTTGCTGCGCTTAAGTGGAAACGATCCAGAGTAGAAGAGTAATGTAGAAGAAGGTAAAGTCAACGTTACGCCATGTTTCTGAAGGGTAAACAAGTTCTGACGAACTGTTGCATTCCACGTCTTTTGCTGCATACTCCATGACACGTTAAGAACATATAGCAAAATTATGTCTTTTTTGGTTTAACGCGGACTTTTTAACAGTCTCGTTGAAATGATCACTGAAGCTTAAAATTATTTCTTGAGAAACTGGAACCACTATAAATTTGCGGAATGTTATTTTTTTCCAGTGCAACTTATTCTTCTGGCAACATGATCCTTTTTCGTTTTCTTTTTGCTCAATCCGAAGCTTCGGTCACAATGCAGGAGACTATGTTCTCGTTCTGGATATCTGTGTATAATTTTAGCACATTTATTAGTATTTGCAAGTGTGTAAAGATACTAGGTCAAGACTTTTATTTTTATTTTGTGAGCTGCAGTTATCAGAATATAGGTATAATTTTGTGACTGATTATGCTACAAATTTTCAAGAAAATAATGCAAAAAGCGTACTACATCTTTAGCTCCTTTTTTGGCTACGGTTTTATCGTCCATGAAAAAGTATGATCTTTCTGAACTGGCTGCAAAGACACAAAAGTTCTATTCCCACAATTGGCGTTTAAAAAAAAACATCTCCGCTAGGTACGTGGGGGAGAGGCATATTCGGTCAAAAGTTGAAATTTCAGCAGTATCTTCTTTCATTTTTGTGTAATAATAATAATTTGCTTTCTTCTCAGGAACGTGTTTCAGTTATTAGTCTGTCACAAGTCTGAGAAGTGTCAGACCGTGGCTTTTCAGATGAGTAGTTTGATGCAAAGCGTCGTATTTGAGCTTTTACTTTTTTATGGTTCTGGATGGCAGCGTACATATTGGGCTCCTTCTTTTGAAGATAAAGCCTACGCATTTTTTGCATATTTAGTTCAGGTGGCAAATAGAACTTATTTTCATTTTTGCTGGGACTATAGTGCGACGATTTCTTTGTAAATGATTGTATATGTGAATCTATTTGATGTATTACATGTCAATATATCTTGCTTAGCAGTGTCGTTTATTTTGTCAAAACATTTGAATTTCCAGTTTTTCTTTCACGTTTCAGACATTTCTTTTTAATGCGGATGTATGTTTTTCTTTAAGCTTTCCTTTTCTTAGCAATATTTATAGTTCACTTATTTTAATCTCTTGCTCGTTTCTTGACAACTCGTTTTTTCACAACTGTTTATTTCTGTTCACCTCCACCACTTTCAGAATCACTTTAAAACAGCGATGAAATTTCAGAGCTTGAACTAAGCACAGAAAAACGTCTAACGCTAGGTCTAGGGCCATTGGGAAAAATCAGGATCTCTGCCAGAATCGTCAAATTCTTCGCTTAGACTATTCCTAGCCTACATTTTACAAAAACTATATTGATCGACACACTCTACATTTCACAAAATGCACGAAATAACAAAGTGAATTAAAGGTTAATAACAATGTGAACTGAAGGTTAATAATCTACTAACACGACGGCGAAACGACGTCTTCGATTTTGCAGAGGTATTTCCACGTGACTAAAGCATAAAATATTCACTCTGTGCAAAAACGAAGCCAATAAGTAGGCACCTATATATATTCATTGTATTTCACTGGTGAGTTAACGGAGCGGTCTGGTTTTCGCACCGGTGTCTTCAATTACTACAGACTATAGATCTAAACACTCTGTGTTCTGATGTTTATGTTAGGTGGAGTGGTAAACCGATAAAATTGTGGTGATTGGATAGATAAAAAATCCTCCTCCATGCTGGATGAGACAAGGCTATACTAAACAGCCAACGAAAATCAATGTTTGAACAGGTATTGTAAGTCTGCAAATTATAGAACCAATATGCTTCAAAGAAAATCTAAATGGAGCGAGAAACATTGAGATTTTACAGGAAGCACTAGTTCCGAATTTGGTTATTCTGTTTTCTGATACGGTAGAAGCTAATCTTCAGAACAGAAACATCTGGTTTCAACAAGAAAGTGCGTTTTTCCATTTTGCAAGACCTGTTCGTAGTTATCTGGATACTGTATTTCCAGGCAGAGAATTGGTAGACTCATTGAATGGCCGAGATTCTCAGATCTCACTCCTTTGGATTTGTCTATGGGGATATTTGAAAAGCAAGGTTTTTTAAACTAAGTCTGTAAATATTAAGGAGTTAAAAGCATGAATAAGACATGAGCGTAGACTGAACTCTCCAGAAACCATTAGAAATGTTTAAAACGAGTTTTAAATGCGTTTAAAGTATTGCTCAATAATGACATCAGATCATTTATTGAAGAAAGATTATTAAGTAGAATAGATTTTTAATTTTTTTTAAATAAAAAATGTGTAATGAAATTATCTTGGAACGGGCAAGCAAAAAAAAATTAATTGAGTTTATTAATTTGTTTTTGAAAAATAGTCATAAAAAACCAGTATTGCTATTTAAAAAAAGGAGCGATCGCATCATATCTCTAGTTTAATTTTTTCTTCTATGAAAAAGAACGTAACTGAAAATGCTAATCGACTAGTCCGGCCATTTTTTCGAAAAAAGAAAAGCATTTAATTTACTGAATTTATTTCAAGTTACAGACACGCATTGTATATACACTTCGATTATTTTTTTCTATATGTTTTTATCTTTAGTGTTTTCTTTCCAATTTGCAATTCCAAAATGTTGAATATCTATTTCAACATTTTCTCACTATGTCTTTCTTGGTTCTCTTCTTTTCTATCTCCTTTCTGGTACTATGTCTAGTGTTTTTTTGCTCGATCATCTACAGCTTTCTTTTTATGTGTCTTTACTATCTCAGTCTGTTTCATCTGATGTTTGTAATGCTAGTTTTTTTTTTCAGTTTTCTTTGGTTTTTTTAGTACTCATCACAGCAGCGTTCTTTCTCATAATCCCAGATTGGTTTTATTTTCTTTTGTTAGTATTCAAGTTTCGCTTCTAAAAATTACGTTTTTATCCATATGTAACTTGTTAAGGGATCCTGCACATTGTAAACCTTTGATTTTTATCTTCTTTTTATATTAGTGCCATGGTTTCCATCGCTTGTTATTTTGTACACCAGTTTTGGTGGTTGGATTTTGGATTTTTTCTTGTTTTCTGCCTAACACTATGAAATGTAATTTTTCATTTATTGTTAGGCGTAGTTTTCGTGCTTTCTCTTCAATTTTTTAAAGATCGTTTGCGTATGGTAACACTTGGTATAACCTGTTTATTATGCTACTATCTAACCTCATATTGTTCATCGAAATTTTCAAAAATGATGTTAAAATCGTTGTAGATAAGGTTTTGTTTTGTTTCAATCTGGCTTAACTCCTAAATTTGCTAGGTTGATACATTTTCAAAACTATCATGTTTTCTTCAGGAGTAATATTATGTTATGAGTAGAAAATCTGCACTATGTAAATAACTTCATTTTTAAAATTATGTTGGTTTTCAGTAAAAAAAAAGTAAATTAGCAGTAATACCATAATCCTTATGATTGCTAAACATTTATGCGAATCGGATTTTTTTTAAAGATTCTATTTCTGACGATATTTATTTAAAATTTTTTTTTGTGACACGTGCATTGTTTGCTTAAATAACAAAAAATTAATGCAGCGATTTTAAAAATAATTTATTTTTCAGGCGTAGCTCTGCAAGAAACACATTAAGTGAAGCGAATAAAAACGGTTAACTTTTTTAAACGAGTAATAACTTTCTAAAGGTGATGGATTTGCTTATACGAACGTTTATAAGTAGCCAGTAGTCGCAATCTCACTGGTGATAAACAGTCTACTTAGTAAAGTAGCCAAGCTTAATTTAGGAAATGGATTGTTAAATCTAACAGAGTTGAACTTGCATCCGACTGGGTACTTCCTCTGTAAAAGTATTCTCATCGTTAAATTATATAATGTTCTAGATTTAAAAATTGCTGCTGCGAATCAATTGACTTTTATTTTTAGACTCCAATGTATTCAATGTAAGAAAATCGACATTTTTGCGTTAAAATACAGGTGTAAACGTTTTTCTCCGGGGATTTTAGTTCAGACACGTTTTCAATTGGATTTGCATGTTTTTACCGAAAAAAATTCAACCTACCAAACGTCGACTACATCCATTCTCTGATTTGGCGTAAATCGTAACTACGTCAGAATACCACAAGTGAAACTGTCATTTTCTTTGAGTGTTTTTCATATTACGTCTTGTACTAAAGAGTATTAAACATTCAATATTTTATTAACACTTCCCGTCGTAATTTTATAAAGCGTAAAAGACGTAATCTACTTATCTAATGTGCTTTAAAAGCTGTTCTACGTCACAATTTTTGTAAAATGTTTAAGTATAAACAATACTTCTGATTTGAATTATGAACAAAATAGAATAATAAGAATTTTATTAAAGACATTAATACCAGTAAAAAATTTAATTAAGTGTAACGTTTGGAAATTGCCTTTGTTTAAAAATATTATTTTTCCTAAGCCATACTGAAAATATTGATCAAGCCGTTAACAAGGCTCTTGATGAAAATTAACTTGCCCAGGCATGTTCGCAGTTTCATGCAGAATCGTTACTCACCTAATTTTGCCATACTGCTAAAATTTGTTTGCATATTAAAGTGTCAACATGAATGTATATTACACGTACTTTGGAAAAGCTTAAATTTACCATAAATTTTCTTTCGTAAACTTTCGTTTTCATCAATTTAACGGAAATTGAATGGCATTTTCTTTATTTTCGTTTGAAAGATTAAGTATTGAGTTATTTAAAAATCTAATTAGAGTTATAAGTAGTGTGAGTGATATTTATAACGCATTCGGTGCTGTAACAACGTGAAACGTGTTGTAAAGGTATTTGTAAAAGGGGGGAACGTATATAGAATCGACGACCTTGATATTATGTGAATTGGAAAATAAGGGCCGTAACGGGGCATGCATAACCGTAAACCCCTGCTGAATCACGAAGGAGATTCCCTAACTGCTCTGGATAAACGTAAATAGCCACCATACCTCACCCCTTCTTTACTGGCCACCTGCAAGGCGTGTGGTGGTCGCGTGCCTAACAATGCGGGGGCGTCGGTATTAGGGTAGGTCTAAAGACGCGCCGTAGACCCTCGCCTTGCGCTCAGGTGATTTGGGTTGTGAATGGTTGGGCACTTTGTGTTTATCGCCCTGATGATGTCTATTTTAGAGGGTAAACCTATCGGCATTCTTTGGTTAAATTTCTTCTATACATTATTGCGTAACGGCAGAAGGAGTTTTTAACGAGAAATCCATTATACGTTTAAGATAAATACTACCATCTTCGCTCACTTCTCACAACGATTGTAATTTATTCTTGAACGTTTGATATTCGTTCAGTTGAGCAATCTAATTGTTGTTTTTAATAAAACGTTTTTGTCATGAATATTTAAAAAAAATGTGTTTTATATTCAAATTAAAACTGTTTTGTTTTTGATAGACACATTTGACTTACTCATTTCATACAAACATGTGTGTATTATTTTTTTATGTGATCTCGAATTATGAACATTGTACGTTGCTTGTGATTGATAACAGGGCGCTGGTTGTTGTAATTAGTTAATGCCAGTGCGGTATAATTAGACCTCTGACATGCAAGTACGTTTAGCCAGTCATTAACACTCATACTATCGTCGGTGATTTGGTGCGTTAACAATTTCTAACAAGTAAAAAAGTAACAACTTGGTACTAAAAGAAAAATGATATCTTTTGTATGTGAATGAAATATCTTTTTTTGTCGAGGGACGACTCGAAAGTGAGCACGTGTCTAACGCTAGAAATAACCGACCCAAGTAACCCAAATAAGCTATATACACAGACGTTGAATCCTTTCGGGTAAATACGGTGAGCTTTCCCGGAACAGCAACAAAGTCATATCCCCGAGCGACCATCCCGTCTGGCAAACGTCTAGCCGGTCGGTCCCGCACCCGCTTAACGACCGCTGACCGGTCGACCGCCGGCCCTTACCTCACTCAACGCGCCGCGATGCACCCTTCACACTACTAATGGATCACTGTCACCCACACCCATTGTTATGCTTTCGTTCTCTCACCGCCTTTCAGATAACTTTACCCATTTCATGTGATGTTATCCTAAAGACCGTTTTTCTCATACAATTGCCGAATTACTTAACGGCGTTGTTAACCCCACCGGGGTTTGTTTTAGCATTTACAAACCTTTTCGCGGTACGCTTCTTTAATCAAATATTAATTTTTGACGTACGCCGTTTCAACGTTACACAAAATCGATTGTATTATTTATGAACGAATCGTTTGCACCGGTCACAGGACATTTTTACAACCTTCGCGATATACGTATTTCCAATATCAAATAAAAATAAAAAAAGGGTTAATACAATTTTTAGGTAGTTAGTAGCAAAGAAACTAAAATCAATAACACATTTGAAAAACATGTCGAATATATACGACGAATGTTTCTTGCAAAGGTCTAAGCGAATCAAAAATCCATTTGCAAAAGGATTTCTGATCGTTCTACACGCGAACGATAAGAATTTTCAAATTTAATTTATTAAGACGACGTACAAATAGATTTTATAGTTTTCTCAATTTTTTTCTCCAAATTCTCGACTTTCGTATCTTATTTAATATTGTAGATTAGTATACATACATAATCAATCGAAATTACAAATCACGTAAAATCAGTTTTTTCATATAGTTATATTAAAAATTACATTTCCTTAAATAATTAATTAATTTTGTTTATATTAGGCGCTAATAATTTTTGGTGTAAACAACTTTATCGATTTATTTGCACCCTACTTCCGATCTTTGGAAATAATTGTGGTACGAAACTAATTATTGTCATCGTCTTTATTTTGGCTGTGATATTTATTGATCTATATACAATATTGTACTCACTTTACATTATTTAAACTTCACCATTAGTGTGACGAAAAAACTACCAGTACTAAAATAGAATGCAAAAAATGTAATGTCATCATTATGTTTCGGATTGTTATGCACTTAGAACACTAAATTATGCATTCAAAATAAGTGTCGTAAGTTTTATTATTTATTTATAATACTAAGTACTAATAAATGCTTTTATAAAAAATTAGAAATCTTAATTACATCGCACAACAATCTAGTAGCAACTTAGTACACTTTAGTAAAACATGACCTTCCGGTCATAAAATTCATAAACTGTCATTGTAAAAGGCAACAATTCACTTTATGTAACACCCTCAAATTGAATAAATACGATTTACTTTTTTCTTCACCATCCCCAAAAATTCAAAAAACGATATTTGCTATGCTTTGTTCTACGTTAGTAGCTTCATCCATAAACACCCAAATTTGATGGTATGCTACTTTTTGTCTTAATTTCTATAAGGTTTTTGCAATCACTTACAGAATACTTTTGCTAACGTCATGTTCACGCTGATAAAATTTGGAACGTTATACTATTTTTTGTTTTTGATAATGATTACTTTGATTTTTTAATTTTTATTATTCACGTGTTTTCAGTATTTAATTGTTGAATTACTTAGTACTTTTTGGTTGCATTCACAAATGCTTTACAAAATTTGCAAAATAATATGCTTTTATCTGTTCTAAAATCATTGTAGCCTCTGAATTTTTTGTCAAACTTTTTATTTCTGTATTTGATCCTTCTCTAAACTCATTTCCAATTTAATAGCAAAGGCTTCTATGACCGGAATCTATACTATGAGAAGAATGTCTTCCGGGTTTGGACTAACTAACTAATTGAAGGCCATCTCAAAAAGTTTGAATTATTGGAATCCAAGAATCGTAAAGTTTTATCCACTACTAACTCCTTGAAGACGGTTGTCAATTTATCTAGTTTGGTTCTCACCCCAGAAGAGGAATCGGTGCTCTCTAAGGGTTTGAATTTTGCGGTTGCTCCCAAACGTAGTCCTAAAGAAGATATTTTATGTGCTGTTGAGTCTTCTATAAGACATCTTCCTCGCCACATCTCAGATCCCATTCGTATTGACACTGGCAAAATCCTTGAATCATCTAAAATTCCTAAATCCAACATTTCTAAGTCGGAAAAGTCTTCGTAAGAACCTTGATATTATTGTTCTTCCAGCCGACAAAAGCAACGTTACTGTAGTTTTAAACCAAATTGATTATGTTGCGAAAATCCATTCTATTTTGTCTGAGGAAACTTACACTTTTCTAACTCAAAACCCCACCTCGAGGATTGAACGTGACGCCAAATCATCAAATCTTCCAATCTACTTCCTGAAACTAAACGTCGACTTACCCCATCAGATTCTAAACCACCTCGTCTATACGGGCTTCCCAAAGTTCACAAACAAGGTATTCCTTTTCGATCTATCTTCAGTACTATCCAATCTTCTACCTACAAGCTAGCCAAGTTCTTGTGCAACATTCTTTGCGAGTTTACAGGTAAAAACCTCTTCTGAAATCCTCAACTCTCAGCATTTTATTCAACGTCTAGAAACTATAAAACTTGTACCCCAAGATCTTCACGTGAGCTTTGATGTTGCTTCACTTTTTACTAAAGCTCCTATTAAGGATTCACTTATTATCATCAAAAAGATAGCATCTCTATTACCTCGGTCTATAAGCCACCCGGGGAACGGTTTGACTTCGCTAAACCGCTAAACTTCGATCGGAATAAGACTCACATCATCATCGGTGACTTTAACAGTCACCACGTCAACTGGGACTACGCCAAAACAGATGAAAATGGCGACTTGGTTGAGACGTGGAGCGATGCAAACCACCTCAGTCTAATCCACGACCTCAAACTCCCGAAGTCCTTCAACAGTTCTAGATAGAAACGGGGGTACAACCCAGACCTAGCCTTCGTAAGCAACAACATCGCTGACCTCTGCAGTAAAGCCGTGCTGCAACCCATACCACACACACAGCACAGGCCGATATCCATTAGCGCATCACCAGCAGTCACACCAATCACGGCCCCATTCCGCCGCCGTTTCAACTTCAAAAAAGCAGACTGGACAGGATTTGCAGATGACCTGGACACGAAAGTGGCAAACATCGAACCGTCACAGACCAACTACAACCTGTTCGTTGACGCCGTACGTACTGCATCCAGAAAGAACATACCACGAGGATGTAGAACCAGCTACGTGCCAGGACTCTCCCATGAGATGATAGACGAATATCAAAAGTACCAACAGCTATTCCAAGCAAACCCGTTCTCGGATAGCACCATTGCATCTGGTACAGAACTAGCACTAAAGATACAGGAAGAAAGACAGAAGTCATGGCAAAACATGATTGAAAGTGTGGACATGACCCACAGCAGTAGGAAAGCCTGGCTCACCATCAAGAAGCTAAGCAACGACCCCAAAAAGGCTGAACAACACCATAATGTCACTGCAAACCAGGTTGCAAGCCAACTCCTTCTAAACGGGAAAGCACCAACTAAACAACCTAAGATGAGGATCAAGCGACAACCTGGCAAAGAAAACAACAGCTTCAATACCACCTTCACCATGGAAGAGCTCAACATCTGTATTAAGAACCTGAAAAATGGTAAAGCGGCTGGAATGGACGACATTTGCTCAGAACAAATAAAACACTTCGGACCAAAGACAAGAGAGTGGATATTAGAGCTGTTTAAGAACTGCTCTTCTTCATATAACATCCCGAAGCTATGGCGGCAGGCAAGCGTCATTGCCCTTCTAAAACCGGACAAAGACGCCTCGGACCCCAAAAACTTCAGACCAATATCACTTCTCTGCCACCTCCACAAACTCTATGAACGTCTCATCCTGAACCATCTGTCTCCCCTGATCGAAGAACACCTAATCCCAGAACAAGCTGGCTTCCGCCCGGACAAATCCTGCACGGGACAGACGCTCAACCTCACCCAGCACATAGAAGATGGTTTTGAAAAAGGGAAAATCACAGGCGCAGTATTTGTAGATCTCTCAGCTGCATACGATATTGTGAACCATAGGATGCTCCTCTCGAAGATCTACGACATGACACACGACTACCACCTAGTGCAAGTCATCAAATCGCTATTGGAAAACAGACGATTCTATGTAGAACTCTGCAAGCAGAAGAACCGCTGGAGACGGCAACAGAACGGCCTCCCTCAGGGAAGTGTGCTAGCACCGACCCTCTTCAATATCTACACCAACGATCAGCCCATCCACCCTAATTGCAGGAGTTTCTTATATGCTGACGATCTGTGCGTCACAGCACAGGAGAAAGAGTTCACCTCCATCGAGAGAGTCCTTACATCTGCTCTATCGAACCTCTCAACCTACTACAGCAAGAACTACCTGAGACCAAATCCGACCAAAACACAGGTAACTGCTTTCCATCTGCGCCATCGGGAAGCAAACCGGAAGTTACGCATCACCTGGGATGGTACGGAAATAGAACACCACCAGAACCCAGTGTACCTCGGAGTCATCCTCGACCGGACCCTGACTTATAGGGCCCACGTGGAAAAGACGAAGGGGAAAGTCAGCGCTCGGAACAATATCCTCAGAAAACTGGCCAACACCAAGTGGGGCGCCAACCCGACCACCCTGCGCTCTACTGCACTCGCACTCTGCTACTCCACAGCAGAATTTGCGTGCCCAGTTTGGGAGCGGTCATTTTGTGCCAAAAAACTCGACCCGGTGCTCAACGAGAGCTGTCGCTACATCACGGGATGCCTGAAACCGACACCCATCAACAGCCTCTACCTATTAGCCGGTATTGCTCCACCAGACATAAGAAGAAATGTAGCGAGTAGGCGGGAAAAACTGAGGCAACTAGAGGACCCCAGACATCCATTGTACGGCCATACCAACGTCGACAAACGCCTAAAATCCCGAAAAAGCTTCATACCCGAGAAACCCCTGGACTCAACAGCTAAAGCAGCGAGGTTGGATTCATGGCGCGAACGCGTTAAAAACACCGACGCAATCGACGGTACCAGCCTAGAAGTGGGAGAACACCTACCCGCTGGCGGTGATCTGGACTGGACTACGTGGAAAAGCCTAAACCGCCTACGCACTAGAACTGGCAGATCCAAAGTCAACATGACCAAGTGGGGGTACATTAGCGACAGCGATTTATGCGACTGTGGGGAAAGACAGACCATGGAACATCTTCCGATCTGCCGACTCCTCGACGAAAAATGCACCATGGAGGACCTCACCGCAGCCACCGACAGGGCCATAGCCTGTGCCCGTCACTGGAAGGACATATGAAACTTTTGGTTTAAGGACTCGAGAAGAAGAAGAAGAATCAAAAAGATTCTGTCTCAACATGGCAAGGACTTGAGTTTGGTTCCTCTTATTGATAAGTGTCTATCCTCTACTTACTGCCAATTTGATAACAATTTTTACGAACAGGTTTCTGGTGTTGCTATGGGTTCTCCTCTATCACCTGTTGTAGCTAACATTTTTATAGAATCCTTTGAAACGGTTGCTTTGAATTTCGAATCATCAATATTAAAACCTAAAGTGTGGTTTAGGTATGTTGACGACACGTTTATTGTTTGGCTTCATGGTCATCTCGAATTGTCTAAGTTTCTTGATCATCTTAACAATCAACACTTAGATATCAAATTTACTATGGAAATCGAAGTTATTGGTTCTCTTCCATTTCCTGACGTTCTTGTGACTCGTAAGCCCGACGGATTTCTGAGCCATTCGGTTTATCGCAAACCCACCCATACGGACAGATACCTTCATGTTTCGTCTCATCATCATCCTGCACAGAAACGTTCTGTTATTGAATCTTTGGTTCATCGTGCCTTTTCTATTTGCCAACCTGAGAATCTAGACACGGAACTTTGTCATCTTACTAGAACTTTAGTGAACAATGGTTATGTGAAGCGAGATATTCATAGAGTTATTAATCGTCGACTACATCCACGTACTCGATTACCTAAGGATATTTCTACTCCCGAATCCAATCCGAAACTAGCCTTTTTACCCTACATTCACAAGGTTACAAACCAAATAGGGAAACTTCTTTGTAAGAATGGTATTAAACCCATATTCAACTGGACAGGCAAAATCTCTCAGATTCTACCTTCTCCGAAAGACAAATTTCCTATACTTTCATCTCAAGGTGTATACCAAATTCCTTGTTCATGTGATTTAGTCTACATTGGTGAAACCGGTCGTTCCGTCATTACTCGCATTTCAGAACATGATTATTGTATAAGGAAAAGGTATATTTCCAAGTCTGCGGTTGCTGAACATTATTTTATTACAGGTCACAAGATGGATTTTGATAATGTTTTGTTGATTGCCAAATCTAAATTCTATTTCAACAGAAAATTCCGAGAGAGCATAGAAATCATCAAACACCCCAACAACTTCAATCGCGATCATGGTGTTGAGTTATCCCCTCTTTGGTTTCCTGTCATTAGTCATTTATTGAAAACACACCCTTTAGCAACCGTAACCCAATCAGAGTTAACCATCCGTAACGACCCTTCTCTTTTATATATTTTTTCTTAAGTCACTTATACGGAGTTTAGAATCTGGCTTGGTTCACAAGTTGATTACCTAACTCTGTAGTGGTTTTTTGTTAGATTTTCGTTTGCTTTTTTAAGTTATCGTCTTCTTTCTTACCTTTTCAGAGTTTAGATTATGGCTTCTTTCACAAGTTGATAACCTAACTTTTGAGAAGTTCTTAGTTAGATTTCGGTTGCTTGTTTGAGTACTGCGATTTATCTCACGCCCTGATGAAGCCCCTTACGAAAATAGAAACGTTAGCATCTTCGGTTACAACAATGACACGGTCCAAACCCGGAAGACATTCTTATCATAGTATCATTTCCAATTTTCTTTTTAGTTTCTCGGTTGAGCATCCAACAGTAGTCGGCAACATATTCATATCCCATTTTCTTTGGTAACGTCTTTCCAAATCACGAACATCTTGATAAAAACTTACACCTTTCTTCACTGTAAGCTCTTAAGTTTTCAGGAAAATAGTCAATATGGGAGTGTAAGAAATAAACGTTTATGCTTACATCCTTGAGTTTCACACACTGCCAGTATGCCCTGTATAATGTTCTTGTAGTCAGTTACTAGTATTTTCCAAAAACTTGTTTGCCACATTCTTAAGTCTCACGAGTTTTTTTTGTTGTCTTTTATTGTGTTACCAACCTTTTTCTTACAACGGGTCCTGTTAATAACAACCACGTCACCACGCTTAGCAACGCGATCGGTAAGTGATTGAAAATACCAAAATATAAAAAGAAAAAAATAGGCGCCATTCCGTTGTATTGGAAAAATCCTTGGCTTGGAAACACCAAGTGTACATATAAACCCGCTGTTCTAGAAGTAGGATAAAAGCAAACAATCATCAACAAGAGAATGAACAATTTTGTAATACAGGCACTCCTAATAAAATTTATTATGGAAACTCTGCTGATCTCAGGTAAACAGACTTGGGAGATGTCTAATTGCTTTTATATAATGGAGTTTTTAAATAGTTTTTTTTTAATTACTTAAGTATTTATACGACAATCTTGTTTTTCAAAACTTAAGTTATTATTGACTGCGTGTAAATAAAGGAATAGTATTTGAAAACGCAAGACATTTGTGATTTTTCGCTGTTAATTTATGTTTTTTATCTAATAATACTTAAACGACGGAAATTGAGTCTAGGTGACCGATCAAATATCGTGGTTTTAATTCACATGGGTTTATGCAAGTTCCAATTGTGATGTACCGTCCAAAGAACTTGAAAACGATACAAAGAGACTCAAAGTTATGAAAATCAACCAAAAAATAGAAGAAAACGGCGCACATCTACAAGACAAGATTATTATTTAGAAAGAATGGTCTTACAAGATCGACGAAAATTGTCAACTGTAGACCGAACAAGAGCTGTTAGTTTCTGCTAGTACCATTAGAACACGACTAAAGGGAGTAAATTTGCGTGGTTCCATTTCTTGTCGGAGGCTTTTGTTTACAGAGGAGCATAAGAAAAAACGACTCGCGTGGGCTAAAAAGTACTCAAATTGGTGAGTTGAGATTTTTATGACGAATCCAACATAAGGATATGATTGTTCATACTTATCTGTGCATTACTATTGAACAAGAGATGTATCAACCAAACTGTAGCCCATTGAATGACAGAAGCTTCATTTTATTATTTTCGTAGTATCTTTTACAGCTGTTTTAGTGTGCTGGGGTTCAGTATGTGAGCCGGAGACGGGGTAAAGCATACAATCTGGAATACTTGGTATCCACAGTGAAGCATAAAAGTGGAACTATCATGCTTTGGGATTGCATGTCAGCTTCAGGGGTCGGTGAAATGTTTGTGTGCCAAAGACCCATGAACAGTCAACGTTATACGTTCTGCAAGAAGTTTTTGAGCCCTAGATACTCATACATTGTGGAGAGGATATGGATAATTGTTATTATTAACATGACAATGCAACGATGCCGTTGGTGTGCCGACAACGCAGTGCTTCCATTTTACAAAAACTTACATTTACACACAGCTGTATATATTTTCTCAATCGATAACAAGATAACACTGTGGTTTCATCAACGAAATCTACAAGTAATAAACCAAGATATTACATAAAGAAAAGAAGAAGTTGATCAAACATTAACACTTACATGCACTCGCGAACAAAACTTTAGTTTGCGTCTAGCGAAACATGATCAATAATATAAGACGAAAGACCTAGCGTTCGTTAGTACAGTAACTGGTAAAAATTGTTACTACCGTAGTGTTATTCTTGATACTTTTGAGGAATGTAAGCTTACTTTAGACGAACTAATCGTAGACTTAAATGCAAACAAATTAAATTGTCTT
The DNA here is from genome assembly GCA_035610365.1 of Aquatica leii. NCBI lineage: Eukaryota > Metazoa > Arthropoda > Insecta > Coleoptera > Lampyridae > Aquatica > Aquatica leii. Next base: position 17,199,971 of record CM069434.1, on the reverse strand, counting down.
TAAATATTGTTTAAAATTGAAATAAAAAGATAAAGATTACAACTGAACTTAATACAAGTAGTATCGCATAACAAAATTAATAACATTTAAGGTTTAGTAGATAATATAAAAGTAGATAACTTACGTAACACAGTACCTGTAAGAAATAAGTACATTGAAAATTGCCTTAATTCTTTCAATATACGTAGAAAATCTTCATTTCAGTAAAATTGCTAAAAGCGTAACAGTAATAACGACGATGAAAAATTAAATTAAAACAAATTACTTCTTTCTATCAAAATCAAAGCGAATCTTCAACAAAAAATAAACATCGGTCCAAAATCTCCCACAGTAGGTATCGAATAAAATTGAAACATTTAACTAGTAGTGTCCGCGTGACGTGCGAAGAATTTTATTCGAATACGAAAATGTGAAACGTTATTACTAATGACACTTAACAATTGTTTTCAAAATGAAGTTTTTTTTATGTCAGAATCAGTGATAACTTTTTCTTTTAACTTGGCTTCAAACACTTTTGGGAACTAATACAGATATCTAAAACAATCCTCATTTAGGGGACAGTAATTTGACCAACTGTTTTTCAAGTCCCAATTTAATATGAAGAGCTGGTAATAACACTTTTTTTGTGAGAACCAAGGTCGTATTGTAGACGTTTCATTCCATATAAAACAACATGGTTAGTATTTTGAAATCTCCATAAACTATCCATTGATGCTCTTGATATTTGATTTTCTCAAGAAACGTAGCCAAATTATTATAGTGTTGTTTAATATGAACTTAGTTGCCAATAGAAAGAGATTCAAATACATTTTTATTATGCAGTACTGGAGAGTAAATCAATGGAGAGAGATTGAATAATATACGCTGCGCGGACGATACCGCTGTGTTCTCTCAGTTTCTCTTAAGAGTCTCCAAGAATTGATGAATTGTGTACACATATGGGTACTACGATTAATGAGCAATGGGATCACTCTGTATAAATAAAATATCGCATAGAAAAAGCAAGAACCACCTTCACTAAAACGGCAAATCTTTTTAGAATCAGAGACTTTAATTTACTCACTAAATTAAAACTACTTAAAGGTTTTATATCTGGTCTGTGCTCTTCTTGTAAGGTGGTAAGGTCGAATCTTGGACGGAAACGTCCACAAAAAATTTGAAGCCGTTGAGATGTGGCTGTACAGACAAATTCTTAGAACATTCTGGGTTGATTACGTCTTTAACAAGATAGTTCTAAAAATGCTTTAAAAATAGACCGAAACAACGGACTTAATTAAAAAGGCAAAATAAAATATTTAGGACACATAATGAGGAACCAAAAGAGGTTTGGCCTGCTCCAGTTGATACTCTAAAAAAAGGTGCTAGGCAAAAGAGGACCTGGAAGGCGCAGAATCTTTTAGTTTAAAAACCTTAGAACTAAGTTTTCTATGTTCACACGAGGACTGTTTAGAACAGCAGTCACTAAAGTTTAAGCTTGTCGTTAGCATCCGGGACGGATCGACACATTCAGAAAGAGCAGAACTGCTAAGTGGCTAGTTTTAGACGAATCAATGATTATTTTCATTTCTGATGAATTATATTTCAAAGCACTTTATAACCCCATAAAAAAACAGATTTCTCTTTTTGGAGAAAAACTGAGGAAATTCTCTCTTTCGATGCCTTGTTACATGCAAAAGATGGAACTATGTTACTGCCTGAAATGAAGTAACACAAATGATGTTGTGCCGCTGCTCAGTGGAGACGGGGTGGGTTATATTTTAAAATTCCGTGATAACTTGGAAACGAGATTGACATAAAATCGAAATAAAAAAAGGTAAAAACTCAAAATCGGTTAGGGCGCCAATCAAGGACACAATGATTGTAGCTTCTGGACCCCTGATAACCCAGAAGCTCATCTGGTTGGTTACAACCCCTGGACTTATCTTGAGTTGTAACTTACTAAACTCTGAAATGTACTTAAAAAAAAAAAAATTACGTTCGCGGCGGCTGAATCAGTAAAAGCTCTTTACATTTAACAATTTAACATTTATTTGAAATAAAAAAAAAAGGTTCAAACAAACTTGAATAGTAATAATAAAATCAAACAAAATACTGGTATTGAAATTCGCAAAATTAACCAAAACAAAACAAACAAAACAAAAAGATACGTAAAACGATTGAATAAAGGCACAAAAACAAAATAATAAAATACAAAGTTCAGAATTTAGAGAAATAAAACAAAGCACAAATTAATTAATCTTAATTTATCTAAAATCACGGCCGTGGGCGCATTACATAAATAAACTTACTTGAATATAAAAGGTGAAATAATTCGTTATTGATAGTAAAACTTTACTTCGACGAAAATTCTTTTATCACGTATTTTCGTCAAATACTAACATTATTAGTTACATTATTGTTTTTCTTTCAATTCGAGACTTGTAATTTTACTTGAAATACAAAGCTTTTAAATCATACCGATCGTGGTTCACTTCACGATAATATCAAATTCGATAAATACCTTGACTCAACTGTATACTCCAGGTAAACTGCTGGGCACAGTGGTTCCAGAAGCTACGAATTTAGATTGAACTCGGGACGGTCTAGGTGTTCTGTAGTCGATTGAAGGTTCGGTGACACCCCCAAACAATGGAATGACGGCGGAAGATATGTTTTAATTCAGCATTGAAATCCGCACAAAAGCGAAAATTGGATTCTCAGCATAACACATCGTAAATAAATCTAACTCGAACGTGAGCTTTTTTATGGATACCATGAAGTTCATTAAACCGTAAAATTACGAACTTGGAAAACCAATATTTCCTATCACACCACTTAATTTTCACGGTACCATTTGTTTAACTTTCCCGAACCCTTGACTACGTCACGGAACCCGGTATTTCTTAATTGCTACCAAGAAAAGATCTCTCTCAAAATCAAAATTTTACTCCTTTGAACTCCACGTAATCCCACTTAATTCAACGAACTTGCGCCGTAAAATCTTTGTTATAGTGGCCACGTGCGTCATGTCACGTACGCACACTAAAGAAAGAAAATGTTCTCACGAAACGCTTGCTTAATTAAATTATCAAGTGATCCAAATCACGCTCGTAAATGACCTCAACATAAACAAAAGTAGATTCTAAGAAAAATCGATCAAATTACATTCCAAACAGGAAGTCATATATTAGATAGAGTTGTTATTACATTGAAATACCCAGAAGTAAAAACACTTAATCAAAATCAAGACCACGAAAATTTATGCATTAAAAATAAAAAAAAATACCAGTAATAATTGTGAAATAACTATAAAATACAAATAAACTTAAATCAAACGTAATAAAATAACGAGCAAAACGTTTTCGATGCTAACATCGAACTAATCAATCGTAAAAAAAAAGAAAACCGCAAATTCAGCCAGACGAATCTAATTAGGGGGTCTTACATAAAAGATTCACTGCTAAATTTCAACGCCGGTTACAGCCTGTACTACAAAAAATGAGATCCCAGATTATAGCAGTTTTTTAATCTTGATTCTAGTAATTCGGTTGCATTTAAAAAAAAACTTAAGTTCATTACTAGGTAGTTGAGGTCACTAAGAAGAAAAAGTTGAGGTATTTTGTCTTAAATTTTTTCGTCCTGAGTCTGAGTATCTAAATTAGAAAGTGACTGGAATTGGTATTTCAGAACCATGGAACACTGGACGAACAACTGAGTCAAAGTTCTTCCTGTCATCTTCTACACACCTTATACGGATCCCATGTTTTGTCTTGATCTCCAGGTCAATTTGAAATACGCAAAATAAACTTTTTTCATAAACTAACTAAGTGAGTTTTTACTGTGTATTTTTGCAACCTCTGCAGCCCATATTCCAGAAATAAAATTAACAATCACAGTAAAGTTTGAATGCTGAATATAAACTGAGTGTGGCATTAGATAGCCAGCCAAATACTGAACTTATTTAGCTTGTTGAAGCATGATTATTTAATAATTTCTTAATAACCCAGTTAATTTTATCAACTTTAACTAGTCCTGGGTCGTTGTATCGATATATCGATACGTATCGATACGTCGGGCGTATCGATACGCCGATACAAACCACAAGCTCGTATCGATATTCCGATACGTATCGATTATTCGATACGTATCGATATTCCGATACGTATCGATATTTCGATACGTATCGATATTTCGATACGTATCGATATTTCGATACGTATCTATATTCCGATACGTATCGATATTTCGATACGTATCGACATTTTAATACGTATATTTATCTTTCTAATGCCCTTAATTAACAACTTTTTTTCTAAAATTACAAGTGTATTTTTATCTTAGATTTCAAAAAATCTGCTACACAGATAGACTGATATTTAGATGCGTATTGGGTATGATATTTCGATACGTATCGATATTTCAATACGTATCGATACTCCGATACGTATCGATACTCCGATACGTATCGATACTCCGATGTATCGATACTCCGATACGTATCGATACTCCGATACGTATCGATATTTCGATACGTATCGACATTTCAATACGTATATTTATCTTTCTAATGCCCTTAATTAACAACTTTTTTTCTAAAATTACATTTTTTTTAATCTTAGATTTCAAAAAATCTGCTACACATATACACTGATATTTAGATACGTATTGGGTATGATATTTCGATACTTATCGATATTTCGATAAGTATCGATACTCCGATACGTATCGATACTCCGATACGTATCGATACTCCGATGTATCGATACTCCGATACGTATCGATACTCCGATACGTATCGATATTTCGATACGTATCGACATTTCAATACGTATATTTATCTTTCTAATGCCCTTAATTAACAACTTTTTTTCTAAAATTACATTTTTTTTTATCTTAGATTTCAAAAAATCTGCTACACATATACACTGATATTTAGATACGTATTGGGTATGATATTTCGATACTTATCGATATTTCGATACGTATCGATACTCCGATACGTATCGATACTCCGATACGTATCGATACTCCGATACGTATCGATACTCCGATACGTATCGATACTCTGATACGTATCGATACTCCGATACGTATCGATACTCCGATGTATCGATACTCCGATACGTATCGATACTCCGATACGTATCGATATTCCGATACGTATCGATACTCCGATACGTATCGATACTAATTGGGTATCGATATTCGATACACAAAATTCCCAGCACTGAGTTATAACCCGTCCCCAGCACTGAGTTATAACCCGTTTCAACACGATTATGCAACTTTTCTGTTAACGCAAAAACTATTTTATTCACCACCTCCTACCATTACTCTCTTCAACCATTAACATTTTTTATTTCCATTTATTGCCAAGTGCAACTACAATTGATACAATTAATGTGAGAAAACATAGTTTTAATATCATTTTCTAAACAAAAAACCGGTAATGCATTGTAAGTGAATTAGGAATTTTGCGCTAAATACAACGAAAATCTTGAGTGAGAAATCGTATAAAATTTTTATCCAATTTTTTTAAACTTAAAATCATAGCCAATCATTGCAAAATGCATGGTCGTTTTCTTTAAATACAATTTTAAAGGACAGTGATTTTTTCTTTACTTATTCCCTGATCTGATCATCGTCATTTACTCATTCATAATTACAAGATATTTTAATTTTAAATTTGACAATCATTTCTAACAATACTCACGTATTACTACTAAAAATTATTTAAAAAAACAGCGTATTAATATTACAAAATATGTTGCATTATATATATCTATAACAAAAAATTTATAAAATATGCATTTTAATATGCAAGTATCTAAATGTATAACAATCCGAAGCCTGAAAAATTATTTAAAAAACGCATATGATTTTTCTAAACGTGTAAAATTTATAAGTACTTCGTGTAAATCGAGAAGTGTAAAAATTACCATTTTATATTAACTCTTATTACCCTTTTTATAGCATCTTCTACAAAAAATGTTTCAAACTCGAAAACTTTGCCATGCAAAGAAGCGATTAAAATGCAGCGAACTCATGGCAAAGTAAATAAAAGACTGTCACGTAGATAATGAAAAATTCTGAAACTTAGACGTAGTTTAAAAGTTTGTCAATACTAATTTAAAATAAAATGCTGTAAGATAAAGCGTTCGCCCGTATTTACAAAAATAATTTAAATATTTATTGATTGGTACTTAAACTTTAATATAAAAAACAAATTTTATTCGCGAAGATGGTATTCCACCTACGACTTTTTCAGGAACGAGTTGGGAGTTTCTCGTATAATTTTTTCGGCGTATAAATTATTCCGTACGATCAATCTTGTTGTTGTTTATTGATATTTAACTTCTTACTTCCTAAACTTGTTGATTTTCAACATTCTCTTAAATCAATCTAATTTGAATAAGTTAAATCCGTTTGGCCCTTTGAAGGGTTCTACGACCGTAAGGGTGGACTTTTGCCGATGGGTAGTTTGACTTGGTATTTGTGGTTTACTTTAATTTACGCAATTTTCTAACACCCTTCAATTATAACTACAAGGGTAGATTATAAAATATCAAAATACAGTTTATAGGTTTCGAATCTACTTATTAATTAAATTTTCATTAGAAATGCGCTTTTTAGCTCGTTGTCTACTTTCCAAAATTAATTTAAAAGTGTACTAAATTGAGTTTTTAGTCCAATGTAGCAGCTGCTTCACAAAGAAAAGTAAAATATTCGACAGGAAATGTTTAGGACGTATACAAAAAACAGAAACTTTTAATTTTGCTAATTAAAGCTTAATTATAATTTTATATTATTAATATTTAGGTCTTAATCGTTTAGCATAAGTTTTTTAGCAATTCATTTCTAAATGTCAATATTCAATGCTTTTGATGCACATTTATAGGCCAATATTCAACCACCCCAGCTTTAAAGGGTGATGTCGATCTCGTGCTACTTATCATCAAGCACGCTCTCGATTCAGGCAGATGTTTCCAAACTGTTGCTACCTTTTTAAACCGCAATTAGACATTAATGGGAATAAGATTTTTCATTAATCAATTCTTCAGTAAATTCGCCGAGTGGTGGTGATTTACGAAAATTTAAACGTTTTTGCCTGCTGTTTGAGTTTCGCTAACACTGTTAACCCACAATGCAAATGGAGTACTATCAATAATAGTAATCAAGATGGTTTACATTTCATGACAATATCATTCAATGGAACTATATGTTTGAATGATAAACACTATAATTTTGCCGAAGAGAACCTTGGAAGTTGAGTAACGGTGAAGTGGGTGGAGCAAAGCCCAGCTGTCAGCAGACACCAACCACGTGTGCTATGTCAGGGGTGGCCAGCTCACAAGCATATACTTAAACGTAATGCAACCCAATTTCACAATAATAAAAATACGATATTTTGACGATGAACGTAATTGCATTAACACGTTTAGGATTGTATTAAAATTGTAATAGACCTAATCTTAAGCAATCGCGTAATACAAAATAAGCGCCACCCTTAAGATTTGTACAACCCTGAAAGGGCGCACCTGGCTAAAACTACCGGATATGGTAAAACAGCTATCCAGACGAGCGTTTAACCCAATATGGCATATACACACATACGATGCTCTAAATACTTTTAAACCTTGAAATTGTTTTTTAAGTTTATTCAAATTATCCACAAGAACTTGAAATTACGTTAAAAATAGAAATTTTAACAAAAACATTGTAATTTGAGTAGGAAATTAATAATAGTACAGGTATTGATAGTAATCTAAGAATTTCCGGAGGTGAGTGACCAGGAAACGGGCACATCTGCCCGTTTTGGGGTGAACGTTTTAGAAATCACAAGGTTAGTGGCGCAAAAATTTTTATACACGACAATATCATAAAAGCTTTAAATGCAATTTTTATATAGTTTTAAACCAAATTAATATTTTTATTAAAACTTATCCAAGACGGTATAGTTACAGGTAAGAAATGATCCCACAGGATGCAGAAAGTTGAGACGAGATTATTTATTTTTTTTTATAGTGTTTAGACTACTTTTTTTTCATTCACGGTGCTGTTAAAAAGCCTATTAAAATACACTGTAAAAACTGGTGCAATTTCTCCCACATATATTTTTAATAGTAAAATAAATTATTTAACAATAATTAGTGTAGTAAACATCTGTACAATATAATACATGTAATGGTATGCAACACATCGACCACGTGTTTATTATACTTACTGCTTCAGTTTAGTTACTCTAGTAGTTTTATTCTTACTTCCTGTATGCATGAAAACAATATTTTGTTTTGTTGTTGTTTATTGGGTTTTGTAAGCTGATGTAGAGGTGATGGGTACTGATTAAACTAAAAATTGTATATAGTAATTAGGCGATTAGGATTTTTGTTTTTTATTTTTTATTTATTTTATTTTTTATTTTGTTCTAGCTATACGGAGATGATGCATACATCCGTGGAGACTCTAGGCGCGGAAGGGGGAAGGGTCGAGGTTCAGGGGTACGTCATAAGACTTCATCAAATTCTAGTTTTAATTCATAGAACTAGTAGTGCATAATATAGAATATAGATTTGGTTTACTTACACAATCGATCGTTTATTTAAGTTTCAACGTTTTTTAGTTGGTTTCCAATTAATAGTTTTTAGAATGATTTTAATATGTTAATCTAATTTTCAAAACTAAATAGTTACATGTAGGTGTCAAAAATTTCACTGATTTTAACTATCCCTCTAGAAAACATTAGGTAAAGCAATAAACTAAATTTCCTAAACATTTTTTTCTTCAATGTACCGTTTTGTCTGTTACTTTAAATCCTTACAAACAACGCATTACTTTTTAAAACAACCGTTAAAACTTTACTTTTGACCACAAAGGTAGTTTCTTTTTAGAGTGTTTTGCTCATACGAATTTAAATTTTAAAAGCTTTATGTTTACTACCTGAAACGGTAAAAACTATTCTTTGATAATATGAAAAAAATGTGGTTCTTCTAAGGCAATGAGTTTTTAAATGGTTATTGACTATAAGTAGGCTTCGGATTGTTATGCACTAAAAACACTTAAAATATGCGCAAAAAACATTTAAAATAATATGTATTTATTTCTCATATAATTCATTACTAAATAAACGATATAATAAGTACTACATAAATACTAAAGAAAATGAGAAGGAAATTTGATAATTACATGGCGCAATAAATGCTCAAATGTAAGCTTACGTCTGTTGCCGGTAAGAATTTTTCTTTGACACATCGAACAGCGTTTGCAACACTTCACTGGTGTTTTTCAACTCGTGGATACCTATATTTTTTAATAATAAATTTACTACTTTTTTTAATTTATTAATAAATATACTTTGTGACATTGAAATAGCAACACAAAGAAGTGGTGGGAATTTTGTGGCCAAACTTGGCAGGAAGGTTTAGCTACTCAGATGTAGTAAATATATCTGACGTTTTTTTTGTTTCTACTACTTCATTCTAGTGTGTATTTTGTGCGAACCTTGGTTAATTTTAATATTATTATCTCTTGTGGTTCTTCTGTTTAAAGTCTTTTAAGAGTATGATTATGTCTAGAGTGAGACAGTCTGAAAATAATTATCGCAAATTAAGCTCTAATATTAGGGGGGCTTACGTCGTAGGACCTTAGGAACATGACATTGAGTGCAATTATAAATTTGAAATAAGAATTCAATATTCAACATTTTAATAGAAATGCATACTTATAAACAAAATACATATTCTTGAAGAAAAAAAATTTACTATTTATAGGTGCCTCACAAGACACTCTATTACGAAGGCATTAATTTTCGGTTAGTTCGTGATGATTGATATTTTTTGCGACATCATTACTGATGTTTAGCAGTGAAAGGTTACTAAATCTTGGTTTATTCGACTTCGTAACTAATGATGAGCGATAGCGTGATTTTTCAGTAACACTGAATGGTTACTGCGATTTTGTGATATCAGTGATTTTAAAGCGTAACGTGATCACGACTTTTGTATGGTGTTCTCGAATTCTTCAAATTAATAATGGAACTGTGTCCAATAAATGTAGCGACATCGCGCAGTATCTGATCGCCGCGCCGCCTCAATATTCATATCATTACCGAAAACGAAAACCTTGCAACCACCAACCAGTAAACAGTGCAGATCAAATATCATTCCTCACGAAATCACGATTTCACAACCAACACGAAATAAAGATTTCACAATAACATGACCAAATGTGAAGAAAAGTAACAACTTTATAAAATCACAGGTATTTTTAGAAATCGGTAACAGTCGTTCTTTGTATCAGTGAAGAAATCACAGTTCGCGAAATATCGCTCAACTATTCGTAACCATGTTTTGATTCGTCGTATGGTTGAAAAAGACCTCTCGCAAATAATCGATCTAATAAGTATCAATTCTACCTGAAACAGTCTGAATGTGTTTGGGAATGTACTTTTGTCGCAATTGATGTTAGATTTGAAAACATAGGCAATCACATGCATCTCCGCTTTTAGTAAATGTTGGTGAATATTAAATAAATCCCTGTAAAGTTCTATGAAGATTTGACTCTGTTTAATCCATATTAAACAATTTGCTTATTAAAATACCCAGCTTTGACTGGCTTCAAAAAATCGAATTTTGTTAGATTTTGTAATATTGGCAACATCTTCATTTACATCACTACCTATAGTCGACATTACAGCGTATTCATTCATATTACTTAAAGCCGACTTTTTTCTTTTAGAAAATCAACTAGTATCTAGGATAACATTATTTTCTTGTACAATTTTTTTATACCTTGCCATAGTTCATTAAATTATGCCTCGTTTCTTCGACTTTCCAAGGTTTTTATTGTTCCGTTTATTATTTGTGGATGCTCTTAAGATTTCTGTCAGCAAAAATAGATTTATTAAAAGTTTGATCGTTGTTATACTTTATAAAAGACCTAGTGCGTCTACAAATTTTTCTATTCGAATTTTTTTCGATTTCTTTCCTTAGAGCCATAATAACTGTATCACTCGTTTCAAAAACAGCATAAGTCAAAAAAACGCAATTTTACAGGAGGAACAAAAAACTTTATAGCTAAAGTAAAATTAATAAATAAAGTACCCAACAATTTTAAATTGATGTGAAAATATGCTTTCAATATAAAAAATACAGACACTTATTTTTTGCCAAACATGTTTTTGAAAAATTTTTTTTTTGATATCTTGACTTAAGCAGTTTATGGAAAGAATAAAAATAGTCTGTAATGCTTGATGCTTACATATCAGGTACCAACACTTAAACACACTCAATAGACAGTGAAAAAAACTTTTATTGATGTTAATACAATAGTGTTTTTACATTATGGAACATAATCATATTCATTATCATCTTCTACATCTCCTCCTTCTTCTACGATATGGCTTGTTGGCCATCGCAAGATTTCTTGATAAAACTTCTTATACTCGTCAAGAATGCTGGACTGGACAAATATTTTCTATTTTTTTGTGGTGTATTGGAACATAGTTATTTGGATACGCCTGTTTTGTCGGTGGAAATAGAATGGCGTGATTTGATGTATTTCTTAACCATCAATAAAGTCATGTGCTATAACAACTCGTCTTTTATTGTGATCGTACTCAAAGGACATGAATGAGGACAGTGTAAATGACTGTTTTCGTTCTTTGGGTACTTTCTTCCCAAACGATTTATCGGATAAGCAGTTTCTTTTGTAATGAAGCGACCGCCACTTACTGAAGTTATAAATCTGATATGTCTGAATGACAAATACTTTAAAATTTGGATTAGCAATAGCCATAATGGTATAGTACTGATCTGGAATCAAGACACGATCATTTTTTTTTTATTTTTCTTTTAGTGATACCAAAGTCCTGGTCGTTCGGTAAAAAAGAGTGGGCGCGAACTGAAAAGTAATGTTTAATTTTACGAAAACGTTGCGAGTCTGTTAATGCCATTAAAAATCGTATGACAGTGTGGTTTTTGTTCTGTCCAGGACAGTTATCGGAGAACAAAAATAACTCCTGGATGTTTTCTCCCAAAAAATTGTCTAGATAATGAAGCAACATTGAACAGATTTCATTACTTCCCTTGTTTGCTATGCCTTCGTGAAATACATAAAACAGAGTCTCATTAGTTTTTAAGTTTTTTACACCGAAACAGTTGACCCAATGCTGACGCAAATAAAATATATCTTGGACTGGGGGTGTGTGTTAACGACAAGTTCTGCATAAAATCAAAAGTTAGCCTTGTAACGTCATCTCGGGTTTCACATAATTGACGTATTTCTGATATTTTCTTGTGGAACTTTTCGGCTCTCCTTTTATGTAAAGCTAATTCGGCTTCAGCAGCTCTTTTAGCATGGTCGCCTAACTGTGGACTTTTTATTTGGACGGTTAGCTGTTCGCAGGTTATACAAGTATCAACTTGAGGTCTACCAAACCGTAGCCAAAAATTGTCCTTGAAATATTGGGCATAAAATTGATATTTCACGTTTAGGTTTGGATATTTCGGCTTGAATAAGGAAAACATTGTCTTAACATCCAATCGTGCATCAAGGTATTGAATATTTCGTCCAGAATAGTGGGTTTGCTTCCTTGGAAAAGACAAAATATGGCCGTGGATTTTTTTTAGCACACTGGGAGGCGTTGTATTTGCTTTTGAATGCTTTCCACGCTTATCATGTGATGTAAGAGACTGTGAATGTAAGTTACATAGACGTCTCACTCGCCTTTGGCTTATACCGTAGATGGAAATAAATGCCTTTTTGCAAACAACTTGTCTTTTGCTGGGTATATCGATGAAGTATTTGAATGCGTATTCACGTGGAACTGAATCTTCCTTTCGAGGTCTATGTTTCTTTACTGCTGCTTTTTCCATCAATTGTTGCAGATAAATGTCTTTCTCGTCTTTGGTACTAAAGCCGTTTATTTTCGTTATGCAGAAGTTGAAGTCTTCTACCGAAAATGCCCGAAAGAATTGGTTTTTGCAACTAAAAAAGATTACTTCGTTATTAAGTGGAACATAAATAACCGTTTTGAATAACTTATTCCGGGCCTGTTCTACGTGCTGATATCATGTTTCCTTTCCAGATGGAATGCTGGAGTCCTTTAACTTTAGCCGATTTTTTCGTCTGTTTTTTTTGGGTCCCACTGTTATCACTCTCGCTAGAACTAGACATCTTTAACCTCGTTTTTCAATCGTAACTGACCAATTGTTCTCGGTAAACTAACGAACTATAGCAAATCGCTGGAGTATGATACACGGACGCTCCCCTCTATTCCTACTCGTATACAAAATCGGAGCAAGAACAACATAAGTCAACGACCAATGTTGTTTTTGCTGCGATCATAGGATATGACTTTGCATTATTTAAAAGTAAATGATGGGACTTGTGTCATTTTTACTGAGAACGTGTCCATTTTAAAGAAGATTCGTTTGGTGGTAAAAAGTGAATTACGTAAAAAAGTGACTTATGTCGTTTTTGAAACGACCGATTCAACTGAAAAATATTTTTTTGTAACCGCTTGACACATATTGCTCCTACAACTCCATCTTGTGTATAAAATCCTACTCAAATCAAGCGTACTTATTTTTAGTTGTTTTTGTATATCTTTGAAATTTTTATGGTTTGAAAGCTAGGAAAAGTGAACGAATAAAGATTGAAAACGTTATGGACTCTCTCTATGTCACTGCAAGTATCAAGCACGGCTAGGTTGAGTCTATGAACCATGAAATGAATAGAAATCGCCTTAGGATATTTTTCTCTAATCTTTCCTTGTAAGACGATTATCTTGCCCGACATGACACTTGTACCATCGCAGACTTGTGCAATTATAGATATATTTTTAGACCTACCTTATCAAGGAAATCTATTATTAAAGTACACAAACTTAATGCGTCGCGTGAGCATTCTATAAATCCCAAAAACCGTTCTTCAATTTTAAGATCCTTTGTGAAACGTACACAAATTCATAACTGCTGCTCTTTAACGCATCTTGCTTCGCCAGCCATTATTGTATAAACCCCATATGCCTTAATTTCATTGATTATTTTTGATTGTATTATGTGTCTAGCACCATTGACATTTCATTCTGTATATCTGAACTAGTAAGATTAAAGTATTTGTTGTATGACTGTAAAAATTCTTGAAATTAATTCACAGATTTCTTTGTAATTTCCCTTGTTTGCCGAGTTATCGAATTATTTGTGTCTCTGAATGATATTCCTTGTCGTAGTGATGGCCAAAATCGGTCTTGGTCTTGGAGTTTTGTCTTGGTCTCGCAAGATTTACAAGATCAAGACTGGTTGCAAGACTAGCTCTCTAAGATATCGGCAAAAACAAGACTATCTTGCAAGACTCTTGCAATTCTTTCTTATTACGAATGATTATTAATTTTTTTTATTTATCCCACGTACAAAAAAACATTTGTTTTTCCAAAAAAATTATTGTATGTATACGTGAAAATAAAAAGTTTTTTGAAAAAGGGTTGTTTCGACTTTAGCAAGATGATGTTTGTTTAAAAAATAAAATTATAACTAATAAGTAACCATCATAATCATCATAAATGAAATATTTACTTAAACCAAATAAACTTATTTGAAATTTGAGTAAAATTTAATTTAATTGAAATAAAATATTTAAGAAAGAAAGCATTTTATAATTAAAACAAATTTAGTTTTTAAGAAGAAAAAAGTTTATAGTAAATTTATATTTGAATTTTTTTTTTGAATTGTTAAGGGGATACATTGTTATTGGTTATTATTAATATTATTTAAAGTAAAATATCAAAAAAATTTTCTGAAGATGAGCTTTATAATTACAAGCTCGAAACATATGTTAAATACATTTTGAAAGATTGAATTTGTTATTATTGGTAGACTGATACTTTAAATAATATTAATTTTTTTGAGTTCATGGAATATAAACTTTTTACATTTCTACGATCCAATAAAAGTATATACAAGTAATAAAATAACTAGTAAAATAACAACTTGCTGGAAAGTCCCAAATTCTTAATTCTAAATTTGTACCAAAAAGCACATTTTACTTAGTTTACAATAAAAGCACCTACAAAGGGTTTTAGACTGGCAACGGTGCTTGTAATACTTATGCAAATCCCTCAAACATCTCGAGGCATTGTTCCTTTTTCAAAACAACTGAGTTCTCAAAAAGTACATCTATTATAAAATACAACGGACGCATTGCAAATGAAATAGTGCTAATTATTTAATATTTGTAGAAAAAAATTGTTGATTCCTTAGCATATTTCAATAAGTTTGTACCTTTACAAATATTTTATTTAAATTAAATCGTGTTAGATCGTTGACATGTAAAATTAAAAATAAAGTAACTTAATATTCTGTATCATCGTTCTTATTTCAGGTTTAGTAGATTAATAAAAAGTAAAAAATTCTGTCTAATCCACATTCATTTTTAATAATAAAAATTATAAGCAATACATGTTTCCACTTTTTTAATACTTAGCCATTTACAGATGCAGATACTTGTAGATGGCTCAAGTATTAAAAAAGCCAAAACATGTTGTGTCTATTATAATTTATGTGGGTTAGACAGAACTTTTTACTTTTTATTAAAGTAACTTAATTTTTCGTTTTTAATCAAATATCCATTAAAAAAATTTTTTCAACAACATTGACTTTCATTGTGAAGTTTCATTTATAGTACGGTGTAAAAATGGAAGGCTGCAAGAGTCTTGCGCGCTAGACCAAGAACAAAACCAAAACTCTATATTCAAGAGCAAGACCGAGATTAGGAATATCAATATAAGACCAAGGTTAACTGGTGCAAGACCAAGATCTATGTGGCCTTATCTTGGTTTTGCGTTTGGCCATTCATCTAATAATACTTTTAAATAATCTTTATTTTTCTAAATTACTCCATCAAAGCCTGAATACATTTTATCCGTGAGATCCATCTTTTTTAGACTGTAAAAATAAGGAATATTTGCTGTTGTTGCTCATATGGTACTGACTTTTTGAGCGCTTCTTTAACTTTTTGGTCAGTTTTTTTTTCCAATTTTTAAATCCATAGATTGTAAACATTTAATTTTGTTCCTAGCTTATTGTAACACTAAAAGGTCTACAAGAGTAGCAGTATGTGCATCTTGCTGAACTGTAATCTAACCAAGGATATAACGTAAAATAGATCCCCTCTTCTGTTGATCAAAACTGGTCAAGGGATATGTTTTGAGTAGAGGCTGTGACGGATTTGATTGAAGAATGCCTAAATCTATTGGAACAGTTTGCGTTGTTGTAATGCTATACAGGAAGCTTTTTGACATGAATTACAACTCAAGAGGAAATCGATCATCGATGCCACATCATGTGAAAGAGTGTGAAGCCAATAAGAAGAGAACAACACATTATTAAACAAAAATTGTGTTCATTTCTGTTCCTTTTTCTTGAAATTTTAATCATTTACTACCTCTGAGTAGTTAAACCTTCCACCCCTTTTTGGTTCAGTTTACTTAAACGAAGTGCTACTTCTTCTGTCCTAAATAAAGTCCTTTTTTTTCAAGTTTGATTATAACTGTTACATTCATGACAAATTTGCTTGCATAAACATCAGATTCCCTCTAATTTTCTTTTTTGTTTTGAAAATGATTTCAGCTTCTTTAATGCTCTCTGCTTCTATGCGGTTCAATTTATTGACAACTTTCTAATTTCAAAATTGTTTGCATATTAAATTGAAGTTTTTATCTAAGTTTCGCATTGAGTGATCATTGGAGTAGGTGCAAGCGGAATAGTTTCGGAGATTTTTCGTAAAAGTTGAAGCCGAATTAGTGCTTTCAAAAATATATTCTTTATTTGACATCAAATTAAGTTAGTACGTTTTTTAGTATTCAAACGATGAAACACTTGAAACTTTGTTGTAGATAGGCACTACAAAATTTGCTATATAACATGATTCCGTTCGTTGTAAAATTATTATAGTCTTTAACAAACTGATTTAAAGTTACAGACATAAAACTACTAACTAATCGATGCAAATACAATTTTATTAATAATCAGTAAATTTATTGTAATCACTTTTTGTTTATTGACGTTTACGTATTAAAATTTAAAACCCTAGATAATAATTGCAAAATAACAGATTGTAAAAGAAAGTTATCTTTTCTTTATTCGGTTATTGTCATTTACTCATTCATCGAAATTTCATGAATTGCGTGGATTTGAAGCTTTTGGACTGTGGTTGGTTCCGTCACAATTAACATTATAGATTAAAACTCTTACTTGGTTTTGACTTAATATGCATTTATTGCATATGTTGCATTCAGGGTAACGTTAACGTGTCATTATATACCATTGACAAAACTGTAGCTAAACTCCAAGTTGTTGAAAACTCCGTCGATCGATTGCTTGGTTTTATTACTCAGACTAACTGATATTTTGGATATATTAGATTGATTGCTTTGATTGATAATTGATTGATGAATAAAGTAGTCATATACAGGTAACGGTTTTAAAACTTATTCGTGAGAGACAGTTGTTGGTTGATGATTGGGAAATGTTTTGATGTAGCATTAAGTAAAAAAAATTTTGAGTTTGGTTGGGAAGCATCACCACATCCTTGTTACTAACACGACCAGTTATCACTATTTTGTCATTCATAAGAAACGTCAGACTTAGAGAACTATGTTAAATTAATGCTTCGGCGTTTTCGTCAGAAATTTTATTAACCGCGAACTGAAAAAAAATACGTCGAAATGACTGTTTTTAATTTTTTTTAAACTCAAAAATTTGTAAAGTAATAATGAAAATTTAAAAGATTTTTAGAGAAAACGTTTAAATATCACTGGGTTCTTTGGATATGATTGGCAGGTTCTATTTTCTTACTTATCAGGCATTGTACTTTTTTTCTATTATTTGTCTTGGTTACTGGAGCAATAATAATAATAACAATGTTACTCAATAAGGTACAAAGTTTTTAATTAATTTATTAATTTAGTTTTATTTTAATATCGCAAAGGTAACGTAAAATTTGTTTGCATAATGGAAGTGCATCCGATTCCAGCGCAAGACTTTTTCTTGTCAGCAAATAGCTGTCGAATCTAGTGATGACTGAAATCGGGCTTGGTTGTCAAGAATTGCGAGACCAAGACTAAGACGAAGATCACGACACCATTAAGAAAACCAAGACTAAAATTTGCAAGACCATGTCTGCAAGATTTTAGCAAGACCAAGACCGAATTGCAAGAGCCTTACAATGTTTAGATGTTTTTTATTGTTTTGCATAAAAAAGAATGTATTTGTAAGTAACATATTTGGTAGATTTATACTTATAACCAATAACTACTTTTATAGTGTTATAGTTAACAATTACAAATAAAGTTTATCCACAATTCAATATTACATCCTATTATAATACTATTCTTATTATTTTTGCAAATGAACAAACATAAGAGTTTAAATTTGCAGAAACAGCAGAATGAAAGGTTTTGTATAACTTGTTATTGTTACGAATTTATTATTATTACTACTAATTTATTTAAACGACTAAAAATATGTTTTACTTATACTAGAAATATGTACACTTTTTAAATTAACCGAACTAATTAAATCTAATAATAATAAAAACACTTACGACTAATTTATATCACTTACAGGAAGATAAGATAAAGTCCGCGGATAGCTTCACACAATTGTTTACACTAAAATCACGTACAAGATTATTTATGTACACACACGTGCTAACGACTTATTTATTTCAACTTGAATAATCTTCTTAACACTGCTGCATTCGCATTACGGCAATAACTGACCTACGATTTGTTTCGTCGGTATATATACACATTTGGAAATCCTTCTCGAGTGTTCCCTATCTTTTGGTATATCTTCTAGAAGATGAATAACAACTTCCAGAAGGCTCTTGAATTTGCAGATAACTTCTCGAACGTTTCATTATCATTGCATAGCATAGACATTTAATAGCATTTAACAAAAAAAAATTGGATTAATTTGATATTCGTCATAGTATGGTGTACAAATGCAAGAATCTTGCGTGCAAGACTAAAACCAAGACCTAAAATTTATATGCGAGATTAAGATCAATATTAAGGATATCAATACAAGACTAAAAGTAAGACTAAATATGGAATACCAAGACTAAGATCTATATAGTCTTGGTCTTGTCTTGCGTTTGGTCATCACAAATCGAATCTAACGCATTCTCGACCTCGGTCTGGTGAACCGTTAGACGTCGACGTCTTTCATGAAACTTTTGGTGTCACATCAAATTTCTTCAAATACTATAACAAGGTGCTTCGGGTTTGGACCGTATCAATATTGTAACACAAATTACCAACGTCTTTCCTCTTTTGTAAAAAGCTTCATTGTCGTGAAAAAGTCGAAAAGCTCAAACAAGCAACCAAAATCTAACTAAAAACCTCAAAAGGGTTAGGTAATGAATTTGTGTACCAAGCCAGATTCTAAACTCTAAAAAAATAAGAAATACATCGATGAACTTAAAGAAGCAAACAACTATCTAACAAAAACCACTACAGAGCTAAGTAATCAACTTGTGAACCAAACCAGATTCTAAACCCTAAAAAGATAAAAAAGAAACCGATGAACTTTGAGAAGCAACGACTATCTAACAAAGAATTACTACAAAGTTAGGTAATCAACTTGTGAACTAGTCTAGAATTAAACTCCATGATAGGACACGCCTTTTTTTAACTGTAATCCAGTCACACTCAATCAACCGCGACGATGTTTTTTTTATATACAGAGACTACTGAAAACTAATGCAACAGTTACGACCTTATTATCTACTTAGCTCACAAATTGTGATCTCATCCCTCATGTCGTTGATAGACTCGCAAGTTTCTCTCAATCTCGAGTAATACGTTTTTTCTATAAGGTTTCACTGCGATTACATTTCAATAAATTTATTCCATAAATTATCATAGCCTAATTTGTATAGACGAACTTTTTTTATTTAATCTACATCATACAACATAGACATAGGTGGTGCGGTAGCTTTCCCAAACAAATCCTGGTACACCGAAAGGGATTGTTTTTTGTTAGACAAAAATAAATTTTTAGTTTTACACTGTTATTAATTTTTATAACCTCCGCTAAATATCATCTGGCGTTATTGAGGCACTACATTTTGTATTCCAAATTAATCGGTTTTTCCTTTATAAATTGTTTGCAACTGTGTCATTTAAAGTACTTGACCATGCATTTATTATTGCATAAAGTCTCTTCGAGGACTAAGTGTAGCAAATATTTGCTTTCCACGTTGTCGAAAAGAAGCCGTAATTTCTAGATTTTGTATGTGTATGTATCAAGTTTATTATCAGTGCAATGAATAAATCGGGAAATGTACAAAAATTGATTTCTGTGCGTCTCAATAGAATTTTGTTTTTTTAGAAGCTCGTCCTCAGTTAGTATTAAAATACCCAAAAAGCATTCTTTGATATTTTGGGATTAGCTGCTTTTTTTGAATAGGGTATAGTGACTTCTACCAATGCGCCATCAAAAGACATTTCAAAAAACTCGATTAGGGTCAAGTTATTGTAAGCTAAATAATTTAGAGTTCCAAATGGGTTTGTATTGGATTTTAACTCCTGTGCACATTCAATGTGTTTACTGTTGTAGTTGATAGCAGTATTTTAGAAGTTGATCCAATAGCTACTTATTCTGTCTGCATTGATTAATTTGTCTTTAATAGAGTCTCTAGTTGGGTCATTATTATTTAGTTACAGTTTGGCCGGTGTTGGAAACTTTTTTTTCACACAAGGTGGAAACCCTTTATAGGCAGTTTAGCACATACCACCAAAGTAGTGTGTGAGTATAAAAAAATACGGACATACCCACTAAAACCACCTTCTTCTGCTCTTGCTTTTTCTCCTTACCCGGTAGACTCTTTCGAGCATTACTTCGGGAAAGGAAGGTTTTATTTACACATCTTTTACTCTACATTTTTATTCACTATCTTCTTCTTTTAACTTCTTTTTTATAATTTCTGAAATTTCTTTACAGATCTTCCCCTATTTACCTTCCCTTATAAACTTTCCAAATTTTGTCTAATGTCTGTTTTTTCCCTACTTCAGTTTTCAATTGGTTCAAAACACTCTCTCACCTTGGGCACTCTAGGACATGTTTTGCGTCATCCGTTTTTGCGTCGCAGTACATCCTTCTCTTTCTCTATTTTCTATCCTTTTAAGATAGGGCCCGAAATTTCAGTGGCCTGTCAAAATTGGACTACGTAGTAGTTCAATCCCGACGCACCCCACTTCACCCACTTATCCACTCTACTAATGAGACCATACGTCCACTTGCCAACGCATGCTCTGTCTCATCTATTCTGCCATTCCTCCGTCAACCTATTCGAAGATGGTTGATGGCCAAAATCTATCACCTTCTTCCTAATACTCTCTCTAATAGGCGGTATCCCGGTCACCACCAGGATGGCTTTTGTATATACCGTCTTATAGCCCGCAACATCTTCAGAACAAGTCTCTTCTGCGTTCTCTCTAACATATGAAAGTGGTGCTTTGACTTCAATAGTTTTTATATAAGAGCCCCATACAGTAGAACGAAGCGTACCACCCCCACATACTTTCTTTTCCGTTTGGAGCTTGGTGTTCCCACGCTCGGCATGAGCCGAACCAAATTTTTCACGGATTTTTTTGCTTTCACGCATGCACGTTTTACGTTCTCGATTACGCTACCGTTCTTCCGATTCACACGCTTAGGTACTTTAAGACTTTCTTATCTTTAATTTCCAAACCCCTCACTCTTATGGAAACGTTCTTCATTCTTCTGGGCCCGACTAGAACTTCTATTTTGGTTTTATCAGACGCCAGTTCTAGACCGTGGTCTACAAGCCAGAAAATAGCTTCTTCCGTCCTGCCGTTTACCAACTCAGCGAAGCTCGAATATGTGAGATAGGTATATCGTCTAATGTTGTCTTCATCACCTGAATCTTCATCGGTTAAAACAGCCAAATCAGAAGGTTTAATAAGAATTCCATTGATGTCATCACTGCGGACTATTTCAATAGTCTCTTGTAACGAAAAACCGTTTTTTGAAACTAAATAAATGTTTGTGTTATTACTGTAGTACAAGCGCTATGCGTTTCCTTATGGCAGCGTGTATAAAAGACTACGTGTGATCGGTGTAGTATTTTTAAAAATTAGTTTTATTACAATTAATGGTAAGATATGTGTTTAATTTGTAAAATTAAAATCGGAGCTTTATCACTTTTTTTCGTGAATAAAAGTGGGATTAAAATAGATAACGTATTTCTAAAAACCAGTTATTACGAGTTGGTTGGTAGAGCTATAGATGAAAAAAAAATTTTTGTAATACACTTTGCATGGGCGCTCATACAAAGTTTTCGCAGGTCCATGTACAGCCTGGTGTCTTAGGGACTTACGAAGAAAATTTTGAAATATCGGGAACCGAAAGGCGAAAATCTAGGCTATGGTATTGCATATTTTTCTTTAAATTTAATCATGAAATTTTTGTGCAATATTTTGCATTTTGCCGATGATCAAATGTATAAAAAAGCGTTAACAATAATTGGATAATGTTCCAAGTTTGTGTTTATGTCAGACCAGCAACTTTTGGCATAAAAACTTGCGTTGGTTAAAATTGTGCGTTTTTTAATCTCATACAAGCAATATTTGAAAAAAAAGGAAATGGGACTAATAATGATGAGTTAGAGAAAGGAGATTTTTTGCATACCAGTGATATAAATTTTTTTAGTCTGTTCAGTTAATTTTCTGGATTTTAATTAAGATTGTTTGTAAAATTTTATTGTTCTAACATTTTCCCTGGTTAAAGATCTTGAATTTTAAATTGTTTGAGATACATAAAATTGTGCTGTTATTCTTCTAGACCCTTGAAAATGGACAATGTCAAGGTATCTATTTTCTTATTTTTTTTGTTTCGAGCAGTTTTCACTTTTCTCAATATTTATCTTGAAGGTTTTTGAATAATCTGTGACCTTTTTTATTAATATAAAATAAATTTAAAATTCTTGTTTGTATTATTTCTTATTTTCGATATTAATGAACATGAGCTGCTGTTGTAGAATTTTTTCTGTGAAATTTAGTTACAAATTTTGGAAACTTTGTTTTTTGAAACCTTCTTGTAAAGAATAAAATTGCACGCAGCGTAGTATCAAACATTATAGTTGTTAGATTTTGTTAAAATGAAGCTGAGATTTTAAAGTTATGTTTTTTTAAATAAAATATTCGCTGCATCGCTTTTTTAAGTGCGCTGTCTTTGATCGATCAAAAAATTCTAGTAAACCCATTTTATTAAAATTTAAGTTGGAAAAATGACATAAACAATAATGAAAACTGTACAAATTATGACACACATTTTACTCAATAAACGTATATGGTACAAACGTAGTGAATACGCTAAAAATATTCGATTTAAAGTTAATGAACGATATAAACAATAAGAAGATAAAAGCAATAGTAAAAGCAAAACTGACAAAAAAAAATAATGTACTGATATGGTTTGTTAATGTATAAAAAAACATAAAGCAAACTTAGGTGAAAATAAATGTTTTTCTGAAAAGAAATTAGAAAAAATTGTAGAACAAAGTTAATGCAGAAAATAAATGATACTATTAAGTTAAAACAAAACTGACTTTAATTAAAATGTTATGCATAATAATTACATGTTGTCATATAAGAAATTATACCACAAAAGCCATCAAGCCCAGAATATTATTGTAATTCGTAAAACCCATTTCTGTAAGCGTCTTTGGATAAAAAATTAAATAAAAAAGACGAGAGAAGAAATCGTTTAACTTTATTTTGTAAAGTTTGCATCTACCTACCTTCACACACAAAATGAAAATTTAAACTAAAGCAAAAAGAAACTGCACGAGAATTCATAAATGATGCTATACTAAATTTTATGTATGCAAACAACTGAAATAAATTTTTAGAATCTCGCCTCTTTAATGGTTTTCCAATACGAATTTCTTATTCGAGAATAATTTAAACTAGCAAAAACTATTACACTTTATTTTGCAAGACTGTTTCGTTTGATAATATAAAAAATTGAAAAATTTCAAACGCTATAAAAAATATTGTAAATAAAAGTCATTTGGTAGTCAACATGCCAATCCTGATTGAAAAAGCTATTTTCTTCCATGCGTATATATTGATCGTCCCAGTTTTAAATCTCATTATAAATACGTCATCGAAACTAACTTTCAAAATTACATTATAATATATTGTGTTTTCAGTGATAAAAGAGCCAGCAATTTAATATTTTAAGTTTCATTAAAAATGTTGTTATAAAAATATAGGCTTCGGTTATGGTAACACAACTGAAGGTAAATTGATTTTATGTATAATTTCTAATTTATAAACAAATGCGAATTGTTTTTTGTTCCTTGAAATAATTGTTTGTAGTTGTTTTAATTACTTTTGTTAATGTTGCTTTTATTATGTGTTATCTTGATGAGATTGACATAATACCGGTAGTTTTTAGTACTTGTATTTTAAGTCTATGAGAAGGGTATTAAGTCTTCCCCTCATATTCATCTTGTTAGGGTGCCATTGCCAGTAGCTGCACAATTGCTTTGCAAAAAATAATAGGCTACGCTTAATTACCTAACACTTTGAATCTTTTGTTAGATGTACTTATTATTTTTTATTTGATTTCATTTAATTGCTCTTTTTTGAGATTTCATATAATTAAAAATACGTTTCTTTGCGTGTAAAATTTTCTTAGGATGGTAGCTGTATGTGAAATTTAAAAAGAATTTCAAAAATTTTGTAAAACCAAAATAAAGCGCCTAGAAAAAGGTGATATTTACTCAAACTATACTTTTTTGCATTTGCGTCATCTTTACTGCCATGATTGAAAAGCAGGCAGTGAGATAAGATAACGCGTTTTGACCTTAACCGTCTATAATATATTTAAAGTTTTTGTATATCAACTACTACGTAGAATTTGAAACGTAAAAGTCGTCTTTTTTTTGTCATCATCAAAAAGTGTGAGTATTCCTAAATTTTAGAAGTAACGCAATTCAGAAAATGTCTTGAAATGTATGTAAAAAAAATTGGTTATTTGCAAACCTTTACTGTTTTAAAATTTTAAAAATTAGAATTGTAGGTTAGAGTCCAATGGTTCCAAAAGTGGTTCCTACAGACCCCCAGAGGTCCCCGGGATCATTCCGGGAGTAAAAAAGTAAAATTAATTTGGGGGTCCCTGAACAACGTCAGGCAGTTCGTGCAAGGTTTAATATAAAACTAAAAAATTGCGACACATTTTTATTAATTTAGAAATTAAAATAAATAATAATGACTACATTATTAACAATTTTTACGTTCTATATAAAATATAAATACATACATACAGGTTTATACAGAAACGCAATAGAGCCGATACCTGCATCAACTAGTCTATAACATGAACTATAAAAGAGTCTTCCATCTAATCACCATTTAGTTTTGTGTTATGGGTGATGTGAAGTGCATACAACAATTTTTTCTAGTCTTGGACAAAAAGAACTATAATTTTTTGTATTGTTACGCAGGTATCGTACTTTTGTTACGTAAGTATATTTGAATAAAATTGATACCTCTTTTTAATTTAAATTTATTTAAGCAAAGTTATCCTCTTGTTTAAGTTGATTAAATAATTTATGTATCACAGTTATCAGTACAGTAAGCTTTTAACGTCTACTAAAGATTTCTTTTTTATTAAAAACTCAAGAAGGGATTTTGTAATACAGATGTGTTTCTAAACAATATATTATTAATGATTCTGTAAAAGAAGTTAGACGTATTGGGTTTTATAATTTAATATAATGCATCCTAAAGTTATATCTTACTATTTTATCTTTTTGTTTATTTTTGTTGTTTTTGTTTCAATAGCCAAATGTTTGGATTTTTGCATTTAATTTACGAGTCAACATTACCAAGAAACGAAGCTTTACTTTTAGTTTATGTGAAAATTTTAAAAGAAGAATTGTCACTTGGACTTTATTTGGAAAAGTACGTTGGTTATCTAAAATTGCATGTTTGGATCGTTTCTATTTGCCCTTTGATTCAGTGCTGGAATGTCGACACATTAAATTTAATCAAAGTTAAAAGTGTAATATCTGCGTTTATTGCCGTAGGAACAAAACTTGGGAAAATGAGAATGTTCTCAATTTCCAAATCTTTCAAAATTGCAAAATAGAGATGAAGATTTGTTTGCTTATTATGTACACTTAACGGCGCTTCATTCTGACCTTAACAAAGATTTGAAGACATCCTATACCGAATGTATTATCGATGTCGTTCATCAACTTCATTTGGTCTCAAGTAGTCAACATCAGACCACAAATACAGATGAATACATAGTAATATAGAAGTAACTTATTAAATTATCACAAAGAATGACCGGAAATCATTGCTTAAAATACAACTTCTTATTACAAAAACGGATCCCAATTTTATATCCAGCATTAAGGGTTATTGTACAAAAGCTGTTTATTGCTTTTTCGTCTTTCTATTTGGTAGAACGTGGATTCAGTGCCATTATGAGTCTCATCCCCAAAAAAAAGGAAACCGACTAGAAATTAGTACTTGTAGGGATTTGCGGTTGCTACTCACAAACATTGAGCCATTAACACGTTTTTTGTATTTAAAAACAAAAGTTATAATTTCAATGAATACTTTTTCAACTAAATGTTTTATTTATATTTTATAGTCACCATTTACCATTCAAGACATCAAAGTTAAATTTGTAATGTCTGTGGGCCAAAAGAGAGGGAACCACTGTTTTAGACATTTAAAATGTTTTGTTGAATGTTTGACAGGTACCAGCACATTAACTTCTTCTTTTTCTGTTTTTATATGAAGTATTAAGTAAGATACGTTACATTTTAACAATTTAACATCTATTGCATAATAAAATCTAATAAATAAAAAAAATGTAATGAACAAACAAAATTGGACACACAAAATAAATTCATAATAAAATCAACAATAAACAAAGTTAAATTCAACGTAAAATTAAATTCAAAAGGCTTTGGGTCTGCAAAACTAATTAAATCAAATTAGCAATGTAACTTGCATAGTTATAGGTATAAATACAAAAAAAATACAAACGAGATGGAACTTATTATTTTAATTTAGTCGAGAGTACATTTAATCGTCACTTTTGTATTTGTTTTAAATTTGGCTAAATGTCCTTGATCGTAAATAACAAAATGTGTATTCACACAAAGCACCAAAGTAAAGCGTCAAATGCGTAAAATAACAGCAAACGTCAATTCACAGAGTTATGAATTTAATCGAAGCCTTTTTGCAATTAATAGCCAAATAAACGGTGTAATTATTACTTTAAATACCTGGTTGTAATCATGATGCTTGGAAAACGTGTTTTTCTGGTTAACCGCAGTCCCTAAGTGAAGTAGTCAAAGATGTTCTCGGAATCGCCGTGATAACTTGACTCGATCCGCTACAGAGCGAAGATTAATTACGGAAATGAGAAAGTAAACTTTTCAGCCATAACTATACGGGCAAATTTGGGTGCGTTTGCCAAACGATTACATCAGTTAAGCAAAACGAAAAAGAAGCATTCAACTTAAATATTTCATAAACACATTGTTATACAGCAAATAGCCACCTTGAATTTAGAGGAACCGCGCCGATACCACATCTTAATGTTTACCGAGATTGAATTAGAATTCTGCAGCTTTTAGAAACGTTACACGTACTGTCTACATAGTTTTCAAAGAAATCATCTATGACCAAAAGGCAACAAAGATAGATGCTAAATAATAACAAAACGTAGTAATACGCGTGTTTGGATGAGGTTCACGTTTCACGTCGTACATGCAACTGTAAGCAAAGATAACGAAATATAAACGAAGCTCTTAATGGTAAAATAAACAGAACTGCTAAAATATTGAATTGCGTGTATCTCAGAAGATAAATAAGAAATGACAGACAGAAACATAATTTATAATGCAATCTGGATTTTATTAACACAAAGGAAATGCTAAATCGGCGTAAGCACAGCAAACAGATGTTTTAACAACGTAGAACATAAACTAATATAGAAACAAAATTTATTTCAAAATTCAAAATATTAGAAATGATTTGAGATACGTCAATTAAAGCAAATACATCAGGATACAATCCCAAAACTTAAAAAAAATTGTTAACTGATAACGTAAATTTAAAACAAACGTAGTGAAGGTCGATAAGAAAGTACACGAGAAAATTTAGCGCGGTTTACAAACTGTCTTTCCATCTCTTGGGTGGCCTGGAGAATGTTGGTTTCCCGTTTCTGCGTATTTTTACTATTATATTTTCGTTTATTTTGAATATGTGTTCTTTTACGCACACGGACCCATTTATAACATCTTTTGTTTTACATTATTTTCGGATATCATGACTTCTTTTATTCCTTAGTGTGTGGCCCGCGATCGTTCTTAATCTTTTTATTTGGTTGGTACGCATGATTTGTTTATTTTTACTTTGGTATTTGATACACGTATGTTTCTATACTATAGTTTTTAACGCATGTGCTCAAACCCCCGTAGGCTGATATAGTTGTTCTTAGGTAGTTGAGTGAGGACACTTGTTCTGTTATGGTGTTGTTCATTTCAAGTTTGCATCTATGTTTTAGAAATGACCAAGTTTTTTGTTTTGGTTATTGTCTCCACGTTTATTTTTTCTGCCTCGGTTTCAAAAGCTTGCAGTAGCTACTGCAGCTCGTCTTCTGAGTCAGACACGGTACCAAAAAATCGAAAACGATAACAGTGGTGTACTTGTCAATTTCTCGTGTCAGAACAACCTTAAAAAAATATAAAGTAACATGGCAAAACAACAGGCGACAAACTTCAGTGTTAGACTATATTATTACAAACTAATTCGTACATCCAGTAGACGTCCTGGATGTAAGAACACTAACTTTTACAAACATTGGTAATGGCCACAATCTAGTTCTATGGAAACTAAGAACAACAAACTTCAGAAATAGAAAATCAAATTGTCAAAATAACACAGAAAAGGTTGGCCAAAATAAAATAGTTGTCGAAGACGATGTGAAAACAGCTTGGGAAAAAATGAAAACTAACATAAGTAAAGCAGTACTAAAAGCATGCGGAATGAGAACAGTTGGCACTTACACGAAAACATAAACGTTGTAGTTAACAAAAAATAATAATAAACCTAAGCATGGAAAAGAAGAAAGTTTACAAGAATACTGGAAAAAAATTAAAAGCGAAATAGAACGAGATCTAACAGGAACACAAACAAAACTTTGAAAACTGAAACGAAACAAAGAAACCGGAAGTGAATTCGAATCATATCACAACTTGAATAACAGCGGACTAATCGGTTTAACATTTTACAATAATATGGCAGATCTTAAGGACAAATAACAAAAAATTACGTCACAGCGGGAAAAACACAAAAATTACACAAAACAACAAAATTAATTTTTTTTGTTGCATGAAATATTGTAACAGATTGTTTACTAATTGGAAGTCAAAATATGTATTTAGGAATTACCTTTGTAGACCACTAAGAAGAAAACCTTTTTCAAATTCCAGTCAGCCAATGATTAAAAAAAAAGCGTCTAATTGGATTTACCCCACATCAAGATTAGCTATTAGATCTGTAAGGAGTTCAAATGATCCATTTCTATCACTACCATGATGATGTAAACTACGGAACCACAAACGAGTTTATCCTAGAAAATCAGTTCAAACCGAAACCATTTAATCAAAACGAGTCTAAAGATTTAATTAAAAAGCTTGATCTGTCGAAAACTTCTTCTAAATTACTTTCGCTTCGGTTGAAAAAAAATCTTATAACTAAAGAAACGAACATTTTGTATTACGGCACTCGAAAAAAAAATTTACTCTAGTTTTTTTGCTGAAGACGATGATTTTGTGTACTGCACAGATTGCACTATTGTACAACGGAAATAAGCTAGGTTTCTTGCCGATCGCACATTCAACCAAAGTTAAGGAAGAATACTGGCTATACCAAATACCCTGATGGGATAGCAGAGCTAAATCAGAACATTGGTAAAAAAAAATGATCGATCTTCTAAGGATTTACTTCAGTTTTTTGCTGAAGATGATGATTTTGTGTATTGCACAGATACTGCAGGTTTGATGACAGCCATGGGATTATAGAGATATAATTCAAACGAATGACATTTACTTATCAACTCATCAAACAGCAGTTTGAAGTGTGTACTATTGCAAAGCAAAAATAAACTTATGATAATAAAGTGGCTATACCAATACCCTGATGGGACAGCAGAGCTAAATCAGAACATTGGTTAAGAAGAGATTGGTCTTTTAAAGAAGCATTAGTTGTAGGTAGCATGAATGTTATCAATACACTTCTTGTATCACGAGATCGTGCCATGTTGCCACCTCTTCGTTTGATGAAACAATATGTTAAAGCAATAAACAATGACGGTGAATGTTTTAAGCCTTTTTCAAAAAAGTTTCCAAATCTGAGTTCAGAAAAGCTTGAATGATCCTGATTTCAGCATTTTATTGTCAGAAGTTAAGAAAAATATATGGGATTTATTTGTTTGGGTTATTCAAAATTTTGTTAGACATTAGGGTGACGATTACATTAAACACGTTGAAGAAAGGTTGTCACACTTCCAGTGACTTTGATGCAACATGAGCATCAAAGTACACTTCCTGCACACCCAGTTAGATAGTTTTTCTGGGAATCTAAATGAGTTAAGTGAAGAACAATGCGAACGATTCTACCAAGATTTTCGAACTATGCAGGAACGATTCCAAAATCGCTGGGATACACATAAGATGGCCGATTTTTACTGGAATATTCAGAGTAGCACTTCGTCATTCAACAACAGTTTTGTAGTTTTTACATATTTGAAATCGGCGTCAATAATGAACTCAGAATCATGTAAAATATTTCATGCAAAAACTTACTGTTAAGCGGTGTTATTATTAGGGAACAAAAAATGTCAAACGAAAAGCAAAAAACCAATTTGACACCTCGATTCTTTTGCGTTTCGTCTATTTCTCATATACTCTGATTGATTGATTGATCACCAAAAGATTAGTGTTACGTCCACTTAAACGATGGAAACATGGAAGCAATTCTTTTGTTTCACCACTATACCGAACCTATAATATTTTTGAGATAAGTATTTAGTTTTGGCATATGTTTTGGAGACTCGTTACGCAGAACGTCGACGGTTATCGTACAATTTATTAACTATTAATTTTTTTAATAGTTCTATCACTGTTATGCCGACAAAGCAACAACATTTTTGTTACTGTCAAATTATGGAGAACCAATTTATCCACTATTTTTAGGTTTTGTATACATCTGATAACAATTAACCGAATACTGATTTTTTAACAATCTATGAAACTACTGATGCGAGAACCGGTTTGATCGTGTTCTTTAAAATGTGTCTCCAAGCTGACACTTTTCAAACAAAACTTTTGTTAATACCTATCGTTGCAGCAGTAGCATTATGACCAAATTTGACGAAATAATAGCAGGAAATTTAGGGTACAGTAGAACCTCTCATATCCGACTTTCCCACAACCGACTCTTCCCAGTATCCGACGTAGTGCCCGACTGTCTGTGAGTTACATGCGCTTCGTTGGCAAGCCTGTTCAGACTTGAAAGAGTGACTCATCTACACTATGTTTTGTTTTTGTGTCACAAACTGTCTGTTCAGCCGCGATTGTTGATGTGGAATGTGCACTGACTATGTATGTATATGTAATCTTGTACTGTTAATACATACTGTTTGTGTTTTCTTCATTATTTATTTACGACTACGGAATGTAAGGTGCTTTAATGTGAGGTTACGTGTGTGACAATGGCAACACAAAAACATAAAAACCATGGTGAGTCTTTTATTAAGCTAGCTTCTGAGTTGGGTGTAGGGGTGACTACGGTAAAAGATTGGAAAAAAACCGTAAAGATCTGGAAGCGTACTCAACGACAGTTAAGACAGTCATGCGTTAAAAAATAGAAACATGTTAAAAAACCAAAACTTGAACTTGTCGATGAATCGTTATGGGTTTGATTTTGTCAGGAAAGGCGCAAGGGAACAATTGTCATTGTCAGGCCCCATCGTAAAGGAAAAGGCCATGAAATTATATGAAAAGTTGGGAGGTGATCTAGAAAAGTTTAGCGCTAGCGGAGGGTGGTTACATAAATGAAAGTTGCGACATGGCATACAACATGTTATAATTGCGGGGAAAAACTCTCGGCTGATGATAATGCTGCTAAAGAATTTGTAGAAAAATTTGTTAGTCACAGAACAGAAACTTGTACCCGAATAATTATGCAATGTAGTCGAAACGGGCCTAAATTACAAAATGCTTCCAAAAACCACGCTTGCTGCTAAAAATGAACCTGTGTTAGGAACAAAGCTTGTTAAAGACAGACTCACAATTGCGATTTGTAGCAATGGCGCAAAAAGCCATAAAATGCCGTTGTTTGTCATAGGAAAATCTAGGAAGCCAAGAGCATTTAAAAATCTAAACATGGCAACACATCCAGTTTTCTATCAGAATCAATCGTCTGCTTGAATGGATAGTCATTTTTTAAGGAGTGGTTGTTTAACGAATTTTTCCCCGTAGTAAAAAAACATTTAAAATCTAACAACTTACCTACTGGTCCTGTTTTGCTCTTAGATAATGCTTCCAGTCACCCCTTTGAATGTGAACTAAAGAAAACAAACATCAAAGCTTTATTTTTACTGCCCCATGTTACACTTTTAATACAACCTAATGATCAGGGTGTCATTGAGTGGTTTAAGAGAAGATACAGAAGAAAATATGTCGGTTCTCTGCTAGATAAAACAGTTCTTCTGTTTTATCCAGCAGAGAAGTATCCTTTTTGAGGCAATGAAAAGAGACAAAATTATTCAAACCATCCTTCAGAACTGTTGGAAAAAACTTTGGTCATTATTGAAACAAGAAGAACCCGAGACTGATCATGAGCCGACTTCGACAGAAGCAGAAGTTGAGACAGACAAAACAGAAACATTACAAAATCTGCAAGTGCTTCAGCATGATCTCCAGATGACAGATGCAGAAAAGTAGCTTATTAAAGCTGATGTTTTGAAAATTACCAATGTAGATCTCAACTACAACGTAGTGAGTCATTCTATTGCTATGAACGCCTTCGACGTTGCGCTGGAATACATCTAGCAACATCCAAATGCAACCGAATGGATGTATTGTGAGCAAAAAGTGGAGAGACACTTCCGCAAAGTCAAGATTGACAAAATTGAAACAAAAATTCATTTTTTAAATAAGGTACATACATGTATATATGCTTAGATTTTATTTATCTTCTCATTTAATTTAAAAACAGTGAATGTTTGAAATGTATGCAGTAACATCTTGACGAATACAATAAAGTTGTATTACAGTACTGTATAGTTTTTTTTTTACCTGAGAAAAACGTTTTCTTTGCCCCTCCTGATATCCGACCTTTAGGCCGTTCCGACCAGAACCCGGTCCCGTCATAGTCGAATATGAGAGGTTCTGCTGTAATCTAATACAGTATTAATAGTAACTGATGTAACAAGCGTCGAAAATAACGTATGTTACGTTTTAAGTTGCCTTTTGTAAAACCCTATTCTTTTATGAAAAAAGAAATGAAAAAACGTTGAAATCACCAAAAATACAATGCTGGTACTTACTACATTTATTACTAAATCTGTCAAATTTGTTCTAATATACTAATTGACTTGGAAGACTTAGTTTTATGTGGATTTCTACTTTTTATTTTGCCACTCTAAGGCTTTTGTCGCCCATTATGTAATTACACTAACGAATATTGACGTTTGCGATATTGGCAGCACAAAAAAGTATTATTATTATTTGACATTACTATTGCTAAGTAATCAAAATTTAGAAAATAATTGGCAACGCTTGATAAAATCATGGTTGACAATATTGGATAAAAATTGCATTTGCGTTGTTTTATTCAGAGTAGCCAACATAAATGTGTACATAGTTTTGAAAATCTAAATATTTTCTACATTTTGATCATGTATTACTGTTTCATATTAAATTTTAAAAAAAAACGCAAACTTGCCACAGCGAATCATAACAAAATCTGCTTATTTGTTATTGCTGGTTAAGCTTCTATATTGTTAGTTTATAACGATTATACATATTTCAAAACTAACTCAATTTTACTGTTCTCCATCGTTAATTATTTTATTAGACACGTTAATTTGGAGAAAAGTCAAAGAATTTTTAATATCATTGATTGAGTTTTAGTTCTTAGAACACATAATTTATGATTATTTCTAATCAACCATTTTTTAAATTAAATTTTATAAATTGATGCAAAATGTTTTTGGCTATTAATTTTGATAACTTTTTAAAGAGAATGATAACAATCATGACGTATTTTTTTGGAAAAAATTCAGTATTATTAAAATCAGATATTGTATTCATTCTGATTACTTTTGGTTTCCTTCTACTTATTTCCGAGTTTCTACTCAAAAAGTTTTGTTCTAATCTGCCCTCACTGTTGTATAACTTTATTAAAGTATCCCAAAGAACAGTTTACTGAAATGACTTTCCAAGAAAACTCTTTGACGTCTATTTCTAATATTCTTGTTCTTCTTACGTAATGACCACAACACTAATTATTAAATATTACCTATTTTGTTAAACTCTTGCTGAAAGGCGTCACGTAATCTTAGCCGATTATACACAGAAACATAAATGGGACATCTTACGAAAATGAAATGCGAAAGAAATTAAAATTAACTAATATTTTTCCGTTTTATTTTTTTAACGTAATTTTAATCGGTTTTACATTAGTTATGGATGACGAGTGTATAGTATGAAACTAACAAAGGCAATTAAAACGAAAAATCGAAAAGGAATTTAAAGTACGGTCACTGATGTAAGTTGGGTTGCCTACAATGTTCTAAACTTGAAGTCGTTTTTTGTTCTTTAATTTTATAAAATAGTATATTATGCATGTATAGACAATTTAATTATGTTTTAATACTGTCGGTGTAGTCTTTACATTCTAAAATCTAAAGCAAAATAAGGATTGTATTAAAGCGACGCGACGCCGACGCCTGATTCGTTGAAATCTCAAATTTTAGTTGGAAAATCTAATTAACGTTTATTTAAATTTATTAACTTATGATTTCTTTGTTTATTTTAATTAAATAGTTACAAGCTTTTTTTATAAAGTAGTTTTTCCAATATCCAAACTCGTTCTTTCGTTTTTCTAAAACGTTATTAATTTTAAGGTATATAAAGTTTTTGTAATTAAACCGGTTTTTTAAGAATCATAATTAATTGTATGCTTTTTAGTTTAATTTATAAATAATTTATATATTCGGTCGATGGCGCCCGTTTTGTAATTACACACGAAAAAAAGTTTAAAACGTAGAGGAAATGGTTGGTGGTGGCGTCATAATTATTAAAATTTGTGACCAGCAATATTGTCAAGTAAATTATATTTCAAGCGTGCAAAATTTAAGCAGTTCTAATTTCACTTCGTGCGCACACGATATTCCAAGCGTAATGCAAAATTAACCCTGGGGGTTATGCACGTAATACTGCTTTGTCGTAATCATACATGCAACATGTAGTAGTATACCAAATATTGTTTAATATTTTAGTAGTAATATATGCATGAAAATAATCATAAATGTTAAATCGAGTTTTGATTTGTCAAAGTTTTGATTAATTGTGCATAATTCAAAGCTTTACAAATTTTACATAATGTAAATGTTTGTTATTTAATTTAATATTAAGCTTTTTATCTTTTTTTTTCTAATCGTTTATGTAAGCTTTTATTTCTTGTATACTTTGTTTACTGTGCTTTGTAGATTCATTACGTCTCCAATCGCTAGATTAAGTTCTCCCCTTTTTTGAGCTTTCACTGTCAACTGTATTTAATTTTATTTTAAAAAGTTACACCAAAAATTGTGAACTCGATACCACTTTATTTTGAATCAGTAGCTGTTTTAACTAAGCTGTATATTATATCACATCACACCCACATTTTTTTAAAAATCTGATTGTCCTGCATGTGATTTTTCTAGTAAATATTCTTTGATTTGTTGGCAGTGTTATTTATCATGACAAATGTTGCTATTAGGAGATTGTTACAGTAGAACTCACACATGCTAAATTTTACTTTTGTCTAGGTTTTAGTAGTTTGTCGGTTTCTATTTTTTAGTATCATTTTTACTCAGAGTGAGCTCAAAGACAATTGCTCAGGATCAGGACTACAAACAAAAACCTGCTATTATCTGGGACCCCGCTTTCGTGATAGAGGCATCGAAAAAGAAAATTTACTAAGTTATTATCCAAAGAAAGAAATATGGTTTATTCTAATGATATTCATGAGCTCATGAAGTGCTTTGAAACACATTTATGATCATTTCAATGCGTAACTAGGGAAAGGAAAAAATGACAAAGTACACATTGGAGTATACACGATCTAGGGAAAAAAACAACACAGGACAAACACTTATAAATTTTGGAAAAGCACAGCAGCTATATATAATGAACTAATTCTTCCAGAAAAAAGAACATCGAAGATGGACGTGGCAAAGCCTGGACGATAAAACAAGGAATGAGAAAGACTTTATAATTTCTAATAAAAAGCATATGGTGGAAGATGTTACGGTGCTCAATAATTGTCGTATAGGCAGTGAGCATAGAATGTTACGGGCAAAAATAAATATACCCATAAAACGGGAACGAAAAAGTCAAAACATTAATTAAAGAATACTAGAAGCAGCTCACCAGACACTAGCTAAAAAAGAAAACGCAAATTTTAAGTAACGACACCAAAGTACTTATGAAGGAAGGAAAGAAATTCCTGTCTAGTACACCTAAAAATAACACCATATTGCGAGACCTAAAAAAAATATTAGGCAACATATAAGACAAGACATCAAAGAATACAATGAAAAGCTGACTGAAAATACTATACAGATCAACAAGGAAACAAATTTTTTTAGAGCAAAGATAAGCGTAGGAAAAAAGAATTAATTAGAATTATGGACGAAAACGGAAACATTATAACAAAAATCAAAGGATTCTACGAAAACCCATATTCAACAAAGAGCAGGAAAAAAAACCCTCCGCGAAAGGATGCAAGAGCCAAACTTAAGGATATACCAGAGATAAGTTGCTATGAAACCAAGAACAGTTTAAAACAAATGAAAAATGGCAAAGCTTCTATCGAAGACGAAATCTTAGAGGAACTCATTAAAAGCGGTAGATCGGAAATAATAAAACATCTAATTGTATTGTTTAACAAATGATTAGAGACTAGAACGATGCCACAAAGTTGGAAGAAATCGGTGCCCGTACTTATTCATAAGAAAGGGGACATTTCAGAGCTAAAAAGTTATAGATCTATATCCTTTTTAACACGCATATACAAGTTACTGACGAAAGTTATAATAACAAAATAGAGAACCCAGGACTTAGTAAAGGATTCAGCACGATGAACCATATTCCCACAGTTAGACAATAAATACTTTCGTGGATTATGGGAAGGCGTTCGATACCGTGGAAACATGGGCTATAATCGACGCTCTCCAACGCAGCAGAATCGACTATAGGTATATTCAGTCAGTAAAAGCAATATACGAAAATGCAACTATAATCATTAGAACATTTGATGACACTAAATCTATAAGCATCGAGCACGGAATAAGACATGTCTCCAAAATTATTTACAAATGTACTAAAATACGCTTTCAAACTGCTGGATTGGAGCAAGAAAGGAATTAACATCTCTCATCTTCAGTTTGCGGATGATGTTGTCATAATGGCACATACTCTTGAAGAATTAACAGACATGCTAAATCAGCTGAATGAGGTGATGAAAACGATTGGACTCCGTATGAATATTAAAAAAACAAAAAGTATGACTATAACATACCTATCAACCCTATATAAATAGAGGGAAAATACTACAAGAAGTGGAAGAGGTATATGACCTAGGCCAATGTGCCAGTCTTGACAAACAAGGATAAGCAAAAGAAATATACAAAAGAATGTGATTTTGATTGGCACGCTACGGAAAACCGGCAAACAGCATTTTTAAAACCAACATTCCATAATACTTAAAAACGAAAGTTTTTGGCAAATGTATCTTTCCGATTTTAACATACGGAGCGGAAACCTGGACGTTTACTAAAGAAGTAGGAAGTTGCACAGCGGGCCATGGAAAGATTCATGCTAGGTTTCACACGAAGAATCAGATTAAGGAACGAATATATTAGACAACGAACTAAACTACAAGACATTACATCTCGAAAGTGACGGAGTGGCGACCTAGGGCAGGAAAAAGAAGCGTAGCTCACCCAAAAGCAAGATGGTCGGACGACATCGTGAGAATGACCAGAAAAGCATGGATGAGAGAAGCAATATATAAAAAAAGTTGGAAGCGCAAAAAGGAGGCTTATTTTCAAACTTGGAAAATGGATGGTAACCGCTGGGATTAAATCAAGTCATTTGCATCTTTTCCTATGGGGACACAAAAGCACCAATCGACAGTTTGTAGAGATTTCAAAATACTAACCGTATTGTTGAGCCAGCAGTATAAGTTATAGATAGATATAGAAAATATCTGTTTATTCTATGTTTCTGCGATAGTAGAGCCAGACAGCCGCACTAAAAAAAAACGTTATCAATACGACCTTGGTCCGTCAGAAAAAAGTGTTATTACCATCCTATAATTTTAAATTGGGGCTTATAAAGCAGTTTGTCAAATCACTGCTAAAAGATGAGGATTGTTTCAGATATCTGTGTTTCAACTTCCCGAAACTGTCTGAAGTCAAGTTAAAAAAGAGAGTTTTCACTGGCCATGACGTAAGAAAACTTCTAACTGTGTTCCTCTTTTTAGAAACAATAGGGAGAATAGGAAAAAACAGCATGGAACTTTTTCAAAAATGTAGTGCACAAGTTTTTGGAGAATACATTGTACAACGCAAGTGTATTGTTATTCGCCTCCTTGTGGTGCATTCTGGATAGCAGCTGTACTGTGTTCTGCACTACAAATATGAACCAAATAACTAACCATATGGTGGTGTTGCCCTTAAAACGGATTTCTAAACCAAAGTTTGAGCGTAAGTTTGGGCTTGGTCAACGACTGAGACGTACCGTATCCCAACGCAGTAGTAGTGTTGATACTAATCTTTGGATGGGCTGCCTTCTACGGCGGTATAACGTCTGCGGGTTGTGAACTTAATTGTGTACGATCTATACAGGAGGGAGCGGTTTGCCGTGTGGCTGCTGCCCTTAGAGTAATAGTCATTCTACCCAATTCTGAGAATCGGTTTTGGACAGGAACTGGAGGCACGGCTACGCCATCGTCGTCTGACTATTTCTCACGCCGGTAAATCCGGACCTAGTTTTAATTCAAAAGCTCGGTTCAATCTTCAGGAAGGAATTTGGTAAATCGGAATCTAGCTTTGAAGAGAGAGAAGAGTCTTATTGCATAGAAGCATGGTAAGAAGGAAGCATCTTGTGGTAGCCGTACGCGGTCCAATACGCCTAGAGTCTATGTTAGTTGCCTTACGCTTTAGACTCCAAAACAGACAGCAACCCAATTCCAGTATCCCGAGTATACTGTTGTATTTATATGAACAGGACAAGGGCTGTACGAACACTGCAAAGTAGCAGAGGATTACATTTCGTAGGATGAGAAAGATTGCTGCGGTGGCTTGTCAAACGTGGCTCGGCATCCACACGAGTTTCCGAGAAAGATAGAGAACCGCACCGGGGACTTCTGTTATCTGGTGGTCTCTCAACCGGTGACGGTTTCCTGAGCATTTGAAATCTAGCTTAAGCACAGGTTGGACGTTGAATTATTCTGTTGTGCGACATTAATTCCAAATGAGGGGGAAAGGGTTCATATTCTTAGGCACTCTATTTCCGCTTCGATACACACTGCTACCCCCCATAACCGGTGTCGAGCGGGAGCTGGTATTGAGGTGCTGAACTGACCAGCGAAGATCGTTCAGAAAAAGAGAAGCCACTCCGAGTTCGCAACGTATGAAGCTCAAAGATGCAAGATGAGCTTAAAAGTTCATTTCTTACAATCCCATATTGACTATTTTCCTAAAAACTTGAAAGCCTACAGTGAAGAACAAAGTGAATGATTCATTAATTAAAGTATGTTTAAATGGTTTTTGTAACTTCTGTTATCGTTTCTCAAAAATGTAAACTGTAGAATTTTCGTTTTTTCTAATTATTTTATTTATTTGAAAAGGTTTTTTAAAACTAAGAGCACATTTTCATTGACATTTTTTGAGTTCTTGAAAATGCCGTTGATAAATTATGAATGCGACATATTGTCCATCATAATGTGTGACAAAAAAAAATTCTCAGTAATTTAAGCCTACTTTTTGCCGATTCCGAGATTCCGATGCGAGCGGTATTCCTCTTGGACACAGTGTATAATAAATCATTCCTTTATTGGTATAAATTTTTACAGTTTTCTTTAATATTATTGTTAATGTACGTTGTTTTGTACATGTTTTTGATAACCTTTATTAGATTTTGTTCATAATTTTGCAGATTTGGTCAAAACTTATTTTAATTTCTATGTCGACTAGATGTGTTTCTAAACTGTCTTTTATAATTTTTTTTAACGTAAATGAGTTCACATGAAAATTATTTGATGAGTTAGTCTTTGATCAACGTAAAGTTTAAGTGTTCTACTTTGGTTTTTATTTGAATGGACTGATTGTAATGGGGTGGCCAGACTTTGCGATTGTGATTAATGCAAATTTTTAGTGAAAAAGTGAAAATAGCAAGAATACGATTGTACATTGTTGTGATGGACAATATCGTTTTCTTAGGGAGATACTTTAGTATATTTTCCATTATGAAATAATATTCAGGGGCATTGTTTGAGATAATTAGTTTAATTTTTTTGTACATTTCTGCAAGCGAGACTGGCTTTAGAGGTATAAATATCTGTTCAAACTATCTGAGATATTTCTCTATTTTTGACGAGATGTTTTCTAAAAGTATTAAATGTTTCTTCATTTGATCGACGAGTGATATTCAAATATTAAGTTTTATATTGATGCCATCGATTTGTCGTTCTTTTTTGTTTTTGCGTTTTGTAATTTGGTCAGCTTACTTAAATTATATTGCGTTTTAGTGTTTCGTTATACTAACTAAAAAAAATGTTTGACTGTAATCGTTTTCTATATTGGAAATAAATATTTCTAATTCGTATATACATATATTGATGTACATACATTGGCTACTTTTTATGTACAACTGTTTTTTTTTTGATGAACAGTGTTACAAACTGTAGCTTGGTACCAACTGCCAGATTAACTTTATAGTCTGTTTTTTAACTAGGAGGAGTAAGTATCAAAGCCTAATTTACACTATAGAAAATCACTAAAAAAGTTACTAGAATAATTTCGCGGGAAATTTAAATTTTGCGATTTATAATCTATGTTCTTATACAACTGTTCCTATTGGCATGTAATGTGGGTGGTATCTATAACATTATAAAAAATTATATTTTTCGGTGTAATCCTAGAAATTACTAAAAAAATAGTTACCTAATGATAGACAAGATCTTTTTGAGAAATATAGGATATTTCCATCATATACAAACTGAGAAGTAAATAAAATATTACTTAGTTAGAAAAAATGTCAACAATAAGATTTATTTGCATACAATAACTCAAAACTTTAAATTAATTTGTTTAATGAGTAACTATATAATATTTAAGAATGTCTTGTATATTATGATTCCATAATTAGTAAATTTAAAACAATAATAACCTTAAACTAATTATTAAACTAAACTCTCAGATAAACTACTCTCGCCAAGGAAAATAATTGATGGTTAGAATATAACATCCATTATGTCATCCAAACTAAACATTTTTTCTTCTTCTTTAATAACATGATCAACGCAATTTCTCCAGTCAGTAGGTGTAACATTTTAAACGGCTTGTAGAAATAGTTGCTTTACATCCTTAATTTAATGGTGCAGTTTTTGGATGCAACTCCATTTTTTATTTTTGCCTGTACCAATTCTATTGGGTTTAACTCACAATGATAAGAAGGCAACCTTTATACAATTATATTCTTCGTTTTTACCATTTTATCTGTTGCATACAAATCAAACTGTGGTTTATGTAAACGGATTAAATGTAGAAGTTCTGACCTAACCATATCTTCTAAGAAGTCTTTATTCTTTGATTGTAACTACTTTTGCATGTTTTTATTTTTTGACGATGATGTTGGAACTTGTTTGAGTTTACTGCTATAGTACAACGCATTGTGCATAATGATAACAGCATTATCTGGCAATTTATTCAGAATTTCGGCAAATTATTCTCCAAAAACTGTAGCATTTATTTATTCATGATAATCTGCATTCTTTTTGCCTTCAAAAAGCAACAGTCCATTGTCAACAAAACCTACTACAGTAGTTAAACATTTAATAAATGTTTGTGTTTTATTCAGTACATCCATATTTTTTCTTTTGTGTGACTTTCATTGAACCATGATATCATATATATAATAAATGGCTCGTTCCTCCCTTCTATATTGTTTAACAGTTTTTATATATTTTCTTCACCAACAAATTATATCGTCAGGTTCAATTAAAATACTTTTTCAGTTACGTGTCATATATCTATTATTAAAAAAAAATTTAGTCACCATGCTTTGGATTTAAGTACTACAAACTTACTTGAAATTTATCTGCTTCATTAATTTATATAACGACGAAGAAAACATTTTGGCAAATGCAACTAATTATGTATTTCAATTAAAACTTTGTTCAAAGTAGGAGTTTCATTCTTTTGAAAAAAACTATGTACTGTCTGCCGTACTCAATTTTTAGTAGATTTTCT
The DNA here is from genome assembly GCA_035610365.1 of Aquatica leii. NCBI lineage: Eukaryota > Metazoa > Arthropoda > Insecta > Coleoptera > Lampyridae > Aquatica > Aquatica leii. The sequence goes on along the minus strand of CM069434.1, from coordinate 17,157,117 downwards.
GAATGTTTTAATTAGTGATGGGCGGCCTCTACTTTGTTTTGAAGAAGAAAATTCCCTTTTTTTTAATTTAGTAAGACCTAAAAAAATTGCTGTTAATTTGATACCAGAATTAAATTCTAAAATTTCTTACCTAACGTTTCACTAATTTTCGGTACTACATAAGAAATTTTCATTTTTGAAGCACCACTTAAAATTTGCTTGTACATATTTAATATGCACTGTTTTTCGGGTAGAGATAGGTCACCCAAATTCAAACGCTTACGTTTTCTTGAGGGTGAAATGTTTAAAACTGTATTTGGAGCAGTGCAGCATCCATATACTTATAAGAACTATTCATTCGCTTAAGAATATCACAAAAAAGGTTTAAAGCGTTCAATTTAAAAAAATGTCAAATTTCTGTCAAACGTCATTAATGTTTACACAGGTTATGTTTCCCAAATGATTGCAATTTCGTGTGTGTAAATCAGGGTCAGCGTTAGCCAATCATAAGTCTAGAAATTACCGGGAAATATTTAAAACACTCCTCCTAGTTAAAAAACAGAGTATAGTCAATGTTAAAATTGTCAAAATAATATTAGAAATGTCAAATATATTCAAATTCTAATTTAGCAACTATAAAATACCAAAAAATTTCAAAATTGTTGTATTGATGCTATGATGTCACCTTCTAAATTAACATGTTAATTTTCTTAAGAATACATGTTGTATTTGTTTTTTTTTTTTCTAAATTTCAGATATTGTTATCAAAAACTCCAAGTCTTAACGTGATTCTATTAAGCGGCGTGCACTGCATTATCAAATATTTGACTAACAATAACCCAGCAACAACAATAACTTGAATACTTGTCGTCAAATATATTAAAGAAAATGAATAGGTACGCTAAATTCATGGAAATTTGTTTCTTGAAAGTAAAAGCACAATAAAATACTTTTCTGTGATCTACATTGTAGCATTATTTGTTTGCTTTTAAGTATTTGAAAAAATGTCAATTAAATAGTTCGTAGTAGTTTTTTTAATACATACTGCTTACATGGTTTTCCGAGTTTAAAATGTCACCAGTTTTCTATCTTTCCAATACGCCTACTTACACCTTAGCTCAAAGAAAAGACAAATATATAAAAGTGCCAGCAGAGGAAGAAGTAATATTTCTGTGAAAATAGGTTATAATTTGTTAAAAAAATATAACAAAAAAAATTTTTTCTACACGTGTCTAGATAAATATACTAAATATAATTAAACTTAAGCGGTAATGCACTGTAATTAATAGTCAAAGCAAATTGGGAGTTATATTCGATTAGGACGTAATCAAACGTAAAACTTGGGCGTTGTGATCAGGTTGGACGTTGTGATCAATCGTGAAACTGGGAGGTTGTGATCAAGTTGAGCGTTGTGATCAAGTTGAGCGTTGTGATGAATCGTGAAGTTTGGGCATTATGATCATGTTGAAAGTTGTAATCAACTTTAAAATTTGCACGTTCTGATCAAGTGGGCGTTGCAATTACCGACGATTTGACAGTTGGACGTTATAATCATTGTACTTTGTGATATGAATCCAGCTCAGCGGCGTATTTAACGGGAGCGAAGGGACCCGGCTTGAAATGGTTAGCATATTCTGAAGAAAAATTAGGATCGTTTTGTAAATATTTTACAATATTTTCGCCTTACGAATTTGGCTGTAGTAGCAAAGCTTTTTACTAATCTAAAAAAAACTAAAAAGATGTTCAATCAACACCAAAATGGTTTATATTACAAACATGCAGTTACAACTGCTGAAAATATAAAATTTATTGTAAATAAAAGAACTGACAGCGTAATAAATCAAATCAATACCCAAAGAAAGATGGATGTGTTAGAAAACCAAACGAAACTTATTCCCATAATACAAAGTGTCAGATTTTGTGGGAGGCAGCAAATTGCTTTAAGGGGTCATTGTGATAGCGGACGAATAGGACTTGACGAACCAGAAAACAATGACGGTAATTTCCGGGTTTTGCTACGATATAGCGCCAAAGGGTATGTATAGCAGCTCGGGATTTCAAAACAAACTCATCAATGCGTTAGGACTAAAGTACTGAAATACTAAATCAGCCATTATTGAATACTGTTCTGAGCAGAAACAAAAAAGAACGATTTTTCTATGCGACACGACTCAGTGCTTTTATTTAAAGAAATACTGCAGCCTGTTAATCTTGCTCTACTGAGAATTTAGGAAAAATATAGAGATTCCTCACTAAAGGACATGCTTTATGTAATTCCATAAATGAATATCAATTTATTGTCAGTATTTTTGTTTTGAGCAGCATGCTTTCCGTGACATACAATTTGTATGAAATTCTTCTTCTTCTTCTTCACTTCAGGTTTTAGGCACTTTGCCTGTTACGGTACCCATCTTTTTCTCGGTCTTCCGATATCTCTTCTTCCATGGCATTGATAAAATCTGACTTTGGCTGGTATCCTCTTCTCGTGCATCCGCTCTACGTGTTCTTTCCACTTACTTCTATTTTCCTTAATTTTCTCGTTTATATTCAAGATGTTTAATTCCGTTCTTATATCTCTATTTCTTAGTCTGTCCAGTTTTGTGCAACCTTTCACTCTTCTTAGAAATTTCATTTCTTGCGCTTGTATTCTACTTTCTTCTTTTTTCGTTGTTATCCATGTTTCACTACCGTATAAGAGGGTTGGTACAGCTATCGTCTTGTAAAATTTTATTTGTGTGTCTTTTCTTGTTTTATTCTTTAATGTTCTGCTGATAGTTCCGCAAATATGTGTGAATTTATTCAGTTTTTCTTCTGTCTTTACTTCGGTCATACGATATATCGCAGCCTAAATATTTAAAGTGTTTTACCTGTTCCAATACTGTATCATTTACGACTATCTTTGTCCTAACTGGGTATTTGCCTGAGAAAGCCATGGTTTTCGTTTTGCTTGCTGATATTGTCATGTCGTATTTTTGACAGATCGTTTGTAGAGTATATATTTCTCTCTGTAGGTCGTCTTCTGTTTCCTCTAAGAGTACTAAGTCATCGGCATATAAAATAGAGTTTAAGGTGGTGTATTGGTATAAATATATACCTTTAGGGCATTTCGTTTTCCACTCTTTCACTATGGCATATATGTTAAATAATGTTGGTGAAATACAGCAGCCTTGTCTAACTCCCTTGTTTATTAATATTTCTCTAGTTAACTTTCCGCCCGTATCTATTGCAATTTTGGTGTCAATGTATAAACTTTGTATTGCTCTCGTTAAGTGTTTTGGGTATCCCCGTTCTTTCATAATACTCCATAATTTGCTTCTGTTTACATTGTCAAAAGCCTTCTCAAAGTCTATAAAGCTCATATGTGTTTCTCTGTTGTATTCTCTGTGTTTTTCTATGATTTGTTGTATTGTGAATATTCCATCTATTGTCGATCTTCCTTTTCTGAAACCTATTTGTTCTTCTTCTATAAGTTCTTCTGTTATGATTTTCAGTCTATTATTTAGTATCCTGGCATAAATTTTATATGCGGTGTTGACTAGGCTAATTCCTCGGTAGTTTTGAGGGTTATTTTATCACCTTTCTTGAACAACGGGATTACTTTTGCTTTTTTCCATTCATCAGGGACGGTGCAGTTTTTCCAGCATTTATTAAATAAATGTAAAAGTCTAAGGTGTAATATAAGTCCACCGTATTTCCAGAGTTCAGTATTGATACCATTCATACCAGTCGCTTTTCTGTTTTTTGTAGCTTTGAAAGCTCCTGTCAGTTCTGTTAAATCTATATCATCCAAACCGCTTACGTCTTCTTTTTGTATTTTCATCTGCGTTTTCATTGTACCACAGCTGTTCGTAATGATTTATCCAGTTTTCTTCGTCTATGTTGTTTATTTGTATTCTATCATTTTCCTGGTTGTTTAAAGATTTCATTACTTTATAGGCCAAGTTTTGTCTTCCATGTATGTCATGTTCGATGTTACTTATAAATCTATCCCAAGACTCTTCATTGGTTTTTCTAGTAATTTCCTTCACGACATTTCTATTTTGTTTGTAAATTTTATGATTAGCTTCAGTGGGGTTGTTTAGATAATGTATGTATGTTTTTTGTTTTTCTTTCACTGCTTCTTCTATTTCATGTGACTATATTCTTAATCCTTTCCTTTTTCTGATTTTTCTCTTTTACCCAAGACTTCGCATGCCGTTTTTCCACTGCTTGTTTTATACTTTGCCATTCCGCATTTATATCTTCTTTTGTATCTGTGCATTCTAATATTTTGTTTAGTCTATTCTGATATAGTTGTCTTATGCTTTCTTCTTCAAGTAGATATACTTTGAAAACTTCTTCATCTAGCCTTGCTGGTTTTCTTATTTTTTTCCACTTTTTGTACGTTTCTATTGTTGATATTACCAGGAAATGATCTGATCCTATGTCTGGTCCTCTATGTACCCTTGTGTCCTTTACTTGTCCAGCTAGTTTGTTATTTGTAATTATGTAGTCTATAATCGACCTTTGTCCTCTTGCCGTCCAAGTGTATTTATGTATATCTTTCTTTCTGAAGAAACTATTTGTTATTTTTAGTTCATTAAAGGCGGCAAAGTCTCGAAGTAATTTTCCGTTTTCGTTACATGTATTTTCACCGTAGCATCCAATTACATGTGGGATAGATTGATTTCCTATCCGGGCGTTAAAATCCCCCATCAATATTACTTGGTCAGTTTTGTTGTATTTATCCATTAAAGACTGTAGTTTTTTGTAAAAGGTTTTGGATTCGTCAGCTTTCCCTTCTTCTGGTGCGTATATGGCAATCAATGTTACATTTCCTCTTGCAGACTTTATTCTTGCTGTGATAATGCGTTCGTTAATATATTCGTAATTTTTTATATTCTCTTCCCATTTTTTGTGTATGTATAGTGCTATGCCTTTGCTTGCTCTTTGTTCTTGCCGTACTCCACTGTAAAACATCACATATTCATCTACATATTTTGACCCTTTTTTCTTTTTCTTTGTTTCGGGTATAGCTGCAAAGTCAATTTTCATATTTGCTAGCTCTTTAGCTAATTCCATTTCCTTCTGTGCCAATCCCCTTACATTCCAGGTTGCAACCTTTATGGTTTTATCAATCCATCGTTTATCCTTTTTCTTTACGTTCGTCGTCATCTGTAAATCCGTCCGGTTTCCGAGGCTACTTTGGGTACTGCAAGTAAATTGAAAATTTTACAAGAGCTGGTTACTAGCCATCTGCTAAACCTTATTACTGTCAGGACCAGGTTTTTCTGTTGGGGTTGTCTCCCTTAGCCGAAAAAATCCGGTTTTAAGGCGCCGGAGACTCGCCTTTCGCCCTCTTCCGTCTGCTACATGACATACATCCATTTCATCCATTGCATGCCATGCATTGCCCAGGGGTTACGCGGCTCATGCCTTCGTGGACGTGGAAGTCGGACTTGCTGGAAGAGCTGTTCATGTTCAGAAGGCATTTCTCAGGATTTTGTAGAGTGTGTTTATTCGACATCACACACCCCCTCGAGACCCATTTCCAGCTTTTAACCCCATGTATGAAATTCTACAAAAGAAAAACATTGACATTTTGCAAGCTGTGGAAAGTGTGGCAAAGGTTTTGGAACATCTGAGAAAACAAAGATCAAATGCTGAGGCTAACTTCAAAACACTGTATGTTCAAATAAGAGAATTCGCTGGCAAAAATGATATTAAAGAAGTTCCTAGAACTTGTCGGTTTCGAATATTCCGTTGTAATATCCCTCAAAGCTCAAAAGCAGAGTACTATCGGCGAGAAGTATATGTGCCTTACCTCAACGATCTTTGCAATGCATTGAATGAACGTTTTTGCTTAAAAAGTGAGGTTTCTTTTATTTCTATTATTTATTTTTCATAGAAATTGTGCAAAGCGAATTCATCCTGTGGAAAGATGTGGAATAAAGCAGAAGTTATAAACCTGCTTAAAACAGCTATCTTTTCTCTAGAAAAATGTGACAAGAACTTATTTTCCACTATGTATACCCTTTTAAAATTGTTAGCTCTTCTGCTCGTTTCTGTTGCAACAGTTGAGAGGAGTTTTTCCAGCTTAAAAAGATTAAGTACATCTGAGAAATACAACATCTGAAACTAGATTAAATGGTTTGGTTTTATTATCAATTCATGTAACTGTTAACCCTTGGGTAGGCGCGCGGAGTTCTATAACGTAGTTGGTCGCGCTGTATCTCTTAGATAGATATTCACATTCAACTTGTTTTTTCATTAAAAATAATATGTATCTAAATTAAATTTATTTCTAAAACTTGTGCTAACAATTCTACTTACTTGGCTTGTTCTATTATAAAATACCTTCTTTAGATAAAGATTTATTCCAGTTCATATTTATTATTGACAGTAAAAATTTTCCGTAAATGTTCACTGGATTAAATTAAAAAGCAAAAATCATGAATGCTCAAAAAAGTTTATAGCTTATGAATAGATTACAAAATATGCATAACTTCATAACACATTATTCTGACTGGTTCCCTTCTCCACCTATATTCAAAGAATTTTCACAAATTACCCTCGCGTGATTTTTCAGACACAAAGCAATGTTTCATTTTTCGCAACAATTAACACTCAATAAAGATTTTTTACTTTGAGTGTAGCAAGGTTGGCAACGTCGTTTTGTTGCAGCTCTAGACCCACCTGGTTGTGCTTCGGGAATTGCTTCAGGACTTTTGTAACAGTGTCTTTATCTCTATTGGTAGGCTTATAATTTGTGCTCGAATTTTTAGTTTGTCTTGCACTAAATTCAGTGCTAAGTTTTTGATAAAGACTTCTTGGACAAAATTCATTTTGATTTGCCAAAAAAATAACTCTTGAGTTGATGCCAGCCACATTCATCAAATGATAAAAAATTGCCATTGGCCATCTTCTTGTCGATCTGCTGACGCTATAGGTGGCACAAAGTTTGTCGACAACATCTACTCCGGATTTAGTATAATTGTAAAATAATATGATTTTCGGCTTCTTCTAATTATTGTCCGAAATAACATTGGAAGAAACAACAGTTTTTCCTTGTTTTGGAACATATGAATAGTGTAACCAAAAATGCTCCCGAAGCAAGGTCGATTTTTTGGGGACACAAAATTAGGAGGTCTCCTTTATTTTTCGTATGGTTCCAACATATGACAACTTCTTTTTTTCGAGTTCCCGCACTAAGTTGACACTAGTGAACCAATTGTCAGCCGTGATATTTCGACCAGATCCAAGAATGGGTTCAGCCAATCTCATAACAATTGATTCTCCTGAATTCGGTTTATGAAACGGTCCTTGTAGTTGCTGTTCACAATATATCTCCATATTTGCCGTATAATATAATTTTGCATCACTCAAACAAAAAATTTTGATGCCATATTTTTATGGTTTGGATGGTATGTACTGCCTAAAGGGACACCTTCCACGAAATCCAGGAAGCGTTTCATCGATGGTCACATTTTGACCCAAATGGTAATTATTTTTGCAATTTATTATAAAAGTTGTAAAAATGTATGTGACTGCTTAATTTATCAGTCTCACGCCATACTTCTCTTGTATCTTTGTCATCAAACCTCAAACATCTAACAAGAAATCTAAAACGCTTTTCAGACATTGTCGTTCGAAATATATCTATTTCCAAACTGTCAGTAGCCCAAAAATCACTCAAGCATTGATGGCCTCATCAAAATACACCTGCCAAATAAAGTAGACCTAAAAATGCTCTTATTTCTACAGGGTTTGTTGGTCTGCAGTTCCTTTCTCTAGCGAATCTTTTGCGAACGTTTTCGATGTGTTGATTTGTATATTATAGTAATAAATTTAAAATATCTTCACTGAACATTAAATTCCAACAATCTATTTCAGTTTTTGCGTTTTTAGCAGCCTGTCTTACTAAACCTGGCAACTTCATCAAAATGTTATGAGGACGAGTTTTTGACATAGGAAAGGGTTCTTTTCTTCATTGCGTCCCATCTTTACCTGTAACAAATTCCACAATATTTTAAATTTCTTAGAAATTTTAGTAACATACCGAAAAAATTATTATCTTTTTGTTCTGGTTCTTCAGTGTCTTCATCATCACTGATCTCATGATCGCTGTCTGAATTAGGAGATCTTGCTTTAACTTGGTCTTCGGAGTCTGACTCTTCAAGATCTTCATTTTGTACATCTACGTTTATTTCATCATCTTCATTTACATACGATGTAATTCTTCAATATCGTCCGATTTAGAAAAATCGAAATACTTGTTGGTACTCATAGCGAAAAGTAACAAAAAGGCGCTAATTCACAGTTTTTGGACACTCAAAACAACTTGCACGAACGAACCTTGCAAAAAGACCAAATAAAGTAGAATGAATCTGTTTGATGATAACAAAAGAAAAGAACGACCATCTGCTTTGCCCCCTTAAGAAACGTTTCAAAACATGTTGTTTGAGGAATAAGTTAAATATCAATGTCATAACATCAGAGGTTTTTAAAATATTTGTAAAAAAAGAGAGCATGTATCTCCTAGATACATGCGCGACTAACAGAGGGCTTTATAAGATTGATTGATGATGAGTTTGCTAGCGTAGCGCAAGAAATCTTGGATTTTGTTTTATAAAAATATGTTTTGTCTATATAAACAACAGATTGTTGCCCCTCTCCCTCTTATGCCGGATTGACCTCCTCCGAAATAAAAACCTATATACGCCACTGATTCAGCTGGACCACCATAAGTTTTTTTTTCGATAAAGTTTTTTTTTCGCGCAATGTTTTGTTGGTTGTTCGTGATTGAACCACTGAGATGAACGTTTGGTGTTATCGTAAAGAATACATTTTTTATCATAAGTAACAATCCGATTTAAAAATTTATCGTTATTGTACCAACACAACAAAGAAAGGTAGGCTTCAAGACTTTGTACATAGCTCAACTCATGCGGACCTACTCTTCCAACTAGTCAATGTTGTTCTCTTGGTTACACTAAACAACTGCACTTTGACTAGAATTCGCTTTCATTGCAGCTATAGCTGATTGTTGTCCACATGAGGATCACGTCGTTTATTTGGTTTCTTTGGCTAGGGTGAAATTACCAGAATGGAATTTGTTGAACCAACGAGATAACGTTGCTGGCTTCAGTGCCAAACATATCGTTGATGTTGCGAGCAGTCTGTGCCGTTATAGTTTCTATATTATTAACACACGAATTTCACTACTTTCCATCTTTGCACAAAATATTCAACATTTAAATTCTTATGTAAAACGGACTACTGTACCTTTCGAACAAAAATAGGTTATTTCAACAATCTACTCATTTCATACGACAGACCTTACTAACAATGACAGAAATGAAAAATATTTTTTTTGTATCTCAATTTGGACACATACTTTACTATATTTTAAAGTTTTATTTTATTTGGCAAAGTCAGTTGTCTCTATTTTTGCTGTACTCTTCCTTTTTCGCATATTTTTTTTGTCAACAAATTTATAATTTCAATTTTTCTAATTATTGTTTCAGTTTTAGTATCTAGACAACTAATGCTACAATATTTAGAACAGCCAGTAAATATTAAAAAAAAGTCGAATTTCAAAGGAGCAGAAAAATTCTGTAATCGAATATGTACCAATATAGAATATGAAGAATTTTACACAAATACTGAACTTAAAGTAGTTATTTTAATACGCAAATCATCCAAAAACTATGTCCTAAATAGTAATAAATAATTCGGTGACTAAATTGTTTGTTATTATCCATTCGTGTTTAAGATCGAAGGCATCAGTGTTCTTTGATACTGTTATTACAAATCGTTACGAATAGTGACTAGTCTATTAGTCACATAAATGAAACAATTAATACTCACCTGGCGATTCTTTTTTACTTGTAATTAATTAATTACTAGGTACAATGGTATAAAAAAAAATACCAAAACTGTTGTTAAATTAGCTTTTTTGTTATCGTTGCACATACATCAATATATTAAATACTTAAATATTTAGTTTACAAAATGAATTTTTATTATAACAGTCTAAGGTTTTTCATTCGATCGATTTTTTTATTTCGTTTAGCTTGAAACATACTATAAATTTGTTTTCTCTTTAAAACAATTTTGTGATTTTCAAATGTGATAACTCGTAATGTTGCATGTACGTCAGTCGTAAATTGTAAACAAACAAATTTTATCAATTTTAAAATCATTTCCGCACTTAGTTTTTCTTTCGTAGCGGAAAATTCTTGCTAAAAACATTTTGTATTTACCGAAATAGTTTTTTATCCGAAAGTTTAAGGTTTTCGTTCACTGTCTATTTATAAAAACACAATTCGGTTTTATTTCCGAGATGATTAAATACATTCAAGTTATAATTTTTTTCTTTGAATTGACAATAAAAACTTAATTAATTATAGGGAGAATTAATAGGTTGTTAAGACAGGAAGAGAGGGAGACAATTTACTATGAATTAATGATAGTGTAATGTATTTCTTAGTGTAGTGTAGGATTTACACTTTACAAGTTTATATTTCAACCATTTCGTTTTGCAAAAATAAATGTCCTATACGTTTTAAGCCAATAAATTTTATTTTAGAATTGTGTTAAAGCCGCGTAGTACTTTTCAATCTATCTTTGAAATTAAATAACGCACGATTCAGAATGCGTTCAAAATCAATTTTATTTGATCCCAACTTTCTGTAAAGTTTCATTTGTAATTTCGTACTCGGTTGATGATGGAAAAATTTTGAATTCGTTATTTTGACTCGATTTTTAAAATTGTTTTATTAGTATTTGTGGAAAAATGCAGGCCAGGTATCTTTTCCGCCAAAGGAAGTACCTACGATTAAATTTTTGGAGCGAGTGTACACGTTGCGTTCAGATATTGATTAATGAAGAACGCATGCGCATAACTTGAATACATTTTCAACAAAATTTGCAATTACCGAGTACAGCACACCACAAAATTATGCTCGAACTTGATAAGGTTTTTAATGACTTCGTTATTCCCTGGGGATAAAAGTTTATGCATTTCATTTAATTAAAAATAAATTTGCAAATATTTCAGTATTATATGGATATGGTCCGACGTCATTACTTAATGTTTATATTTTATTTATTGTGTTTTGCGCAAACTGTACTAGTTATAAGTTTTTCTTTAACTCTTGTCTGTGCAACATGGAGTAATTTAATTATGTCAGCGTTAACTTCCGACTATTCTGATTGTTTGAGTTAGGATTTATCGAAACGAAGTATATTGAGACAAATTTTAGTATTTTAACACCTATAAAAAAGCAACCACTTCGTTCCCTTCAATTATAAAATTTTTTTTAATTATTATCATTTTTATAGTTCTTCTTTCATGTTGTATAATTAAGCTATTTTCGTTTTACTCGACATTAATTCATGAATAATGCTTAAAAATAACGATGTAGTCACTCTTTTTTATTTCTAAAGTTGAAGTATATTTTTTCAGTATTAAACAACATTTTCAGTAAAATATGTTTTGCTTGTTCTGGACCATAAAACTTTTGTTCTTAACTTTTAACGTAAATCAAGAAAATTAATTTTGCGTTTCTTTCTCGTTTTCGTTTTTTAAGAATCTTCAAATTTTATTATTGATTACGAAGCGCACGTTGTTAAATAAATTGAACAACGAAGGGAAAAAATAAAATGTAATAATTACTAACTTTTGGCCTCGATGTCGTCATAAAGTTAATTGACGTCACTTGAATCTACGTTTCAACGCATTGTTTGTATTCGACAGCTACTTTTATGGACAGAATTTAATTTGTCTTTGTAATAAAAAATATTTTCCATTAAAAAAATTCGTTTAATTAATCGGTTTATTTGTGGTTCAAATAAAAATTTGAAAGGCGAAATCATAACGTTGTTCATTCACTTCTCGTTAATGTTTAACTTGGGGTATCATGGTCAGCCGTCAACCGTTAAGTTTCCCCAATTTTCTCGCATGTCTAAACTAAAACCCTTTCGCACCTAAACACAACGAAACATCTAATTACCACCTAAGATGTTTTTGCCCAAATCTGAATGGGGATTACATGGTATTTAAACTCCAGAAAATTATTTTTTAACTGTCTTTAGAAAGTCTACGATTTGAATCTTTAAATCTCTTTTCCGATATTTAATATTCAGTATGTAAATAAATTCAGCGATGTGGAAATTTCATATTTAGAAACTACTATTTCTCCGATAATAAATGAAAATCAATAAGGCGAAATGTCGTAAAGACATAATTAAAAATTGAAATTTAACTGCTTCCGTACGTTTTCTAAGTAAATTTCAATTTTGACTGCGAATACAAGAGATTAAACGACGAAATTAAATATTAACAACAGAAAGAATATAGTACATTTTTAAATCCGTAATTCTCATTTTCTCTCTTCACTTTTCGCTTTTTATAACAGAAACGTTGGATTAAAGTTGTTTTTGTTATAGAAAATAACCGTGATCACTTTTTTATTTCGTTTTCTTAATTTACAAAAAAAATATTAGTAATCGTTTAAATAGAATCTTAAGTAATAATTGATTATCTACAATTTTTATAATTGTTAACAATTATGTGATTCTCGATCCAACGTTTGATAGTAACTTCAGGTTATAAAGGAAGAGGTTTTTTAAAGCAGAGAACCTTACGGTCTTTATTTCTTTAAGTTTGTTTTTTCACAAATCCATTGTACACTTTGAGTACTCGAAAAGCTATTTTAAGCACTACAATTTGGGCGACGCGACGTGTGTATACATAAAATTTATCTTAAATTTTGAATAGTCCTGTCAATAGAAGCGATATTCTTTTGAATTAAAGACGTTTTATTTTCAAGTACTTTTTTTACTTTAACTTAATCTGTTTTTTCTAGCAGAGTGGATATTTAACACGCAAGCTTGCAATTATTTTTGTCCACAAGGATGTCGGTTTGTCTTTGTCGATTTTTTTACTAAAAAGTTTTTTACTGAGTAAATATAAAAAAATTAAAATTAATTTTAAAAATGTTAACCGATAACATGAAAAATGTTACATCACAAATCTATGTGTTCTACAACAAAGTGACGGAATCCTAATTTAACTCGTATTAACTTAATTACAAGTACAAATGATGATGTAGAGATATCATAAATTAACGTGGTTACATTTGCATTCCTTAACGTCAAGGCAAAGTACAAGTAATCGTTTAGATGCTTCCTTAATTCACGTTTAGTTAGAACGAGAGCAAATTCTTTAAAAATTGGCGGTTTACATGGAAATTTTCTTTTTTGATAAAGTAATGCAAAGCCGGATGTTAGTGACAATGAAAAATTACGTATTACAATGCAATTAATTTTTAAATATGGTTATTCAAACTACTACGTATTGATTAAATAGATACGTCTTACATAATAAAATTACAAGATTGGTCAGCAATTTAACATTGAATTTAAAGACATCTATACCATTTTCCGCGCTTTGGTTTTTTGTTTTTTATGTATAATTGAATACTATGATTTTTATCAAACCATTCATCACAGTACGATTTTTTATGTGACTTGTAGGTTATTGAAATTTTAAAATTCAAAAACACTGAATTTCAGCCTACTGAAAACTTATTAGATTTCTAACTTTTCGAGTATAAAGATTTTGTAGAAAATAAATGTCGCAACATGTACTCAACCTTAGAAAAATATGTAAATAATCAAAACACAACGAAAAGGGAGGTCTTGATTAAGCCATCGTTACAGGACTCGAAAACATAAAAACAAGAAAGGATAGGCCAAGAATGACAAGTGGAGTAGGTTAGGTAATATAATTCACGTATAAACGCGTAGACTGGGTCTCTTCTTTTTAGTTTATTCTCGCTTTGACTCAAAATTCAAGAAGCCTAGATCCGGAAGTTAGAAACTTCGGTTTAGGCACGAAACACAGAGTGATAACTGATATATTTAAATGTGATAACAAAATAAAGTCGTTTTTTAATTATTTTATGTTTGAATCTACATAAGGCGTTGTACTATTAATATTAAACTATTAGAATCAAATAAAATATGAATTATTAATGATGTACAAATTTAATATAACAAATTTACGACTTTGAAAACATTTTAAGAGATTTAGCTACTAAAATTCACAATTGAACAATTCGCTGAAAAATGTTTTTCGGTACAGTTATTTTAAAAAGTATAAATATTTTAAGTCTGAAATTAACAATCAAATAAAACTATGCATTTTACTGTCATCTAAGTATAATTAGTAAGTAATTTAATATACATTGTAAAAAAGTGATATTGAGTAATCATAATAACTGGACATACATAAATCACTGTTTTGACAAATTTGTTTACTTATCTCGAAAAATAAATAGCTTGTTAAGTAATTATTAGGCTGCTGCGTAAATTTTACTTTTGTAAACTTGCCAATTTTCAATCAACTGTACCTAAATATCATTTAGTAACACTTTAACTAATTTAGTAACATTTTGCTGTACATCGTTTAAGTTGCTAGATTGTTAGTTACATTTTAGTTCGCTTGCTATGTGTAAGATGGCAACACCAATAATTTACAGTTTGCGTCAGCAATAAAGCAATCTTTATGTTTGTTTTTTGTTTCATTTAGTACTTTAATATCTATTATTAAAATTTAAAGTACTAAAATTTTATAAAAGCAGCAATAGTGCTAGCGGCTACATTCTAAGAATTTAATTTGATTATTTACACGAAAACAAATAAATTTAAAATTTGTTAACATGTAATAGCTGTTGCCATCTAGATGAGTAATTCTAAAACATTAGCTGAATAGTTGAAGCCGACAAACGTGCAAATTAATTATTGTGTATCAAAAATGTTTATTTATAATATTTATTAATATAAGGAATGTCTGAATATTATAGAAAGACAACAAAGTACATTAAATTATTGTTTATTTTAAAGAAATACGGTGTAATTTCAACATATCGAACCTCAAAGGGAATGAGAAAACTTGTTGAGGATTTGGATATACCGAGGTGCGATTTATCGAAATGATTTCTGACTAACTTTGATATATAGATGATTAGTCTAAACAGCGGATAGTAAGACAAGAAAAAATAACAATAAAGGTGACAGAAAAAACATATTAAACCTGCCAAAAAGGCAATAAAAAAGGCACAAATATCTTTAAAAATTTACAGTTTATTTTTATACTTTACAATGCTTATTAAGAGCTATTATTTTGTCAAGCACAAATCAAATATTTTTCAATATTTTGACCAAGAAGCTGTTGCATTTTATCATTTGACATATTTTTATAGAAGGAAAAAGTTCTTTCGATATCACAAGATGTTAGTGGAGCAAATTTTAATGCCGATGTTTCTGTTATTGTTAAAGATATTTTCTGTTGATGCTTCATGACCTTCGTTTTTTGAATTTCAGTCAGTTGTTTAAAAAGGTCAAATAAAGGATTTTTGATGTGACGGAATCCAATTTTTGATTGATTTTTCTTCCTATAGTCCCTGGACATGCTCTTATAACTGCTCTTATTATTTCAAATGTAGCGAAAGATTCGGTCATTGCGGTTTCGCCTTTTTCTAGCTCCTTGAATTCGTCAGGAATGCAGGAAAAGTGAGTTTTTATAAAAACTAGTCCTTTCTTAACAGCTTCGTCATTAAAAGCTTTTTGAAATTTAGCAATTGCTGCAGAGGCCGTCTCATCAAATAATTCAACCACCTGAAGTAAGAGAATTCAATTAATGTATAAGAAAATGTCAGATATAGTATGAAATGTACCTCTTTAATTTTTTCAAAATGTGTGGCATAAAAAATGCAAACAGACAACTAAGTTCCCCATCTTAATATAATAGGTTCCGGTGGAAGTTCAACATCTGGAAGTTTTTCTTTATAGGCCATTACCCGTAAAGATGCTTTCACAAAAACTTGAAACAAGATCCAATAATCAAAAAGAGAATCTAATATGTTAGCAATTTTTACCTTTTTGGTGGCAGAAATTTACTTGTTTACTATTGCAAATTCGCCTCTAATGAATTCACACACCCTATGTATTCCATGTGCTAGACAAGTAGAATGTTTTAAATTCGGATAAAATATTTCTAATGCCTGAGCGGATTTGATCATATAAGGTGCTGCATCGGTTACGAATAAAAAAAACTTTTTCTTTTTTACGCCATTGGGATACAAAAATCATACAAACATAAAATTATATAATTGTAATTGATAGATTGGATTATATTAATCAATCATTAAAAAAAAACTTACGTAAACAATCATCGAAAAAAATTGATTGGTCTGTGAAATTTCTTTGGATGCTAGCAAATGAGCTTTTCCTGGTTCTAGTTCAGACAATTTACCAACTACAAAATTTGCTATATATCGACCTCTGCAATCGGTTGTTTCATCAACCAAAGTCCAAATGTAATATCATTCTCTATTGTCTGTATTTTCTATAAAAAGTAAACCAGCATTTTGAAAACTATTAATACTTTAATTAAACTGCTTACCGATTGGTAACATATGTCTAAATATTTTTTTCTCAAAGTTGATTCATCTGGAACAACTTGTTCGGTGTATTTTTCGAGGAAATTGCGAAAAACGATAGTATCAAGTTTTTTAAGAGGAATTTTAGCCGACACCAATGCTTCGCACAAATCTAGAGCAAAAGATGTTTTTGATGGGCCAGGTTTATTCTGTTGACTTCCATAACGTTTTTTAACAATGGTTGTTTCATAGTTTTTTAAATGTAAACCACTACCAAAGTGTTGTTTTACATTATACTTTTTAGTAGCACCGATCTAAAATAATACATATAGTAATTAAAAGCATTTAAATTAAGATAATACAAACTTACTGATTTTGAACAAACTGGTCACAAAAGGTTTTCCCCGTCGTTGTTAAATTATTGTCCAATTTACTCCACTTGTAATAATTTTCAAATTTTGATTGTTTATTACGTGGCACTTTTTAAAAATTACTCACAGCACAACAGCAATAGACTATCACAGTGTGACAATATCACAGGTATTTATAACAAACAAAGAATATTTTAGTCATGTGTTTTAGTCATTAAAGGAATCCCACCGGACAGAATTTAAATTATCTACATTTGTTTGCTTTACTTAGCTACTGAATAGACCTATAAAATATGATTCATTCCGAAATCCTTCCGGTTTTGTAAATAGTGTTCTGTTAAGCCTGTCATTGTACATAATCCTAGTATAAATTGTTACAATAGTTCTTCTCTATAAGCGGCTTTTGTATTTAATGTTTTCTGGAAACCATTGTTTAACAAAACATGAAAATCCCTGTTGTTATTTATAGGTTCGTGGTAAGACCTTTTGAGAAAAAAATGTTAATTATATTATTGTACGTAATTTAAGTAAAATTCTGTAATGCGTTATTGTCATCTACCTATTAAAACACTGCTTACACAAACTTGTCAAAATTTATATGTAAAAGGCAATATAAAATAATACTCTTTAAAAAGGCAAAAAAGACAAAAAGTTACATAAAGGCAAAATAGGCAGGCTCCAGGCATTTGCCTGACTGTCCGCTCTTTTAATGATTACATTTAAATAATTGTATAATGCAGTGTTACAATAATAGTATGTAGAAGAGGATTGTGCTGTTTGGGACAATTTTTTCTCATTTATCTCCAAAAAATTTCCAAACCGGGAAATTGAATTTAAACATTTTCCGGCATTTATTAGAAATCGGGACGGCAGTGAAGTAGATTTGAACCTGCTCTTTTTAGCTTATTTTATTGAATGACTGAATCCTGGCTAATTACATAAAGCTAAAATTACAAGATTTTTTTGAATCCGTGTGTGGTTTAGACCTTAAATACAGCTTTTTTTAAATCATCAACTATTATTATAGCACTATCGGTTTTGCGCTTATAGTTTCGTTTTTTAATAGTTAGCTACCTTTTCTTTAGCAATAAATAAATCTACAAACACAATCGATTCAAACTTTGCAAAAAACTGTCTAAAAAAATAGTCAAAAGTTTTATAGTCATTTAGGAGGTAGATTTTATTTGTCCTGAAGTGTCCCATGTACCAGCATGTCTCACCCCACTCTAGTTAAATGTATAGAAAGATGCAGCCTACATTGATTATTACATATTAGCAAATACGTAAAAATTTTGTAAAAAAATTTAATGCAGCTTTGAAACCAATCTGAAATTGTCGCTTGTCTACCTACGTGAAAGGATAGCCCGATCATTCATACCCGTCTTCGAATGGGTTATTCGTTCCTATTAATTTTCCAGAGCCATCTGTTAACACATTTTCATAAATAATTATTATTTGCGTGTGGGTCATGCAGTTTTCTTGAAATAAACGTAAGTTGCAAATTTCTGTCTCTGAATGCAACTTCCAGAAAAAAAAATCTTTGTTGCACTCTAAGCTAAGCGCGCAGTAAATTGCAGACTTGTACAGAATATTATTTTTTTATTTTTTTTGTGCTGTTTATTACTATTGTTCGATAGCTTTAGTTTATTTATGTTTGTTACAAATCCGTAAGAACTAGGTAAGCCCAAGTTTATTTATATTTAGGGTAATGTAATCTCTGAAAATTTGCTATACTCAATCGAGTACAATGAGTCAATCACGTGCCAACAATACATTTTTCTAGAAACTACTTTGCCATCTTCTGCATTATTTTCAATTGCAGATTTACCGCAATGGACACAACAAACTTTAATTCCCTTTCCACAAATTTATTTTACGGAAAAAGATACAGGAATTTGGCTAATGCAGTAGATGATATCGCTACCTCCAGCCGCCAAAATAACATTAATATGATCATTATTCTCTAGAAAACAGACTCATAAACGGACGAGGAAGATATTAATGATAATCTTACTAAAGAAGAAAATATGCACTTGCTTTTTTATGTTCCTGAGGAAATTGAAATCCAATGGTCTCCTAGCGACAGTGAAGCGAAAAACTAGGATGACGACTATAATATTTTGCTATCCATTTTGCAGAAACGGTGGAATCAATCTGGTTCTAATTACAGAAATAATGGATCATATAAAAAAAAAGAAAAATCTACCACAACCAAAATAAACTAAGGAGTACACAAATATTGACATGCTAGCAACTAAAAGAAGTTTGGACCGTTCAGAAATAGTGAAGCCTGCATTAGAACATCTAAATCCATTAAAGGTTTTTGAAAAATTATTTGGTAAAGACGTAATCAACCATATCGTTCAACAAACTAATTTATACACTACCAAAAATAACAATCATTCTTTTTTTGTGTCAAATGACGACATAAAAACATTTATAGCCTTTTTACTGCTAACGGTTTATCACACATTACCCCACGAAAAATGTTATCGGATTTTGGACAAGGATCTACATCCTTCATTCGTCTCGTCAGCAATGTCCCGGAATCGATTTCAGGACATAAAACGATATATCCATTTAGCCGACAACAACAATTTAGATAGTAATGATAAAATGACCAAGCACTACTAATGAATATTTTGAATCAAAAATTTCAAAAGTGGGGCGTTTTTCACCAAGATCTCTCTATCGACGAAACAATGATTAAATATTTTGGCCACTATTCTTGTAAACAGTTTATCAGATGTAAGGTTGCGCGTTTTGGTTACAAGCTACTCATTTTATACATATTGTGACGCTAAAACTATTACTGAACAAACAACATAAAAAATTCTCTTCCTTTGGGATCTAAGGTTGCTCTAGATTTATTGCAAACCGTTGTAGTTTCTACTAGTCATACTATCTTCTTTGACAATTATTTTAGTAGCCATGCCCTACTACAATTACTAAGAGAAAAGAAGTACCGTGCAACTGGAACAATAAAAAACAGAAAATGCCCTCTTAGTGTATAACGCAGATTGTTTACTGTTGTGCTAGAACAACAACAATACAGTTACTATGGTTACAACAACCTTTGCTTTTTACATAACCGATCTATGGGCGGTGTTGATATGTTCGATAAGTCGTTCAATAATTATAGAAGTAATATTTGTGGAAAGAAGTGGTGGTAAGTATTGTTTACCTACATGATAAATGTTTCGATAGTCAAAGCCATGGCGACTGCACTAGTTGGTAAAACCAAAAGACGGTTTAGCGTAAGCAAATTGAGAATTCAATCAAAGTGTTCTTGATCAATCATTTCATATGCAAAGATGAAAATCACATGGAAGTGTCAGACTGGTTCAAGGTGAATGGAAAAATTTTAATTTCAAGGAATTGGTTTATATTTACTGTAGTTTCATTAAGTATTACATACACAATGATCATTAAAACTTGTTTAAAAAACTAGGTTTGTATTTAGTTATTGTTGCAAATGTTTTGTTTTGTATTTTATTTTCTTGGTTTAGAATTAGTTTGTTCCTCTTCTTCTGTTCAGTTTTATAGGGTTCTCTGCAGGACATAAGCCCCCTGCATTTTTTTCCCATGTGTCTCTGTCTTGGGTTTTTAGCATTCAATTTTTTCCTGTTGTTTTTTTCAGATCAGCGTGCTTGTGGTCATCCAATATTTCTTTTGTTTCTCGTGGTCGCTATTGTAATAGTATCTTTGTCCACTTTTCGTTGTCTTTAGCGATATGACACGCCTAACGCCGTTTTAGTCTCACAATATTTTACACACTATTCATGATCTGTTTGAGCTGAAGATTTGCTGTCAATTTGGTGAGATTGCAAAGGTGTGATGTTATTCGAGCTGCTTCCAAAGAACTATAGGATTAATTTGGTGTGTACTGTAAAAAACTGGACAAATGAAATCCCGTAAATAAAGAATCCGATTACTACTATTTAGATTTTTGACAAAACACCATAAATGGTAAACGTTCAATGATGATGACACTGTAAAATAGCACTTGCTTCAATTTTCTTGCATATAAAGACCAGAAGTTCTACAAAAGTAGAATTATGAACACGATGTCTTTAGAACTTTTTGATGAGAAGTAGTTATTACATTATCATTTTTAATAAAACAGAGGCCCGAAGAAGTGCACACGCAGCCGCACGAAACGACGCCTTCTATAGACACAGGTGTTTTGATGCTTTTTCTCATAAAAAAAAAGTTGTTTTAAGTTTAACCAAGGAGGAAAACAATATACAACTTACTGTAGAATTATGAAGTAGCCAGAAAGACGGCAAAGGATCACTGAACAAAATAAAAATACATATATAATTGATTAAAATTCATTCTTTTTATTTAACTAAATCTGGCGTCTGTCACTGGCAAGTAAAACATCTGAAGTTTTCAAACAGGTCAAGACAATAAAGAAAACAAATTTAAATTTGGTTACCAACTCAAAAAAGTTAAAAGGACTACGTCAAAGCACTACTACAAAAATGTTTAAAATGTTTACTATTATACACTATATTCAATATACGTTTCTTCAGCATATCAAAAGCTTTTACAAAAATTTTGCTTAGATTATTGATAATTTGAAGACAGTAAACTTTGTTTTTTAAAAGACTAAATATAAAAAAGTCTAAAGACGTTTAATTAGGTGACAGAACTGCAAATAAACAATAGTTTTAAATAAACGGTTGCGGTGTTGCCCCATTTTGTTGAAAACATTTTTTTTTCAGCTCATCGTCTAGTAATCGTTCAATAAATGGGAGCAAAATATTGTTGTAGAGCTTTCTATTTATGGTGGTAAAAAAATACTAGACTCTAAACACGCTTTTGTGATATTAGATGTAGATTTTCCGCAGCCTACCGTTGTTGTTTAGTCATTGAATCAATAGCAAAACGCAATTTCTGAAATTAAGTTAAAATGCAATTTTGCGTCGTACTTATGCGCGATAATAATTTTAATAAATTAATAAAAACTTAAATATTGTTAACAGTAAACTAGTTTCAGCAATGTTCAAAATATTTCTTTCTAAAGTTTATTAAGCGACCAAAATAATGGACATAAATAAAAAACGCAAACTAAAATATTTCGGACACATAATAAAAAACCAAACGAGATATGATCTGCTCTAGTTGATACTTCAAGGTAAGGTTCTAGGCAGATTGCTCTACATGAAGATTGTTTATGGCAGCAGTCAGTAAAGTTCAAATTGCTTGTTTGTCGCCAACATCCGGAACGGATAGGCACACTCAAAAAAAGAAAATTTATTAGTGGTCATTACAACACATGGGATTTTAACTGGACGGTACAATTCTAAACGCATCTCCAAGCGGAGTAATGGCGAAATCTGTAATTTGCAATTTTCTATTATTAGTTTTACAGAGTTATGCTTGAACTAAAATTTCAATATACATTTTGGTTTTCTAATTTTTTGGACTAGCCAGTGACAAACCACACTCAATAAAGAACGTTGTTTATAGTTTCTTCTTGGGGAGATAACCATTATAAATAATCTTTTGTTATGAGTTTTATGATTAAAAGTGTCTGTTTGGGTTTTATCCGGGTAATGTCAGCGACAACACTCAAAAAACTTGTTTAGTTTAATGTGTGTACTGGGACACCAGTTAAACTGAGTCAACTAAGGCATAACGCATAGATCTAGTTTGTTTAACATTGTTAGTTCCATTGTAGAATTGGAAAATTTCTAGAATTTAATTTGTTGAAAACCAGCGCTTAAATAGCTGATTTGTTAGTTACGGTTTTAAGTTTACCAAACTTAAAGTAGCTCGAGTATTTGTCAGCAATAACCAAGTAGTTTTGGTGTGTGTTAAGACCATAGACTATACTTTTTAGAGTTTCTGGTTCTATTACCTGTTTGCTTTCGTATTTTACCAAACTTTGCAGTGTGGTGTATTTTTTTCTGTTTCTGGTTATAATACGCTGATTTCAGTTATTTGCGTTGTGATCTTTTGTGACTTAGTACTCAGTACTTTGTCGTTTTTGAAAATTATTTTTTTTAGATAAATAACTGTAAGTATCTCTAGTATTATCTTTACTAAGCCTCTCAGCAATGTAGAGCTTACAACTTGTGCATCTCGTTTAGTTTAGTTTTTTAAATTACAAAACGTTTCTTGTTGATAAACGTATATAGCAGAGGCGTAGCCAGAAAAGGAGTTTTGAGTTATCATTTAGATAAACAAATATTACAAAGAACTGACCAGCACTTATAACACAAATAAAGCTTTCTTGGATGTAACTAAAGACCAGACACGCAATAATATAGAGTTTAGGTTTGAAAAAACCTAAAGGTAAATTCTGGCTACGTCACCGGTATTTAGTACTTTCGATTAACATTTGTTGCGAATCCGTTTTTTGCAAGTTTAGAATTAATTAACAAAGTACGCGACTGTATGAATTGTAAAAGTGTTTTGATGTTAGTTGGCCTCTTACTTGAACATTTACTAGGTGTATGATAACAGAAAAGTTCAGTAACTTTTGTTTTTTATTTTAATTTTTACTTAGTGGTGTACATGATATTTTGACATTCTGACAACCTACAATTTTTAAATTTTAATTTAATACTTAAACAAGTTTAAAAACAAATGCAAAAGTACATATTCAACTTTACAATAAAACTCCAGTTTTTGAAACTAACTGATGATATTGAAGTAAGCCACAACCGCGACCTAAGCTGCGATCTGAACCGTAACGTAAACTACGACCGAGCTCACAAGCGCACCCTAAAGGTGCAAACATACTGAAGATGCATCGTTGAGCGCGGTCGCGGTTTACGTTACGGTTTAGTTCGCGGCTTAAATTGATACGCATGGGGCTATGGTTTAGCTTCTAAAATTGGAGTTTTATTGTAAAGTTGAACATGTACATATTTTAATTTTTTTAGTTCTAGTTTTTATGTATTTAAACTAAACTGATAAATTCTAGGTTGTTGTGCAGGCGAAACATTTTCAGAACAATTGTTTTCAGAAATAAAATTAAAGGATTAAACTTTAATCTTTATGATTGTGTTTATACACAAAAAACCGCAGCAACCTGTGCACGTTGCTTGGTTCCAACGTATGTTTTCTTTAATGAGTAAGTAAACGCAACGTGGTCTGCAGTTGACCAATAGTCTTTGATTTGGGCATCGATATCGCTCTAGACTGCGAGGTAATGGACGAGGAAAGCATTTTTAGTGTGCGAGATTTCATAAGAAAGGTTGGTTTTACACAGATGTGACATGGAGGTAGCGACCACGGTCAAAACCGCGCTTATCCATACATCTTCGGTATATTCGTATATTTCGACATCGCTGTAAACATCGTCATAAGCAGCGGTCATAAACATTTTTGGTATGCTGGATCTCATAAGAAAGCAATGGTTTGTTTTACATAGATGTGACATTCATGTAGCGATCGCGAACTAAACCGATGCATCTTTGGTATGTTTGCATCCATGCTCAAGAGTTGACTATATATGCAAACTTTACTTTATGCGGAGTCGTCGCTTTATGTTATCGTCATTTTTTCAAGTATGTCTAGAGGATATGGAATCCACGACCATTATCGAATGTAATTCTTTTGAAATCATTTTTAATAACAGAACGTAAGCATTCTTACTCGTTGTGTTGGAATAGTATTTATTCTAAACACTTGCGTCTTATGTACCTTTAAACGGGGTAGAAACTCAATATGTTTCATGGGTACGGTTCTGAAACGTTAGCAATACTGCTAATTTAGTTGTTTAGGTATTAGTGATTTTACCCGCCAATTTTTGTCTGGTAGACTTTATTGTAATCTAAGAGACGGACTCTGGTAAGAACATCAAATCTTTACCATAATACACTTCATTTATTGTAATTTCCGAGTGTGCTTTGTTTTTCGAATGTTTTTTTTGTTTTTAAAATGATGAGCATTATTCAGAAAAAGTACAATAAACGGTTACATTGGGCTAAATAGAAACGTGTTTCTATTCACCGTTAACAAACTTTCTTTTATGGCAAGATCAAGTCAGATCCCAGGATTAAACGATACAAAGAAACCTGACCAACAGCAACTCCTCAAGGCGCTTGAATCCACTGAATGGAGATAACTTATAGGCACGCTGCAGAAAGGTACGAAATTCACTATTCCGTTGTGTATCAGCATGCCAAAAATCCCTCTTTAAAGAAGCAGGGGGAACAAACAGTACTGTCATTTGCAGAAGAAGCACTGATTATGACTCAACTAATAACATGTAGCGTTTGGAGCTATCCCTTAGACCACTATGCACTAAGGAAGGTGGTCAAAAATTATCTTGACAGTAGACGTAATATTATGAAAGTCAAAAATTACTTACAGGTTGTGATTTTGTGTACAGTTTTATGAAACGCCATCAAAATAGACTAAGAACCAGGCTGTGTCAAAGCATTAAACGATCGCAAGGCAATGTTTCCAGAGAAAAATTAAATGTGTATTTCGATAACATAACAGCAGAATTACGAGATCTTCCAGCTAGGCATATAATCAATTTTGATGAAACCAACCTTAGTGATGACCCTGACCTATTTAGAGAGAGTCTGCAACTACAGCAAAAGTGCAGCTTCAATTATGTTTGCAGCCACAGCTGCCGGGAAATTATTCTCCCAATGTTGCTTAAAAGCTCAAAAGATGTATACATCTTGGACCATTGGAGGTCCGAAAGAAGTACAGTACAACAAAAGTGCAAAAGAGCGGTTTGAGTTTAGCTCTTTTGAAGACTGCGTTGAAAGGATTGCAATTCTCGCCTGCAAAAACCTTTCTGGGAAAAAGTTTAATCGGTTTAATTCTTTCCATTTTTTCTTAAAATCATTAAGCTTTGGCTTGACTGCAATATTTCCTTCATTTTTCTGCCGCCTAACTTTACGCATATGACACAGCCACAGCCTTCTTCAGGCCACCAAAGACGGCTTGGAGAAGAGTTATAGGAATGTGGAAAATCGGCGATGGGCAGAAGAGTACCAGCATACCCAAGGATAGATTTCCCCACCTACTGAAGCAACTGATGAACGAAGTTGAGCCGAATCAAATTAAAAATATACAATCGGGTTTCAGAAAATGTGGACAGAGGTTCTGTCGAGCAGCTACATGATGATGATGATCTAGCAGATGCTGTCAATGATTCTGTAGTAAATAGCATGCGGTGAAACCGTTTAAAAAAAGAGACGCAAAAAGATTGCCATTCTTGCAGGAAAAAGTGCAAGTGGTAGGTACTGATCCGAGTCTAGTGACAGTGAAGTATAGATGTCAGTAATATCAGTATTGGCTTGAATATTTAGGGAAATAGGAAGTATTACCAGATGAATGTTATCAGGAAGAATGCAAAGGTAAAGCCGAAGTTAAAGAAGATAGAATCGAAGGAGATGAAGAGCAAGATGGGGATTGTACCGAGGGAGTTAAAAAGCATGGAGTTTCAAAGCATGGGATATTTTTCAACGACGTTTATTCAGTAGGAAAAGGACATATTAAAGTGTCCATGTGGTTGGTTGCCGGTTTTGAAACACAGAGATCTGCCAAAATAAAAAAACAAACTTTTATAGGAAAAGTTACACACATCAATAAAAATCTAGAAGACATAGAAGCAGCATTCCTACGAAGCAAGAATACCAAATCGAATTCTTGATTCATGTATACTTTTTCTGATATTCCAGATTTCTAGTGGAGAACTTGAATAGTAACGATAAGAATAAAACTAAAAGCCAACTTTTAAGATTTGTAATCCACTATACAACTCTTAACCCAAGCCAATATGATAATACCTATATTTTTTAGACAAAGTTTTTAAGCGAGTTAGTTATTTTCTACTAAATAGAAAAAGTTTCTGTTTCTTATAATCCTCTTTAATTTTTAATGAAAGCTAATCTCATTTAAGTAAAAAAAAATGTCTTGGTATGTTTTTAAAAACGTTTTCACTAATTTATATTTTTTTTACAAAAATCAAGGGTGAATACAATCAAGACAGTTTTTTTGTGGGCCGGACTTAGATTGGACTACAGCTAAATAAAATTACTTACGCAATCTACTCACTGGAATACATTTAAATTCTTTGTAAATAAATTTTTGTGGAATCTATACATTTGTTAAGGTCCCAATTTGTTTCTATCCACCCCATTTTACGCTCCTTTAATAAAAATAATATTTTTGTGTCAATATAATGAACTAAAATTTGCTTCAATTTTATTTTATTACCTTTAGCTGATACCTTTTGATCGTGGAGATAGTATGGTCTGTTGGAATGAAAATTTGTTACTCGTGGTTCCTCACGCTCGTATACGCTCGCGCTCGGAACTTACCACTCGTATCGAATTTTCATTTTAACCTTGTTACATAATATACTATTCCACGTTTACGTAAAGTAACAACTAACAATGTTAAAAAGCAACCATATTTGCTCAAATTAGCGAAAAAAAATTAAAACAATAATTTTGCTTCTGTATCTATTTTCAGAAAGAGAGATGAAAGCGGAGTAGTCAAATTGCAACACATTTTATTCACCAACAAAAAATGCTGTTTTCAAAAATTAAAATGTTTAATTGTACAATGTTCCGTGATTCAAATTCTAAATAATCTGAAGTTTTTGTTTATGAATGACAATGTTTTTTATTAATATCGTTGGTTGTTTTATAGATTTGATTAAACTTATTGCGGCTATCATTTTCTAGTTTTTTTTTTTTTTGACAACAGCGATTCGTATTCATCATATGCACTAATTTTTAATAAGATAACTGACTTTTGTTTTTCAGAATTTAGCAAAGTGCCTTTACGATTGCATTTGTTGTTTTGATTTACAGTCGTGCATTCGTCTTTTTTTTTGTCTTATGAAGATTGCGACTTGAAGTTAAAGCTGGTTGTTGAACAAATTACATTTAATTTTGTTGTTTGCAAATAAGCATATTGGCGGTTTTAGGGCCACGTCTGTGTTTCTAAATTCATTTTCTTCTGATTCTTGTTGCTGGGGTTTAAACTATTTTGTGTTATGTTAATTTATTTGTATTCGGTACCATGTAACGTTTATTATAAATAATACGTCTTTGTTACTATGCATTAATTTGGGTTATAGTAATTATTATAATTACATATAATACAAATCATGAGTACATATTATGACATTAGTACAAGGACTATCGCGTTCGACAGTCAGTTGCAAAAAATGAAAAAGAAAAAATGGACATTGTATCAATAATATTTTCCGGTTTCATAAAAATTAACTGCAATCACTGCATTTCTTCTTTTATTTCTTTCCAAAAACTTTAAAACTCGGTTGTTACTTTTAAAATAGCCCTCGTACTTTCAGAGTTCCTCGCTACATCATTCATAAAATCATAACAATTCAATTCAAAGAAAATCGTTATTGTAGTGATTCAAAATTCAACTGATTTCAAATCATTAAAAGTGTAATTCCTTTTTATGGTTTTATATCCTTCAGAAATTTTGTATTATTTAATAACTGTAGTTTTAAAAACGCACGCGTGAGCTTTTGGCGCCATCTATGCGGATACCACAAACAACGTCAGTTCAAATATACGTGGTTTTGGTAATTTTATAAATTCGAAATTAGCATTAGGATTATAACGTAAAGTTTATTTTTGTATTTACGCGATTTCGGGTTTAATACATTGTTGTATTTATTATAAAAGCGCGTCTCGTAAATTTTAATCAATAAATTTTACAATCAATTATGGTACCGACGTCTTTAATAAAACACTGTTTTTTTTAGATAAAAATACTACGAATAGTAATTAGATAAAACCAAAATAATAATAATATATGGAGTGATGTATATTTTGCTTTTAAAAATCGTATGTGCACGTATGCATTCGGACATTTTCGTTTTGTGTATTTTGTATACGACATACGTTTTTAGTAAAAACTTACACATTTATAAGAAGGTTTAATTTAACAACCTGTAACAGTGCGCTTTTATAACTTCGTTAAACATAATTTATGTAGGTGGGGTAAAAATAACTCAAAATGTTAGTCGTGATAACCGTAGAGTTTGAGTTGTACGTAATTTTACTTCGTACTATTTATTACGTGCCCTCATTTACAATTTTCAAGTTTTTTGATTACACGAATAAATCTAAGTATTAACCGTTTAATTTTTCAAACGCTGGTAGTATTGAGTAATACTTCGATCTCGCATTGTGTTCATTAATCGTGCCTATGATGTGTTCAATTCTGTAAACGATAATTGCTATATAATATTATTGTGTCGTGTCGTGTGATATTTTTCTAATTAAATTTTTTTATTGAATCGTAATTATTAAGTGTGTCGCAGCCTACTATAAAAGGTATACACATTATGATTTTTTTGTTTTGTAAACAAAATGGTAGAAAGAATTTTGATTAAAAACTTAATTATTTTTAAAACGTGTAAACATCGGCGATTATGTAAACTATTAACCTTGAGAGTACAAGTTTTTCTACTCCAGACTACCTCATGCATTGTAGTAAATAGTAAGTCATTATACTGTTGATAATACGTCGGAAATTACAGTGCGTACGTGATAATTACAGTAAACTATACTAAACAAGATAACATTATATTAAATATCGGTTTCAAGTTTTCTAATATAAATAAGACTACGCGTTGGTCTGTTTTGTGCGAGGGAGATCGCGTTTAACACATTGAAAACATTTGCAAAGTAACAACCTGTTAATTTTTTTTTTGAAAAAGTTGAACTTCTTAATCAGGATTTATAGGACGTGCATAGATACTGTTGCAATAGTTATATAATATTTTATCAAATGATTTACTATACATAGCGTTGTTTTCGACCGTGAAAAAACGTGCCGGTTTATTAATAATTATTAATTATAATATGACATTTTGTCAAGGCTTTATATTACTTCACCGAATCGTCTCTATTTTTACGATTCTTCGCCAACGAATTTTTTGCACATGTATCGACAAAGCACGTGCCGGATAATGTACGACTCAAGTAACCCTATAAGTTGGGATTTATGCTTTCCCCTTTTTAATCAATGTAGCTATGAAGAAGACCTATTAAAACTGGTATTAAAAGTTATTAGAAAAACCAACAGTCACTTATATTAGTTCAAGAAGTGTAATAAACATATGCAAAAAAAAATCTAAGAGTGTACAGACCTAAAACAAGTCAAATAATAAGAGACTGTCTCTCACAATCCCGACAATATGTTACAATTTTAGGAACTTAATTTTGTCCATTTTCTGATTTTTTGACATAGCATCATTTGGGGTACTTTCTGAAATGAAATAATGAGTATTCAGTTTTTTCTTTTTTGGACAAACAAGATTCACTCTGATCATTTATGTCCATTAAGTTGGCAGTGCCACATTCAAATAATAAAAGTTTTTCAATCGATAATGATAGTGCTGCGATGGTGCTGGATAGTGCCGTTAGTACCGTCGATAGTGCTGGCCAGTTTTAAAGATACAGCGCTCCAAAACAAATCCTAGAAGTTTCACCATTGAAAAATTCATAGTTCTTCACTAAATTCAACAGTGCTGTGGTAGTCCTGGATAGTTTCGTTAGTCTCATAAAAAAATCTGTTTTTGTTTCAAAGATAGAGCGCCCTAAAAAACTCCAGATTTACATAACGTTACATACCTCAGTCTGTAAGACAAATATTACATAACAATTTTAACGGGCAAAAAGTAAGTGCCAAAATGGTGCCTAAAATTCTCACATTTGAACAACAAGAAGCTCTCAAAAATGTTTTTACTCACACTTTGAATTCCATTGAAAATTACTTTAACTGATTGGAAATTATTTTTTGACTTCAATAAATTTTTGAACCATATTTGACTTCGTTGAACGTGTGAAAGAGATAGCGACTTACGTTCTGAACGAGCGGACAGAAATACACTACAGCACTGTTTTGAATAACGGAAGGTTCGCATGGAGCTTTATAGAAATAGGTTATTAGATTAGATATTATTATCCACTATTAAAAAATAATTTAAAAAAGTATTTTCATAAATTTATTTTCATTTTTATATTTTACAAGCACAGCCATAAGCCATACAAGTATTTTGATCATTGAGGTACATAACATAATTATAAACTTATAGAAAACATAAATATATTCTAACAGTATTACAACTCAAATTTTTTAAATTTTAATTTCAAATGTAATATATGATACAAAAGCACAAGAAATAAAAACATTATTTAAAACATTAAAAATATCACAGGACGAAACAGATCGACAAATAAAAACAAAACAATGTATTATTTTAATAATGTCTCCTTTTAAAGGTTAATATCCAGGTATTAGGTATTGTTATTAAATTTTAGCTACGTGAATTGAGCTTTCCGTGCTTTAATTGTTGCAAATCATTTAATTTAATTAATCTGGTGTCTAATTCTTTTACCTAGTCCGTTTCTATTGAAATGATAGCATAATTACTTAGTCGGTTTTGCCCCATACTCGATGTTAAATAATTTTTTATTATTTTGAGTCCCACGGCAGTTATGTCTCGTTCATTGCGAGTTTTGTCGTTTAATAAATTTTCAACTTTTTGCATAATTCTAATTGTTCGTTTTCAGAATAATTTTTAAATTTATCAATACTCCATAAAAACGCGAAATTATTGGAGTAAGAAGAAAGTAATTGAAATCTCTCATCCACTGATGTCATGATTACATCTAGAGCATTAAAAAAACAATAAACTTTGAACTTTCGTCGTGGATCAGTTTATCGTCACCTTCATACCTTTTTCGCGGTCTTAAAACTCTTTGTTTTTTTAATTTTTCTTTAGCATCAATCAATAGATCATTAAAACCTTTATCGGAGCGATAAGCTTTCAAAAATTATTCAAATTATAATAATAAATAAAATAAATAATTACAACACTGAGCAACATCAAAGTTCTGTTTTTGAATAATTTTACTAACAATGTTAACTTTACTTAAAATATACCACAATATAAGAATGCAAATGAACTCAAAATTTTGCAATCCGATAAAGGTTTTAAAGTTAAATTTGTTACATTAGATAAATTAGATTTCAGAATTGACCAGCGTTTAGTAGAAGCTGAAAAAAATACAAACAGTTCTTGAACTAAAGAAATAAAATTGATGCTCAAAGTATTCAATTTTGCGGCATCATTGATGACTAAATTTAGGATATGATTGCAACAAGGAACAAAGAAAGCTCGCGGATTGAAATTCAATTTTTTTTTGTAGACCATTATGCCTATTACGCATATTTGCCCCATTGTCGTAACCCTGACCACGCAAATCGTTGATATTTAAGCCTTCTTTCTCTAACGCCGACAAAAGAAATTTTGTCAAGTCTTCACTCGACACATCATCGTTAGGACAAAATAATAAAAAATGTTCTTCTATACTAATTCCCGTGCTCTTTAAAAAAACAAATCTTATACAAACTGAAATTTGTTCTATTTCGTGACTAGAATTTTGGATTTGATATTTTCTCCGATCAAGTTGATTACTTCATTTTGTATTTTATCCCCGAGATAGTTTTTGTAATCTTTTATTTGAGCGCATTTTGTATCTCTGACATAATCGGGTCGAATTTGGAAATCCTTTCTATGTATTTTAAAAAGTTTTTGTTTTTCTCAAACTACTTCCAGGAAAAGCTAAATTCTGTTAACCTAAAAACAGCTATAACAGCTTGCCAGTATTTAGTTTCTCTGTTTATTACATTTTGAATTTTAGAATCAATGATTTCATTTTTATTTAAACGATTAGAAAGATCTAACAATTTTAGATTATTTTTGATATGTAACTTGCTCTTTTCATGAATGTTCAAATGTTCACTTAAATGCTGCTAGTCATTGTAACCAGATTCATCACTAAGGCGAACAGATTTCAAATCGCTGTCATTAAAGATTTTGCAACAGAAGCAGTAAAGTGAATTTTTTGTTTCGGAATACAACAACCAAAAACGCTCAATTTTTTCTTTGTTTGGTAAAATTCTAAAGAAGTAACTATTGGAAAACTTACGCCCCGACTCCGAACTATCTCTCGGATAAATATCCTTTTTGTTTGGATAACGAGCAGAGCCACGTTCTACTAAATCTTGAATATTATTAGGACGTAATTTCTTTGGCCTTAGTGCAGCATCTTTCGTAAGTTGACTCATATTTTCCGTTTTGGTAATTTTTGAAGACGTTGATTTCTCATTAACAGCTGAACTTAAAGATGTTGATGGTTTGCTTTCTAGAAGATCAGTTTCTTGTCTGCTGCTGATACTTGTTTCAGGTAGAGGTTTAGAATATTGGGATTGAGCTGTATTATTGTTGTTATTAATATTTGGCAAAGTAGACTCGGGTTTTGAAAAAAAATGCGTAATTTTGACATGGTTTTCCTTTCCTATTCTTTCTCTCTTTTTCTCAGCAAATTTTGGTATCTAAACGATTTCTTTTTTTTTCTTGTATACTGTAAAGGAATTAATACGTAAGTAAACAAATTGACAAATGAATCATGAAAAATGGAAATGTTTCGACGTCTCAAACTCAAACCCGAAAGTATTTTCTCAACATTACTTATTTCAAGTTATTTTAAAATTTATAATTTTTTATAAATAGTAATGTTAGTGCTTATCAATTATTCTGTTTGAATTTACTTCAATCAACAATGATGCTTATATAATCAAATATAAAAAGATTTTTGAGATTTTTGGCTTTTATTGTTTTAATAAATCTAAAATAAAAAATAAATTTTAGATGAACTTACCTTAATTTACAACACAAAACACATCACTATAAAGTCTGTAAAACTACAAAAAGCTAAAGTTTCAAAAGTAGATATCTGTTACCCCATGCATCTTTTTACTTCGCTAAGTTAATTATTTATCGATTGGGCATCAGGCAACAAATGAAATCGCGACCGATGCAATGCTTAAATATATAAAATTTCGTACACTTGTTTGCTCGTTGGAAGTCAAATTTCAAGCTCAAACATGAATAAAATCAGATTTGTTTGAGTTCACACAATTCATGTTATCATGTTACATACAGTGTGTCCCAAAAGTATGGAATATATTATACAGGTCGATAAATATGCACTTTACACGAAAAAGTTGTAAAAGCTGTTTATCACTTAGTTATCTATCACCTGGGAGATATCAATTTAAATTTTTGCTGTAAACAAAATCGCAACAAATAACACTTACATTTTTTTAAATGGCAAGGCACGTCTTTATTATACTCATTTGATAGAGTCTTTTTTTCTCTTTTCAACCATATGAAACTTGAATACCTTTACATAAAAAAATTTTCAAGAAAAACAAGGACATGTCTAACAAATTTATTTTACTGAGCAGTATTAATCAGGTACGTAATATGTAGCATTGAAACAATTGAATGCACTTTAGAACACTGTCACACTTTGCTATTTGTTAGTGCTTGAAATATGGCTCAATTATCTGAGAAACATAGAATTGAAATTTTAATGATTCTGGGATATGGAGATAGAAGAAGAACCCAAGACGAAGTATGTAATTTATTTAATAACTTGCATCCAGAATTAAACATTTCGCAGTCCACGGTAAGCAAAATTTAGCGGAAATTTCAAGAGACAGGTTCGGTGAAAGATGCGAGTAGAACTGGTAGACCTTTGTCATTAAGTAATGTGGAACGAGAAAATGTGTTCTTGTCTGTTGAGGAAAATCCACAAATTTCTGTTCGGCAAATTGCTAGAGACCATAATTTGAATAAATCGGCTGTACATGACGTTTTAAAAAAAGAAAAATTTTTTTCTCTTTTCAACCATATGAAACTTGAATACCTTTACATCAAAAAATTTTCAAGAAAAACAAGGACATGTCTAACAAATTTATTTTACTGAGCAGTATTAATCAGGTACGTAATATGTAGTATTGAAACAATTGAATAAACTGTCACAATAGCAAATATTAAACTTTAAATATCTTTACATAAAATTGTTATAACAAAAAAATGTATTTAAACTAAACTTACAATAAATGTTCAAAATGCAAACCATTCATAATTTGACAGTGGTAAATTCGATTTTTAAAACCATCGATTGCTTTTGAAATCATATCTCGAGTTATAGCTATTATCTCAACTCTAATGCGATTTTTTAAATCTTCAACATTATCAGGTCTATTTACATAAATTTTGCTTTTAATATAGCCCCAAAGAAAAAATCTAGTGGACTTAAATCCGGCGAGCGAGCAGGCCATTCTATCGTACCTCTTCTGCCTATCCATGTATTTTGAAAAGTATTATTAAGAAAGTGGCGGACATTAATTCCAAAATGTGGAGGTGCCCCGTCTTGTTGAAGCCATATTCTGTTATGAGGTATATATGGATCTACTTCATGTGGAAATAACTCGGCCAAAGCAGGAACTAACTAATCGAGATAAATATTCGCCGTTAAACTACCTTCAAAAAAATATGGCCCCAAAATTTGGCTTCCAATCATTCCTACCCAGACGTTGACTTTATGCTGGTATTGGGTGTGTCTTTCGAGATACCAGTGAGGATTTTGTGAAGACCAGTAACGTGTGTTTTGTTTGTTAATTGTGCCGTTTAAACAAAACGGCCTCATCAGTAAAAAGGATATTTTTATGAAAATGTGCATCTCCTTCAAGCTTGTTTGTTATTGTTTCACAAAACTCCAGCCTTCTGTCCAAATCGTCTTCAAATAATTCTTGAACTACACAAGCTTGATAAGGATACAATTTTTCTTTTTTTAAAACGTCATGTACAGCCGATTTATTCAAATTATGGTCTCTAGCAATTTGCCGAACAGAAATTTGTGGATTTTCCTCAACAGACAAGAACACATTTTCTCGTTCCACATTACTTAATGACAAAGGTCTACCAGTTCTACTCGCATCTTTCACCGAACCTTTCTCTTGAAATTTCCGCCAAATTTTGCTTACCGTGGACTGCGAAATGTTTAATTCTGTATGCAAGTTATTAAATAAATTACATACTTCGTCTTGGGTTCTTCTTCTATCTCCATATCCCAGAATCATTAAAATTTAAATTCTATGTTTCTCAGATAATTGAGCCATATTTCAAGCACTAACAAATAGCAAAGTGTGACAGTGTTCTAAAGTGCATTCAATTGTTTCAATGCTACATATTACGTACCTGATTAATACTGCTCAGTAAAATAAATTTGTTAGACATGTCCTTGTTTTTCTTGAAAATTTTTTGATGTAAAGGTATTCAAGTTTCATATGGTTGAAAAGAGAAAGAAAGACTCTATCAAATGAGTATAATAAAGACGTGCCTTGCCATTTAAATAAATGTAAGTGTTATTCGTTGCGATTTTGTTTACAGCAAAAATTTAAATTGATATCTCCCAGGTGGTAGATAACTAAGTGATAAACAGCTTTTCTTTACAACTTTTTCGTGTAAAGTGCATATTTATCGACCTGTATAATATATTCCATACTTTTCGGACACACTGTATAACGTATTCGATCGAATACATGCTAATATTGCGTACTCTCATTTGTAAAATATATTATTTTCGAGAAGTAATTCGGTTCGGTCGTCTAAAAGAGTAAAAATAAAAAACTTGAACAAATAAAAAACAATGTAATAGAGCAATTCCTTACTGGTTTTTTTATCATTATAAATTTTGTTTTGACAATGTTGTTTGTTGCTTTATCTTTTTTTTACTTTTGAGTTTTGAGGCTTTTCGGCGCCGTCATACACCACACGACTTTGCCCCTGGCGAAGCGCTGATAATGGCAAAACTGAAAAATGTGTATTGCATCCAGCAACACATTCCTCAACTAACTCTAGGCACAAAGAATGAAATACAAAAATCAATTTACATATTTAAAGTAAAAATCAACTGCTTTGGTAATATTGACACATACAAACAAGGTGTGAGCTCTGGTTTGTGCTGGAGCTATGTGATTTACACTTGAACAAATACAAGAAAATAATAATTCTGAAACGTTAAGGTCAGTGTCTGCGAAAAAAAAACAAGTTCTTCTGGGCACTGCAAGGCAATCACCTGAAGGTCGTCAAAACACTGCCATTGGTCATTGTATCGACGACAGTAAGCAATGTAATCCCCCATAGAGGATTGCCCCATAAATCCTACGGCTCCTCTAAGGACATACTGAACTTTGTTAACATCCAGTTTCGAAAGAATTTCGCCTAGGGTGACGACTACTTCCATTATGAAAGTACCTCGTCCTTCAGCCTCAAAAATTTCTTCAGTCACTGATTCTATCAGTAGATGATGCAACGACTGATTAATATTCCGCACATTGCCTTTACAAGGACCGCCAATTGATGGGTTCACTGACGGTAACTGGCATGTCTTGCTTTTATGTGTTGCGAGCTGGGTCAAAACGTTTGTCTCAAGTGACTCAACTTGGCATGAATAAATACATTCTCCACTTCCCTGATAGAATGACGAGCACGGCAAACTATTGTTTCCGTGAGAGTGAGATGTTCCGTCCAAATTCGCTCCAGCATAAGCGGCAATGTGCTTGCGAGATCAATGTTTTTAATTCTGTTTAAAATGCATATGTATGGAAACACCGAAACCAACAGCTTACAACGTAAAGCATATGTGCCCACCTTTGTCGATAATAAAACTGGCAAGCTAAAATATCTGCGTATCAGAGGTTTTCAAAAAAATGCTTATATGTGATGCTGTCATAAAATGCTGTGCTCAGTAATTGAATTATGGCGTCAAACGCACATGTGTTTGCCAATACATAGACTTCTGTTTTTAGCCTGATTGGTTTTAAATTTGGATTGTGACTATTCTTCAGCAGTCATATTGAAATTACTTGTATTCCGTCCCTGTGGTATGACTGCCTTTTTTGTTTTTATAGAGAAAGGAACCTGACCTTTTTAATTTTCAACTAAATTCATATCCAAATTTCCGATAGCTGTCCAGCATGGCTCAAATCCACGAACAGCAATCTTACACAAGGTGCAACGGTGTGCTCCACCAGGAATATCTCTGTTCACGCATGCTGGACAACAGTTTGAC
The DNA here is from genome assembly GCA_035610365.1 of Aquatica leii. Lineage (NCBI taxonomy): Eukaryota > Metazoa > Arthropoda > Insecta > Coleoptera > Lampyridae > Aquatica > Aquatica leii. The sequence goes on along the minus strand of CM069434.1, from coordinate 17,119,371 downwards.
TCAACTCTTCGTCTTTTGCTGAAGAGTTCGTGACCTTGTATCAAAGGTTCCGTCCCCATCTCTTATGTAAGAAGGTTTAAAATAAAGATTAACCACTTGGTGTACAAAATAAAGAGACTGAATCTGTAAAACATTTTATTTTTATTTCATATATTTTTATTAATTACTCTATGCGAACCTTCCGTTATTCAAAACAGTGCTGTAGTGTATTTCTGTCCGCTTCTTGAGGACGTACGCCGCTATTTCTTTCACACTTTCAACGGACTCAAATCATGTTCCTTTTAACGAAAATTTATTTAAGTCGAAAAATAATTTCCAAAAAATTTATGTAATTTTTAATGGAATTCAAAGTGTGAATAAAAACATTCTTGTTGTCTAAATGTGAGAATTTTAGGCACCATTTTAGCACATACTTTTTGACCGTTAAAATTGTTATGTAGTATTTGTCTTACAGACTGAGGTTTGCAACGTTATGTAAATGTGGGTTTCTTTGGGGCGCTCTATTTTCGAAACAAGGACAGATTTTTTGATGAGACTAACGGCACTGTCGCAGTACTGTTGAATTTAGTGAAGAAATATGCATTTTGCAATGGTGGCACTTCTAGGACTTTTTTTGGAGTGCTGTATTTTTAGAACGGGGCCAGCACTATCGACGGGACTAACAGCACTATTCAGCACTATCATTATCAATTGAAAAAGTTTTAGTATTTGAATGTGGCACTGCCAACTTAATGGACGTTGATCATTTTGATCTTCTCCCGGTTGGTTCGTTGAGAGAAATAGGAGTTTTTAAACTATATGCTCTTCTCATTCGCCGCTTTGTATGTTAATTTAGGAAATTTCGTTATATGGTATGTAGACATTTAACATCGATGTTTTCTAAATCATTTCGATCGTTATTTTTCTATACAAATTCATTGTTTTGTGTAAAGAACTATTGTAGCTGGCCTTCTGGTCAGATAGCTGTTCACCATCTTTTCTATGTCGAACTGTTGATGTGTTTAATAGAAAGAACAATAACGTCCAATAGAAGGTTCATTTTTCAGTTTTTTTGTGGTTACTGTTGTCGGATTTTCTCGTTTGTTGGCATTTCGACTAAGTGCGTTTGATTATCTTGCAGAATATAACTAATTTTAAGCTGGTGTAGTAATAAAGGTTCAACCATGTCCCAAAAGATCTTTTGCCAATGTTTTCACGATGTATATTGAAGCTGAATTTTTTCAGCTTGTCCATTTCGTTACATATAAATTACGACTTTGATCTGTCATTAGTTGAATGAATTCATCACAACTGGACCGCTATCATAGATCTTTCGGCAACAGGGTAAACATTATCCTCTCCAAGCTCTAAGAACCGCAATTTTTTATAGAAACTGCTTTAAAAACACTTAAAAATACCTTTACGATCAGTATTTATTATATCAACTAAACAATTTTAAAACCGAACCAAAAAGTTTCAACGCAAATGTCAATTTTCGCCAAAACATCGCAACTGCTAATAGTTAAAGATGAAGATGCATTTTAGTCCCAGCGCACCTATTTTTTTCGCTGTTTTACATTTTCCATAAACACTATTTTCTTTCACTTTTCATACTCAGTTTTGAGAGATGTTTACATACAACACTAAATATTTGATAGATCCAAGCAGATCTACTTAAGAATAAACGCAAAATATATGGTATTTTGTTTTTAATTTCAAAATTTTGGTAAGTGTATAACAATCTAAAACTAATATTTGCTAAATACAATCGTGTATTTATCATAAAAAGATATAAAGAGTAGAGCGGTTGGGCTGAATTTTGATTTCTAAAAAGAATCAATACACAATTTAGAAAACTTAAACATACTACAATACAAAAAACAGAATGCAAGACAGAAACGTGACTAATTTGTAGTATATTTTGTACGGAAAAATCAAGGTCAAAGACTACTTGAGATGTCTTCTGCTTGTAATAGATAGTATTGGTAATTTCAATATAATGTTTTGCCTGTCTACAATAGTGTCATCTTTAATATATGTTTCATAAAATTTGTTGCTTTATTTTTTCTTCAAAAAATTTTCTTAATTTTCAATTCAAACGTAGAATAGAATAGAAGGTTATGTTTTGCACTTGGCTAAAACAAAGTAATTAATTTTTAACATTTAAGTTGTCTTGCTTGGTTTCAGTCTCATCAATACTATCTAGAGATTGTTAATGGATTTTCCTTCAGATGTTGCATCACTTTTTTTAATTTTTTGTTCATAATGTTAGGAGGATTTTCTCGTAACTTAATTGTTAGCGACTAACTCAGTTTGATTCGGTGGATTGTAGGTGAGCTAATTATAAAGCAATTAAAAAGGCGCCAAAACGGTGGAAGATTAGGATGGAAGATGCCGTTTAAATCTATCCAAAGCTGAAAGAGAACAAATGATAAAACACAGGTTGTAACAACGAGTATATTTATGTTATCAGAGAAAGCGAGGTAAATTTATATATGTAGGTGCGACCAAACCCTAGAACGTAGGTCAACATCACAGACTTCGGTTAGGCAACACGTTGTACAAACAATTCAACTTGTCGGCCTAACTTTTACATTCTAAAAGAATAAATTTACATTTGTAAATTATAACACAAACATGCAAATCTACCTAATTCAGAGAACCTAGCGCGCCGTCTAATATATATAACGGGAAAATTAAAGTAAATCACAAAAATATAAATCAATACTTACCCCCGGAAAATTTTCACAAAGCAACGAAAATACTACACCCATTTATACCATGGATGAGTGTGAATAATTAGAAGTGAAAACTTCGCTGAGCACTTATGTTAGAACAAGTACGAATCGCACCACAATCACCGGAAAAGTAAGTTTTTTCCCATCGATAATTCAATGTCAAACAATAACTCTCAATGCAGCGAAAAGTGTGCGTTCCAGAAATAAAGTTTCCTCTACATCTTCTTTTACTGCACTTGTTCATTTCTTCTACTTCTGTAGCGGCTTTAATCTCTATTGTAATATTTTCTAGTGGATTTGTCTTTTTATCAGTTTGTTTTCTTTAATAATTGTTTTTATCTAATTTTTTTCTAAAATAAATGTTCTATAAAAAAAAGGAACATTAATTAATCTCAATTTTTAGTACTATTTACATTTTATGTATCAGTGTTATCAATATCTACAACTTTTTGTAATAAAGACGTCAAGGTTAAAAAACGTTGGAGTTGTTATAGATTCTAACAGTGGTTCTAAATATTTTGTCGTAGTTTTTTCTATATATGATTTATTAAAATTTTATGAAAATTTTATCAAATCATATGCAAATGTTTGTATTCTATGATAGATTAAACAATGCCGAATTTCAATATTTACCAATATCTTCTTGTTTGTTGTTAAAAAATATTTTGATTGTATTAATATTTTGCTTTCAACAGCAGTGTCAGTTTAGTTGTTTAGATCATTTGCATCATATATACATATTTAGCATGTTACGTGAATTTACCCGTAACTTAAGGCAAGCGGCTAGCTGAATATTTCGTAGAGAGGGTCGCAGATGGTTCTCGGTGTGCTAATTAAGATAAATAAAAAAGCGCCAAAACGGGGTAATATTAATGAATCCCGTTTACATCTGTCGAGCAATGAAAGTAAACAAATTGCAAAACACAATTATAACAACAAAGAGAAAAAAGTTAAAAACGGTGCAGAAATACACAGCTATGAGTAATTGGGAGTTCGTCAATAAGTATCACAGATAAGAATGATGTTACAGATTCCTTAGATTGAACAACACTTTGTACATCTAATTATCGTATTACAAGAACAAAAACTTGAATCGATGCAAATTCAGTGATTTTTGCAATCAGAAGCAGAACGCACTTGTGATAAATTTAATCCGTAAAGATACAAATAAATCTAAATGCACTAGTTGTGACAACGCATATATCCAAGTCGTACGTATTTACGTTCGACAATTACACAAATGAATAGATAATTAAAGAATTGTACTCACGATTGTCTAGTCATGCTAATAGCTATTGGCAAATAACATTTATGGAAGTACATAGATTGTTGTGACAACGTATTGTCTAACACCAAAGAACTTTTTATGTTAGAAGAACTTTTTTGACAAAATAAACGTAAGCTTCATGAGGCTGTATTTGTCAAAATAATTTAGTTTCATTTGCATTACTTGGTAGATACTCATTTAAATCAAACTCTTGAAACACATCAATTTTTTTAATGTTACAATGAGTCTTGGTTCGGTTAAAAGTTTTTTTTTAGTTATTTTGAACGTAAATTGGTCGCGAATTTAATTCTTTTTGCTTAACCATTGCCATAAACTGGCATGGTTTTTTAATCTTGGCTAACGTGCATCCATTATTCGAAATTTAGTACTTTTTATTTGGTTTTAATTTATTCCTTATCGTATTAATAATTTTTTTAATTTTATTAAAGCAAACTGTACAATTAACAATGCGTATTTTCTTGATGCTTAACGTTAATGCTGTTGTTAGGATGTATATCTTCTATAATTTTTGATTTGTTGAAGAGAGATAGACAATTTTGACTTATCTTTAAATTAACTGTAGCGACACCTTCAAATTAAACGAAATCTTTTCTGAATATGAATTAATTATCTTTCGGTAGTAATGAGTTATATTCTAAACTTGATCTTTGATTTTCAGAGTAGCTTAAGAATAAAATATGTAAAGTGTTTTACGAATTTCGGAGTTTAAGCGAAATCGAAAAAACCCAATCGATAATTTTTTTAATAAGAGAAATAGGAAACGTTAAGAAACCAAACAATTCTAACAAAAATTGTTTATTGAGAACCGTTTCAAAAATATTTTTTCAGAATGTAGTTGGACGGAGTTTAAATTTTATATTGTGTTTTTGAGATCTATACCAATTCTTGAAAGGTTTTTACTGTATTTTACTAGCAGTCATCGTGACTTTTCTATTTTTTCTTTGCCGCCTTGTATTAAAATCTCCAAGAAGTATTTCCTTATTACATTACCTTACAAATACATTTTTCATATCAATAGTCAAATCGAATAACAAGGGATAAGCTCGCTCCTGTGGTTTGAATAAAAATATATTGGATAGTTTATTTTGAATTAACACACAGATGGTCGAAGCAGTGTTCGATTTTTGAAATTTTACAGATTCTATCATTTATGCAAATTAACAAGTCTAAACCGCGTTTTTATCTTATTAAAAGTTCTAATGATTCTGTTGGCAACACTTGCTGACTCAAGAAATATTCACGACTTAGCAATGTTGCAAATGGACATAAATAAGAAAAATAGAGAAAGTGCTATTCTTTATAAAGCGCGTTTGACATGCGTTGACCTAAACAAAGTAAACAAGAGTACAATGACAGAAAACATAATACTATCAACTTCCACATGTAAACGCAGCAAAATCAGAAAGGAGATTGCTTACGAAGAAAATTTCAATGTTATTTTTGGAAACAAAACTGAAGGTTTAACAACTATTTAAAAAATTCAATTACCTTGAATAATTGGATATATTTTTGTTATGTAAAAGTGTCAGGTAACAATGTAATTGTAACAAATAGTATATTTTTTGGTATCGATTACTGAAAGCAAGTCAAATTTAAGTTTGTTGTTGTGACAGACGAGTCATCGTCAATTTAATACAGTCAATGGATAGCAGTCGACCTTGCTAATCTTGTTTAACAAAACCCAATCTGACGCAATCAGCAAAATAAACATTGACCGTGACTTTTAAGATTATTTTGCTTATTGATGAAGAATGAAATAATATCGTGACACCGCTCGAAAGATTGCAGATTACGTTTTTTAATGTGGCGATTGTTGCACAAAATTAAATGCAATTATTTTTTGTTTACGATTGAAATAGTTGGAGTATAAAAAAAGTAATTCATTCATCAAATTCATTACTAAGTCAAAATTCTAGGATATGTAACTACTTCAGATAAAGTAACTTAACGGCAAAGAAATAGTTACACGTGGACATGAATAGAATCAACGGTAAATTTGGAAAAGATACAAACTCAGAGCACTCGGCAGGTAATGCAGAAAGTATAAGGAATTGATGTTGCAATTTTAATAATGCTATGCAGGAGAAATTTGAGTTTGACGTTTATTAGTTCTATATTTTGAGTCAAAATCTAATTGGTCAATACAGTGAATTAGAAAAACTCAGCGATAATGTTTTTGGTACTAACTTTTGACTTTTGTGCAATCTTAATTACAAATGTTTTAAAGAAAAGTAACAGGCTTCGCGAATGCAGAATTACGTTCAGGAGCTCTGTGTTATATAAGAACATTTGCTCAACCAAATACATAAAATTCAAAGTTAGAAACACTTGTAATTGAACATGTTGAACAGATCATAAGAAAGTCAGTTATAGTTTTTAGATAAGTTGTATTCAATGTAGTATTGATATGCTTCTGGTGTTTCTAATACTCTGTGTTTTTCTTAGGCTTGTTTCTTTTCATGGCATTTTTTTTAACTTCTGTACAGAACCTGCTATCTTGTTTTCAAGCTCGGATCTAGAAGGGAGACAATGTGTACTATTGCCTCCCCCTGACGCATGGGCGAATCACTTTATTTTGAACAATTTTCAAGTGTGTTTCTGAAAAATGGCTAAACAATATAAGTAAAATTACACAAAAATTACCCCCTCCCCAAACAATATAGGTAAAGTCATACAAAAATTGCTCCCCCTCTCCTAAACAAAATTCTGTATCCGCGTCTGCTTGTTTTGTTGTTTTGACTTTTTTTCTGTTGTGCGTGTTCCCGCGCTTTTGGTACTGTTTTTTTGTGTCTTTATTTTTGCCCAACTTTCCTTCATATCATCGCTATCGCTAGATATTTGAATTTTTTGTTTTAGTCTATTTTAACATAACTCTTTTGGAAATTGTTGCCACAATGATTCAATATTTATTTTTTTTGTACTGTTTTAATGTTTCTGATTTTATTTGGTTTTATTTTAGTTTTGATTTTATATGATACAAATGAACGTTACCTTTTATAAATTAAGTATTCTGACATCTTGAAGAAAATGAATTTTTCTATTTGTTACTATATAATCGATTGTAGATTTTTGTACTCTTGTCTACTTATGTTGTTGTTTACGTAGATAGAATGTATTGACTAATTTTCAGTTTTTTTTTCATTTGTGGAAAGGTTTTGGTTTTTTTATTTCCATAATCGTTGCTTCTGTCTTGCGTATTGTTCATTTAAATGTTTAAAGGTTAATTTCATTTTTACAAGGGATAAGTGGATTTCACGTTTCTTTCGTGCTTGATACTTTGAGTGGCAGAATATCTACCGCAAACCAAAAAAAAACACTCTATGGTAGAGAGCAGAGTGAAAATTTTAGATAAGCTTGCAGTATAGAAACTATAAATGATTGGATAACAAAAGGAAGTAACGAATAGAATAGCATAACAGCAAAAAAAACAAGAGACAAGTCACCAAGAAACAGAAGAAGTATTGGGAGGTCGAGAAAAAAATGATGCGACAATCTAAGAAGATATTCAACGTGCTTTTAATACAAATACAAATACAATACTTTAATACAAAAATAGTATAAAAATAGTAAAATATCTTTCGTATTATACAAAATATAAAAAGAAATATTTACAAACGTTGTAGAGTTCCTAAAGTTTTACATTTTTAAATTATTTTCTACTATACAGCGTATTTCATAAAGTCTACTTTATAATGATATAAGGTTTTAGGCACTTTAAGTTAGTCTTTCAAAATTATAAGCAGTTTTAAAATGTTTCTTCTAGTGTTGTATCGAATGATATTTTGGTATGAGGACCCATAAAAGTTTCGAACACGTAATTGTGCAATACAGGGTGTTCTGTATTAAAGGTCAAGTATGCAGAGTTTGACAGGAACAAAATTCGATTTTTTTAAATGGAACGATCTAATTTGTAATTCGACATCTTGCAGAGAATTAAATTCTCTATCGAAATGGTATAGCGTGTAACTATCCCAAAACCAATGGTTTTAAAGATGTCTTACTTTATTGACAAAAGTACACTTTTCGGCTATTAATACAGTGAACGCCGCCTAATAGAATCACATTGGAACTTGGGGTTTTTGATAACAATAACCAAATAAAAAAAATATTCGATATTTAAAAACACAATGAAATCTCAAGAACAAGTCGTTAATTTAGAAAATAATATTATAGCACCAATACAAGCAAAAAAATCAAAATAAAAGTTCTAAAAAGCATTTAAGAAATTCAGTTTTTTTACCCATATAAATCGAAAATTACGGTTACATTTAATAGTTTGTTGATATCGTTAACAAAAAGAAACCAAAAACAATACTATGATGTTGAATTAACACATTTCTTTTCAGATATTTGCTGACATTAAAAATAAATACAGAATACTGTTATCACATAAGACAAAGTTAAACTAAGTTCTTATTCTAAGATCTGCACATTTTTAACAAGTACACTAAAAATACAAAGTAACTCGAAGATAACGTATTTACAGATGTTAGTGTTACGTAGATCAGTCAAAATCCTTAAGCAAATAAAATTGCAAAAATAAAGTTAAATATGTAAAACAAATATTTTTAGAGTACAATAATTTTTCACTCACTTTACAATTGTATTGTGAAAATTATGCAAAATAGTTTATTCTTCATGTATAGAAACAAACCTGAGAAGAAAATTGATAACATAAACTAGCGATGTGAGTTAACTGATAAATTTTGATTTGGTTAATTAACTGGATACTAATTAAGTAAAACTTAATGCATGTTTTTTTGTTTAGTTTGTTTGAGTTTTACTTCTCATGTATATTAAAATGATATAACATACATATATTGGCTAAACTATATTTTAGAAAATATCTGACTTTGAAGATAAAGATACACCAAATTGTTATTGGCAACAGTCGATCTACAACAAAAAAACGTCATACAACAAATACAAAATAATACTAATACTAATAATAGCGAGTTAACACTAACTAAATAAAAAATTTATAAGATAAACGATATAATAGCATATATTTATATCGCTCGTATTATTATTACTCGTAGTGACTATTAATCCATGTTTTTGTATCAGTATTGTATAGTAAAATTTCTTTAATCAAATATGGAATTATATTCGTTTTTATTTTTTTTGTCTACAAGGTTCTACAAAGCTCCATTTCCAAATTCTTCATCTCTGTCATCGTTATCTACTTCAGAAAAACCATTTTCTGTCTCATTAATAGTGTCAGTATCAGTATCGTAAGAGCTAACATATAGTTCAGATTCACGGTCATCAACAGAGGAAGAAATTTTTGTCAGCTTTTATTGCTCAGAAAAGGTCTTCCACTATGCAACACAACTCATTTTATCAGCAAGTTTCCACAACTTCTCTCAAGACCATAAACTTACTTTGACATTATACTCACCCAGATCTGTCATAACTTTATCGACATCGATATTGTTTAGCACTAAAACAGTTTATTGTTTTGATTCGGTTAATGATAAACTATTTATTTTGTTTCTGGAGTGCAGCAAATGCGCAATAAGTTTCATTGGCTGACTCATGAATCCTTTACTGACCTTGAATTCTCGATGGAGATTCTTCTGGTTCTTTTGGTTGAGAAAATTGCTATTCTGAATTATGCTGTTTTTTACTTCATTTATTTTCATCTGCATATATCCAAGAAGGCCAACGCAATCAGCCTCAATTTCTTTAATTGCACGGCTGGGCACATTTATTAGTTCGTATATGTTATTCGTTAGAGGGCAAAAGGTCTTATCAACATCTATAATGCGTTTTTTAATTACGCATGTCGCCTGCAAACTTTCATTCGCTCTGAGTAGACAGTTTAACATAGCTGCATGTGTGCCCCACCTCGTTTTAACTGAGGTGAGTAAAACTATCTCCTTTCCAAAATCATCAAGTTGATGTTTTTTTAATGTTTGATTAGGTATTTGTTTATTGTTGTAAATACTATATCTTTGCAAATAACAATTGTGCTTTTGATAATTGGTATAGAAATAATATCTTTTATCAAAAGATTTATTCCGTGAGCCTTACATCCGAAAATTATTAGGGGAAGATATTTTTTACTTAAAAATTTCTAGACAAGCTTCATCGTTGCGGCATTATTAGTGGCGTTGTACACCTTTTCCGGTTCAACATTTTCAATGGCTTCGTTTAATATTTTGGGTATTTTTTTGTATGTTTCTCTATTTGTGGATTAATACTTTTCAGAAAAATTGGTTCAGGTGTGGTGACCATTATGTTAATTAACGTACCATTTATATTGGTCCATCTATCGGATAATAGACATAACGTGTCAGCAGCTTCAATTTTATTTTGTACTAGCAGGCTTATATTATTATATTCTTTATACAAAAGATTATTAGAAAGCTGATATCGAGATGGTAGTGTATAAACTGGTCTCCATTATTTTATATAGGATATCCAATAAGGATTTTCAAATAAAGAAAGTGAAGAATTTGATTCATATATCTCTTGCTAATTTGGTGTCCAGTTTCTCACTTGTTTCTCTATCCAAAATATCTATGAAGCTTTTTGATGTGCTGGTACTAGCGGCGTTTGTGGAGATGTATCAGACTTAAAAGTACCACTGCTAATAGTAGTTTCTGTTTCATTAGACGGAAAACTTAATATTTAAAAATGTTTGAATTTATGTATGGTTTTGTTAACATTTATCAATAACATACACACCAACCAGTAGCAGAGTTAACACTTTTATCTATTTTTTTCCCAAATATTTGTTTAATAGTATGAGGACATTTAACACAATTTAAAATTACTATAAAATTTAAATATCAAAAATTTACTGTAAAAACGACCGAAACATTTCTATAAGCTCAAGTTCATTTTTTATTCATTTTTATCTTTATTAACAGGTTAAATTGCAAGTAAATTATCATAATTTACCACTTAATTTACCGGTAAATTTAGGACTCACAACACCAACATAAACCGAAATTATAACTATAAACGATGTTTTTTTTTATGTAGCAGCATAGGTTCGGACCGTTCTTTAATAAAGTGATAACATTACCCGGCTCATAACGTTATCCGCGACTCTAATAAGCGGCGTGCACTGTATTAGATTATTTGTTGGTAATCTAGCTATGAAAACAATAGCGAATTCAGACAAACAAATAAATTAAGTATTGACTAAGAATAAATAAATGCACATTTAGTACAAGCCACCAAAAATAATAAACAAGAAAATTATTTGGTACGAAACAATTAACAGGGACACACAATAATTCTAATAAGAACAAAGAAACTTAAAACCAAAATAAAATAATTCTTGAGTGAATAGCCATTTTCAAAGTGGTCCCAATCGAATTGAAACATCTCTGTAGTCGATCTTCAAGGAAACACTAAAGTTTGTCAATGTGTTGGGTTGAATATTTTGAAAATTAGTAGTAGTAGTGGGTGGTGTTCGATAAACTACACCTTTAACTCCATAGAAAAAAATAAATTTTCAACGTCAGGTGATTGTAGAGGTCATTCAATTAGATCGCTTTTTTTAATCCACCTTTGTAGGAATGTTACATTTAGATGATGATGGATAAGATTAGTCTGATGAACTGGAGCGCCCTTATGCAAATACCGCATCCTTTATAGAATATTCCGTGGAATAATTTCAAATAATCAAGTCAAATGGATTTGCAAAAACTAAATAAATTTGACCATTCACAGTACCATAAAAAAGTGGGATTCTACTACTCTCCAATACTACCTCTTAATACATTTAAAGGCCACCTAACTTAACTTTTGGTTTGTATAAAACGGGGTTTTTGATCAGTAAAAAGTGGAAGCTATGGCGTTTAACAGATTGTGAACTGTGGCTTCATCCACAAAGAACAAACTCAAAAAACCAGCATCTACGTTCATCACTTGCTGAGCTCAATTACAAAATGCCAATCTTCTTGGTTTACCATTTTCACTTAAATCTTGCATTAGCTGAATGTGATATGGGTGCATTTTATTTTTCTTAAGAATCATTCGTGTAGTAGATCGACTAATATCTAATTGTTGCGATAAGTTTCTACCAGTTACATGGGAATTCTCAGTCATAGCCGAAAGTACATTAAATTCATTTTCTTTATTTAAAAAACGTTTTTCTCGTACTCAACATTTTTCGTTCGTTCAAAACGTTCTATTACATTTTCAAAAGACTATCTAAATGACTGCCTTCTTTCGGAAAACTGCTCTTGGTACGTGTTATTTTGGCAAACAGCCAGCTTTTGTCACTTGTTCTAAGCATATAAATCATATACACCATTTCTTTAGTAAAAAAATTAATTTTAATGCAAAATTATAAAAACATTGTTTCACTTGCTTTTACAATAGAACGTTCAATATTTGTTTGTCAGAATTCGGAATTGTTTTCATAGCATACTAGATTATCAACAAATAAATTAATATTTTTTGTAAATTTCTCAATAAAATAAAATATTCTTTAAGATGTCGTCGATGTCGAATTCCAAATTAAGTCGTTTTATTTTAAAAAAATCAAGTTTTGGCCTTTTCAAGTTCTGCATCTTTGACCTTTAATACAGAACACCCTGTATTACGTGTTTAAAACTTTTATGTATACCTAAAATAGATCTAAACCTTATACCGAAATATAATTTTGGTACAAGATTTTGTTTCTTAAAAGTAATTTTTTGAAGCCTTAAATTTGAAAGAAAAATTTTGAAACTTTGTAAAGACTAACTTGAAGTGGTTATAACTTTATATCATTGCAAACCAGACCTCAAGAGCATTCCAAAAACGTATTAACATATAGTGTTCAATTAAAAAAAAATTTAGGTTTGTCTTGTCCTGATATTATGGAATACTTTGTATAGAATATATAAATTTATATATAAAATTATTTTAAAAAGTAAAATTTTAAGGACCCTACAACTTTTATCAATAATTTATTTATATTTTGTATAACAAGGGAGATATTTCACTTTCACATAGTATTCACCCATCTGGTATGTACGTATTTTGTAAAGTAATTTTTGTAGAAAACCAAGTTTTTAAGTTGAAATATGGTTTTTAGCTAAAAAATTCTAGTCACTTCTAAACAAATTTTGTCATTTTTTAAAAAAGTATTTATATAGATTTAAAAAGGGAAAAAACATTGGTGCAAGGTCTATGGGTAAAGATATAAAAACTTTGTGTGAATCATTTCATAAAACTTATAGCAATTGACTGGTGTCAAATTCTAGAAGAATTTATCGTCGTTTCAGACGTTTTTGACGGATATTGTTTAAGCAGTCACAGTTTGATGTTTCTGCAGATAATCAAAATTTTTGTTAGTCTTTATGTCATTGATAAATAAATAATGTAAAGTAAAATAAATTATACAAGAAAAATTCGTTTTTTTATTCTGATTTTCATTAATTTTTATATTTCTCTTCTCTGATTTTTTGAAAACTTAAAAATTAGTTTTTATTATTTTCGGATAAAATCTCATAACTATTAAAACTAAAAATAGAGTTCTTGTTTCAAATTTGAACTGCGTTTGGTAAACTTTTTATACCTGACTAAATTTAGAATTTCAAATATTCATATAAATTTAAAAATAATATTTTCGAAATATTTTTAGCTACTTTTATTAGATGTTTTGGAATATGAATATATTTTTTTTATAATCTTGGCCTAAAAGTTTGCATTATTTTGGCACGTTCGTGATGACATTAATTCTTCTGACTTTATGAATAATGTCAAAGAATACGATTAAAAAATTTGCAATATTTGTTGCTCATATGATAACGAAGTAATGTATTTTATATTTAATTGAAACCTTATCTTAAAAAAATTAATATTTGTAAAGCACTTAGTAGTACGATAAATAAAGTTTACATAAACTATCAAACTGAAAAATTACATCGCCAAAATTTTTATAAAATGCGTTTTAGTATCGACTTTAATTTAACTTTAAACTCGTTTTTTTAAATTGTAGCTTTAGTAATAACTTAGGTGTATACAATTAACAGAACATAAATTGTTTTAAAAACAAAAGTCAAATTAATCTCAAATTACATAAAACAATCATAAATTAAACAAAAGGAACGTGTACTGGAATTTTTCATAACAAATGTTGATTCTATTTTCTCATTCGGTTTTGTTAAATTTTTGGCATAAAATTAACTACCCATTTCGAAAATTTGACGTTTCTCATGGTATAGAAAATACGTTACTCTTGGATCTTTAGTTGTTAAATGAGATTGGTAAATGTAGAAATATATTTATAAATCTCAAGAGATTTTTCAAAATGCAACGTAATGATTAGGGTTTTGTATATCTATTATAACTTTTCCCTTGGCTATTGTTGATGAAATTTTACCTGTATTGTACCCATAACTTTCTGAACAATGCGTCAGTAATATAAAGAACCGCTAATAGTTCGCTTCTGTAAGAAATATTGTTATTTGAGTTTCAAGTTTTGAATTGATTTTTATGAACGATTATGATTTGTTTAGGTTCAGGTAATTTTAAATTACTTTTTTTTTAGTTTTACTTGTTTTTGTTGTTATTGTCGACATCTACCATTACGAAGTTAAAATTCATTATCTTTCATCTCAAACAATTTGTTTACTTCCTTTATCGTTAATTACTCATAATTAGGACAATACGAAATCGTGGTTAAACATTGTATGTTGACTTGTTAGTGTTTCCTATTAATCTAATATTCATTTTATTGCAGAGTTATCGAGGAAGAAAACCGAGCGGTGCTGTTACGATACCTTCGAGTGGACCAGCGCCGGAACCCAGTGTACCTCCACCTTCGAGACCTAGTCCGCAGCCCGTACATATGCTAAAACCAGAACAAACAGCTCAACAACAACCCATGGTATAAAAAAAATATTTTTTTAAACTAATGCAGACACTTGTGCTGTTTTATAAATTTTAGTTAGAACCATTTAATAATTAGATTTTTTTGTTAAAGGCACCGATGCCCTTTTACGCAGACCCAAACAGATTTACAACGCCAGTTTGGCAAGCAGATCCTACGCAAGGTAAATATTACGTTCTTATTAGTTTAATTACAATAATTTTTCAAATGTAGGTCAACCCATAATTGCTTATTTCTATCGTGTGCGTTACTAAAAATCGAAATATTTTAGGTTGGACGCAAGGACAATTTATTCAACAAATTCCCGCAACGTCACAACCTACGTTAGAAGGATACCCTCAACAATATTCTAACGGAATATATCAAGCAACTTTTCAGCAACCGGCTGGATTTGAATCGAATACTTTTTACGCGGGTGCAGTACAAGTACTCGCGAGACCACCGAGTGCACCTAATCAAACACAATTAGCTTCTCGTCCGAACGGAAGTTACTCCCATACACCTAGTCCTGTATCATCCCAATCGCAGCAAACAAACCAAAGAACGAACATATCTGGACAATATCAACAAGAGTATAACGCTAATAATCAAAATTACGTAGCACCGGCGACAACACCCACAGGAACTGTAGACAGTTCACAATCGGGCGGTATGTCACGACCTAGTTCAGTTAATAGTACCGGAAATGGACAAAGTTTCCAGCATACGAACAATTTCACGCCAAATTCGAGCTCAAACTTCAGCCCGGTCTCGAATACATCCTCAAGTTTTGTCAGTAGCAATACGAATTCGGGAAACGCGATGCCTGGGTATCCTCCGGTGAGCAGCCACCCGCAGCTAGCTTCACACAACTATAGTGGTGGATACCCAGGCAACGATATCAGCGGGCAGGGAAACTCTATAGAAAGCCCTCACAATGAAAATCAACATTGGTCACCTAACTCGGATGGGCATATATGGGAACAAAACGTTTTACAATCAACATGCAATAACGAAAGTGCCAAATCAGATCAGAGCGAAATGCAATACACGGAAAACAACGCTGCAAATCAACATCATCAAATCTTAATCAAAAGCGAACCAATGCATTATGATTACCAAAATGATCAAAAACAAAACGATCAACAAATTTCGCATCAAATGCAAAATGCAGCGGAACAGCAGTTTTCACAAGCGGATCGGGTTAATTTGAATTCGAGGTTGAAAACAATGATATTACAAAAACAACAACAACAGTTAGAAAACAAGTTAGACGAGGCACAAAAAATTGAACAAAACAAGACCGGTCATTTTTTATTGTATAGCCACCATCATCGCCCTTTAAATTTATGCGATGGTGGTGGCGTTTCGAATCACTCTCCCAATTATGTCAACAAAATAAAAACCGAACCAATTAACAATCAATCAAACAATGCTAATCAAATTATCTCAGTGATCAAACAAGAGCCGTATTTACAATCGCCTTCAATTCATTCTCAAAGTCAATCGCCGCAAACATACTTTTCTAATTATGCGAATGATCGTGTGAAACTGAATTCAAATAATTATTATAGTAAAGCTTCTTATAACAAGGAAAAATTGGAAACGCCGAAGAAAAAATATACGCTTGATACAATATCAAAAACTTTTACACCAAACGCGAAAACCTTTATGGATCCTGAAAAACCGAAACCAACCGTTGGTTTAGAAATACCTCCGTGCGACTGCTTTCCTCCAAATCAATTCGTACCAGAACCAGGTGGTTATTATACGCATTTAGGTAAAAGTGTGCTTACGCGGAAGTAATGTTTATTGATTTTTAATTTTGTAGGTTGTTCTAATAATTTACCAAATTTACGTAAGGATCTTGAGTTTCGTACGGGTGTTAACGGCAGCGCTCTTAGAATAGAAAAAATCTGTTATACGGGCAAAGAGGGCAAAACACCTCAGGGTTGTCCGATAGCCAAATGGGTAAGTTTTGAGTAGAATTCTGTTTTTAAATGTTTATGTTTGTTTTATAGATTATTCGTAGAGCAAATTTTGAAGAAAAGTATTTAATTATTGTGAAACAAAGACTGGGCCATAATTGTTTTGCTGCTATAATTGTCGTTTGTATCGTTGCATGGGATGGCGTAATGCGTGGAGACGCAGATACAATATACGATATGTTGTGTAATAAATTGAATAAGTTTGGTCTTCCAACTAATAGAAGATGCGCTACGAATGAACCACGAACATGTGCTTGTCAAGGGTTAGATCCCGATAAATGCGGCGCTAGCTTTTCGTTTGGTTGTTCTTGGAGTATGTATTACAACGGGTGCAAATACGCGCGTTCAAAAATTGTAAGAAAATTTAGATTGAGTATGAGATCTGAAGAGGATGAAGTTGAAGAACGTATGCAGTCTTTAGCGACGTATTTATCGCCTTTATACAAGACTTTGGCACCCGAATCTTTTAAAAATCAATGTCAATATGAAGGAGTAGCGTCCGATTGTCGATTAGGTCTGAAACCTGGAAGGCCATTTTCTGGCGTTACAGCTTGTTTGGATTTTTGCGCGCACGCACATAAGGATACTCACAATATGAACAACGGATGTACAGTGGTCGTTACTTTGACTAAGCATAGAGATTTGGATAAACCTGACGATGAGCAATTACATGTTTTACCGTTATATGTGGTTGATCGTACTGACGAGTTTGGATCAGAGGAACAACAGGAACGGAAAATTGTTAGTGGAAGTATCGAGGTTTTGCACAGGTATGCATGTTTTTTTTTCTTCTTGTTTGCTAACAATACGCATTTTTGGACAGTTTGATTAGTTTTAAATTTATGTTTTTTTTTACTGTTTTGTTGAATCATTTTTAATGGTGTGATCGAAGAGTAAGATAGTATTAGTACAAGTTCTAATGAATCTAGCAGCATGATCAGCAAAATGTTAAGAATATGAGCACGGCATAACGCGAAAGAGATGTTAGATATTCATACCTTGTTGAATCACTTATTGGTAGAAAAGACAAAAGTATTGTGATTAGTGACTCATCTTTGTTGATATCCGGGTTAACACATCGTGGTTCTTCTTCAGCAGTAACTTCTTCACAGAACAATTTTTGCTTTATGAAAATCACTCCAAAAATATTTTTAATAGGCCGAGAAATACGATATAGCTACGTAAGATTTTTTCAAAAAATTTCAGTCATCATTGACTTAATTTTTTTTTTAAATTTTTTTCCATTGTAATATTGAGAACACTTGCATTTGTTTTAATGTTTTTTATTTTTTTGGACTTGTCTCCCGCACTCAGAGAACCGTGTGCAATTTACTTACAGAGGTTTAATATATAAATGTTTTTATGCATATTTTTTTTTGGTCAAATTTTGAGTGTTCTTTGTTAAACGTTTGCAAAAAGTTGCTTTCGGATTGCTTTATATATAACAAGCTAAAATTAGATTTTAGATGAATTCAAATTGTTTTGGGTCTGTTGCTTTATGCCAATGATTACTTATAGTAATTGTTGCTTACATGTTTGAATTTTTATATTTTTTTTAGAAATTGTTTTTGATACTTTTTACTGAACTGAACAAATGATATCTAATTTTAGGAACGTGCTTTATAAAGTAATTTTTCTTTCTTTTGTTGTTGCTTCATTGACAGGTTTCAAAGCATTCAGCGTTTGTACTAAACTATGGTTTCATGAATAAAGTGTTTGTATATTGAATTTAAACGTGGTTGAATGACTACCGATGATGCTCAACGTTTTGGTTGTTTAACTCAGACCATTAGTGCAGATATCAAGAAAAGTAGAAGACGTAGCGGACATGGTCAAGTTGTTACCAAAATGTTGTACGCCACATTCTTTATAGAAAAGTCGCCAAAGTCAGGCCCCCATTTAGTTTTTGGGGTCAAAAAATTTGAAGATTCAACATATAGAAGTTACAATACCTGCATTGCAAACTGTAAACAATTAATTATAATATACGTATAACATGCATTTTTTGGATTTTAGAAAAGTAAGCCCCCTACCTAAATATTCTGAAAAAATTAAAAAGTGAACGGAAATGAAACATTGTTTTTATTTTTTCATTTATCGACAGAAATCACATATGTAAGTGTCTGTTCCGTCGCAGTCGACGTGAGCCCACATAGAACACATTACCCACTGCTCTCCTTTTGTGTTTTTTGAAAACTATACGCAGCGGAAAATGATGATTCGCCTGAAGAAAGTTCACCAGTGTTTTGTTTACTGATTGATGTCTCTTTAGCTAGGTTGAGACGTCTTTTGGCTTCCTCTTGCTTCGTGCTCCTCGAAGTTGTCCTTGGAACAGATTGTGTCTTTGATCCATGGCCACGTCCTTAACTTGTTGAAGGCTGTTTGCGGGTGGCTTGTTTGCTCTGGTTTCAATCCACTGCTCCAAGTCAGCCTTATAATGCAAAGAAGTTATGATTTGAAAGTTGCAGGCCTTTCTTCTTTTCGTTGAAATCTTTTTCTTTGCTTGTAGGATTGGCGTTATTTCAAATAGACTCACATGACAAAACTTTGATGTCTCTAATTGTGTGGATTTTGAAGTGATGGGAAAAATCGTCTTCGAACTTTATCTACGGGAAGACGTCGATGGTATAGGTGATTCTGGTTATCATTGCTACGTTGGCTTGAGATGCTGGGGTCCACTAGATCTTCATCAGTTTTATTTTTTGCATCTTGCTGGCATCTTAACTTTATTGTCGGTGAATTTGTTTCTATCTAAAGGATAGATGCCAGTTACTCGTTGATTGAGATTTGAGCAATCTAGCACTTGATGTATGCTTTTCCAAACAATTCCATCACAAAAAAACCCTTATGGTGCTATCGTTATAATGTAGCCACTTTCTTTACTGTAATATATCTTTATATAAATGGTCGGTCGAGGGGTTGCAACTTATGCGAATAATGCGGTGGAGGCGAGAGGATGGTGATATCATTTTTTCTAACCATATCCATCAAGTCGATGTTTTTTGTATGACTGTAATGACCATCCAGAAGTACCAATTATTACCAATATTATTATTCTCGGTGGGCTGAACAAACTGTACGAAGTGTTGGAACCACTGGGTGAATATGTTGGTCGGGATCCAGCCTGAGGGGTGAGCAGCAAAATTTGTTCCGAGTGGAGTTCCTTTTTGCAGTTAGACATTCATATTTGTTCTAGGGAAGATCACAAGAGGAGGAACAAATGTTCCTGCAGCATTCAAACATACAACAATTCTAACTATTGATCCACGTTTAGCAGATGTCAAAGAAACGATTTGTCTTTTACCTCGAAGACCAACTACTCTTGTTACTTTCGACTGCACAATTGAGATCCTACTCTCGTTGACGTTGAAAATTCTATCCGGAGTATATTTTTCTTTCTCGTAGAAGTCCATAGGATCGATTGAAGAAGACTTCCACGTTTTCTTGGCTCCAGTAGGCTTTCTTTCGGAGAGCTGTGCTTTATGGCGTTTAAAAAACAGTCTGACCTACTTTCTTCTAGCCATATCGTCACCAAAAGGATGCTTGAGATTGTTTCGTACGGCTAGCTGTAAAACCGTTCTTTGCAAACACGAGTTAGTTCAAAAAACGATGCCTTTATAGCAAGACAATATTCAACCAACGCATTTTCCAGTGCTTTATTTAAAACAGTTGGTCTATCAAATTTGTGAGCGAAACTTCCACTGGCTGCTGTATGTTGCCTTTGCCAGTCTTTGAAAAACCGATTTGGCGCATAAAATGTTTTGATCGCTTTTTTCAGACCAAGTTTTTCCGCTTCAATGGCTTTGGTCATGTCATTTGATGGCCAAGTTTTTGATTTTGTTTTTGGAATCTTTTCGCGTTTCAATCTGAAAAAGGGGTAAAGAATATGATTCATGATAACTTAGAAGAGTTGAGTATAAAAAACAAGGGGGCTACATAAGGAAGCAGAAAGAATATGAAGCCCGTTTTAGGTACATCGAGGGGCCCGACTTAAGCGCAATGTTTTTTTTGCTCGAGCAACCAACCAAACCTTCTACACCATAAACTGATCAATCATGCCATGTATTTCAAAAATACGATTAATTTGATTTACTTACCTGTCAAACAAACTTCGTCCACAAAAAGACAAACACCAGCGCGTGAAAAAGTTTCCCAGGACGGCAAGAATTTGTTTGGACTGCCAACTGTTATCAATTGTGACAGATTAAAACCGACGGTGGAGACATCTGTCGGAGCGCATCAAAAGCTATCATATGCAGGGTATAGTGATCTACATATGAAAATAAAGCGAAGAGTCCGCTTAAAGACAAAGGTCCGGTTTTGGTGAGTTTTCTCTTAAACCTGTATTTTTGCGTCAATTGACAACTGGTTATGACAAGAGTTTAATAGACAGTCTACATAATAAAACAAATCACCCAAGCTACAAAGAAAAAACTTTGCCTACTTTACAAATATATACTCTAATTTTAAACTAAAAACAATAGCAAATAATTTGACAACTATAGAACACCATGTAGAAATTGGCAAAGTAATATATTGGTACGCTTCTTGCCAGAAAAAAGTTAAATAAACGGTTTCTTTAGATAGTAGAACATATACTGAGATTAACTATCGCATGATAACAATAAAATCGAGAAAAAGGCTTCGAACTGGTAAAAAGAAAATTACTTATTACCCACGTAAACATTAAAAATATTTAAAATGTGGTAGTGAGAACTATTGAAGAAATCCAAGTAATCTAATATCACAAAAATGTAAAAAAGTACTTTAGCAAGCAGTGAAATACTCAGACAAAAACTAGAACAAGAAAAAAAATTGTATGATTTCATCAAAACAAAAAGCATCTACCACCCTTAATCTTTTGTATTGCATTGGTTATGAATAAATTACCAAAGTTGTAAAATAAAACACAAAGCGCAACAACTTATCTTAATTCTAAGCACTGAAACCGTACCACCGAAATTTTCATTCGATCACCAAATTTATAAATCTCATTTCTACTATGCAGAACAAAATATGGCGTATAATCTTATAAAAGAGCGCAATAGCAAATAACGATGAATTAAGTAGAGATAAAATATAAAAGCATGACGTAATTGCCACACATGGAAGCAAATCACTATCCAAAAACTTCACACGCAAGGATCTGATCTTGGCAAGGATAATTAATCATCTCGCGTTTTGTTTCCGAGTTATGACGACATTGACATTTGTTTTAAATGCTAACTTAAATTTTTTCAACGGATTTCGAGTTCGTTTTTCTGAGTACGAAAATGTCAAAAAAGTTTGACCTTGAATAGTAAAACTCTCGGAGGCCATTCGAGAGATCCCCTAGGACCGATCCATTGGTTAGCAAATACTTGCTTTCAATATTCGCAAGATGGAGTGGCGCACTATCATGTTGGTACCATATCGTGTTATTAGGCAGATCACAGTGCCCACTTCCAAAAATTTTTGCTCAATCTTGCTAGCGGTGGCCTGTATAATTAGTTCTGTGTATTAAATAAACTGCAAACAACAATTTGTGCGCAAACTCTGTCTGCCTAACCGATCATCATCAAAGTTTCTATTATTTCCCTTTCACTTAAACGGCGTAACAATTTCAAATAGTTGAGAAACGAAAAATGAATTTGAAATACTATTAAGCAATGATTAATCAGCAAAATACGACATAAACAACTACAAAATTCTAACGACTGTCAAATTCGTTTTTTTTAGTGCCTTTTTGATAACTGGTCTTATTGCATAACTTTTACTTAGTTTTTGATCATTCGGAACCGAATATCTCAGAAACTTTTCTCTCTTCTGAAGATCACACGTTTTTCTACTCAGAAATATGAACTCTATCGAAACCCGTTAAATAAATATGGGGTGCCATTTAATGTCGATGACGTCATAGCTCAGAAACAAAACACGAGCAAAAAATGTCAATGGCGGAGTAACGTAACGTTTAAACAAACATGTCCGAAGAAATTTCTTTAAATTTTATTATTTAGGGAATAATGAATTTATTCCATACTTTACGCACTGAGGTTTCTATGGTTTCCGGTTATTACTATAAATTCACACTATGTTCCGATCAAACTCGCGTGTAAAGACTTCTATAGATGCCGAGATTATCTCTTTATAAGCATAGTGTCTGAATTTAGCAATTTATCTCTATCAAAGACACAACGATTAGCTGTAAAATTATTGATTATTACTTTATTCGAATGCATATGGCATAATATATAATAATTTAACTTTACTTGTTCACCTAATTAGTTTACAAAGTGATTTGTTTGTGTTTCCATTAATTACTCTTAATTTGTTACCATGTTGCAGGTTGATAAAAAGAAAACAACTTTTAATTTTATGCCTTCTCTTGAGGCACTCGTATACTTATATATATCTAATCTTCCACAATACTTGTTTTTATTTCAAATTACATTGTTACTCGGCACTAGTCGCCTTAGCCCGATTCAAATAAAATAAAATGCATATTCATACACCCCGCCTTAAACTCTCAAAGTTTAACATAATTTGAGAAAAATAACCTTATCGGTGTAAACAAAAAAATGTTCATTTTCTAACTAACTTACTAACTATTCTAAATCTGAATATGTAATAGACAATTAAAATATATTAGTTTCTTAAGTCTAACGTAATTAAATAAACAATATTAACTTAAAATGTTATAATCCTGTTAACTTAATATTTTGTAACAATTGCCCAAATAATTCACATAATTTATTAATTGCCTCTTTGAGGGTTTAACGTAATTAAATATAAAGAAATAAAAAATATATAAACAAATGGTTTAAACTTATGATTAACTTATTCTAAAGGTTGCACAGGTAACACGCACAATTTATTAATTGGCCTTTTAATTTCACCACTTCTGCATTTCACAGTCACAACTCGTACTAAATTATCGGCACCTGGATGAACCTTAGATACTCGACCCAACAGCCATTGTGATGGAGGTTGGTTATCTTCCTTGATGAGTACCATAGAGCCAATTTGAATATTTTCGGATTGTTGCTTCCATTTTGTTCTTGTTTGGAGATTGTGAATATAGTCTTTGGACCATCTTTCCCAAAATTCCTTATACATTTTTTGAAGCAGTTGAAATCGATTTAGTCTGTTGATGGTTACATCTTTCACGTTTTGTTCAGGCAGCGAGGTAAATGTGCGTCCAATTAGAAAATGTGCTGGTGTTAGTACCTCCAAGTCATTAGGATCAGAGGTTAATGGAGTTATAGGTCTCGAGTTTAAAATTGATTCAATTTGTGTAAGAGTAGTGTAAAACTCTTCAAATGTAAGAGGTAAATTGCTTATTGTTCCTTTTAAATGGTATTTAGTGCTTTTAATTGCTGCTTCCCATAACCCACCGTGATGAGGTGCGCGTGGTGGAATAAAATGCCAATTTATTCCGATGGAAGTTACAGAAGTTTCTATACCTTTAGAATTATCATTTAAAAAATTGCCTAATTCTCTTAGTTCATTGTTTGCACCAACAAAATTAGTACCGTTGTCACTAAAAATATTCAACGGTTTTCCGCGTCTTGCTATGAATCGCTTCAAGGACAATAAAAATGCATTTGTACTCAAATCTGTAGCTAGCTCTAAATGAATTGCCTTTGTTGCTAGACAAATAAAAAGACATATGTATGCTTTACCTTGTTTACTACCTCTGCCATTTCGATTTTTTATTAAATAAGGACCCGCGTAATCAACTCCGGTGGAATGGAAAGGATACATTGATAATGTTCTTTCTGTAGGTAAATTTCCCATAAGTTGGCTAATGGTTTCTCCCTTAAATCTAGAACAAGTAACGCAACGTTTTACGACCTTTTTGGCAACATCTTTTCCACGTATAGGCCAAAACCTTTCACGAATACTTGATAGTAAGGAATTTGCACCGGCGTGACAAAGGTTTTTGTGTTCTTCAATAAATATAAGTTCTGTTAAATGGTTATTCTTAGGTAAAAGTATAGGATGTTTTTTATCAAAACTAAATTGTGATAATTTTAACCTTCCTCCCACCCTTAAAAGGTTTTGATTGTCTATAAATGGTGTCAAATTTAAGATACTACTTTGGGCGTCTATGCGATTTCCTAATTTAAGCATCATAAACTCTCGAGAAAAAGCTTCGTATTGTATAATTGAAATTAATTTTGTAAAAGCATTTGCAATTTCAGAAGTAGTTAATGCGCCATAAATTTTAGATGGCATTAAGCAATTATGTTTAAATCTTAAGCAATATGCAGTGATTCGCTTTAGCTTAGTTAGTGATGAATATTTTTTTATTGGAATAACACTGTTTACTTCAAAAGCATGACAAGATATTTTTTCACTTTCAGCTTCTGAGATGGATGTATAATTAATAACGTTATTAAATTGTTTTAATTCAATTTTTTTGTTTGACAACCACTGCGGCCCATGCCACCATAAGTTATTGTGAATCAATTTGTCCGGTAAAACTCCACGTGAAATCAAATCCGCCGAGTTTTCCTTTGAAGTGACATGATACCAATTGTTGGAGTTGGTTAATCTACAAATTTCAGCTACTCTGTTTGCCACGTAAGTTTTCCACTTGTGTAAGTTTCCTTTAATCCAATATAACACAATTGTTGAATCAGACCAAAATATTTCTTTATTAAAATTTAACCTTAATATTGATTTAAATTTATTGACAAGTTGTGCTGATAATACTGCGGCGCATAATTCTAATCTAGCCAAACTTACATTTTTTAACGGAGCTACACGTGATTTTGCAGCTAAAAGTGTAACTAAAACTTTATTATTGCAATCAATAGATCTTAAATATATACAACTACCATATGCCCTTTCAGAAGCATCTGAAAACGCGTGTATTTCTATAGATTTGTAATTAGTAATTAGCGCGTGTCTTGGAATTGAAACATTGTTAATATTAATAAGACTTTCCTTAAAGTTTATCCATTTTTCATAAAGCTCCATGGGTATTGATTCATCCCAGCGCAACCCTAACTGCCACAATTTTTGTATAATTAGTTTTCCTATTACTATTACTGGAGCAAGCAAACCCAAAGGATCATACAACTGAGAAACTAATGCCAAAATAGTTCTCTTACTAATTGTTGACTGTGGTAAGATGTTGTTTATTGAATAATTAAATTTATCTGTATTTGGGTTCCAACAAACACCTAAAGTTTTATTTTCTTGATTTGACAGGCAAATTAAATTAGTTGTAGATTTTTGTTCCTCTCTTAATTCGCATCTATTGCTAGTAAATTTACGTAAATTAAAACCTGCTGCATTAAGAATACTTTGAATATTATTTTTTGTTTTAATTAATTCATACAAATTATCTGATCCGGTAATTAAGTCGTCAACGTAAAAATCGTTGCGAATAATTTCTGATTCTCTTGGAAACTGTTTCTGATTTTCTAACGCAACTTGTAACAAACATCTTACCGCAAGAAATGGTGCCGCGGTCGTACCGTACGTGACTGTATTTAATTGATACGTCGATATTTCTTCATGTTCATTTTCGCGCCATAATATTTTTTGAAACCTTCTATGATCGCGATGAACCCAAATTTGCCTATACATTTTTTCAATATCAGCTGTTAAAACGTGTTCATACAATCTAAAACGTGAGATTATTGAGAAAATGTCATCTTGCATAGTTGCACCCACATACTGGACTTCATTAATAGATAATCCCTTTTCTAATTTACAAGACCCATCAAACACCAATTCTGAGTTTAGTAGTTTCACTGGTTTCTTTTATAATGCAATGATGTGGTAAATAAAATGAAGGATTCTCATTAAGTTCAATTTTACTCATGTGATTTAATAATATGTATTCATTTATAAAATTTACGTATTCAATTTTTATTTTTGGATCTCTTCGAAAACGTTTTTCTAAAGAGAGAAGTCTTTGTTTTGCTACGGAATATGAATCACCAAGGTTATTTAAAGTGTTTTTAAAAGGGTATTTGACTATAAATTTGCCATTTTTATCTCTTTGTAATGTTTCTAAAAAATGATTTTCACAAATTGCTTCTTCTTTAGTTAAAATGGTTTGTTTTGAAACAAATTCATCAAAATTCCAAAAACGTTCAAGTTTATCATTTAGTTCATTTAAAGTTAAACACGTAACTGGATTTGTGGTTGTACTAAATTTTTCATCCATTAGTTCTCCCGAAATAATCCACCCTAATTGCGTTTTTTGAAAAATAATAGCATTTTGTCTTATTTGACCTATACAGATAAGTTGCCAAAATATACTAGCGCCGATTAAGATATCAACAGGTTTTGATTTGTTGAATTCTGAATCAGAAAGTTTAATGTTTGGTGGAATTTTAATGTTATCTAAAGAAAATGATTGTGTTGGCAATGATGACGTAATGCGTGGGATAACTAAGCATGGCAACTCATTTGAATAATTGTTATAACAGGAACTAAATTTGATTATTACTCTTTTTGAAATATTTATTGAACCGTTACCAATTCCAACAACGTTTAAATTTATATCACTGCCGTTCAATTTTAGTCTATCATAAAATTCTTGTGTGATAAAATTTGATTGGGACGCGCTGTCTAATAAGGCTCGTGCCTTATGTAATTTTACCATAATTATCAAGAATGTGTATAACAGCTGTTGAAAGTAATGTTTGAGAGTTTGTAATAGAAGAACAACTAGTTACAGAGTTTGTTTGCGCAAGTTCGGTAGTCACTTGTGAATTAATGTCTTCATTTAATTGTTGAATATGATTTGACTCCGATTGATTAATATTATTAGGTGAAACAGGGTTTACTTTGTTCGATATGAAGTAACGTATGATGTCGCTTTTTACACTGCCTACACCGAGACATCGATTTACAGTCGTAAAGAAAATGACCCTTCCTTAAACAATTGATACAAATCTTTAATTCGCGTATCTTTGCATTCCTATCAAATGAATTTAATTTTAAAAATGTTTCACAATTAGATATGATATGATTACTTTGACAATTAACACATTTAACTTCGGTTGTTGTAAAACCTTTGTTACTCGTGGTGAACTATTAAAATTTGATTTTAAAGAATCTAAATGTTTATTATGTGCCAAGGCCTCTAAAACGTTTTGCTTATTAATTAGAAAATTTATTAATTCGTTTACAGTTGGAACATAATCAACGCACACATTGTCATTGTTAAACTTTATCTCCCATTCCTTTAGCGTATTGCAATCTATCTTACTTATAATGATTGGTACTAGTAAAGCATCCCATGCGTCTACCGGCTGTTCAAGTGATTTCAAACAATTTAAATGCGATTGAAGAGTATTTGTTATTTCCCTCAAAAAACTTGCAGATTCGCGGGTTGATGAATGCATGTTTAAAATACCTTGAACGTGATTATTAATTATACGTCTTTTATTGTTATATCTTTTAATCAATATTTGTAATGCTATTTGATAATTTGCATTAGTTGTTTGTAAGGTCGATATTAAATTTAATGGTTCGCTGCCTGATAAAGCCGACTTTAAATATGTCAATTTTTCTACGTTTGATAACGTATTGTTAGCATGAACTAAGGAATTAAAGGCATCATGGTAGCTACGCCACTTCGTGTAATTACCATCAAAATTTGGCAATTTTACTGGAGGTAGTTTTATTCTACCCCAGTTATCATCATTGCTATTAAGACTTTGATTGAAAGTGCTATTATGAGGGTTTACCGTATTGTTTTTATCAGTTTCAAGTAACAAATTTGCTGAACTAATTAATGCAAAATAATTGTCTTGAAATTGTTCGCGTGCATTTACTTCTAACTCAAACGCATCGGGTATTTCACATGTTAAAATTTCAAGGTCTGATTGAATTATATTAAATTGTTCAAAAATCGGTTCAATTCTTTTAAGTCTATTTGCTAAATTTCTTAAATCTTCTACTGATAAGTTTTGAGAATCTAAATTGTTAATAACCCTTTCAAACAAAGTCAATTGTGTTTTTAGATTTCCTCTTTTATTGTGCAGCACCTTAAGTTTATTTGACAGCTCAACATCCATTTCAAATTAATTATTAATGTTATTTAGCAATTTAAAAATTTTGTTATTTGCGATAAATTAATGACTGATAGTAAAGTAATAGGAATAAATGTTTGAGTGGAAGGAGGTAAGCTAACCTGTATGACTGCTTCGTGTTACCGCCATCCGCTGCTTTGTTTGAATTTTGGAAATTTCCACCGTACTACTATCTCTTGCTGGTAGTATTTTTAATTTGCTTGTTTAATTATCCGGCTCGTCGAAGGACCATGTTTGTGTTTCCATTAATTACTCTTAATTTGTTACCATGTTGCAGGTTGATAAAAAGAAAACAACTTTTAATTTTATGCCTTCTCTTGAGGCACTCGTATACTTATATATATCTAATCTTCCACAATACTTGTTTTTATTTCAAATTACATTGTTACTCGGCACTAGTCGCCTTAGCCCGATTCAAATAAAATAAAATGCATATTCATGATTCATGTTTCCTCTATTTACAATTTTACTCCCTAGATTCCAAGATTTCCTCTATTCTCTTAGCCTCTTTTCTTAACTCCCTGCATTCGTTTCTCATGTGTTTAAGGTTCTCCGTCTCTTCTCCACATAGTCTGCACATCTTTTATTCCTCCTTTTTTCAGTATTTATTTCCTAACTCTTCGTTCCCACATCTGAACCTAGCTATCATGTTTTTCTTTTTGTAGGTTTTATTCCCTTTATCTTTTAGATATTCTGGCACCCCTTCACTTTTGATATTCTTATAATTCAAATTATATCTGCCCTCTTTTTTCTTTGTCCATCTTTCTTGTTTTCTATGTCACCATTTATCTTTATTATTTTCTTTCCTACCCCGACTCCTTCCTTTAATCTCTCTACTTCTTCTCTCGCGTATCCGTTTCTTTTATAATATTCTTCTCTGGCATTCTGCCCGTACTTCACTTTTTCTCTCTTTATCTCTTTCCAACATTTATGTAGTATTTCCTCCTTTTCTAAATACTATTGTTTTTGTTTTCTCCGTATTTACTTCCATTTCTTTTTCTTTCATGTATTATTCCAGCGTTTTCATCATCTCTTTCATCTTCCCTCCATTTTCACTCGTCTCTTTTTCTTTTTCTCCCTCTTTTTCTAAATACCACTATTTTTGATTTCTTCGTATTTACTTCCATTTTTTTTCATGTATTTTTTCAACGTTCTCATCATTTCCTTTTCCTCCTGTTGGTGACAGGCTTGTGCTCAGTGGGCATCTCTGTCTCAACCCTCTCCATATAACGAATTTTTTGCTTTCCTCTCCATTTACTCTCACTCTGCTCCTCGTTTCTTCGTAAATTTCCTTCATTCTTTCCATTAATCTTTCATTTTTATTTACTTCTCATTTATTCCTACAGTTTTTCTCTGTTCACTCTGCCAAAAGTGTCTCTTAAATCTACGAACAGTGCCACTATTTCCCCTATTTTTTCTCTAGCTCTCTATTAGCCAAGTGTTTCAGTATATATATGTTGTCAATCACTTTTCTTCCCTTTCTGAATCCCGCTTGTCCGTCTGGTACCACACTTCTTTACTCTATTTCCTTCTATAATCTTCCTCATAGCACTGTCGCATATAATTTCTATGCCATGCTTAAGAACGTCACCCCTCTTGTCATTCTTTACTTCATTTCTGTCTCCCTTTTTGTGTATCGGGCATATTATTTCCTCTCTCCATCTCTCCGGGAATCCTTTCATTTTCCATATTTTATTTACTATTTCCGTCATCCTTTTTGTTACATTTTCTTCTCCGTATCTTCTCCTGCCGCTTTCTTTTTTACCTTCTTTATTGCATCCTTTTACTTCGTCTTCGTTTATTCTATCTTTATCTCCTTCTTCCAGTCTTACTACTGCGTATGGCATAATATTTTATATAAATAATAGTCTTGCTACATCAAGATGGCGTAATTGGATTCTTTGGGTTCAAATCTTAAGATGTTTTTCTGGTTGTGTTGATTTTGAGTTTGTACTATTAATTCATGACATAGAGATCAGTGACTAAGACAGAAGTGCCAACTTTTGTTAAAACGTTGGCATGGTTTTTAAAATATTTCTTGGTTTGATGACTTTTTCTTGTCTATTTTTTGTTGTAGTTGAAATAAATCTTTTATAGCTTGGTAGTGATTCTATGCGACTATAGATCCTTTGATGTGGAGGATAGGCACAACTCAGAAAGAAAACTCTGCAGTAATTGTAACTACGTTTCGTTGGCTATAGAATTTATTCTATCATTGAGATTCAGCTTATGTGTGGGTTATGTTTTGTGTCGTATAAGGTTATATGTCTTCGTGTTTACGTACGTTGTCCATGTTTTAATTATATGTATATATGGGCAGAAATTAAACGTTTTACTGTTAGATTGGCCTGATGAATTAAGCACAACAGCCAACGAAACGTAGCCACAATCACTACAGAGTTTTCTTTCTGAGTTGTGCCTATCCTCCACATCGAAGATCCATGGTCGCCTATAATCACTACTAAGCTTTTAAGTTCTTAGAGGAGTTGTATCATTCTTATAGTAAGTTAAATCTTTTATTTTTTAGATACCAATGCGAAGTTCGAGTACGAAATATTCCCCAACCAACATGCCGTCGTAGCGGGAAGAAACGCAAAGAAGATTCAATAGAAAAAGTTAAAAACAAAGAGCTTATCTCGCCTAATAACTCAACATCGTCACCAAGATTAAAAACGCCTACAAAGCAACTGCAGAGCAATCACGTGTCAAGTACTGTATTAGATCGTTCTTCATGGGGGTATGAAACCAATTTATATTTTAATCCAAATAAGACTGATGAACGGTCATTCGTACATTCTTCTGTAACAAACGACGTTTACTACCAAAACAATAAGTATCGAAATTCGGAGGCACTTAAAAATTTTGCTAGTAGAATCAAGGAAAACGTTAATAATTCATTTGAATCAGTATTAATTAAACAACCGAACACTGCCTTAAATTTGACATATCCAAGCGAAAATTCGTTTACGCATAATTCCTCGTACAGTTATAAAACAATACGTGACCATTCATTAAGTACAAATGCGACACAATTTCAACAAAACACTGCCGTAAATTTTGCTAACCCTTTTAATAACGACTCACAATCAACGTTCGCACAACATATATTTGCAGAAAATGCAACCAAAAATCAAAACATGTGTTCAAATAGATTAGATAACGCTCACCTTGTAAATCACGAAGCATCGCCCTTTGGTTTCAATTTCAATAATCAAACGCAAATCCTGCCTTCTTTTAAATATATTAGACAATCAAAAAATCCGTTCGCAAATTTAAATTTGTCTCCTCAAATTAATTCTTCTCACGTGTACGTTCAAAATCCTTTCGACGATTCAAATTGCAGCGATGTCTATCAAACTAATTATTACGATTCCGAAAATTTCTCAAATTCGTGTCCATCTCCTAATTTTTCATCTCCTCAAACACCGCCGAATAACTGGTGTCAATCGCCTTTTAATTGGTCGTCGCCGGAGTCCGTAAAGGCTAAAGTGTTGGGACAGGTTACTGATGTAATCGATAACAGCGAATGCTTTACGGATTCACAAGTAGGGGGTGTTGCAATTGCATTAACCCACGGCAGTGTTTTGTTTGAATGCGCCAAGCACGAATTGCATGCAACAACGGCGTTAAAAACTCCTAATAGACAGTCCCCGACCAGAATATCTTTAGTATTTTACCAACATAGAAATATGAATAAATCTAAACACGGTTGGGACGAACACGAGGAAAAAATGAGGTTGAAAAAATTAGATTCTATCGGCACTAATTCAAAGAGTTTAGATTTCGATCACGATTTTCCGTTTGTTTTGAAAGAGGATAAAATTGTTAAAAGTATGTTGCGAGTGCCTACAATGACTACTATTACTGTAACAACTGCATTTCCAATGTACCCTTGTATGGTTACAGGTCCATACCAAGAAGGGGTTAAAGGATAGTGGATGCTAGTTGTATCCTACGACTTTAACACACACTTGAAATCATAAAAACGCAACTCGGGATTCACTAGTAAAATGTATTCTCAGTACTACAGCTAATATGCCAGAGACATTTTTATCATTTTTAGCAATAACTGCCATATTATTCGCCAAAGCTTTACGACATCACGTTTATTTATTATTTTTGTTTTTAATTGTCTATGAATATTTTATAGTCTTAATTAGCCAAAGATTAATGGAAATCGTTTTATTTTAATTGAATTTTATATCTTTGACATAATTTTTAGCGTTAATTTATTGGCGTTTCGTTATTGCTAAAACATTTATTGTTTTATCGCGTATCAGCTGTGGACTAGTGCAGGTCTGTTTCTCGATGCGACTACTTTTGTATATTATTTGGAGATATTACATCTTGCATAGCATTTCATGCGATTGCCTATGGAATTTGTCCAACAATAGTGCCTATATGATCTCAGAGCCAGTTTCCGAATACAACAAACAGTACAAAGCTACTATTCCATACTAACACATTAACATTTGAGTATATATATAAATATATTGACCAATAAGGTCAAAAGTCATGTAGGTTGTACGATTTAGTATATAGTTCTTATTTAAAGGTAGGTATTTATTAGTTAATTTATGTTTAGGTAGTTGAATAATTTGTAGTTATTGGTTTAAAAGAAGGCATTTTATTATTTAAATTATTGTTTTATATATTAATTATTGTGCCGTACGGTCACAACAAGGTGTTCATTTATATACAGCGTACTGACAATTATTTAATTATTTCGTAAGTGTTCTTTAGCATTTTATCCGATGCAAGTGGTAATTGAGTTTTTTAATTTTTTTTATTCGACCACTCTAAAAACAGTAACGATTATGATTGTTTCTTTTTTCCCCAATTTTGTACAATAAACAAAGTAATTTATTTGCCTTTTGTGGATAATGATGCTGCATGTTGACACAAGTTTAAAAAATATATAGATGATTCCAAAGAAAAATATATTAATTAAACTCATATACCTCTATATTTAAATATCTAAAATATTTTTTTAAGAGTACAATTGTGCCATTAAAGAAAAAAAATTAACAAAACGTGTAAGAAATTTACTCATTTGTTAAAAAAATTTTGTGAAATCTTTCTGTGTTACTGTTATATCAAAGTTGAAAGTTGCAGCATGTTATCTATGCTCACCACAAAAATCTTTGTTTATAAAAATAGAAATTATAATTAATGTTGTATATAGGGTTTTGTATACTCACTTTTTAGAATATTAAATTTCATTCCAAAACACAGTGAGTTGCTGAAGTAAACCGATCAAAAGAATTGTGACGTAACGCGTTGTGGTATACAATCGAATACTCACAAATTCCAACTCGGCTAATAACCGTGATCAAATATTACTGTACTATTAGTATTTTTATATCGTTTCACAAATATAGAAATATATTAATTAGTAAATGCAATAGACTTTTATAATAAGCTTCGCTTCTTGCTGTATAGACTTTTTTGTATGTGACTCAAATTACTAATATTTTAATGGTGTGGAAATGAATTCCTGTTGAAATTTTATAAAGTTTATTTTAAAAATAAGTTATTGCAGTGTATATCGAGTATTTTTTGATGGATAAACGGATACAATTTTTTTTCGGACAAACCAAAATAATAACGATCGAAGATATTCATTGCGATAATTTGTTTTTGATAAAATATTTAGCTGTGCATATTTATTGTGTGTTTATAATGATAGGGATGTCCCTCTGTAGTTTAAAAGTATATTTTTGACAAAGCAAGATAAATATTTATAGTATTCTTGATACGCCTATCGAATACATAATTGTAAAGTATTAGTCATGTCTTGTTTAAGGTTTTAAAACTTGAAAACACGGTTGAGTGTTTGATGCCAAATAATTTAATTAAGATTTTAAAGTTGTATATTACGAAATCGGCAATTTTATTTTGACTATAAAAACAATTTTAAGTCAGACAGCCACTTGCTCTTTAATTCTAATTTGCAACCATATATTGATAACAAGGTACTTCATATACAAACTAAGTATTTTAATAATTATTAGAAATGCACTACACGCTATAACGGTTTGTGTTTCGGTTCTTAAGCGGGCGAAATTCTTAATTTTAATATTTTGACTAATTGTGGCTTATGACCGCTTAAGATCTGACACCAAATCTTATCAGTTTTGTTAAAAATCTATTTGTAAAATATGTGATGACTAACATATCATAATTTATTATTGTATTTTATTTTAAAAATTACTAACACTCGTGGCTGTTAATTACTTCTTGATCCAAATCGAATGAAAGTTACCAAACGAAAATTGCACCAGTTACCACTTTCGTTTTAAACAAAGATTTTTAACAAAACTAATATCAATATACCAAATATGTTAGATTAGATCAGTTGATTGTAAATATTTTTTTACATACGTTAAAAGAGGTGTTCCATTGGCAAGAAAATGCAATGTTTGTGTATTAATGAAAGACTTTTAAATAGGGTATCGCGCATTCTAAATAATCACCCATTGTAAATTTCATCCGTTTACATTCATTTATATTTAGCAATATTCACATTTTCGACTTTAAATAGTAATAACCAGGTACCCTATGAATATAAAATTATGAACCAAAAGAAACAATCTTTTGAGTAATATGTAATTTCTAGTTATAGATTTTTTTTAGTTTAGTATTAAGTAACAAAATACGTGTATTGTCTTGTGAATACTATTTAATATATAATATACTTTTAAACGTTCTTTTATTTCTTACCCTAACCTAAACAATTTACTATTTTCAGGCTATTTTCATATTTGTTTAGTATAGTTGTGGAAACCGCATCAAAATAACACAGTGCTATTGAGTCTCAAGACGATTAATCTATCTACTGCTTTTTGCTGGACATTTTTACAATTACATTGGCGTTTTTTTACACCAATATATTACATAAGTTTGTTACGTGCAAAAGAAATACCGCAAATTAAGGTAACATAAACTATGTAATTGCTCAGAGCTCGATGGAGACGTAGACATCACATTAAAAAAATAACTAAAAGAAAAAAGAACTTTGATCGTAAAATTTTGTGTAAAATATCTAATGTAGTTAATAAAAAAAATTTTTTTCAATGGTAACACTTGCGACTTAATTAATTACAGTTAATTTAACCTTTAGTCGTAAATTATTAGCAACTCCATCGGTACAATTATGATCATCGTTACTTATAAATACCTGGTTTTAAATGTGGTACTCGGTCAGCGCGTTCTTGGCTGACCAAAATCCCTAGGCTAGATAGCCGCCGTGGTTCAGAAAATTGGTGCGATAGCTGATGAATCCGCTTCAAAAGTGAAGATTAATTACTGAATTTCCACAACATAAGAATACAAGAACATTTGATTTGTATTTAACGAACGAATAAATCCGTTAATATAACGTAGCTTAAATCTCGGTTTCCTACCAAGCACGCAAAATTATAAACCTTCCGAGAAGGATACCCAAAAAAACAAAGGTAACGAAAAAGGATGCGCAAAAGAAAGCATGACGTAAGTAAACATGAGTATGTTCTCACAAGAAACGTATAATCAGCAAGTAGTTACAAAATACACAATTAAAGTAAAATTAGCGTAGTGGCAATATAGAATTACAATTTAAATCTTTGAAACAAAATGCTAATGACTAACGGAACTAATCAATTATAAAATGCACTCAGAATGTATGACAATAATAGACCTAAATGAATTCAAGTACTTGTAATTGTACTACAAGAACTTAAAATTAAGACGAGTTTGAAAACGTTACATAACTGTGAAATGTTAATACAAAATTGTACTAAAATGCTACTGAAGAAAACGAACTCATTGTCAATAAATATAACAAACCTAAATACCGGGTCATTTACGAAATAATAGTACGAAAATCAAACGACGGTTACAAGTTAGTGTTTGATTTAAAACATTTTTCAAGTTTGGCATGCAACTATGAGAGAAATAATGTATGGGGTAAAATTTTTTATTAATAATATTTTTATGTTTAAAGAGTTTGCAGTTTTGCATCGTGCTGTAAAATAGAAACGAACCACAAGTAAGTGTTATGAGTAAAGCAAACTAAAGAATTGGTTTTTTGTTGGCCAATACAACGTCAAAACTTCACTTAAGTGGCATTTTATCGCGACAGCTTTGTTTGGAAACCGAGTACAACGGGTGAGGTTTTCATTTAAATGTAGCGCTGTAATATCTAAACGCACAAAATTTATATTAAATTTTTTAGTCGACGTTAATTTGATATAAAAAACTAACAATTACGTGTATTTTTATATGTTGGCATTATATGTGCCCACTTACTTAATTACAATGACTGCAAATTGAATGTATGTATTTACTGCTTTTTAGCCATTACACATTTATTTGTTTTTTACTTTCCTATAGAGGAAGAGTAGCGATCTCAATTTTTTTTCAAAAAACTGTTTTTGCATAATTTTACGTTTTAAGGTCTCCTGAATCAAAAAAACTGGTGTGGGCACTACACGACTTTCTTATAAGGTATGCTTACATATTTGTTTATTTTCAAATTGAAGAAAAAAACATCCATGCCAAAAGAATATAGAGAATTTAGAAAATTTAGGTTTATAATTTTATTTAAAAATTTTTTCATCTTACCCACTTTGAAGTAATATATACACGTTCGTATTGACTTTCTAGCAAGCTACAATTTTTTTTAAATTTTTCTTCTCAAGTTCATTAAAATATAACCGAAATATGGCAAATTGAGCTTATGTTGTCATATTGACTAACCCCTACATTTGTGCGCCTCGAATTAATATGGAATTTTTTTCTAAAAAAAAATGCCACAAACAAGATTCAAACCTATATTATATTTGTGAAGTCATTTTAAATTATAAATAAAACATCGAATAAACTGTTCATGTTAGAATTTTTTTTTATTTGAATAAATTGTTAAGAAGAATTATTTCTATAAAAAACTGTAAAAATAATTTAAATAATTTACATACGTGCAAAAGTATATAAGAAAAACTGTTTTTTTTTTAATAAGACCCATTGTTAAAGCAAAGACATTTTTATTTCTAAGATTTAGTAAATGCGCTTATTGATGATTTAGGGTTCTTTGAATGTTGTATTTAGCGTCATAAATAAACTGTAAGGAATTATAGAAATTCCGGAAATTAGCGCATTGTGTATGTAATCCCTGACCTTTATTACCATTGGTTGCAAGAAAACATTCGTTAGGTTTTCCACCAATACAGTAACGAGTATTATTTTCTTTTAAGTTGTAATAGTCGTAAGTTTTTAGTATTAAGTTGTCACTCTCATGTTCAACACATGTTTAATAAAAATAAATTTAAATGTGTGAATCTACAGTCCGTTTTATTTTTTCGAACTAAAGTAATCAACATTGGTCCTTCGAGTCGGATAAAGTAGTGCATATCTAGCAATCAATCATTTAAGTGAAAAACATTGTGTTCTGTTAACGTTACATCAAGTGCATCATCACGTCTTAAACAAGCATCGCCGTCAATATTAAGGTCAGTCCTTTACACTATATATCCTATTTTCTTTACTCATTATACTACTGTCCTTAAGACAGGTTAAATTTGTGTACTCTGTAGTTCATGAAAACAATCAAATCTTACTTAAAACTCTTAACATCACGCTTAATTATACTTTAGGGTTTAAAATAAATCAATAAAAGTTATCAAATAATTTAGAATGGCACCAGTAAATCAATTAGTTGTGAAACGCGGTATAATCAAGGGTAGCTTAACGCGATTTAAAAATTATTTTAACAATATTGATAACGATCATGTCGATGTAGTTCAGCTTGAAATTCGTTATGAAAACTTTAAAAATCTTCTTAAAAGATTTGATGACGTTCAAAACGAAAGCGAATATTCAGATTCCGAAACTGTGTCGGAAGATCACTTTAAAGAACGCGAATCATTTGAAAATGAATATTTTCAGTACTTAGCTCTTGCAAAAGCCATTTTAAGCGAATCAAATAGTATTAACACTTTGCTGTTAAGTCCAACCGCAAGCTCCAACGCTAGTGCTAAATTAATACTAAATTGCCATCTATACCGCTTCCTACATTTGACGGTTCTTACGATCAATGGTTCTATTTTCGAGATACGTTTAATTATTCATAATAATAGCAGCATAACCGAAATCCACAAATTTCATTACTTGCGCCTATCACTTAAAGGCGAGGCATCCGACTTATTAAAATCATTGGAGGTGTCAACCGCAAATTATAAAACTGCACGGAATATGTTGCAAAATAGGTTTGAAAATAAACAACTTCTTGTTAACAATCATATCAAAGCTTTATTTAATTTACCCGAAATGGTTAAGGAATCGCATACGCAGTTGCGACAACTACACAATGGTTTAAATAAACATATACGAGCGCTAGAAGTGTTAGAACAACCGGTCATGCATTGGGACGCTTTAATAATTTACTTAATAATAAATAACTTAGATTACGTAACTCGCAGGGAGTGGGAGACGCCCACGACGCGAAAAAACAACTTTCCTACCATTAATGACTTAGCTAATTTTTTAGAAGAAAGATGTCGGGTGTTATAAACTTTAAGCACAAGCAAAGATAATTTTAAATGTATAAGTAATAAACCAAAACTTAAATCATATGTTTCTACTAACGAATCAGTTTGTGCGTTTTGCGCAAAAGCTCATATTATTAATGCATGCCCACATTTCTTAAAACTTTTACCAGATAAAAGATTTTCGGAAGTAAAACTTAAAAATCTATGCACCAATTGTTTAAAATCGAACCATACAACAAAACATTGTAAACTTACGTTTAACTGTAAGAAATGCAACAAGAGACATCATACACTTACATTTCAAACAAGGTCAAGCATCATTAACCTTACCGCCACCAAAACAAATTATTGATGAACCTACTAATTCAATTATAAATGCACATATAAATAATGTATCAAGTCAAACACTACTTTCAACTGCAGTAGTAACAATTCAAGATAATCTTGGAAATAATCATCAATGTAGAGTATTGTTAGACAGTGGATCGCAAAGTTACTTTATCACTAGGGAATTAGCCGATAAAATTAATTTAAAACAAAGAATGGTAGATGTTTCTGTTGCCGGTTTGAATTGTAGTTCAAGTAAAGTTAAATATAGTACGTTTATCAATGTAAAATCTAACATTAATCTGTTTGCTATAGATATTAATTGCTTAGTAATTTCTAAAATTACAGATGACTTACCTTCAAGTTCTTTTGATAAGTCGCTGTTAAATATTCAAAAAAAACATTGCCTTGGCAGATCCTGAATTTAATATATCTAGCAAGTTAGACATGCTAATTGGAGCTGACATATTTTGGCAATTATTACAAATAGCACAAATCAATTTAGGAAAATCTAAGCCGATATTACAAAAACAGTATTTGGCTGGATTGTATCGGGACAGATTGCTCAAGAGTATATTAACCAATCATTTCAATGTAATCTTAATAGAAAATTAGATGACATTGACAATAAATTACAAAAAATTTGGGAACTTGAGAATATCGACTGTATCATAGCTCCTTCAGAGGATGACAAGCAAATAGAAATGCTATACAAAACAACAACTACGCGTGATTCTAATAGAAGATTCATTGTAAAATTGCCTTTTAAACAACCATTGAGTAATTTAGGCGAATCTAAACAAATCGCGTTAAAACGTTTTTTCTCTATAGAAAATAAGTTAAATAAAAACCCTCATCTTAAAGAACAATATGTTCAGTTTATGGAAGAATATTCAAGATTAAATCACATGACTAAATTAGAAAATGACAAAGACGATATATCTTATTATATACCCCATCACTTTGTAAAAAAGGAAAGTAGTCTTACAACAAAATTACGTGTAGTTTTTGATGCTTCGTGCAAATCTAGTACGGGAATATCGTTAAATGACCTACAATATATAGGACCAATACTGCAACACAAATTAATATTAATTATTTTTTCGGATACACCGTTATGTCTTAGCAGGAGATATAACTAAAATGTATCGCCAAGTTTTGGTTTATAACGATGATAAACGGCTACAGAAAATATTTTAGAGACGTAATTCAAATGAACCAGTTAATACGTATACCTTGAACACTATAACTTACGGTACGGCTAGCGCACCCTTTTTAGCAATAAGATGCCTCCAAGAACTCGCTCATCTGCATAAAGATGAATTTCCAATTGCAAGTAAAATAATTCTTGACGACTTCTACGTAGACGACCTATTAACGGGGTCAGCTAACCTTGAATCTTTAATAACAATTTATAAGGAAATTACAGTTATATTAAGTTCAGGTTGCTTTTTACTTAATAAATGGTCATCAAATAACAGCAACTTGCTTTCCAAAATCACAAATTCGGATCCAAACGTTATTATCAATATAGGAAACGACAATCAAACGCACCTATTAGGTTTATTATGGCATTCAAATTCTGATACCTTAAATTATAAAATCCACAATTTACCAGATAATAGGGCAATCAATAAACGCAACATACTTTCAGTCACAGCGCAAATATATGATCCGTTAGGTCTTGTAGGGCCCATAATAATAATCGCTAAGTTAATCTTGCAAAAATTATGGCAATTGCGTATTTCGTGGGACGATATCATTCCAGAATCTCTAGCTAATGAATGGAAATTATTCTATAACAGTATATCAACTCTAAACAATTTAACTTTGCCAAGTGTAATGATTGTCATTTTATAGATCTTATTGGGTTTGCTGATGCATCCCAAGTCGCTTATGGAGCATGTATATATATGCGAACTGAAAACATTAACAACAAAGTCGTAATTAATCTCCTATGTGCCAAATCTTGCTCCAATTAAGTCAGTCTCAATCCCATGATTAGAACTGTGCGCCGCGTTACTATTAGCTAGATTGGCAAAAAAGGTTTTAAGATGCACTCAATATAAATATAAACAATATATATTTATTTAGCGATTCGACTATATTGTTGTCTTGGTTGAACGCTGAACCAAATACATGGAAAACTTTTGTGGCCAACCGCATTGCTGAAATTCAAAATTTATCTAATAAATCGGGTTGGTACTATATAAAAACAAATTAAAATTCTGCAGACCTAATTTCGAGAGGTGTTTACCCAAATACTTTAATTAATTCAACTCTTTGGTGGCACGGCCCTTCATTCTTGCAGTTATCAAAACAAAATTGGTCATTAAAGAGAATAAGTGATATCAGTCCTTCACAGGAAGTTTCAAAGGAAATTCGAAAACCTAAACTAACAATACTGCCATTAGTATCCAAATTTGATTTAATTGAAAGGTATTCC
This sequence comes from Aquatica leii, assembly GCA_035610365.1. NCBI lineage: Eukaryota > Metazoa > Arthropoda > Insecta > Coleoptera > Lampyridae > Aquatica > Aquatica leii. The sequence continues at coordinate 17,077,216 of CM069434.1, read as the reverse complement.
ACATTTACAAAACTACAACGTGTTGTTGCATACTTATTACGATTTAGGGATAATGCTCACAACAAAGTTAAACAAGTTGGCATGCTTTCAAATAATGAATTACAAAACGCTGCTAACCTCATTTTAAAAATTACTCAATCTCAATCCTTCCAGATGAAATTGATTCAATAAAACGAAAGGGTTCCGTAAGCAGTAAAATCAAATTATTACAATTAAACCCATTTATTGATGAAAAAGGCATTCTAAGAGTAGGTGGAAGGATAAATAAATCCTCATATAGTTTTTTTAAAAAGCATCCTGTTCTTTTACCAAGCAATCATCCATTGTCAATTTTATTAGTAAGATCTGAGCATATACGGTTGCTACATGCAGGACCGCAATTATTACTTGCATCTCTACGAGAACGGTATTGGATTTTAGGTGGTAGAAATTTAGCAAGAAAGGTAGCACACGAATGCGTCATTTGTTTTCGCGTGAAACCCAAAGATTCAAATTATTTAATGGCCGAGTTGCCACATCAACGTGTTATGCCTGCTAAGCCGTTTTTGAATAGCGGCGTAGATTATTGTGGTCCCTTTAAATTGCGCGACCGAAATACTAGAAATTTTAAAATCACTAAAGCTTACGTATGTATTTTTGTTTGCTTTGTTACGAAGGCAGTTGTAGAACTTGTCAGCGACTTAACGTCTAAGAAGTTTTTAGCATCTTTAAGGAGATTCGTGGCTCGCAGAGGTACAGTAAAAAATATTTATTCGGATAACGCGACTAATTTCAAAGGAGTTCATTCAGAACTACAAACATTTATTATAAATTTGACTGACGAATTTCTAACTCAACTGCAGGGGGAAAGTATTTTGTGGCATTTTATCCCTAGTAAATCGCTTCATATGGGAGGTATCTGGGAAGCCAGTGTTAAGAGTTTTAAGTACCATTTTAAGAGAGTAGTCGGCGATGCATCCCTCACTTATGAGCAATTTAATACAGTATGCTCACAAAGCATGCCTTAATTCCAGACCCTTATGTCCCTTATCTAGTGATCCTCATGACCTTTTACCTTTAACCCCTGGACATTTCTTAATTGGACAAAGTTTAATGGCGCTACCAGAACCAAGTGTGTACAACATGAACGACAACAAGCTGTCTAGATTTGAAAGATTACAAAAAATGACACAACATTTCTGGAAACGGTGGTCAAAGGAGTACGTTGCTGAATTGCAAGTCAGGAAGAAATGGAAGGAAACCAAGTCAACTTTAATTGAATCTGGAGCTATGGTAATCTTTAAGGAGAATAATTTACCTCCTCTTAAGTGGAGACTTGGCCGAATCACAGAAGTCCATCCCGGCAGTGATAATGTTAATCGGGTTGTGACTGTGAAAACTAGTGATAGTGTTGTAAAAAGATCGCTTAAAAGTGTATGTGTTTTGCCAATCAAATAAACAATCGTTATAGTAGTGTTTAATATAAGACACTTGTGTATAATTTTTTTTTGTTTCTTATAAAATAATGCGCGGTAATTTGAACAAAAGGTGATCTTGAAACGAATTAAGCCACATTGTTTCAAAGGCGGCGGCATGTTAAAGCAAAGACATTTTTATTTCTAAGATTTAGTAAATGCGCTTATTGATGATTTATGGTTCTTTGAATGTTGTATTTAGCGTCATAAATAAACTGTAAGGAATTATAGAAATTCCGGAAATTAGCGCATTGTGTATGTAATCCCTGACCTTTATTACCATTGGTTGCAAGAAAAAATTCGTTAGGTTTTCCACCAATACAGTAACGAGTATTATTTTCTTTTAAGTTGTAATAGTCGTAAGTTTTTAGTATTAAGTTGTCACTCTGATGTTCAACACATGTTTAATAAAAATAAATTTAAATGTGTGAATCTACAGTCCGTTTTATTTTTTCGAACTAGAGTAATCAACACCCATCTTTTGATAAAACCGAGAGAATATGAAAAGCCAGCTCAATACTAAATTTCAAGTTACTAGGACATTTGGTTCGAGAGTTATCATGGGTACATCATTACACACACACAGACACCCAACATTTTTTGTCAAAAATACATTTTTCTGATTCAGGAGAACTTAAAACGTAAAATTATGCAGAACAAATTTTGAAAAAGAAAATTGCTATCGTTATACTTTCTTTACAAGAAAGTAAAAAAAAGCCCGAGCAAAACAAAGAGACATAAAAGAAAAATTGTTAGTGAATGACATAGAAACTTAAAAAAAAATATTAAAAAATCAAAAACTAAGAAAAAAACGTCACCCAACAACCGCCCCATCTCAGCAGTAGTCGTCGGCCATCTAATTTTTGGTAAAACGGGTACTGCTGTTTGAGCAGCTGGAGATTGAATTTTGTCGGTCGGTTTTTGATGTAATAATTTTTATGATTACATGAATATTTGGATTTAAAACCTTATGTTTTAATAAGGTTTGTAGATGTGGCAACGTCTTCGACAACATTCTAATGCAACAAAAAAGCGTCTATATTAAAACTACGATACTACAAATATGCGTTAAGTATCCGACTACTGGTAGTTTTACCCTTTAGTCTTTATGAGTTAGGTAAGACTAGATAAAAAATTAAAACACACAAATCATCTTACTGTTTAAGACACCGTTTACCTAGGGTCGACAACATGCCGCCCACGTGCATAAGAATCATAAACGGGATAGGGTGGATTAAAATTATGAACAAGTTAGCTTTTTTTACCAGCATTAAATTCGTCTTATATTCCTTACCAACTTTAAAGATTTTACCTACTATGTATATTTTACAATAACAACGACACATATAGAACGTGGATTGATCTTAGACACTTTTATATGCATGGTGAATTTATTAAAAGTTGCGCTACAACGGTGTAAAAAAATGCAAAAATGAAAATACGTACATAGTTTAGGTCGACAGTTATTTTAATCCTCTATAATAGCCTTGTTTATATACATTATAGTTGCGCTAAAATTGGAAACATTAATTTGGAGGCAAAACGCTAGTTGTTTTGTATGCAAACGCAAACTTGACATATCTGGAGCTGCTTTCATAAATATTACAGATTTCTAAGTTACAAATCAGTATATGTATTCTCTTACAGTAAATATAAAGATACAGTTTCAGAGATTTGGAAAAGACACGTTTTTTATTACATCTAAAATAATCTTGAAAGAAAATTATATCTATGCACAATAACACTTATGTTATGAAATTTGGTCTACGTAAACAACTGGTATTTTGAGAAACATAATCATTCCCCTAATAGAAGACAATTTTTTAATTAAAGCTACAGTTTCTAATTTAAATATGTTTTTTTATAGTATTCGAGCGATCAAAACAATAAAATAAACTACCAAATTTACAAAATTTCTATTCAAATTTGATATAAAATAGATTAACGTTAATTAGTTAACGAATACACATGCTGATAAAAAAATATAAAAGACATATTAATAACGAAATTACTAAAAAGGTTTATAAATTTGGGTGGGCAGGAGTGTCTAGCTCAGGATAGTCTTTTTTAAGAAGTAGAAAATCTTTCTGTTATATGACATAATAAAAACACATCTAGGGTCTAGTATATTGTAGACAATGCTGGTATCATTTCTGGCCGAATACTTTTGTTTTTAATTATGCAGTGCACGCCGCTTAATAGAATCACGTTAGAACTTGAAGGTTTTGATAACAATACCGAATGATAACAATATCGAAATTAATTTTTTTATGTAGTATCATACGTCCGGTCTGTTACTTTAGTAAAGTGATAACATTATTCGATTGAAAACATTATCCGTGATTCCAATAAGCAGCGAGCGCTATAATAGTAACTCATAGCAAAATTTAAATCATTAATCTGGTTCTGAAATCCGAATCTTTAAAGCATCGCCCTGTATTATATGTTATTTTAATAATGCAACATGTCACCTTTTAAAGGTTAATATCCAGGTATTATGTGTTGTTTTAGCTAAGTGAATTGAGCTTTCAGTGCTTTAATTTTGGCAAATTGTTTAAATAAATCTTCGGTGTCTAATTCTTTTAGCTGGCCCGTTTCTATTGAAATGATAGCAAGATTATTTAGTTGGTTTTGCCCCATGGTCGATCTTGAATATTTTTTTATTATTTTGAGTTTTGAAAAAGATGGTTCTGCGGTAACAACAGAAACCGGCATTGTTAATAAAATACGAAGTATTATTTATGCTCGTATTAGGAAAAGAATCCACTAAGTTGTTAATTGTTATATAATTTAAAGTTTCTTCTGGAGACGTAATAACTTTTTTATCAAAATTTTGTAAATATTGCAATTCTTTAACAAGTTCCACGGCAGTTATGTCTCGTTCATTGCGAGTTTTGTCGTTTAATAAATTTTCAACTTTTTGACATAATTCTAATTGTTCGTTTTCAGAATAATTTTTAAACTTCTCAATATTCCATAAAAACGCGAAAGTATTAGAGTAAGAATAAAGTAATTGGAATCTCTCATCCACTGATGTTATGATTACATCTAGAGCATTAAAAAAACAATCAACTTTGAACTTTAAAGTTTCGTCGTGGATCGGTTCGTCACATTCATAATTAAAAAATTTTTTTATTTTTCGCGGTCTTAGACCTCTTTGTTTTTTAAATTTAGGTTATGCCTAAGCTGGATGCTATTTCTTTAGCATCAATCAATAGATCATTAAAACTTTTATCGGAGGATCGAGTATCCGATAAAGGCTTTAAAGTTAAATTTGATACATCAGATAAATTGGATTTCAGAATTAACCAGCGTTTAGTAGAAGCTGAAAAAAATACAAACAGTTCTTGAACTAAAGAAAAAAAATTGATGCTCAAAGTATTCGATTTTGCGGCATCATTGACGACTAAATTTAGAGTATGATTGCAACAAGGAACAAAGAAAGCTCGCGGATTGAAATTCAAATTTTTTTTTGTAGACCATTATGCCTACCACGCATATTTGTCTTATTGTCGTAACCCTGACCCCGCAAATCGTTGATATTTAAACCTTCTTTCTCTAACGCCGACAAAAAAAAATTTGTCAAGCTTTCACCCGACACATCGTCTATAGCAGCGGTTCTCAAACTTTTTTTTTCGCGTACCACTCATGAAATTATGGAGCACTCGCGTACCACTGAACTGTTAAACATTTTAAATTTCTTTCAAATGGAAAAGAAATAAAAAGTTCCAATCGTTTATGAAAATATTATGTTTATTATTATATTATATAGAAAAGGTTAACACTTTATTTACAATGTAAAGTTTACAATTTTACATACAATATTCTTATTATAAACAATCATTAAGTTAATGCGAAACATAGTGCTGCATGGTCGAAACAAGCGAAGAGATGTTTGGTTCAGTTATACTTAATTTTAAACGCAAATTTGGGTCTATGTTAAGCTTATTTCGGTATTTGTTTTTTAGCACCAACATAGCAGAAAATCCGCTCTCGCAAAGATACGTGGTAGTAAATAGTATAAAAAATAATAATATTTTTCTGGACAGCGATGGATATTCATTTTTAACTGTTAGCCAAAATTCACATAACTCTCGTTTGGTAAATTCCGCTTTCAAACCCCCATCGCAAGATAGTTCTATCAAAGACTCTTTTTCGCTAATAGTTAGGTTTTTAGGAATATTATTCTTTAAAATATTCTTCAAAGCGAGCGAGCATTAGGCAATGCTTTTTTATGTTATCGATGACATCGTCGCTCACTTTAAGTTCATGCTCTGTCACAAAATTTTCCAAATTAGGAAAAGACTTCAGGTTTTCATTCGTAATCTTGTTCATCATTTGAAACTTCTTGATAAATGCTTTTATTTTGTCATTTACTGAAAATCTATTTGTTGTTTTACCTTGCAAGCTTAGATTAAAGTCGTTGATGCGATTGAAAATATCTGATAAGTAGCCCAATGTTGTCATCCAGAGCTCGTCAGTCAATCGATCACGCAGTTCAAAATTGGTCTCCATCAAGAACAAAAGCACCTCAGAGTGTAGCTCAAATAATCTGCTCAGCATTTTTCCTCGTGAAAGCCACCTCACCTCCGTGTGTAGCAGCAACTGAATATGATCACTGTCCATTTCAGAACACAGTTTCGAAAATAAACGAGAGCTCACGATTTAATAAAATTTACCACTTTGATGGCCTCCTCGAGAACATGTTTAATTTGTTCAGGCATACGTTTTACTGCTAAGGCTTGTCTGTGGATGCTGCAATGCATGAAAGTGCAATTTTCTGCAACAGATTTTACTTTTGTGACAACACCTCCGAATTTTCCTGTCATAGCTCGAGCGCCATCAGAACAAAAGCCAACGCAATTCACCCAGTCCAATCTATTTTCAGCAAAGAATTCACTCAGCTTCTCGAATATTTCATCCGCGGTAGTTCGTGTTGGTAGCGCCTCACAGAATAAATAATATTCTTTAATTGTAGTTTTATGTATATACCGCACGTACACCAGAAGTTGAGCATAGTTTGTTACATCTGTGCTCTCATCGAGTTGTATCGCAAAAAATTCACTATGTTTCACAAGAGTTATTAATTGATTTTTAACATTTAATGCCATACTTTCAATCCTGCGCCGCACGGTATCGTTGGACAGTGATATCATATCTAGCTTTTTAGCTCACGTCCCACCCAACATACAAGTAACCATATCTTTCGCTGCAGGCAACAACAGCTCTTCGCCAATTGTATGACTTTTTCCAGAATTTGCTATTCTTAAGCTAACTAAAAAAGATGCCTCCACTGATTTTTTGGTACTGCCAGTAAACGAAGATATGATGTTCTTAGTGCCTTTCATTTCGGTTAATTTTCTAATGAAAAAATCCTTCGGTTTGTTTACTAACGTAGAATGTTTCGTGGTCAGGTGACGATTCAATAAAGAGGGTTTCATACTTTGATTTGATAAAATTTCAAAGCAGATCACGCATTGTGGCCGTGGCTCATTATTTACATCCGTCACGGTGAATCCAACATTAATGTACTCACGATCATATTTTCTTACAAGTTTTCGTATTTTGGTAGGGACTTTTTCATCTTGAATCACCGCGCAATCTGATTCTGAAGTAGAGCTCGATGGAAAGGGATTTCTAGTACAAGTTCTTTTGCTTGATGTTGCACTATTAAACCACTTATTTATGTTGATTTAATTTAATATCACTCGCAACTATATATATATACTAATTAATATTTATTTTTAAGGGTAAATACCATAGGTAAATACCCAAAACGGGTATTTACCTAGGTATTTACTTTTAACTACTCAAAACAAATGAATTAGTGTAAGGTATGGTAACGAAAATTAGAATTTATAAACGTTTAACAACTTTTTAATTTTATAAAATTAAAATAATAAAAAACAAACATAATAATTAAAAATGCATCATGGATTTTACATAAAATACTTTTTTTCTAGTTACAATGCGTAAAAGAGTAATAATGTATTTAGTGATTTAAATAAAGATTGTTTATAATTCTAATTTTAACATTAATCTGAATCAGATTCAGATGTTTCATAATGGGACTCAGAGTTTGAATTATCAGACAAACTGCACAAATTATTTCTTTCTGTGTAATTTTCTTCAGTTGTAAATAAATGTACATTTTCTTTTTCTTGTGTTGCATTTTTTTCGTTAGTTAAATCTTTAAATCTTTTTTTGTTTTTTGCCATTGTCTCCTGGTTACATGCATAATCTTCCAATTATATGATACATATGTGAGTTTAGCTGCTGTTTCAGATGTTAAACGGTTTCTTTTTTTTACTGTGAATCCAACTAAAAGTGCTGAAAGTTCTTTCATATAAATTTCTCCATTTTGTTTACATTGCCATATTTGTACTAACCATTGCAGTACTTACATTGAACACTTTTATCTTTTTTAACAATAAAAAAGGTCCTTTTTTCTTTCCCATTGTTTTTTTTCACTTTTCACTCATTCACATTCACTATTCAATAAATCAAAACAAGAACTAAATGAAAATGAAACATGACATTGCGAGAAAATTTTTAAAGAAGTATATACTACTTGTTTTTTTGTAAATTCAGCTTTTTTTTCATTACTACATTCAACAATTCGACTAAATTTTTATAGTGTTATCCCTGTGCAAAAGCGTGGGGATACTTTAACCAAAGTACTTGGAACCAAGATGAAATTCCTAGAACAATGTTGTAAATAACACACGTAACGCGATAACTTTATCTTGGATTTATTTTTGTTCTCAGTTTCATCAAATTTAAATTACTGTTTTTTACTACAACATAGTGTTAAAAAAAGTTTTTTTTTTCAGGAAAAAAAATATTTTTTCGGCACATATTGGTCAATTCGTTTTAATAATACTTAAATTAATTTGTTTACTTTTCTAAATGGTAACAGATAAAATTTTGTCTATATTGTGCATGAGACAAACTTACGTTATGACACTTATCGCCGCCGTTTTATTTTTTTTTAAATTTGAACACTCCAGTAAAACTAATCCGTTATTTTCGATTTATTTTGATCTTTTAATGTTTTAATAAAATTTGATGTTTAATATTGTTTGTTCGTGTAAGTGCTATAATTTCACCTTTGAAATAAACAACCAGTTAATTAAATACAACCTACACATGTGGACATATATAAAATTAATATATGCTTCAGCTTAATATAAAAATTGATCAACGATAATTTTTCTTAAATACCCAGCTTTTAGGTATTTGCCCAGACCTCGGGTAAATACCCAAAAAATATTTACCTACCCACTGGATATTTACCCACTCCACATCACTACTCGCAACTAAACGAAATTGATTGAACAAACGTTTAAAAAATACAAGTCACTCGCTTAAGCGCTAAAGCTAGACTGAGGCTCGCTGGTCCGCAAAATAGGCGGGGGTAAATGCAACCACGAGGCAGTGGCGGTCCGCGCAGAAACCGAATATGATTGCGACAGCGCGCGAAATTCGAAAATAATGTTTTATTTACTTATATTTTATACCCTATGTCCTATATATGGCCCTATTATGGCCACGGCTGCTTGCGTACTACCTTGAGAAGCTTCGCGTACCACTGGTGGTAAGCGTACCACAGTTTGAGAACCGCTGGTCTATAGGACAAAACAATAAAAATGTTTTTCTATACTAATTCCCGTGCTCTTTAAATTAAGAAATCTTATACAAACTGAAATTTGTTCTTGGTGACTAGAGTCAGGAGTGCAGTCTAATAATATGAAATATTTTGCCTTTTTAGTTAGTTCTAAAATTTTAGATTTGATATTTTCACTGATCAAGTTGATTACTTCATTTTGTATTTTATCTCCGAGATAGTTTTTGTGATCTTTTATTTGAGAGCGCTTTGTATGTTCTGACATAATAGGGTCGAATTTGGAAATGATTTCTATGCATTTTAAAAAGTTACCATTGTTTGTCTCAAACAACTTATTACTACTTCCACGAAAAGCTAAATTTTGATGACCTAAAAACTGAATCACGTAGAAAATTCTTTCTATAACAGCTTTCCAGTATTTAGTTTCTCTGTTTATTAAATTTTGAATTTCAAAATCAGTTATTTCATTTTTATTAAAACGGTTAGATGTTAGAACCTTTTCGATATATAACTTGCTCTTTTCGTGAATGTTTAAATGTTCACTAAAATGCTGCCAGTAATTGTAACCAGATTCATCACTAAAGCGAACAGATTTCAAATCGCTGTCATTAAGAATTTTGCAACAAAAGCAGTAAAGTGAATTTTTTGTTTCCGAATACAACAACCAAAAACGGTCAATTTTTTCTTGGTTCGGTAAAATTCTAAAGAAGTAACTATTGGAAAACTTACGCCCCGACTTCGAACTATCTCTCGGATAAATATTCTTTTTGTTTTAATAATTCTTGAATATTATTAGGATGTAATTTCTTTGGTCATAGTGCAGCATCTTTCGAAAGTTGACTCATATTTTCCGTTCTGGTAATTTTTGGTGTTGATTTCTCATTATCAGCGTAACTTGAAGATGTTGATCGATTACTTTCTAGATCAGTTTCTTGTCTGCTGCTGATACTTCTTTCAAGTACAGGTTCAGAATATCGGGATTCAGGTGTATTATTGTTGTTATTAATATTTGGCAAAGTACTCAAGTTTCGAAAAAAAATGCGTAATTTTGACATGGTTTTCCAGTTTTTCCTCTCTTTTTCTTTTATTCAACAAATTTTGAAATCCAGACAATTTCTTCTTTTTTTCTGACATTCTGTATACTGTAAATACATTAATAAGCAAGTAAACAAATTGACAAATCATTCATGAAAAATGGAAATGTTTCGACGTCTCAAACTCAAACTCGAAAGTATTTTTTCAACATTACTTATATCAAGTTATTTCAAAATTTATAAATTTTTATAAATAGTAATATTAGTGCTTATCAATTATTTTGTTTGAATTTACTTCAATTAACAATGATGTTTATATAATCAAATATAAAAGGATTTCTGAGATGCAAGTTTTTGGCTTTCAGTGTTATAATAAATCTAAAATAAAAAATATATTTTAGATGAACTCACCTTAATTCACAACACAAAACACATCACTATAAAGTCTGTAAAACTACAAAAAACTAAAGTTTGAAAAGCAGATATTTTTTACCCCATGCACTTTTTCATTTCGCTAAGTTAATTATCGATCAGGCATCAGGCAGCAAATGAAATCGCGACCGATGCAGCGCTTAAATATATAAAGTTTCGTACATTGCAAGCTTAGACAGGAAAAAATGCTTGTTCGCTCGTTGGGTAGTTGCAAGCCAAATTTCAAGCTCAAACATGAATAAAATCAGATTTGTTTGAGTTCACACAATTCATGTTATCATGTTACGTATTACGTATTCGATCGAATAAAAGCTATTATTGCGTACTCTCATTTGGAAAATATATTATTTTGGAGAACTAGTTTGGTTCCCTCGTCTCAAAGAGTAAAAATAAATATATAAACAAATAAAAAACAATGTAATAGTTAGCAATTCCTGACTATTTTTTTTTTCATTATGAATTTTGTTTTGACAATGTTGTTCGTTGCTTTATCTTTTTTTACCTTTGAGTTTTGAGGCGCCTTCGGCGTCTCGGCGCCGTCTTGCACCACACGACTTTGCCCTTATGTACGGCGCGGGACTGGATACATCTAAAATGTATGTTTATATTTTATGTGCCTTTTGAATAGTTTAAAAACTTAAAAAAAATTAAATTAGCACATCTTCGTTGGCTTCCGGCTTGAAAAGAAAATTAAACAAAATAAATGAAAAAAAGCACTCAACTGATTATAATTTTATACAAACGTTTGCGGGATTTTATTCATTCTATACATTTTGTGTATAAACAGAAATTAAAGTGTACGAATTATTTTTGCAAACACAGAGTTTAAGAATCAAAGCAAGTTAACTGGTAAAACATTGCTTTGCACGTATGTCAGTAGCGTATTTGTATCGTCATGGTTTGCAATCTTTTAATAATCAAAAACGGTTTGAAGCTTTGCATTTAATTATTACCTTGTTTTCACTATCGCCATGAATAAAAAATCTGTTTCCATATAAAGCTATCTCATTGTCTAATTAGTATGTATATAAACAAGGATAATAGAATACCTACTTTTGAAATACGCTCATTTTAATTTATAAGAAATTTGAAACACTTACCAATAACTAATAGGGTCATACAGAAATTCCATTCCACCCTGTAAAATTACAAGTACATATATTTAATTGTGTCTGACTAAAAACGCAAAATTGCGTTGTAATTTTCCATGAATTCGGTAGATACAAAATGGCTGGATTAAACAAGAAACGTACCTATCAGTTATCATCCTGCTATGCGAACATCCGAAAATCCGACACCTCTAATTACCATAACTGAACGCGTACACTCAAAAAGCAACCCGAAATAGATAAGTACTAGTGAATTATATAGTATTTGAATAAACGAACACTAAATCAAACTAAACACTTAATAAAACGCGTCCGTAACTTTATTCTTTAACCGACATTAAACAAAAGCAGTATCAAGCGTTCGCTTTAAAACAATATATTTCCATGGTCACTTTGATCATAACTTTATGAAACGATTTAAAATCACGAATGTTGTACAGAGTGATTTGTTAAAAAAATTTAACATTTATTTCTAAAAACTTACACATAAGAAAGTTTATTTAATAATACAATTTTTAATATACAGACACTTTCGAAAATACCGAAAGTCGCTATCGACTTGGTTATTTCAAATAAAATGGTAATTTATTATATTTTTATTGCATTTTATTTATTTTTCGTTTTACATTATGGAAAAGTGCATCAAAAATTAGCAGAAACGCTTAAGATTTTGTGATTTATGAGCATGTTTTCTTCTGAATACATAACCTCAAAGTAATCTATCTGATTGCTAGTTATCTCAAATCTACATATTCACTTATATTAGAATAGAAAAGAGTGTTTCATCTTCGTTTTCTCAACACATTTAGGATTGTTCTTTACTTTTATACTAGTATCATAAGTGTACATTATGTTGCAAGTCATTTAGCACAAGTTGAAAGTATCGTTGTAGATGTCGTAGACCACACTTCTGGCAAGTGTTTATAGTTCGTTTAGAGTTGTTACGTATTACTCTTCTTAAGGTGCGTATCTACCAAAAAATAATTTTTAACATACGTTTATAAATGTTTGTTAATGCGTGCAAATGTTTGCAATTTAAAATGTGTCTCCATAGCAAAATAATTGCAAACAGCTGTATGTTTGCTATCATTTGTTGGTGTTCGGCGTGTCGACATGGCTCCGAAAAGAAAACGTAGTGCCGCGGCTTTCATAATTATGTCTGTTTTCATTAAAATTAAGAAAAGTAAAAACAAAAAGAGAAAGTATTGTAGATTAAAAAAAAAGGTAAATTAGTAACATTTACGTAGTTGACAATATTTAATATAGACGTTTTTCAAGATCTCGTGAACTGTGGCGCTGTAGTCTCTATATGTCAAAATATTGTTATTATCCGTCTTACAAACATTCGCCGGTACATTTTTTCTAACATAGTATTGCTTTTATCGTTGTATTTACTGTTAATAGGTCTTTAGGTATTATTATAAGTAAATTAAATTTTGTTTAATAAATAAACATCTGATTATTTTTAATTTTTATTGATGTTAGTGCTTTTTAAATAGACTAACGTTTTTGGAATTCAGATAGATTTTTGACTTTTAGTTTATTCATTCCGTTTTCGACTCAAGGTCACAGTTCACGACATAATGAAACGCCTCTACCTAGATGTATATATATGTACAAGAGAAATAGATTTTTAGTTAGTTCGTTCCATTTATAGCATTGTTGTAGCCGCTACTAAAGTTTATAGCAGATTATTAATTTTAGTTACAAGAAACGTTATTCTTAACTTCAGTTTTTGTCGTTGTATTAAAAGGTTATGGGTCTAGAGCGTATATAACTGTGTTAAACTAAAAGTTGAGAACCACGTGTAACGAACTTGTAGTGTGGGGTAGTTTTTCTTACGTTGAAAAGATACTTAAGGACCTGGATTTCAAGACGGAAATTGCGAAACTTGATGGCACAAATAACTGGAACAAATGGTGAAGGCAGATTGAATTGCTGTTGCGTCATCACGACGTCTTCGAACTCGTAGTGGGCGATAAAAAGAAACCCACACCGCCATTAGATGAAGCAAGCAATAAAGACTACAAAGTGCAGCTTAAGATTTTTAACAAAAATGATGCGCTAGCTCAACTAATCTTAGTAAGTAGTCTAAATGGTGCTAATATGGATTTGACCGTAACGTGTAAATCGGCACAGAAAACTATTGTCGGTTTACGAACAGAGTTCTGGGCAGAGAGTAGACCGACTAATGGAAACCTTTTTTAGCCTCAAAAAGGATATGTTTGAAAGCATCGCTAGACATATTGCTCGCTTGCCGCGCAATTTTGATGAATTAAATGAGGAGTTGAAAAGGTTAATGAAGACGGAATTGCCGGAATCATTATTAATGAGCAGAGTCATGTCTACGTTGCTGTCAGAGTATTTTGAATTTCAAAGTGTATGGGAATCAATGTCGTTACCAGATAGAACCCTACGGTTCCGGCTGATAGAAATGCGTTTACCGGAAAAACTTGGCGAATCGACGTCGGCTTTAATGGAAAAAACCGCCAAAAGTAAAGAAAATGGCGGCAAACATGTGAAAGAATGGAAGTGCTTCAAATGCCATAAACAAGGTCACTATGCACGGAACTGTCAGAAGAAAACCGAAAACGCTAAAAGTTCAGCGGGAAAACAAAAAAGGGTAACAAAGATAGTTACACCGACTGGCGATGCATTTGTGTGTGACAAAGACACAACTACGGAAGGCAGTACGCAATGGCTTGCAGACTCCGGTGCATCTGCGCACATGACACGCTTTAAGGAATTCTTTGTTACCTACGAAACATTCGAAATAGGAAATGGCGACATTTCGGTCAGGGTACGTTAATGTACATAAAAACTATTTGGAAAAGGTATGTACCAAAAGTGGAGAGAAACTTATTTTCCATAGGTCAAACAATGTACAAAGGTTACATATTCCAAGGTAATAAAAACAAGTGTTTGTTTGTGAAAGACAATGTTATTAAATTAACGGGCAAAAGAACAGTTCTAGGATTGTACATCTTAGATATGCGTGTGTGCTTACCAAAAATTGCAGCTGAGGTGTATGCTGCGTCGATGTCAGACACATTACAACTGTGGCATGAACGTTTGTGCCATCAAAACAAACAAAGCTGTTGAAACTTCAAGGAATCAGTGTACAAACTAAGAACGAATTCTGTGATGCATGTGTTTTTGGAAAACAGCATAGAAAAGGTTTTAGTGTGCGAAAGAATAAACCATGTAGTCCTGGTGCATTAATTCATACTTATGTATATGGATCAATGCAACAAATCTCATTGGGAGTTGCAAAATACTTTACTTGTTTTAACGACGATTTTACAAAGTTTAGCAGTATGTTTTTATTAAGTCCAAAGCAAAAGTGGCTGGATGCTTTAAAATCTTTATTAACGAAACAAAAGTTGCTGGACATGTAATAAAAGAGTTTTTAAGTGATGGTGGAAAAGAGTTTAATAATAGTAGTGTACATTACATTCTTTCATGAAATGGCATTAACTACCAAATAACAATGCCATACTGCCCAGAGCAAAATGGGACAGCAGAACGTGAAAACCGGACATTAGTAGAATATGCAAGATCAATGATTCATGCACATGACATGCCAATTAAACTATGGGCAAAAGCGGTAAATACTGCCGGCTATACAATGAATCGTACTAGAGCCACACCAATCGAAGGGAAATCACCAATCGAACTTTCGCACAAAAAGAAATTTAAGACGGGGAATCATTTACATGTATTTGGTACTGAGTGTTTTGTAGATGTTCCTAAACAAAATCGGCAAAAATGCGTCAAATAGAGTAAGTCAGGAAAGTTTGTTGGGTATTCGGGGGATATAGATGGCTATAGAATTTGGATTGAAAAGAAAAACAAAGTTATTCTAAGCCGCGACGTAATTTTAAAATAGAAAAACCTCTGTGTAGAAAGGTACACCTGTCAAAGATGGTGATGTAGAAGAGCATCAGTCAGCAACATCTTTGAGTATTAAATTTGAACTAAAAAATGTAACAGAAAGCAGTATAGAATTAGAAAATTCTATTTTAAAATACCTGACGAAGGAAAAAAACACGACAAAGACGAGAAGTTAAACAGCCTTCTTATCTAAAAGATTATGTTTTCATTGCTCAGCACCAAATTCCTATGATGCTGCGGTGAACTCCGTTGACTCAAATCAAGAGTTACAAGCTATGCAAAAAGAGCTCGAGTTATTGCATAAAAATAAGACCTGGGATTTGGTCAGTCTACCACCAAATCAGAAAGTGATTGGAAGTCGGTGGGTTTTAAAGTTATAAACTTGATGGGCCAATAGAAAGATATAAAGCCAGGCTGGTGGCAAGAAGTTTTTCGCCAATAGAAGACTTAGACTACAATGAAACGTTTAGTCCTGTAGTGCGATTTGATACGGTGAGGACCATCCTACGTATTGCTGCTGCGAAAACATGAAGTTCGATGTGAAGACAGCATTTTTGTACGGCACATTAAAGGAAGAAGTTTACATGTACCAACCTGAGAGTTTTAATGATGGCAGTAGCAAAGTATGTTGACTAAACAAAAGTCTATATGGACTTAAACAAGCACCACGGTGTTGGAATACACGCTTTGTCGATCTCCTGACAAAGTTAAACCTCGTGTTTATTCATTAAAAACTCGATCAATTCAAAAACATATTATGCACTATACGTTGACGATGGATTGGTAGCTAACAATGCAAATGCATACTTGGCTAGTTTTGTGAACGACCTCACAAAACCGTTCGAAGTGACTAAAATGAATTATTTTGTGGGGCTTGAAATTTTAAAATTGGCTGATGGCTCTATCTTTCTAGGACAAAGGAGTTACACCACAACATTTTAGAACGTTTCAATATGGTATCGGCAAATTCGGTGGGTGCACTATTTGAAGTAAGTTCTAGTAATTCAATCGAAGATGTTTTTATTGAAGGAGTAACATATTGTGAGGCTGTGGGAAGTCTGATGTATCTTTCTGTGGCAACAAGACCTGATATTACATATGCTGTGAGTATGGTATTAGAATCCCTGGCAAATCCAACAGTTTCACATTGGTGGAATCTTTCGTTACTTAAAGAGAACTCTTGAGTTAGGAATTACGTATAAAGCAGAAGGTGAAAGAAATGTCTAGTGCTTTCAACCATGGAAGCTGAGTACATCGCAGCAAATGAGGGTGTCAGAAATTGGTATGGCTAACAAGACTTCTAAAAGAGATTTCAAGATTCAAACGTGTACCTTCATTGCTTATTGACAACGCCAGTGCAGTGAAACTAAAAATCCGGAATTTCAAAAAAGGTCGAAACACATCGATGTGTGTTTTCACTTTATCAGAGAAAAGATAATGAGGTGGCCGACATATTCACTAAACCTTTACCTCGTTTCAGATGTAAAAAGCCACGGTTGACAGTATTATAGTAAATGAACTCTTTTTTTGTGTGTGTTTGTGTGTACAGAACTTTTTTTTAGAGCAAGTATTGTAGATATTTAAAAAAAAGTAAATTAGTAAACAAATTGGTGCTATAGAGATCTTAGCATGTTATTAATTGGATTTGCTAACCGTGAAATTTCGAAAAATAAGCTATAGAAATATATCAGTATAATTGTGGAAATACATCCGAGATTAATATAATAGCGAATAAGTTTGGACCGTGTCATTGTTGTTGTAACCAAAGTTGCCAACGTTTCGCCGACTTTCGTAAGGGGCTTCATCAGAGCGTAAGATAAATCGCAAAACTCAAACAAGCAACCGAAATCTAACTAAGAACTTCTCAAAAGTGAGGTTATCCACTTGTAAAACAAGCCATAACCTAAACTCTGAAAAGATAAGAAAGAAAACGATAACTTGAAAAAGCAAACGAAAATCCAACAAAGAACTACTACCGAGTTAAGTAATCAACTTATGAACCAACCCAGATTCTAAACTCCAAAGAAGAGACTTAAGAAGAAATAGTCTTCGTATATAAAGGATCGTCACAGATGGTTAAGCTCGACTCTGATTGGGTTACGGATGATAAGGGGCGTGTTTTCGATAAATGACTAATGACCGGAACCAAAGAGGGGATAGCTCGAGACCATGATCGCGATTGAAGTTATTAAAGTGTTTGATGATTTCTATGCTTTCTCGGAATTTCCTGTTGAAAAAGAATGAAGATATGGCAATCAACGAAACATTATCAAAATCTATCTTGTGACCTGTAGTAAAATAATATTCGGCAACCGCAGACTTGGAAATATACCTTTTCCTTATGCAACGATCATGTTCTGAAATGCGAGTAATGGGTAGGTAATCAATTTGTGAACCAAGCCAGATTCTAAACTCCGAAGAAGTGACTTAAGAAGAAATAGTCTCCGTATATAAAGGAAAAGGATCGCCACGGATGGTTAAGCTCGACTCTGATTGGGTTACGTTCTTGTGACTCGTAAACCCGACAGACATTTGGGCTATTCTGTTTATCGCAAACCTACTCATACGCACAGATACCTTCATGCTTCGTCTCATCATCTTCCTGCACAAAAATGTTTTGTTATTGAATCTTTGGTTCATTGTGCCTTTTCTATTTGCCAACCTGAGAATCTAGACTCGGAACTCCGTCATCTTACTAGAACCTTAGTAAACAATGGTTATGTGAAGCGAGATATTCATAGAATTATTAATCGTCGTCTACATCCACGTACTCGATTACCTAAGGACACTTCTACTCCTGAATTCAACCCGAAATTGGGCTTTTTACCCTACATTCACAAGGTTACAGATCAAATAAGGAAACTTCTTCGTAAGAATGGTATTAAACCTATATTCAACTCGACAGGCAAAATCTCTCAGATTCTTCCTTCTCCCAAAGACAAATTTCCTACACTTTCATCTCAAGGTGTGTACCAAATTCCTTGTTCATGTGGTTTAGTCTACATTGGTGAAACCGGTCGTTCCGTCATTACTAGCATTTCAGAACATGATCGTTGTATCAGGAAAAGGTATATTTCCAAGTCTGCGGTTGCCGAACATCATTTTACTACAGGCCACAAGATAGATTTTGATAATGTTTTGTTGATTGCCAAATCTCTATTCTTTTTCAACAGAAAATTCCAAGAAAGCATAGAAATCATCAAACACTCCAATAACTTCAATCGCGATCATGGTTTTGAGCTATCCCCTCTTTGGTTCACTGTCATTAGTTATTTATCGAAAACACGCCCCTTTATCATCCGTAACCCAATTAGAGTCGAGCTTAACCATCCGTGACGATCCTTTTCTTTTATATAGGAGACTATTTCTTCTAAGTCACTTCTTCGGAATTTAGAATCTGGCTTGGTTCACAAGTTGATTACCTAACTCGGTAGTAATTCTTTATTAGATTTTTGTTTGCTTTTTCAAGTTATCGTTTTCATTCTTATCTTTTCAGAGTTTAGGTTATGGCTTGTTTCACAAGTGCATAACCTAACTTTTGAGAAGTTCTTAGTTAGATTTCGGTTGCTTGTTTGAGTTTTGCGATTTATCTCACGGCCTGATGACGCCCCTTACGAAAGTGGGCGAAACGTTAGCAACTTCGGTTACAACAACAATGACACGGTCCAAACCCCGAAGACATTCTTATCTTAGTACATCAGAGAGTATTTCCCAGTGCTGATAGTTCCCAAAAGGGTGAAACGGCCGTACACTAGTTCTCACTGGTGGTAATTTTTGCAATTGTACTGATATAGTTACTTTTTACTATTATTCGTTGGTGGATTGCAATCGTGTTAATATTCGATACGATTTCCAATTTTCGCGGTTAGCAAATCCAATTACCAATATGCTAAGATCTTTTTAGCACCAATTTGTTTATATTTTATACGTGGGCGAGTTAACCACGAGATGGGGACAGCCACAACACTTTTATATGTAAATTAGTAACTTTTACTGTAGTTGGCAATGTTTAATATACCTAGATGTATATATACAGGGAAGTAGATTTTAGTTAGTTAGTTCCATTGTTGTAACCGCTACTAAAGTTTATAGTTTTGTAAGCTAATTATTAATTTTAGTTACAATAAACGTTATTCTTAACTTCAGTTTTTGTCGTTGTATTAAAAGTTAGGAAGAATTATCTCTATAAGAAACTGTAAAAATAATTCGAATAATTTGCATACGTACAAAATTATATAAAAAAAACTGTTAAAAATAGCGGATACACTTACTTCCGTTTTTTTTTTATCAGACCTATCTTTTGATAGAACCGAAAGAATATGAAAAGCCAGCTCCATACCAAATTTCAAGTTACTAGGACTTTTAGTTCGAGAGTTATCGTGAGTACATCCAAAGATAATTTAAGGAAGATGCAGCACTCCGTGTATAAACAAGTCGAAAGAATATAAAGAAAAACTGTTATTTTTTACGTACCTTGCTTTCCTTTCAAGATATGGAATTTTTTTATTAAAAAAAATCGTCGCAGGCAGGATTCGAATCTTGATTACATATGGAATTCACTTTAAATTATAAATCAAATATCTAATAAATTGTTACAAAACATTTTTATTTAAATTAATTGTTAGTAAGAATTGTCTCTATAAGAAACTATACAAGTAATTCGAATTCAAATAATTTGCATACGTACAAAATTTCGTTTTTTTATCAGACTCATTTTTTGATAGAAGAGAATATGGAAAGCCAGTTCCATACCAAATTTTAAGTTGCTAGGATTTTTGGTTCGAGTTATACTGGGTATATCCAAAGATAAATAAGATTAAATAAGATGCAGCAATCGTCGTAGGCAGGATTCGAACCTAGGACAATATATGGAATTTACTTTGAATTATAAATCAAATATCTAATAAACTGTTAACGTTAGAAAAATTTTTATTTGAATAAATTGTTAGAAAGAATTATCTCTATAAGAAACTGTAAAAATAGTTTATCTCCTACTTTGTTATGTTAAAAGTGTCTTGCGCTGTGAAGTGGTTGCTTTTAGCAGCTAGAATTTTTCTAAGGGAGAAAAACTATTTTTCCGTTAACATATATTGTATTATTTTGCTGGGGTTTTGTAAAAGCTTTCCTGGGGTAAGCAGCTGGACAAATGGAAAAGGACAAAGAACTCCTCTTGACAATCAAGGAGAGAAAACTTCAACATTCAAGATTTTCTGTCTGATAGAAAAATCAAAAGAACTTATGGTTGAAGGATTTGCGCAGGTGGTTCAACGGCAGTTTTTAGAGCGGCGGTATCCTACACTAAAATTGTATCGTCAACCTTAGTATAAAGACGGCGCACTAAGAAGAAGAATGTTTAGAGTACCAACATGAGAAGAAATATATTAACTTTTGTGTTGCATTTTATTAATAAAACAAATTGTAATTCAAATCTTTGGATTATAAAGACCGCCACAAGTAAGTCGTAAAGCAGTGTTTTTGTAGCTCCTAACAGAAAAAGGTTACACTCCAATTTAGCCACAGCTTAGTTGAGAGTAATCTGGAGTTTGATGTTAAATAGTTCTTCAAAAGCTTACGTACTTTTTTGCCACTCACTGTGTGTGTCTCAAAGAGCACATGAAGTTGTTGATCTTAATTGTGTCATTGTTAAGAACCCACGTGCTTACTAACTATGAGAAGCGTGTCGTACTTTGTTCTAACTTTGCTTATCACGATAGATGACTTGTGCTCACTCATATCATTACTGACAGATAATATATATAAATTAAACTCTTTGTTTACAAAAAAATTGTATAACATAAAAAATCAGAACAATTTCGTTAAATGCACATCTAAGCTTAGTACATTAACCGTTTTGTGCCAATTTTAAGATTATAGGTCAAGAAGTGCACCGTTAATTACAACTGAGATTAAATTTGGCAATAAAACAATTATAATCCGATAAAAATTACATTTTGAAGTGTAATAAATTATGGGATTATTACATCTTTATATAAGTTCAATTTTGAAGTTGTTCTATTAATATATTTTTTATTTTGAATGCTAAAACATAGTTCTTATAAACTGTGACCAATAAAATGGGTTTAAATCCTAAGAGAAGCAGCTCCGAAGATGGAGTTCCTAATATGGTAGATTTAGTTCGACCAGGTAAATAGAAAATATTATTGATTCTATGATTCAAACATACCAACGGCAAAATTTGTATTAATAAAAATAATCTTAAATTATAAGTTAACATATATTTCTTAGATTTTTTATATGGTGCAAGACATACTCAAGCGATTTTGTTGTTTTTGCTAATTACAATTTCTTACGGAATGCGTGTAAATTTATCGGTTGGAATAGTAGCAATGACTGATCCTGATGCTAGTCCTAATCCAGACGTTCCAGTAACTCACATACAAACATATTTTATTCATGAATGAATCGACATTTTGTAGACATACTCTTGGGACGACACAAACGTCATACTTTCATCATTTTTTTGGGGTTATGTAATACCTCAAATACCAGCAGGACAATTAGCTAAAGAGTATGGTCCTAAATGGTTTCTAGCAGGTTCATCAGCAGTTGGAGCAGCATTTACTATATTAATACCCTTCGCGGCGCCGTTAGGATCTTGGGCTGTAATTCTTTGTAGAGTTATACAAGGATTATCACAAGGGTTTATATATCCCTCTTGTCATAATTTACTCTCAAAATGGACACCCCTCGAAGAACGATCTCGACTCTCAACGTTTGTGTACGCTGGTATAATATTAATAACGAGTATAAAAAATAAAACAAATATAGTTATTTTTAGGAGGTCCTTTTGGAACTGTACTTGCTTTACCGTTTAGTGGTTGGTTGTCGGGAACATCTTTAGGGTGGCCTTATGCCTTTTATATATACGGAGTGTTAGGTTTTTTGTGGACGGGTATGTGGATATTTTTGGGCGAAAATAGTCCAGCGGATTGTAACAGTATAAACCCAATCGAAAAAAAATATATTGAAGTTTCTGTGGGTCACTCCAAGCATCTTAGTGTAAGAATTAATAAAATGCAAAAAATCTCAATGCAAATAATTCTTATTTAGCCACCGCCTACACCGTGGAAACCAATTTTTACATCTCTGCCGATGATAGCTCTTATTATTGCGCATTCGGGCCAAGATTGGGGGTTTTCCACACTATTAACAAATATTCCAACATATATGGAGAATGTTCTTAATGTCGACATAAAATCTGTAAGTTTTAATTTTAATACTAATAATTCTAAACACATTAATAAAATACTGTCATTTGGCAACCATAGGTTACATTATTCGATCAAATTATTTTGATCGCAATTGAGTCTGAAGAAGAGCAGATAGGTTTATACAGACAAAATAATCTAATACTTTATTACAACCGCGTTATTTTTATCCTCGGTTTATCTAAATCGTTTTTATCGTATAAAAAATTATTTTTAGATTACAACTATGTTCCAAATTAATTTTTTTTCATAACATTTATGTACTCATAAATCATAATAATATGTATAATACTCTGCTGTGCTCTGTAGCTTAAAGATGTTATTTTAATCTTTATTTTTACAGACTAAACTGTCACTTTTAAACTACAAAGAATAAAGATTATTGTTTTTTAATCTCAAGGAATTAGAGGTGATATTGATGAGTATTTAAAATGTAATTAGTTTCATCAAGTCGTCAAATTATTGTCATTTTAGAAAAAAAAATTAACTATAATTAGACGAAATGTCTGCAAAATTGAGTATATATAAGTGAACAAATATTATTGGTGGCAATGGTTCCCAAACTCTTTTGGCCCACGAACCCCTTTTTATAGGCAAAACTTTTGTTTTACAATACAAAAAAAAATGTTATGACTTGGATGAACCTGATGGGATGTTATGTATGTATACAGGGTTTGCCATTACTTTGGCATCGGTTTATAGTACTATTGTATAAATGTCAGCATAAACTGTTTAGTACTGTACTCATTTCTTATGAAAAATTGCACGTTTTAAAAATATTTTTGTTTATATAGGGTGCTTAATTTTGGTTGGGCAGCATAAAGTTACATTTTTTTAAATAGCAATCCATCAATTTTTTATACTGTTCGATAAAAGCTTAATTTAGATTTAAAATTATTAAACTGGTGTTTATTGAAATTTTGGAATTTGTTTTTTGTAAATTTGTAGATGAAAGCCAGCAGTACTTCAATGGTTTAAAAGATTTTTTTAACTCGTTATAGTTATTGTTGTATAAGAGCGCTAATTTTCAATTTTTTTAAATTGCTGAAACCCATTTTTCTAAAATAGCTCGCTTGATTTCTTTCAACTCTTTCTAATGTAGTTTTTAATTTTCTATCGATTTGCATTAGTACTTTTTCTCCTAACGTCTACAGTTATGATGATATTTTTAATTTTCAATTAAATCGCAACAAGCATAACTAACAAAAACAAAAAAAATCTTAATTCAACAACTGTTTAAAAATTTGGCTATTTTGTTGTAGACACGTTTGAAGTCTTTGCCGTAAAGATTCACGCACATTTTATAACATTTCGTGCGTGACATTAGAAAATGCGATTCTTATTCTGTTTTGCATTGCTTCTTGTGTAGTAGGATCTTCTTGAAATACGTATTCTTTTACGAACCCTTATAAAAGAATCCATGACAGTAAGATCCAGAACTCTTGTCGGCTATGGCATCGCACCTCCTCCGCCGATCCATCCTAATTACGCACATTCCTAGCAAAATGACAGAGCGCACCATCATGTGGATACCATATGGTCCTTTTGGTGCTTTCTAGAACATTTTGTAGTAACTGCGGCAAACAATTATTCAAAAACTTCAAATATCGTTTGGCATTTAAATGACCATTAAAGAAGTGAGGATCTATGACCAAATCATTTGACCACCCATTTATGTTGATGATCCAAAATTCTTCAAATATATGAGGATTTACATTATCATAGTAATAAAAATTACGACGATTTACTCGGCCATTACTATAAAAGGTAGCTTCGTCAATAAATAAAACAGTGGATATAAAACTTAGCACCTTATTAAGTTTATTTAACATTCACACACAGAAAGTTCTCTAGTTAAAATCCCATATAGTCAACTTTTGATGCAGTTCAATGTGATAAGGATGATATTTATGACTTTTTAGTACTCTTCTCACTGAAGTAGCACTAATTGTACCAAGTTCTTCATTAATTTGTTTGGTGCTAGCATTTGGATTTTCAACTACACCCTGCAATACCATAAATTCTGTTGGTGGTTTTTCTTTGGACAGGTGCCTTGTAGTTTACCGATCCTGTTTGTTCGAATCGAACCAATAATGTTTGTAATGCACGAATACTTAGAGATTCGCGATCACGAGAAGCCAAAAGTCAATTTTTATCACATTCACCCAAAATAAACACCGTGACCACTAATTCGTTCTGTGGAAAATTCATTTTAAACGAAAGTTAATGAAGTAGAAAGTAGTAATATGTAATAATGTGACAACTAAACACAATAAGTAACTTCTACTGGCTATTTGTTTTTTGTTTAACAGAAGCAAAGCCTACTAGAATAAACCTCCTTGATCAGAATAATGCTTGTTGTGATTTGATTAAAGATTTATAAATATCTACATATCTGTAGAGGTTAAAGAAAGAAAACTAGTGCAAATCGATAGAGAATTAAAAACTACATTAGAAACAGTTGAAAGAAATCGAGGATGCCATTTAAATAAAATGAGTATCAGCAATTTGAAAATTAGCGCTTTTCCAAAATAAGTATGTCTAATTAAAAAAATCTTTTAGACTATTTAAGTACTTCTGGCGTTCACAAATTTACAAAAACAAATTCCAAGATTTCAAAAAACACTAGTTTTGTGACAAGTTCTTTCTGATGCTGTATTTTTAAAGAAATTGCGCTAAAATGGCAAAGCCGCAATCAATTAAAAAAAATGTAAAACTATTTTTTATCTAAATTTAGCTTTCATCATAAAAAATTGATGGGTTCTTATTTAAAAAAGTGCAACTTTATGCTGCCCAACAAAAACTAAATACCCTGTATAATGAAAAATATTTTTAAAACATGCAGCTTTGTAACAGAAAATAGTACAGTATTAAACATTTTATGCTGACATTTATACAAAGGCACCAGGATTCCTTCATAATGAATGAATTAGAATTAGATACAAAAATAACCAACTGGAAGGGCTTTTAGGTAGTCAAAAATCTAAAAGCTAATTTCATTGTATCTTTGATTGGCGTCCACGCCGATTTTGAGAATTTTACTTTCGTTTTTGACATTCCGAAGTAGTTTCGAATTTTTCTTTTAAGCTAATCTACCTCTTACCGCTGATCACCGAGGAAAAACCCAGTTTATGTTGCTTTCATTCAATCAATTTATGTTTTAACAACTTTTGCATGTAAGAGTGTTAGTGTTGTTTTTTTCTTTGTTTTTTTCTCTTTGTTGCTTAGAACAAGAATTTTTTTTCCAAGATTTGTGAATTTTTTTTGGAAGTTAGTGCAAACTTAAAAAAATTAGTTTATAATTTGTACGTTGTCAGCAATAAATCTTGTACGAAGTTAAATGTGGACGTTAATACTTCTCTCCGCTTGTGCGTTTTTGAAATTGTAGATTGACACTAACATTAGAATGTCTTCCGGGCTTGGACCGTGTCATAGTTGCAACCGAAGCTGCCAACGTTTCGCCCACTTTCGTAAGGGGCTTCATCAGGGCGTGAGATAAATCGCAAAACTCAAACAAGCAATCGAAATCTAACTAAGAACTTCTCAAAAGTTAGGTTATCCACTTGTAAAACAAGCCATAACCTAAACTATGAAAAGGTAAGAAAGAAAACGATAACCTGAAAAAGCAAACGAAAATCTAACAAAGAACCACTACCGAGTTAGGTAACCAACTTGTGAACCAAGCCAGATTCTAAACTCCGTAGAAGTGACTTAAGAAGAAATAGTCTCCGTATTTAAAGGAAAAGGATCGTCACGGATGATTAAGCTCGACCCTGATTGGGTTACGGTTGCTAGGGGGCGTGTTTTTGATAAATGACTAATAACCGGGAACCAAAGAGGGGATAGTTCGAAACCATGATCGCGATTGAAGTTATTGGGGTGTTTGATGATTTCTATGCTTTCACGGAATTTCCTGTTGAAAAAGAATGGAGATTTGGCAATCAACGAAGCATTATCAAAATCTATCTTGTGACCTGTAGTAAAATGATGTTCAGCGACCGCAGACTTGGAAGTATACCTTTTCCTTATACAACGATCATGTTCTGAAATGCAAGTAATGACGGAACGACCGGTTTCACCAATGTAGACTAAACCACAAGAACAGGGAATTTGGTATACACCTTGAGATGAAAGTGTAGGAAATTTGTCTTTGGGAGAAGGAAGAATCTGAGAGATTTTGCCTGTCGAGTTGAATATGGGTGTAATACCATTCTTACGAGGGAGTTTCCCTATTTGATCTGTAACCTTGTGAATGTAGGGTAAAAAGGCCAATTTCGGGTTGGATTCGGGAGTAGAAATGTCCTTAGGTAATCGAGTACGTGGATGTAAACGACGATTAATAACTCTATGAATATCTCGCTTTACATAACCATTGTTCACTAAGGTTCTAGTGAGATGACGGAGTTCTGAGTCTAGATTCTCAGGTTGACAAATAGAAAAGGCACGATGGACCAAAGATTCAATAACAGAACGTTTCTGTGCAGGATGATGATGAGACAAAGCATGAAGGTATCTGTCCGTATGGGTGGGTTTGCGATAAACAGAATGGCCTAGAAGTCCGTCGGGCTTACGAGTCACAAGAACGTCAAGAAATGGAAGAGAACCATTACTTTCGATTTCCATAGTAAATTTGATATCTAAGTGTTGATTGTTAAGATGATCAAGAAACTTAGACAATTCAAGATGACTATGAGACCATGTTTGTCAACCTGAGAATCTAGACTCAGAACTCCGTCATATCACTAGAACCTTAGTGAACAATGGTTATGTAAAGCGAGATATTCATAGAGTTATTAATCGTCGTTTACATCCACGTACTCGATTACCTAAGGACATTTCTACTCCCGAATCCAACCCGAAATTGGCCTTTTTACCCTACATTCACAAGGTTACAGATCAAATAGGGAAACTCCTTCGTAAGAATGGTATTAAACCCATATTCAATTCGACAGGCAAAATCTCTCAGATTCTTCCTTCTCCCAAAGACAAATTTCCTACACTTTCATCTCAAGGTGTATACCAAATTCCCTGTTCTTGTGGTTTAGTCTACATTGGTGAAACCGGTCGTTCCGTCATTACTCGCATTTCAGAACATGATCGTTGTATAAGGAAAAGGTATACTTCCAAGTCTGCGGTCGCTGAACATCATTTTACTACAGGTCACAAGATAGATTTTGATAATGCTTCGTTGATTGCCAAATCTCCATTCTTTTTCAACAGGAAATTCCGAGAAAGCATAGAAATCATCAAACACCCCAATAACTTCAATTGCGATCATGGTTTCGAACTATCCCCTCTTTGGTTCCCGGTTATTAGTCATTTATCAAAAACACGCCCCCTAGCAACCGTAACCCAATCAGGGTTTCCTTTAAATACGGAGACTATTTCTTCTTAAGTCACTTCTACAGAGTTTAGAATCTGGCTTGGTTCACAAGTTGATTACCTAACTCTGTAGTGGTTCATTGTTAGATTTTCGTTTGCTTTTTCAGGTTATCGTTTTCTTTCTTACCTTTTCATAGTTTAGGTTATGGCTTGTTTTACAAGTGGATAACCTAACTTTTGAGAAGTTCTTAGTTAGATTTCGATTGCTTGTTTGAGTTTTGCGATTTATCTCACGCCCTGATGAAGCCCCTTACGAAAGTGGGCGAAACGTTGGCAGCTTCGGTTGCAACTATGACACGGTCCAAGCCCGGAAGACATTCTAATGTTAGTATAGATTCCGGCCGTGGAAGCCTTCGCTATTACATTGTAGATTGACAATCAATTTTTAGTTCTTAATCTTAATTTTGAGGAGCAAAATTTTCTTCACTAAATTTGTCAGGATGAAACGGAAATATTTCTGAAGAACGAAAACCGGAAGCAGTTTTTTTTTAGTAGCCACTTTTATAAAGCTTTTATTGCAAAACTCTACAATGTTGCAAAAAACGGGAAGTGAAAATCCGTTATTTACATGATAACGATTTAAATAGCGCCACTTACACTTTTTCCTTCAGTGACATTTACAACTCCGAAGACGCAAGCTGCAATGTCTTGCAAAACGTCAGTTTGTTTGGGTTCACGAACGACAGCAGGGCAAAGGCCAAGTTTTACTTCTTGTTTTGGCTCTTAAGGAGAGACTAGAACCAAACTTAAAAAGTCTGGGTGTTCAACTACGACGCGGTCTAAGTCGAAAGTCGCTTATAATTGTAGTTTAAAATGTTTTCTTTTTTAAGACTGTTTTTAAATCGAAGTAAAATAGTCTAGTTTCTTCTAAATTAGACGCTCTAATTCTCTTTAAGCAGGTACCTTTAGGTTGATTTAATAGCGAAGGCTTCCATGTCTATACTAAGATGGAAACCTTTTCCGGGTTTGAACCATGTCATTGTTGTAACCGAAGTTGCCAACGTTGCCAGGGCGTGAGAGAAATCTAAGAACTCAAAAAAGCAACCAAAATCTAACTAAGAACTTCTCAAAAGTTACGTAATCAACTTGTGAATTAAGGCAGATTCTAAGCTCTAATAAGGTAAAAAAAAACGATAAACTTGAAAAAGCAAACGAAAATCTAACAAAGAACTACTACAGATGTTAGGTAATCAACTTGTGAACCAAAGCAGATTCGAAACTCTATAGATGTGATTTAAGAAGAAATAGTCTCCGTATACAAAGAAGCATCGTAACAGCTGGTTAAGCTCGACTGTGACTGGTTTACGGTTGAAAGGGGGCGTGTTTCCAATAAAGAAGTAATGACCAGGAACAAAAGAGAGGATAGCTGTTTGATAATTTCTATGCTCTTTCGGAATTTCCTGTTGAAAAAGAATGGAGATCACCGAAACGTTATCAAAATCTATCTTGTGACCTGTAGTAAAATGATGTTTAGCAACCGCAGACTTAAAAATATGCCGTTTCCTTATACAACAATCATGTTTTGAAATGCGAGTAATGACAGAACGACCGGTTTCACCAGTGTAGACTAAACCACATAAACAAGGAATTTGGAATACACTTTGAGATAAAAGTGTAGGAAATTTGTCCTTGGGGGAAGAAAGAATCTAAGAGATGAGTTGAATATGGGTTTAATACCTGTTGCGGCAAAACACCAAATTTAATATTCTTTAAAAATACATTTATTCAATGCACGTTTACATTTCTTCTTTAAGTTTTTGTGGATATTTAATATTTAAACAACTAATCTATAACTCATTCTTCTTCGACTTTTAATGCAAGAATGCAAGTATGCCTCCTACCCCTGGCGTTTACAAAAACGTCCCTCAGGCTAGCGCAGGCGTACAAGCTTATACAAAACTTTTAAAAAAAATAAAATAAAATGTAAATAACATTTAACATAATTCGCCACCTTGAAGTAACGTGGACTTCAACATATGCAACCAAATGATAATATGCCTAATTCTAATGTATATATATATATAACTACCAAAGTGCAATAAGTAATCAAAAACACAAAACTAAATGTATAAATCAAATTAGCTATTTAAGATATAGGTAACACGCACAGCTTGTTTACCGAACGTTTCACACTGCTTCCATTAGAAATAAACAATTTCACTGAGCGCACCACGCCATCTGATGCTCGATACAGTTCTACAACACGTCCTAACGCCCAATTGAGAGGTGGCATATTTTCTTCTTTAATGAGGACTAAGGAACCTACGTGTAGTAACTCTGGAAGACGAGATTGCCATTTGATTCTTCGTTGCATTTCTGGAACAACTTCTGAGCTCCAGCGTTTCCAAAAATGTTGTCTTATTAACTCGAAACGCTGATAGAACGATAGACGGTTTTCCTTTATAAATTGTAAGTCAGGTTCGGGGATAGCGGTTAATGATCTGCCTATTAAAAAATGACCAGGAGTTAAAGGACTGAGGTCGTTAGGATCTGAAGATAATGGTGATAATGGCCGAGAGTTTAAAACAGATTCAATTTGCGTCAAAACGGTCATTAAATCTTCGTAGTTTAAATTGGTATTTCCCAAAACCCGTTTTAAATGCATTTTTACAATTTTTATGTTGCTTTCCCAAATACCCCCTTGATGAGGGGAACGGGGTATAATAAATTCCCATTTAATGTTATTGTTGTTTAAATAGTTAAAAATAGTATTTTGAGCATTTGTGGACTGTAAAAATAGATATAACTCTTTTAAATGATTGTGTGCACCAACAAAATTTTTTGCGTTATCGCTAGTTATGGAAAACGGTTTTCCACGCCGGGCGATAAATCGCTTAAGTGCAGCTAAAAATGATTCCGTAGATAAATTTGTAACCAGATCTAAATGGACAGCTTTGGTCACCATACAAATAAATAAACAAATGTATGCCTTTATCAACTTTGAACCTCGTGTTTTTCTATCTTTAATTAAAATTGGGCCCGCATAATCAAGGCCAGTGTTATAAAAGACAGGTGTATTTATTTGCAAACGTTTGAATGGCAAATCGCCCATAAATGGATTATTAGAACTTGGATTGACTCTAAAACATTTTAGACACGAACGAATAATTCCTTTAGCTAATGTTTTTCCACTTATTGGCCAATAATGTTCTCTGACACATGCTAGTAACTGCTGGGCTCCACAGTGCAATAACTTATGATGAAACTCAAGCATTACAAGCTTGGTAAAAGCATGGTTTTTTGGCAAGAGTATAGGAAATTTTTTATTGAAACTAAATGAAGAATTTTTTAAACGACCTCCGACTCTTAAAATGTTATCTTTATCCAGAAATGGATTTAGAGGTAATAATTTTGAATGCGAATATAAAGCTTTATTAGATTCCAACAATTTTATTTCGGTAAAAAATGTTTCATTTTGGCAGGTTTTGATTAATAAATTTAACGAAATTTGTAGCTCCCGTAAGGATAAACGACCTTTAATTCTAGATACTATAGGAAGTTTTGAATTGGTAGTAAACCGAAGCATCCATGCCAACACTCTTTGAAGTTTTTCTAAAGATGAAAATTTTATGAATAAATTGAAATCTTTAACAAATGTTGTTAAACTAACTATTTTTAATTCGGTACCTTCCGAATCTATTTTATTAATGAAATTATAAGGAGAGAATTGTTGATCAGAAGATAAAAATGATGGTCCGTACCACCATAGTTGGTTGAACAAAAGACTACAAGTAGTAGTACCTCGTGAAACAAGATCGGCTGGATTATCCGCCGATTTAACATGATGCCAAGCATGTATCTCAAATTTTTCTTGAATAAAAGCTATTCGGTTAGCGACAAAGGTTTTGTACCTGTTTGGCGCTGAACCAATCCAATTAAGTGCAACAGTTGAATCAGTCCATAAGTAGATCTTATTAAACTTTATTGTTAAAGAAGTTTTAACTTTATGCATTAGTTGCGCTAGCAAAACGCAAGCGAATAATTCTAATCTCGGAATTGATTTTGTGTGCAAAGGAGCCACACGAGATTTGGTACATAAAAGTCTGCTTATAATTTTCCTTTCATGCGCTATAGTCCGGACATATATGCATGCACCAAATGCGACAGAACTACTGTCAGCAAAACCATGTAACTCTATAAGCAATGGATTTTGCAAGGTAACACATCTGGGGATTTGTAGATTTTTTTATAAACTGTAGTTGATTTATAAACTTTAGCCATTTGGAACTAACAGATAATGGAACAGATTCGTCCCAAAAAACTTTTAGTAATCATAATTTCTGGATCATTATTTTACCCTTAATTTTAATTGGGGCCAAAAGGCCTAAAGGATTAAACAGCCGAGCTATTGCAGAAAGAATAAAGCCTTTGGTAATTATGTTGTTATTTTCTATGCCAGCTTCAAAAGATATTGTGTCTAATGTGGAATTCCACAAAAACACTAGAGCTTTAGAATTAGCTCGTTCTCCTAAAGAGATAGTAAGCAAAAGTGAATGGAGATCATTAGATTCACATATAATTCGGGAGTCATTAGATAAACTTTCTAATACGAAACTCTGCACTTGACAAAATAGAAGATACTGTATTTTTTATTTGAATAACTTCCTCAACGGTGTCTGAAGTAAACAAGAGATCGTCTATATAAAAATTCGTTCGAATTACGTCACAAGCCTTAGAAAATTTGTGATCAAACTGATCTGCTAAGTGCTGTAAGCATTTGGTAGCCAAATAACTGACTGATGCTGTCCCGTATGTAACGGTGTTTAGTTGGTATGTCAATTTTATCAGTAGGTTTATCTCTCCATCAAATACACTGTAAATTACGTTGAGATGGATGTATAAGAATCATACGATACATTTTTTCTATATCGCCAGTAAGAGCAAATTTGCGTTGCCTAAACTTTAATAATATCGTAAACAAGTCAGGTTGAATAACAGGACCAACTATTTGCGCATCATTTATAGATACATTTGAATCGGTTTTAGCACTGCCATCAAAAACGACTCGAAATTTTGTAGTTAGCGACTGAAGCTTGATAATAGAGTGATGTGGTAAATAGTAAAAAGGAATTTTATCTATGTTAATATCCAGATCTAAAGCCTCTATTTTAGCAAGAGGTTTATGTGAAGACTCAGCACAATGCAATTGAGTCATATGACCTAAATCTCTATACTCATGAATAAATTTAAGATATTCATTACGCAATTGTGAATTCGTTTGTAATTTTTTCTCTAAATTGAGAAATCGATGCATTGCAAACTTTTGAGATTCGCCTAAATCAGCAAGTCTAGAATTGAAAGGAATAGCAACCACAAATCTACCGTCTTTATCACGTTTTACAGTTTCTAGAAAGTGCTGTTCGCAAAATTTCTCTTCTCGTGATAACAAAGATTCTTTACGAATTGGTAAAATATTTTCTAAATTCCAAAATTTGGTTAAGGACTCGTTCAGATTTTCATTGGAAGGTAGTGAAGCACAAACCATACTTACACTACAAACATTGGAAGTTTGAGAAGTCGACAAGTTACCTCCCAAAACCCAACCAAATAAAGTTTCCTGCAATATTGGTTTATTTTCTCCCAACAGAATACGACCAGGACACATTAACTCATAAAAACACGATGCGCCAATTAGAATATCTATTGGTGCAGTGATGTTAAAACTCTTATCCGCTAATGTAATGAAAGGTGGTATATTTAAGTATGATTTATCAAAACTCTTTAATGGTAGATTTCGAGTTATTTCGGGTATAACTAAACAAGAAAGTTCTATTTGATTGTCAGATTCCAAAGCAGAAATTTTCATTTTTACCAAGCCATTTAAATTAGAGTGCTTGAAATTTATTCCATAAATAGATGCAAAAGTTGGAATAGTTGTAACATTTAGACGTTTACAAAAGTTTTCAGAAACGAAATTAGCTTGTGAGGCTGAGTCAAGTAAACAACGCGCAGTAACCCACTTCTCTTTATTTATTAATACCTTAACTAAGGCGGTTGATAACAGAACTTGATTGTAATTAAAGTTAAAGACCGAAAGTACTGCTTGGGAAGTTGGCATATCGTCAGAATTTAAATTACCTGTAGAAACACAATTAGTTGTACCGGAATTTGAATTACTTAATATTTCAGATTCACGTTTAAAACACAAAAGACTATTATGCAACCTTTGACAATATTCACACTTTATTTTTGCAGTACATTTTTTATTATTGCGAAATGTGTGCTTTAAGCACAATTTACAAATACCTAACTCGGAAACTTTATTGAACCTGTCCCTAACAGAATAATCCAAAAATGCAGAACAAGAAGAGATTAAATGCGCACCTTTACATAATAAACATGTATTTGTATTCGTAACAACAAATGATTGCTTTACAAAATTATTCTTTGGAATTACATGTTTTCCAAAGCTATTGTTACGTAATGCACTGGACTGCGCCTTTTGCGTAGATGCGACATCTTCTAGCGTCTCACATCTTCGTGTTAAAAATTGCTGAATTTCAACCAACGTAGGGATTTCTTTTAATTTAAGTTTGCTAAACTCAGATGCTGTATTAGAATCCATTTTCGATTTTAAAGTAAAGGCAAGTACTGCTGCCTTGAATTGCGCGTCTGATAAATTTATATTATCTAAAGCGCGTAAATGACGGGACAAAGTGTCATGAATTTTTCGTAATTCTTTTGCCGATTCTTTGTGTGATTTTTCCATTTGAAAAATCCCTTCTAAATGAGAAAAAATGATTAATTTTTCATTATTGTAGCGATCTTTTAGCATTTGCAAAGCAATGTGATAATTACCAGCAGTTACCGGCATTTCATTTATTAATTCTTTAGACGTGCCCTTTAAAGCGTTTTGTAGATAAAAAAACTTTTCAACATCTGATAAATACAAATTATTATCTATTAATGCCAAAAATGTTTCGTAAAAGCTGTTCCAATCAGAATAATGTCCCGAAAAGTTCGGAATTGATAAAACCGGCAGTTTTACATTGTTTTCATTACCGTTTTTAGAAGACTGACTTGAATTAGAAATTGAATTACAATTATCATGCGGAATCTCTTTAAAACTTTTTAAAATAATCGAAGCTTTAGTGATCAATAAAAGCGACTTGTCTTCAAAGTCCTCAAATGACAAAATATCATCAGATTGAATAGATAAAGTTTGACTTTGTATAAATAAGTCTTCATATTTATCAATAATTGGTTTAAATTGTTCTAATCTTATAGACAAAGCGTCAATAATTGCATGATCAATTTGATCAGCGCTAATCAAATCTAAATGCTGCTCAAATCTATTCAATTTATTAATAAGTAATTGAATATTTAATAATAAAGATTTACTATTCTTTGCCATTTAAAAATGCAGTTACACTGGGAATTAAGAATACAATAAGCAACCCTACACAAAATGTGTAAAATCTAAATCATATCTAAATTTATTTTAAAGAGAAAAAGTATAGCAGTACATGGTAATGTTAAATAAGGATATGAAGAAAGGATAAAACTACCTGACTTACTTGTTTCCCTCAACTTTTTCACTCAAGGACGGTGAACCATAATTTTTCTGTTATACCATTAATGCTGCTCCATATCCAAATTCAATTCGAATTTTATCGGTCTCGAAGTCGACCAAAATGTTGCGGCAAAACACCAAATTTAATATTCTTTAAAAATACATTTATTCAATGCACGTTTACATTTCTTCTTTAAGTTTTTGTGGATATTTAATATTTAAACAACTAATCTATAACTCATTCTTCTTCGACTTTTAATGCAAGAATGCAAGTATGCCTCCTACCCCTGGCGTTTACAAAAACGTCCCTCAGGCTAGCGCAGGCGTACAAGCTTATACAAAACTTTTAAAAAAAATAAAATAAAATGTAAATAACATTTAACAATACCATTCTTACGAAGAACTTTGCTTATTTGATCTGTAACTTTGTAAATGTAGGTAAAAACGCCAATTTCGGGTTGGATTTGGGAGTAGAAATGACCTTAGGTAATGAAGTACGTGGATGTAGACAACGATGAATATCTGTAATCTTGCTTCATATAACCATTGTTTACTAAAGTTCAAGTAAGATAATAGAGTTCTGAGTCTAGATTCTCAGGTTGCCAAATAGAAAAAGCACGATGAATAACAGAACGTTTCTGTGCAGAATGTTGATAAGACGAAGCATGAAGATATCTATCCGTATGGGTGGGTTTGCGATAACAGAATGACCCAGAAGTCCGACGGGCTTACGAGCGACTTAACTTCGAGAAATGGGATAGAACCATTACTTTCGATTTCCATAGTAAATTGCATATGTAAGTGTTGATTATTAATTTCATCAAGAAACTTAGACAATTCGACATGACCATGAGACAATCAATAAACGTGTCGTCAACATACCTAAACCAAACTTTAGGTTTTAATATTGATGATTCCAAAACAACCGTTTTAAAGAATTCCGTAAAAATATTAACTACAAGTGGTAGAACAGCACCCATCGCAGCACCAGAAACCTGTTTTTAAAACTTGTTATTAAATTGGCAGTAAGTGGAGGATAAACACTTATCAATAAGAGGCACCAAACTCAAGTCCTTGTCATGTTGAGACAGAATCTGTTCGATGATAATAAGCGAATCCTTAATAGGAACTTTAGTAAAAAGTGAAGTGACATCAAAGCTCACAAGAAGATATTAGGGTTCCAAAGGTTTTATCTCTAAACTCGCAAAGAATGTTGGTCAAGAACTTGGCTAGCTTGTAGGTAGGAGATTGGATAGTACTGACGATAGGTCGAAAGGGAATACCTTGTTTGTGAACTTTGGAAAGTCCGTATAGACGAGGTGGTTTAGAATCTGATGGGGTAAGTCGACGTTTAGTTTCAGGAGGTAAATTGGAAGATTTGATGATTTGGCTGACCTCACGTTCAATCCTCGAAGTGGGATTATGAGTTAGAAGAGCGTACGTTTTCTCAGATAAAATAGAATTGATTTTTTCAACAAAACTTCATTCAAAACGATAGCCTTTGTCGGATTGACGAACAATAATATTAGTGTTTCTACGAAAACTTTTTAGGACTAACTCTTCCGACTTAGAAATGTTGAATTTAGGAATTTAAGATGATCCAAGGATTTTTCCAGTGTGAATACGAATGCGATCTGAGATGTGGCGAGGAAGATGTCTAATAGAAGACTCTACAGCACATAAAATATCTTCTTTAGGAATACATTTGGAAGCAACAGCAAAATTCAAACCCTTGGATAGCACCGATTCCTTTTCTGAAGTGAGAGCCAAACTAGATAAATTGACAACCAGTGGATGAAACTTTACGATTCTTGGATTTCAATAATTGAAAGTTTTTGAGATGACCTTCGGTGGTTAGTCGTAGAGTGGTATTCGATTGCTGGTAAGTAATGTTGTCAAAGAGATTCTAATCATCCGGGGATAGAGTGCTGGGTGACTTAAGATGAAGATAAAAGACTTGTTTCAAAATGGTGTCTAACTCTCGTTTAGTTTGCTTAATCCGTTCGCGTATCAACGCTAAACTAGCACGGTGTAAGATGTTTTCAGAAGAACAGGTCGTAATGTGGAACTTGATTTTGAGTTTGTGCCGAAGTTTGGAAAATACAGAGGCTTTAGAAGAAATATTCTCCCCGTTAGATTTCGGTTGATGGTTTGAGTTCTTTGATTTCCCTCACGCCGTGATGAAGCCCCTAACGAAAGTGAGCGAAACGTTGGCAACTTCGGTTACAACAATGACACGGTCCAAACTCGGAAAACGTTCTCATCTTAGTACCTTTAGGTTGTCTCAATCGGATTTCAAAATTTCTATTTAGCCAATCTTTACCAGCTAGCTGAGTAGCTTTATTGAATGTGTGTTTTATATTATTGGTTTCAGCAAGTTCAACTACTAATTGTCTAAGATATTTGGGTTTTCAGTTTCAGTTTTCCAAGTATATATTAGGATAAATAGTTTTAATTCCGTTTCAATTTTACTGTCTTTCGACCAAAACTATGAGTTTAGAACATTAAAAGCTCTACTAACTTTTCTCATTTTTTTGCCATCGTTACATATAACACTTAGCGCCATCTGTAACGTTTCTTTACTGTAAGAATTTATTTTGATTTACGCGTATTTACGTGTCATCTGCAAAAAGAAAAGTATTTTTCTACCTACACCATTTAAACGGTTTGTAAGTCAACGCAAGAATTTTTGAGCATAATTACCCCGCAACGGCCATGAAAACAAATAGAGTAGTAAAGACTATTTTCTTAATATAATCAAAACATTCCTATACAAACAGTTGATCCTGTTCTTTAAGAAAGTTTAATTTTAGAAGTAGATGATAATTAAAAACTAACCGTCTTAATTCGTCTGAGTCTAAACTAATATAAAAAAATTGGAACACTGACATACAAATATTGTAATCTATGTCAGAGTTACTCCTCATAGCAGTAGCTAGCCATTAGACATCAAGCTTCACCTGGTTGCCTTTATTTGTCTTAAAATACCGCGTATTTTGAACTTTTCAGAGGTGTGAATGGTTAACTACTTCATTCAAAGATTAATATTAAAACGTTCGTAAAGTTATTCTCAACTTCGAGGACCTTTGCGAGGTTTTTGTACATCTTCAGAACGTATACCGAAAGATATGAAACATTCGAAAAGGATTTCCAAAATGTATAAATGCTGCACAACCAAATCAAAGGTCAGTTATTTCTAGTAATTCGAAGACAGCATCTTAAGAAGATTACTCAAGTTTAAATTAATACGTGATTA
Organism: Aquatica leii; assembly: GCA_035610365.1. Taxonomy (NCBI): domain Eukaryota; kingdom Metazoa; phylum Arthropoda; class Insecta; order Coleoptera; family Lampyridae; genus Aquatica; species Aquatica leii. The sequence goes on along the minus strand of CM069434.1, from coordinate 17,038,286 downwards.
AAGCGTGTGAGATAAATAACCTGGTACGTGACTTTAACGTAAACAATAAGTTTTAAACAAGTGTGTGAAGTTATCCGCGGACTTATCTTATCTTCGTGTCAGTGATAGCGCTATATATAAATTAGTGTAAGTGTTTTTATTAAATATTTTTAGATTTAATTAGTTCGGTGAATAATAATAAACGTGTACATATTTTTAGTATAAATAGCAAGGTTTGGTCCAGGCCAGAAAGGAGTTATTGCGTGACTAGAAGAGAGCTGTCAGCGGTCGTCCACCGGTCGTCCAGTTTGTATGGACAAACATTTTTACACGATGCTTTAAAATGGATACTACAGTTCTGTAACCCGGAAATACAAGTGGCAAGATGGATCGAGAGAGTGCAAGAGTATGGCTATGACACAGAACACCGTGCCAGAAGCAGTCATCGGAACGCTGATGCCTTGTCCAGAAGACCATGTCTGGCGGATTGCAGCCATTGGTTGCTACTGGAAGAAAACGTTGAATACCCCTGGAGAACTGCTCTGGTTGATGACAAGTGGGAACCCGAGCAGTTGCATCGCGAACAAGAAAACGACCCTGAAATAAGACTTCTCCTGGACTGGAAAGAAAACGGCCGACGACCAACCTTGGAGGAAGTGAGCGCTTTGGGCAGAAACATCAAAGCATACTGGGTGCAGTTGGACTCGTTGATAGTAGAAGACGGTCTTCTTAAGCGAACCTTAGAAAGTGTTGGGTGCACGGGAAACAGACTACAGTTGGTAGTGCCGAAAAACCGGGTGTCAAAAGTGTTGAAGCATCTCTACGATCGTACATCAGAAGGACACTTTGGCATTAAGAAGACATTGGGGAAAGTTCGAGAACATTTCTACTGAGTGAACTGCAAAAAGGACGTCATGAAATGGTGCCGTAAGTGCACGGTCTGCGCACCAGAAAATGGTCCATCTCAAAGCACGCATAAAGCAATACAACGTAGGAAGTCCTTTGGAAAGAGTAGTGATTGACATCGCAGAGCCGTTCCTAGAATTTGATTCGGATAATAAATACATCATAGTAGCCTAGGATTATTTTACGAAATTGACGAAGGCTTACGCCATGCCCAATCAGCTACAGTCGCAGACGTATTAGTAAAAAAGTTTTTCTGCCGTTTTTGAGTTCCGTTAGAATAACATTCCGATCAAAACCGCAACTTTGAGTCTGGGCTGTTTCAAAAAGTTTGCCAACTGTTGGGAATTAAGAAAACTAGGACGACGCCTTTCCATCCTCAATCTGACGGCATGGTTGAGCGGATGAATCGAACAATGGGACAATACTCAGCCAAAGTAGTGTCCGAACACCAAAGAGACTTGGATCAGTACTTGCATCTTTTTCTAATGGCATACCGATCATCCGTTCACAAAAGCACAAGTCAAACACCATCCTGTGTAATGCTCGGTCGCGAAATAAGACTGCCATGCGACCTCCAATTTGGACGAAGACCGGAAGAAGAAGCTGCTGGAGAAGATTACGTTAGCAAGCTAACCAAGAGGCTAGACGAAGTACATGAAAAGGTCCGTAAAAACACACAAATTGCCAGCGACATAATAAAGACTAGATATAACGTCAATGCACAAAATGGTGGGTTTCAACCTGGCGACATGGTGTGGTTGTATAATCCCCAAAGAAGACGTGGTTTGTCGCCGAAGTTGCAAAACCAATAGAAAGGTTCTTATGAAGTCGTGCAGCGTATTAATGACGTCATATATCGCATCCGAGAACCGCCCAAAGGCAAATCAAAAGTGGTCCACGTCTCCGTTTGCTGGCGGTAATCACAATACCAGAGTATTAAGCAGCAGAACCTGGAATCAAATCGAAGGAATGCAGTTCGAGAAGTTTACGAACTTATACGGAGGTACTGGAAAAACTAGGTTCGCAGGTACCACCGAGGAACAACAAGACCTGTTCCAAACACAAAAAGATTGCACTATCGTACATTGCGTGAGCGAGGATTTTGACATATCCAGAGGGGTTGCAATCGTATTTAAAAACAAGTCTGGGCAGTTAGATAAACTACGAAAACAGCAACCGGCAGTCGGAAAGGTTTTAATACTACGTTGTGACAGACGCTTTGTTTTCTATCTGGTCACCAAGAAATACTCAAGTACCAAGGCGTTATACGAAAATCTGTGGCGGACATTATGGAATCTCAAGAGAGAAATGGAGTTTCACCATGTTAAGAAATTGGCAGTACCCAAGCTTAGTTGTGGCTTAGATCAACTGAATTGGAGGACAGTTCAAAACATGTTGGAGGTCCGAGGAACAGGCGTCTAAGTGTTGGTCTGTAGTTACCAACCAAGAAAAATATCGGGTCAAGAAAAGTTTATTGACTGCTACTTTTATGGTCAAGGAAGTCGCTGAAATAGAAGAAACTGCCGCTATCGCCACGATCCTTTCTACCGGTGTCGCATCCAGTCTCCTGTTCTGGGACAGAACAGTCTTAAGAAAGGGGCAGTGAAATGTTCGAGAAGTCATTCTCAACTTCAAGGGCCTTCGCGAGATTTTTGTACATTTCCAGAACGTATACCGAAAGATATAGAACATTTGAGAAGGATTTCCAAAATGTATAAATGCGGCACAAACGAATCAGAGGTCAGTTATTTCCTGTAATTCGAAGACGGCAGTGTTAAGAAGATTACTCAAGTTTAAATAAATAAGTGATTAACGCGTGTGAGATAAATAACCTGGTACGTGACTTTAACGTAAACAATAAGTGTGTAAAGTTATCCGCGGACTTTATCTTATCTTCGTGTCAGTGATAGCGCTATATATAAATTAGTGTAAGTGTTTTTATTAAATATTTTTAGATTTAATTAGTTCCGTTAATAATAATAAACGTGTACATATTTTTAGTATAAATAAATTAGTTTTAATAACAAACGTTATAATTTTTTTCTGATTTTGTAGGTCTTAAATTTTTAACTAAGTACACATTAGCATTGAAATCAAAATTAATAGGAAATATCCCTGTTATATTATATTATGTTATATGTTTTTATTAACTTGTTTTGATTGTTTGTTAAACAAATCAACAACAATGTTTGGCGTAATTTCTTCTCCTGGGTGGTCATATTGTGATTAGTAGCACATGTAAATGTTTAACGACTACGTGTTTTGTAAAATACGTCTAAAACATTTTTACTAAACTTAACTAAACTTTTTTTAGAATGGACTACTCTCCGCAGGACCGTATTTTGCGTTTTGGGTATTAAGTTTTGTGTTCAGCGCAATAACAGATTACGTTATCTCAAAAAAGTATGTATCGACCGTAGTTGCAAGAAAAGTAGCAAATAGCATTGGTAAATATTGAAAAACGCTTTCACGTTTAATCCAACGTCTGATTTAAAGGTGTATTTGTACCAGCAGCAGCGTTAACAGCTTTGGGCTTAATAAGCAATTTGGATTTTGATGTTTCTGCCATTACTATACTACTGCTTTTTATTGCTGTCGGTGTTAACGCATGTTGCTACTGTGGTTATCAAGTTAATCACATGGACTTGTCTCCAATTCATTCGGGAACGCTAATGGGTATTAGCAATGGAATTTCAAACATTTTTGCAATTATTGCTCCATTAATATTGCAGTTTATTGTAACTGATGAAGTAAAATTATGTTACATTAGCAGTAACAATCTATTCACACATTTGTTTTAGAAAAATCCTTTACAATGGGCAACCATTTTTTATATTTCTTCAGGAGTGTATATTGGAACAAATATATTTTATATAATTTTTGGTTCTGGAGAAATTCAACCTTGGAACGATGTTAATTATAAAACCACACATAATAGGAACATTGAAAAAGTCATGGATACTTCCTCAGTGATCACTTATAGATGCTAGCTTTCAATTTGTATCAAATTGTAATTAGAGTTACTATAATTATTATTTATGTTTAATAAATATTTTTCTAATATATGTTTTCTAATATATGTGATTTTTAAAGCGAGCACTTATACATTAGGAAAATTCTTACTTAACGTCTAATGACATTACAAAAGTGGGCGAAACGTTGTGTGAAAAGTTTTGAAGATAGTTGATTGAAATTTAGGATATCCCATATTAATAATAAGAGAAATTGTTTGGCATTTAAGTGATTTCATTTCACTTCCGGTTTTGCCGAAAGTGACACTAACATTTGATGTTAAAATGGAATACCTTTGCAGTTCTCAATTGAAGTGTGCCATGACGGTTCCGATTTTTTCTAGTGGTGCTTATTATACATATGGGATATCCCAAATTTCAGATAGTTAATTTTAAACTAAAAGAGATACGGGGAGTGTACTAGGATCCTATTACACACTGTACACATGTCAGCTCAAAATTATACAAATCGAGAAGATATGAGAAGTCAGCTAAAAGAAAGACATAAAAAATAAAAGTTTTTTTGATTTTCTATTGAATATATTTTGTATTTAATGAGATACATAATATTATATTAAAGCACTAGTTTCATAAAAGGCCATTTTGGTGCACAAAACCAAAGTATACTTTATACCATTTCAATTTTGAAAGTTATATGTAAAAATAAATTTAAATTAGGTATTCACTTTTATTTTATTGATTAGGGTGTTACGATTATTATCTCGTAACTTAAAAGGCCGCGACTAACTCATTTTGATTTGACAGTTGGGTCGTAAGTTTTGAAGTGCTAAATTATAAAAATGTTAAAAGGCGTCAAAACGGGGAAAGATTAGGGTGACAGATATCGTTTAAATCCAAAATTGAAAAAAAAACAGATGACAAAAACACAGGACTTTACATAAATGCGATCAAACGCTAGAACGTAGGTCAATATCACAGACAATATACTATAATTTTGATTTATCCCGCAAGATTACTCTAGTATCGTCTTAACGAATATAGGGGGTTTTGCAAAAATTTTTTACCTTTACTTACATCTACCAACGATTGTGATGAGTTATTCGTAGTATGGTGCACACTATCAAAAACTCGTATCAAGCTTAAAACAATTTGCTCTTTTTATGACCAGACGCGGATCCAAGGGGGAGGCAATGGGAGCAATTGCCTTCCTAACTCACGGCCAAAGCACTTTATTTTGACCAATTTAAAAATGTGTTTCTAAAATATAGGTAAAATTACCATCCATTAGTTCAGATAATTTGTCTCGCAAGAAAATTAGATTTCCTCTGATGCCCACTTTTCCATCCCGTTCGGTCCCGTGCAATATTTTTCATTTCTGCTAATTCTTTCTAGGTCTTCCTACTCTTCTTTTGCTTACTATGCCCATCTTTAATATCTTTTTCACCAATCGATTCTGATTCATCCGTATTATGTGTTCATACTATTTAAGCTGCTTCATTTCTGTGTTCGTTGTTATTGTTTCTTTTTGTGTCATTTGTCTTATTTCTTCGTTTCGTTTTTTATCCATCTTTGTTTTTTCTGCAATTCTTCTGAGAAATTTTATTTCTGCCGCATTAATTTTTACTTCTTGTTTATCTTGTATTGCCCACGTTTCACTCGCGTATGTAAGAATTGGTGTCACCACTGTATTATACACTCTTATTTTAGCTTTCTTGTCTATTTCTCGTTTTCCAAAAATTGTCTTATTTAACGCGTAATAGATTTAACACTTTTATTTATCCTGTTACTTACATCCCCATCTATCTTCCCATCTTCTATTATTACACTTCCCAGATATTCGTATGTTGTTACATTTTCTAGTTATTCTTCTTTAATGTATATTTCTCTATTTTCTTCTTTGTTCTTGTTATTTATGATCATTATTTTACATTTCTTTGTATTAATCTCTATTATTTTTTACTAACACTATATCGTCTACATATAGTAGGCAGTCGATTTTTATTGGTACTAGATTATTATACCCTATCTTATCTGGCTTTGTTTGGTTCTTGTCCTAGTATTTTTTAACAATTTGTCCATGATTACTATAAAGAGTAGTGGGCTTAGACTATCACCTTGTTTTATTCCAACTTCCATCTGGAAAAAGTCTGATTCCTCTCCATTTATTTTAACTATTCTATTTACTGTTTTATAGACACTTCTTGTCGCCATTACTAATTTCATTGGTATCTTTAGTTGTTTTAGTCAATTCCATATTATTTTCCTCTGTATTGAGTCGAAAGCTGCTTTTTAAGTTAATAAATGTAACGAATATTTCTTCGCCTTTTTTTTTCATTTATATTATACTTCTTATGTGGATATTATCGTGCGTTTGTCTTCCTGTTCTAAATGCTGCCTGTTCTACTTCTAGTCTATTGTCAAAAACTCTTTCACTAATACATCTGCGTCTGTGGCTGCTTCTTGATTGGGTATGGCGTAAGCCTGCGTCCATTTCGTAAAATAATCCATCGCTACCAGGATGTATTTGTTTCCCGTATCAGATTCTGGGAACGGCCTTGCAATGTCAATCGCTACTCTTTCTAAAGGGCTTCCTACGTTATACTGGTTCATCGGTGTTTTGCGTTTTTTTGCTGAACCATTTCCTGATGCGCAGACCGTGTACTTACGGCACCATTTCATGACGTCCTCTTTGCAGTTCACTCTGTAAAATCTTTCTCAAACATTTCCCAATGTTTTCTTTATGCCAAAGTGTCTTCTTGATGTACCATCGTGAAGATGCTTTAACACTTGTGACACCCGGTTCTTTGGCACTAACAACTGTAGTCTGTTTTTCACATCCCCGATACTCTCTAGAGATCGTTTAAGAAGATCTTCTTCTACTATCAAAAAGTCCCACTGCACCCAGAACGCTTTAACGTTTCTGCTCAAAGAATTCACTTCTTTTCAGGTTGGTCGTCGACCGTTTTCTTTCCAGTTCAGGAGTAGTCTTATTTCGAGATTGTTTTCTTGCTCGCGACGCAACTGCTTAGGTTCTCACTCGTCATCAACCATAGCAGTTCTCCGGAAGTATTCGATTTTTCGTCAAGTCGCGAACAATGGCTGCAGTCAGCCGGACATGGTCTTCTGAACAAGACATCAGCGTACCAATGACTACTTCCGGCACGGTGTTCTGTGTTATAGTTATACTCTTGCGATTTCTCGATTCATCTTGCTGTTTGTCTTTTCGGGTTACGAAACTGCAATAGCCACTTTAAAGCGGCGTGGTCCGTTCTTAGTAAAAATTTTCGTCCATACAAATATTTGTAGAATAGTTCTACAGACTTGACAACTGCTAACAGTTCTCTTTTATTCACGCAATAATTCCTTTCTGGCTTGGACAAAACGTTACTAAAACACGCGATGATTTTTTCTTTTCCATCTTGCATCTACGAAAGGACGGCGTCTATGGATAGATTGCTTGCGTAGGTATCCAAAATAAATTTTCCCTCTTCTCTTGGATAACTTAAAATCGGCGAATTGACTAAAGCCTGTAATTGATAGAAATAATTTTCGCAGCCTTTATTCCATCTAAATTCTGCTATTTTTTCTATCAATTTTGTCAAAGATTTAGCAATATTGGCAAATCCGGGCACAAATCGTGCACAACTCAAGGAAATTTTGTATCTAATGTTTTTTGATTGGTCTTGGGCATGCTTGCACTGTTCGGGTTTTGTCTGGGTCAGTCTTTACTCCATCTCTAGGTACAATGTGGCCTAGGTATTGCACTTCTTTCTTAAATACATGGTACTTCTTTGGGCTTAGTTTTAGATTTGCCCCATGTAGCCGTTGAAACCCTTTTTTTAGGTTGTTTAAATGTTCTTTAAACCACCTTCCAACTACGATCACGTCGCCTAGGTAAATCAATCACGTCTTCCAAAGACAGTCCGCGAGGATGGTTTCCATCAAACGCTTAAACGTTGCAGGAGCGTTACAAAAGCTGTAGTCTACACAAAACCTCGTTGATCCATCGTTCTTCTATACGGGTACCATTGAGGACGCCCATGGGCTATTTGAAAGTTCAATCACACTTTCTTTTTCCATATCCGTAATTATTTGTTTGGCTTCTTCTCTTTTCGCCAAAGAAAGTCGGCGTGGATGTTGTCGTATCGGCCGAGCGTGTTCGGTATAAATTTTATGCTTCACCACGTCAGTTCTTCCTTTAAAACCACTCTACAGCGCGAACACATCTTGATAATGCTGAATCAACATTTTAACTTTAACTTTAGGTAGCTCGTCTTGGTTGAGATTTTGCCGTTTAGAGGTAAGAATGTTCAATAGATGCTGTTGGCACTTCTTCGGCGACGTATCTTTGTTAGAATTTACACATCTCACTATTAGAGATGCTGACGTGCATTGGCCTACCACAGTCTTCTTTTTGAACGTTACTAAATCTGAGTTGACATTTAAGATCCTTATTGTCATTGCGTTTTTCGCTCGTACTAAAGCCAACGAGTAGTCCTTATTTAACTCTCTTCCATTGGTTTAATCACGCAAATGTAGCTTTTCCGGAGATTTCTATCTAGACGTGCCATTACCACATGTTCAGTCCTCGCAGGCAGAGTCAGGTCTTTACTAAATAAAACGCGCACAGCTGCCTTCTTTGACGAATGAAAAAGAATTTCTTCATTGACGATCTTCAGGACATCGTTCTTCATATCCAAATGAAACCTCAACTCCTTTATCACGTCTATTCCCAGGATAACTTCTACCGTAATGTCGGCTACCAGTACTTGATGATCGAGTACTTCACTTCCCAAACCAATAGTCACTTGTATTTGTTCGTGAATAGGTATTTCTTCGCCCGTCGCATTTCAAAATCGTACTGTTACTGGTGATGTTTTCTGGTTTTCCAATAGCATGTCAGGACGAATCATGGTCTTCTTCGCTCCCGTGTCAACCAGTAACTGAACACTTCATCTATTAATTTTGCATTGAGATAAATGCTATGCAATTGCTTCATAGGCGATGCCATTTGAATGATAGTCTCCGGGGATGGCAACGAGCCACGGTCGATTTTCGGTCGACAACGAGGTTGACTTTTGCCCCAGCGTCGTCGTACGTGGCCCAGTTCTCCAAAGTTGCAGGACGTCACTTCTCTTCCATGAGCTACTTGTTTCCAATATACAAGTCGCACTGTTTTGCATGGGTTAAAGCGTAATCGAACGTCGTCGGTCTAGCCGATCGGAGAGTATGCTGCGTTTCGCCGTCTACAAAGGTTCGAATAGCCAACTACTCCAACAAGGTATCTGGTGCTGTAGGACACGCAAACCGTGTTAATCCGTCAGCCTTTTCGCAGTTTTCTGAACCCGTATTTAATTTGAGCTTGGTACACTTGTTGAAGACGAGCATCTAGATATATGATTTCTAAACGTGAAATTAAGAGTTTATAATTTCCTTGTAGGTGGTTATGAACAGTCTGCAAAATTCAAAGCGCTTCACCACATAAAGTCACTATTAAAGTCGTCGCTTTCTGCTTGTTGCTCCAACCATTAACTCTAGCTGCGGTTTCAAACTGCTTGTAGTAGGTTGACCATGGAACTTTACCATCAAAATTTGAAAATACAACTTTAAACTTGTGAGTGGTTTCTTCACGATGGTTCATTAAATTTTCGCTTATGACACTTCCCTCACCGTAAGAATTCATTTAGTTCTTCTTCTTATGTTTATCTAAAATTGACACTTGTTTACATTACAGGCACGTACATTTGGGACGCTGTCATATTTACCTTAACCACGCGTTAATCACTTATTTATTTAAACATCTTCTTAACACTTGCGACTTCGAATAACTGACCTATGCTACTTTGAATCGTTTTTATATATGTCTGTTATCTATCCCGAGAATTTTCTGCATCCTTCCCAAACGTTCTGAAAGTGAATAAAAATTTCGTGAACGCTCTCGAAGTTGACGAGAAGTTCTCGAAGTTTTTCACTTAAACTTAAAAAAATCGCACTGTATATTTTACAAGATCTAACCAAATAATGCACAGTGTTATTTATAAAAAAAATGAGGGCGTGTACTAGTGTACACATGTAAGAAGTGAAACTTCTTTATGGCCTTATTTTTCGCAAAATGATCTACATGCAACTTTTCAGAAATTGGTTAAATAAAGTTAAATTAGATAAAGTTTAATCAAAAGGATTTTATTATCATAGACATGAATACAAATAATACAATTATTTCACTTTAACTTTTTGCTACTAAGATTATTACAGCATTTCATTAATTGTAATAGAATTATTACTATCATTGTCATCGTTATTATATATTTTTGTAATTAATGGCTTATGGTAACTTAAATATGAAATTGAATCTACAAAAATTAGTTAATTGATTTACAAAAATTAATAACATATTTCAGAATTTATACTCTATGCCAATTAATTGATGTTCATTAAATTAGCAGTCGTATTAATTAATAAATACTATTTTAATGAAATCATATACATTGACCGATAGTTACAATAAGAAACTGAGGTTAACCTTAAATATCTTGAATTTAAAATTAGATAAAGTTTAAACAAAAGGATTTTATTATAATAGACATGAATACAAATAATACAATTATTTCACTTTAACTTTTGCTACTAAGATTATTACAGCATTTCATTAATTGAAATAGAATTATTACTATCATTGTCATCGTTCAATCAGAAACTGAGGTTAACCTTAAATATCTTAAATTTAAAATGTCATCGTTCAATCAGAAACTGAGGTTAACCTTAAATATCTTAAATTTAAATTAATAACATATTTCAGAATTTATACTCTATGTCAATTAATTCCACTCAAGTATTAGAAAAATAGATATAATTACTTACTTTTGTTAAAAATCCACTGGAATTAGAATTAAAATAAAGCCTTTGATTTTGTTGATCACTTTAGTATTGATATATTATTTATCACGTCGCTATTGCGTTTCAGAAATAAAAAAAGATGGCGCGTAACGGAAAAATGTGACGGTAAAAAATGTGACGCGTGACGCGTAAAATGTGACGGTAAATTTTTTTCCAACGCCGATAAAGAAGTTTCACTTCAAAAACTGATTGTCGCAATTTTGACAAATGTAATCGCAGGTATAATGTAACCTCACCATCGAATGTAGTTTGATAAAAACATGGCTTGTTTTTTTCTAAAATTTGGTCAAATAAATAAGATATAAGGCCACACATACAAAACTGAGACACCCGGTATGTAGAAAAAGGTGTTGAAAATCACATATTATCTATTGAACAAGTTCCTAAAAAAACTGTGTTGACTTAACATTTGCTTTTTTCTTTACTTTTGATTGAGTAAATGTTAAATCGCTATCCATAAAGCCAGTAGCTGGATCCAGAGCCACTGGATTCCAGCGCTGGATTGGCATTAGATCAATGTAAAGAAGTTTCAATGCAGTACAGCGTCCAGTATCGAGCGCTGGATTAGAATAGCGCCCGTGCCTATTTTTTAATCCAGTGTCTGCCGCGGTGCATCCAGTCGTAAAACATACGCTCCAGAACTCTCTCAGTTATTAATCCATTTTCTCACCCAAATTCGCTTGTCCTTCAACTGTTCTTCCTCAAAAAATGCTAGCCAACTTGTCACGTATATCGCAAAGTTTTTTTTGACAATATCTTTAATTGTCTTTGCTGTTTAATAAGACGCAAAATGTAAACGACCTGAGCTATTATCCCATGCCGATCCAGCGTTGCAATCCAGTGTCGCTGGATCCAGCTGCTGGATCAATGTAAATCTGGCTTAACTTGTTTTCTTCTATTTGCAATAATTTGAACTCAAACTCTTTTTTGGTTTTGCTTACGTTTTGTCTCTATTTTTCTTCAGTTTCTGCAGATTATATCAGTGATAACCGTTTGCATAGATATTGTTTATTTCGAGCTATTCGTTTTTTCTTCATCTTGTTCTGGTTCTTTTCCTCTTTCGAAGCATTTTACTGCTATTTTATTTATGACACAATTAAAAAACGTTACACTTTGAAAACACGAATCATAGTTTTAAAATTTTAATATATGTAGGGTAGAGGCACCACTTATGGCCATTACCCTGCTTATGGCCACTCTACTATAATTGGTTGAATAATAAACATGGTGTCTATCTACCAATGACCTTGTAGCTGCTAAAATGTCATTTCAGTCAATATTAAGTCTGTACAGTGACAGAAATTTATCTAAGCTTCATTTTAGCTTTATTGCAGCAAACAGTAGTAGTGTCTTGCATGTGTGAAGAAAAATAACGACTTTTGTTAAGAAAGTGATCTTAAATCATCGTTTTGAATCTTCTACTAACGGTTTTTTTTTCTGCACTGGAGTCTGTAATTAAGGTAAACAGATATTTTTTGTTGAATATTTTTCATTGTTTGTTACACTTAACAGTATGATATTTGTATAATGACAGTGGCCGTTAGTGGAATCAATAATTCACTAGTTACCCACTTATGGCCATCCTGCTGGCCATAAGTAGATAAGCAAAAACTACTTTTGGCCAGTGTACTATTTTGTTTAAATAAATACCTAATGTAATATATTTACATAAATGTGTAATATTTCTTTCAGTTAAAATGCCAAAAGCACTAAATAAAACCCATAAAGGCCGAGTAGAAAAGCTGGGAAAGGCAAAATTTTAGTATTCTCCTACAAAACTTAATCTCGCTTTAAATGCCATTTCTGACGGAATGGCTGTTGCCAAAGTCGTGAATTTGATATACCAAGAACTACTTTGCGTAATAAAGTATCAGGAAAGTCTCCAAGAGATTCAAGGCACTGCGGATTCGAGTCTCACTTGGGAAAGGATACTGAAAACCAGTTGGTTGAATGGATACTTGCTTGTGCGAAAATGGGATTTCCAATTGATAAAGAGGGGTTACTGACTTCAGTACAAAAATTGGTACAAGAAGCAAATATTAAAACTCCTTTCGTTAACGATAGTCCGGGATAAAAATGGTATTACAGCTTCCTTAATCGCCATAAACAACTTTCCCAAAAGAAAGCCGAATACATTCACGGTGGAAGAGGTGCAGTAACTGAAGCGAAAATCCGCAAGTGGTTTGACGAGATTAAGACAAATTTAAGCAAAATTAATGCCACCAGTGTATTAGAAAATCCACACAGGATGTTTAATATGGATGAAACACGTTTCTGTTTAGCTCCAAAAAGTGGTACTGTTATTAGATTACGAGGAAAACATGTCTACGATGAACGACTATTATCAGACAAGGAAAATGTAATAACACTGTTCACAGTTAATGCAGCAGGAAAATTCGTTCCTCCGTTAACAATCTTTAAATATGACCGGATTCCATCTGCTGTGTCTAAAGCAGCTCCTAAGGGTTGAGGGATTGGCAAAAGTGAAAAAGGCTGGATGACTGCAGAATGTTTCTACGAATACTTCTCCAACGTCTTTGTACCATACCCGTTATCATCTTTTTAGATGGACACGCATCTCATCTGACTCTCCATTTAAGTAAGTTCTGCAGAGAAAATGAAGTAATATTAATAGCACTGGTCCCTAATGCTACTCACATCCTTCAACCGTTGGATGTCGCTGTGTTTGCGGCTTTAAAGAAAAAGTGGAGGAATATTGTGCGAAAATATAAGATAGAGAACAATGGTCAAAATATCACCAAATTAAATTTGCCCATGATACTGTCTCAGTTGATTAAAGATCCAAAAATGACATCAAATATAATATCAGGATTTAGAGCAACAGGCCTTTATTCTTTTTCATCAAATAATGTGAATTATAATAAAATTATTCTGAGGAAACCCGAAACATACCAAACCAGAGATATTGACGCAGCAGCTGCAGATTGTTTAAAGTATCTAAAATCAAAGATTGATGTGGTGTTGCTAGATGAATTCAAGCAAACAAAAAGACGAAACTACGAATGGGAAGGTAATACTGAGGATAAGAGTTTGTACAATGTTTGGCATCAAATTGCAAGTGATGTAGATGGCCTACCGAAGTTAGTCAGCAAGGATCCTGCACTTGAAAATGATCTCCAAACCCCTCCAGTATCTCCTCTAGATGCCTAGCATTTTAACTGATATGCTCCCAGTTGATAAACCGAAAGAAATTCCGACCACATCAAATGATAGTAATACTGCATTGGCTACTACATCTCGTCCAGATAGGGTAGAACAAGTAACACGTAATATTTGCTTCGCTCAAAAAACAATATGTTCAAGAGTATTTTATAATGTACTTCCTTATCCTAAAGAAAATAATACTGAGTCAAAGAAGAAGAGAAAAAACAAATACACACCAAGTGTTATTACATCTGATAAATGGGTGGAGTATTACGAAGAATGCGAGAGGCTCAAAATGAAGAAGGAACGAGAAAAGCAAGAAAGGAAACAAGCTCGAGAGAGTAAGAAACAGATGATGGCTAAAAAAAAGGCGAAAAACTTAAACAGAAGCCACCAAAACATCAAAAACAAGACATAGATTCAGGCTCTTCCTCACAGGACCTTGAAGATTAGGTGGAAAGTGGTAGCCGTGGAGACGATATTGACTTCACGGTATTTGAACAGGAAGACATTGAAATCTTCGAACCCAAAGATCTCAATTTGGGAGATTTTGTACTTGTAAGATTCAAGCTAACTGATAAAAGATCGACGACAACGTATAGATATGTGGCTAAAATTCTAGAAATTTTATCATCAGAAGAACATGAAATACAATGTTATAAGACTGCCAATGATGAGAAGACTGTTTTTTATCCTATAGAAAATGATATTTCTACTATAAATCAATGCGATATTTTAGGGAAACTACCCGAGCCCACTGTTGAAGACAAGGCGAGAAAGTGCAAGACAATTTTTCCAGGTCAAGTAGACATTTCTGAACAGATATAGTTTAATAATGTAACAAACGTTGTTTATAAACTTTTCTCTTATATTACTTACCTACATATTTGTACCAGAAATTTATTTTTGTTTCATCTACAGCTTTGTATTTCAATAAATATGAGGCTTGTACCTATACTTGCAAAAATTGTATTTCGCGTTTTAATAATTTTTAAATGGCCAAAAGTAGAGAAAATGTATGGCCAAATGTAGAAACAGATGGCCAAAAGTAGGGAATTTTATGGTTCAAAATATAAAGCGTTGTAATATTTTTAAATTATATTTAATATCAATTGATTTTCTAAAAGAGATTTTGAAGCATAAAGTGACATTAAGAAAAAAAGTGTTTTTCCATTTCAATATTTTTCTCAATGCAATAATAATTAAAAAGTTCTTAAACTGGCCATAAGTGGTGCCTCTACCCTATGATAATAGTAAATTAATTGCGATTTTATGTTTTTACTTAGGTTTGAAATCACAATAATAATTATTATTTCATACACGTGTTTTTAAGTTTTATAATTATCATTGCATGATAATTAATTCATTTTTGATCGATTCCTGTCTTCCACTTGGAAAAAAACTTTTCTTGAATGAATTTTGCTGTATAATAAAATCAAACTTTGGGAAACTTGCCTAATATCTAACAGCGGTAAAACATCGCGCTGGGATTTAAAGAATTTCGATATTTTCATTCACAACCGAAAAGACGATGAATATTTTTAGCAGAGACAGTAAAGGAACAACCCCAAGAATTAATATAGACGTCTATTTGGGGCACGTGCAATGGAATTATAGAATTCTGTTATGCATTTATTTATTTTTTTTTTGCATTCAAATTAATAAAGGGAAGAATTCCAATAAAACGTTCAACCTGCACGCAACAAGTCTTTTATTTCGCTTGCATAGAATAATAATTCTTCGGGCGTCGACGAACATCGTTGCGTTAAGAAAAGGGTAAAAATTTTGACAAAAATACACCACCTCAGCATCAACGAACATTCACGAAGCCAAACCGGTTGCATTCTCTCTCAAAAATGTATGAATTCCAGTTCGCTGTCAACTTTAGTAGTTGGTGGGGCCAATTGCAGAGAATGTTGAGAGTGCATGCGGTCGTGAAAACCGGTACAAACAACACGTTATAAACAACTCTAAAAATAAGAAAAGACTTTTTTTTCGTTAATTATAAAAAAAAGACTAAAGTGAGTTGGTTACGTTTTTGTTTCTAAACTTTGATTGGTGCAGCATCTTCGGCAACTTCTTTGTTATGTATTCGGTGGTTTCTAATAGAAAATAAACTTGTGTGTAATTAATTATCGTGTGTGATCCAGTATTTGATTTATTTACAATTAGGTAAGTGGTACGTTTTTTTTGTAGATTAGTGTCATTAGCTTTTTGCAATTTCCGCAGTATCGGAGAAATCTTGAATCAAATTTTCACTGTTACATAAAACTGCACTGCATTTTAATCGCGACCTTATCGTAGAGGTTACATTTCATATTGTTTATACTTTGTAAAGCTATGTAGTCATAGTTTCCACGGTAAACTAAACAAGATCTTGACAAAAACCGCAATTTTGACAACGAAAAAATCAGTCATTAGTTGACCTACAAAAATTGTTTTTATAACATATCTTTCATAAGCGATTTGATTTAAATTATGCGTTTAGAGTCTGCAAAAATATTAATCGTAGGGGCAACTAACTGTAAGTAGAAAAGAACAAAATTTTGATTGTTTTTCATAGTAGCCTACGATAAGAATGCAAATTAAAAATAACTAGTAATTGTTGTTACTTTTTTATATTTACCGGTTTTTATAATATGTGACTACATGCCCACCTTGTTCCCGTGGTGACTTATCAATATTATCTTTAGTATTTATTCATTTGTTATTGTAGATATTTTGAGGATTTATTCTAGTGGTTTTACTATTGTAGGAATAAAATGGAACCAATTTCCGATGATATTCTTTCAAATTAGTCTGAAATTGACGACCTCTGCCTTGGCAAATTGTCATTGCAATAATACCCTTTATATTATATTTTAATTTCTAAATTTCATACTCTGCTGTGTCTCTGCTCCGTACTACCGTACTTTATCTTCCTTAATTTGTTACCATAACTTTAACTGTTAGAACTTAAAGTAATGTTATTATTCGGATTGTTCTTAACAGTCTTTTGAACGGACACTTACGGAATCATGAGGGAAAAAGTATTGAAAGTATTTTTTGAAAAATTTCAAAATATAAATAATAAAAAATACCTTCTGAAGATCAGCTTAATTTTATTACAAGAATGAAACATATTAATACATTTAAAGAATTAACACGTTTGTATGTTATTGGTAGAATGATCATTTTAATAATTTATATAAACCAATAAACAATGAAAATTTAACTGGAATCTGCGTTTATTTGGAGATAGTTTGGTCTGTTTTCTTCTATAAATTTCAGCTAGTAAAAATACAGTAATTTCTTCCTTCCTGTCTGTTTTCTCTTCCACTGAAGTTTGATTTTCTGTATAAAATGCCGTTTTAGAAACCGTTTTTTACAGTTGTGTTGGTTACTTGGTCTCATGATTTTTTGATAAAGTAGAGAGAATCCAGCATTTTTTTACTGTGCTTTGAAGTTTTACAACACCTGAGTATAAAAGTTGACATACGAATATTCAATTCGAAATTTTGTAACCACTCTGCCATGCAGGCTTTTGACTTACACTTCCACATTACAGGTAATTTATTTGAGTCAATATTCTTGAAATATCGTTATCTTTTTTTTTGTGGTTTTCCACTAATACATTTTTTGAGCTATGGTTTTGTTTTAAAAAGCTTAAAAAAAAGACCTTTTCCGTTTGCATTAGAAATGTTTCTTGCTGAAGAACCCTTGAAAAGGTAACTTTGTCTAAAACAGCGGTTCCCAAACTCTTTTAGCCCACGAACTTCTTTTCATAGTCAAAACTTGCCCATGGACTCCTGAGTAAAAAAACTACATAAATGCATAATAGAAGAATTATAAATTTAACTTTAATGTCTTGATTGGTAAATGGCGAAGTAAAAATAAACTAAAACATTTTGTTGAAGAAGTGATTATTAAAATTATAACTTTAACTCTTTTAAAATACAAAAAAAAGTTTATAATGACTAGGATCTGATAAGATGTTATGAGTGTATTTACATACGTACCGCTCAATTTTTTTGAGTAGCAACCGCAAATTCCCACGAGTACTAATTTCTAGTCGGTTTCTTTTTTTTTGTGATGAGGTTCATAACCGTACTAAATCCACATTCTACCAAATAGGAAGACGGAAAAACAACAAGAGCTTCTGTGCAATAACCCATAATGTTGGCTATGACATTTTGATCTCCTCATTTGTGAATAATTCAATAACTTGCTCTTGTATTAGTATGTATTCATCTGTATTTGTGCTCTGAATTTGACTACTTGCAAAACGATTCAACACCCAGTCGGGAATATCCGAGGGGTGGTTAACTTCTCCAAAACGTGTACACAGATTTGAAATCTTTTCAGATTATTAGAGATTTTTAAGATTTTAAAAGGTTTTTGAATATTTTTGAAAATCTTTAAAGATTTTTCAGGATTTCTTAAAACCTTTGTAGATTTTTAGGGACTCTTTAGTATGTTTGAAGATTTTTGGAACTCTTCAAAGATTTTCAGGAATCTTTAAAAACCATTAAACAGTTTAGGAGATTTTTAAAAATCTCTAGTGATTTTTGAATATTCTTACGAATATTTGAATTTAAGAAGTTTTAAAAGACTTTTTTTATATTTTAAAGCTGGTTGCCCTATTTTTGACAACCTTTAACAAAAGGGTTTTTTTTTGTTTTTTGGGGTGCAATTGGGTTCACAGATAACTGAACTGTAAATCTAATTTTAAATGGGGTTTTTACATACATAATATTCTCTCTTTTATTAAGACATAAGTATATAACTTGTTACCTTGGTCATATTATTAATTGGAACATTTACTATTTGAAGAACGATTTCTGCAAAGTAATGTAATTCATTGAAAACAGAAATTTCAATTAAATTAGGAGTTAGAAAGCAACACGCAAAAAAACAATCAAAATTATCCATAATACTTATATTAGGACAAAACCTTTTTCAGAGCCTTAAATTTTTTATCAATTTTAAGTTTATCTTGTCGCTCTACAAAAAAGGGATCGTTGCCAATTAAATCTATTGGGCCATAAAAAATATATTTATCTAGTGCCTGTTTTAAAAATTTTATTATAATTTCGTTTTCTAAAGAAATTATGCGACTCAAAAACCCACTCTTCTCGTAAAAAATGGCTTAATAATGTTCATGCTTTTAATAAACTTTGTTTGATTGGGGAGTCTGGTTGAGCATAATCGATATTTAATAAATTTTCGTCATCCAGATTTGAAGCAAATTGTTCTTCAATTTCTTCAACATTGGAGCTTGTTTCATAGTTATCTTCCGTTTCACTGGTAGTTTCTAAACAATTATTATTTATTTGTCGGATTTTTCGTTTTTTGCTTGGCATTTTTGTTTTAAGAGAAGAAGTACCACATTTAGAATCATCTTTTAAACCTCTCACTCTTAAAAAGCGATCATTGCTTATTTTAGATTTCCACTAGTTTAAAAAAGCCAAACGAGTGACCCTAGGGAAGTTAGCCATAACTTTTCATGCATAGATTTCTACCGAGCACGCACCAAAAGCGCGCTTATATTTTGAAGGATGAATTTCTTGAGAATATTTCTTAGTAAATGCATAGTATAAATAGTAGAGCATAAAACAATTAAACAATTGGTATAATACTTGTCCTTTAAAATAAAGAAATCATAATTTCAATGTAGTGGTTGCGCGTCTCCACCTAACATTTTGTTAACTCAAAAAGTATGTTTTCTATTTCGATAATTTTTTTGCAATAGCTAAATGGATCTATAATCAACACAGTATCAAGTAATTTGTTCAATTTAGTTTTAACTACTCAGTAATTTGTTGGCACCAAAAATTAAAATAAATTCAAAATAATGTTGATCACATAAAACATAGTTAAATTAAGTTGTTATTCTAAGAAAGAAAGTAACTAAAAGATAACGTATTTACAGGTGTTTAAATGAGGTAATTTTACGTAGTCGATCAAAATACGTACTTGAATAAATTATTTGATAATGTGATAATTATATATCCATTTATCTATTGCAAAAAAATTATCGAAATAAAAAACATACTTTTTGAGTTAATAAAATATTAGGTGAAGACGCGCAACCACCGAAAAAAAATTAATGAGCATGATGTACTTTTTTCATTGTTTTCCTCAAGAATATCATTAAATTCTGAAGCTTTTAGAATGTGTTTGTAATAGGTAGTATTTGTTACATCAATGCCTAAGACCAAAGAAACTGACTTAATGTTTTCTAAGGCTTTGTTAATAGTAGAACTGTCAGCGTCTGGGGACATCACAGTATTATCTGTAGTTTTTTTATTTCTTAATCTCCTGTAACCATCTCTGGCAAATTTATATGATCCTTAAATCAAAATAATAAATATATCAGATAAAATTACATTATGACTTTTTTACGAGGGGTTAATCACGACGTAATTAATTGTACACTTGAGTACGAATACAGTGAGTACACGTTGCGGTCATATGAGTACACTTGAGTACAGACTAGTACATTTGAATACAGAAGAGTACACTGAATACAGATGAGTACAGTGATTACAGCAGAGTACACGTGAGTACATCTGGTTCATATAAAAATGTATGTATAGTACACCTTTTTAGATATAACTATGTTTACAAAAGAATGGTAAATATTAATTAATATTATGTAAAAAATAAATCGAGAACAATTAATCAACTGGCAAAGTACCGTAAGAAAAATTTCTTACTGTACTGTGAAAACAAATTAATTTATTTGTATAAGAATCTCAAATTTACTTTAAAGAAATTCAGAATAGTAGTTCAAGGAATTTTTATCTAAATCGGAATTGGATTGTGGAATTGCATTTTCAGTAAAACAATTTTCATCCAGTTTGATTCCCAATCAGTTTAATCCATTGCAAACAATGCGTTTTCAACAATTTCAGATAATTTGTCGGTACTGTAATAATCTACATCAAATGTTTCCACAAGCGTCGACTCGTGAACTCTTCGTGGTTTGAAAAATGTGATGTTTCATGATTTCAAGTCTATTTTTGCATGTTCAATAAACTGGATGCGGCGTAATCTAATTAGCATTTGTAAAATTGAAATATTTATGATGGTGGAAAAAGTAGACGTTAAAGATCTGGCCGACCCGAACAGCTGCTCGCATGGTTGGCTAGAAAACAACCATGGCAAAAACATTTCTGGTTTTAAACAAGAAACTGACTGGAATTTCAGAACTAAACTTAAAAACACATGACTATTGAGTTCTATACATTGAAATGAATTAGTAGAAATAATTTTGTTTTGATAACGTATACTTTTGAGTCGATATTATCTATCGTCTCCAACCTCTGAGAAAGAATACGACAAACCAAATTTTGTATATTCGTTCTCGCTCACGCTTAAATTTTTGTCCAAAAATGAAGATAAGATGTTATGAATTAGTTTCAAATATGTTTTAGTTTCTTTGGCGTTTTCAAAAGCTAAGGAAATGAAAGAACAAGATAATTTCTGTACTTCTTAAAATTCATTTTATCTTTGCCGCTTATGTCTGTACTAGTTAGCATGTGGTTATCTTTTGAAACGTTTCTAATAAATTCTTGAATGTGACTTGTTGAAACTTGGTGTTTCCCAAATTAATTTAGTACCAATGTGAATAGTGTCTTAAATACACATCTAGAGAATTAATATTAAATGAAGCCAGGACCACTGTGTATTAGTGTTATCAGATTTCTTTTGTGAAACCAATTTCATCGCTTTCATCAGAAGTCATTTTATCCATAACTTCTAATCTTTCCAAAATATTTTCATGGGTAAACCGATTATTCGTTACAAACAAGCCAACACAAAAGGATGGCGCTTCCGCGCCCAAAGCTAGGGTTATTATCACGTAGGCATAATTAGAATACTTATAGTTATAGTCGGTAAACGTTTTTGTCTTAAAGATTCTTTTAAACGATCAAAGTAAAATATACTTCTTCGACTGGTTCCTCTAATTGAATGTACCAACATACAGTGCTTAGTGACAGAATTACATTTTTTAAGTTGGCATACAACGTTTCGTATAATAAACGTCCCGTCTGCCAATTATAAACATGTATGTTGAAAACACTTTCTTTTTAAAACTTACACTATTTTTGTGCAATAAAACTTAATATCACCTTTGATGTGATCTTCATTCTGATACTTCTACTTTCGACAAATCTACATTAGCCGTTATATCTTCTCTAATACTCGGGTCCAGTTCAGCATTTTTTCTTAATGTAAGATTTAGCTCGAACTGACACATCATGGTTTTCAAAGGTGAAATCAAAGTCTGCTACTGACAAGAGCGCTTTATCAATTTTTCGAATTGGTTTGGACGAGGGTTTGGATGAAATTTCTGCTGTTCTTGTTTTTTTTTAAAGTAACACTAATTGGAATATCAATTTCTTGCGGCCTTTCGATTTCAAAGTTTTCAGGGCATGCTGCTTACATACTAAGAAATCGTTCCTTTTCGCTAGGAAAACGTTTAGGGATTTTATTCCCTGCAAATTCTTCGACATAATTGATATCGTTTATTTCGGTTAAACTTGTAATGCTATCAAACCCCGTTACAACAAGCAATGTTTTTATGTACTTTGGAAAAGCCTTCACAGTATTTATATGATCTTCCAATTGATCAAGTACTGTTAATTTAATAGTTGCATTTGCAATTTTATTTTCTTCCATATAGAAATACAGGGCAAAATTTAAAAGTTTTTTAATTTGGAATCTGTAAATTATTATCGGGTATTTACAAGTAGGCGTTTCATTATTAATCAAGCAATCAGTATGAGAAATTGAAGTTATTTTGTAACAAAATGAACATAATGTTAGTAACTGTATTAATGACATTCGTATTATTTTTAAATTCTAAAACTAGATGTGCATATATCACGTAGAAAAGTGCTATATGATGCAGTTTATACCACAATTAAAATAACGGTTATGTTATTACATTTATATAGTAAATAAATTACTGAACTCTTAAAAAACATTGCGTAATAAAATATTTACCTTTACATTTATAAAACACTTGATGCAAACATCAGATTTGGTAGCATTCGGTGATACACCGAGTTCATTTGGAGGCGTATTTTACACAAAAGTATATTTTGAGTACATATGAGTACACCTTGAATACACATGAATTTAAATGAGTACACTATCAGAATACATTAATTCACATGAGTACATATGAGTTGTGCAAAGTACATATGAGTACTGCAGATTACATATGAGTACACCGAGCATGTACACCAGAGTACAGCCGTGCGTAACCCCTCGCTTTTTTTACATTTAATTTTTTTTAATAGTGTTTAAAAGATATTTACATAGTCTTCCCTTGATTCTATGAAGTACCTCAAACAAAGAAAAATTTGTAATGGTTGAAAATGCACTGGTAAGGAACCTCAAAAGCCTAAATGTTTTTTTCGCATGGTTGACTATTTAGTAACCATGTACAAAATACACTGCTAAGATTTTTTTTTAATCTTCTTATATAATATGCAACAAGATAATTTGCACTTATTATACAAGTATAGCAATTTAAAGTTATAAAATTTTTGGTCATTGTATGCTCATTGACTCTTTGAAGTTGGATACCTCCAGATTCTAAAGAAAAACACTGCTGACCACATTTTAAATATGCGATGTATTGGAGATAACTCCTTATCAAGAATAGCATCAAGTATGTATTTCGACATTTTTAAAAATGTAGCAGTAGCTTTGCTGCCAGGAACGTATGGTAACAAGGAGTCTACAACTTTATCTTGGGTCATTTTTTCAAAGGAATCGACATTCATTTTGTCACAGGGATTTTACATAGAATAAGTCAAATGGTGTTTATCTTTGGACCCGGTTTGGATTAAATGCTCGCTAGAAATAACGTAATCTTTTAAGGTTAGTATTACTGTTTCTTTTGGAAGCACTGTTTTAAGCTTTGTACTTATGTGGGCAGTGTCTTGAATACATAAAGGCTCATTATCACTGAAATCTTTAACAAAGTACCAATCTGACCTAACATCTGAATCAGGAATTGGAAGTCGAATGCGTTGTTTCATTACTTTAAGCATCCGACAATTTCCATCGGTAGAAAATCCTTCAATGCAAACACCTATCTCATTTACCAACTATGCAATGTTGCTCCATCTTTTGCTTACATTTTCGGCGTTGAATTTATTATTGGTTCCATAGATACATAAGAAAAAGCTAGATGCGTTATCTGTTAGAGGTTAAACAATTATTATATTAATATAGTTAGATTTGAAATCTTCTTTAAAATAACTTTCAATTTGTTTCAATGATTGAAATGGAAAGCTGTTTAGAATTGGCATCCCATCTTCGTCCAATTTTGGGGTGAATCTAATCAACTGATTATTTTTGGGACAAGACTGAATACGGTTTGTTATGGCAGTTTGGTCTTCGCTTAACTAGACCTTTATGGAGTATTTGTTATTTATTAAAAATTCTTTTAATTCTGAAAAGTCTAGCTGCCCTTTTTAAATAACCTGATTCTCTATTATCATTTTTTTGATTGTTGATGGGCTTGGAATAATGTTTTTTAGATTTAAATGCAGTTTTATACATTAAACGGCTTCCTGTCAAATACAGCCATGAAGAGAATCTTTTTAAATTTTTCTCATCTTTGCTCTTTGTATTCACAAGAATTTGTATTTTTTACTAAAGCATGAAAAAAACTAGACACTTTAGTACTATTTGTTATGTCTAGGTCAAGTAACATAATAGAATTTTTCACGTTAGGCGTACTTAGTACAATATTATTAAACTCGTTCTTAATTTTGTCGACGATGGAAAAAAAGTCCATTATATTGTAGCATCCATCAGCAGCATGTTTTAGTTTTCTATTAGTTCGCTCATTGCGGTTGTAAAAAGAACCTTTCCACATTGTATGCAATGGAGACATTTGCCGTAGCAGGCAGGAATTAATGACTTTCACCCTCCGACTTGTAAGTTTGTCCGACAAAAAGTTTGAACTGGTCCTCGATTTTTACCTTCAGTTTCAAATGCATTCTCTGAGCATTCCCCAATTACAACGATATCTGGACTTTTATGAGTTGGTACTAAAGTACGATTTGCAGATTCGGTAGTTTGCTTGCTATCCAGAAAGAACGATTCGATTGAATACCTTGATAGCTTTTTAGATTTGTAATTTTGTAAACTTAACAGAGATTTTAAGGTGTTTCTAAAGATTTTACGAATTTTCAAAGATTTTACGGGTTTTTTAAAGATATTACGAGATTTTTAAAGATTTTACGGGATTTTAAAAGCGTTTCTAAAGATTTTATAAAATTTCAAGCAAATTGTACACTGATGTCTTGAAGTTAACCACCCCTCGGGAATATCCAAGGGAAGAATGTCTTTAAACGTTTGGTTAAGGTCCAAATGAAGCGCCGTTAGGTGCTGACAATAAGTAAACAAATCTTCATATTTATTTTGCAATTTTGAAAGATTTGGAAACTGTGAACATTCTCCTCTTTCCATGTTTTCTTTTTATTTTAGTTTTGAGTAAATTTAATTTGTCACCTTTAAATCTGGAAAATAAATCAGTTATATAAGCGATTTAATTTTTTGAGATAATTAAATTGTGCTGCAAATCATTGTCTTTACGTTTCAAGAATTCCAAGACTGAATCAAGGAGCGAATTGAAGCGATCCAAACATGCAATTTTAGATATAACCAACGTACTTCTGTGTTAAGTAGTAAACGATTGTAGTCATCATCATTTTCCAAACAAACGTTGATCAAATAGTCTATCATATGAGGCATTAGTTTTGATTTTATTAACTGCTCTAATAACATAATGTAGTGATTCATGCAAACATTCATTCAAGGTTTTTTGCGACCAAATGATGTCGATGAATGACACAATGTAGCGATAATACATTTGGTATAGCTTGTTTTAAGTATGCCAGAAAGCCTCGGTGTTACCATTGCCGCAGCATATGATATTACTCAAGGGTATAGCTTTTACATCGAAAAATCTTTTTAATTAAGTAAATAACGTTTCACCTTTCGTATCAGGTTCCAAACATTTAGCAAATAACAATTCTCGGGAAAATTTTTCTTCTTTTGCAAATCTCACATAAGCTAAACGTAAAGCTTCGTTTCTTGGTAATGTTTTTAAGTAGTCACATAAAGAGTTTTCTATACTACGAGCCATTTCATCAATCTTTCTGCGTACACTATTATTACTCAGTAGAATTCATAATATCGAAAGCTGGTTTGTGCAACACGGTGCGTATTATATCACTTACAGCTGGTAGAATAACTTCTTCATCAATAGTGTGCGGCTTCCACACTTCGCAATCATTAAATAAACATTATTTTATCTTTTTCATCATTTTGGATTTTTATTAAATATGTTTCTTATGCATAGAAGGTTTCATTGAATCGTTTGACATCGTTTTATTACATAGAAGACACATAGGTAAAATACTATTTTCTGGTGACGGAATAAATCTATATTTCATATATTTAACATTGTATTGTCTGTATTATTTTTTATGATTATCTGAAAAAAGAGCCCAAAAAGATATAGGAAAAAAATGTAATGCTCTCTTGAATGAATCATTTGAGATGTAAGGATAAAATTTTATGTAAATCTCACATAATGTGTAGGTACTCATAACGGAAGTAAACAAAATAAACTTAAATATAAAATGTAAGAAATAACTTTTAGGGTGCATTATATTAAATTATAAAACCCTATACGTCTAATTTCTTTTAAAGAATCTTTAATATAACATTCTTTAGAAACACATCTGTGTTAGAAAAACTTACGATCCCTTC
This sequence comes from Aquatica leii, assembly GCA_035610365.1. Taxonomy (NCBI): domain Eukaryota; kingdom Metazoa; phylum Arthropoda; class Insecta; order Coleoptera; family Lampyridae; genus Aquatica; species Aquatica leii. Next base: position 17,011,578 of record CM069434.1, on the reverse strand, counting down.
TTAAGTTTTAATTTAAAAAAAATCCTCAATGAATGTTAAGGGATTACTGTACTGATAACTGTGATATATAATTTTTTTAATCAACTTATGCAAGAGTATAACTTAATATACTTACGTAATATCTACGCAACAATATAAAAAATTATACTTCTTTTTGTTCAAGACTAGGAAAAGTTGTTGTATGCACTTCACATCACGCAAAACACAGAACTATATTGTTGATTAGATGCACGACTTTTTTATAGTTCATATTATAGACTAGTTGGTGTGGGTATCGGTTCTATTGCGTTCTTGTATAAACCTGTATAGATAAGTCTGACTTACCGCGATACTTGTTATTACTTGTATTTTATGCATCGTCTATATTTATATTTTACCTTGGACGTAAAAATTGCTAATAAATTATTCATTGTTATTTGTTCTAACTTCCATATTAATAAAAATGTGTCAAATTTTTAAAATTTTGTATTAAACTTTACGTTGTTCAGGGACCCCCAAATCAATTTTAATTTTTCACGGCTCGCTGACTGATCCCGGACGCTCTTAGGTGTCCGTAGGAACCACTTTACAAACCAATTATCTTAAACGACTCATAATATTAAGTCGTTGACGAGTTTATTATTAGCATAATAATAAAATCTAAGTTTTTTTTGATTTTCATAATTTTTTCGGCTTGAGTTTGTTTTATAATAAATCAGTGTGCTAACATCAAAACACTTAATTTCGTTTGATTGTGCACACCAATAACGTTAATTTTTGTTGTAATTATAGAAATCGAGATAGAAATTGTTTCAATAATAATAATGACCAAAATAACAATTTTATTAGAGCACAAAATAGGAATTCACCACCAAAAAATAACTGAACACCGTCACAATTTGTTAAACACACAAAAGCCAGAGAATTTTCAAAACTAATAGGGGAGAGTGTTGCACAATCATACACAAAACAAATACCTGCTATTTCAGGGTAAATAAAGTTGTTATCATACTTTTCAGAAATGTAACTTTGCATTTTTTATCTCTTCTAAATAATACTTAAGCTATATAATAATTATTTTTCTTTTTGTCTATAAATTCCATCAAAATAAAATCGTTAACTTCTGGCTTTTTATTAAAATTGCCTAGAAGTGGTAGTGGATCTGTTTTTATAAAAAATCATTAGCGTTAGCAGAATTTTTAGTCGGCGCGTTTTTATTTTCTTCATCTGTTGAGTTTTCGTTGAATACTTCTTTTCACGGCATTTTTCTTCTTAACAGTTTTCTGTCTTTCTTTTTAGCTTCTAAGACGATCTTTTCTGAAGTGTCTGTGGCGATAATGCTATTAGGTTTCACCTTCTTTCTCTGAATTTGTTGTTCTTTTCGGTATTATTTCAATTCTTGTGGACGTAAGAAAGTTTGTTTGTTTTAATTTTGTTTAGGAGTTGCGTTTAAACTGACTGACGCAACTAATTTTTTTTAAAATTTTTTTCCGGCATAATATTTTTTTAATGTAGCTTGACGTTGATAGTTCATTAAGGTCTATAACTGGTCGGGGTTGTACATTATTTTGATCCACATTTCTATCAATTATGCTACAAATTGCTATCCGTAAATTAAATTTGATCGAAAGGATAAATCTTAGTTTTTCAAATCCGTTTTTTGTATTAGCTATAGATTCATTTATTTTTCAGATGCATAAGTAACACAGCGATATCCAAAATAGAAACAGGTATCGCAGGGTGTTTTAATAGCCATGTTTGTTAGGCAGTATTGTAGAATGATTTAAACGAAAACAATACGGAGACATGTAATGTTTTGCAGCTAGTATGAAGTATGAAGCAGAAGTATGCGATCGTCATGGTTAAATGACCACTCCGTTTTCCTTGGACAGATTTATTCTTTCTATCGTTAGGTGACTTTCGTGGTTGTCAAATATTAGGAAGAGTTTTTTTTTATTGTCGGACGTATGTTTAATAAAGTGCTTTACAAGAATTAGAAACAATTCCCGAGTTATCCATCCAGAATCGAAAAACCAATCCTCCATGTGGTGTTCTATAAGTAATTCGAAGATTAAACTTATTTCGTGGAAAAACCATGACTGCTGGTACTGTGTTTCCTCATGCTTATACAACACAACAAATAGTGGCCAGTACACCTCATTTGGTGCTTGTGCAAGAGGAGACCTGTTTAAATTCTTCCTGGACAATAATTTTTTTGGTTTTTGGACGGTTGCAGTACTCGTTCCGTCTGAATTATAAATTCTTGTGCCGCTACAAAATTTCCGTGCTTTTGAAATACAAAATCTGCTGCGGTAATCTTAAAATAACATAGTTAGTGTAATTATGGAACATGTCTGATTGTGAAACAGTTTCTCTTATCCATTTCGGTTTAATACCACGCGGGCCATCGGTGCGCTTTAATTGGTAACCTTATATTGTCCGTTCAAGAGAAATTTTTGCCGTAAGACCGGTTAAAATATTGTGTCAGTGTCCGTTCAAGAGAGTGTCCGCTTAAGGTAATGGTTTTCTTATGAATAGCGGTCGAGACCAAAGTTAAATGTTCGCACAAAAATGGGATTGGTTATTCTTATTTTTTGTTAAGTAAAAGTCTATTATTTTGTCAAAATTGTCATCTACATTTTTGTTATTACGTTATCAATTTCTTGCATGATACTGTTTTTTTTCATTAGGTTTCTTAATTATTAATGGTTTGTTACAATTTTTGAACGTTTCCAAATTTCTATATGTGGATTTTGTAACATTACGTCATCTAATGGGACTAAGGCTTTACAATTGATTAAATTCTTATTACAGTTTTTTTGTTTCTGCTTCAGCATATTTTCTACAATTTCTTTATAGCGAGAAGAATTAATTGGGACCATAAACTCATCTTTAATTGGTACTATTCTTTTCAAACGACGTTTATTTAATAATTGAGTTAGTGATGGAACATTGGCGTTCAACCGATTTTAATATGTGAAATGCGGAGCGCTTGTTTAGTGTGGAATTTCCATTTTTTTAAGTGGTCCATTGGTTGTAAGTATGCAGTAATTCTGGTATGCCATGCTTGGTTAATACAGATTTAAATTAGTGTGCAATGACATAACGTACTGGTGTTTTCCAAACAACCTCTAGGTGTTCTATAGTTAACAAGTTTTGCTTGTCATTAAATAGAAAAGGTCTGGAGCTATAATTTGGTATGGTTTTTTTGTTAGTTTTCTAGGCATATGGTTTTTTTTCTTGAGCATTTTGGTAGTCTAAAAAGTTGGCTTATCAATTTATAGGTCACGTGGTTAAATTTTTCTAATAAAAAAACACGAATCTTAATGATAATCCATAATGATTACATATTGGAAACACCAATAACAATAAAATTCATTTTTGATCATTAAAAATACAATTACTAAATGTAACATTGCTACATTTTTTCAAAAGAAGATGCGGCAATATTTTGAACATCATCATCTATTGAAAACATGGTTATTACTATACTGATGTTTTGCCTTATTTTTTCAATGATTGATTTATGATAAACTATATTAAATTAGAGATATGACTCGGTAATCTTCATTATCTTTTGTTTTCCAACATCTGCTTTTGTCAACTGAGAAACTACAGATGGCCTGATTTCATGATTTCAGGTTTTTGTCTTGTAACGTTTAGTTCTATTAACTCTGCAGCGAACGTGATCTACTTACTCATCTTATTGATTCAAACAGGACAGTTCTTATACCAACAGTTTAATAGTTTCCAGCTCGGATTGGGAGTAAGAAACATTTGTCCTGTTTTTACATAATATATTCTTTTAGATATTAGCACACGATATAACCTAAAAAAGCTGACAATAAATTATATGTTTTTTGATAGATTAAATTGATGTAACGGGGCACACGTTGAGTTTTCTTAGATTTGACACTTGTCTGTGAGACGTTGTGCACCTTCTTGTGTTGTTTTAGGAAGGATTGAGCTGTATGAAATTAGCAGTGGAATTCCACATAGGTTTACTGGGCATTTTCTTATAATCCGATCTATTTTTCTTCTTCATATTCTCCCCCTATCGATTTAAAACGATATTTAGTTGTTAAGGTGTTGTTTTATAAAATTATAATTTTGATGTCAAAGATGAACAACGCTATGGCGCATCGAAAAAGTTTAAAGGAGAAAAATACGAAGGACTGCTCGATGTAGACACATGTCATACTAAAATGGACCATACAGAATTATTAGGAGTTGATTACACAATTGTTGCCAAACGTTTAAAAGCATTAGTAATGTCAATGTGTGTGAAGCAAGTTGGCTACTGTACAATTGAAACGTAAGTCTACGAGTTAACAGCAACTCCAAGGATCCAAAAGGAAAGGTTTTTTTTGCATTATATACTAGCTGGGGATGAAGAGTGGATACACTACAATAACCCAAAACGTAGAAAATGGTGGGGTATCTCCGACCATGCATTAACATCGATGGCAAAAAAGCTGAGTATCTATAGTTTCAAACTCATGTTCTGTGTTTGGTGCGATCAGCTGGGTGCAGTGGGTTATGAGTTTTTTAAACCTAGCGAAAACATCACGGGAAATTGTTATCGACTGCATTTGATGCGTTTAAGCCAAATATTGAAGAAAAAACGAAAACAATACAAGAAGAAACACGACCAAGTAATTTTGAAACAAGACAACGTTCGGCGACATTTTGCAAAACCGGTAACAACGTATTTGGAAATTCCTACCATTTGCTCCTACCGATTACCACTTGTTGCAATCGATAACTCGATTCGTCGATAACCTAAAAAGATGAGTCGATCTTTTGATACCGTCGTGTGGTTCCAGAAAGATGCGAGGACCTAGCCAGTAGCATTAAAGGAAAAACGACAATAATACAAGGAGAAACACGATCAAATAATTTTGGAACATGACGACACGATACATGTTGGAAAATTGGCCACAACGTACTGGGAAAGTCCTACTACAATTAGTCATGAGTTTTGTTTTGTTGCTTTTTGTTTTTGCAAGTTTGTACCAGTTTGTGTTTTATATCAGTATCTATAGTTTTGTATTTGTATTTCATACAACTTTATACATAATCTAGAAGATTTTTTAATTTCAGAAGAATTTTTAGCAAGTTTAAATTTTGGTTTTAATAATTTTCTGATGTGAAATTCAAATACCTTTTTTAAAATATGCATTGGAGAGTTCTTTGAATGGAAATTTTTTTAAATAGTCTTAAATCCATACTTTGCAAATAAAACTGTCTGTAACTCTAAACCTTTGTTGTATGTTTGCTAGTATTACACGCTTTTTAAAACTATTTTAGAAACTGATGGATGTTACAAATAAGATAACCAAAAATTCACATTTTAAAATCAATTGGCTATAAAAAATAATTAATTGACATTTTTTAAAATTTATTTCATAGTGCTATGTTGCCTTGTTCTATTTTCAGACTCATTAGGTGTAGCTACTATATTATTAACTTTCTTAGATATATGAAAAATTTAATAAGTACGATTAGGTAAGTAAGTACGTGCTTGCAATTAGATAAATTGGTTATTTTATGTACTTCTATATCTGTACGTTTTGTTTGTTGCATTATTTTTTGGCGTTGTTACGGTTCCTTATAGCTTGTTTCGAAATTATTGTATAACTGGGTTTTTGGTTTGCAATTATCGTTTGTAATTATTGCATTTTACTTTAATATCTCAATAACAAGCTAAACAAATCAAACGAAGTAAAGTATGTTATGTTGTTTATATCTGTTACTCAACAAGCTTAGTCCTATTAATTTCTTGTTTTACTGTACCATTCTTTAAATATTGAAATTAATTCATAAATAAAAAAGTAGGTTTTTGACAAAATACCAGTTTTTTAGAATATTTTTTAGGGAAACATGTTAGACTCTTTCTACTATATAAAGAATTGAATGTAACTTACATAATATGTTGAATTCAAAGTTTTAGTTAATTTAAATTGCACACTTTTCTATAATTTTTATTTTAAGTATTTCATCTATTTCTGATAAAACAAATTTGTTAGATTGTTGGAATATGATTATTTGCATCGATGCAATTTGTTTTGAGGATAAACGAACATTTTGTATTATTCTATTTTAATTTTACTATGCCGTTACATGCATTTTTAGACGTTTAAAAAAATTGCTATACTTTTTCTTCTTTCTTTTTCTTTCGTTTCGTACTTTAAATTCTTTAGCGTTTCTTTACCAAAAGGACAGCATAATTTCTGTCTTGTATTTTTTTGGCATACGGCTAAAAGAAAGTTTTTTATAATCTTCAGAATGTCTCAATTTGTAAGTTATTCTTTGATCTGTTGTACACCGCAAATCGCTTATATTTGTGACGCGTGGATCACTGACTCTTTTTTCCTGGACGCAAAGACTTCACCAATGGAAGCTTTCTGAAGGCATTAAAAATTCGTGTTCTAAGTAGTAAACTGAATATGGCCTTGGATTTTTACGTGCATTTCTGCAAATCTCAACATAGTCAGCAAGTACGTTAATATTAATATGACAAAGCTTTTTTTCGATAGTAGATAGAAAGCATGGAGTTTGTTTCTATCTAGGCGTGTCTTTTCTCCAGAAATTTCGGTTCCATTGTTATTTTTGACTTCATACTTAGATTGAAAAAGCCATTTGCTTACGTTGAGTTTCTGTTCTGCGATGTACAGTCATTACTGTACATTGTAATGCTTTGTTCTTTCTCGACATAGGCTTTTAAGAAGCTGCAAATTATTGAAGTATTGTCATTTGCACCAATACCACCAGCGGTCTCATGCCATAAATAACAATAACCTTCTTTAGTCTTCATGTCGAAAGATGTTAATTTATGTACTATTATTTTAATGTATTGTGAGGAGATGTTTATTTTAGGCGATAGTACGCAGACTGACTGACTGCAGATTCATACAAAATACGCTATTTTTGAATATCTCGCATTTTTTCTTCTCTGGGTCCTCTTATTTCTTTTCGTGTAAATTGAAGACAGCGTCAGGCAAGTTTTCATTTCAATGAGCTACACATATATCGCACTCGTCCTTTTTAGGATGACATAGGGAGCGGTTCTTCGGAATTTATTTTACTGGGGACTTTTTCTCAGCTAGTCTAGATTCATGTGATCATTAAGACCATGTGTGTTTAAAAACATTTATTTGGAACTTCTGACAAGTTGTTCCTGTTTCTTCATATAAAAAACCATTGATTCTTTTGTTCTTGATGTTGTTTTGTTTTGCTTATTTCTATGCCTTTTTACGTCATTTGATTTCACTACGAACTATACATAAATCTTCCTCTCAGACCATTTCATATTAGACCAAAATTTTGTAAATATGTTATTTCTATCTTCTTCAGAGAATGTTTTGCACTTCATGATAGTATTTTTATTTGAAAGTTTACAGTTGCACTTCTTTCCTATTCTGCGTTTTTCTCTTTTTATATTATAATTCCATTAGCCATTGATCTTTTTCCCTAAATAAACTTTACCCTTTAGACATTTCCGTTTCTTCCTATTGTCACTCTGTTTTTTATTTACAAATTGCCTTTTCTGCTTTTTTCTTCGTATAGGGAAACCTTCGTATTGGTTTGCTTCTAGCGCTATTTTTCTTTCACTATCAAAACTGTTTTTGAAATTAATTATTGATTCTTCATCATTTTTGGGTACATAATAGGGATCATTTCTAACTTCACGTTCAGTATCAATGCTTTGTTGATTTTCTTTTTCATGGAGTCTTGTTATTGAACTTGTTGCTGCATTACTTTTCCGAACGACTTCTAAAATGCTAATAATGCTATTTTCCAATTTAATACATTAGATTTTTCTATTGGAGTACAGCTGTATAGTATATTGTTGTCTAAATTACGTTTTTTTATTAACATTCATCTAGTCCGTTATTTCTGGAATATCCAGTATTAACATATCACTACTGACTTCACTAGGCAGTAAACTTGCAAGAAATTTATTACAATTTTCTTTTCCATATGGCAAAAATATTTCACTACTTTGAGTTATTTGTTTTGATTTATGAGGTCCGTTTGACACGTCACGATTTTTCCATAGTTTTCAGTTCCAATTAGAGTTTCACTTTTATTCGCTTCTCCTTTGATCTCGTTTGTTTAAAACAAAACTTACTTTGTTTTCTTTTTCAATAATATTTTCTACGTCTTTTTTGTTTTCTGGATATTTTGCATCTACGTGTGTTTAATTCATTCTCGTTTTGTCGTTAGCGTATAAAATCCTTTTATGTACAACTGATACTAACATGTCCGTAGCTCATCTTTTTAATTCTGTTTTTAAATCTGTATATTATAGGTACCGAAAGAAAAATTAAAGGGCGTCTTCACGGGATAAACTTTTTTTACATAATCACTTATTAAATTATTTTTTTAAATTCAATACGTTATAACTTGGATAAAATTCCCAATTCATGTAACAGGAAAAGCTTGGAAGTTGGAATTTCAATAATACGAAAATCTCGTAACTCCATCACGGTATTTTAACGAGATTTAGATTAAATAATATTTTGATAATATAAACATGATTTAAGGTACTTTTCTTGTATTATCTGCACAAAGTAACGTTTTAAAAAAAATAAAAATTAATAACAAATAAACCGATCTTTTTAAGAGACAGGACAGCATCTGTTTGCTGTTAAGATTTTGGTAAGGTATGGATTTACAGGTTTAGCAAATTTGGCATTAAGAAGTTACAGGTATTTTTAAAGTTACTGCTCTAAAATGTCAAATTTGATGCATTAGGGACTTACGGGTTTTGCAGATTAAACTGACGATTACTTTACAGTGTGACCGAGATGGGTACCAAAAATCTCACTGAGTAATACAGGGCAAAACGCATGGCAGTGGCAATGACATTTTTGTAGTCGATGGTGATGAATTTTTGGACCATATTGTGACAGGAGATGAAATGATGACTAATGCAATGGCGTCATAGTGGAGCACTGTAACCAAAAAAACGATGAAATTAATAACAATAAATGCAGATGCACGCAACCGCTTCGACGCGACTTACAGTCCTGATCTTGCACTAAGTAATTTATACGTTTTTCTTCACCTTACAAGACAAAGATGCAATACTGATAAAGAAGTAAAAAATCTAGTCTAGCACATAAAAGGAGTATACGTGGAGGGCTGAAATTTTGTATGTAAAACTGTTATGTATAGACAAATAAATGATTACAATTTGGAATAAGTAACACAACGTTTTATTGAAAAAATGCCAATAATGTGTAACATTACCACGTGCTTGTATGCAAGAAGTTTCTCTTCTAGGCATGCTGGAAATAAAGTGATTTATTGCGTCCTGGGGTATCTCACCCACGGCCATTTGAAGTTGTTATCGCAATTTTTCTGTGGTATTTAGAAGATAAGCTAGATGACGCCGTCGTCTGTCCATCATGTCCTAGACAGAGATATTCTATTGGCGATAAATCTGGCGATCTAGCAGTCTACGGTAGCGAATTTACGTCATTCTCTTCAAAAACTCTCTGTGTCATTACTGCCACATGCGGTCGCCTATTATATGGTTGGAAGATAGCTCCTGGACATTCTTGAAGAAGAGGTAGAAGAACTGGTTCTAAGACGTTGTCGATGTAACGTCGAGAATTTAACGTGCCTTGGATAAATGTTAAAGGAGAGCGGCCTGTCCAATAAATGTCACCCCAAACCATTACACCAGGTGTTAAGCCAGTATGTCTTCGTTGTACAAACTGTAAATCGTAGCGTTGTCCTCTAGGTCTTCGCACACGTGTACGCTTGTCCGAGTGCTATAAACGGAACCTAGACTCATCATAAAAAATATTGTTGTTCCATTCATGTAGCCAATGTTGTCTAGCTTGGCACCATTAAAGTCTGACTTTTTAGTGGTGAGGTGTTAGAAGAATACGAGAGTTTGGTTGATATGATCGCAATCCAAAAGAGCGGATTCGACGATAAACAGTACTCATAGAGACTCTGCGACCAACTGCTTGTATCCAGTTTATTCCAACTGAACGCGATGGTTCTCAAGGGTCTTGAACGGCACTTCTTCTTAACAGACGATCTTCTCGTTTATGCGTGACTCTACGTCGCATTTGCAAATGTTCCTACTGCCATCCTCGACATGTTCCTAATATTGTTAAATGAGTACGTCTTAATCTTTTGGGGATTTTACGAAATCCCAGCTTCCTGCATACCAATAATTCGCCCTCTCTCAAAAGGCGTTAATTGTTGAAAATTACCTCGTCTGCAAACTCGTGGCATTCTGACACTTACAAACAATCACAACTGATAACTAGATCTAAGAAATTCGGAAAAACTACAACGATAAGGGTTCAGAAGTAAAAGTAAAAGAAGCGTGGAGATGTTGATAACACCATGTATATTTTTTGAATTCATCAACATTTTCATTCCAAATTTTAATCATTTATTTGTCCATATATAACAGTTTTACCTACAAAATTTCAGCCCTTTATGTCTACTTCTTCTATGCCGTGCATTTTATTTAAAACCCAGTGTAAAATACCTTGAATACACTTAAGTAATTATTTGTGGCAATAAAAAGACAACATGTCCAATGTACTTTGTGTCATTTTGAACATAAACTACAAAATGTAAGATGTCTCTTTTAAATTCACATGTGAATCACATGTATCATTTGTAACATAGATATTGCTTTGATAAAATCAATAACAATTTTAATTTTACAAGAAATAGTTATAATTACAAATATATCGTTCAATTCAATCTAATGTGATTTTATTGTTTTTAAACTTGTAACTGGCATACTTTGCTTAAATTATTTTATGACGTTACTATTAAATATTCAATATTTCAATTTACACTCAATTGTTGACAATAAAAAAATATCCAAAACAATGTTGTTGTTGTTAGATGCATTAGAAAATAATTAAATTGTTTATACGCTCATCTTAAGTGCCTTGTTTTTGACTGACTGAATAATAAATAGGTTAAAGTGGGGATTTAGGATGGATAAAAAAAATATTAGAAAATGCGTTTACTTATTGGTTAGTTTAGTTTTTTATTTGTTAGTTAATAGTATGTTATTTGTGTCAATCAAAAAAGACTGTGGAGCAGGTGCTAACCTCAAACTCAACATTTTAGTCATTTAGTGCACAGGTGAAGTTTTCTTTAGTGGAAAATTTAATCGTGAGTTAGAACTGAATAATAATTGTATGGACGGAATTTGAATGCATATAGTTTATCTAAGTTTTGATCTGAATACAAAGCTACATCTGCAACTGTTAATACAGTGTTTTAATATTTGTGTGTTGTGTGTTAATACGGTAATACGTTTGTAGCAACACAATATTGCTCTATTTTCATGTTTTATCTTGAGAAAGTATCTAGATTTGATGCAAAGTATTTTCCCTAAATTCTTTTAAATTTGTATGTTGTTGTAATTGCATCTAAAATATAAACGTATTCATTGGTTACTTTTCTTTGGTGTTGTTTTTTCGCTGTATTAAATCTATTGTATGTTATATAATAAAGCTTAAAAATAAGATATCAAAGTATGTTTTTTAACGAAATCAGAGAAATTAAAGTTTAGTACAATTATTTCAAATATTTTGTATTCGCAAATGGTTTGTATCTAATATAGTACTTCACCGCATTAGTGTGTTTAAAAAAATCTTTTATAAAAAAATAGTAACAAGCATCGAAAGTTAAGCTTAGCATAACGAACGTTAGTGCGAGGGGAGGCCGCACGGACGAGCGTTGCATGTAAGTTCTGCTATGAAACATTTGACGAGAGTAACGTACATTATTTTTTGTGATGTCCTTTGTAAAATTATATTCTTAAAAGAAAAACAAAAAAAAACACTTGCAACCGCCAGAAATATAATGTGCTACTAAATTTATTACTAAATCTGTCAAATTTGACATTGACGGTAACGTTTTTTTTTCAATTTACATAAATATCTTATATAATAATTGACTTTCAACACTTAGTTCTATGTAGATTTCTACTTTTTATTTTGTTGCTCTAGAGCTTTTTTTGTATATTACGGAACTACACTAACGAACGAATATTGACGTTTGCGATATTGGCAGCACAAAAAATGTTTAATTTGTTTTTTATTGTTATTTAATAAAAGTCCTCCCACATTATAAACGACACTATTTATTAATTTTAATATTTGGCGAGCTTTGTTTTTGATGACCATTGCTCTTCTTTTTGGGGTTGGAATTGGCCAGTGTGCTTAGTTCTTCTATTGAAATAACATGAAACCTAGCGTGAATAATTGATTCGATTAATACGGTTTTTTTTGTGTAGTCAAGGGATTGTGCTGGCCAGTTCATTCTGTCAACTTTATTGGCCTACGTCCACGATTTCACCAACTTTGCTTTATGGCAAGGAGCATTACCGTCTTAAAAATTAGCTTTTATTTGTCAAACAAATTCTTGCCACTAGGTTGCATTTAACGGCGTTCATAATTATAGATACCACATGTAAGCCACTAACTCCTTCAGTAAACAGACAACTGCATACTATGACGAGTTGTTTAATTGTTGAAATTACGCACCTCGAAAAAAATTCTTCTCCAGGAAACTTTCTGACGTAGGCATTTCCAGTATAATTATTGACAGTGAAAGTCGATTTATTAATTAATAGCACTTTTTCTACTGCAAACGATGCTGACTTTGTTTCTTGGAGACCAACCACTTTTACTGTGCTCTGCATTCTATTGGTTTTAAACTAAGCAGTCTTTTTTTCACTTGTAAAAGTACACGCTTACACCTGTAGGTACATTTTTGTTATTTTGTTATTCCACGTGAACATGCAATCAAATTTTGTGTCTATCTGAACGAAAGCTTATTTAGAGTATGTGTTTTTTTTGTATTGGGGGTTTAAATTGATTCTTTCATAATTATCTATAGCGGACTTCCATATCCTCCACACGTTTATTTAAGGGTGGAGATAACAAGCAGATGGCATATTTGAGAAAATTTCCATGACGTCACGTTGCTGTAATTAAACCATTCACCCCGTCAAGGAGTTGGAGGCATTTACGATTTCGATTTCTTTTGGAAGAAACTTTTACTACCAATTACTATATGAAGTCGAGGAGAAACGCCGCGCATTTGCTATTTTTAATGATTGTATGATTTAAAAACGGAATTTGCTTGTGATAACGCCGTATGTACGTTTTTTTTCATATTACGTTTTAGGTAATACAGGTACGGAATTAGCTAAACCCCTACTGGATAAAACAACTGTAATTATTACAATTTCTATTTGTATGAGTACTACTTCGTTGGTCATGTCGATTGTTAGAATGACTGTACGTACATATATATACTTTGGTAATTTTGAATATACGCATATAAAGTTCTTCTTTAAATGTAACAATTAGGTCGACTAGATTAGTTTACTGTACGATGTGTTGCCCAGTATAGGGCGTAACTTATATTTTCTCCGACCTTTGTATTAGTGTTTGAAATATTTATATATACTTTTGTACCTTTTTCGTCCTCTTTGAACTACTCTCTGTGATAAAATAAATATATAATGTGTGTTATCACTTCTGTCGTGTTATTGTTCTTTTTTAGCTGCGGGTAGATTTAAACGATGTTTTCCAAATTTAGACTTTCATCGTTTTGGCGCCTTTTTAGATTTAGTTTATAATCTAGCATCACGAAGCCTGCGCTTACCTTTTTTTTGTTATACGAAAATCAGCGAAACAATAGATTTAGGTGATGCAAGAATTTTTAACATCACTGTATAATAAAATAATTATAAATTGATCGCTTATTTGTGATGGTTTTATTAGAAGCTAAATACAAATGAATAGACATTTTTGAGTGAAGATTTAGTAGCATATTTCGAGGTTTGCACTTGTTTGGAACGGTTAGTGTGAGAGATTAAAATATGAAATAAAGGCATTTGTTCGTTTCTATATTTTTCTTATGTTTTAATTTGTTTTGGCTTACTGCGTTTTTTTTAAATTATTTGTAAGGCGTTTTTTCTTGTTGATGCCCCATACCTAACAAAGAACTTTCTTGTTTTTTTTACATTTAATTTCTATGTTTTATTTATGTGTTATTACTTGGTTTTTAATCTGTGCATTTCTATTTCTAAACTTTTTTTGAATTTCACAAATGTGTTACGGTTTCGAGAATCAAAATTTGTTAAATACTATGGATATAGATCTGTTTTGAGGAGATTTTCAATTATTTTGTCATATATATATATATATAGAATATTTGTATTTTTGTGTTTAGATTTTATCATTTCGTTACTGATTTTAATTGCATTTTTTCAACACTAGATTCTTAGTTTGTACACCTAAGCGGTCAAATTGTTTTGATCTTTATTTTTACTTTGATTTAAACGTTTAAAAGTATTACATTTTGCTTCTACTGTATTTAAGCTAGTACCCTTTGTAAAATCTATATTTTTTATTTCTTTTTTAATTTTTTGTCTCTGATTTTATAACATGTGACATTATTTTGTTTTCTACTGTTATTTACTAGTTTATCATAGGTAATTGAGTAATAAATATTTAAGAATACGTCATTGAAAAGGATAAACATGTGTATTTTGACCTAATTTTTCTAAATAAACATGCCGAATTAATTTTTATTGAAAACAAATAGTTATAATTGTAGCACTAAATGCTTTACCTTAACCTACATAGTGCTTCTAACCTTAAAATTAAGAACAAATATTTTTTGTTTTATTATTAAGCACTTTAGTAAATAGTAAATTGTATATATTTATTACATATTATTTTATTTTTTGATTTAGTCTAGTTTGTTTCGCATTTGAATTGGGCACTGAGTTTGTTTAACGTTGTGCTTTTTTCGCAGTCTTTTTTGACATTTTTAGACAGTACATTTTTTTTTACTGCTTACATTATCAGTTGTAGGATCAGTTGAAGTATTTTTAGGTTAGTACGGAAATTACATCTTAAACCCTAAAAAAATCGGTACTCAAATGGTACATTTGCTGATGTTTACGATACGCACTACTTGTCAATTTATGTTTCCATACTTATAACCTCATTTTAGAATTGGGTCTAGCAACATTATTTGAAGTACGTACTTTACCTATCAAGCTTTAAATTAATTGAATTTAACGTTAAACATGGAATATAAATACCATGTATCTAACTTGTATTAGGAATATATAAAAGTAAGCAAACAAAATGGTCTGGGACAAGTAATGCAAACCGTTTGTTTAAAAATACGTTTTCTATTTCTTACAATTTTGTGTACACTTTTCCGCTCGTGATTACTCGTCCAGAGGGAAACGTAGCTTTCCGTTTTTTTTCCAGGTTGATGAACAATTTGCTGCAACAAATTTGTAGACTTACTTAGTGAAATAGTAATGCTATCAACTTTTTCAAAAATTAATTATAAAGCTTTTGTAAAGCAAGTTTAAATTCGTGTGATATAAAAAGCAAACACTAAAAACATAAGAACAAAAATGAACAAATAACAACAACATATTTAATATGTGTGAGCTTTTTTTTCCGGTCTAGCCATTTTTTCCCGTTTCTACTGCTACTGCTAAAATTTGACCTGTTCGTGGTATATTGGAAACATGACTGAGCCTGACTTCACAATTTTTGCACAAGAATCTCGATTTTTTTCTTTTCTTCTTGTTTTTTGTCATATGCGAGCGGATTCAGCTTCTTCGCATTTTTAAGCTTTCCCATTTTTGCGAGGAACTTCTGAGAGAAGTGCTTTTTTGATAGCTTGGCTACGCTGTCGGATAAGTTTTAAATGAAAGGCATGGAATAAGATATTAGTGGCGTTCTGCGTCTTATATAAAGTATGCGCATTTAGCATGGACCTAACCAGTGTATAAAAAATAATTTTTTGCATCATTTTAAGATTCTTCGCGTTCAATTCGTAGTGCTAATCATCATGTTACTTCTGTCAATTGCTTCCATTGTTTCATTTTAAGTCGATACACATAGTGTGAACCTTAGGGAGCGCAATTATTTTATTTTTTTGGAAGATGTTTTCCAGTGGGCTCTGCTGTTACCAACGGCTAGCTGAGATGTCGATGAGTGGGTGTGGTTGGGAATGCGACTAAAAAAGAAATAAAAAGGCGCAACTACTAACGTACGCGTAAAGTTCTTACTTCGCAGACATCAAAGGCCCACTGTAGAATAAATTAGGAGAAAAGCAAGCAACTTGGTAACAAGAGAACGTAACAAACTGGTTGTACATATATTGTTCACATAGATAAAAGTTTAAAGTAAATAACGAAATGTACAATTAACAAAGCTGAAGGCGTAAGATAAGTAAATAACATGAGATACTACACAGGTGATCGAAAGTTGATTAAAGCTCAAAGTTTTCCTTTCGAACGTTGCCCAGAGGTCATCAACCCAATTCCGATCGCTCCGGAATTTAATTTGTCCAATAACTTTAAATACTACTTCAATGGTAGAATGATTTAACTTGTTGAAATTACTTTAAATTAGTAAGTTACTAATAGCGGCGACAGCCATACCTGCGAGAAATTTTGTAGCGATAATAGCAAACTTTAGTAAAGAGAATTCTTCATTCAATAAACATTCTAATGGCTAAAAACGTAATAATAAAATGACGACGTGAAATTTAATAAAAGGAAAGTACTTACAATTCAATGATCAATAGTTTCTACCAATAACCGTCTTGCAGCGAGTGTCAGAAGCAAAATGACCACACAAACGATTCGTCCACACTGTAACAGCAATAGGATCGTACTCGCTTGGAGTACGGTGCTAGGAGTTTTCGTTAAATTACCAAATGAGAAAATTTATGAATAAGGACACGTATTAGATGTTAGGCGTTACCACGTTACGACGATCTTTCTATTTTAGTTGCTCATTGCTATGCCACAGTGTTTCCTCTTTCTTCATTTTTTTTAAATTTTGGCATGTGTTTATGATTTATACAAGCAGTTCCACAAGAGTTTGTCTTTTGCTCAAAAAGATAATTTGCTAAAATTGGACATTATGTTTCTTGGTTTTTATATGCTGTTTGAAGAACGGCTTCCATTTAAAAAAAAATCAAGAATCAATGACATTTTTAAATTGATCAAAATTACTTCAGTACGTTTTTGATTTTATGTAGACGATTACCTTTTTGTGCATTTTGATTATTACTAAAAATAGAAAAGTAATAATTTAGTATTCCTAGATAGCGATCTCGAGGCATTTTTTGGCTTAAAAAAAGCGTACCGATTAAATTATCTTTAGACCAGTAGTCATTTATGTTGGCTTTGTTCACTATTGTGAGGGCTATAAAATAGTAAAACTATTAGCATGTTGTTGCTGAGTAAACATATTAGTTTTTGCAATAACACTGTTGATTAATTTTTCCTAGAATAGGTACAAAAAGTATTATATCTTAGTGCTTTCATTCTTTAGTTTTTTTTATTATGTAGTGTCGTAAAACTGGTTTACTTTGGGAACAAACTAATATAAATCCCATTGTATCTGAAATTTCTCCTGCGTATATATTGATTCAAGATATCAGAAACAAATGAATATTCTTGGGTTTTGGTGTGTTCGTCTTCCCATAAGGTTTCGTTGTCTTCTCCGGAGTTGAATTCATTCTCACGGTCAGTTTTTTGTCGCTATAAATAAATAGTTTGTCCTTACTCAACACAAATCACCGTCGTTCATCGCATTCAAAACATTTCTCACTTCCTTCTCAGATAGTCCGCAACAGGTATTACTGTTTGACGGAACCGCGTGTTCTTTAAATGACATTTGAAAACGCGCGTGGTTTGTCATGGTATCCATGTTGTGTATGTACGGCAATGTCGGAAATGCGCGACAAACACAAACTGTTGGAATGGTACGACGACCACCGGTGGGCCAAATCAAAATATTTACAAGCCAAGAAGTTGATGTCTGGTATGTATGATTAACGGTCCTGAAATGGTTAAACAAATTAATAATTGAAAATGCAAAAACCGACTGATTATCAAAAGATCTTTGACATTGTCAGTATCGAATAACACAAATCAGGTTGTTTAGTATAACCAAGGATGTTTATTCTTACTACTAATTGACTAATCTCTATAAAAAACTGTAAAAAGTATTCGAATAATTTACATACGTACAAAATTATATAGGAAAAATTGTTAAAAAGGGTGGATACACCCACTTCTGGTGTCTTTATCTTGATAGAACCGAGAGAATATGAAAAGCCAGCTTCATACCAAATTTCAAGTAACTAGAACTTTTGGTTTAAGAGTTATTGCGGGTACATCGTTACACAAACAGACACACTGGCTTCTCATATTATCTCGGTTCTATCAAAAGATGGGTCTGAAAAAGAAACCGGAAGTGGGTGTATCCGACATGTTTAACAGTTTTTCTTATATAATTTTGTACGTATGTAAATTATTAGAATTATTTTTACAGTTTCTTATAAAGATAATTCTTTCTAACAATCTATTCAAATAAAAAAAATCTGGCATTAATAGTTTATTAGATATTTTATTTATAATTTAAAATGAATTCACAATTATTATAATCTAGGTTCGAATCCTGCCTGCGACGATTTTTTAGAAAAAATATTATATCTTGTTTTCTATGTACTTTTAAAATGCTCGTTTCATTCGGGTTTAAAAACGCTTACTCTTGAAAAAAAAAAACGCCCAGTTTTTGTTAGTGTAGTTACGTAGTGGGACAAAAAAGCACTAGAGCGGCAAAATAAAAAGTAGAAATCTACATAAACCAAGTGTTCAAAATCAATTATTGTATTGGAACGAGTAACAATTGGAAAAGTCATTTAAAAAACCTTGAAATTCAATTAAATTTGAAAAAAAAAACGATGTTAAAGTCAATGTCAAATTTGACAGATTTAGTAATACATGTAGTACCAACATAATATTTTTGATTATTTAATTTTTATAAAATTTTTTAAAAAAGACTAATTTTGAAAAGGCAACACAAAAAATAATGTACGTTCGGCCGTGTAGCTTGGCGTCGCATTAACGTTCGTTCGTATTTGTTCCGCTCGTAATCTGTAAACTTACCCACATTACAATTCTCGTCATTGTAACACTCGTTTTACAATATACTAATTTGCCTACCCAGCAAATAGCCGTTTTTGGCTTGATTTTTGATTCATTACTTAGTTATCTAATATATAAACGAGATAAGGGTAAGTTCCTTGACTATAACATATATAAGCTGCTACCAAACGTATTTTTGTATTCTGTGCAATCTACCTAGATAGCATCGGTCGACAAAATTTTAATTTTTTTGCGTTAAATTGAAGTGAAAAATTAATGTAGAGAGCAGGATTAGTGAGTAATACGAATTTATTCATAAAAATTCATTTCTATGATTATGTCGAGTACTGAGCTTGAGCAACATCTCTTTTTAGTATCTAACAATAATCTGCAAGCATTTTTGAACTCTAATTTTCTTGATATTAATTTTCCATTGCGGCTATAGTCTAACAAAAATCCAAATGTGAATCCAAAAAATTAATTTTCAGAGACATATTACATCCGAACCATTTGCAGTTTCCAAGAAGTTTACTAACAAATTCGTAAGAGTTTTTGCTGTTTTTCTAGGAAGTTTTTCAAAACTTTTGTAAATGACTGCTACGTAGCTGCTGAACTGAGAATTCTTCATTAGTTCCTTTATTTGTAGCCCAAAAAATATTTCTTCTTTTATTTTTGCATTACTTATTTTTGGAAGTTTACTTTTCAGGTATTTTAAATCTTCATCATCACGATTCACTGTTTTTACAAAATTTTTCATCAAACCGAGTTTGATATGCAATGGGGGAAGGTATATTTTCTCGGGATTCACAAGCGGTTCATACAAGATGTTTTTTCCTCGAGCTTTAGATTTGGTCTCTTTGGACACTGTTTTTTTATAAAGCGACTTTTTCTGTTTCTACTATCCCATTCACACAAAAATTTTGTGTAACCAAGCTGAAGACCTAACCCAAGCGCTATCGCTTTCAAATCTTTTTAAATATGCCATGAATACTGTTCATACCGTATCATTTTGAGTAAAAGTTTCATATTTGTCTCTTCCATATATGCAGCAAAAGCAAGAGGGATTGAAGGATGTTGATGTCCATTGTGAAGCAGGACAGCTTTCAAACTTGTTTTGGAGGTATTATGTTTTTGCCGTTGATGGTAAAATCATACTTTAGATTACTTTTTAAGCAAGTTCCAGCCTTTTAGTCTTGAATCTAATAATTCAGCTTGTATTTTGGATAAATTTAGATCACGAACTAAATCATTGAGTTCGGATTGACCAACCTTGTGAGAACCTGTTGTTTGTTCAAGGAAATCTGGATCTCTTTTGTTGTCATTACATACTAAATTAGTTTGGAGCTCTTCACCACTAACATGTTTTTCTCAATCATTTTCTGGTGGAACTGGAATTTCTAGCTCTGAACTGTGACAAAGGAATGTTTGGATGTTTTACTAAATTCCATGAATTTCTTCTCGTCGATAAACATAAAATTGTCTTTAATATTTTGTCACTATAGTTTTTGGTCGTTTATCGGAAAATTAAAGTAGTGTGAAAAGTACATTATTTAGTTAATAGAAGAAACGGATATTTAGATTCATCTTCTGCATGTGCTTTTTTTACTTTCAGTTTTTATACAGTACTTATCGCTATATACAAACAAATTAACGAGGACCATAATATAGATGCACTTTCATTTTGTCATGCTCTTACTTAAAACAGTACTAGTTCAATGCAAAAGAAAGAGCAGTACTTTTCCCTTCGTTCTCTGAAATCATATTAGTATGACTAATTTTATTCCATGCATTTGATTATCTAAAACCAAAGGAGATTATCCGCTTTAACAATAATTATTAGATAGGCTCATTAAAATTACAATGCAAATTCACAGTTTGCCAATTTGAGAACGGAACAATTCATCTTATTGCAACGATGCATAATTTGTTAAAAACGTTTCTACGCTCTTACAATTAAAGTAAATTAGATTGTTACACTTTGGAAATATAGTCAAATAAAATATTCAAATGCGGGTGTATACCACGATGCAAACTATCAACTTATGCACGTTCCAATTTGATTATGTAATAATGGTTACACATTCACCTTTCTACTCTTTATCTTGACGTTAAATCGATTCCGCCGAATAAAAGAAGTAAACTTGGCCACATTTCAACAAATCGTTGCAACTAAAATCTTTCACTCGCCTATTTTTGGTAAATAAAAAGTAAATTTATTATTCGATAATAAATTTCACTTGAAAAGTGCAATAATAAAAAAAAATGAAAATTTATTATACGTAAACGTCATATCGAAGGCGTTGTAAAATAATAAAGATCAATAAAGCAAAAAATTGGCAGAGCGAATTTCTAATTATTGAGCAATATTTGAAATTGATTATTTTTGAATAATTTTATTTAACAGTGATTTTAGTCGAACAATGCCTAAGTTTAATTAAATTAATTATGCTGTGCCGATTACAAAAACTTTGATAAAAATAATTTTCTTCGTTTCTAGTTAAATTGATTAAAATGGCATTTTTGTCTTTTACGTAAAACAGTTTCTGCTTCTGGTATGTAATAATTTTAATAATAATGACAAAAGTTTTGTAATCTACAACGCCGTAGTCACTATGCATTTTATTTTTAACGCATTGACAGAATTTGGTTTTGAGCAATTGATTCATCACGTATAAATTCTTAATAAGATAATTGAAAATTTATTTAAAAAAGTTGTAATTTTTTACTGTATATGCATCTAAAGGTTTTTTGAATCTAACATCTACTAGAGATGATGCAGTAATCTAAGCAGGAAGCTTTAAAAGTTGTTAAATTACTAAAATTAGTTAGAATGGCGTGTTTTCGACAGTTTATAGGATGTTTCCTAAATACTTACATTTAAAGCATTAGTCAACTAACCACAAATTAATTGATACGATTACGATACAAAAATATTAGGTTAGTCACAAGTCAAAAAATGAATAATTTAGTCATAGTAATCCACCAAATGTTCATTTAAATATTTGATGCCTTTAATTAAAAAAAAAAAAATAGGGATAATAATTTAGTTTACTTAGTATTTGATATGTAAATGACTAAATCCAGATATCTATTCATCTTTATGTTAGTTTAGATTTACACGTTTTACATTTGACTAATTTTATACAAGCACCTTGAAAAGAAGCACTCTTAAATTTTTTAAACAATAATAAACAAAATAATTAATCAGTTAGCAAGTAGAGCATGAAACCACCTAAACTATCTCTTAATCATGCCACTACCACAATCTTCTTAAATCAATAACGTTTTTTTCTTTATTCGCACAAATTTATATGCTCTTTCGTCACACGTTTCTTACAACGTGAAGTTGGTAAGACGTTTTTTGCATATATAGAAACGAAAGTTGTTAATACAACGATAATAAATTGCTACCGATCGATATTTACACATACATAAAATAAATACGTGTCATTACTTTAAGGTGTTAAGTCCATAAGTCTTCAACTTTCACCCATTTTTCTCTGTACAAGGTGTGATGAGAAATTTGCTAATACGTTAATTTAGAGCACTAACAGATTCGTTCTTAATTTCGTTGTTATAAACTTTTGTTGATTTTATACAATATTATTGCGGTTGTTATGTTTGAAGAAAGTGTAACTTCATATGCTTCTGAATTTTATCGGTTACTAGTATTAAATTCCATCCGTCGATACTTTCCTTTAGTGTTTGTTACTGAAATTTTTAATTAAAACAGTGAGCCTGATTTTTAATGTTCAGGTTTGTTATTACTTCCTGCATACCTAAAAATAGTTTGTATTTGTGGCATTTTTCTTAATCAAATCCACGCTGACTGATAAGTGTTGATTGTATTTAAGTAACGAAATAGTTTTACTGTTTCATATATAAGTGCAAAAGTTTTTTAATTCTTTAATTAGCTGTAGAAAAATTAGTCTTTTGTTTGTAATTATGTATAAACGATTAATTCTAATTTTGAATTTAGGATGGGGTCTCTACGTTATTAAAATGTCATCTACGGCTCTATTCTATTTTTTACGCGACATCCTGTAAGTATTTTTATTACCTACCACAAAGTTTTATCACAAAAATAAAATACACTGCTTGTATCTACAACCATTGACATAATTATTGGCTTCTTCATAATAATATTAAATTGTCAAAAAAATGTTATTTTATTCTTTAATTTTTTTTTGTATACGAAGTAGTATCTGTTTAATTTCAATATTATGGCATAGTTTGGAGTCTTATGTTTAGTTATGAATTTTAATATAAACATCAAAATCTACACGAAAAATTCCAAAAGCGTGAAAAACTATGTAAATTGGGTAATGACCGGCAATATTTTATTTTGCATAAATATGGGTTTTTTGTATTAAGAAGAATCAACATAAATAGTTAAACACAATAACAGATGATTTTATTGTTAAACAAAAAAAGTACATTTCTTCAAAACACCTATTTTGGAAAAACAAAATTCGTAGTGTTCAAGGCATTTTAGACACGGTTTACTACTGCAAGATAAACATCTTGGTTTTTTACATCCTGTGCATAATACTTACGTTTTTCTATGAATCCTGGATGAACACAAATGACAATACTTCCGAACATTCAGTTTATCTTCATGTTGATATGGAATTGGGGTATTTATTCGAAGAATGCCCCCGATTGAATTTCTAACGTCAGTGCTGATTTTTGGGGTTTTAAATCTTTCTTGCATATAGGGAATAGTTAGTTCTTTAGATAACTGCTTCAGAAACATAAATCTAGACTCGGTGAAGTTATTTTTATAACAGTTATATAATACAAACAAATAGACCAACGTCTTGTTACGCTGGTTTTCGTGGAACAAAAACAGAAGACAACGGCTTACTCAGTTCTTCCCGGAGATTGATTGATCGCAGGCCTCGTGATGCTAGATTATAAACTAAATCTAAAAAGGCGCCAAAACGATGAAAGACTAAATTAGGGAGACATCGTTTAAATCTACCCGCAGCTGAAAAAGAACAAATAACACGACAGAAGTAATAATACAGAATATATATTTATTTTATCACAGACACTAGTTAAAGAGGACGAATAAAGTATATAAGTATAGCTATATTAATTATCCAAACACTAGTACATGGGTCGGACAAAATTTCAGTTACGCCCTATACTGGGTAACACGTCGTAGAGCAAAATGACTTAGTCGGTCTAACTTTTACATTCAAAGAAGGAATTACTTTGTATTCGTAAATTCAAAATCACAAAAGTATATAAAAAATGAAGATTTAGAGACTCAGCGGGCACAGCATAAGATTTTGTGACGCACAAAATGATCTAATAATTAATTGTGTTAACAACCTAACATGTACGTACGGCCATTCTAACAATCGACATGGTCAACAAAGTAGTACTCATAAAAATAGAAATTGTAATACTTACAGTTATGTTTCATCCAGTAGGGATCTAGCTAGGTCCGTACCTGTATTACCTAAAACACAATATGAAATCTAACACAAAAACGTGTACATACGACGTTATCACAAAGTAAATTAGTTTCTAATTATACAATCATTGAAGATAGCGAATGCGTAGCGTTTCCCCTCAACTTAATATAGTAATGGGTGGTAAAAGTTCCTTCCAAAAGAAATCGAAAATGTAAATCCCTCCAATAATCCCTTGTCGGTGTGAATTGTTTAATTGCAGCAACGGGACGTCATGAAAATTTTCCCAAATATGCCATTTCCTTGTTATCTCTACCGATAAAGAAAACGTGTGTGGGGTATGAAAATCCGCTATATACAATTATAAAAGAATCAATTTAAACCCCCAATACAAAAAAAAATTATAACTATTTATCCCAAATAAGCTTTCGCTCAGATAGACACAAAGTTTGATTACATATTCACGTGGAATTGCGTGAAATAACTTAATGATGAACGTCTTTGTCTTTGTGTTGCACAAACGTTACCAGAAGAAATAAAATTGTGCTTTTAAAATTTGACAGTGAACCACGAAAAGTAGGTGTCTTAAGGATAAATCTTATACTAGAAAATTCTTAACACACCACATTTTTAAGTAAAGTCTGGCCTTTCTTGATAAACTCTACATTGTAGTCTTCTCATCCAAAGCATCCACGTCATCTTTAATTAAATTATATCATGTAATTATTTCTGGCTTATTGCTTTCAGGATTAGTAATTTGACAATGATGCATAGACGATAATAAAACGACAGATTTATTTTTCTTCGGAAAGTGGGAAACAAGTGTAATTTTGTTAATCAAATCATATAGAGTTGAATCAACTTGCCTCTTCTTATTTGTCAAAACTTCTGGTGGCATCTCCCATTTTGATTTCCGTTACGCACCGACATAAATTAAACCATTTGATTTGAGCTCTGTTGTCGGCTGTGACATTTTTAGTTGTTTCATACAGTCGGTTTACTACTCATATGACAGACTGTGTGAGTTTTTTTGAACTTTTTCTCTTCATTAGAAAGACCAATTCCGTCCCAGTCTTTTCCTATTATAGGCGTAATGGTTTCTAGTGTCCGTTGCAATCATAATTTTGATTCCATATTTTGAGGTTTATTTGAGATATACATCCGGACTCGAAATTTTCCTCTAAAGCCAACAAGAATTTTATTTACGCAAATGTTGACACTTGGTGTAAATATTTAGATGGAAAAACATCAAAGTGACCTTCACTGCAACAAATAAAATAGCCGCCAATTTCTCAAAATTAAACACACATCATCCAGCTCAAAAGCTTTTAGTTCTAAAAATTTTAGTACACAGAGCCAAGACGATCAGTGAACCGAACACGTTAAACACCGAGCTAGGTCACCTAACGACCGCCTTAATAAAAAACGGTTTCAGAAAAGGAGACATATATCGAGCAATTAACAAACACAGTAAGGAAAAACCAAACAAGGAAGACCCCGTGGCAACTTCCTTCCTTCCTTACATTAAAGGCTGCACGGATAAAATAGACAGGATACTTAGAGGGAAAAACATCAAAGTGATCTTCACTACAACAAATAAAATAGCTGCCAATTTCTCAAAATCAAAGGAAACCAAAGCACCACTCGTGCAACCAGGGGTCTATCACATTCCTTGTTCGTGTGGGCTGGCTTACATAGGACAAACGGGGCACAACATAGCTACCAGATTAAAAGAATATAAAGCGGATACAAAAAAAACATAACACAAGATCTGCCGTTGCGGAACATTTCTTAGACACCAGTCACACAATAAAATTTGAAGAGGCAACAATGTTGGCTAAATCTCAAAACTTCTGGCCTAGGCTATACAAGGAAGCCATCGAAATCCAGAAGTACGACAATTTCATTAGGGATAATGGAATTGATCTAGCGCCAATATGGAAAAACATGTTCCGGAAGACTAATGAATCGAAACCGTCACGAACCACTGACCCGAACGGCGTAATATAAAGGCTTGTCAGGATCCTACACCTTCAGAGTCAGTTTTTTTCTGAAGTAGACAGCGACATGACTGTCGAAACATCAAATATTGTAAATTTTCCAAAGTTTGTAAGCTTTCTAAGTTCTATGAATTTCGTGAAAAGTGTAAATACGGAACGCGATTCAAAACCCGAAAATATTTATTTGTTAACAAAAGAGAAAACTTAGCGAGACTCTCTGACATACAAAAACACAAGAACACTAACACAAGTATTATGTAGAACTGCAACACCGCGGCAAACAAGATTCACGTATCCAAACTGAAGGTACATAGGTGTACGTTTTTTCGACTTAATGCAACCGGTAGTTATAGCGAAAAAAAAACATTTGCCGGAGTCTAATAGAGTCAACGTTACCGTTTACGAGTTAAAAACAAAGAGTATGTAATTTCGTAAGCGTGAAAAGATAAATTTTTATAGAAAATTTATCTTATTACTAATATTCAGTGCGCTTGCAGGTTTTATTGCAGAACGTCGTGGACTACGTGTCAATGCTGCTCTAACTTTTTCAATGTTTCTCAATGAATGATTTGGTTTGGTACATACTATGGCGCGTTACATATTGCTCTGAGTATTTTACAGAAACCGTTGAAGTTTTTGTGTATTGGTGTTACTTGTAGTTTTTTACAATTGTGTTTTATTGCTCCAAATTGGTTTTAGGATTACTGTGTAAAGAAGGATGTTATTCTCCATTGATAGGTGATAGGCATCTTGCAGTATTGCAGCCTGAGTTGGATTCGTTTCCTCCATATGTGTTTACTCTACGTTAGTCGTTTGTCAAGATGAATTCTCAGATATATAATTTCATCTTTTTGGACGATGGGAGTGTTTCCTAGTTGCACTGCTGGACAATTACCTTTACGGAGTGTAAATGCTATATGTTTGCAAGTTTGCTTTAATGTGTCATCGTTTGAGCCAAACTTCAATTTTGTTAAGATGGGATTGGAGCAAACTGCATGCTTGGTTGAGATTATGATGGGAAGCTGTGTCGTCTGCAAAAGTAGTTTGTGTATTTATTGATACTAGCATGTCTGCTGTATACAAGGTATATAATAATGGTCCAAAGACGCTGCTTTCCGGCACATCGACATACTATCTTTTTAAATCAATTAGTGTTTCTTAAACGGCGGTTTGATCGATGCTTAATTGACAGTTGCCGGAATGTGGATTAATTAATAAATTTTATCTGTGAACGCCGACTCTATTAAAAAAATTGCTTAATCCTGATAGTACACTGACCAATTCTTCAACAGCGTAATACAAATAACCGACGATCAAAATTAAGTAGAAAGAAGAATTGCTTATAATGTAACGAATAGCGTCTTAATAAAATCGAACGTCCACAGCGATGTAAAGTATGCAAAATGAAAGGATGAAAATTTGTTTCGTTTGCGCTGCTTTTCCGTAAATGTCAAATACGATTACGCATTTTATAAACTTGCAAACCACTGATAAATAATAAATGATGACAAGCAACAAGCATAGGTTTCTGTTAATTTTTGAAGATAATTTTGAGGTGCTTGATTTCTTTTCAGTCTCAGCAATTAGTGGCCTATTTAATTTTTATTGGTTTGAGCACCTTTTTTAGCTACTAGATTTTCTTTTTTTGGTTAATAGTTTTCGTAGAAAAGTTTTGTTGTTTCATGGAGAATTAATTAGGAGTCGAATATTCTGCACCCTCATCTGTTTCTGTAAGCGTTTTTAATAACACGTTAATTTTTTTGTCTTTGAGAATTTCTTAGGCCGTAATTCACCAAATTCGCTGAAACTGACGTTCTTGAAAACTTTGTTTTGCGTAACCTACGAAATGAAACCACGTTTTAAAGCTATCGTATTCACCAGTGCATCAAATGATTCCGTAAATTTTGGTTTTATAAAACGGCGATTTGGCAACCACGGAAACGCACAAAAATTGTGACAGCTAATGACATAACTAAAAATATCTAAAATCTGAGAAGCAACACCAGCACCAGATCTACTAAATTGACCTTCAATTGTAAACTGTCCGTTTGGAATTAAAGAAAAAAGACGATTAAGAGCTTGTTGGCAGTTGACCAGGTCTGATGCAGATAAGAGAACGCTAAACAGAGCTGGTAAACAACAAAAAAAAAACTGTTACAATAAAAAAAAACTATTCCCGCATTCAGAATTACCTAGAAAACCTATCTGCTTCTGAACACACAGACTATTTGCTTTTGAAAGTGGTGCGCAAAATAAAGAGTCCAACGCAACATATTACACCTATCGAAAACGAAGACGAATCCTGGGCTTGAAAAGACTTTGAGAACGGTTTTTACGCATCACCCCTTGCAATGTCCTCAAGAAAACCAATAAGTTAATAATTTCATGGAAACCCCATTTCAAATGTGTCAACCGCTTAAATCATTTATGGTGAATGAAGTGCGCGAAAGATGTTATTAAACAACTGCCTGAAAAAGCCATCCGTTATTTCACTCAAATCTGCAAGGCTATCATGAGAGTAAGTCACATTCTAAGCCTTTGCAAAATAGCCCAAATAGTTATGGTTCCAAAACCAGGTAACCTTAAGGGGAAGTTTTATCTTACAGACCTAGTCTCTTTCCAGTGCTCTCGAAAATCTTTAAAAATTTATTTCTAATGAGAATTAAGCCAACACTAGACGACACCAAACTACCGATTTGGTTGTCGAGACCAACATGGAGCAATAAAGCAAATACATCGTTTGGTTGACAAAATCGTCTGATCTTGAAAACAGCAGATTCTGTTCAGCTGTATTCTTAGACTCCTCACTTGCTTTTAGTAGTCTGGCATGCAGGGCTATGCTATCTACTAAAAAAATTATTCTCTTTGCCAATATATACAATCGTCAAGTCTTATCTAACTAATAAGCAGTTTTTAGTTAAACATAGAGGCGAATACACTGATCTTAAACTAATATCATCTAGAGTGCCTCAGGGAAGTGTGATAAGTCCAATACTTTACCTCCTGCACACAGCCGATTTTCTAACTTTACGACAAACCACCACGGCCACTTTTGCTGGCGACATAGCAATACTAGCATCCTATATCAAACCAGTAACTACATCTAGATATCTGCAGGCACATTTAAACAGAATCCAACAGTGGTTCAAACACTGAAAAATTTAAGTTAATGAATATAAATCTTACCACATTACCTTCAGGTTGAAAAGAAGCAACTGTTCACCAGTTTCTCTCAATGGACAAAAACTGAAACATTTTGATTCTGGGAAATACCTTGACTTTCACATTGAACGTAAACTTAATTGGAAAACACATATCTATGAACAACAAATTTCTAGTCTACAAAGTTACTCTAAAATCTATTTGGACATACGGAATTCATCTTTGGGGACTTGCGTGCAATTTCAGCCTGGAAATCTTGGAACGCTTTCAAAACAAAGTGCTACGAGTGATATGTGATGCCCCGTGATATGTGCCAAATAGAGTGATACTGAATGACTTATCTGTTCTGACACTGAAAAGTGAAACCCAAAGTTATGCAATAAAATAGAAAGACAGGTTCAGTGCTCACCCAAATACTCTTGTTTATTCATTAATGATTGAAAATGACGATCCAATGAGACTAAAAAGATTTAAACCCTCAGATTTGCCCCATCGTTTTATTTATTTAATTAATTAGTAATTATTTAAGATCCACGTTATTTGTCTAGTCTAAATCTCTTGAGGTAAACAAGTCTATGTCTGACAGCTAACGCTGTAATCTTATCTTAAATATATACTGCACTTATTGCCCTCCATTATGAGCAGATTGTATATATAAAAAGGAGTTAAAACATCATTATAACACGTTAAGACCTTGTTGCTTAGAAAACCTACAGTAAATCAATTTCGTTCATCCTTCTATTGCCAGCATTGGCTTGTTTCTGCTTTTGTCATTAACTCTAAGACAACTCACAATACCAGTAAACTGATGGTATTCTTGGGTTTTTTGTTTCTATTGCATACTTTTCTATCTTTTCCGTTTTTGGATATAGGCTTTCCTTATCTGTTTTTAGTTTTCTCTGTCTCGAGCTAGACTTTGCCACATAAATCGTACATGGTGCACTATTTCGTATTTACAATTTTTTGTGGTCTGTTTCTCGATCTTTTATCTGTGTATGGTGGTAATTTTTTTATTAGTTATATTATTGTTAGTCTTGGAAACATCGTTTTGCCCGACCCACTTCCATTTTTATTTTGCTGTTTGATCAATGACATTTATTACTTTTGTTTTTCCTCTTACTTAGTCATTTATCTTCTTGTGTCTAAGCAAAATCTGCCTTTCCGTTGCTTTAGTTGATTTATTGATGTGAACCTCTCAGTTTTAGCTCTGTACGTTTTGCTTGATAGTATACATGAGTTAAAGATTAAAGAAAAGAGTAATCTTTTGATTTTTTAAAATAGTTTACCAAAAGCCGTTCAGCACATTCATCTTCTTTAACTTATTTTGACTGTTTTACTTTCTTATAAGAAAGGTATAGCGAACGCAATTTTTTATGAAATTTTTTTTGCATAATTTATAAGGTCTGAATCAGAAAAAGTGTTTTTGAAAAAAAAAATTTGAGTGTCTTAGTTGAACTTGAACTTGAAATGTGGTATGGAGCTGGCTTTTCATATTCTCTCGGTTCTATAACAAAATGGGCCTGATAAAAAACCGGAAGCGAGCGTATCCGTCATTTTTAACAGTTTGTTTAATATAATTTTGTACGTATGTAAATTAGTCGAATTATTTTTACAGTTTCTTATAGAGATAATTCTTTCTAACAATTTATTCAAATAATTTTTTTTCTAACAACAGTTTATTAGATATTTTATTTATAATTTAAAATGAATTCACAAATATAAATTAAGTTCGAATCCTGCCTCCGACGGTTTTTTTAGAAAAAAATTCCATATCTTGAAGGGAAAGCAAGATACGTTAAATATAATCATTTTTACTACTTTATTAAAAGGGAAAGCAATATCAAGGCGCACAAATATAGGGGTTAGTCAATATAACAACATAAGTTTAATTTGCCATATTTCGGTTATATATTTAATGAAATTGAGGAGAAAATTTTCAAAAGAATTGTAGCATGCTACGAAGTCTATACAAACGTGTACATATCACTTCAAAGAGGTTTTATGACA
Source organism: Aquatica leii (assembly GCA_035610365.1). Taxonomy (NCBI): domain Eukaryota; kingdom Metazoa; phylum Arthropoda; class Insecta; order Coleoptera; family Lampyridae; genus Aquatica; species Aquatica leii. The sequence goes on along the minus strand of CM069434.1, from coordinate 16,980,016 downwards.
ACATAACCTTAAAAAAATATGTAGACATTCTTTCATCATTTCTTATAGGAAAGTCGTGTGGTGACCACACCAGTTTTTTTTACTTGTTTTATTAATTTGGCCTAGATGTATATATTCCATCACTTGTTTTATTTCAGTGTCATTTATTGTAATCTACTACTTGACATTATTAGTTTTACTGAAGTTCATTTTAAGGCTACTTTTAAAGGTTTCTTGATGTAGATCTGTAATCATTTGTAAATATTTTCGTTTATAAGTAATCATCTGCGTATCTAACGTCTCCTTAGGTATCTTCTTTTGATGTAGACTATTTCTTCTCAATTTAATGTTTTAAATATATCTTCCATTGTTAGTGTGTTTCGGTATATGGAGGCGATTTTGGTGTTTTCCAATAAGGGCTATAGGTATAAGAAGATTGCATTTTTTAGTTTTTTTTTATATTTTAGTCTGCACGTGCTGTATGTTTTCTTGAAACCAGCCAAGTTAGTAACTATCAAATGTTTTGGGTTAGTCTATTAATTAATTATGGTTCCTATAAACGTTTTGTCTAGCTGTGATAAGAGTGATCTATCTATCGAGTTTGTGAGGTCTCTCTTTTTATGTAATAGGCTAGTAATAGGCATTATTCCATTGTTTTGGTATTTTTGTTACAAAAAGGCATTTACATGACCCTGTTTTTTTTAAATGACGAGTAGACACTCACGCGAGTCTCAATTCTTTTCTATCTCCTAACTCAGAAAGAAATTGTGTTCAAACCTAAATCAAATCTATAAACTCATCTTTTCTAATATTCTGTACACATGTATACTCTCCAACGTGTTGTGTTCTTGCCAACTATCTTTCTATCTCCTCAGTCTTAAATCTCAGTAGGTAATGTAGTGGCAACCGTGGCAACTTAAATTACTTCTCTGCATTTTGCTCGGTATTGTGCTTCGATTGTTAGTGCAGGCATAGATTTTTGGTTATCTTGGTGATTTGATCCATCCATCTGGTAGATGATTGACTTGTGGATCTTTCTCCGTTTACTTTATCTGTATTACTGATTTTTTAAGTTGTCAGATTCTTTCCTTATAATATGTCCAAAGTATTTTAGTGTTTTTAGTTGTACTCTGCTTGACAGTCGTCTCTTAATGTTAAGCTCTTGGAGTATTTATATATTTGTTCGATGTTCTGTTCATGAGGTGTTCAGCACTACTTTAGCATTGTGAAAAAGCGTTTTTTAACGTTGCTTTTAATTTGGACATTTCTTAGCCAAGTAATAAAATTTACACAACTCAGATTCTTTTTTTTGATTTTTTTAAATAATTTCACAATAAATCTGTAAATTAAAATTATTTAGGTTTTTATTTAGTGCTTAATTTATATGCCTTTAATTAAAAAAAAAATTAATTATGAATTTAAGTGATAGCAAAAAGATTAGCTACTTAGTAAGTTGATTGACTTAGAAAGGACGTTGTTCTGAAGTACAACAAATAGAGCAAATTTAAAATAACAAAAACTATTTTTGATATAATTATAACTTTTACAAACGTTACTCGTATCTATTCATCAACGAAAAGGTGTAAAAAGTAGTTTTCTAGTCATTAAAAAATTTATTCCATTGAATTAAATTTATTGTAGTAGCTTATCTAACGAAACGTAACCTTAAAGTTGTAACATTGCTATTACTGTGCTTTTCCTTAAAACCGGAGACAAGTACTAATAGAAAATAGTATTATTAAAATCACATTTGGAAGAACATAGTTACACCTTTAACTGCGATTATCTTTAGCATTTTGCGTATAACGATTGCGATCTGGTTTTTACACCAAAGAAGAATTATCTTGAAACGGATACTGTTACTTGCCCGATAATATCGATACTACCAATGTAATTATCTTGATGTCAAATCAAAGATTTACTGCCGAAGAACAATCGTATTGATAAACGTAAGTGTAATAGAAATAATATCATGTAAAAATTAATAAATACGTTTTATCTTTACGACATAATAATGACCTGATTTATTTAGATAATATCGGAAAACAATAACATACAGAGTGGTCATAAATTGCGGTGCGATATTTTAGTGCCAATATAACGTGCTGAACAATACGTAGTTATTTGTGCAGAAAAAACTGTAACCGCGTATAAAAAGAGCAGACGGAAGGCTAAATTAGCGTTTAATACATTTTTCAAGCACCTGTTTGTTAATGCCAACAGTAGAAGTGTATATAATGCCACTTTTGTACAAACATGTTTAACAACTTTATGAATTGTTGCATGTTATGCGTGCTGGTTAAATAGAAACAGCAACGTAAATGTTATTATGAAAGAAATTAGAACATTTAACTGAGGCCACGAAAGTGTCCCGAATCAGAAAAATTCTCCCGTTCAACAAACTTTAACTTCTGTGGGGCCTCTCTATATGGGAAGGCACCGTTATTTTAATCGCACGTTTACCTCGTAAATTAACCAGTTCATTCGTATCATCTTATCATAATATTCATTCTAAGTGGTGATGATACAGTTTTACTTTTATGTATGTTGTACATGCACGAAATTAATAATAGTCCTTAAAAACATACTACAGATAATGATCTAATAATTACTCAGCGTTTTCTACTGTTGATCCGATTCAAAGGAAGCTGATTGCTATTGTATTACGTTACATTGTAATAAATATTTTTAATAACTAATTTAGGTTGACGTTTCGCGTATTTTATAGTTGCGAAAAGAAGGTCGATTAAACACACTTATTTAGGATGTAAGTGTTTGTTCGGATAATTATAATTTAGAGAGATGTTTTTTTGGTGTCATTCGTTTAACGCTTGGAAGTAATGTTTAAACTCTCATCACTGTTCATCAACGTCACGATTTTGTGATAATCGAATAGCAACTATAATTGGTACCGAGCCATAAAGACATAAAATACCACAACCATATCATCAACTCACCACTAGCTAAAATAGTCGGGAAAATCTGCATATGTTTAGTTTTTTCTAAATAAATTTTAGAGTTTAGAATATTGTCTCACCATTATAATTAAATAAGTTTGAAACAATGTTATTGCAAATAAAAGTTGGTTTCTAACATTAAAAATAATTTTATGGTATCGTTTATTATCCAAGTACGAGTTTTTACTTTCTATTAAAATCTGCACATATACGTGAAAATACTGTCCGACTAAATGTTAATTATTTAAAGAAAGGGAATGTTTTTATGATCGCACGAGAAGGTCATTATCTTGTTTTTTTTTTGTTTCAGATATTATTAAACGTGAGTGTATTTTGAAGAAAGCGTTGAATAATTGCACTTAGTTGCTTTTGGACATTTACCAAGTTTTTCTGTAATCCATATTTACCTTTTCATATATTATTATATTTAAGTGTTTACCTCTAGGGCCGTTGCTTTTACGAATTATTAATTTTGTCGTCTGATAACTCTTACTTGTCATGGCACGCGTGCCAAATTATGGCACAGGACTTATCTGCACAAATTGTTTGGTTTCTGTACCATAAGCTGCAAATTCAATACATAAATGTAAAATATCTTAATAAATCCTATAATATTTTGCTGTCTCAGCTGGGATCGATAGTGTAGTGAATCATAATAAAAATTGTTAAACGGATCCATTGTTATTGGTTATTTATTAAAATTATTTAAATTATCAGTCTACCAATAATAAATTCGCTGATTTTCAAAATTTATTTTACATATGTTTTGAGCTTAAAATTATGAAGTTCATCTTCAGAAAACTACAAAAAATATTAACAACTCATTTAAGATTACAAAAAATTTATAACTTACATTTTTTGAAAAATGTCAAAATTGAGAATTTGTAACTAGACATTTAAAAAATTTAAAAATGTAAGTTTTAGAAAATGTTAAATGTAAATTAAAAGAAGATGGTGCAAATTAGAAACAAATCTAAGAAAATATAAGTTTAAAATCATAATTGAAATTAGTTTGATCGTTCAACAAAAAAAAATATTTGATATTTTAATATAAATCAACTCGAGCAATTCAAGAATTTGTTTCTTATTTATGTTATTAAAAGGATGAAATAATTTGTAAGAAAAAAGAGAATGACGATTATCTAAAATATGTTGCGCAAATGTAGATTTCGCTGAATTTAGATTATTATATATTATTTTTTATTTAGCTTATACTAATAATTTTCCTTTAGATATTATTTATAATATTTATCACAAATACTTATATAAACATTGTATTAAATCTTACACTAAATTAATACCAATTTCTACAAATTCTTCTAACAAATTTTTTGGGTTTCTTTTATACCAGATTTTCTTAATTTTTTTAAGAAATTAAGTCAAGGTAACGATTTCAAGATTTCATTTTCTAATGAAATATCTCTTCGGAATCTTTTTTCTTCTAATATTTTCAATAATAATAATTTAAATAAAAGTGGAGATTACAAATTAATTTGTTCTTGTAAAAAAATTTATATTAGTATGACACAAAGATCTTTTCAAACTAGAATTAATGAACATCTTAGATATTTAAAAAATACTTCAAAATATATTAATAATCCAAATTCAGTGAAATCTGCATTTGCGCAACATATTTTTGATAATCGTCAGTCTCCTTTTTCTTACAAATTAATTTATCCTTTTAATAACATAAATAAAAAACAAATACTTGAATTGCTCGAGTTGATTTATATTAAAATATCAAATAAAAATTTTTTGTTGAACGATCAAACCAATTTCAATTATGATTTTAAACTTAAATTTTCTTAGATTTGTTTCTAATTTGCACCATCTTCCTTTAATTTACATTTAACATTTTGCAAACTTTACATTTTTTAATATTTGAAATATCTAGTTACAAATTCTCAATTTTGACATTTTTAAAAAAATGTAAGTTATAAATTTTTTGTAATCTTAAATTTTTTATCAGTTGTCAATATTTTTTGTAGTTTTCTGAAGATGAGCTTCACAATTTTAAGCTCGAAACATATGTAAAATACATTTTGAAAATCAAAGAATTTATTATTGGTAGACTGATAATTTAAATAATTTTGAATCATAATCAATTCGATAGTTTTCGAATTCTGAAGTTTGGCTGTCGATAAAATTATAGAAACTATTTATATCCTTATTACTTCGTTACGTGTGTAGCTGTTTGCAGATTTGGGACATAAAAGAAAAACAACCGTGTTTCTTTCGTTTGATGACATTTAATTTTTTTGACATTTAATCTTAATGCAATGTTTATAAATTTTTCTTGTAAAAACGATAGGATTTTTCTATTAAATTTTAGAACTATTCGAAGCAACCATAAATGACCAATGACGTTAAATAAACATAACTGTTATTCGATGAGAGTAACGTTTTAAAATTTCTGAGTAGAAACCTGGCAGCCTCCCCTCCACTTTTGACGTCATTACTGACCTCGTCGCCAACGTACGTGAAGGGTTTTTTTTGTGAAAGTATTTTTCTGGTTTTTTTTGTGAAAGTATTTTCTCTCTCACAATGAATTTTTTTCTCTCTCACACATTTTTTTTTCTCTCTTACACATTTTTTCTCTCTCACACATTTTTTTTCTCTCTCGCACATTTTTTTCTCTCTCTTACAGCGAATTTTTTTCTCTCTCTTACATTGTTACATCATCGCATAATTAGTAATTTTGATTGCGTCGTGCGTCATCGCGTAACTGGTAATTTTTTATGCGTCATAAAGTCTCATGATTCAAGCGAGAAAGAAAATATTTTTATTTAAAAAAAAGCTTGGGTGTACCTGGATTTGAAACCGGGTTTCTTGATTACAAAGCGGCGAACTTAACCGCTGACCTACGAAAATAAGTTAATTTTAAACGCTCAATTGTTGTATACAATTGGTTTTTTTTAATTACTGAACAAAAGACTTGTAAAATTTATTGTACTTTATTTTTAAATTAAATTAACATTCATGGCATAATTATATCATTTTTCTACAGCATCTATGTCATTACGGTTTATCAGGATCTTGATAATTCACGGCAACTATACACACGGCATCTAATTATATCATTTCTACAGCATCCGTCGTGTTGTGGTTGATCTGGACTTTTCTAGTGGTCGATACTTTCATATTCTTTCTCTCTTACTCTTAATACTCTGTAAAGAATCGCTTATTAAAAAAAAATTCTAAAAAGTTAATGTTGATTATAAGAAAAATAGCACAAAAACAGCTGCATGCAAATTAGCAAAAAAAATTAAATTTAAGAAAATAACTACCAATTTCTTAAGAAAAATTAATGTTACTTGAATATATCAACTGCTTCTTTTTAAACGAGGTGTTGGTTTAATCAACAACATTAGAAATCAATTTAAAAAACAAAGGAAAGGTCTAAACTAAATTAATAGTTAACAAATTTAAAAATCGCTGAAATTTAAAAAAATTTTTAAACTAACTTTTAATCAGGTAAATACTAAAATCAACTTTTTAATTTAAAATAATCTTTTGTAGAGCATAAAATTGCATGTGTTTAAGCGTATAGGATTAATTTGCAAAATAAATAAACCACTTACCATTGTAATACACAGAAACACTTTAATTTAAAACGTTCTTACTAGTACGCAGCTAAAACTAAACAAAGTGTGATCACTAACAATAAAAGAAAGTGTCATTGCCAAAAATATATTTTTACAATTATTACTTATTAATTAAAGTTTTATGATACATACCTGCCGATTCATTCAGGTCGCTGATTCTTTCAACAAATAACTTTTCCAATGACATGTAATTAGTGTAAATTCCATAAGGTAGTAGTTATTCAAAAATTTTCTTTTGGAAGCCAAAGACATTATTATTATTATAATATATAATATTTTAAGATAAATCTTTTAAATTTTCAAGTACTTCATCTTCAATGTCGCTGAATATGAAAGCAGTTAACTCCGATACTAAAGTAGGTCCAAACTTGCACGTTTTGAGTTCGTTTTGGTACACACCCCTGGCATTAAGTGTGTTATAAATTTCTTGATCTGTATAATTAAAAAAAATATACTGTGATATTAACGTAAATTTAAGCATTTTACCGATAATTTTGCAATCTGCTGTATCAAGTTCTAAAATATTTTCTGAATTTCTGATTGAGTTTAGATACTCAACCCAATTTCTTTCATCCGTATTTGAAATACTTTATGCATCTAAGAAATAATGGAACTACTAAAACAATAAAAAAATGTAAACGTTTTACTTACACTATCCAAGTTATAGTTATTTAACCAACAAGGTTGGTAATGAAGGCAATTAATAATCGAGACATTTTCACGCGCGAGCGAGCGCAGCGAGCGAGAGCGTTAATGTTGTCGAGATTATTAATTGCATATTATCAAACAAGTTGGTTTTTAAGTTTTTCCGTCGATCGTATCTTATTAATTTTTTGCATTTACTTATAATTTTATAATTTTATCTACTGTACAATTGTTTTATTTTTGTATGAACGGTAGTGGGATTTTTAAGTAATGGGAATGCTGTATAACCTCAACGCGTCAATTAAATTTTAATCGGATTGATTATAATTAGTTTTCAAAATATCAATGATTGCAAAATTTTTTTAGTTTTATGTGATTAACAGTATGTTAGAAAATCGAAGAAAATTACATCTCGAAACATTAAAAAGTTTTCTTTATCAGCCGAAAGATAATCGTGGGATTGTTTTCTTTGTACGCAGAAGCTGCACTTGATGTAAAAAGCAAATCAAAATTATTTATAAAGCAAATAGTGTTTATACGTTTGAAAATGGTTCATAAATGACGAATATTGTTATTAGGAATAAAACCAGGAAACATTAAAAATCTACGGTAAAAACAATGGTAATTTTAATACATATTTACTTCTGTAGATAAGAAAGTTTTAACAATAAACATTTTAGTTTGGAAAATGTAAGTGAATGTTAATTACAACGGTGAACCAGATGTCATAAACAAATTCTTACGACAGATTGGGTTTGAGTACAAAAAATGCCACGAATTATAGTTTAGTGTTGTCGCTACTGAATGATGGTTTTAGAGAGAAGAAACTAGTTCACCTACTTATAAATTAATTATATATTTTTTATATTGATTGTTGTGTTACTTTTGTTTATAACAATATTTACGTAATGGCAATTTAAAGAAAAAAATCTGGTATGTACACACGAGAAATTCATAATCGTTTGTTCGTATTATAGATTTGTCATATTAACCATAACATAATGTGCCACATTGTAGTTTTTAAATGAACAGCATGCAAAAAGCTGAATTTTAGTAACACAATTGTTTAGTAAATCTTTTTAGTTTATGATTTACTATAAAAATGCTGTTCACTAACTTATCGATACAATTTGAATCTGATAAAAGTTCATATGTAGTTTAGCAAAGCATAGTGAGCAATGTTTTACAAATTAGTGCAAATGTAAAAGAAGTAGTTGCTTAGATGAAGAAGGTAATGTCGAAGATAGTAACGATAACTCAATGCTCTTTGTCTTATTTTTATAAATACGTAATGTTTTCGGTATGTATGCAAAGAAGTACACGAGTATCACTACAACACAGTTATATAATAAGTATTGGTTTATACAAAATATACGTTGTTATTTATGTAATAAACTAAAATCTATTTATGATTATTTTTATATACCATTTCATATAACATACAAACATCACAACTTTGATATCAAAAAGGCTCCGCAAAAGCAACGGAAAATCATCGATAAAAACCAATTGACAATTTGTGTGCTCATAAAATAGTCAGATGATGTAGACCACAATTATTGTTAAGGATTTTATTTATCAGCTTCTTTTAGCATCTTGGTAACTCCAAAGTATATCATTTTGTTTTCATTTTAGTGATCAGGTTACTTAACCTACAATTATTGGAAATGTTTACTTATAATAATGCACGGGTGAATTTTTTAATTTATTTTTTATTTAAAAACGTTAACTAATACAATATACGTAACCTCATAAAAATCTTAATTCTTTTCTACGATTTTATTGGTTAGAAAAAATAGAGCGTTAATAGAAATTCGTTGATTTCATTGGTTTAAAAGTAGTGCGGTAATAGGGGCTATTACCGCACTACTTTTGATACATTATTATACGTTAATACAAGTATTAATAAACGATCGACGGAAAAATAATTTAATTAAGAAATAATTTTTTAACTATGATTCAAAAACTAACGTTCAAAAAATTCAAGTTATTTTTTAAAATGTAGTTTAAAAAGAAACAAATTCTTATAGAATTATCAAAGTTATTGAAAAAGAAGTTTAACAAAAATCTTTAAGAGTTTTAAAAAATGAAAAACATTTTAAAGCTTACTTTTGTTTCCTGTTAGTTATAACTAATCAATGTAAAATTCTAAAACCATCGTTCAAAAATATTTGTTTTTAGTTTGCATTTCACACTCAGTTTTCAACTTTAGTTTGAAAATTAATAAAACGTCAATGTTTTAAATAATTAGCAGAGTTTTTTAAAGAAATACAAATAACTTTAAAATGTTGCAGAAAGCAAAATATGTATGTAAAAATTGTGTGTGTTAAAGATTTTTATTAATGAATGTAAGATTCCAAAAGCAATGTTCCTCATCATATCTACTTATTTTAACATTTGTCAAATATTTTTCTACAATTGCTTATATATTTTTTAATATGAATCTTTACAGTGTTAAAAATAAAGTATTGTAATACAGCAAATATTAATATTTGTTTCAAATTATTGATAATCGCTACATAATTATAGTGACAAGTTAGGTAATAAAATCCTAATTTTATTTTTGATAACGAGTAATTGTTCATGTAGAAAGCGAGTAAATAATGTTATGGTAATGATTATGTAATTATAGTGACAAATTCTAGAAATTAAGTAAAATTGTTAAAAAGTATTTTATGTAGTACATACGAGTAATCTTAATTTGTAATATAAAAACTATTTATGTTGAGAAGCAGAAAGGAAAGAAAAACAGAAAGGAGTAAATATTGCATTCGGACATTATACTAAAATAATAATATCGTAAACAAAATCATGTCCCTTCTGTTAACGATAACGTGTAATATTACTTATATACAAAACAATTCTAGCATTTTGCACATTTCTATTGCGCAAACAAATGGTATTTAAAGCTACATTTTATTTATAAGAAAGAAGAATACATATACAAAATTAATCAAAACAAAAACTACACAACACAACAAAAACATTTATATAAGAATTGCAAGTTTTATTAAAAAATCTACTCGTGCACATTTTAACACGAATGATTCACAAATTCACCTAAACCCAATTAACATTTTTTCTCTACCACAAAAACAAGAAATGTTATTTTATTACTAAAGACTTACGTACAAACAAACAACTAATTCAAATTGATGCAGATCAAAGATTAATTGTAAAACTAAACCGAATTATAATTGTATTTGTTTAAGCTGTATTGCAGCTACAGTTCTAAATTTTAAATATTGTTACTAACAAAAATTTCCTTATAACAAAAAATCTTTGACAATTACAAGTAACGCAAACTAAAAATTACAAAACGAATAGTTAAATAAAACCAAAACAAAAACGTCTTAAAATCGTTAATAACACTAGTATACTTTTCTTAACATGTAAAAATATTAGTAATTGTATTAACTGTAGTTAACGTCAAACCAAAACTAAACAACATTATTGAAACCATAAAGATTATTTGAGTAACATAATTTTGTATTTCATTTGTTAACAAAAATTTTGATGCACTCGTTAAAACTTATTTTATATAAAACTTCTCTAAAAACACAATTTAACAAAGTTGTTGTAATATCAGCTAATTCAAAAACTACTCCTGAAATATTAATACACTTGACTCTAAGCTGGTGAAATGAAATTTCTAATAAGATCTGTATACGTTTCTATTACATTAATATTACAAACTGTTTAAATCAGTCTGTAAATATTATAACGTTACAATTACTTAAGATTACAAGCAAAAATGTTATTCGAAATTCATATATATATATATAGAAATAAATGTTAATAACAAGTTTAGAACACGTTTAAAGATAGTGAATAAGTTGAAAGCTTATTTTACATCTCAACTAGACAATGTGGTTATTTTCACAATTTTATTGAAAACGTAGTATAAAAATTTAGTTAGTAAATGGCAAACCAAATGAAAACATTAATCATTTTGTAATAAACACGTAATTACTAACAAATAAACTTTTAATTTAACGATTAACAGAAAAGAAAGAAAACATTTTTAACAAAATCTACTCTAAAAAGCAAAGCTACATAAGTGAATAAAAACTTGTAAAATAGAGAATTTTCCTTATGCAAATTTCTATTAGTTATAGTAATTACAGTCAATAACAATGTAATTAATGACTAAGGAAAGTCACAAACATATTTTTAACGAAAACTATATCAATTTTGTTTTAAACGATTATAATTAGATACTTTTATATCATAATCTCAAGAAACAAATAAAAATTGTAAAATTGTTAAAAGTGCAATAGGAATTTACTGGAGTTATTAGAAGTAAAAGTAGAAAAAACTTTTGTCAATGTTTATAATTACCTACTTAAGTCATGCTGAAATAGAAAATTAAAAAACATTAAGAATACATTTATAACAAAAACTATTTAGCAATTTAGTTTTTCGTTCAAATGATTAAAATTAGTTACTCTAATAGGTACCATAATCTCAAACAGTAAACAGATAAACTATTTTTTTTAATGAACAAAAAAGCAATGCATGTACAAACTGTAAAAAAAGTAAATGTTACAATAAAACAGCTACTAAAAACTTAAAGCAAAATTTAAAAGAACAAGAGAAGAAAACTACTTAAAGAATATCTGTTCTAATAAAAATTGTTTTATAGTAAATGGTGTTATTGTTTAATTAAAAATTTTAAACTTACATGTTTTTAAACGTAGTCTATGTTCTTTGTCAAATAATAAATTACAACCACAAATATCTAGAAACATTTGAAGGTAAATAAGATCATAATTTTAATTTTGCCATTCGTTCAAAATTAAATTATTGTTTAAAATATTGTAACTAAGAAGAAAAGAAAACGCTTTAGTTATATCTGACAATTTATTATATTATATTTTTTTCTGGTTTGACAGGTTTTAATAACATTAACATTTATTAAATTCATTCAAATTGAATCTGTTTAATCACTAACCGATATCTAGTTTATTAATTTAGAATTTTGTATTGAGAAGCAAGTACGAGATATTCACGAACGAATAGACTTGTTTATAGTTTCAATTTTTGTACTAAGATTTTTTTGTATAATGTAAACCGTTAATTAAATATTATAACACGTTTTTACAATTTAAGAATTTTTAAAATTAAAGTATTAGCTCTATGGGTACTTATACGTAACGTTTAATTTTCTTCCTAAAGTTAATGTTACGAATAATTACTATTAAAATCAAACTTTATTAAAAATAGAAAACAAAATTACAAAACCATTTCAATACGCAAAGCAAAACTGATATACACATTGTCACTTAATCTATTGTAAACAATTACGAATACATTCATTTATAAATTTACAATGTACGTACGAGGTAAATCTATTAAATGTTACCTCTAGTTAGTAGCAGTGTATTTAAAAGTAAATAAATAAATCATTAAAATATATGCTGTAACGTTTAAGAAACATTTAGTGTTAGTTTAGATTATAAAAGATAGAGGATACGAAATAGAGCTACGCAAACCAAAGCAAATCGGTCTCTAATCGGCAGTGGCGGACAACTAAAAACTATAACAGGATTACTTCTTTTAACTTCAATTATGAAAAATTTATTGTATACACCCACGGCTCTTGTAAAGGTTATGTTACCTTTAATAATTTGTTTTAATATAAATTATTAGTTAACGTAAAGTGTGAAACCGTCTTAGTAGTTTGTTTATGACGAATTGCTTTCTTATATTTATAAAATTTACATACAACATAACAGGTACTTTTTATTTACTTTTGCAAGTTTTAGTCTAAATTTCTTTCTTCTGCTATTACTGTCACAATTAAAAACTGTACGAACCACAATTCCAGCAAATGCTAAATTACGTTCAAACAAGATTTATTTAAAATATGTATTTAAAATGAAATAGCGATACACAACTTATTGTGAACTAGATCAATGGCAATCAGACACTATATGACGTGCAGCAAGTCGATTTCAAATTCTTATCTTCCATAATCTAAGAGTTTGACAATAATTAATTTAAATTATACTGAAGAGGTTTTACCAACTAAACATAATATTTATATAGCGAGAAATTTAACTATGTTCTTTCTTTTTGAGTTATTTAGTATTTTAATTTAGAAACGCCGTTCCGTTTGAATAATAAACATAAAATAACAGCACAATTAATTTAAAAAGTATTACAGGCTGAAGCGTTTAAGGTTTGGTATGACTGATAACTTATTTAGCTGTTAAGTTTAAAAAATAGAAAAAACTAAACATTTATTTAATAGATCATATAATTAGATTCTGATTATAGTAATAAATCGTCTTAAAAAATTAAAATTGATCGATGTTAAAAATATAATTGTCAAGGGCTTTAATGACCACAATAATATTAACTATTACTGACACAAAATAAGTAATTGGCAAAAAAATTAATTTAATGTTATAATTATAAGTTGCTCTAATTTTTATGTTTTCAACAAAACGACTTAATTGAAATTATTTTTAACGTTATTAACAGTTGTTAAACTTTATAGTAAAGCTTATTATTAGAAATTCAACTGTACAATTAAAAAAAAAATAATAAAACAGTTTAAAATAAGAAATATCTTACAATGTTAGGTAATGTTTAAACAAAATTACAGAATGAAATTGTGTTTTAATTCATTTATATTATAAAAAAAATTGTATAAAGTTTTTACAAGTTTAACGATGACATGATAAATTCTCAAAAATCACGCTGGAACTGTATTCATAGTGAATTATAAAACAATACAAATTTTAATTTATTGTTATTTGGTAGTGCAATTAAACTTAACTTTTTTAAATATTTTTCACTTGTGTTAATGTTATTCACTCCACCTAAACTTCATCACTTTTCGGAGAATCAATTATTGTAATAACCTAACCACACTTAAAAGTTTTTGTGTTTTACATCTAAAAGATTGTATTAAAGTCAATAATTACGCTTATTTAAAACTAATAAGTTTTGCATTTTTTCAGGCTAATTATTATAAACCTGAGATTATATTAACATATAAGAAGTAAGGTTAGCTTATTACAGAAAGAGTGAGGCTCTGGTTCACAATAAGTTGTGTATCGCTATTTCATTTTAAATACATATTTTAAATAAATCTTGTTTGAACGTAATTTAGCATTTGCTGGAATTGTGGTTCGTACAGTTTTTAATTGTGACAGTAATAGCAGAAGAAAGAAATTTAGACTAAAACTTGCAAAAGTAAATAAAAAGTACCTGTTATGTTGTATGTAAATTTTATAAATATAAGAAAGCAATTCGTCATAAACAAACTACTAAGACGGTTTCACACTTTACGTTAACTAATAATTTATATTAAAACAAATTATTAAAGGTAACATAACCTTTACAAGAGCCGTGGGTGTATACAATAAATTTTTCATAATTGAAGTTAAAAGAAGTAATCCTGTTATAGTTTTTAGTTGTCCGCCACTGCCGATTAGAGACCGATTTGCTTTGGTTTGCGTAGCTCTATTTCGTATCCTCTATCTTTTATAATCTAAACTAACACTAAATGTTTCTTAAACGTTACAGCATATATTTTAATGATTTATTTATTTACTTTTAAATACACTGCTACTAACTAGAGGTAACATTTAATAGATTTACCTCGTACGTACATTGTAAATTTATAAATGAATGTATTCGTAATTGTTTACAATAGATTAAGTGACAATGTGTATATCAGTTTTGCTTTGCGTATTGAAATGGTTTTGTAATTTTGTTTTCTATTTTTAATAAAGTTTGATTTTAATAGTAATTATTCGTAACATTAACTTTAGGAAGAAAATTAAACGTTACGTATAAGTACCCATAGAGCTAATACTTTAATTTTAAAAATTCTTAAATTGTAAAAACGTGTTATAATATTTAATTAACGGTTTACATTATACAAAAAAATCTTAGTACAAAAATTGAAACTATAAACAAGTCTATTCGTTCGTGAATATCTCGTACTTGCTTCTCAATACAAAATTCTAAATTAATAAACTAGATATCGGTTAGTGATTAAACAGATTCAATTTGAATGAATTTAATAAATGTTAATGTTATTAAAACCTGTCAAACCAGAAAAAAATATAATATAATAAATTGTCAGATATAACTAAAGCGTTTTCTTTTCTTCTTAGTTACAATATTTTAAACAATAATTTAATTTTGAACGAATGGCAAAATTAAAATTATGATCTTATTTACCTTCAAATGTTTCTAGATATTTGTGGTTGTAATTTATTATTTGACAAAGAACATAGACTACGTTTAAAAACATGTAAGTTTAAAATTTTTAATTAAACAATAACACCATTTACTATAAAACAATTTTTATTAGAACAGATATTCTTTAAGTAGTTTTCTTCTCTTGTTCTTTTAAATTTTGCTTTAAGTTTTTAGTAGCTGTTTTATTGTAACATTTACTTTTTTTTACAGTTTGTACATGCATTGCTTTTTTGTTCATTAAAAAAAATAGTTTATCTGTTTACTGTTTGAGATTATGGTACCTATTAGAGTAACTAATTTTAATCATTTGAACGAAAAACTAAATTGCTAAATAGTTTTTGTTATAAATGTATTCTTAATGTTTTTAATTTTCTATTTCAGCATGACTTAAGTAGGTAATTATAAACATTGACAAAAGTTTTTTCTACTTTTACTTCTAATAACTCCAGTAAATTCCTATTGCACTTTTAACAATTTTACAATTTTTATTTGTTTCTTGAGATTATGATATAAAAGTATCTAATTATAATCGTTTAAAACAAAATTGATATAGTTTTCGTTAAAAATATGTTTGTGACTTTCCTTAGTCATTAATTACATTGTTATTGACTGTAATTACTATAACTAATAGAAATTTGCATAAGGAAAATTCTCTATTTTACAAGTTTTTTATTCACTTATGTAACTTTGCTTTTTAGAGTAGATTTTGTTAAAAATGTTTTCTTTCTTTTCTGTTAATCGTTAAATTAAAAGTTTATTTGTTAGTAATTACGTGTTTATTACAAAAATGATTAATGTTTTCATTTGGTTTGCCATTTACTAACTAAATTTTATACTACGTTTTCAATAAAATTGTGAAAATAACCACATTGTCTAGTTGAGATGTAAAATAAGCTTTCAACTTATTCACTATCTTTAAACGTGTTCTAAACTTGTTATAAACATTTATTTCTATATATATATATATGAATTTCGAATAACATTTTTTGCTTGTAATCTTAAGTAATTGTAACGTTATAATATTTACAGACTGATTTAAACAGTTTGTAATATTAATGTAATAGAAACGTATACAGATCTTATTAGAAATTTCATTTCACCAGCTTAGAGTCAAGTGTATTAATATTTCAGGAGTAGTTTTTGAATTAGCTGATATTACAACAACTTTGTTAAATTGTGTTTTTAGAGAAGTTTTATATAAAATAAGTTTTAACGAGTGCATCAAAATTTTTGTTAACAAATGAAATACAAAATTATGTTACTCAAATAATCTTTATGGTTTCAATAATGTTGTTTAGTTTTGGTTTGACGTTAACTACAGTTAATACAATTACTAATATTTTTACATGTTAAGAAAAGTATACTAGTGTTATTAACGATTTTAAGACGTTTTTGTTTTGGTTTTATTTAACTATTCGTTTTGTAATTTTTAGTTTGCGTTACTTGTAATTGTCAAAGATTTTTTGTTATAAGGAAATTTTTGTTAGTAACAATATTTAAAATTTAGAACTGTAGCTGCAATACAGCTTAAACAAATACAATTATAATTCGGTTTAGTTTTACAATTAATCTTTGATCTGCATCAATTTGAATTAGTTGTTTGTTTGTACGTAAGTCTTTAGTAATAAAATAACATTTCTTGTTTTTGTGGTAGAGAAAAAAATGTTAATTGGGTTTAGGTGAATTTGTGAATCATTCGTGTTAAAATGTGCACGAGTAGATAATAAAACTTGCAATTCTTATATAAATGTTTTTGTTGTGTTGTGTAGTTTTTTGTTTTGATTATTTTTGTATATGTATTCTTCTTTCTTATAAATAAAATGTAGCTTTAAATACCATTTGTTTGCGCAATAGAAATGTGCAAAATGCTAGAATTGTTTTGTATATAAGTAATATTACACGTTATCGTTAACAGAAGGTACATGATTTTTTACGATATTATTATTTTAGTATAATGTCCGAATGCAATATTTACCCTTTCTGTTTTTCTTTCCTTTCTGCTTCTCAACATAAATAGTTTTTATATTACAAATTAAGATTACTCGTATGTACTACATAAAATACTTTTAACAATTTTACTTAATTTCTAGAATTTGTCACTATAATTACATAATCATTACCATAACATTATTTACTCGCTTTCTACATGAACAATTACTCGTTATCAAAAATAAAATTAGGATTTTATTACCTAACTTGTCACTATAATTATGTAGCGATTATCAATAATTTGAAACAAATATTAATATTTGCTGTATTACAATACTTTATTTTTAACACTGTAAAGATTCATATTAAAAAATATATAAGCAATTGTAGAAAAATATTTGACAAATGTTAAAATAAGTAGATATGATGAGGAACATTGCTTTTGGAATCTTACATTCATTAATAAAAATCTTTAACACACACAATTTTTACATACATATTTTGCTTTCTGCAACATTTTAAAGTTATTTGTATTTCTTTAAAAAACTCTGCTAATTATTTAAAACATTGACGTTTTATTAATTTTCAAACTAAAGTTGAAAACTGAGTGTGAAATGCAAACTAAAAACAAATATTTTTGAACGATGGTTTTAGAATTTTACATTGATTAGTTATAACTAACAGGAAACAAAAGTAAGCTTTAAAATGTTTTTCATTTTTTAAAACTCTTAAAGATTTTTGTTAAACTTCTTTTTCAATAACTTTGATAATTCTATAAGAATTTGTTTCTTTTTAAACTACATTTTAAAAAATAACTTGAATTTTTTGAACGTTAGTTTTTGAATCATAGTTAAAAAATTATTTCTTAATTAAATTATTTTTCCGTCGATCGTTTATTAATACTTGTATTAACGTATAATAATGTATCAAAAGTAGTGCGGTAATAGCCCCTATTACCGCACTACTTTTAAACCAATGAAATCAACGAATTTCTATTAACGCTCTATTTTTTCTAACCAATAAAATCGTAGAAAAGAATTAAGATTTTTATGAGGTTACGTATATTGTATTAGTTAACGTTTTTAAATAAAAAATAAATTAAAAAATTCACCCGTGCATTATTATAAGTAAACATTTCCAATAATTGTAGGTTAAGTAACCTGATCACTAAAATGAAAACAAAATGATATACTTTGGAGTTACCAAGATGCTAAAAGAAGCTGATAAATAAAATCCTTAACAATAATTGTGGTCTACATCATCTGACTATTTTATGAGCACACAAATTGTCAATTGGTTTTTATCGATGATTTTCCGTTGCTTTTGCGGAGCCTTTTTGATATCAAAGTTGTGATGTTTGTATGTTATATGAAATGGTATATAAAAATAATCATAAATAGATTTTAGTTTATTACATAAATAACAACGTATATTTTGTATAAACCAATACTTATTATATAACTGTGTTGTAGTGATACTCGTGTACTTCTTTGCATACATACCGAAAACATTACGTATTTATAAAAATAAGACAAAGAGCATTGAGTTATCGTTACTATCTTCGACATTACCTTCTTCATCTAAGCAACTACTTCTTTTACATTTGCACTAATTTGTAAAACATTGCTCACTATGCTTTGCTAAACTACATATGAACTTTTATCAGATTCAAATTGTATCGATAAGTTAGTGAACAGCATTTTTATAGTAAATCATAAACTAAAAAGATTTACTAAACAATTGTGTTACTAAAATTCAGCTTTTGCATGCTGTTCATTTAAAAACTACAATGTGGCACATTATGTTATGGTTAATATGACAAATCTATAATACGAACAAACGATTATGAATTTCTCGTGTGTACATACCAGATTTTTTTCTTTAAATTGCCATTACGTAAATATTGTTATAAACAAAAGTAACACAACAATCAATATAAAAAATATATAATTAATTTATAAGTAGGTGAACTAGTTTCTTCTCTCTAAAACCATCATTCATTAGCGACAACACTAAACTATAATTCGTGGCATTTTTGTACTCAAACCCAATCTGTCGTAAGAATTTGTTTATGACATCTGGTTCACCGTTGTAATTAACATTCACTTACATTTTCCAAACTAAAATGTTTATTGTTAAAACTTTCTTATCTACAGAAGTAAATATGTATTAAAATTACCATTGTTTTTACCGTAGATTTTTAATGTTTCCTGGTTTTATTCCTAATAACAATATTCGTCATTTATGAACCATTTTCAAACGTATAAACACTATTTGCTTTATAAATAATTTTGATTTGCTTTTTACATCAAGTGCAGCTTCTGCGTACAAAGAAAACAATCCCACGATTATCTTTCGGCTGATAAAGAAAACTTTTTAATGTTTCGAGATGTAATTTTCTTCGATTTTCTAACATACTGTTAATCACATAAAACTAAAAATTTTGCAATCATTGATATTTTGAAAACTAATTATAATCAATCCGATTAAAATTTAATTGACGCGTTGAGGTTATACAGCATTCCCATTACTTAAAAATCCCACTACCGTTCATACAAAAATAAAACAATTGTACAGTAGATAAAATTATAAAATTATAAGTAAATGCAAAAAATTAATAAAGATACGATCGACGGAAAAACTTAAAAACCAACTTGTTTGATAATATGCAATTAATAATCTCGACAACATTAACGCTCTCGCTCGCTGCGCTCGCTCGCGCGTGAAAATGTCTCGATTATTAATTGCCTTCATTACCAACCTTGTTGGTTAAATAACTATAACTTGGATAGTGTAAGTAAAACGTTTACATTTTTTTATTGTTTTAGTAGTTCCATTATTTCTTAGATGCATAAAGTATTTCAAATACGGATGAAAGAAATTGGGTTGAGTATCTAAACTCAATCAGAAATTCAGAAAATATTTTAGAACTTGATACAGCAGATTGCAAAATTATCGGTAAAATGCTTAAATTTACGTTAATATCACAGTATATTTTTTTAATTATACAGATCAAGAAATTTATAACACACTTAATGCCAGGGGTGTGTACCAAAACGAACTCAAAACGTGCAAGTTTGGACCTACTTTAGTATCGGAGTTAACTGCTTTCATATTCAGCGACATTGAAGATGAAGTACTTGAAAATTTAAAAGATTTATCTTAAAATATTATATATTATAATAATAATAATGTCTTTGGCTTCCAAAAGAAAATTTTTGAATAACTACTACCTTATGGAATTTACACTAATTACATGTCATTGGAAAAGTTATTTGTTGAAAGAATCAGCGACCTGAATGAATCGGCAGGTATGTATCATAAAACTTTAATTAATAAGTAATAATTGTAAAAATATATTTTTGGCAATGACACTTTCTTTTATTGTTAGTGATCACACTTTGTTTAGTTTTAGCTGCGTACTAGTAAGAACGTTTTAAATTAAAGTGTTTCTGTGTATTACAATGGTAAGTGGTTTATTTATTTTGCAAATTAATCCTATACGCTTAAACACATGCAATTTTATGCTCTACAAAAGATTATTTTAAATTAAAAAAGTTGATTTTAGTATTTACCTGATTAAAAGTTAGTTTAAAAATTTTTTTTTTTAAATTTCAGCGATTTTTAAATTTGTTAACTATTAATTTAGTTTAGACCATTCCTTTTTTTAAATTAATTTCTAATGTTGTTGATTAAACCACCACCTCGCTTCAAAAGATGCAGTTGCTATATTGAAGTACCATTAATTTTTCTTAAGAATTTGGTAGTTATTTTCTTAAATTTAATTTTTTTTGCTAATTTGCATGCAGCTGTTTTTGTGCTATTTTTCTTATAATCAACATTAACTTTTTAGAATTTTTTTTAATAAGCGATTCTTTACAGAGTATTAAGAGTAAGAGAGAAAGAATATGAAAGTATCGACCACTAGAAAAGTCCAGATCAACCACAACACGACGGATGCTGTAGAAATGATATAATTAGATGCCGTGTGTATAGTTGCTGTGAATTATCAAGATCCTGATAAACCGTAATGACATAGATGCTGTAGAAAAATGATATAATTATGCCATGAATGTTAATTTAATTTAAAAATAAAGTACAATAAATTTTACAAGTCTTTTGTTCAGTAATTAAAAAAACCAATTGTATACAACAATTGAGCGTTTAAAATTAACTTATTTTCGTAGGTCAGCGGTTAAGTTCGCCGCTTTGTAATCAAGAAACCCGGTTTCAAATCCAGGTACACCCAAGCTTTTTTTTAAATAAAAATATTTTCTTTCTCGCTTGAATCATGAGACTTTATGACGCATAAAAAATTACCAGTTACGCGATGACGCACGACGCAATCAAAATTACTAATTATGCGATGATGTAACAATGTAAGAGAGAGAAAAAAATTCGCTGTAAGAGAGAGAAAAAAATATGTGAGAGAGAAAAAAAAATGTGTGAGAGAGAAAAAAATGTGTGAGAGAGAAAAAAATGTGTGAGAGAGAAAAAAATTCATTGTGAGAGAGAAAATACTTTCACAAAAAAAACCAGAAAAATACTTTCACAAAAAAAACCCTTCACGTACGTTGGCGACGAGGTCAGTAATGACGTCAAAAGTGGAGGGGAGGCTGCCAGGTTTCTACTTTTCTGACATCTTTTTGACTAAATTACATTTTTTTACACAGTCGCAAAAACTGTACGCCATTTTGTGTTACTATCGTTTCGTAATTTTTGTATTTTATCTCATGCAACCAAAAAATAGTATAATCAGTGATGTAATAAAAGCGCGATTTGGTTACAATTTAGTCCTATTTCCGAGCCTATTTCCTCTATTTAAAAGATTAATCAAAATGCTTAAATGTTTTGGGAATATTTTCTCTTTAATGTTTTTTGTGTGCTATATTCTATGAGTTCTTTATTTACAGTCAACATTATGTCAGTGTTGCATTTATTCATACAGTCTTATTAGTTGTTAATTAAATTGTTGTTTTTCTTTTATGAAACCCCTTCCTAAAGGCAATTAGCATTTTGGCACAAAATCGTTCACTAATTTTTCTGAAATAAATATACCAATAAATTAAAAAAGATAGCATGCAATACACAAAAATCAATTTACATTTAGCAGACAGTTTAGCGTTCAATTCTTTACGATTTTAAAAAATGCGATGCTGTAGCTTCTTCAAAGTTGCTTTAAAAGTTCTGTAACTAACTCCAGCGGGTACTGTTGGTCACATCCACACCACGGCTAGCTTGAAGATCGGCGAGTGGGCGTGTATGACTAAAATATCACAAAAGAAGAAAACTTGGGTGCCATCTCTTCAACCAGTTAACCATCCATTAACTTATTGGTGATGCAACAAAAAAGGCTATTTTTTTCCAGTTTTCAAATGTCTATTATATGCTGGTAAAGATACAGATGCCATTATCTAAAAAAAATTATCTTGTTTTTTTGTAGGATGGAAAATGACCATAAAAACTTGTTTTAAAAATTTTATTAAACATTTACAATTCAGATAATGTATGGTACATTTCGAAACATGGAGCTACGTAAAAAGCAACGCCGTAGTCTGAGCAATAGTATCTTGACTCTCATCGTAGTCTTTTTCCTTTTTTATCTCTTGTTTGGCTGCACACTGCACACACTATTGCATGATTTTGTTTCTTCCCGGTAGGTGCTATAATATCTCGAAAATGGCGACCTGTTAATCGCAATGAATTTGAAGTTGCTGATGGTCTGCCTTTTATGTTGTTTTTTAATTGGTTCTATATGATAAGCCCAACGATGTTTTTGTCCATTGTTTTTTGTTTGTACTGTATGCGTGAGTTCCACAGTGCGCTCTATTAGATGAAAAACCATTTTTTATAGTATTTTTTCCAGGTTTTCGTGTTATAGGATAATCGGCGAAATGTTGATCAACGCGGTCTACGCCACCCATCGTGTCATTGTACGTTTCAACTGTTTTTGGTTTCTTTACAGTTTTACCTCTTTGTTGGAAACCATTTTGGAGTTGTGTTTAGTGGAAAGAAGACACACGTCACGTTTGTCTTTCTATTTCATTACTATCACTTTGCTTCCTCTATCTTCAGGTTTTTTTTTTATATTAGCAGGTAATTTTTTTTGTATAGCCCTGAGTGTTCCATATGTATCAGTACGATCAAATAGACAAACATTGGCCGATTCAGGCGAAGTGTAGAAATTGTCTGTTGTTAAGCAATGACCTTTGTTTAGCAAAGACTTTATTAGTGTCAACAATTTGAGAGGAAATTGGAACATTCTGAAAATCTTTGTCCAGAACCGCTTCTTTGCCTGTGTACATTATGCTGGATTTGTACAACATATGCGACTTATACCAAACCTGGCTCTTTTTGATGGAATAAATTTTATCCAGCAAAGCCTTTCTTTATACATTAATAAACTCTCGTTGATACTTCTTTCCAAATTATAGACAGTTTAAAATTTTTGATTTAGATAAAAATATACAACCCAAATTTTGTTCAGCTTAGGATAAGGGAGATTTTTTGCATCGTAATCGTTGTTATTTGAAAAATGAAGATATTTCTTCAGCATTTCAAATTTTTTGCATGACATAACTTTTCCAAAAAATGTGTAACGTTTACATTTTTTCGATTGAATACTTCTGACTTAATTTAACATTTTTGGAGTCGCTGATGCACATTACTCATGCGTGATTCGTAGCCATATTGTCTTAACCCATCTTCCGTTGAACTGCGAAAGGACGCGGACGTTCCTGCATAACGTGCAGAAAATTTCCTCATGTTAAATTTGAACTGTGGAAATCTGCTTTTGTAGTATGCATTGAAAATTATCCGCTTTTGTCGCTGTATTTTCGCTTTCGTCCGTTTTATATTCGCCTTTGTTTAATTAAAGAAACCCGTAATCTGAAAGGGGTAAGTGATTCCTTTGTTCTGTACACGTTTTGTGTAACCTTTTGATTTTGCGTTTTAGTTTCTTTCTTTCTTTATTTTTTGTACGTACGAACTGGAAGTTTTTACGATGTATTCTGGTTGATACGTTCGATTCGATTTGTTTGGATACGTACAATTTCGATGGTTTTACGTTACGTTTTTGAATACGAATTTACGATTTATGTACGATATGATTATGGAAAATTTCTGATACGTACGTTCCCCCCTAATACGTTTTATGAAGTTATGGTTAATGATCATCGATCTAAGGTGATAGGATAAATCAAATTATACGAAAACAATAGAAAGTAAATTCCGGAAGATTTCCAAGTATTGCGTAATTCATTTAAGTCACATGATGATCACGCCCATGCGCTGAAGCTACGAACAGCAACAAGTAATTAACCTTCAATATCACGTATGTACCGAATTAACCTAATTAAGTGTTAGTTTTAAGATTTGTTTATATGTTTATCAGTTGGTTTCAATATTTAACCGTTATAAATTTAATATAAAAAATATTGTGGCGTCCAAATTAGATTTCAAATTAGCATTGTAATATTAGTGTACGAGTAGAATACCCCGTCCCTGATTATAATTAGAAATATTTCTCATCGCTCTAATGTTTGTGTGTTGTTTATATTTAATAAATTCATAGAGCTAGCACGGTGCATTATTATTATTTATTATTATGTTATACGTTACATAAATGACACCTTAAAGAAAGTTTTTGTTGTTATAAATGGTGTTTATAGAATAGGTTTTCTGGTCCAATATAACCACTGTTCAGGTTTCTTGATCACACTTTGTAACATTACAAGAGCAAAAAATATTCTCAATTCATCGCTAATTGTTGATCTTCATAGTTTTTCTAAATTTCGTTTGAATTTTGTATGATTCTGAGCCGCATAACGATTAGTTTCCGTTGCAATCAAATTTAGAAGCGTATCATCAAAAAAAATTATTAAAACAGTCTAAAGCTTCTGCGACATCTGAACATTCAAAATTTAGTTTAGACGAAACAGTGAAAGGTAATCTCCGTGGCGCAAGTCCCGCGTGACCACAATCTTCTTCGTTCCATTGTCGAACTGCAGCAATCAAATCGGTTCTGCTATTATCATCCGTATCTTCATCACTTGATAAATTGCCCAACAGATACATCTTCACTTCCGGATTTACTAAGGCTTAAGTCTGATCGGATTTATTCCTTTTTCAAAATAAAGTGCAGACCTCGTACAAACTAAATTCGATACATAAAACGAACTTATATGCAGCAGGAGTAGCAACTGACAAGAACATCACGCGACTTTTCTCTCCACAATTAACAGTGAAATTTTTAAACGAATTAATTCGGTCAAAATGCTATACCTTCACGGAATAAAAGGAACATATACTCAGACAAATTTTTTTCAACCAAAATATGTTTCCCGAGTAAACTCGGGCTAAATGGTTAGGTGGTTAAGCTACTAGTAGAATACCTAGTAGAGGAACCAGGTGGTCTAGAATAAGCCGCTGAAAGTAAATTAGGTACAGAAGAGCCAGAAACAAACAAAAGAGAATACTCGAAACATATAACATTAAGTTCGAATCACCAACTTTAAACGCATTGCAGTAACAAAAAACGATTAGCAGCGTAGTTTTCATATAACGTTTGCAAAATTGGTATTAAATAAGCAATAAATGAAAAGAGAAATTACACAAATATGACTTACCTACCTATCCTGCGATATACGTACCTTTGCACTTTAGTGCACTTTATTTGAATAAAATTTAGGTTGCCGAATGTGAGATGACAGCCATAGCTATATAAAGCGGTTTAATAAACGGCCAAGCTGAAAATGAATAAACGCATACAAACACCAGAGGTGTCGCATGAGCCGACACTAAAACTCAAAAGTATTAAATTTCTGGTCAGTTGATGGCTACGCCGGTATTTAACTACTGCACTAAGAAAATTGTCTATTGTACCGGATACAAGAATGATTAATCGAGTATAAAAAAAACACTGAAGGCGTTAAACATAGAATCACATCAACACTTCGGACATCGGCACAGATAAAACGTAAACCCAATCATGTAGAACTAATAGATCGTTACCAATCATGCAGTAGCCGGACTGTAGTGTAATCTTGCCCACTCACAGTTTTATTGTTTAAAAAATTTTCTACGCGAATTAAAATTCTAAAGATTTAATACTATGGCATAAATGTATTCAGTAGAGTTTTGCCAACGTTGTGCCCCGTATACAGGGTACAATGGGGAAATTAAGACGGAATTAAAAATACAGCAAAACTTTGAAAATATAATTGTTAATAATATGTTTATTAAAATTAATCGACATTCAAGTTTAGAGTAACAATAATAATAAAAAATTTAGTCAGTCCCAGAACATAATTCGCACATAAACTTTGTTTCATCATCGTCGCTATCAATTCCAGCATAGGAATTATGAGACCATTTGTGACAACTTGAACAAGCAACCCATCCCTCAATTGATTTCGAATACAAATCTTAACAATAAATGCATTCAGCGTCACTTGATTTTTAAGATGAGTCAAAATCGCATTCAGCAACTTTTGTGGCACGTTGGTTGGGTTTGGGTTCAACTTTTAGTTTCTTGTTTCCCTTTTCCGATAGAATCTTCTTCAAACTGTACTTTTCTTTTTTAATTTTTTTTCTTTTGCTCTCTTAGCGGCCAATGATTTTTCTATACCGTCTTGTAACTAATTTTTATACGGTGTAGACGTTAAAACTGCAGTTTTTTTGGGGTATTACTTCTTTTGACTCTGTTTTTTACCTTTGGAATTGGTAATGCCATTCTAGGAGTCAACTGCTGAAAACTGGAATTAGCCGTAGTATATTTATTGTTGGAAATTTCAGAGTTAACTGTTCGACGACGGTGCAATTTGGTTGTCAGGCATCCAGGAACATTATGGCATCTTCTGGTCGCTTGTAGAAGCAGCTACTTGTTTGTTTTTTTCTAGTGTCTTTTGGTGAATTTCTTGAATATTGGTAGTTTGCAGAGGATGAGTGATGGTTGGCAGAGTAGAAAAAGTCTCGTTTAGCTCGATGTCGGTAGTGGAAGAAGGAAGATATTCAGAGTCGTTAAAAACATTCATATACTGTGGTCATATCCCGTTTTTTCGAAATCCGTTCATAGCAGTTTTCATAGTGGCGGCGTCGGGCGGCGTTGATGAAAGCTGGGCCAAATAACGCTGCCATCTGCCATAACGTCACAACTTTTCCTGGATTGCTACACACCTAGCTTTGCACTTGGTATTCATAATAATTGGTATGAGGCTTCATAAACGACACATCGAGAGGTTCAAGTTCATTAGAACTGGGGTCAAAAACAAATAATAACTTCATTATCTTGTGCAAAGTTAATCAATTCAAGATTTTTTGTGTGAGTGGCGTGACCGTCCAGGAAAAGGAGCACTGCTGATTCTTTACTCGCTTTCTAAAATTTTACAAACTTCTTGAATCATATCAGAAAGAGTTCAGTTGTAATTCACCCCGATTTATGTACTTCTTCCCATGCGCCCGGTGGAAGATTATTTTCAAAACTTTTTTGCTTTCTCTTCCGAGGAAAAATTAAGATGGGTGGCATATATGCCCCAGATGCAGAAAAAGAAATTTCAGCTGTTACCGTTTCACCACGCTCTGCCGATGTCAGAATACCGACCTGCCGTTTTCATTTATATGATAAGATTTTTGTGTGGCCTTTAGGACTTACTGTGACACCGGTTTCATCACAATTGTAAATTTTTTTGTCTGTTAAATTGTATTTGCTTATAGTGTCAAACAGTAAATTAAAAAACTGTTGGACGGCAACCTTATTGAAACCCATAGCTCGTGCTCCGGAAGCTTCTTCTGACGTTCGCAAGCTTAATTCGTTATGCCTTTTCAAAAAGTTATGCATCTAGTCTTGTCCGGCTTTTCCATTTTCTTTGGTAAACCGATGAGCACATTTATTGCTTTCTGCTAATTGATACGCTAAACGACGACAATCGATCATAGTTAGCCCAAACAATTTACTTTCAATTTTTTTTAAATATCTCATTTCCTGCTTTTCTGTAGATAAATTTTCCAGCTGTTTTATCTACCTTATATGTATCACTTTCTCGCCTTTTTCTAAGATGTTTTTCTAACGTTGTTTGGGGTACAAGAAATTGTGTTGCGGCTTTTTTGAACTTGTCCTGCAATAACCACACTAATTACCTTCCATTGCCTCAGTTGACCAACTCTGCCGATTGGTCTTTCGTACGTGATTAGGCACCATCTGTAAAGTAAAAATTATGATCAATGTTTTGGAAGGGGTAGTACTGTCTCCAAATGCAATAACTATTGAAAGTAGTCAACATTTAATGACCAAACTTACTGGATTCGACAAGGTTCTATTTTCACATTTGTTTAATAGAGTGTTTGTTTCAGGGATTTCCAAACTTTTTTGATTATCATGACTAATTTAAAACTGCAAAAGCTACCGCTGCTCTAAATTTTTTTTTTCCGCAGTATATAAAGTAGTATATATAAAATATTTATTCAAGAATTTAAGTATAAAAAGTACAGTAAAAGTAATACAGAAATTGAAAATTGAAACATTTAAAAATTAGTTGCCTACACGACAAATAGTAAAAAACAAATTATAGTGAGAACAGGGTACTAAAAGCATTTAAATAACTAAAAAAAATATGAAAGTCAATTTAGATCTTATCCACAAATTTAGCTATTCTCGGGTGAAAGTTTTTAGTTAAGGAACATCGCAAATCATGCTGCGGGTCTAATCAGCTTGGGTTTTGACCACAATTAAAATTGAGAAGCCTTTCTCATGTATATACGTGGTCGGAAACGCAAAAAAATATTTTCTGCTTCTTTTACTCAAATGGGTTAGTCTGCTAATTACGCTAAGAGAACTCTCTTTGAAATGCCGGGATTTCTTCACCAGTTTTGTTGTCATCTCAGTAAACGAATTTTGAACCCACCTGTGTTTATTATCAACTTTTGCAAGCATATATTTGCCGTTTAACAATCTTGTGAGAAAGTGAAATTTGGAGTTTTTTGGCGATTTCGCCAATCACAAGGAGTTTATCATTTCACGCAATTAATCACGACAAGCAAACGATGCAGTTTCTGAGTTTACATTTGATAAATCACTTGTGTAATGTCTCTTAATGCTCAGCAGAATTGGTATTTGTTTACTATTACTAACATTATTTACGTTTCTTTGAATACCTAAACCGTAATATTTTGTGTCTTTTTACTACCTTATCTGTTACGGTTTGGAGTCTGGAATCTATTCTCTTTTCTATGTGACCAATACACTCGGTTTTTACAACTCTTCTCGTCTTGATAAGCATTTGATTCTAGAACAAAAGTTTTTGAATTCCTTTCACTTATATAATTACCATATTTCATGCCGTCTTCCGACGTCGAAAGCATTTCTCTCGTAGTATCCAATTCTATTTTACCGATGAGCTCTCGTGATTCTTCATGAATTCTTCTTTATGATACTGAAACCATTTACGACATTTTTCAGTATGAATCTTAGCAATAGCTGCACACAATTGTTTAACACTTATTGTTTACATTAAAGTCACGTACAATGTTATACTTTGTAGTATTTTCTCGACACGAGTTAATTACTTATTTATTTAGACTTGAATAATCTTCTTAACACTACCGTCTTCAAATTACTGGAATAGCTGACCTATGATTCATTTGTATCGCTTTTATATATTTTGGCAATTCTTCGCGAATGTTCTATAGCTTTCGGTGAACGTTCTGGAAGATTCTGGATAACAACTTCGTAAAGGCTCTAGAACTTAAGAATGATTTCTCGATTGTTTCACTATCCTTCCATTTAGTTCGTAACTAGTACTAATAAAACGTCCTGAATTTATTTTTTTATCACTACACTGACACTTAACAACAATTTTCAAACCTTGGTGAAATTCCTATGAGCAAGAAAATTTGATAAAAAAGTTTTCTCCTTAACAGAGTTAAAAACTACATAAATATGTTTTACATTCTCGAATTTAATTGAAAGTTAACGTTGTTTTAGCTTCCTCTTTAATTATTTCAGATTGTTTTTTTGAAATCGAACAAATAACTGTATATTTTAACTCTTCTCACTCTATTGTTTTATTTGTTATATCTTTGATTTGAGTTTTAATTATTTTAATGTTTTGTTCTTGTATTTGTTAGTTGTTTGTAACCAAACACTATTATACAATAATAATTAGAATGATTATTATTGTCTATCGAGTACAGTTGCAACTGATGATTTCTCGAACTTTTAATTTGATTATATGTAATAATAACCAAGCTTCGGGCAAAACTAACCAAAAGCGACGTATTTGCAACTTTTTTTATATTAATACCAAATTATTAGTCATTATTGCGAGATTAAAAAAAGCTGAGCTTAACGAAAAAAAATCTATTCAAATCTTACCGGTCGTTTCATCAACTTATTAAATCCTTTAATGCTTTGTTAAAAAAACCGCGTTTTATGCTTTGTATTGTTAATCCAATAACAACATGATTGATTTCCAAATTCAAACGCATAGCGTAACATGAATTTTAATAGGACTTTTTTGTAAGGATGATGTTAATGTGATGGCACACGAGGTAATCAATTCTGATTAGTAGTTAATCATCTGCGAATTTTTGTATTTATCATTGTTATCTTAATAATTTATCATTTTGATATTACTATTAATATTTTAGGTTAGGTCAATTATGGTCATTAAGATAACATACTTTCTTACCGTATGGTTGTGTAAAACAAATGTTTTACGAATGTTACGGTGTTACGTTACAGAATAATTAAATAGAATAATATGTTAATACACGGAATGTTACTTTAACATCTCAATTAGTAAAATAAAATGCACGGCGATTTTGTTTATGTTGGTATGGTATCGTGCTATCGGCAATTGAATGGATAGTTCTTTGTCCCACTTGTAAAAGAAATTAAATGTGGTATATTAGATTTGTTGTATATTATTTTCTATTTAAAAAGTATATCATTACATCTATAAAATTACTACGTTTTTTGACATTTAAAAAAAATTTTTAAAAAAGCTTTTTTATTGCTGTTCTTCCATGCTGATTTGCTGTTTCGCGTCTTTATTCTCTATTGAGCGGTTGAATTAACTTTTTCTTGTTTTTATTCGCGTTTGACATTTTGAGCCGCGGTTTAATCGACCAGTTTAACGTTTTGATCCGGAGTTTGTTTTGCAGTTTCTCTGCTTTTATTCGCGTTATATTCGCTTTTTATAGTTTTCTCGTTTTGATTTAATGTTTTAGATCGAGAGGTTGATTCCACGTTTGGGTGATTAATGATTTTTTAATTTATGAATAGACCAATTTTCAGTTTGCGTCAGATATCGCATCTTATAATTAAAAATTAAAAAAATCTTTAATCAAACCCTCGATCAAGAACAGCGGATCAAAACGGGAAATCCCAGATCAAAACGTTAAACAGCGGATTAAACGGGAATAAAAACGGAGAAATTGCAAATCAAACCGCGGACTAAAACATCAAATTAGTTGTTATTTTTTACTTTAGTGAATTAGCAATGCTGCAAAAGGATTTGTTACAGTAAACGCAAGCTCTATACGCTGAGGCGTCCAGAACTTGTTACGTACACTCGGCTAAAGTGCGATCAGTTAACTGTAACTTAATCCACAGCAAAAAAAACAACGGCAGCTCTGATATCGGAAAGTGGCGTGGATAAAGCAACTAGAAGAATTCAGCCTGTTTTTTGATGTTCTGATTATAATCAGCTAAAAAAGCGCCAGAACCTGTTGCTAGTACTAGTAACGGTATAAACATCCCTAAATGCTGAAAAATAAATAACAAGTATATCGCCGCAGTATCACAAATAGGGCCAAGTTGGTCACATTGGATACTGAAACACGACGTACGCTAAACTTAATTTAAATAATAAACGATTGTATTTAGTAGTAAATTAATTCTAAAATTTAGTAGGCCATTCTGTAATATTCTTTATTATCTTCTTTGGTGTTTTTTTTATATGTTTAGTCCATTCTAATAAGTGGGTTTTTATGAATCTTTTACTAATTTTTCGTAATATTGTTTCTTTATCTCTTGTTATGTTAGGTCCCAGTATTGTTCTCATTATTCATCAAGCTTTATTTTTATCTTTTTGCGAAAAGAAAATGTTATCGGTAGAGTATATTGCTGTGTCAGTAATTGAGCAACTTGTTTTTTTTTTGGCTTATTTGCACAATGTTATTATTTTTTTTATACTCTAGATTTTTTATCATTGCTGTTAGGTAGTTTTAGTAGGTATAGTTTTCTACGCTATTTATGAGTAGTATTGAAATGAGACGATTTGAATGATTTTTTTTGCATGTTTATTTTAAACACGTTACTATTTATGGCAGTTAATTAATGTGAACTTTCAATTAACTTATTGGTAGTATAGAAGATGTTTTTAAGTTAGTATTGGATATAGCGCACGCCGCTTATTAGAATCACAGATGATGTTATCAGTTATCACTTTATTAAATAACGGGGATATGCTGCTACATAAAGAAACATCGTTTATAGTAATCATAATTTTGGTTTATGTTATCAGTTTTTTCTCAGGTTTGTTTCTATACATGAACAATAACCTATTTTGCATAAATTTTTCAACTGAATTTTTACAATACGTTTGTAATTACAAGTCAAAATTTAATCATTGTACCCTAAAAATACTTGTTTTGCATATTTAGCTTTATTTTTGTAGTCTTATGTTTTTATTCAAGTATGTTAACTGACCTACGTAACATTACCTCATTTAAACATCAGTAAATACGTTATCTTCAAGTTATATTGTACTTTTAGTGTACTTGGAGAGAATGTGCAGTTCTTAGAATAACAGCTTAATTTAAGTACGTCTTATGTAATAACATTATTTTGTATTTATTTTTATTTATATCGTCAGAAATATTTAGTTGTTAGAAGAGTAAGTTAAACATCACATTGTTTTTGATTTCAATAAACTATTTAAAGCTACGGGTGCGTTCGATTTATTTGCTACAAAATTTGGATTTTTTTACTTGTATTGATGCTATAATTTAACTTTCTAAATTAACAACCTGTTATCAAATTAACGCTATATGTATTTACTGCTTTCTAACCAACCTTTATTTATTTTTTTTGAATATTGAATTTGGTTACATCCGGTTATTGTTATCAAAAAACTTCAAGTTTCAATTTGATTCTACTAATATTAATATCTACTATATTATAGTTGTTTAGACTTTCTTTAATATATTTTTTTGATTGTTACATTCGCTCTTGTTTCTAATGCCTGACTTGGAGATCTGTCTGGTCGCATCCGTACTATATGTCCAAACTATTTTAACTGTTGGTTTTCTATTTGGTGCACTATTGGGTTGATGCCTAATTCCTCTCGTGTTACGATATTTCCCAGTCGATTTCTTTTAGTTCTTTGTGCTACTCTTCTCAAATTATTTATTTCTCCGGCGGTTATCTTACTTATGTTAATGTTGGTACGTATATTGTATTATACACTCTGAGTTTTGTCAGTATGCTAACTTTTTTTTTGAAAATTATTGTTCTATTCAGTGCGTGTACGATTTTGAGATTTCTCAAAATCATACACGCACGAATTAACCGGAAATGTGAAGAACAAATCGGCAAAACCCAATTCGTTTTCAGAAACGGGTTCGGTACACGTGAAGCTTTGTTTAGTATTCAAGTTTTAGTGCAGCATTGTCGTGATGTGAACGTCCATATTTTCACCTGTTTCATTGATTACAGAAAAGCTTTTTTGCTGTACAACACGATACGCTGATTAAAATTCTCAAGGATGTGAGATTAGATGGACGAGACATTCGTATAATCGCAAACTTGTACTGCAATCAGCTGCAGTTCGTGTAGATAGTGATATTACTGAGATGTAAAAAATCTTAAAAGGCGTGCGTGCCATCACCGCACTCTTTAATTTGTATTCAGAAAGTATCTTCTGTGAAATTATAGAAGACATTTACATTGGCGTCATTAATTGTGTTCCAATCAATAATTTGAGATATATGGCATGGAAGCATGGTCACTGACCGAAGCTATGTGTGAAAAATTGGAAGCCTGTGAAATGTGGACCTACAGAAGAATATTGAAAATTCAATGGACCGACAAAAAATCAAACGAATATGTGCTGACCCAAATGAACAAACAAACAGAAGTTATCAATACCACCTAACAGCGGAAATTGGAATCTTTGGGTCACATCATGCGTAATGAAAAATACGACCTACTACAACTGATAATACAAGAGAAAATTGAAGGTAAACGATCTAGCAGTAGGAAAAGAACATCGTGGTTGAAAAACCTACGACAATGGTTCGCACAAGGACAATATTCAGAACTGTAGCAGATAAAATTCAAATGGTCACCAATGTTGGAGGACATGGTACATAAAGAAGAAAAGAAGATTCAGTGCGTAATACCTTGCTGGTCTTGTTTGTTTGATTTAATATTTCATGCTCTATTCTCACAGTCTTGTTTATTATTGCTACCAGGTATTTGTAATTTTCAACTTATTCTAGTTGTTTTCTCTTAGATCATACTTGAGTATCAAATTAAATAATGCTTTCTTCTTTGTTATGAACACTATTTTACTTTTGTTTATGTTGATTTTTATTCCATATCTTTCTATAGCTCTGTGGCGGTAATTTCTCTGCTGATTTGGCCAGTAGCACTATGTCATCTGCATATACGAGGCTCTGTATTGATACTGCTTGTAGATTTCAGTTTCTTATTTTTAGTTCAAATTTGGGCTCCTTACATTACTTTATTATTTGGTTCATTATTGCTATAAATAAAATTGGACTGAGATAATCCATTTGTACTGTTTTTTTTCAATTTTAAACCTTTCCGACTTAGTCTATTTTATACGCTTTCTTTTCTTTGTATGCACACTCTTTTTAGAGCTTGTTGGAGTTGGTTCGATACATGCAGTTAGGTTAGTGCTCTCCATATGTTGTGCTTGGGAATTGTGTCAAAGGCTGCATGTATGTCAATAAAAACTAAATACAGTGGTTTTTCTCTTTCTAGTCTTTTCTCCATAGTTGTTTTTAATACATATATATGGTCTTGGGTTTGTCCTTCGTGCCGTTCTATCCTTACCCTTCTTTCTAATATCCGTGTGTAGATCTCTTGTATTATGAATGACAAGCATATGGCCTTACATTTGTCGCAGTCATTAGTGTCGTTTTTTTTATATATGGGTACTATGATGTTTTTGTCTTAATCTTCTGGTGCTTTTTCACCTTTCTAGGCTTGTTTGCATATTTTTATCCATTTTTTTGTCTTTGCTCTGCTATACTTATTCATTTCCTAGCCTTGTCTGCTGAATGGTCTGTTCCGCTTCTTCTATCTCTCTGTCTCGTTCTTCTTCTTCTTTTTCTACAGTAGTCCTTCTTCTTTCTCTAATTCTTACATTGTTTTCAGTAAATTTCGGACTGCATTTTTTCCATTCATGTAGAATTTTTTTTCTTCTACTTCTATGTTACCCTGTGTGTTTTTATACTCTACACCGGTTTTCATATTTTTTTCGTATTTTTTTTATTACTTTCCAGAAATCTCTTCCATTATTAGTAGAACATTTTGTTTCAAGATTTCTGTTATATTCTTCCCAAGATTCTTGCTTAATCTTTTTCCCTAGTTTCATTTCTAAGCGATATATATTTCTGTTTATCATTTTTGCTCTTACTTTGGATATATCTCTTCCCTGCATTCTTTTTATTTTTAACCCTTTTCTTTTTCTTCATCATTCTACCAGCAGGTTCGCTTTTGGTAATTTTTGATTATTATTGTTTCGCATGCCACTTTAGTTTGTTCTGTTATTGTTGTTTTTAGTATCTTCTACCTCTTTTCTATACTCTGTTTTTGGTTTTCAGCAGCTTCTTCTAGCTCCTATTTTTTAAAGGTTTTATTTAGTTTAGATTGATATGTTTCCACTATTTTTGGTTTTCTTAGTTTGTTTATCTTTATCTTATGATATTGTCTAGCTTTTTTTTAGTTTTCTTGCAAATAATTTTGTGTCAGCGATAACTAGTCTATGCTATTTTGCTTTTCTATTGTATGTGATGCAGTCGTTTATCTTTTCTGCTGTTCTTTCAGCAGCGTTGTATGTAACCTTGTGTATTGTTTTGTGTGCAGAATTCTATCATCGCTCTTTCATTGTTGTTTACTATAGTTTCTCCGTCATACTTTCCAATTGTATCATGGCCAATATCTTGTCTGTTCCATGCACGTGCATTACAATCCCCATTTATGAACACATGTTTGCTTCTGTTTCTTGCTTTATCAATTTGTATTTGTAATCTATCCAGGAACTCATTACATTCTTGTCCGTCTGAGTCTTCTGTAGGGGCAATTATTTGTATTATTGCTATATTTTGTCTTTATGTCTACGTACAGATTCTTCCATTAACTGCTTCTCAGTGTGTCATTCGACTACCGGTGTGAAGTTAGCCACGGATCTACCCATAGAAATTTGTTTTGAATGTAATGCCAATATAAAGCCTTTAAACATTTCGAAATGAAAGTTATAATATAAATGTAAGCTACAAACATGAGTTAATATATTTTTAAATAATTTTTATTTAAAATAATAAAAACAATTTCAATAAACATGTATTTAAACATGTAATTGTAAAAGTGCGATTTTTACGAACATAGTCATTTTTGATTTCTTTGAAAATTCGTTTATGGTTAGATTAAATAATAATTAACAAGATATTAAAAAATTACGATGTGGTTATTTCTAAAAAAAAATTATTTTACGTCGAAGTTGCAGTAACGCTCCGCTTACATTCCCGCATAAACAAACGCAATTTTCACAAAGATAGTCATTTTTTATTTTTCTGCAAATTTGCTTATAATTAGATTGAACACTTATTAACAACATATTAAAAAATTACGATGTGGTTATTTCTAAAAAAAAAATTATTTTACGTCGAAGTTGCAGTAACGCTACGCTTACATTCCCGCATAAAGAAACGCAATTTTCACAAAGATAGTCATTTTTGATTTTTCTGCAAATTTGTTTATAATTAGATTGAACAATTATTAACAACATATTAAAAAATTACGATGTGGTTATTTCTTAAAAAAAAATTATTTTACGTCGAAGTTGCAGTAACGCTCCGCTTACATTCCCGCATAAACAAACGCAATTTTCACAAAGATAGTCATTTTTTATTTTTCTGCAAATTTGTTTATAATTAGATTGAACACTTATTAACAACATATTAAAAAATTACGATGTGGTTATTTCTTAAAAAAAATTATTTTACGTCGAAGTTGCAGTAACGCTCCGCTTACATTCCCGCATAAAGAAACGCAATTTTCACAAAGATAGTCATTTTTGATTTTTCTGCAAATTTGTTTATAATTAGATTGAACAATTATTAACAACATATTAAAAAATTACGATGTGGTTATTTCTTAAAAAAAATTATTTTACGTCGAAGTTGCAGTAACGCTCCGCTTACATTCCCGCATAAAGAAACGCAATTTTCACAAAGATAGTCATTTTTGATTTTTCTGCAAATTTGTTTATAATTAGATTGAACAATTATTAACAACATATTAAAAAATTACGATGTGGTTATTTCTTAAAAAAAATTATTTTACGTCGAAGTTGCAGTAACGCTCCGCTTACATTCCCGCATAAACAAACGCAATTTTCACAAAGATAGTCATTTTTTATTTTTCTGCAAATTTGTTTATAATTAGAATAAACAATTATTAACAACATATTAAAAAATTACGATGTGGTTATTTCTTAAAAAAAAATTATTTTACGTCGAAGTTGCAGTAACGCTCCGCTTACATTCCCGCATAAACAAACGCAATTTTCACAAAGATAGTCATTTTCTATTTTTCTGCAAATTTGTTTATAATTAGATTGACAATTATTAACAACATATTAAAAAATTACGATGTGGTCATTTCTTAAAAAAAAGTTATTTTATGTGAAACGCGTAAATGCGCTATTCCAGTTCGAGTCGTGCATAAAAAGCTAAATTTTCAGAAAGATAGTCATTTCTGATTTTTCTTCAAATTCGTTTTTTAATATGTTATTAATAATTGTTTAATCTAATTATAAACAAATTTGCAGAAAAATAAAAAATGACTATCTTTGTCAAAAATTGCGTATCTTTATGCGGGAATCTAAGCGGAGCGTTACTGCAACTTCGACGTAAAATAATTTTTTTTTTAGAAATAACCACATCGTAATTTTTTAATATGTTGTTAATAAGTGTTCAATCTATTTATAAACAAATCTGAAGTTTGAATGCGGAACTAATTAGTGGATGGTTTGTTTCTATTGCAATTGATGCGACGTGGACGTTTTATCTTGATTACGTTATTTTTTATACTGTCAGCTACATGCATATAATTCTATATATTTTGTGTAACGAAGGCAAAAAATAAATAATTCTGCATATTGATATTAAATTGGATCTAAAACATCAAAAGCATATACTATGTATGTACTTGTTTCTTTTTTTAGTCTGTGTTACTGATAAAGTTGTCACAAGGAAGTTATTTCTATTAAGATCAAGTACTGCTAACCGTCTCATTTTTTTTTGAATACTTTTGAATAGTCTAGTTTTATTACATTTATTAAATTTATTTAAACACACTGTAGCTAAAAATGCAATTAGCTTAAGTTCAGTTTGCAATTGATTTTTTGTGCTCTACTTTTTAAATATATGCTTACTGTTATGTACAATTTGTTGCGTACTTTAAGCATTCATTTTATTTTGATATCCATAATTCTTTTACTTAGATATTATTGTAGATTGAAATACGGTTTATGGTCAAATTCGTATCAATTTTTGTAATGTGGACACGGCATGGAAAGGTGCATTTCGCCACCACATGCAATTAAACTGTGAGATTCTTATTGTAAATACCAAGTATACAGCACACCTTTATAAATATTTATTTATAGCCAACTGATTATATAACACCTGTTTTTTCACGATATTTCTGTATATTTCAAATATACTCACTATGTTTCTATAGTTTTTTTATACGCAACATTACAACTAATTAATAATATTATGAGAAAGATTTCAGTTAAACATTGCCCCAATGTCATTTACATTAAATCAATTAAAAAATAATTAGACGTTGCAAATACTGTTAATAAATATTATATGTTTTGACATGTTTATTACCTTGTTGACAATCTGTTTCCATAAAAAATCCTTGAAAATATACGTGTCAAAACTTCTAAAATGCAATTATATAACATTGTTAACAATCACATCTACAAAATCAATATTGTTATCATTTATAACAATTTTATTACAAACCAACTAAACAATTTTTCTTAATTAGAAAAGTAATATTTTTGTTTAATTTACAAGATTCTATAATAAATGTTTAAACGGCCAGATTTCTTTTTATAATTATTCGAGTAATAAACTAAATAATTTTGACACTCGAAGGTGTAAAAATTAATTTAAAATGTAAATTGGGTTTTGGTTAAATAAAAAATGATTTTTGGACATCATTTTTGTTTCAAGTCACGTATTAAATCATGTTCACTTTCATTTTTGGATGCATTGTTTTTTTTCAGTGGTTTTTTGCTGTACATTTTTTGCAACGATTATCCTAGTTAATTTTTTTTTGTTAAAGAGGTTATGACAAGGTTAAATAGTTTGGCTATTTATTTAGAAAAAGTGCCATGACCATAAGCGATGACAATGTAATTATCTGCTAATTAGAAGAGAGCCAATATACCTTTGCACATTTTTTTTTGTTTGTGTTATTATTGTGGAAGGTTTTTCAGGACATACTCGTTCTATTGTACATCAGTTTCTTATGCAAATTTCATTTTTTTTTAATTGTACGCCATGATTTTGGTAAAATTTTCTATATTTCCTGCAGGTTTTTCGTTTCCACCAAAACTATGAAAAAACATTTTACAATTTTAAAAATAATTGTAAAATTTGATAAGGTTTTGTTGATGTCGAAATTGTTTTTCATTATTTTGTCTTGTGTTTTGAAATCTACAAAAATCAACATTAACAATTGCTTTTCTTTTGTTCGAATATTGAGTAATGTCCTTTTTGTAAAATTAAGAAACATGACAGCTGGGTACAACATTATATCTGTTTCTTTAGTTAACTTTTGAATGTTTATAATTTTTTGTAAATGAAAAATGCTTTCTTTGTAGCTTTGTGTATTTTTTCAGCTAAGAGCTATTCATGTATTAAATCTCAAAACCATGTATTGGATTTTGAAATTTTTAACTAACTTTGACCGTTCATTGAAATATTCTTAAAGATAGTCAACTCTTGTAATGAGAATTTGATACTTGTATGCACGTATGATTGCGTTTTTGTTTACTTTTACTTGTTTATACTGAAGCGCAATTTATTATTGTGGTCAACACTTCAACTATAGTACTTAAATTTAAGTCACATATTAGAGGTGGCGAATTAAATACTGATGCTTCACAAATAGGTATATACACGACACTGGACACTTGCGATCTATATAAAAATTAAAGGAAAAACCTCACCGATATTTTAAAAAATGAATCAATAATGGGCTTTTGTAACAACCCTTAACTAAAATTTTGTCTACAAAAGAGTAGATATTTGTCAAGACAGAAAATGTTAGATATATAATAGAGTATTTTATTTACATTAATAATGCTGATTGAAATAATTGGGGATTTTCAAAAGTGTCACAAATGACCGATTTTACTGTAATAAGCTATAAATCATATAATCGTTGTAATTAAAAAAAAGTTTTGCAATATTTGTTGAGAATTTAAATTGTATAACTGCAGATTACCTCTTATAAACAGTTACAGAATCAAGAAATATGATTATACCTAAAATATTTGTTTTTTATTAAATTAAATCAGTAATTTAAAACTGTTTAAAGTATGCAGGTCTTTTAGATTTTAGTATTTTTTAGTACGAAACCTTCAGATTTTTTGATAAATAAGTAACAAACTTAAATATTAAATTATTGCTAATTTCTAACATTTGAAATGACGCATAACTAGTATTTTGACAATAGTTAAGCTGAACAAGTTATTCTGCAATGTTGATTATGGTACATGTTTCTTTTATTAAGTTTTCTGAAAGTTTTTTATTTTTTTATTTTCATAATAGAGTGAAACCTGCTAATGCGGACTCTCTGTAAAACGGCAACCAGTACATAACGGAATTTTTTTGGTCTCGAGCGAGTATACATACTTGTATGTATGCTTGATTTTGTTAATGTGGAAACCTTCATAACACGGAAGTGGAAAGTAAATTGCAGTCCCAAACGACAAAATACCATAAATAAGCATTTCCCAAAGTATTCATACTATGTGACATAAAAAATGCAACACCAAGAAGACGTTAGAATTTCTGGAGAAAACTTA
Source organism: Aquatica leii (assembly GCA_035610365.1). Classification (NCBI taxonomy): domain Eukaryota; kingdom Metazoa; phylum Arthropoda; class Insecta; order Coleoptera; family Lampyridae; genus Aquatica; species Aquatica leii. The sequence continues at coordinate 16,938,313 of CM069434.1, read as the reverse complement.
GCAGAAATGTTTAACTAGTCAAAGATAGTAATTGATTAAAATTTTAAGGAAATTAAACACAAGATAAAGCAATTTTTTTGGGTCCTTTAGCTCCTAAAGGAATGGAAGGATATGGGGTTCTACCACTTCAATTCCGATAGTGTGACGAACGTGCGGGTCAACAGAAAACTGCACATTGCGACGATCTCTACGTCTATGTCTAACCATTATGCGATTATCGTTCATTCACAACCAGAATTGGGATTCGTCATTGAAGACTACCTTATGCCATTCTATGTCCCAATCTACTCGCTAAGTACACCATTCCAAAAGTTTCTGTCGATGACGAGCCGTCAGCGGAAGCACAAGATGTGGTCGATAGGACTGTAAGCCAAAAGCTCTAATTCGACCGTAAACTGTACGGAAGGTTACAGAACGTCTTTTGTTTCCAAACCATTGATCGGCGATTAATCATGCACTCGAGAATCGGTTTCTTAATCAAAGATGGCGGTTCTAGATCACATTTGTTTGTCTTGGTCATTCACTTTCTCGTCTACGACATTCTTGACTTTTTCAAGACCATGCTTGATAACATCGTACTGGCAGAAATTACTCGTAAAATCGCACCACTCTTAAATTTAAGGCGTGAGCGAAGAATGGAGGAATTAGGTTGGTATTTTTTGATTCCCGATGGAAAAAACGGATTTGAGGATGAGATATACGCCTTTAGACTATTTTTAAGCCAAAGTGATGATCAAAAGCACGATTCCAAAGAAATGATTACTTATTTTTTGCTTTGTCTGTTGTAGAATACTTTCACACTAAATCTAATGTTTTTTGGTATCCTGTAGGATGTGTTAAGGTTATGGTAAAAGGTCGCTCGAAGGGCTAGAAGAGAACGTGCATTTGACTATGAAGAACATGAGAAGTTCTGCTTCCTATTGAAAACGATGTTCAGAATTGATTTTCCTAGTTGGACGTCAGTTTGCTGTACGTGTGTATGCTTTAACGCGATAGTTAAAAACTAATAACACTTGTTTGGGAGCTTTTGTTCAAGATTATTGGTATTTAGTAGAATTCCAAAATAGAGGAAGTTCGCATCTTCATATGTTGTTGTGGTGTAACAGTATTTAAGATTTTTCCCTCACGGAAGCATAGCAGCAATTCAAAAAGTTGTCTGGTGCTTGAAAATTATCAATACATAAATAGTCCCCTGTTATAAACATCGCAAAAATAATTGTCAATTTAGATATCCAAAAGCACCAGCAGACTCCATAACTTGTTTCGGTTCTGATGAAACTCTGTCAAACAATGGTCAATTTTGTAAATTAAAAAGAACATCCAATGAGACCATTGTTAATAATTACAATCCGATTCTTACTTTATGAGAGCTAACATTGATATACAACCTTGCAGTAACGTTACTACTATTGCGTGTTGTGTGGCGAAGTATGTAAGTAAATCTGAGCTCCATGATACAGGCGATGTAATTCGAGATGCAATCACGAAATCAAAGAGAAATGGAAGCGCCATATAGAATCAGTTGTTTGCTGCCTTAATGGCTATTCTGTCATAACGGCTGGTCAGTGCTTCCGAATGTTCATATCGTCTTTGCCATCTTCCACTTAAAATCAGCAGCCGAAAAGCAGTATTTGTTTATAGCTGTAAACCAGATTAGCGATTCAGACTTCTTCGTTTTGACGGTGATAAAACAGCATGTTATGTTAATAAGTTGGTAGATCAATTTTCGAGTATAAAAATTTTTCAAGTATAAAAATTGTCCGTCGACTTGCCCCACCTTTTTCTTCGTAACCGGCAGTCAAAACGATTTTTTTTCCTGTTAACGTTTTGTAAAATACGGACCGTTCTTAGCGGTTTTTCTGGCCAAACAAGGCTTTCATTAATAAATTGGTTCACGCCACTCCACGTGAATAGGTGGGCAAATTTTGCGTAGTGTTGAATGAAAGCTTATTTTGGGCGGGTCCGATCCCTCCACTTGTAATCTTATCACGATTAATATTAAACTCTTTTTTTGTGTGTCACATACTTATCGGGTGCGATTTGATTTTCGGTACTTTGATTTTGGTATTCTTGAAATTTAGCTTAATAAAGTAAAGTCATTCCTTCGTTAGATGTAAAAGTTTGATCGATTAGGGCACGTCGATGTACGACGTGTTGCTCCGACAAAGGGCGTAACTTATATTTGACTTGTGATATCAACCCATGTAAGATTGTTTGCAACGTTTATATAACTATACTTATTTACTGTCTTCATTCCTCTTCAACTACTTCTGTGATACAATAAATATATATTCTTTATTATTACTTCTGTCGTGTTATTTATTCTTTTTCAGCTACGGGTAGAGTTAGACGATATCTCCCTAATTTAATCTTTCATCGTCTTGGCGCCTTTTTTTAGCTTTAATCTATAATGTAGCATCACAAAACCTGCGACTCCCTTTCCGTTGCCTCTTTTTTTTGTTGTTACAAGAAAACCAGCGTAAGAAGCAATTGATAATCATGTTTTCGATCGTTATTTGCTAAGGTTAAATAAATTAGAGACCTTAAATCTATCTGAATTTGCTGTACGTTATGCTACTGTATATTCCACAACATCGACTGAAGATGATGGCGACATAGAAATGAGAGATCTTGACAATCAACCATTAAAATACATTAAGTTGAGAAATTATACACGTATGTGAATATGTAACAAACCGACCGTATTACACCATCAACAGTGAAAAAGAGGCATATTATTATATCATGATTGTCATATTACGTTTCGACATGAAAATCAACTGTTAGAAGGAGAATCGTCTGAAGATTGTTTTAAAGACGACAAAGAGAGTTGAGACTTTTAATTAATAACGTTAGCTTGGAAGAGTTTGCTCGTGCAGAACAAGTAATACACCAAGTACTCGCTCAAGCAGCTGCGTTGAATGGGGTTTTTGCTACGCGTACTGATAGTATCCGAGATGAACCAATAATGTGTGCTGATGAACACATAATTTATGACGAAATCAATTGTTGTGAAGATCCTCAACAACAGTTATTAATGTCAGACGAAATATTTTTAAAAAAATATATGGGGTTTGAATGTGCATACAAAAAAATCTTTTTCAAAAAATTACACAAGCTATTTAAAACAATCTTAACTGTAACAATGTAAAATTATTATTGTTCATTACCGGTTGAGGAGAAAGCGGCAAGTCTTAGTACTTAAATTAATTGTAGAGCATATCAAGCGATGTTACCGTAGACACATTGCTAAAACCAATTTTTGTCGAAGTAACATCTTTGACTAGAGTTGCTGTTCGCCAAATATTCGGCAAAACCTTACACGCTCTTTTTTGTTTGCCTATTCAAAAAGGATTCACGCGAGTGACTGGTCACAAGTTAGAAGCAGAAAGAAGAAAGTAGCACTACTTTAATTGGTTAATCATCGATGAAATTTCTTACGAGAACCTTTGAATGATACATCTGAGTTTGCCAGAGTTTATTTAATATTTGGTGACATAATGCAGTTGGTTTCTGTAAGAGAATTGGCGTTTTTTGCAAACATCATGGTTTTTGACATCAATTAATTTTTTGACGCTGCTAATGCTGTAAAAAAAGCAAACATACAAAATTTACGCAATTGATGAATTGCGCGATAACGTTATTCTCAAAGATGTTAATAACTGCGATAGTCTTTTATAGTCATTACTATTCGCAATCGATTCTTGTGTTATGTTGAGACGCAACATCTCAGTTAATGGGGCAATGGGTGTTATTAAATTAAAAATGACCTGCATTACGTAGGGATCAGTTAGAAGAAGAAGAACTGCTAGACGCTGTTTTCATTAAATTTTTATGACGACTCTATAGGTAGTAGATTGAAAGATGCTGATGGCTACATTTCTGTTCCAGCAATGTGTTCTACATTTCAAGCAATTAGGGGATATAGTGACGTTGAACGTCGAATGTTACCGCTTATTGTATGCTGGGCTGTAACCGTGCAGAACCTCTAGGGTACAACCCACGACAGAGCTGTAATAGATTTAGGTAAAAGTAATTTGCGAAAGAACAAAATATGTAGCTCTAAAGAGAGGGAATAGCTTTATTTGATTTAGAACCATTTAAGTTGTTAAACAAACCGCGCGCGATGAACGTAGCTTTAGTAGAAATGCAACGATGGAATTTGATTTTTGACAGAGATTAATGTAACAACCTACAGTGAATTATATAAGAATTAAGTATTATTTTAGTATTATAAATTTTGTATAATTTTTCACAAATTTCTCATCCACGTGTTTATGTAAATTTAAGAGCTTTATTATTTTCTGAATTATTACATTATAAGAAATTTACGAAAAGCTTACTTAGAGTATTAATTTTCTAATAAAAAAAATCATCTAAATCTTTTGGCGTGTTATATGATTCTAAGATATACCCTTTGCAATTTTTGACATATTGAGAACCGCTTTCTTTTTTTGAAGTCGGTTCAAAATGAAACAATGGCAGAGTTCTAGGAACATTTTACTTTTTCATCAATAAAGAAAAATAAAGCTACATAATTATTAACAAAGAAATTTGCTGCTTACGTAAACTTATGTGAGTGAAGTTCACTCGTTTAACTTTTTTTTACTATTATGTATACAAGGAGAAATTCTTGAGGTTTTATTTTGAAGCATTCAGTTAGTGTAAGCAAGATTTTGGTATTCTGTTTTGAATTTAGTTTCTTTGGTTTTTGCATTTTGAAAGCTTTTGTGGTATGTGTTAAAACAAAATTGGTTTCTTTAATTTTTTGTTTCTAGTAGTGTGTTTTTTTGTAATTTTATTGTAGTCGACACCAAAATTCAGTTATCTTTGGTATCTTCTAGCTAAAAGTATTATTTCTGGTTTGAGATCTTTGACAAATTTTGTCAGTTTGTTGTTGGGCATTTTTAATACGTGCTTATGTTATTTTTGACGGTGTCTTCTTTTCTTTTCTTTTTGGGCGTTGGTCTGCCGCAGCACATTTTACAGCTTTCTTCGCCCTTACAAAACCTCGTATTGTTATATATACACCACATACTGCTTGTGTTAGGTGTGCACCTAAAGCTTTAAGTATTATACCCCAAAAGTAAATAAATTAAGACAAATGTGTAAAAACATTCTTACCAGACCACGTGCCTAATTAGTTCTTTTTGATAAGTTAAAAAATCTAAATATTATATTATAAACAGTAAACAAAAGCGTAAATAACTAAGGATTATGAAAATTTAAATAACGTAATTAATGAAACTTATCGTGAGCGTCGCGTACTTAAATGAATTAAAAAGAAAATTGTAACAAATATTAATATAAACACTATTACAATATCAACTATTAGTGAGACGACAAAAACATATAATTTAAAACATCGTAGGTTCCGCGCCTTTGTGTGCTTATACTGTAAATTAAAAAAACGGTATTGCGCTTAAATATTACATCTTATGGTCACTCACTATCACGACCCGCACCATGGCATGACACTTTATCCATCCATGAAATGGTTCTCTCTACTCCAGACTTTAGATAAAACTTCTTTTTTGCTAATCGTTGTTGCTAGGAAGTGTGAGATGTCTTCCCATGCCGTTTCTGCACTTAGGATCATCTGGCTGAGATTGTCAAGTTTGAAATTATACTTGTCTTGTCTTGACTAGCACCGCGCTCTCTGTCTTCCACTACCCGTATTAAAAGATGGTGTGCTTTGCACCGTCTACATCATAGCCAGAGATGAAACAAAAAAGATCCGTTTATTTCCAGATACCAGCGAAATAGACCCCAAAGCAACCATGACCAGAAAAAGCTTGGGTTCTAAAGAAGTTTAAACTGCCGAACTTTCTTTTGTGCCATGGACGCAAGTCCGGTATCAGCGTTTTCGTTCAAGCCGCTTTCTAATAGTTTGACCATCGGCCTTGCCAAGCTTGGAAGATAGCGTTATCTCCTAAACATCTATGGTGCTCTTCGGTTGTAAGGAGCATTCTTCGTGCTTAAACGCTATCGGACGGAGCTTTTTTTTCCCAATAAAAACAATTGCCTGTGTTTTGGTAGTTGCGACACAAAGTTTATTATCTAGCATCCACATGTCCACAATCTGCAAAGCGCTATTCATGCCATCTTTCAGGACTTCGGGGTGTCTCGTTTGCCAAAAATTGCCAGATAATTCGCATAGACCGTTAGGTCTATATGCGGTGGCATACGTTTTGTTAGCAGGTCGTTGTAGAAGAGGTTCCACAGCGTATGACACAGCACTGATCTTTGTGAAACCCCGCAAGTGACCTTATGTCAAAAAATGTTGTTGCAGTCGTCATGGTAAATGACGTGTTTGTCTGTCTCGGTGATTATTTTAATTAAGTGTCTGTCTATGCCACGGAGGAGCCAGTCCACCGTGTACCTGAAATACTTCCTGAATTCTCGCAACTAACCACCGTTCATAAACCTTTGTCATACTATTAATCAGGCTGATTGGTCGGAAAAAGTTTGTATCCGGTTTAGTTTTGTTGAACTTGGGTATTAGTAGATCCATTGGCAAAAATCTTATTAAACACCCTTAACAGGATTTCAAGGTAGTTATAATCTATGAGTTTAACGCACTCCATAGGAATACTGTCCGGTTCAGAGGTTTTTTTTGCCCGACAGCTTAGTGCGTTTTGTAGTTCCTCCTCGCTAAACAACCACGAGGGCAGGGTTTTTCCTATTTCCCAGTTTGTTGTTTAGTGTGATTGAAACAAGTTTTCTATCATCTGTGCAGTTTCTTTGATACTTGGGGTATTTCTCTTCTTTCCCAGTTTAATTTTTCTGGACACAAGTTTGTAGGCCACAGCCCAAGAATTATTGTCGAGTTTTGCAGAGAAATCAAACTATGGCTTCCTTTTAGCCTTATTGATGACGTTTTTGTAATTGGTCTAATAATACTTAAATTCTACTTCTGCTTTCGTTTTTAGCAAGCAACGTTCTTTTTTTGGCTAGTCTTAACGATTTTCTGCGAGCTAGCATACGTTTCCTTCGTTTGACTTCTGCCTCCTACCTCCTTTCGTACGCGGCATACTTTTGTTACAGGCATTTCAGACGGTGTCTTCTAGTTCATCTTAGAAGAACTTTGACATTGCACATTTGTCTAATTTTTTATTTGATACTCTACTTTAAAGTTTTTAATTTTGACTACTACAAACTATAACTGTTCTACGATGATCAAACTTTTAAAAGGTTTTAATAAGTTAGTATTGTGACAGTTTATGGATAATACGTTTTAGCAAAAACAATTTGTTTGCGTTTAAGTATTAAGACTATAAGTAACTATAGTTACGAATGGTCCTGTTATATTATCTATGCTCTAATTAACATTCTCTCAACCTTAATTCATTATTTGCATACTATACGTAATTACAGTAATTACACAAAAATTGATTGATTTATTATACGTATTACGAAAAAGTACAAAGTAATTCAAATATATTGCAGGTGGTCTATTTTACGTGCTAATTAGTATTAGAACAAACATTAAGATATCGTTACGGTAGTGTTAACCAACAACGTGAGAAATTAATTTCTTTTCTCAAGTTATTATCTTTTTATTACGGTATTGATTATATGGTGGTTTTAGGATACGAGTAGATTATGAGAAATAATCAACTTTTTTATGCCCACCCAATTAAATGTTTGAGTAAAATTTAATTACGCGAAAATGATTAATGGTCGAAGTATGGATTGTAATGTATCGAAGTCAATTTCTCAAAGGGACGACGTGTATTTACTGGGTCATAGACGCATCAATCATTTTTCTAATTGTTAACGGATCTGTACGAAAACGTCACTTTTATTTGTTAATTACCATCGAACTAGAATATGTTTTAATTGCAGTTGTTTTACACCGAATGATTTTAGAGCAGAAGTCAATTTTTTCTGTTGCTATTGTTAATGGTGTAATAATTTAAATTTTAGCAAGAAGTTTTTTTGCTGAGTACACGAATGGGAAAAGTGTAATTGTGTTACATCACGAATCGTTGCAAGAAATTGCGTTTCCTTAGAGAAAACGTTATTCTTTGCAACGAAGAGAAAATGTGCATTGTGTTCATTTATGTATGAAGATTTAGTGTTAACTTTGCAAAGATTTTTTTCTACTCTAAACGTGGAACATTAATAAAAAAGGGAGATTTTAAAATGACAATTTAGTAAATGTGAAACGTTTTTTTGTATATTACTTTTTAAAAATAAAAAATGTTTTATCATTACATCCAATGATTTAGAAATATTGTAACTGTAGTCAGTTTGAATCTATATTTTTTACATTGTTACTATAAAACTGAAAAATGCAATTATTTTTTTCAGTTTCTGTGTGATATTTTTACACACAACAGGTAGACAATTAGAGACTTGCTGTTTTCTATTTTTTAAAGTTGTTAGATTTAAGTAAATGAAAAAACATCAACGGTTAGAAATTTTCGTTTTTGGCACATATGACTATTTAAACGAAATATGATGATGGCTCATCTCATGCTATGTACAAATAGTCATTTGAAAATTGCTATAGAGGTGGAAACGTTGACAAGCTGATTTCATACCGGCGTAATTCAAATAAGTTTTGAATATACTCCGGGCCAAAACCACAACGTATGACATTGTAAGAAAAACAATACCAAAGCAAATCTGAAAATGCTACCAGAATGAACCACTTAACAACCGTTGTGGGAAAATACTCTTAATGTACTTGCACGTAACATTGATTACCTTACAAATGTTATACGTTGTGGCTTTGACCCGCGGTATACTCAAAACTTATTAGAATTACGCGGTTATAAAATCAGTTTGTCAAAGTTTTCACTTTTATAACAATTTTCAAAGCACTATTTAGCCTATTTTATTTTTTTAATGATTTGAAAAACCCAACCATTAAGATATAATTTACGATTAAGTTTTCTTGTTTCTTTAGTCATAAATCGATTTGTATCTTTCGTGTAGTTTTCAAACGAAAAAATCGACGATGCTTTATCAAATTGAAATGACAGGACTTTAAAACACATCTAAAAAAAGGCGAACAAGGTTGCTCAAAAAATTCTAACATGAAAAGAATGTGTTTTTCTATAAACTTAACCAATGACAGATAAAGCAAATGGTACCAAAAACACCTAAAAGAAAATGTATGACAAACACTACACGTCTAACGACTCCTTAAAAAAATTTCCAATTTTTTGTATTACATTTTTGATCTAACAAACTCTGAACCCAAATTGTATTGTGTTTGTACGATTCAGCAGCTTTTGGTATGAGTAATATCATTTTTTGGTTTATTCTATAGCTAAAAGTTTTCAATTTCAAAATAAAATTTGTTGATAACCTTAGTTTGACTGGCGTTTTTTTGTTGTATTTTGTCATATAAAGTCAACTGTTGAGTTTGGCGGTCTTTCCAAGGAATGTGTTTCTACACAATTTTATTGCATCCTGCATTTTGAAGTATTATTCCTTGACTCTACTCTTCTTTACCATACTAGTCACATAACTTTACACCACAAAAAAAAAATTGTTTACACTGACACTTTATATATAACAACGGGTTAAGTATACTTTAGTTGTTTTATATTTTCACACGTTTTACTAACGTACGATCAACGGAAAAACTTTAAAACTAACTCGTTTGTAAATTGGCGATAAATAATCTAAACGATATTAACGCGTTTGCTCTTAAAATGTCTCGATTATTATATTGCTATAATTAACAACCTTGTTCGTTAAATAACTATTTTGTAGACGTTTTATGTACTTTTCCTCTTCTTCAACTCATATTAATCCATGCCTAGCCTTTTCCATTCTTCTCTGTTTTGTGGAACCAATGTTTTTCCGCTGTTTGTTCGATGTCATCTATTCACCTTCTCTTATTGCATCTCTCGGTTGCCAGTGGGTAATTTTTGATGTTCATTTATTGTTATCGTGTTTTGCTACAGGACCCATTCAGCACCATCTTGATTTCGATATTTGTTTAGCTTATCTTGGTTTGTTTGTTTTGTCTCTTAGTGATATTTCCAGCATTGTTTTTCCATGGCTCTCTGCCATACTATGAGTTTGTTTGCGTTGTATAGTAACAGCCATTGTTTCTAAACCATGTGTAGTTACTGACAATATACATGTTAATCGGGATATTTTTGCTTTTAATGAGAGTTTTATTCGTCTTATTAGCTCCTTGACTGAGGTACGTAGCTGTATTCGTTGACTTTTTCAATATTAAAGTTTTTTTGGATCACTGAAAAACAGAGTAACATCATCTGCAAATTGTAGGTTGTTTAGGTATGGTTCTAAAGACCTTTGCGGTCTTATCTCAGTTTTTTGAAACACTTTTTAGTGACAAGGTAAACAGTTTTAGTGAAATTGTGTATCCTTAACCCACACTTTGGTGTATTGGAGTTTTGTTTTGGTTTCCTTATCTATTTTTATCTGTAGTGATGCGTTTCTGTATAAATTTTATGTAATTGCAGAATATCTTCCGTCAATTCTAGCGTTGTTGATACCTTGGAAGGATGACTCCATTGCAATCGAGTCGATTGTTTTCTACCAATGCTATGAGCAAATGTACATTGCCAAAACCTTTTCAAAAACCGACTTTTTCTATGGGATGGTAGAAGCCAAGTTTCGAGTAGGTTAATAATAATTTTTGTAAGTAATTTGTAAATAGTTGACAGTAACCTTACAGGTCTATACTTTCTTAAGTCTGTTATAACCCCTTTCTTAAATAGTATTATCATCTTCGCATTGTACCAGTCGGTAGGAATTCGTTTTTTTTTGCTAGCATTTTTTTAACAAAGTTGTAAGTGTTTCTTCTCTAGCGTTTTCATACATTTTTAGAATTTTTGCTATTATACAGTCTTCTTTGGGGTTGTTCCCGTTCTTAAAAGTTCAAGGGTTGTTTGTACTTCTTTTATTGTTATGTCCAGCAGGTCTTCAGAACTTTCATTTAAAAATTTCTTTGATGTTAGTTGTGTTTGTGTTGTTTTTCCTGAATGTAGTTTACTATAAAAGTCATTTTTAACTTGTAATTTTTTTGTTTATTTTTTTCTCCCATCTATTTGGTGGTATAGACTAAAGATCTATTTTTGTTTGTTCTTCTTCTTCTTTCTATCTATTAACGTTATTTTGTATTTACGCTCTGACCAGATAGTGGTCACTACTAGTGTTGCATCGATTTAGTCTGATTACTGCAGCAATCTCAATAGAGCAAACATTAGTAATCACAATATTTTAATATTTAACTATCTGTTTTTGAAAAAATGTTTTTATTTTTACAAAGTAATATGTTTTGGTGCAACAGCTACTTATTGATTACTATTCTTGAAAGCTGAATAATAATCAATAGACTAGAGGCTAGATCTTTACCAAACAAAAGAGCAAGCTGGAATCCGAAAGGGTTTTACTACAATTAAACGGTAAAATCCTTATAGAAAAGGCTACAGAATACAACATCCTTCTCTGGAAGGCTTTCGACACTGTATAGCTTTAGGCCATCCAGCAAGCTTTAAAAAATGCAAGAATAGGTCATCGTTATATTATCAATCAAATCTATATAAATGCTGCAATACAAGTGAGATTACACACTAACACTAATAAAATATAGATAAACAAAGGAGTAAGACAAGAAGACACACTATTCTTAAAATTATTTACACTAGTAATAGAAGACGCATTTAAACACTTAAATTGGAGTAATAAGGGTATTAACATAAGCGGAGAGGTTCTAAACCGTTTAAAATACGCAGACGATGTAATAATATTTGTTAATTCAAAAGAATTAGAATTACATGCACAAAGGGTATCAAGCAGAATCAAACTTGAATTGAACCTTATTAAAATTAAATATATGACAAATCAGTTACATACGTATATCATTGACAAATAAAAACGAAATTTACATACAAAAAATAGAGGAATATAAATATCTGGGACAGATGATAACTGCAGAGAAAAGGAACAAAGACAGGAAATTCAAACACCGCATTGCATTGATATGGTCAGCATACAATAAATTTAAAAGATATCTTTGCAATGGACAAACCGACCTAGACGAAAACAGAACGTAGCTGCTGCCAATAACAACATATGCAGCTGAAACGTGTGCCTTTACAAAAGCAATAATAGAAAAATTGAAAAAAACTATAAAAACAGGAATATTATGAATCACATGAGTGAAATACGATGACAGAGCTATCACATTGTATACATTTATTATGCTTGAATAATAGTAAGTAAATGGCTATAAAGATGAAAACGTTGAAAGCTGATTTTATACACGCGTAATTCAAATAAGTATTGAATAAACCGCGGACTAAAAACACAGCATATAAACATTGTAAGGTAACAATGTCAATGCAAATGTGAAAATGCCACCAGAGTGAACCACTGGACGGGCGTTTTGTTTTTTTGGGGCTGCTTTAGCAGTGAGAGAACACTCTATCGTACTTTTACATTTACTTTCAACGTATCCATCTCTATAGTCATTTACTTATTATGAGTTACATTTAGAGATCACAAAACAGAGAAATGGATCAGAGGCAAAAGTAAGGTAAGGGATGTAATTATGAGATTGATAACGCTGAAATTATTTTGGGCCGGACACATTGCAAGAGACCAAAGTAAATGGAGTGGAAAAGTAACCAGATGGAAAGCATGGATACATAAAAGAGCACTAGGTCGTCCCTAAATGATGTGGAGCGACTACATAAACAAACAGTGGGATTCGATGGCACAGAATACAGAAAGTCGGAAGAGTATTAGAGAGGCTTATACTCATAGACTAGAAAGCAACTAAACAAAGAAGAAAGGAGATAAAAGTAACTTAGACGTTACTACGGAATATTTAGAAGTAGTTTTGGGATTACAATTGTAGAATAAGTCATGGTATAAGTACCTACATGTTTTGAAGTGAAACTTCTTTAGCGTGAATAAATTTGAAAATTTTTGTAAGTGACAAAAAAGGGGACAGCACAGCACCGTAACAAAAACGAAAGCTGCACAGTCGCAGCAAACTATTTTTATTTAAATTTCTGACGGTTATATTGGCATGGCCATTCTAACCTTCCGTTGTGATTATCCACGTGTATATAAAGCGTCGTTTTAAAGTTTTTTTTCTTTAATTGTAGGAAGTAATCTATATATTAAAAAAATTATACATTTTTGTATAAATTCAATTTGTGCCAATGTTTCTAACTATAAATATTAATAGTAAAATTGAATAAACAAAAGAAAATAATTCGCAAAGAAGTTACACTTCTTCCGTGAGCTTGTGTGGGTTACTCGTTAAATTTTTATTTAAAAAAAAAGTTTTATAATTACTATAAAAGCTTAAACACTTATCAGATCTTGCAAATAAACTACCTCTTAGTAACTTGAAATTTGGTATGGAGCTGGCTTTTCATATTCTCTCGGTTCTATCAACCGATGATGGGTTTGATAAAGAAGCTGGAAGTGGGTGTATCATCCATTTTTAACAGTTTTTCTTATATAATTTTGTACGTATGTAAATTATTCAAATTATTTTTACAGTTTCTTATAGAGATTATTCTTCCTAACAATTTATTCAAATAAAAGAATTTTTTAATATTAACAGTTTATGATATATTTTATTTTTAATTTAAAATGAATTCACAAATATAATATAGATTCGAATTCTGCATGCGACGATTTTTCTTAGAACAAAATTCCATATCCTGAAGGGAAAGCAAGATACGTTAAAAAATAACGCCTACTCTCTTATCCCAGATATTTTTATTTGGGTTAGAATGTTTCACGTACCCGGACGAGAGGCAGTCCAAATCCTTTCTTTACACGGCAGATTTCGTAGTCATTTAAAAGGCATTAGCGTTTTGAATAACGACAGCTGTCAGTCGTGTAGCGTTCTTTACACCTCAGCACATCGGATTCTCGCCTGTCGCGATGACGTTTGTGGTGACCTGTTAGCCACGATCAACTCCTATCTCGAAGCCTCTCAGGACATCTTTAGACTGGTGTCTGATGTAAAGAGAGACCAGAGTCTTTATTAAAAGTATTTTCTTTAGTCTTTACTAACTTATGCATGGCAATTGAATTTTGTTATATTGTAAACAGCGATGGCAAAGTAGGAGTTTCGTTTATTACATTTTTAGTCAAATAACATTTTCTTTTTAGCTGACGCTGTTTGATTAATGCTCTGCTTTTTTTAAAGCAGGTACCTTGCAGAACCACGTGCTTACAGTATCCATCCTACCGGTCTTGTAAGATTATCCTATCAAATCGCAACATTTCCTTACTTAACCTATCCTGCTTGTGGCGAACTTGTACCAAGCAAATTTGGCTCGTATGGTGGGTCCACATCCACGTACCACCCAGTAAAACAAAATAAAAGAAAACATGTTCATAAGAATGTAGTATTTTATAAGATTGAAAAAGGCAGAAGCTCTGAAAAATAATTAACAATGAGGAGGAAATTGAATTATAAAGCTTGAAAACTATGTATTATTTAACAACGGGGATGTAGATAGGACGTTTAAATCTGTCACAATTCAATGCAATGCAAAAATTGCAGTGACATAGCTATTTAGTAGTAGTAATAAGCTTAATTTCCAAAGGGAGAACATCAATGGGCAAAAGAGTAGTAGACCAAAGATAAGAAAAGCAGTTGCTGATGAAAAAACTGTCTTAACAAAATATCTGGACCGAACAGAACAATCCACTAAAATATTCTTCTTTTTTCTATCTTCTAATTAGGTTGAAAGTCTTTCTTTCTTATTCTTGGTTTGGTTCAAAATTGTCGCTTCATCGTTTTTTGATTTCGGGCCTAGTCTCCGCCGTGTAGGTCATGATCAGTTATACTGTGCTTTTGTATATTTTTGATTTTGTCTTCATGTGCTTATTTCTCCAGGTTGTTCAAATACTTCATTGTTGACATCACCGTAACTCGATATTTATATTCTCAGCAACTTCAACGACATTACCGGTTTTATAATGTTTTGCTTTAGTTACATTGCAGAGGTTCTTTGCCTGTTATGCAATTTTTTGAACATATATTTTGCCGTTGTGTTAACAATTTTTTAATTTGCAGATCGTTTTCATTTTTAACAAATAGTACCGCATCATTAGCGTAGCAGAAGATCACACATTTTTGACCCTTATCAGAGCAAATCTTTATGATTTTGTCTATAACAATATTGAATAACATTAGGTTAACAAAATCTTTGAGCGAATTCTATTATTTACAGATATTTTGCCGGTAAGCTTCTCATTCAGCCGTATTTTTATCATGAAGATTTTTGAAAGTAGCTTTTTAAATTGTTTATCAAATTATTAGGTATACTTGGTTGTCGGAATAAAGTTTAAGGACTTTTTGAACGTATTGTGTTGTAATTTAGGTGTAGTTAGACAAAGCGTGTAGATTTTTAAGGTTGTTGCATAACGCTGACGTGTTTGTTATCTTCTCTAACGTAAAATAACTAAACATTTCCGAATCATTCTCGCTTGGTATTACGTCACGTTTTTTTATTAAATTTACAAAACCTCAGTAAAGTTTTAAAGATCTGTATAAAATATTGCGTTTACTTTATAATTCACAATGCAATTTTTTCAATGATAAGTTTAATACCTCTATGTATAATTATTTTGAAACTTTTTGAATGAATTTGCTTATGGGGCATCAAAAACTTTAATAAAATAATTTAGAAATTTTTCGGTGTTACTGCGATCTTGAATTTAATAGAATTAATGCTTTTTACGTTTGCATTTAACTATGTACCTATTTATTATTAATATATATTATAAACTTCAAACTGCTAAATTCGACACATATTCAAAACGGTGGAAACATTTAAAAAAAAATAGCTTTAGTATCTTCGATAAATTGACGTTTTTATGTATGACAAATGCAGCAATAAATAAATATTTTATAGAAGGAAGTAAGAGGAAATCTAAAGTTTGTAGATGCTTTTATTCTTGTTTGTTTCTTTGTATTAGGGCTATCATTTTTGTTTCTACTATTTTTCTTTAATTCGATTTGGTTATTCATATTTTTTTGATGAAACTTTCTTAGCGAGGGTAAATCTGATATTTTCATAACTTGCACCGTAACGGCAGCACAGTCGCAGAAAACTATTTTTTTTACCTACTTACATTTCTGACGTTTATATTGATATAACCCTTAATTTCGTTGTGACTATCCACTTGTTTGTGAAGCGTTGTTTTGAAAATTTCTTTAATTTTCAATTAACTTAATTGATAAGTGAAACATTTACTTTTTCATCAATAAACACAAATTAAAAAAATTAATTATCAAAGAAGTTTTAATTTTTCCGTGAGCTTATGTGGACTCACTGGTTTCATTTTTAATTTCTTATAAAGAAAGTTTTTTTGCAGAATTATACGTTTCGAGGTCTCTTGAATCAGAAAAAAAGTATTTTTGACAAAAAAAATGTATGTGTCTGTGTGTGTGTGTCTGTGTGAGTGTGTGTGTGTGTGTGTGTGTCTGTGTGTAACGATGTACCCACGATAACTCTCGAACCAAAAGTCCTAGTTGCTTGAAATTTGGCATGGAACTAGCTTTTCATATTCTTTTGGTTCTATCAAGAGATGGATCTAATAAAGGAACCAGAAGTAGGTCTATCCGCTACTTTTTCTTATATAATTTTGTACGTATGTAAATTATTCAAATTACTTTTACAGTTTCTTATAGGGATCATTCTTCCTGACAATGTATTCAAATAAATTTTTTTTCTAACATTAACAGTTTATTAGATATTTTATTTATAATTTAATATGAATTTACAAATATAATCTGTAGGTTCAAATACTGCCTGCGACAATTTTTTAGAAAAAAATTTCTTATCTAGAAGACATACGTTAAAAAATCTAATTTTTACTGGTTTACTAAAGGGTAAAGCAATATCGAGGCGCACAAATATATAGGTTAGTCGATATGACAACAAAAGCTCAATTTGGCATATTTTGGTTATAGCTTAATGAAATCGAGTAGAAAAATTAAAAAAAAATATGTAGACATTCCTTTATCATTCCTTATAGGAAAGTCGTGTGGCGACCACACCAGTTTTTTTTATTTGTTTAAAATAATATTTTATTATTCTTGGTCTTCTTCACAGTATTTTGTATTTTTTAATATTTTATTTTAGGAAAATATACATGTTTCGCTAATTATAATTATCATCGTCAGTATATATAACTAAAAACTAAAATTAAAACAGTGAAATATAAATAAAGAATACTAACCGAATAAAATAGTTAACAAATTATAAATTAATGTCAATCAAACGTATTTGACAATGTAATACAGTCGACTATGTTTAAAAAATTAATTTAAATAAAGAAAATAGAAAAATATCAAAAGAATAGAAAAACGAAAAGAATAAAAAGAATAAAACGATAATTTTGAACTGAGAAGAATTGAGGGATTTAAATTTAACATTTCACTTAAACAATTTATAGAATTATTGTTAGCAGTTCTATTAATTTCAAAAGTCTCTAATGAGTTAAGAAGAGATCCTTTATTACATACATGTAAAATTTTGATATTTAAATCTGAAGAAAATGAATGCCCTGAACATAAAATATGGTTGGCAAAAGCAGAGTTAGTGTTATAAATATTTGTATTTAAATATCTATTTATTAAATATAAATGTTCATTTAGTCTCGTTTTGAATTTTCTACCGGTTTGACCAATATATGAAGAATTACAAAACGAACAAGTAAGTTGATACACTCCAGATTTATGTAAAATTGGTATTTGATCTTTATTATTAACTAAAAATAATTTAAGTGTGTTATGTGTCGAAAATGAAATGGTGATATTATGTTTTTTAAAAAGTTTTTGAAGATATTGAAAACAGTGACCAAAGTATGGAAGAGATCTAAAAACCATTTCATTATTAGTAGAAAAATTAATCAAATTTTTGAATAAATGTTTTATACGAACTTTGTGAAAAATACTATTAATTAATTGAATAGGATAACCATTATTTAAACCAATTTGATTTATAATTTTGTGTTCTTTAGCAAAATTAGAAGGTGACAAAGGTATAGAAAATAGTCTATGAAAGTACGAACGAAAAGCAGCAGTTTTATGAGAAAGTGGATGGCACGAATTAAATGGAATTACGCAATCTGTATGAGAAGATTTGCGAAAAATATCAAAATTAAATTTATTGTTAAACCGTGAAATTTTTAAATCTAAATAAGACAAAGAGTTGTTTGATTTAATATCTAAAGTAAATTTTATTTTTGGATGGATAGAATTAATAAAATTACTAAAATTATTTAATTCGTCAATGGTACCATTAAAAAGAACTAAGCAATCATCAACGTATCTATACCAAAAAGAAATTTTGTTTAATATAGAAGAGTTTGAAAAAATTGTATTTTCTAAATTGTTCATAAAAATTTCAGCTGCTAAAGGTGAAATATTTGATCCCATCGCTAAGCCTGATATTTGTGAATAATATTTATTGTCAAATTTAAAATAATTTTGTTTAAAGACAATCTAATAATGAACAAAGATCTAAAATTTGATATGTATATAGAGAGTTGTTAGAAAAAAGAAGATTACGTATAAGATTAGTACATTCATCAGGAGGTATAGACGGAAAAAGATTAACTACATCAAAAGAAACTAAAATTGATGATGAAGGAAAAGGTATGTTAATAATTTTTTGTACAAGGTCACAAGAATTAGTAATAGCATATGTATTATTAAAATTTGTATGTGTTCGTATCATACTATTTAGCCAAGGTGCAAGTTTAGAAACAGGCGAATTAGGAAAAGAAACAACTGGTCTTATAGGGATACCAGGTTTATGTAATGTAGGTAGTCCATAAAGTAAAGGAGTAGAAGGATTCATAATTTGAAAATAAAATTTATTAGGTTTACCAAGTGAACTAAGAGTAATACTATATTTTTTCAATGATGATTTAAATATAGAAAGAAAAGAAGGATTTGGATCTTTTGACAGAAGATTAAAGTCGTCATTAGAAAGAAAATCCAAAACTTTATCAACATAATCAACCTTATTTAAAACAACTACACAATTACCTTTATCTGCTTTTGTAACAACTAAATTATTTAATTTTATTTTAGATCTTAAATTTTTACAAGTTTTATAAATAGAATCAAAATTTTTATTAAAAGTATAATTACCTAAAATTCTTTTTAATTTAGTAAAAATTTCTGTTCTTACAATATTAGCTTCTGGTATTTCTACAGAATTAATAACTTTTTCTACATTAACAGCTAAAAATTCAATATGTTTACTTTGTATATTAACTGGAAGATTATATTTAAGACCAGATTTTAATATATTTTCTTCATTATTTGAAAAGATAAAATTACTTAAATTAATAAACTTAGCATGAAAATTATAATTAACGTTATGAAGACTGGGTTGTGAAGGAAAAGTATAGTGTTGACGATCGTGTGACTGTAAAAATCGTAAATCGTTTAATTTTTTACAAAGGTTGTTATAAATTAAACTACTTTGATAAAATACAAAATCCCTAATTTTTAAATCTAAACAATCAAATTCGCAATGATGTAGTAATAAATTTAGTCTTGAATGAAGATAATATAATTTGTAATTGATGTTATTTAAGTTCGTATAATGTACCTTAATTTCTTCTTTCAACCAAATTCTCCTTTCACATTCAATAGCTTTTCTAGATTGTGAAGAAGTGGATTTCGTTTTAATGTTAACAAATTTAGGGGTTAGACGTTCTTTTAGGCATGTCTGGATAAACCATATTTTTAATAAAATTGCCTTCCTATTTAGCATTAGTTTTTTAAATTCTCGAACTACAATTGCTTGACAAGCATATTTAATATTGGTGAAGTAATTCATGTCTCTAAGTGGAGCCGTGTTTAAAATAATATTTTATTATTCTTGAAGTCTTCTCTACAGTATTTTGTATTTTTTAATATTTTATTTTAGGAAAATATACATGTTTCGCTAATTATAATTAGCATCGTCAGTATATATAACTAAAAACTAAAATTAAAACAGTGACATATAAATAAAGAATACTAACCGAATAAAATAGTTAACAAATTATAAATTAATGTCAATCAAACGTATTTGACAATTTAATACAGTCGACTATGTTGAAAAAATTAATTTAAATAAAGAAAATAGAAAAATATCAAAAGAATAGAATTGACCATTGACGAATTAAACAATTTTAGTAATTTTATTAATTCTATCCATCCAAAAATAAAATTTACTTTAGATATTGAATCAAACAACTCTTTGTCTTATTTAGATTTAAAAATTTCACTGTTTAACAATAAATTTAATTTTGATATTTTTCGCAAATCTTCTCATACAGATTGCGTAATTCCATTTAATTCGTGCCATCCATTTTCTCATAAAACTGCTGCTTTTCGTTCGTACTTTCATAGACTATTTTCTATACCTTTGTCACCTTCTAATTTTGCTAAAGAACAAAAAATTATAAATCAAATTGGTTTAAATAATGGTTATCCTATTCAATTAATTAATAGTATTTTTCACAAAGTTCGTATAAAACATTTATTCAAAAATTTGATCCATTTTTTTACTAATAATGAAATGGTTTTTAGATCTCTTCCATACTTTGGTCACTGTTTTCAATTTCTTCAAAAACTTTTTAAAAAACATAATATCACCATTTCATTTTCGACACATAACACACTTAAATTATTTTTAGTTAATAATAAAGATCAAATACCAATTTTACATAAATCTGGAGTGTATCAACTTACTTGTTCGTTTTGTAATTCTTTATATATTGGTCAAACAGGTAGAAAATTCAAAACGAGACTAAATGAACATTTATATTTAATAAATAGATATTTAAATACAAATATTTATAACACTAACTCTGCTTTTGCCAACCATATTTTATGTTCAGGACATTCATTTTCTTCAGATTTAAATATCAAAATTTTACATGTTTGTAATAAAGGATCTCTTCTTAACTCATTAGAGACTCTTGAAATGAATAGAATTTCTATCAATGATTCTATAAATTGTCTAAATGAAGTGTTAAATTTAAATCCCTCAATTCTTCTCAGTTCAAAATTATAGTTTTATTCTTTTTATTCTTTTCATTTTTCTATTCTTTTGATATTTTTCTATTTTCTTTATTTAAATTAATTTTTTAAACATAGTCGACTGTATTAAATTGTCAAATACGTTTGATTGACATTAATTTATAATTTGTTAACTATTTTATTCGGTTAGTATTCTTTATTTATATTTCACTGTTTTAATTTTAGTTTTTAGTTATATATACTGACGATGCTAATTATAATTGGCGAAACATGTATATTTTCCTAAAATAAAATATTAAAAAGTACAAAATACTGTGGAGAAGACTTCAAGAATAATAAAATATTATTTTAAACAAGGCTCTACTTAGAGAAATGAATTACTTCACCAATATTTTATTTGTTTAAAATATTTCTTCGGAATTATTGTGATTTTTTAAAAAATATATCAAAACGGTTGTTACGCAACTTGCTTGTTATAAAGTTCACCAGAGTTTCTACTTGATTTTTATTTATTTATTCATCCAATTTATAAAATTGCAAAATAGATTTTAAAAGAAAAACAAATTACTCTGGCAATGATATTCTGACAGTCCTGCTTAGATATTCTGCTCGTCTGTAACACCTTACCTGGCTAAAATCTTGTTTTCAGTTTAAATTACTATTATAAGTAACTTGAGCCGTTAGAATAGTTACTTTTTTCTAACTGAGCAAGTAAAATGTAGATTTCTGAATTCAGAAAAAAATATAATTTTTGTTTTTGCTCAAAAAATAAGGTAAGTCGATGACGTCATAGACCCCAGAGTAATTAACTAAACAATTAAAATTAACATTCACGAAATACGGAGAAAAAAATTAAAATCGACGTGTCTGAGCGTGTGTATTCTTTACTTCATTGACACACTGTATATTACTTTATTTTCAATGTTAATGTTACTTAAACACGCTTAAACTATTCAGGTTGCGTTTATATCGGTATGTGTCTGCATATTTTTAACAACGAACAGAAAAAATACATAAAAAATGCACCAGAACTGTTGAATAAACCACTAAGTAAAACGGCACTTGAAATGAATCATTGCAACTGTAAAAAAAATTCTTAAGACTGTTTGTAATACTAAGTGCAAAAATTTTTTTTTTTAAATTTTCGTAAAACTAAACCTTTATTTCGTGTGTATATATAATGTAAAACTTTCTAATTTGGTTGGTATTAAAGTTTAAGTAAAATAAGGAAATTTTAATGTATTCTATTATGGTATGGGTTTTTAAGAAGATGATTTAAGACATTACTTACTTTATTGTTTAATTCTTTTTTAATTTTAGTTTTTTAATGAAATTGTGTTTTTTACGATTTTTGAATTGGGACACAACAGTGGGACTTAAAAATTAAAAAAAAAACGATTATGGTAATAAAGTTTTGTTAAGCCTGTTATCTTAGAAAATGCAAACTTTAAAGCTAAGCTCTTACTGATTGTAATGACTATTTTATGTTGTTATTGTTAGAAGATCTTACCTGTTAGAGTTAGATTAATAAGTTTTATAGTTTAGAATTAATTAACGTGATTTTTTTTCAGGTGCAATCTTACTACGCTTTCGATTTGTCTACGATATTTTCGGTAAGTCCATTTCTTCTACTTTAATTTAATTTACTTTGGGAAGTGTATATTCTCACGCGTTTAAAGAACCATGACGCGTGTATTCCGAGCTAATTGCGTTTGCGTCTTTCTCACATACTGTCATGCGTGTAAAATTAAATTATAAGGAAATTACTGGTTTTTATTTCTTTTTTATGTATTTGGTCGTTTCTAATTACACGCACTTTTTTTAGTTTTTGTCAGTTTTGAGAAAGTGTAAAAAGTAAATATTTTATAGATTACCGTTTGTTATTTTTTTTAGTTACGTAGTTTTATTTATTTGACCAAAAACTTAAATATGTTTTTAACAGTTTATTTGAGGGTTATTAAGACATGTATTTAGTGTGACAAGCGAGTACCAGAAGTTTGTCACCGGGTAGAAGCAGTTCTTGGAGTTTGCTTATCGTCTTACAGTTTTTTTCTGCTAAATTTTCTTATTTTTTTTTGTTCTAATTATTATTGAAGATTAGAGTATTGTACAATTATTGTTTACATTTTGTACCTATTACTATCACTGACTTCAGTTACGTGTTTTCACTCGGGTTCTTGTGTAGTTATTATTTTTGTTTTATTTATTTCTTTGAACGTAAGTGTAAAACATTTATTGTAAAAAGTAGATTAAAATGATACGTAGATTAAGAAGCTGAAAGCGCAACATGCCTGGGATCTGGAAATTCAAATATCAAATGACGACTACCAACTAAACTATCATTTTTCACTTCAATTTGTTTTGAATTATTGACTTTACTTTCACCGTAAAAATCACATCAATTCATTTAATTCATTTAATAAGTGCAGTTATTTAGTTGACGTCACTTTCATTTCTATCAAAATCCTTACTCTCACTCTAATTAGAATTAGAATAGATCATATCGTTGCTGATGTGGATCATCCGTCATTCTGTTTACACACTGCTGTGAAATACACGACAATATAATATAGGTTAGGTATATATTTTTTAGAAATTGGGAAACAATAAACAGAAACCAAAACATTATCTTTTTTCTTACGAATAAAAATTTCTGATTGATTATGAAACAATGAAAATCAGTCTTACAATCATTTTTCTGGTTGTTAGTCTACAGTATTTCTACATGCCAATATCTTCTTTTCATTACTTAAAAAAATAGTATGAACTTTATAGATTTCTTTTGTTTTGCTAACATTGTCTCAAAGTTTAAAGATTTTTTTGATTTTAAGTATGTAGGCTGAAGTTAATTTCTGCAAAGCTGTATACATTTGAAACTTAGTTGTTTTTACAGATTATGAACAAATGTAGACGGTTTATTTTTACTCTATTATTATTTGTTTGTTATTAAAAATCTTCTTATCGATAAGACGTCATTCGAGTCATAATCTTTAGTTGTTTTCGTTTTTTTTTCTTTTTGTTTGTATTTTTGATATTAAGATCAATTTTTGGTTTTAGCTTTATTTCAAAAATTATTTCAAATTTGGTTTTTGTTACCGTCTGGTTTAATTTGATTATAGGCGGTACTTTAGATCTTTGAGATCTGATTTTTATAACCTTTAGTCTTCTTCTCCGACTAGGAATCGGAGGCGTTTTAAAATCGAATTTTCTTTACATCAGAACACAACTTGTAAAGGTATTCTTACTTTACAGTTAATTTGGTTATTTTTACAATTTTCTTATGCACACACATCTACATACACAGTGCACGTCGCTTATTGGAATCACAAATAATTTTTCTTTTAATTTTCTTCTCAGGTTTGTCTCTATACAGGAACATTAACTTATTTTGTATTAATTTTCACAATACGCTTGTCAAGTGAGTACAAAATTTAATGATTGTATCCTAAAAATACTTGTTTTGCATTTTTAGCTTTATTTTTGTATTGATATTTGTTTTTTCAAGTATTTTGACTACGTAACATTACCTCATTTAAACATCTGTAAATACGATATCTTCGAGTTACTTTGTATTTTTAGTGTACTCAGAAAGAATGTCTAGTGCGTTTAATAATAACTTAATTTAACTAAGTCGTATCTGATAACATTACTTTTTATTTATTTTTATTTTTAGTGTCATCATAACATTGTTTTTGATTTTTTTTTGCTGACGGTTTCAACAAACTATTTAAACTAACAGGTCCGAATTTTCGATTTATTCGGTTAAAAATTTTGGTTTTTTAAATGTTTTATTGGAACTATTATTTTGATGTTTTTTGCTTGTATTGATGCTGTAATTTACTGTTTTTTTAACCAATACACATATATTTTCTGAATATAGGATATTCTTATCATTTGGTTATTGTTATCAAAAACCCTAAGTCCCAATGCGATTCAATTAAGCGGCGTACACTATATGCTAAGTGACATAGAAATTACTACGTAATAATTTGTTTTATTTTATTAGAACCTGATAAAAATTAATAATGGGTTGGGTCTCTCTGCTGCGCTATCCACTCATTCACACGTCTGGGCATACTCTGAATGAGATGATCGATTTTTTCCTGTTAAATCTCATCTCATGCTACCTTACGATGTCACAAAGTCAAATCAACGTAAATAGATAAAAAGTTGTTTGTACTTACATGGTACTGCACTGCAGTGTTGTTTTGTAGGGTATGTGGAGGCAAACAAGTACCACAACAATTGCAGAATATTGAACCAATCCACGTTGGCTTTAAATTAAAATTAACTGCAACCGATCGACGATAGGTTGCAAATTTTGCGTTTAATTCGTTTTTTTTTCGTTTGACGGTTTTTTTTAATTGTATACTAACGTACTATAAACGTTAATAAAATGTTATAATACTTCAGTAAAAATAACGTACCTACGTACGAAACATAAAGTAAATGTATTACAGAGGTGTATATATTGCTAGGTTGTTATGAAACTAAAATATAATGTTTTAAAAACCGTATAAAAGTAACGTTAAATCAACTAACTAAATTTGCACGGATAAACAAAAATCTACGTTTTACGATTTAACGTTTACTGAGCAGAATCTGTAGGTGATGGGGTATATTTTGCAATTGCTTACCCATAATGTCCCAGACATGCTCAGTTGGTGAAAGATCTGGATATCTTGGTGGCCAAGATAGCAAATTGATTTGATTACGCTTAATGTGGTTTAACGTAGTTATGGCGACACGTGGCCTTGCATTGTTTTGTTGGAAGAATGGATTTTGAAGAATTCTGCGGTAGGGTAGAACATGTGTTTCTGCCACACGTTGGGCGGTCATGTTGCTTCTGAGAAAGATCAAAGGTGACATACTACCGAAGGCAATAGCTTCCCATACCATAACTCCCACGTTGTCCTTACTTCTTGTTCTTTGTGTTCGTCTTGACAACAGAGTACCACAGTACTCAAACTCCTATTCGTCTTAGTAGCAATCTCTTAAATGATAAACCAGCGTTTCTCAGAACCATTATTTACCCTCTATAAAATTCGTTCAGGCATAACAAACAGATCAAGGAACGGATGTAATCTTTTCCCATTCTATGACAATTTCACCTGTTGTTTGCTTTTTGCATTCATTGGATTTCTGCCTCTCATGTACAACTTTTCTTCATCTTGTTACGGGTTTTGCATTTATTCTTAGATCGGTGTTGTCTCGTCTATTTTCCGGGTTACATATTTGACCCATTCCCATTTTAATTCGGTTACCTTTTCCATTACTTTTTTAACTTTCCTATAACGAAAGTATAGCGACCGCAATTTAAAAAAAAATCTTTTTGAAGAATTTTACGTTTCAAGGTCTCCTGAATCAGAAAAACGAATTTTTGACAAAAAAGTTGTGGGTGTCTGTGTGTGTGTGTGTGTTTTTTTTTGTGTGTAACGTTGTACCCACGAAAACTCTCGAACCAAAAGTCCTAGTAACTTGAAATTTGGTATGGAGCTGGCTCTCTCGGTTCTATCAAAAGATGGGTCTGATAAAGAAACCGGAAGTGGGTGTATCCGCCATTTTTAACAGTTTTTTTTATATAATTTTGTACGAATGTAAATTATTCGAATTATTTTTATAGTTTCTTATTGAGACAATACTTCCTAACAATTTATTCAAATAAACATTTTTTCTATAATTAACAGTTTATTACATATTTAATTTACAATTTAAAGTGAATTCCATTATATAATCTAGGTTCGAATCCTGGCTGCGACGACTTAAAAAAAAATATTTTTTGAATAAGTTTACGTTTCAAGGTCTCCTAAGTCAGAAAAAAATATTTTTGACAAAAAAAATTTGGGTGTGTTTGTGTCTGTCTGTGTGTAACGATGTATCCACGATAACTCTCGAACCAAAAGTCCTAGTAACTTGAAATTTGGTATAGAGTTGGATTTTCATATTCTCTCGCGTTTATCTAAAGATAGATCTGATAACAACACCGGAAGTAGGTGTATCCGCCATTTTGAACAATTTTTCTTATATAATTTTGTACGAATGTAAATTATTCGAATAATTTTTACAGTTTCTTATAAAGATAATTCTTACTAACAATTTATTCAAAAAAATATTTTTTTAACATTAACAGTTGATTATATATTTAATCTATAATTTAAAGTGATTTTCATTATATAATATAGTTTCGAATCCTGTCTGCGACAATTTTTTTGTTGCGGATTTACTAATAAGGTAAGTAATATCGAGGCGCACAAATATACTAGAAAATCAATACAAACGTGTACATATCGCTTCAAAATGGTTTTATGACAGCATAACCTTAAAAAAATGTAAATATTCCTTCATCATTCCTTATAGGAAAGTCGTGTGGTGACCACACCAGTTTTTTTGTTTGTTTTTGAATCCATTTGTCGCTTTATCTGTCGCTCAGCTTATTATCTAAGATTTTTGGTTTCTGTGCGAGTTATGTTCTGGTTATTATTACATAGAAAACTATGAAGATGTAGTTAGTACTTTAAATCTAAGCCACACAATTTCATACTATTGTTTAAATAAAGCGGAAAATTAAATTCTTTAACATAAACAAAATGTGTAAAAATTTTGTTTGCGTAACTGCGGAAACCATCATCAAACACAGCTGTTAATTTACCGCCATTATTTAAACTGTTAATTTTTTGCTATTATTTAAAAAAAACATTTTAGTTCGTCGTAAGATTTCTTCTTTCATGCGATGTCCCAAGTATATATACCTAGTGTTCGACTATTTCTAGATGTTGGTCGCTGAAGTGTTATGAATATTCGTTTGTTTGTATGTGTCATGATCTGTGTTTTATTGCACGTTCTAATAATTTAGAATGGTTGTTTAATTCTGTAACCATTTTTGTAGTTTTGTTGCATCTTTGCTTATTATGAGGACATCGACGAGTCTTAGACGATTAAGATAGTTGGCCATTAATGTATTTTTGTAAAAAAAACAATTAATTAGCGACATATTTTGAATATCTAGCTTGAAGTGAAATGATTTGTTTATTATTAAACTAGCAAATAATTGCAAATTATAAAAACGAATGCTAATACTATTTTAGCAAAAACTGACTATAGCGTCACAGTTCACGAAATCTTAAATACATCTGATTTTGTAAATTTGATTATTGTTAATTCGGTCTAAGTTTGCTTTATTCTTCAGTTTTTATTGCACTCTTTACTTGGTTTTTTAATCTTATACACACTGATTATCGACTTTTGTTTAAATTTTATTAAAATTGTGATAATAACTATAAGAATAGTAAATATTGTTTGGTACTATAGAGCATTGTAAATAAATAATTAAAAATAAAACTTATCTTTGTTGTATTAAAAAAACTAATTGCAACGGTTCTTAAAAAAACTGTAACCTACTTTTTAAGGTAGGCAGTAAAAAGCAATAAAACCTGTGCGATAAGATAAGATTTGTTTTAAATCAAGAACGCTTAGCAAATAAAACTTATTTATCGTGTAATTGAACTATATATTTTTAACCTAACGGTTAGTCCGAGACATGTTTTCAAAAAATAATCCTATTTAGGCAAATCTGACCACAAAAACTTTAGCATTAAAATAAGAAGGCTTTAGAAGATAAATGATTTACATATCACTGACAGCAGATTTGTTACCATGCGTCAAAATGAACGCAGTTACAGAAAATTCGTTTTGTTGTGAAATACTATCTGTGTTAAAGAAAAAGTTTGGGTTTGTAAGAAGGTTTCTCACTATCGTAAGAGAGATTCTCATTCCAGGTTATTTATTACATTGTCTTTATTTTCCTCTTTTTTATTTATTTTACAACGACAACTTGCACAAAATCACATTTTATTATCATGTTTACCACAACAATTGTATCTAAAAAAACTTATTGCGTCTAATTCTCACTAAAGCTAATTTCTATAGTTTCAATATCTGACAAGTCGTCCAATCTGACATCATCATCGTCCTCGATCTCGGGAGAAGACGCTGAAGGATGGTGTCAACCGACCATAATTACATTCGCTAAGCATCTGTCACACTACTAACCCTCAATGTATTTTACAACATACCTGTCATTACCTAAGCATTCTGCTACCACATATGGTCTTTTATATTTAGGTACCAATTTTTGGATTACTCCTGGCGTGGCCACAGTATTAGCTATGACTACCTTATCACCAACTTGTGCAACATTATGCTTCTTATCGTAACATTGCTTATTATAGGTCCGAGCCTTTTGAATATTAGTATCAGGCACTACTGAAGAAGTTTTGAAATCGAATTTTTAATTTGTCTTACTCTATCTATTTGACCAGGCTGATCTATACCAAACAGTAACCGACTGGGGGTAGTGCCCATAGACTTATTTACAGTGTTATTAATTCAAAACTGCACTTTACTTAAAACGTTGTTCCACCTCTTTATCGAGATAGATAACTTAGCCAACGTATTAACTACTATTTTATTTATCCATTTTACTTGGCCATTAGCCTTAGGCGCACCAATAACTATCTGCACATGCTTAATATTGTTTTTATCTATAAATTGTCGCATCAATTTTGAAGTGAAAGCTGAACCTATCAGAAATAATTCTATTCGGGACACTATAATTTGCTCAAAATTTAACTGCCTCTTTAGCATCTACCGATCTGCGGGACAAGAATGTGTTTTTTGATTGTATCCGAAGGTTAACTTTTAAAACTCATATTGCCCATATGGAGTCACAAAAGAGAAATACCGAATACTCGCTTCATTTAAAATCACATTATAAAAAGCATTCTTTAGGTCCCAGCATGGGCTGCGTATGGTAAACTTAGTTTATATTAAAAAATAAAGACATTCCCATCCATCTAAATTCTAATGACAAAGGTGTACTGGGTACTGCCGGTTATGACATATGGCGCACAAAATTGGGTAATGACCAAAAACAATATCAACATCTTAACAACTCAACGAGCTATGGAGAGGTCAGTGCTGGGAATGTTTGTAAAGGACAAAAGAAGAAACGAGTGGATAAGGCAAAAGACTGGAGTGACTGATGTAGTGAAAAAGGCTGCGAAGCTAAAATGGTGTTTTACAGGCCCTGTAGCTAGAGGAGATGCAGATGGCACGAAGCAATTCGCTAATGGAAGCTTTATGAATACAAACGACATAGAGAACGTCCGCGTATGAAATAGGTAGACCTGAAACTAACTGCAGGTTTAAATTGGATGCAGACAGCTAAAATAGAGACAACTGGAGTCACAATTTGGAAGAAAGTGGATGTGAGACGCTATTAAGAAGTCTAATTTAGAAAACTACCTTTTCCATTGCATACTGTCTAATTGTTTATCTATGCATAACAGTTTATCACTATTTTCTTATTAATTAATACAATAGGACATGAATATGGTGAATGGTTTTCCTTAATAATATTCCCGGCTAACAAATCTGAATTTATTTTTTGTACAACTGCCTGATTACTATGTCAGAGACACCTTATACTTACTTTTTGGCTAAGCTTTTTGAGTAAGTTTAACATATTCTTGAAACACTTCAACAAATTTACATTTATCTATCGCATCTACATCTGACTCAACATTCAAACAAGTTTCAATATTACCACACACATCAGCATATATCAATGAACATACTTTCATTAACCGCATTGTCGAATAAATCTCTATCTTCATGAACTGTATTGACAATTATTCGATCAACTCTAAACTGAACATTAATCCTAGGATTCAAAATAAAATCTTTTTCTACCAACTAAAGTAGATGCTTGTATGTATCCAATACATTTATAACAATTTTATTTATACCTATGAAGATGTTATCTTGAACTATGGATTTCTATAATTCTCTGGCACATACTAAGACTTGATTAGGGAGACTCCACTACCAGAATGACCTAAGACCTGCTGTTGTAACTTATCTGGTCTAAAACCCAATTGAACCAGAAAGTAATAAGCTGTGGGGATCTTCGTTTTTTTGTTCCACTATCATTGTAGTGTTGGCTGCTCGAGTCTGTTCTCTTCTGCTTCTAAATTTAGCACAATTCGTCGTTTGATGTTCCACTGCTTGACACAAGCAACAAACACTTAAGCAAAGTGACGTTTACTCTTGGAAGTAAAACATTTAATCGATTTTGGTTGATACTTATTGATCTTTGTTAGAGCCTCTAAACTGGAAAGTGGCAGTTTCTTGCTGAAACCACGTTCATACGTGCTTAAGCTATTCATTACTGGTAATAACTCTTCACAAGAAGAAAATTGACTAATACGTGCCTGTGACTACAACACTGATTTATCAAATCGATCATTTAAATTTACCTGCATATTCTCTTCTGCAAGGCTCAATTGGTTCCCAAGCATCATTTTCTTATTCTAGTAGGACGCAAACGATTTATTTTTCATACACTTGAGATTACCAAACTGTCTATCGATGATTAAACATAGGAAATGTCAACATCTTAAGTTCCTCGTGCGACAAAGTAGCCTAATGGAACTACTTGAGTGCCATTCCTTTTAGCTTTTTTACCAATAGTACTATGACTAAAGCACCAGGTACATTATGCTTTCTTTTAACCATATCAATTGTTCTGAACCAAGAAGCTGCATCTTCATTATCATTACCATTAAACTCTCGGATTAGTGATGCAATTTCCGCACTTCCGATATTTTTCGCCTTACCAGCCTGAGCTTTTTATATGGTGGTAACCACCAATGACACTAACTCTTGCATTGAAATATTCACTCTTACTGACGGTGTTACTATTACCTCAGGTCTACTTGTTGCGGGACCAACATCGCTGGAGTGACTTTCTAGGGACTTTCTTGCTCTATCCATACCAGCACATGTCGTTGGTATCTTACCTCAAAAATGATTATTTTCGCAAATATTAACTTCTAGCCCCATACTTGAATTGTAACAGGGATTCTTACCATCGAAAAGAATTTTTCATTTTGACTTATTGACAAATTTGCATTGTCTTTAATCTACGCAATAAGTACGATAAGTGAAGGAATGGTACGAAGGTGGTGCAGGCAGTTTAACTAAGGCCGGACGTACATTTACGATGAAAAAGTGAAGTGAAAACCTTTAGTAGTCTCAACAGGTGAACAAGAAAAAGCCACTCATTTTTCGAAAACTTTAAGATCTTTAGTGCATGAAATTGTGACAGAAAAATTGCATTACTATAAAGTGTGTTTTATATGGGCATCTAAAATGCTCACTGAGAAAAACACATTAGCAATGGCGTTTTTAGATGGTGATAAACTTTTGGACCATATTTTGAGTGGAGATGAAACCATGACACTTTATCTCACACCAAAAAATAAGCAATAATTAGTGCAATAGCGAATAGGGAATCACAAAAACAAGACAAAGTCAAAAAAAGTCTTCTCATCCGTAAAGTCGTCTGTACGGTTTTTGGGACAGGCGTGGCATTTTGCTTCTAGAATTTATGGAGCAAGGAGCAACAATAAATTTAAACGTTTACCGTGTTACTTAAAAAAATACGAAATTCCATCCGCTTAGTCACGAGAAAATTTAGTTTGCGAAATTTTGATCCTTTGCTCTATAGCCTCGATCTTGCGCCAAGTGATTTTCATCATTTTTTTCATCAAATGAGATTTTTAGCAGTCGGAGATTAAGTAAAAATTCTAGTTCAGGATTGGATGAATGCAAATTTTACATATACAGCCATAATTTTTATTTAGTTATCTAATTATTACGAATTTTAATGTCTATCACCAATTGTTTTAAAAGTTTTTTTTACTTTACCTTACGTAATTGAAAGCATTAATAAATGTAAATTATTACTCTATCTTGCCTTGCATATTCTTTGGAAATAGTGATTGTTTAAATCGTAACGTTTTGTATAGTATTGTAATATTTTCTACAGAATTGATGTTAAGTTGAATTCAAATGTTAACCTACAGATATAACGAGACGATTAAGCCATATACGGCCGGTTCCGTTAACAGTTTTAACAACAAATCTATCAGGTGTAAAAGATAAGCAAAATGACCATATATGGACCACTCTCTCTTTATTTTAACATAAATTTATATTAGGTTTGTCCTATATTGAATAAAAAGAATGTATCTTGACTGTTGTTACTGAAAACTGCTTTAGGATTTATCTTTCCCTTGGGGCTACATAATAGCACAGTTAAAAAAACCCGAAATACATGAAAATCAATACGATTGATACATTTCTATCACGTTTCACTTCATAAATTCATACGCCGAGAAAAATTTATTTTTGAGCGATATCGAGTGAGTAAGAAAATACCTAAACAGTCCGATGATGACTAACTAACGTAGGGGGTGATAAATTGAATCCTGCTGCAGTAAGGACCGTATGGGGAGGTTCCCCATCTAATAAAATAGCCTGAGGTTTACTACCATCTTTAACAGACACTCGTTTATACACATCTTCTATCAAAGTATATTTTATGGCACCGTCTTTCATCTATCGCTATACAATTCATTTATATTTACATCTTATTCGTTCTTGATTTATGCCGCCGAAAATATTCGTTGTGTTAAAAAAGATACATTTAAATAATTTCGAACCTACTTTTGTTGATTAAATGCGCTTCGTTTACTGATCATTAATCACAGAAATTGGTGGGAAATTAGTGCTGTAAGTCACGGCGTATTGAAAGTTGTTGTTCTTGTCTATAAATATTTATTGTTAAATTGCTAATTGTGTTTTGAGAAACGCGTTAAATATTTAGGTCAATTAATGCTTAATTGCATTAACGACGTATTGCAAAGACAGTTAAGTAACACATGGTTTTTTTGCATAAGAAAAACATTTGTGTGTGGTATATTCTCTAACAGGGACTACGTACTGCCATTTCAAGGGGTGCGAATGTTATTGTTAGTTTTATTATGCAATTTACTAACCCTTATTCAAATAAGGGTTAAATGAGTGATGGTTTTTTGCAATTGATCTTTTTGTACAAAGCATTTTGTTTTATACGTTCCTGCGATACAAATAACGAATTTGCTTTAAAAGATTTTGTGTCACCGTCTTGTTGAAAGTGATTGATTATAATTCATATTTAGAGATTTGGTAACATACTTTTTTAAGATATTTTTATCTTAAAAGTTGGTAGATCTGTAATTGATAACATCTTAAAGTAAATACAAAGTTATTCCACGAAGACGACATGATCTATTTGCATTGTTCATAAGTATGATCTAACAATGAACCAACTTAACAAAATCACTCTGCAGTTACATATATTGGTTATCTTATTGAAACTTATAAAAATAAGTATGGAATATCAGAACACGTTACTTCGTTTTTTTAAATATTTTTTGGTCTTTACCACATTCGACTGTTCGTTTAGATACTGCAGTTTTCGTTTTGATACTCTGGACGAGCTTTTGTTACGTAATACATAAGCCGTAACTGATTTCAGATTTTTGATCTATAATTCAAAGATTGTTTTTTTACATAATTTTATCACCCTGTTTGAATATTAATAATTTAATGCTACTATTAAATAGAATAATTTTATATGCGTTTTTAGTCACTGTTCTGTTACTTTCATTGGTATTACCAATAACTAAATTCATCACGTACGTATCTTCATTTGCTTTGTTGTGATCACGTAAGTGTGTGTCAAATACTGGTCATCCTAATTTGAAAATATCAATGTAGTTCTCATACATGCACATAAACTCAATAACTCGTCGATTTTTTTATAATAAAGTATTTTGGTGTTTTATTTTTTATTTATGAAATCTGCGTACCTATAAATTATAAAGCCATCAAATAGAGAAACTTATATAATGCAATTTTTATGAGTGTGTTGAGAATTGATGAAATGCTTGTTACATTAAAAAAGGAAAATGTGCATTTAAAAGAAAACTGTTTTCTATTTTCTTTATTCGGTACAAACAATAACAGGTATGCTGTACCTATCTTTTTATTTATTATTAAATCAGTTTCACTACTATGACGGTTCGAACTTTGATATTATTTTTCATTAGAATATTACAAAATGAAAGGTAGTAGTAGCAGAAATTTTTGAAACATAATTGGTGCCATAAGTATGCTCACACACATCTTTCAATAAGTATTCCTCTTTAATAGTACTCGAGTCTTCTGCCAATAGTTGAAGACTATAATTTAGCAGGAGGTGTAATTATAAACGTATTTACATTTAATTGATTACAGGTAGTATGTAAAATAGCACTATAATGCATATTAATGGTAAAAGTTTTATAGGTAGTAATTGTGCATGGGCGATGCAGTCGCATTGAAACTACGTGTATTGAATATGAATGTCTAACATAAATGAATATTTTAAAAATATTTCTATTAATCAATCATTTTGATGTAATTACTAATTTTTACAACTAATTTATCTCTCAGCTCCTTCGTGTTTATGAATTTATTAATAGATTTCGTGACTTAATGAGAATAGTTTTTATTAGTATATTGTGAGAGGTGATTTTATTCAAGCTTCTATCACGTATCTTATATGTTTAATCTTTACCATGATAATTATTAAGCACAAATTTTAATTATAATGAAGGATTTATATGACAATTGCTTCAAGTTTAATTTACAATTATTTATCTAAACATAATTTGAAAAGTAATGTTGTTTTTTGAAATTTGTTTGTTGGTTTCACACTTGCATTTTCTAGTACTATTTTTATTGTACTTACTTTTTAGTACAAATATTAATCTTTTACAGTAAATTAACAAATAAATAAACCTACCGTGAAAACTATAATGAGGGTTGGTGGCCCTTCAACCCATTGCTTTTGGTTCGGTGACCAAAACCCTGAAGGCGTAACTAATTACTATAAGTGGTACACTTTGTTCTTAACGTGTCGGCTAAGAAAGTTTAAGAACAAAGTTTTCAGTAAATTATTAAAAAATTCTACCATTTGTTCTACTTAACAGTTCGTTTAAATCAATTTAAGTTTGTGTTTTAAAATTTTGTTTTTGTCGTTTTTATTAAGGACTGAATGCAGGACATTTGGGTTTTTGACTTTAATTTACAAAAATAGTATATTATACACCAAGGTTGAGAAATGTATTATTATAACCTAAGGGACACATATTGCGAGAATCAATATGAATTGCGCAGGTTATAATAATTTTCTCAACCGTGGTATATAAACATTTTTTTCCATTAGAAGAATTATTAAAACCGTTTAAACTGTTGTTAAAGCAAATTTAAACTTCCAGATATTAATTTCAAACTAAAAATCGAGTGAGTGAATTATTTTGTTGTTCTGACTGTTTAATACAGTTAATTTTGACGTAATGGTAATTTACAACACAAAAAAAAAATAGATGACGTAGGTTTATTTTGCTGAAATTATTAAAATAGTTTAAAAACATTATTACTTTAAGCATTGATTATATTTGAAATATATTTAAGTCGGTAATTTGTATTCACATTTAGTTGCGCGCGAATCTTAAATACCATTTTTGAAACCAAATTAATTTGTTTAATTAACGATTTAAAATATTCTAATAGCGTTAAACAATTTTTTTTGGATTCTGGTTGACAATTTTGTGAACTTTTTTTTTAAAGATTGTTGTAGAATTATCAGAAAATATGTTTATTATCAAGTAGTAGTTAATAATGAAATATTTTTTAGCTGCGGTTAAAAAAGTGCTACTTCACAACCTATTATTATACGTTATAATGAAAGCATATACAACTAGTAGTAGAAAAAAATATGTATCATATTTTGTCTGCCAAATTCATATTAAATACACCTTTATAAGAAAACTTGCAATAGTATTTACCATGAAGATAACTTGGTACTCTATGGTTTTTAGGTTTGATTGAGTCTACCTTAGTTGATTATAAAGAAATAGGGCTTGTGTTTTGTGCATTCTAGGCAGTTTTATGTGGCCAGTCTTCAACTTCAACTATTATATTTAAGGACTTCAACTTTTATATTTAATTTATTAGATAAAAAATATGATTTAAAGATAAATTCAAACACAGATAAAACTTTATTTAGATAACTTGAAGAACGGACTTTTTGTAAAAAAAAAAAACTAAAAATAACAAGGTACAAGCGTTGTAGTTAAAGGATTGGCGCTAAGTTCTTACGCTTAAAGAATTTATCTTTGAGGCACCAGACAAAGCACAGCATATGTAATTTGAAAAAAAATGTAAAGCATTCTTTAGTGAGAACAAACAAACAATAAAATAAAAATAAAAATAATTTTAGTATATACATATGCATGCATTTCAGATAATTGTTTGAAAGAATTTAGAAATATTTTATGAAAAACCACAAGGAACATGTAGAAGAATTTGGATTAAGTGAAAGAGATAAATTATATATATGGCCTTAACTGAATAGAACATAGACTTAAATATATCCCCAAACAGAAAAGTAAATAGAATCTACGTCACGATGTTGGTTTTGTTTGATACTAGTAGTGATCATAGACTATTAAGAGCTATACTTTCTATAAACAAGAAATTAGAAAAAAGAAAAATATTACAGAAGATAGAAAAAAACCTATCGCAGAGGACATACAGGAAATCCGTGATATATTTCATGAGATGATTAATGAAAATTGAGCCACGATTGAAGAAGATTATTACAGCACAATGAGAAAAAAACAAGAAAAACATAAACAAACAAAAAATACAAAATGTGGTATCAGAAGAGCAACCGGACATAACTGTAGAGGAAGTTCATGAAGCTTTAAAACACATGAAAAACATTAGAATTTAGCAAATATATATTGAAGTTATAAAGCAACTAAATTAAGAAACTTTAGCAACTTATATTTTACATAAAAGTGAGATACTTTTGATAAAACTTTTTACATTAGCAAAAACAAAATAGACCGAGCAAGGAATAAATATTAACACAGAATAAAGTTAGAAACATAAAGTGTTCCCTCGTCATTTTTAAATATAAAACTGTAGGTCTGTCAAAGCATTTGTGGAAGTACATTAGAATGTTCTCCTACTGCCGAAGAACCTTAAAAGGGCGAATCGGGCGTCTAGTGCTTCATTGTGGCATTTTTACACTTCCATTGACATTTTTTACATTACAATGTTATACGTTGTGGTTTTAGTCCGCAGTATATTCAAAACTTATTTGAATTACGCTGGTATACAATCAGGTTTAGACGTTTCCATATCTATAGCCATTATAGATTGAATTTCTTTACGTAGTAAATTTATACTATGAGATTTGCCATCATATTTCATTTATGATTATAATAGACCTGAACAGAAAATCGTAAAAGGTAGAGGATTAAAAATGAATCTAAGCAAAACCAAAGTACTGTGTCCGGGACTAGAGATAGACATACTAGTAGAAAAAACCCAAGTTTAAACGGCAAACGAGTATTCACCTGGGGCAAATAATAAATTAAGCAAAAACAGTGAAAAAGAATAAATAAGGTAAAAAGTCACAATGGGATGAGATTGATGTTAAATCAATGTGCTTTACCGGAAATAACATAAGCAGAAAATTGGACAAAAACGAAACACAACTTAAAAAATATTAGAATAGCTCAAAGAGCAATGGAAATAGACACGTTGAACATAACTAGGAATAAAAAAATAAAATCAAAAACGAAGATAACAAATGTGCGTATACCACAACTAAAATTAAATTACACCAGTCTTGAGAAAAATAAATGAAATTGCAAGATTATAGATTAGAGACTATATGTACATACAAGAGTCAGAGAAAGAAAACGACGGAATTAAAATGGATACAACTAGCACAAGACTATGAATGCTAGAAGGGATTGCAGTAGGAAATATAACCTTTTCAATGTCATGAGTCAAGTATAAATATAAAATATAATTACAGTGACAAATAATACAACCAACACGTATTGTTGCGGAAGGAATAAAAAAAGACACGACTACCTGTTAACGGAGAAAAAACGAGAATAAGATGCTAGAAAACAGGCAAAAGTGCGATGTAAAGTTAAATATACAAATTTAATGTAAATGTACTTCCAACTAAGTTCACCTCATTGCACTTTACGTATCTCTTGGGTTCTCTATTCTTTACTCATCCCCGGTTTCCTTTTTCTTTTCTCGAGCTTTGCCTGGTAAGGAACGCTTCCCGCGTTTTCTCCTAAGAGCTACTTGATTTTCCTGGTGTATCAGCACATTTCATGTTATTTTGCTAGGAAGCTAGGAAAATATAGTATGAATCTTGTCAACTAAAAAGCATCTGCAAAAATATGTGGTTAAAATGCGCTGCTGAAATTCCATGGGATGCAGCATGTGAACTAGGCAACCCTGATTTAAAGGTAGACAAATTCACGGGAACGGTCATCCACCTACTTGATCAAGTTGGTTCTGTTAAAATGTTTAGGGCGATAAATTCTGGCACCCCTTGTTCTATCTCCAAATATCAAAAATGATTAAAGATAGAGATAAGGCTTATAGAGTTTGGGAGTCGAGTAATGATCTCAACGCTTATGAAATATTAAGAGCACTTTTTTGATTCCCCTAGCAGGTTACTTTTTTTCTGCTGTTGGCGAAGTAAACGTTTTAGCAGCGTATAATAAAGCTAAATGTAGATGGGATTTTTCTTTATGTTCTTGCTGTGATTCTTCCAATTATGCCCTCTACCATCAATAAAATTTTTCATTTTTTAATGTCATTTTTATTTTCTTTATGTTGGAAGAGTGCCAGAGTTACTCTAATAGTAATAGTACAATTTTCCAAGGAACTCTCTGATTTTAGACCTGTTAGTATTTTACCGCCGCTACGCAAGATGTTTGAATACAATTTACATGATCAGCTTACCATTTATATCGACTAGGTGCAAATTTTGGTTCCAAATCAGTCTGGGGTTAGGCCAAACCATAGATGAAGCACAGCTCTGCTTAAAGTGATGACTTCAGAACATCTATTGACAGGGGCCATGGTGTGATATTGACGCCTCGGGACATAAGTAACGGCTTTGGTTCAATTGACCACTCTCTTTTGGTGACAAAAATTCACTGTCCTATTTATTTTACAAAAAGTTGTTTTTTTTATCTTACTGGTAGAACTCAACAAGTCCAGTATGGTAATCCATCGTCTGCCTTACGATCATCTCTCTTTATAAACGATCTACCTAATAAATTAAATGTCTGTGAATAGTATTTGTTTGTTATGAAAGTATGTACTAAGATTGTTAGAACTCTTCACTCTTTCCGCAAGCTGTCAAAATTTATCCCAGAACGTATTCGTCGCCAATTGGTTCTTTTCTGAATTTTCCCATTCTTTCTCTATTGTCACCTTGTTTTTTTTTAATGTTAGCTCAATGTCCCGTCACTGTCTTAACATTGCATTCAACTCTTATGTCCGTTATGTTTATAATCTTAAGTAAGCGTGTCTCTTTTTTTTCAAATTTCTTAGTACTGAAACGTTCGAGAAATTAATCCCCATTTTGAGAGTCTTTACGAAGTTTTTATCCAGAACGTTCACCGAAAGACATAGAAAACTAGGAAAGGATTGCCAAAATATATAAAAGCGATACAAATGAATCATAAGTTAGTTATTTCAGTAACTCGAAGTCGGCAGTGTTAAGAAGATTCTTCAAGTTTAAATAAATAAGTGATTAACGCGTGTTGGGATAAATATACGAAGTATAACCTTGCATGTGACTTTAATGTAAACAATAAGTGTCAAACTGAAGTTTATAATTTAAGTGATAGTACTATATAAATTAGTGTAAGTGTTTTTATTAAATATCCTTAGATTTAATTAGTTCGGTTAGTTATAAACGTGTACATATTTTTAGTATAAATGAATTAGTAATAATAATCATTGCAGTACTCATCTTTTACTGATACTTACCTACGTTTTCATATGTCGGTATTTGTTTTTAAAATACTAAATAACACCATACCGTTATGTTTCTCTGAACGAACTCAAATCCTGATTTGTCTTTGACATAGAACCAAAATCATGGCTGATTCCTTTGTTGTGACAGCTGCAAAACTGTCTAATTCCCTTCCGTTATTGGTCCGCTGTTCTTTGTCGCTGTCTTTTTTCACCACGTTTCTTTCCGTTTTTTTTTCAAAAACACAGTGACCTGTTTTAGTTTTACGCCTACTTTCTGTTGGTTGTACTTGTAGGGATTAAATATCTAACATTAACATTAGTATCAATTTATTGTACGCCATGAGGGGCTTATACTCTATGTACAAGAAATGAATAAATAAAATAAATTAATTAATATCAAAACAGTGTTCTAAAACATACAAAAAAGTTTTGTATTTAAGAAGATAAGTAAATGATAAAAATGTCAAAATCGAAAAGATACTTTAAACATACATATGTTACAAATAAAATAGGGAAAAAAAACTAGCAACAATTCTAGTATCTCAAGCGTCTTATAGTGTTATCAAATAGTCTAACAACATATATATGTACAACTCGTGTCAGGAAAATGTGAGGTTTAAATACAAAGCTTGGAAAGATTAAATGACATATGACTATTTAAAAAAAACCGAGAAAAATTAAAGACAATTTCTAATAACGCAGTGAAGAAATTTCTTTATGGAAAATCATCTCTGTAAAGACGAAATATATTTTAAAATGTAAACATATTTTACTTTATAATAAAAATGTGGTAGATTACTGAAATAAAACTGGAAACGTTAATCATTTTTTGCGATGCTAATGTAGTACCAACATTTTTGTTAACAATGTTACATACTTATCGAAATAACAAATTAAAAGCCACATGTTTGATAATTATAGTAAACCACATTGTAATGGGAGTATTAAATGATATGAAACATTGGTTAACTTTTATTTCCAAAGGAGATTACTTATGAACAGACTGTAACTTAAACTTTAATATATTTCAAAACATAAAAATTAAAAATAATTTAGTTATTATGATTTTCATTAACAATTTTTTTATAAAATGAACATGTTGTTTGACGGGACAAATATGATGCACGTGCTCATCTTATATACTAAATATGCGATATGTTTTAAAAAGATAAAGGTCGGTTTAACCAATTATTCATTTTTAGTTCGGTAAAACTATCGTTATGTTCTTTTTGCAGACCGAAGAGTCGTATTTTTATCTCGGCGTCACCACGAAAGCACCTAACAAACTTTCAAAACAAAAAAATGAAAGTTATTTCTCAAACATCATTTTGCGTCAGTTTCTCAGAAAATTTGAGTAAACATGACCGCCTCGGAAATGTTACTAAAGAAAATATTGATAATATTATAACTGAAACCGTACCAATAAATACACGTATTACGACGAAACTAATTTGGAAATAATTTAGAGAGTTTTTTTGAAGAAAAACGTCACAAATTAAACAAAGATACATCGATTTCGATAATTGCAACAATTATGCAAGATTGGGTCATAAACATGAAATAAACTAATAGTGAAGTTCACAAAACTATGTGAAATACTATGGTCAAACTTTTCTAAGAGAAATACATATTACAATGAATATAAACGTCAATTTAACCCATTTGAAATCCACAGAAACAAAAAGGAAGCGCAACAGCCTTAAATTTACAATACTACAATTCTATCATTGACATTTGTGACGAAAACAATGCAGAAAGTTTCCAAGTTAAATTTTTTCACGTTGTTTTTTTGAAAATGGCATGGCGAAGAGATGAAGGAGTACATTGTTTAATCGATTACTTTTAAAAATAGTTTGATAGTGATGGTAGTGAATCTGGAAGAATTCAGTAAGAGAAGCTGTTGTACCTTGACCATCGTTGTATCTCGAACATAGTCCTTAAACTCAAAATTCGCGGGCTTTTTAAAATAAGTTTTCGACAGTAGGTCATGAATAAAGCACTAGATGGCATGGTAAACTTTATTTAAACCGTTTATCTTTAAGTACCTTGTCGCAGAAAGTTTTATAAGATTTTCGCCTGAATTTTTTATAAACAGATTCTCCATTTGACATATGTACGATAGCGGTATTTTTTAAATCAGTTTGATATTTATTTAACTGTTAATTTTCATGTCCAGAATCAATGTGTTCCTAATCTAAATTTTTCTGTGGACGTTTCTATATAAACTGACATGGTGTTGTACCTTAAACATAATAAATACCATGTACTACGGACATGTCCATGGTACAACATGTTTTACTTTGGACAGGTTCAAGGTACATCTTAAATTTAAACTTTGGAACGTTAACAAAGTCATTATGTTGAGTATTACTTCATTGCAGTTATTGATCTTTGTCAAACATGCCCCGCAGCAACACAGGAATCAAGAAAGCTCCCTCAGATAAAGCAAAAAATGACAAGTGCAATTCATTTAATAAAAGAACGAAACATGACACTATATTCGGCTAGAAAACATACCGGATTGAGTAGGAGCACCATTCGCAGGCATCTTCAACATTTTAAACATGGCACGGAAAACTACACTCTTTTTCAAAATAATGCAACAAGAAAAGTTTCAATGAAAAGGGACATAAGATGACATTGAAGAACGTTTGGGAGTTAGGGCACAACCTTACTAAAGAAGACAACAAAAAATATCCTTCCAGTTGGGCAAAGATAAACAGGTTGGTGAATTTTAACTGCGTATTTTTCTGAAGAAATGTAAAAATGACATATCACTCTGCAAACCTGAAGCAACCTTCTGAGCGCATTCAACGGCGTTCAATTGAACTATTGTTGCACTCACATTCCAGAACTATAAGGCAACTTTGAAAAAATGTCCAGCTCTGCCAGCTGTAAGCATATGGAATTGTGATGAGACAGGATATACACAAATATAACCATGATTGCAGTGGTGAATGTTAGAAGAGGTTTTATTCTACCAATGCTGATATTCCCGCGAGTAAACTTCAAAGATTTTATGATAACCGGTGCCCCGCTAGGAACATTTGGGGGCGCTAACCCATCCGGTTGGTCTAATGAAGCTTTATTCCTTCAATTTTTCAAACACTTCTTACAATATGTTAAGCCGTCAAGAAGATTCACCATGCATCATGTTAATGGATAACCATAAGAGTTATATCTTGGTTTCCGTTATCCAACTTGCTAAAGATAACAGGGTGATTTTAGTGATATTTCTTCCGTG
Organism: Aquatica leii; assembly: GCA_035610365.1. NCBI lineage: Eukaryota > Metazoa > Arthropoda > Insecta > Coleoptera > Lampyridae > Aquatica > Aquatica leii. Next base: position 16,894,238 of record CM069434.1, on the reverse strand, counting down.
TACGAGTCATAAGATGCAGTTCTTGGACAGTACTATATTTGGCCTATTTAAATCATAACCACGCCCGGAAATGTTGAATAACCAGCTACAATCTACGACCTGGCTCCGTTGATAGGCAAAGCATTTCCTTTATCTTTTACATCAACTAATATATTTCGAATATTTAAAGTGTCAAGATTTGTTCCGCTTGATAAAAACAGCTTCGCAGATTTTGAATTTTTACCTTCAGACGTAACAGATCGCCCTGATCCGATTGCAGCAACCGAAGATATTGAAGAACATTTCCAAGTTTGTGCAGCTGATGATAGACTGTTAGCGAACAAGAAGGTCAACATCCAAGCTCAAACGAGAATCTTTGACATCAACTTCAACTGTTATTTCTCTTTCAGTGATCAGACCACACCCGAAAGTTGTCGCCAGAAAGACCAACCGCAGAGGACGTGAAAAAGGGCGATCTTGCATAATGACCGACACGTCAGAGAAAACAAGAATTGAAAAATTAAAACGGGTAAAAAGATCAAAGAATAAAAAAGCCGCTTCGCTTAAAGAAACAAAGCAGCAGCCAAACAAAGTTAAAAGTTCTGGCATATTTCGACTCTTCCGAAACGTCATCATCTGACCATTTTTCTTTAATGATTTGTATGATTCCGATGGGCCGCTGTATTTTGGAGAAGAAGAAGCAGATATGTTCGTACATATGATATATGATTGTTAAAACATCCATGCCATGTGATACTGAATCATCTGAAGAGCTTCCACAATACCTAGTGGGTGATTTTGTTATTTTTGTTTATAAAGACACACACTTTTCCGCTAAAATTTTGAAAACAAGCGAAAAGGGAGCAGTAATAAAACAATTGGAAGTGGTCAGAAAAAATCAATTTCACGTTTTACTCGTGGGAGGACATTCTACAAAAAATTCTTCCTCGTGAAAAAAATTATTCTAAAAAAGATATTTACGAAGTAAACGCTGTGGCTTTTTCTAAAAACTTATTATCCGTTTTTGATTCTGTTCTATTGTTTACGTTTTTGTATGGATGTTTTTTTCATTGGGACTGTTTATAGTATTATCGAATAAGTTACTCTGTAAATATGATTGTTATAAAATTTGTTTGATGATCAAATTTTTCTTTTACTTCTCGTTAGTGCACAAAATGTTTTAAAAGATATATGTCTAAGGTACAACGTCCCTAAATGCATTTTTTTCTAAATAATTGTCTTGTTGTAAAAAACTTTAATATTTTCCCCCCAAAAAATTCTGGAATGTGTCCAAAAACACGTTTTTTCGACTGAGCAACAGTACCCAACGTTGATTAATAGGTGTAATTCGTAAAAAAAATGGGAAAATTGGTCCAAGGTACAACAGGTTCTTCTACAACCTGTTCTTCATAAAGACGTATCAAAGAGGCGATCAAAATTACTACTACTAAATGGCTTGCCCATAACCTGATGTCTTGTGAGACTATACAAAAAACTTATAGAAAAGCGAAGCAAACACGCTGCAACTAATAGATTTTTTTAACTCTTAATCTTTTTCGAAATCAAGAAATTTTCAGTTTGTGATATAAAAACTGTCCAATTGGAAAAAGTGAGTTCGCTAAAAAAAGTTGGATTAGATGTCAAGAAGTCCTAAAACGGCTCAGATTTTTAATTAATGACAGTTTCTTTTTGGCACTTTTGCTAGGCAACAATGCTTTTGTAAAGAATCGAATTTCACCGACACTAATGTAAGGTCTTATGATTTTACTGTCGAAAAATGTTGGTTTTACTATAAAACATAGATGTAAATGTTAATTTAGACGTCAGAAATTATTCTAATTATTTAATTAGTGAAATGCACAACATTTTTGCATTTTGGATATTTTTATATATATTTTTTAATTTATTCTGGGATTGTTAAATGCTACATGTATAAATAGAATTTATTATGAAATGTCGGTTATGGAAAGTAAAATTAATTTCATGCGTATAGTAATATCTAATGTTATACACCACACGTACAATGTTACAAGTAACTTTTGCTTTTAATTCTACTTTAAATTCGTAATTTGTTACTAAGTAATCTAAGAATTAAACAACAAAATACTAGATTATAAAATGCTATTTCCCAATTAGATAATTTGACCAATGAAAAGCTTCTTCATTTAACAACAAACATAATTTTTTTTTTAAATTAAGTGAAATTATGTGTACAAGCGTAACGTTGTTTTTGCTTATGTAGTTATGGTTTACAAATTAATAATTAAATAAAAACACTTTCATTGATAATTTGTTACGGATTAGTGGATAAAAAAGTATAAATTTACACAATTTATACATTTATAAATTAGTTCATATTATGATCTTTCGGTTTACGTTTATAGTAATTTGTGTCTGCTTTTTAAAATAAGAAAAATAAGAGTAGCGTCGGAATACGTTTATCAAACAAAAACATTTCTGAAAATGACACATCCATTGAAGCGACACTTAGGGGAATTTTCTTTTTCGAATATTTGATGTAGAGTTTTTTAATACTTTTAATGCAGGTGATGGTTGCTCAATTGGTGACGATTTTGACTATTTCGGGGGAATCGTTTGTTGTGGCTGTTTTGAAAGGGTCGATATAAGACTAAATAAATTAAATTGTGGATAGTAGATAGATTTTATTACACATCAGAACTAGCTTTTGTGAGAACTATTTCTTCAAAGTTTATACTGTTGACAGCGTTTCGTCTTGAAGCATCTACAATAGTTGTAAACGAAAATTCGCTCTACCGGAGTAGAAGATTGTGTTAAGTTTAACAAAAGCTTTTTTTAAAATACCATAGTAATTTAGTATTTCTAAATTATTTCTTTTGTAGTTAAAATTTTATTGTAGTTTTTGTGTTACCTACGTATTTATTATACAATTTCATTCCATTCTGATTAACATTAAAGAAATTATTACCAAACTTTGTTTCTGTTAAGTTTTTTTTTAAATTTTGTAACAATAATTATGGCTTTAGTAGTTTTATTGGAGCTAACAATAAGTATAAGAACGATAGAAGTAAGGTCAGAAATATTTCTTTGTAGCTAATTCTCGGTTGTCAGTTCTTATTAATTTTTCTATATTTTTGTAATTACTTTCTGACTAATGTAACGATGGTATCTTCATTAGTACTTGGCGAATCAAAAATAGTTTTTTTAGTTGTATAGGATTTTTTCCGCTTTTGTTTCTTCGTATGTTGCTTAGATTTTTCTTAAGAAATTATTACGCACTTCTAAAATTTTCAACTTCGAGATAAATTGTTATAGTTTTCATTGTTACTCAGAATATCAACAATTTTTGCAAATACAATGATCTGAATATTCTGGAGCAATACAAGAACTTTCCATAGACTGCCTTCTAAATTGTTTTCATAAAAATGTATATTAAGAATATTTTTAATCAATACGGTTTTTACTTCTTCTAGTTCTTACTTACCCTACCTGATTTATAGAAAAGTGTCTAATAACACAACTTATCTATACTAACATTAGAATGTCTTCCGGGTTTGGACCGTGTCATAGTTGTTGCAACCGAAGCTGCCAACGGTTCGCCCACTTTCGTATGATGCTTCATCAGGGCGTGAGATAAATCGCAAAACTCAAACAAGCAATGGAAATCTAACTAAGAACTTCTCAAAAGTTGGATTATCCACTATCCTTAATAGGAACTTTAGTAAAAAGTGAATTTGCAGAAAAATCAGAAATGACTATCTTTGTGAAAATTTTGCTTTTTATGCACGACTCGAACTGGAATAGCGCATTTACGCGTTTCACATAAAATAACTTTTTTTTAAGAAATGACCACATCGTAATTTCTTAATAGGTTGTTAATAATTGTTCAATCTAATTATAAACAAATTTGCAGAAAAATAAAAAATGACTATCTTTGTGAAAATTGCGTTTGTTTATGCAGGAATGTAAGCGGAGCGTTGCTGCAACTTCGACGTAAAATAACTTTTTTTTAAGAAATGACCACATCGTAATTTTTGAATATGTTTCTTAATTATTATTTAATCTAACCATAAACAAATTTTCAAAGAAATCAAAAATGACTATGTTTGTAAAAATCGCACTTTTACAATTACATGTTTAAATACATGTTTATTGAAATTGTTTTTATTATTTTTAATAAAAATTATTTATAAATATATTAACTCATGTTTGTAGCTTACATTTATATTATAACTTTCATTTGGAAATGTTTAAAGGCTTTATATTGGCATTAAATTCAAAACAAATTTCTATGGCTAGATCCGTGGCTAACTTCACACCGGTTATCCCAGGCGCGGGCAAATACTTTTAAGCGCGGGCCAAAATAAAATTTTCAAAATGTCTCACGGGCCGGAGGAATACTGTTGAGTTCTACAAAATCGCATAAAAGAGATTAAAAAATTGCTTGCGGGATTTTTCAACGGGCCGGATAAAGTAAGCAAAGGGGCCGGATGCGGCCCGCGGGTCGGCTTTTGCCCACCCCTGGGTTATCCTATCGTGTAGGGTTTTTTTCCTTGGTTTAAAAAACACTGTTAGTACGTACCAGTTGCTTAGTTTCCTGCGTGTGAACTTAAGTTTCTATAGCGTATGTTATTATAGGTCTTACGCTTTTTTTGTGTCTTTTTACTTTTTTGTCTACGACATACATACATGTGTTTTTCTATATTAAATTTATCAAGCATCTTGAGCTTGCCATGGTGTTTCTTTTGCTCCCACAGATAGACATTGCTTTGACTTGAAATTTTTATTCCTAGGTAAATGATCGTTAAAAGTCAATTTGCACGTTGGCTATTGTGAGCAATTTTTTTCTCTATATTTACATATCTTAGTTTTGTGCGCTTAAGTGAAATTTGTATATTATTATCTAAATGTTCTCGTCTATTTCTATTACGATTACGGCGTTGTCAGCATGTCCCACCACTTTGATTACGTGGCCGGAACGTTTGAGAATCGTTTCTAAATAATTTAGTTGACTAATAAATATTCTACCTGGTTTCATCTCGATTTTCATTTCCAGGTAGTTTATCACTCTTCGAAATTTTGTGTGAAAAATTATTTCAACTTCTCTGTTGATTTCTTTCAGTACTTGAATCATACTATGATACAATGCAATAATAAAACCGTCGTCCACAAACAGGGCAATAATTGTACTTAGATCCTCATTATAGTAAATGCAGCGATCGTCGTCGGTATTGTCAAATCTAAGTGTCTTGAGAAGCGCTTGTTCCAATTCTTTGGAGTTTGCTTTAGATGGTACAGACTTTCGTGTAATTTGATAACCCGATTCGTGTCATCACACTCATCACCAAGTCTTTCAAGTTGGTACATATTGATGTCTTCTTCTAAGTTTTTGTACAGAAATGCTGCTCTTACGTCAACGAATTTAGGTGCTCCTTGATGCCCCAAGACTAAGAAGTAATCGATGCATAACGCGCCACAGAACGTAACCGATTCTCTCAATTTGCTCAAAACCACGGGCCACTAATCTAGCTTTTAATATTCCATCTTGTTTTTCTCTGAGTACATAGCGACATGTCATTATTCTGGCGTCTTTCGGTTGTCTCACGAGTGTCTACGTTCTCATATTCGTGAGAGAGTCCAGTTGATCTTGTAATGTCTGTTACTATCCTGAGTTTTTCAGTGTTTCTTTTACCGTAATGTCCTGATTGTCACTTTGCCGTCATTATCTCCAGATACGTAATCATCATACCGCTTTGGTGCTATTAGAGTTTGGCGATCTCAAAGAGTCGTGCCTGCTGTTCAACCAACTGACATGGCTCCAAACTTAGAATTGTTTCATAGCTTTCATCAGTGCCATTTTTGTCGTTTTAACATAATCCGATCGTATCGAGTTCTTTTTCTGGATTTTCATTTGATCTGCTTGCAGTACTTGTCACGATTTCCATTAATGAAGCAGTTCCACGCTTTTCGTTGAAGATTACACTTCTCATTTATCTGGTATGCAAATTTTATAATTCAATGAGCCCACGTTGTATCCTATAATAATTTCTTTCTGCGACTTCTTTCTAGTTTTTGTTCGTTTATGATCCGGAGTCAGGACATAACATTCACGCCCAAAACTGTGGAGTTTGTTATATCTATCCGTTGTCCAAACCACAGGTCTGCAGGACCAGTCGGATTTAGTGTAAATACGGCACAGTTAACGGTTTTACTCTATAAATTTGCGTGAATAACAAAACGAGCTGATTCCACGACTGACATCTCTCTTTCAATTCTGTTATGAAAAGTAGGCCACTGATTTTTCATGACATACCAAGTTCTTGCAACAAGATGTTTCATGTTTTGTCTTCAGGAAGTCTGCGGTCCATCTTTGAGGGGAAGAAACTATTTAGTTCCTCCCAAGGACATTTGATTCATTCCGCGCACATCGACGTGGATTAAATCAAGAATGTTGTCGGCGACCTTCAGGTTTCTCGGATGAGAAAAAAGATGTTTGTCGTACACACATTTTTCACATACGTGATTGTCCCAGTCGTTTATGTAATCAATTTTGTTTCTATTTAGAATGTCTTTTACATAACATTCTGATGAGATAGTTTCTTACCAGGTCTTGATGGAAGTAGTCAGTAGGCACATATCCAAATATTCCATGCGAAATCTAATAGTTTCCGTTCGCGTCTGCTATCTGAACGTGGTCAATGTCCAAAAGCTGTGTAACTGAGAATGAATTGCAGATCATCTTTGGGACATCTCTCAGTACTACTCGGTACTACTTCTTTTTATCAAATATTTCCAACTCAACATCCTCCTTTTCGACTCTTTGTAATGCAGTGGCATCACCAATAACGATAGTGACTGGATCCTAGGCTTTGACCAAAATTGATCAACTCTTTGCAAAAAGTAATGTGCTGAGTTACTCCGCAGTCTTGGCACCATGTATTGTTGTGGGTTGTCATACAAGTGCCATTCGAGTCTTTGCTCGACAGACTGGCGGTTATCAGGACTCGACGATTCTGCGCGTTTCCAATAATTCTTCTGTTTTTATTTTCGCTTGAACATTTTTTGGCAAAATGTACTTTTTGCTTACAACTATTACAAAGATAATTTTTCTTAAAATATTGTACCTACTTAGCGTACGGCTTACTTCTGAAGAATTTTTTTGTGCGCCTTTTCTTTCCACATTTAAAACATTTCATGTTTGATCTTCCTGACTGATTTGACTTGGATTCTTGAACGGTCGCCATTGCATTTGAGTTTTTTTATAGTTTGTTCTCATTCAGCCGATCTTCTTCCAGGCGAAATCTTTCAATCAGAGTTTTGACTTTCTTATTTGTTTCTTTGACATCCTAGGCTGTACCTAAATGGTGCGATTTTTTAGGCAGCATCTCTAAAATTCTTATAAGTATCCATTCTATTTTAATTTTTTTTCTTTCTAGATCAAATGCTTCCGTAAACCTCCAGATAATACTCAACAGCCGACAAAATGACAACATAACTGAAAAAACTACGTCTCAAACCTTCGATTGTTAAACGATTTTTCTACTATTCATACTTTCTAACATTTTACTAAGAGACTTACAATTTGAAATCTAATTAGCGATACTACTATTTATAACATTTATTTATTAACGCTTGGGATTTAACATCTTTTTCAATCCAACCTGTATACATTGGCTGAGGTTGACGACCAGAAGATGATAACGATCCCTTTTACAATATGAGGGACCTGGCGTTGACGCTGACTAACGCAAATTTTACCACGTTTTCATTTTCTAACAAATATCAGACTTAATCGCATTCCTGTGCTCGTAAGCTGTTGTTTTAATTTGTATTTAAGTTAATACCTTGAAAGTAAGTGTGGTACGTGAAATTATTAGTCCAGTTTCGTCTCAGTTAATAACTTATAATTTTCATGCAACTTCCTTAATATATTTTTGCTTTATCACTGATAATTACAAACTAATGCTCGTGATTGCGACAGATTTTATTTTCATTGAATAATGTTATCAATTGAGTAATGTTATCACTTTGTTAAAGAACGGACCAGATGTATGCTACTACATAGAAAGAACGTCGTTTATAGTAATCATAATTTTGATTTATGTTATCAATTTTCTTCTCATGTTGGTTTCTATACCTGTTTCGCATTAATTTGTAAGTGAATTTATACAAAAAAAATTAATCAATGTACTCTAAAAATAGATATGTTGCATATTTAGCTTAATTTTTGCAGTGTTATTTATTTATTCAAGTATTTTGACTGACCTACGTAACATTACATCATTTAAACGTCTGTAAATACAATATCTTCGAGAATAAATTTGAAAAGCTTGTGCATTCTTAGTATAACAACTTAATTTAACTATGTCTTATGTGATAACGTTATTTTGTATTTATTTTTATTTTAGTGACAGCAAGTTACTGAGAAGAAATGTTTAGTTCTTAGGACAATGAATTAAAAATCGTAACATTCTTTTTTATTTCTTTTTATCAATGGTGTAAAAAAACTATTTAATGCTACAGGTGCGTAATTTTCAATTTGTTTGGCACAAAATTTTGATCTTTTTATGTTTATGAAAATCTTTATTTTTATTTTTTTGCTTGTATTAAAAAGCCTAGGATTTCACATTTTAAATTAACAACCTGTTAATCAAATGCACGCTGTTTTTTACTTGTATTGAGGTATAATTTGATCTTCTAAATTAGCAACTTATTAGTCAGACAAATCGTACACCGTATGCTTTTAGGCTTTTTAACGAATTAATATGATGTTATTTTTTTAAATTTGGATATTGTTATTATTCGGTTATTGTTATCAAAAATCTCAAGTTCCAACATTATTTTATTAAGAGGCGTGCACTGTATATCAACGGAATTTTTTTAATTTCTTATAAGAAATTTTTTTCAAAAATTTTTTGAAGTGAAACTTCTTTATCGGCGTTGGAAAAAAATTTACCGTCACATTTTACGCGTCACATTTTTGCGTTACGCGCCATCTTTTTTTTGTTACGCGTCACATTTTTATTTCTGAAACACAATAGCGACGTGATAAATAATATATCAATATTAAAGTGATCAACAAAATCAAGGGCTTTATTTTAATTCTAATTCCAGTGGATTTTTAACAAAAGTAAGTAATTATATCTATTTTTCTAATACTTGGGTGGAATTAATTGACATAGAGTATAAATTCTGAAATATGTTATTAATTTAAATTTAAAATATTTAAAGTTAACCTCAGTTTCTGATTGAACGATGACATTTTAAATTTAATATATTTAAGGTTAACCTCAGTTTCTGTTTGAACGATGACAATGATAGTAATAATTCTATTTCAATTAATGAAATGCTGTAATAATCTTAGTAGCAAAAAGTTAAAGTGAAATAATTGTATTATTTGTATTCATGTCTATTATAATAAAATCCTTTTGTTTAAAATTTATCTAATTTTAAATTTAAGATATTTAAGGTTAACCTCAGTTTCTTATTGTAACTATTGGTCAATGTATATGATTTCATTAAAATAGTATTTATTAATTAATAAGACTGCTAATTTAATGAACATCAATTAATTGGCATAGAGTATAAATTCTGAAATATGTTATTAATTTTTGTAAATCAATTAACTAATTTTTGTAGATTCAATTTCATATTTTAGTTACCATAAGCCATTAATTACAAATAACGATGACAATGATAGTAATAATTCTATTACAATTAATGAAATGCTGTAATAATCTTAGTAGCAAAAGGTTAAAGTGAAATAATTGTATTATTTGTATTCATGTCTATGTCCTTTTGTTTAAACTTTATCTAATTTAACTTTATTTAACCAATTTCTGAAAAGTTTCATGTAGATCATTTTGCGAAAAATAAGGCCATAAAGAAGTTTCACTTTTTACATGTGTACACTAGTACACGCCCTAATTTTTTTTATTGTAGTCTGAAATTGATGCTTTTATAAGTATTGAACGAAGAAAGATATATTTTAACAATGCTAATACCTAAATCGAAAAGAGGTTAGGTAAACAGTTTTATATAAAAGCGGGAAATCCGAATTAACAACGAAAAATATTTTCATTTATAAATACAAAAAAAAAAGAGCCGACATTGCAGAAATGATTTTAACAAATCTGCTGTTTCTGAAAAACCAGTAAAAAAATTAATTTTGATTTTGTGATGACTCAAATGATTATCAGTTCGCAGCTTCATAGTTTTAGTGTGTTAATCAAATTTAGTTTAGTATATTGCCGGTGCCAAGTTTGATATAATTTTTTTTAATTGTTTACAATAATTTGTATTGTGTTTTATGTTTATGTTATTCATACTGACCTGTTTTTCCTTTCTTGCGGTTATATCATTTTGTGTTTGTGAGTTACGGCATCCGTCCTAGTTTTTGCACAAATTTCATCAAATCGTGCGACCGGAAGTTAATTATACACGAATTATTTATAATTTTGCAGTGAGTTCTAATTTAATTTGGCTCAAAAATTTAAATAAAAGCTTTATGTCACTCAACTAATTCAGTTGTACCATTTTCTGAGGAATATATTTTGCTTATGCAATTTAATATATGATTAATAATGATGCCAATGATTAATTAACCGATTAGGAAATTGTGTAATCGTTACTTTCCTTCTTACAGTAAACTTAGAAGGGATTCTTGTTAAATCATCAAATATAAGGAAATCAAGATTTGGGCATATTTAATTTTGTAATTTATTAGAAAGGTTATATCTTAAATTCACCAATTGAGTATTAATTTAAATCGGCCACTGAATTTTTTACTTTTAGAAAATTGTACATATGGTGTTATTTATTATTTATTTAAAGTTTTTTAAATATTTATTACATTATTCTACAAAATTCAAGTAGAATCGTTTTTAGATTTAGATTTATTACATATTAAGAATTTGAACTGCATTATAAAAGCGTTTTTTTTGTAAATTAGAAAATATGTTATTGCTAAGTAAAAACAATGTGAGTTGACTTATGATATATCTATTATACGTATGTATTAAACATATGTTAACGAAAACGTAGTGAAAGAATGTTAAGCTTAAACAAAACAACATAGATTTTTATATCTATGTCAAAAGTGTTTATAATGCGTTGAAAAGAAATTCTGTTTAACCTTTTGGAAATTATCATAACAACACATTAGGAACATTTGCAATGCACACCCGCGCGTGTTTCAAATTAATCTTTATTTCTATTATTTTCATTTATTTGCATAAAGAAAGTTGAAACAAAAATTAACTGGTAAATTTGTAAGAACCAATTGTCGTACAAAATTAACTAACAATGCTTTATTGACACAGCCATAAATACTGCGTGGTCGATTTAATTTATATTTGTCTTGAAAGTTTTACCTTTTAAAGAACATGTCAATATTTGTAGAGTCATTAATAATACATGGTATTGACCTCTACAAACATCTTAATAAAATTAATGATTCTTATAATTGCATATTGTACAGTTGCTAAATTAAGACTTTACACGGTTATATCAATACATTCAATCGCACTACTTGACCTAATAACACATCCTTGATTTCTAAGGCTTAAGTAGATGAAAAAATTCAGCACTAAAAAAGGAATCTTTGGTTGATGCACGTTTGTTAAATAGTAAGAAATCTTGCTTTTTGCGTCTCTTAAGAGGGTGGTTGGGAACTAAAGTTAACAGAAGGGGATGACAACAGTAATCAATATTGTGACGTTGACATTTGCAAAAGAACTGCATGAACACACAGATAACGTAGGGTTTACCCAAAAGTTTTCTTATTTATTTCGAATAACGTTTGCAATCAATTGAATTTTAAAAAGATTGATTTGTATTTGATTTTATATGTACTGGTACATTACGTTCAATTTAAAACTTATCACAGTTCTTATAAACGAAATGCAATTTTACTGAGATTATTACTTTTTTATGCATGTAGTAAAATACTATACGATTCGTTTAAAACTCATTTTAAATTTTTAGTAGAAAAGTAATTTTTTTCTAGAGAAAAAAAAACTTTAGTGCAAAAGAACTTTAGATAAGGTAGATGTAGATTATTTTTATTAGTCTTTTCATTCAATTTAATATTTTAATATACTATTTTTTTACTATTCTCGTTTAGTTTTTGTTCATAAAATGAAATTAAAAATTTTGGTTTTTCTTATTATTTTAAGTTGGGTATTGGAACTACATATGGGTTTATATTATATAATTTTGTATTTATATAATGTTTATGTAATCTACAATTTATATAATAATTTGTTGCAAAAGTTGTTGTTATTACTAGGGTTAACTACTAACTAACAGGCATGGAACACCGATTCGAATGTATTTTCAAAAATAAATAAAATTGAAAAAGTTATATGTAGGCACGAGAACGTGGCGTAGCCAGTAGACTCCGCCTCGTAACCGCGAGGTTCTTGGTTCGAGTCTCGATGCGTGATATATTTTTTAAAATTTTATAACTTCTACAAAGATTGTATTATGAATACATGAAGCCTACGAGTCTGAATTAAAAACTTTTCGCCCGCAGCGAAAATGTTTTCCATTGTAACGGTTCTCCCGCTCGAATACGAATCTCGTTATTTTCAATTGACAAAATTTGATGTTTTTGTTTATCGAACTGAACCAGCCTTAAATACAAATTCGGAAAGTTGGTTGATAGTAGTTAGAACTCATTACTGAAAATTTATCGTTGTGAATTTCTGGTTAGATTTTCGAGCTTTTATAAAATGTCCCATTACTTGCTATACAGTGTGTCCGAAAAGTATGGAATATATTATACAGGTCGATAAATATGCACTTTACACAAAAAAGTTGTAAATAAAAGTTGTTTATCACTTAGTTATCTACCACCTGGGAGATATCAATTTAAATTTTTGCTGTAAACAAAATCGCAACGAATAACACTTACATTTTTTTAAATGGCAAGGCACGTCTTTATTATACTCATTTGATAGAGTCTTTTTTTCTAATTTTAACCATATGAAATTTGAATGCCTTTACATCAAAAAATTTCCAAGAAAAACAAGGACATGTCTAACAAATTTATTTTACTGAGCAGTATTAATCAGGTACGTAATATGTAGTATTGAAACAATTGAATGCACTGTCACAATAGCAAATATTAAACTTTAAATATCTTTACATAAAATCGTTATAACAAAAAAATGTATTTAAACTAAACTTACAATAAATGTTCAAAATGTAAACCATTTATAATTTGACAGTGGTAAATTCGATTTTTAAAACCATCGATTGCTTTTGAAATCATATCTCGAGTTATAGCTCTTATCTCAACTCTAATGCGATTTTTCAAATCTTCAACATTATCAGGTCTATTTACATAAATTTTGCTTTCAATATAGCCCCAAAGAAAAAAATTTAGTGGACTTAAATCCGGCGAGCGAGCAGGCCATATCGTACCTCTTCTGCTTATCCATGTATTTTGAAAAGTATTATTAAGAAAGTGGCGGACATTAATTCCAAAATGTGGAGGTGCCCCGTCTTGTTGAAGCCATACTCTGTTATGAGGTATATTTGGATCTACTTCATGTGGAAATAACTCGGCCAAAGCAGGAACTAACTCAAATCTTAAGAAATCGAGATAAATATTCAAAAAAATATAGCCCCAAAATTTGACTTCCAATCATTCCTACCCAGACGTTGACTTTCCGCTGGTATTGGGTGTGTCCTGCTAGATACCAGTGAGGATTTTATGAAGACCAGTAACGTGTGTTTTGTTTGTTAATTGTGCCGTTTAAACAAAACGTGGCCTCATCAGTAAAAAGGATATTTTTATGAAAATGTGCATCTCGTTCAAGTTTGTTTGTTATTGTTTCACAAAACTCTAGCCTTCTGTCCAAATCGTCTTCAAATAATTCTTGAACTACACAAGCTTTATAAGGATGAATTTTTTTTTTAAAACGTCATGTACAGCCGATTTATTCAAATTATGGTTTCTAGCAATTTGCCGAACAGAAATTTGTGGATTTTCCTCAACAGACAAGAACACATTTTCTCGTTCCACATTACTTAATGACAAAGGTCTACCAGTTCTACTCGCATCTTTCACCGAACCTGTCTCTTGAAATTTCCGCAAAATTTTGCTTACCGTTGACTGCGAAATGTTTAATTCTGGATGCAAATTATTAAATAAATTACATACTTCGTCTTAGGTTCTTCTTCTATCTCCATATCCCAGAATCATTAAAATTTCAATTCTATGTTTCTCAGATAATTGAGCCATATTTCAAGCACTAACAAATAGCAAAGTGTGACAGTGTTCTAAAGTGCATTCAATTGTTTCAATGCTACATATTACGTACCTGATTAATACTACTCAGTAAAATAAATTTGTTAGACATGTCCTTGTTGTTCTTGAAAATTTTTTGATGTAAAGGTATTCAAGTTTCATATGGTTGAAAAGAGAAAAAAAGATTCTATCAAATGAGTATAATAAAGACGTGCCTTGCCATTTAAAATTTAAAAAAATGTAAGTGTTATTCGTTGCGATTTTGTTTACAGCAAAAATTTAAATTGATATCTCCCAGGTGGTAGATAACTAAGTGATAAACAACTTTTATTTACAACTTTTTCGTGTAAAGTGCATATTTATCGACCTGTATAATATATTCCATACTTTTCGGACACACTGTATGTTGTTCACACAACCTTGTGAGTTAGGATCTTTCTCTTTTTTGATGATCTTTTATACTCCACTTTAGATGCATTTACTTTAGTGAAATGTAATTTGTATCTGCTTTTACATTATTTTTTTTTGTTCGTAATCGTTTGATTCTGATACGAAATCTCTAACTTTTTGATACACGTCTTCTTTAGTGATTGTAATTTTTGTTATCGTTTTCAGTATCTTATCATGAATTTTTTCTGACGACATTGTACTTTTAACCGACAACAAAAATGATCTTGGAGGCATGATACATGAGTTAGATGCAGTGTCTAGAAAAAGAGGTTTCAAAATGAATAAAACGAAAACCAAAATAATGACAAGCACAGAGGGAAACCTTTAGATCGCAATAGACGGGTAAATGCTAGAACATGTAGATAAATATATACAGGGTGTGTCACGATGATGGCCTATTAGAGGTATCTCTAGAATTAATTAAAATAGAGTTTTCAAACATTGCATTTTAGAATACGATCTTTTTAACTATATTATTTTCAATAATGACCGTTTATACCGGAAATAGTTATAAAATTTGTTATGTTATTTTAAGTAGAACATCTTGTAT
Organism: Aquatica leii; assembly: GCA_035610365.1. Classification (NCBI taxonomy): domain Eukaryota; kingdom Metazoa; phylum Arthropoda; class Insecta; order Coleoptera; family Lampyridae; genus Aquatica; species Aquatica leii. Next base: position 16,879,023 of record CM069434.1, on the reverse strand, counting down.
ATTTTTAGATTTTTGGAATGTTTGCTGAATTCTATTTTAAGGTTCATAAACGCAACCCTATACCGTATGTTTACCATTTATGAGATATTTTAAAAATAATGAAAGAAATTTGTTGTCTCTTATGAGAGCGTTTGTCCTAAAAAGAAAACATATTTTAAAATTTTGGTTATATTGTAATCAAATGGTCGTCTTTGTTCACGTAAATTCAAAATTTCAATTTATTGTATCGGATGTCCATAATATTCCTACCATTCCGAACTATTCGAAATCCCTAAATCTTCATTATTTCTAATGAAACGCTCTGTATTTTATTTTATTTTTGAATGCTGCATAACTTTTAAAGGTAAATTTATTAGTGATGTCCTATATCTTGATTTTATATGAACTATGAAACTATGTAAAAGTATAAGAATTTTTAAAAAGGCTTTGGACGAAAACGTATAAACAAAGATTCACTTGACAAGTGTAATATTTATATATGCAGCATTATTTCAATTATATTTTTTTTCGTCGTAGAAAGATTAGCATAAATAAGACTTTTTATATAGCCCCAAATATAAGTAGGGGGGCCAAATCCGGTGTACGAGGGAGGAAATGAAAAGGCCTATTATTGGCAATACAGCGATCTTCAAACATTCCGTGTAGCGTAGCATGTTTTTACAGTTTGAGTGTTGTGTTTTGGCGCTTCATCTTGCTGATACCAAGCTTCTCCACGTTTTTGAACCGGTAAATTATTTGTATGGTTTTAAACGATATAGTAAATGGGGATAGTTCACGTAAACTGGAATTAGGATGTGTAGCAAAAAAACTAACACGGTAATTTGTAAGGCTACATCGTCTAACACTGGTTTATTCATTCTTATTTTGGCACAAAAAGATCCATACTTCATGTAGTTTTTTAATAATTTTAGGACCGGGCCTTGGTCTGTTCGGAAAACGGAAAAAATATTGTTGCACTTGCTGTCAATTATAATTAGATTTAAATAATATTCATATTATTTAAAGTATCAGTCCACCAATAATAAAAAATTCAATCTTTCAAAATGTATTTAACATATGTTTCGAGCTTGTAATTATAAAGCTCATCTTCAGAAAACTACAAAAAATATTATTAACGACTTATAAAAAGTTAAATTACAAAAATGTTTTAAAAAACTTACATTTTTTGAAAAATGTCAAATATGAGAAATTGTAACTAGATATTCAAAAAAATAAAAAATGTAAGTTTTACAAAATGTTAAATGTAAATAAAAAGAAGATGGTGCAATTTAGAAACAAATCTAAGAAAAATTAAGTTTAAAAACACAATTGAAATTGGTTTGACCGTTCAACAAAAATTTTTTATCTGATATTTTAATATAAATCAACTCTAACAAATCAAGAATTTGTTTGTTATTTAAGTTGTTAAAAGGATGAAATAATTTGTAAGAAAAAAGAGAATGACGATTATCTAAAACATGTTGCGCAAATGTAGATTTCACTGAATTTGGATTATTAATATATTTTGAAGTATTTTTTAAATACCTAAGATGTTCATTAAGTCGAGTTTGGAAAGATCTTTGTGTCATACCAATATAAAATTTTTGACAAGAACAAATTAATTTGTAAACTCCACTTTTAGTTAAATTATTATTATTATTTGGAAAATTACAAGAAAAAAGATTCCGAAGAGATATTTCATTAGAAAAAGAAATTTTGAAATCGTTACCTTTACTTAATTTTTTAAAAAAATTAAGAAAATCTGGTATAAATGGAACCGAAAAAAATTTGTTAGTAGAATTTGTTGAAATTGGTATTAATTTAGTGTAAGATTTAATACAATGTTTATATAAGTGTTTGTGATAAACATTATAAATAATATCTAAAGGAAAATTATTAATATAAGCTAAATAAAAATAATATCTAATTCAATTTTATAATTTTGAATTGATAAAGGAATAGTAAGAAGTCTGTTGAAAAAATAATGAAATGAAGCTAGTTTATGAGAAATATGGTGATTTGAGTCAAACGGTATTAAATGGTTAGTAGTAGTAGGTTTTCTATAAATTTCAAATTCGAAAGTATTATTATTCGTCTAATCTTGATATTTCTAATATTCCTAACAATTTAAATTCATTTAAACAAAATTACATTAACTTCAATCAAATAAGTTTAATTAAATCTATTAAACAAAAAATTATTGATAATAAAATAATAATTACTAAAGCAGATAAAGGTAATTGTACAGTAATTCTTAATAGATTAGAATATATTAATAAAACTTTAAATTTTTTAGACTGTACTGATTTTGAAAAATTAAAAAGATCTCCATTAACTAAATTTGTTACTAGTACTATTCATATTTTGCATTTAACTGAAAACATGTTAAATTTTTTTAATGTTCATTTGTCTAGTTTGAAAGTATCTAATCCTTCTATCCCTTTACTTTATTGTTTACCAAAAATTCATAAACCCAATTTTCCTATTAGACCAGTTGTAAATTTTATTAATTCACCTACCTATAAAATTAGCAAATTTTTAACTAAAATATTTAATTTTGAAATGAATTTCATTTCTAGTTACTCAATAAAAAATACACAAGAATTAACAGATTCTTTAAATAATTTAATTTTTCCTTCAGATACAATCTTAAATCTTAATATTGTTTCTTTTGATGTTAAAAACCTTTTCCCTTCAGTTCCTCCTACAGATGTATTACTTATAATCTCTAATCTTCTTTCACTTTCTGATTTTCCTGATTTTGTAACAAATGATTTATTAAAAATTACTAAATTTTGTTTAAATAACGTTTTCTTCCAATTTGATAATCAATTTTTTAAACAAAATCTAGGTCTTCCAATGGGTTCTCCTTTATCACCTATTTTTGCTGAAATTTTCTTAAACAATTTAGAAAGTAAATATATTTCTAAAAACCAAATTTTCTTACAAAAAATAATATTTTAGAAAAGATATGTTGATGACATTTTTTGTATTTTTAATGGTTCTAATGATGATATTCATAATTTTTTAGATTTTTTAAATAATATTCATAATAGAATAAAATTTACCGTTGAATTTTCAAAAAATAATAAGTTGCCTTTTCTTGATTTATTAATTTCTTTAAATAATAATAATACTTTCGAATTTGAAATTTATAGAAAACCTACAACTACTAACCACTTAATACCGTTTGACTCAAATCACCATATTTCTCATAAACTAGCTTCATTTCATTATTTTTTTAACAGACTTTTTACTATTCCTTTATCAACTCAAAATTATAAAATTGAATTAGATATTATTTTTTATTTAGCTTATACTAATAATTTTCCTTTAGATATTATTTATAATGTTTATCACAAACACTTATATAAACATTGTATTAAATCTTACACTAAATTAATACCAATTTCAACAAATTCTACTAACAAATTTTTTTCGGTTCCTTTTATACCAGATTTTCTTAATTTTTTTTAAGAAATTAAGTAAAGGTAACAATTTCAAGATTTCTTTTTCTAATGAAATATCTCTTCGGCATTTTTTTTCTTGTAATTTTCTAAATAATAATAATAATTTAACTAAAAGTGGAGTTTACAAATTAATTTGTTCTTGTCAAAAATTTTATATTGGTATGACACAAAGATCTTTCCAAACTCGACTTAATGAACATCTTAGGTATTTAAAAAATACTTCAAAATATATTAATAATCCAAATTCAGTGAAATCTACATTTGCGCAACATGTTTTAGATAATCGTCATTCTCTTTGTTCTTACAAATTATTTCATCCTTTTAACAACATTAATAACAAACAAATTCTTGAATTGTTAGAGTTGATTTATATTAAAATATCAGATAAAAATTTTTTGTTGAACGATCAAACCAATTTCAATTGTGATTTTAAACTTAATTTTTCTTAGATTTGTTTCTAAATTGCACCATCTTCTTTTTATTTACATTTAACATTTTGTAAAACTTACATTTTTTATTTTTTTGAATATCTAGTTACAATTTCTCATATTTGACATTTTTCAAAAAATGTAAGTTTTTTAAAAAAAAATTGTAATTTAACTTTTTATAAGTTGTTAATAATATTTTTTGTAGTTTTCTGAAGATGAGCTTTATAATTACAAGCTCGAAACATATGTTAAATACATTTTGAAAGATTGAATTTTTTATTTTTTATTATTGGTGGACTGATACTTTAAATAATATTAATAATAACCAATAACAATGTATCCCCTTAACAATTTAAATAATATTCATTGGAAAACTCGATACGAGGCATTTTGGGCAAATTAATTTGATGTCAAGTGATATTTTTGTTTCAACGTTTTCTTCTAAAGCTTTCTTAAAAATACTTATAATTTTACTTAGTTTTTACTATAGAAATATGACATCCCAAAAAAATTTATCTTATCTGATTTATTTAAGCTATATAGAATTCAAAAATAAAATAAAATACAGGGTGTTTTATTAGAAATAATAAAGTTTTAGGGATTTTTAAAAGTTTGGAATGTACGGAATATTTTGTATATACGTGGAAAAAGACGACCGTTTAATTGCGCCAATACTAAAATTTCAAAATAATTTTTCTCTTTAGGACAAGGTCATAAGGCGCTCTCGTAAGAGGCAACAAAAAGGTAATTTTTTTCAGTCTTTTTAAAATATCTCATAACCATAACCATACGGTATAGGGTGCGCTTATGAAACTTAAGTAAATATTCCAAACATGTAAAAATATACAGGGTGTTTTATTTAAAATAACAAAGTTTATAGCTACTTCTGGCATAAACGGAAGTCGGTGATTATTAAAAATATTTCAACTAAGAACATCATATTCTAAGACCTACATGTGCTTTGTTTGAGAACTATTTAAATTAATTCTAGAAATACTTCTAATAGGCCATCATCGTGATACACCCTATATAGTTAGGGCAAATTATAATATCAAATAAGGAAAATCAAGAAGAAGAAATAAATATGTAGAAGGGTAAAGCCAGGATGGGCGGCTTTCGAAAAACTAGCATGTATATTAAAAATAAACATATTTTAAAATACTAAAGACCAAGGTGTATGATTAGTCCGTGCTCCCAGTAATTACTTATGGTACTCAGACTTACTCACGTAAATTTAACGATAACTTAGTGTAGGCGACAATTCAAGACACTTTGGAAAGAGATTCGTGGATGGTACTCGGTGTGTTATTTATAAGATAATGAAATGAGTCTCAAAAAAATTTTTTTTAACTACATATCCCGTATACATCTGTCGAATACTGAAGGTAAACAAATTGCAAAACACAATTATAACAACTATAAGCGATGTAGAACTACGGAAATGCTATCAATTAATAAGAGTACATCAATAAAATCACAGACAATTTTGTTGAAGTAGACCGCTTAGGTTAGGCAACACTTTTTATGTATAATTATCATGCTACAATATAAAAATATAAAACAGGTAAGCGACGAATAAAAACTTGAATCTATGCGAATCCAGTGATTTTGCAATCAGAAGCACCACGCACTTTAACACGTAATTGCACAAACAAATTTGCATGCATTAGTTGTGACAACATCTAAATCTAAATCGTGCGTATTTACCTTCATCACTTATACAAATTAATAGTTAATAAAAAGAGGCTTTACTCACGGTTGTCCATACATATGCTATTAGCTAACGGCATGTACGAATCATCTTCTAAAATTGCTAAAAGTGTAAGGGAAAAATAATTAGATATATGATGATATTACAAGTAAATCACTCGTAAGTCAATTAGTGAATTTTATAAAACGAATGCGTCAGGTTTCCAAATGATTTTTCAGTATTAATATAGCAACTATATCTTCAAGTTTAATCCCTCATCACACAAATTCTTCAACGACTTGACCCTAAATTACTTCTTGAAGTTGGTGTTAGTAACCAATGTCCACATTTGTACATGCTCCAAGCTATCAAGTGCTTAATAGGCATGTATAAACAAAATCTTGACGGTAGCTCAAGTCGCTATGATAATACGAGATAAGTTAATTCTTACCCCAACGAATATTTCACAAGCATATGAGAGTATTTAAAAATTGAGGTCTGAGCGCAGCGTTAGGGTTTACGTACAGTCTTTGTTAATCTAGAAGGGAAATTCCCTTTTTATTATTTATCCACATGTCAAAAAATGACTGTGAATGTTCTGTATTAGTATATATTTAGTACATGAGTGGTATAGTGACAGTAATATTTATGTGTTCGCAAAGTGGTTGTCGTAGTCATTATAAAATACAATTTAAAAAAATTTAGCACCGCGACTCGAACTAGCGACCTCGCGGTTACAAAACGAAGTTTGTACCGTCTATTTCAGCGTTTCCCAAACTTTTTAATTTTTATACCAATAAACAAAATTTTAAAAACTACACTGTATTTTATTGTACGTTGTAACGAGAAACCGGACAAAAGAGAAAAAATTTACTACAATTTAAAAAACAAATTTAGTTTAACATTTTTGCGTACCACCAAGCACGATGTCACGTACCATAGTTTGAGAAAGGTTGGTCTATACCACATAACGTACATGGTATATAAACGCATTAAGTTTTCCGTTTTTATTGATTGTGGAAACTGTTTTAAGGCGCGTTTTGCTGCTTGCACCAATTAGAGTCTTAGTCAGAAACTACACGTAAAATGTATGTATGTAGGTATGTTAGCTTCCGCTTGTTAGGGCCTTCAATTTTGGTCAGTTTTTATATTTTATTTTTTTAAATTTATATAGTCTTATATTTATATCGAATTGCCGAGATACCTGTAATTAAGACAGGAAGATACTTTTATTTTATTTCTAAGTATTTTCCTATTAAAGTTTTTGTGCTATGTTATTTCATTTTACTAGGATTAGTTTTTTATACATGTTTTCGTGATTATTGTTATGCGTTGACTTATTTTTTAGCGGTTATTTGTTTTTGAGTTTTTGAACGCTTTTTTGTTTCACTACGTCAAAGTCAAAACATCTGTGATGAAGTTTGTAGTGTCAAATAGACAAAGCGTTAATATTGTCGAGATTATTGATCGCCGATCAACAAACGAGTTAGTTTTAAAGTTTTTCTGTTGACCGTATATTAGTGAAACGGGCAAAGTTGTAAGTAAACTAAGGTACACGAACTCACCCGTTGTTATATCTAAAAATCGTGTAATGTTGTTAAACCAGGGGTTGCTAACGATTTCATTGATTGCTATACAAACTCATGTATTAATAGAAATTCATTCTATGGTGTTGTAATAGGTGTCATTAACAATCAATTTCTGATATATTAGTCAAGCTTGAATGTACGTAAATACGACCACTTTAAGTAGTTCTTAAGTTGAAAGACGCTATTGTTGAACGGGCGGTTTTAATGGTGCAATTTATTAAATTTTTTATAATATAAGTCAAATGTATAAAAATAAATAAATCAATTTTCGAGGTAAAGTGATTTTTTACATGTTAAATTTATCTTTAAAGGTGTATTTTAAAACATGAGAGAGGAAAAAGTCTTACTTTGGTCGTGAGAATTCACTATAGAAGGTTGTCGGTGATTTTCAGGGACATTTCGTATACTACTCTAACATTTGATTTTATAAAACTCTGTTTTATTCAGTTTTAAGTAAATTTCAGAGAAATTTTAAACATATTTTCCACCAGACACACGCTCATACTTAAATAATAATTGAGTTTAAATCATGGTTTTACGTACATTTTTATTTTTCAATTTGCGGTGCTAGAGTTTTTTTCCGTCACTGCGTAACTAGCTATAAGGGCAGCACAAATGATTTTATATTTGATAAGTGAAAAATGAAACACTTACGCCCGGTTACATAAATCAAAGCTGACTATATTGTTAACTAAATCATAGCTATTGATTTGACAATGTTGTCAGCAAAACAATTGATTTTGTACTTGACAGCCAATGACTACATTTAACGACATGATCACGTCACTACATCGTCAAAGTTAAAAATGATTTATGCAACCGGGCCGTCGTGTATTAAACGAGTGTCCTTATTTTTTTTAATTGTTGTATTAGTTTCGTATTATCGGTCACTCGTTTATAATCTTTATAAGAAGCATTTTTATGTAAATTTGATGGATCTTAGAAAAGAATGGAAACGAATGTATACCTACAAAAGTGATTACGGAAAGAATCAGTAAACGTAATCTTTAACGAGACTGTCAAACTGAAATCGACTTAGAATTGATTACTTCACACAACGTTAAAAATTAATAAATTAAATAAGAACCTAAAGTAGTAAATTTTTTTAACGCGGGACCTAAATTCTACCAATTAACGAACATCTCAATCTTCCGCCGAACTTCCTTTTCTAAACGTTAATTTTATTTAAATTATTATTAATTTTACCGCATTTGAAACTTGCTTTTGTGTCATAAAAAATTATTAATAGCAAATTTCAAGTTGCGCTTAGGGCGATATCCTAACATACATAGCCCTTTTGCAAGTAGAGTAACACGTTACGTTTGATTTTCTGAACGATTGCGTTTATTGCCATCAGCATTTATGAATGTTAACGGGTTTGTACAACTACCGTGTTTATTATTATTTAACTGTTTTGCAGATGACAACTTTCTCTAACGCTAAGGCTCGATTATGACCTTCGAGTGCAGTTTTAACTTTTTATAGTTTTATTTGCTAACACATTGTTCTACTAACTGTTAACATAATATCCATATATGGTAGATAACATTTATAGAAATTTTATGTAAAAGTAAATTTAGTGTATGTTGTAAATGTTCAAGTATGTCACAGAGATGTTATCGATGAGTAACACTGTCACTAATGGGTTTTTATTTTACACCCTTTAAGTCAAAATACTTTCTTTTTTTTACCAACTTAGTTTGATATTTAATTATAATATAGAAACTACTTGATTATCTCGTTCATCACATAAACCCAATGAGATTTCTTGTGTATAGTTACAATAAAGTAATTTGTGAAATTAGAGCAATTAAACGCTAAAAACTCTTTCACTGTCATTTGCCGCTCGTTTTAAAGCTCACAGATTCTAAAAATGACTTCCATGACATCCTATCACTTATGCGTAGGTTTCTTGTAAATAAAAATGAATTTTTAATTAAATATTTTTTACAATGAGCTAAGTAATAGTTATTTACAATTAAGCTGGTGTAAGAGGTAGTTTACAGCGCGACAGCTTTATTCTTCTGGAGCGCTGTAATACCTAAAATTTAAAATAAAAATATTATTTACGGTATTGTACATTTATATTATTAAATGTAATGTAAAGTAACTTTTATTTATACAAAGTTTAGTATTATCTAATTAAAATACTTTTTAGATGTTTTTTAAAGCCTGGAATTTAGTGCTTATTTTACCGCATTGTAAAGGATTTTATAATACCGTCATATAACAACGTGCATAAAAATCAAGTTACATTTAATTTACAAAGAATTATAAAATACCATTTAGACTTGAAGAGACTAAAAATATATTTTATAATTCTTTGTACATCAATTGTAACTTGATTTTGACCGACGTTGTTATATGACAGTATTGCAAAATCCTTTACAGTGCGGTAAAATAAGAACTATTTTCCATCTAAAAAGTATGTTAAATAGATATTACTAAACTTTATATAAATAAATGTTACTTTACCTTATATATTTAAGGATATAAATGTACAAAAACGTAAAAAAATTGGAATTTATTTTATAATTTTTAGAAATGCGCCATCTCGTGACAACTATGTCAATTATGATTACAGTCCATTATTGATGACTGCAAATAGCCAGAAAATAATATTTTAAATTAAAAAAATTGCAGTGGTGGTAATTACGTAGTAGATACCTATAATGTCAACATAAAAATTACACGCAATTGTATATAATATTTTATATTAAATTATTGAAGTGAAACTTCTTTATCGGCGTTGGAAAAAAAATTAGCGTCATATTTTACGCGTCACATTTTTTACCGTCAGATGTTTTTCGGTTACGCGTAACATTTTTCCGTTACGCGCCATCTTTTTCTTGCCCCTACCACGGTTGGTTCAGACGAAGAGTACTTTCAGTTTCTCCAACGCAGTAGGGAGAGCATGTCGCTTATTTCGTTACGCCTCACATTTTTAATTAATACGACTGCTAATTTAATGAACATCAATTAATTGGCATAGAGTAATTCTGAAATATGTTATTAATTTTTGTAAATCAATTAACTAATTTTTTATTATAAAATTCTAAAATATTTTTAAATAAATACAAATTGTACAAGGTGTTCAAAGGTAGTAAAATAAATAAAAAGTTCGCCCGCGGGTGGGCTCGAACCACCAACCTTTCGGTTAACAGCCGAACGCGCTAGTCGATTGCGCCACGGAGGCACATACTATAGGTCACAAAACGGATGGTTATAAGGTACACGATCAAAACGTTGCTATAAGATACGATCAATTGTTGTTTTGTAATTAATGGCTTATGGTAACTGAAATATGAAATTGAATCTACAAAAATTAGTTAATTGATTTACAAAAATTTGTATTCATGTTTATGATAATAAAATCCTTTTGTTTAAAATTTATTTAACTTTATTTAACCAATTTCTGAAAAGTTGCATGTAGATCATTTTGCGAAAAATAAGGCCATAAAGAAGTTTCACTTCTTACATGTGTACACTAGTACACGCCCTAATTTTTTTTTCTTTGATGTTTTTCCAAACTCGCTTCCGATATCTTTTTTAGTTTCTCGATTGAGCATGCAACAGTAGTCGACCATTTTCTTTGGTAACGTCTCTCAAAATCCACATCCTGGTGAAAACTTTTTTTTCTTTGTATTTAGGAAAATAGTCGATCTGGGAGTGTAAGAAATGAATTTTAAAGCTCATCTTGCATGCTTAGCTTTATACACTGCCAACATGCCATGTACAATGTTTTTGTAGTCAGGATCTCTAGTATTCTTCAAAAACTTGCGCGCTACATTTTTTAAAGAGTTCCACTTTTTCTGGTTTCATTGTTTCCAAAAAGAGGGAATCAGTTAGAAGTTTTCTTATGTGGGGGTCAGTAAAAACTCTTTTAACACGGCTTCATAACCTAATACAATGAATCAATAATGTCACAGGATGAAACAAAGATATGATATTATTGGTTCATCGATTGTAAACAGCTAGTTTATTATAATATTGCATTAAACACACGGTACATAATGCTTTATACGTTATTTCTTCAGATGAAGTTTTTGCAACAGGGGTTGTGGATTTTGGCTTCAGAAATTTGTAAAGTCAATGATACTATCTTAGGATACTATTCGTGTGGCACAGTTGGAGTAATCCATCCAATTACTTCTTCTCGATTATTCACCTTTAATCAGTTTAGGTTGTTTCTATCCTTACAGTTGTTCTTGTTGGTAATAGTAGAAAAACTTTTCAAGTTAAAAAAATTAGAGTAGTTTATTTCAACTACATTGTAGAATGGTTTTTGTATTTTGGCTGTTTGAGCAACAATATATCATCTTTTTGTGGTCAAAATGCCAATTTTGTTTTCTCTACCCTGGATATCAGAATGGACGCTGTCATATTCCATTTCAGAATGAATGTAACAGCGTTATATAGCAGCATTTATACAGTTACAGTTTTGACCTGATGCTGTATCAGCATAGAACGTTACTGCTTTGATCCTTTGGTAAAGATTATAGTTTCCCAAAGACACAGCTATTTCTGAGGATTTTTTAGATCTAATTTCTTTATGATACATACATTTCAAAGCCTCACTGTTGCCCAAATTATACAAAGAGAAATTGTAAGTTTTCAACTTTTGTGTGTAATAAAACTTTCCTATACTCAATCACGATATAATAATTTTTTTTTCATGCTCATTGTGAAACAGACAAATGATTTCCGAAATTTAGCTCTGTCCTTATCAGCTAAACGCCATCTCGTAGAAACGGAGCTACGTACAAGTTAATCCACATGTAGGAATCTATAAAGTTGTTCTTTATTTTCTCTTGCGTCGTGTTTTGTTGCCAAATCTACACATATATTCATTTCTTCTTGTAATGCTTCATTTTCCGACTGGTCTATGTTCACAAAATGCGTACCAGTCACATTGATCTTTTTCTGGCGCATGGAAACCAAAATTAAATCCAGTGGTAACAATTCTTGATACTAGTACTTGTAATTATTTGAAGAGCAGTTTTAATATTTTTACTGAATACATTTAAGGAAAGAAGTGTAGACACACTTGATGGGAAATGTGTCTTGTTGTCAGTGAATAAATTTCCTGTGGTTTTCCGGAGATATGTAACTTCGTTTACATGCTACACGTTTTAAATGTTTGGCAAGATAATTCCACCATTTTTCCTCACTATCTATTGTCAAAAAATCCCATAAAATTTCATACTATGATTTTTTGTAAAACATGTATTGCACATATAGGTACAAATATCATGTAATATCTTTTACACTGTTGGTTGCTTTTTTTCGAGTTGTTTAAGGTTTTCCCTCCATATGTAATTTATTTTGAACATTGTGCTTCCATTTTGTTGGATCTTGGGTTTTTTTTCTTGCTAACGGGATGTTATTTTGAACACTGTTCCTACTTTCTGAGATCTGTTACACTTTACCTTGTTCTGTCCATCGCAACTTCTAATGACTCTAAATTATCTTCAAAACTAATTGTTGTTTCTTCATAGCAGTGGCTGGCAACACAAAAATACATTGTATAAAATCAAAAAAATAAATTAATGTGAAATGTGCGTAAATAAAAGAAAAATGCTTTAATTGTAGGGCATATGCCATAAAAATCAGTAGACTGAGTATACTATTGCATTATAAACATTAGACCTGTGTAAAAATTTAACAACAAAGGTTTTATTAACTTACCTTGTGAAATTGCTTTAAAGCTTCTTTTAATATTCGTTTGGCTCTAGGCTTCATTTTCAACTCATGCGCTTATTAATTTCACCTTAATTAAATTTTAATACTGCAATTTTCAAGATAATAATGCAAACTAAAACTGCCAATTAGTGTTTCCACAAATCTATACAAGAATTATTTAATTTGAACTTTTTATATGGTGTGGTTTTACCAGTTTTAAGTAATTTCATTCAAATGAAATTGTGCATAGACCCAAAACACTTGAATCTATTCACAAGTTAGCAATCGCGTGTAGGAAAAATTTCACAAAGTTATGTTTTGTATTACATTTTTAAGTAATTGCATAAAACTTTTAGCCAGTATAAAAATTGGACAACGTAGACTCTAACAGTGACTAATGTGGTATAGGACTTTTTACTACCGAAGCGACAATATGCTAGACCACAGGTTGGCTCAGGCACTATTAGACGAATTTTAGCTTTCTTTTTGCTAATGATGTTGATGTTCTTATGTACATTGTCCACTGTTTTAGAACGTAATGTTCCTGCCAGCCATCCGCTCTGGTACTTTATATAGTTTTGGAACCATCTCTAAACTAGATAATTGCTTGCTGCCTTCTCGGTTGTTATCTATTTACCTCCTTTCCCTTCGTCGGTATAACTTCTTGATAAGATTTGTGGAAGTATAATTACTTGATAAGATTAGTGGAAGCTTAACATGTAGTTTTTGATCTGATCAAAAATCTCGGCATGGTATCCAATCTAGCACGAGCGTTTCTACATCCGTTGGATTTTAATTGATACGCTGCTGCCAAAGCTTCTGATTATACCACTAAATGTAGATGTGGATAGTCTAGCAAAGTTTTCATTGTTGCAGTGGGCGTCGTTGACATTGTTAATGTGATTCATAAGCACGCAAGTCTCTGTAATTTGGTGAGTCACCAAATTAGAGACCCATATGCGACTGTTGAAAACATTACCCTAGATTATATTCAAAAAATAATTTTCGGTTTTAGTTACTATGTTTTATCTATCAGACTCCTACATGCTCAAAATGCTCGATTAGTAGTAGTTTTCTTTAAATAAGCGTTAAAAGTTAATTTAGTATCTGACGTGAGTTCCAAATATTTAACCTCATCGATCGGTTAAAGTTCTTTTTCCTACAAATGAAGCTTATTCAAATCCTGAAATTACCTTCTTGTGAAGGCTACTATTGTTGTCTTGACAGAACTTACTGTTAGCCTCTCTGTCGTATATTTTTATTTTATTTTGAGAACTTTTTGCAGGAGGTTTGAAACAACTCCCTATATCAATATAGTTGTAGTCAAATCCTCATATAAGAGTGTCTGGCACTAAGCTTCACAAAAGAGGCAATAACACAAACATTCATAGGTAGCAGCTATCTTTTAGTTACATTGCCCAGCGAGCTTGTAATTTTTCTGCTAGTTATTGCAGAGCTAATCCATTCTTTTACGGACCGAGAAACTGTAGTTTTGACAGTCTTTTTAATGAAGTCAAAAGAGGTGTTATGAAATGCTTCTTCTATATCTAAACAATGCTTTGGGAACTTGGAGCACAGATATATAAAACAATCTCTATCTCTTGGTAGTGATATGACCAACTATTTTAGAAGCCTCAATTTAATATGAAGAGGTGGTAATAACAACTTTTTTGGCGGAATCTAAGTTGTCTTTATGACGTTTTTTCCGCCGGGGGTTAAACTGTCATGTAGAGGCCAGTCGTTTTTTGTTTAGTGCAGCTGTCTAGCTTTACGATCCCATAAATATAGAAAGCAATGATATTTTGTATAACTTCTCTGCTGGCCCAATAATATTGTTAGTATTTTAAAATCTCTATACACTATTCATTTATGCTCTTGATATTGAATTCTTCTAAAATTGTAGGCAAGTCATTATAGATTTCTTTGATATGAACCGAGTGTTTAATAGGAATAGCGGTTTTTGGCTTTTTAGTTTTGATCGTAATAATTCGCCTGCATCTTTTAAAACATTTACTAGGTAGGTGAGCTCCTGTGAGAAAAAAGTCGAGGTTTTACGTCAGCAGAAAAATATGAACTAGATTCGTCCTGGAAATTTAATGCTTCTGACTCTTCTTACTCACTTCGGATGTTATCTAAATTAGAAGGTGGTATTTCAAAACCATCTCTATAAGAAAAAGACTGTTGTTGGCACTTTTAGGCTGCTACTATAGACCATATAACAGTACGTGCAGGAAAACTTATAATAACCGATTCATTTCAAAGAATGAGAACTATAATATCTAATTAAGTTACTTGTTTTGAATTTGTCTTAGTTATAAATGATGCATTCTAAAGAGGAACAGATGTAGTAATGTTTCATAGTCGTTGGCATAGACGCCACAATTTTTGGCACGTATGAATGCAGTAATTGGCATACTTACCTGTATCAAGAAATAATTTGAAAGATACTAAACCTAAGTTAGTACAATAATTTTCAATCATTAAACTTTTTCTTTATTACAACAATTACATATAAATACTCTTGTTAGTGAACTTGAAGTGCATCGTACATTTTGTACATTTTTGCCGCATCCTTTTCTATGAGATTAATTCTGCACACGAATAGATAACCTTTTTGCTCAAGAATTTCATTTCTTTTTGCCTTTTATATCTGGAAGCATACCTTTGTCGCAGTTTTCTTTAGGAAATTTTCTGGTTTGTCATTTCGATTCTTTATGGTCAAATTATTTTTTGTATTTCAAACTGAGTTTAATGTGACTGTTTTGAAGAATGTTTATCTTCTTTTTGGTTGTTTTTGATGTTTTTTTACTCACTTTGTTCTGTTTATTTTCTTCTGAAAATTTTACCGTTTTTTGCCTTTTTTCTTCTTGTTTTTTTAATGTTTTCTTTTTCCTCAACTATACATTTCTATTTTTTAAATGTGAATACATAAGGTATTCTTTCTACATTCCTCTTGTTTTTCTTTTTAGATCTTTCTGATCAATGAAGAATACTGCTGAAAAATATTTGGTTGAAGTTACAGTCTTATGATAAATATAAGGAACTTCAATTCATTGCTTCTTATTATTAAGGAGTTTTATTGATTTGCGGTTACTTGTATCAGCTGCAAAAATTATATTCATATTTTGATCATAATTTTCTAATGTGTCATTTAATTCGTCATCGAAATGTTAAGGTGGGATGAATTTAATAGGCATATCTTTAATATCATACTTTAGTAATTCTTTGTCTTCTGTCTGATGTGAGATTTGAGGTTTATTAAAAAAATTCCAAATATTTGAAAGGCAATTATTTATAGCCTCATTACCATTTTTAAATAAATGAAGCAAGAAAACGGTAATGTTTTAAAATTAAGATCAGGTTCATTTTTGGTCACGTTGCAGTCATTAATGCATATATCAGGTTAATTTTTTTCTTCTGTTCAGTTTTGGATATTTTCATTATTGGTCTTTCCGAGACATTTGGAATAGTCAATTGCATTATAATCCTTTGGAAACAGTCCAGTTGCTTAGAAACCATTGACTATACTATAGTAAGCGCTGCTTTTGCGATGTCTTAATCTACTTCATATACATTTTTTGTACCCCTGCAGGCTATATCTTTATTATTTTTTGGTTTTGTTTCTAGTGAAGATTCTATTTGATTTCTTCAAAATGTTTTTAAACACTCTCTTTTGAGCTAATTTCCGATGGTTTTAAATCACTATCTTATATTCATTTTGTTAATACAAGAACTGGCTTGGGCAACGGTTTTCGTGGTCCTAAGGCACAGGCCGGGATGTCTTTTTATAAATGGGCGGTACCATTTCTTACCTGGGAAACTATCATAATTAAATATTTTTGATGCCTTTACTTTTGGCATGCCTCAGTAACAGCCTGAACTGCCCGTGCTATTTTTTGTTTCTCTTTCATTCATGTTTTTTTTAAATAAATATATATCTAGGTAGGAATTATCAATAAAACAAATATTCAGTTATAATCAACATGCCAATCACTGAATCAAAGAACCAAAGAAAATCTCACATTTCTCACATTTTATATGAGAACGCAAAGAACAATGATTCTGACATAATTAACAATTCCTTTTTGGTGAATCGGGAAATGGTCAATTTTGTCTGAACGAACTGAATTTAGAGGTAGGTCTTGCACTTTTGCTGGAGTTTTCCGTGCGCTTTTCGAGGTGTGGGATGTTTATTTCTATTGGTAGAACTACCCATTCTGGTTGACGTAGGAGAATCTCCTCTTGGCCTTATTTTTTGAGATGCTCTTGCCAGCCTTGCAATAATGTTCATAAATGGCGAGTCAAAAGTCAAACAGTGACATGTGTAGGTCAGTCTTGCGTAGCCACAGTAATCAAGCATTAACTGCGCACATATCAACCAAGTGGAAAAATATTTTTATACCACTGACCAGATCTTATTTTGATCCTATACAGACCTAACAAAGAATCAAGCAAATTAACTCCATCCATGTGTCGGTTATACAGATCAACGGATTATGGCGATGATATGTCCTTGTACTGTTTATCTTTTTTGTATTATCTAGTCTTAGTAGAAATCGGTTTGCTACCACTTTATTGTCATACAATAATACCAGGCTTAGTTTTACGTCATCGACGATAGCACCACGACTTATTTTCTTCAGGTACTTTTCTGTAGGCACATCACCGTTCGGTTCCCAGTGGCAGCAATCCATTCTTATACAGGTAAACTTGCAATTTTATGCTATTGAACCAGTTATCGAAAAAACTTTTGTGGTTTACATTTTGAGGCACAGTAGATGTGAGTCGTGTAACAACGTTGGAGCTGACACCAAGATCTGGTGCATCTCTTGGGAAAACGTTGCTTTGATCTCCAGCAAAAATATTGTAATCATAACTGAACCCGAATACGCCACTCAACACTTGATTTTTGTACCCCCACTCATGAAGTTTGGCTGGATTATACTGTTTGAGTTGGTGCCGAGCTTTCGTGGGTATAATTTGCTCATCTACGGCCAAATATTCTTCTTTGGGTATGAGAAATAATCGCTTTCTTACTTTATCTATATGAGTCCGAATTTTAAACAGTTTGTCATGATCTGGTGTACCGGTTGGTTTGAAATCATCATTATTATTAAAATGAAGATGAAGTTTTTTTATTTGAAACCTATTACATGTTATTATTGAATTGATTTGATGCTGACCAATATTGTTGGACCAATACATCCGTGTAGATAGTAGGTGGACTAATGAGGTGAAGATGACAATACCAATAAATTGCTCAATCTCAGCGTTAGTGACATTTACTGGCTTGTTAACATTGACTTGAGTAGATTTCAGATAATAAATGTTATCAAATCTTCTGTGAAAAAAAATTGGAAAAATTCGGCAGTTGATTCTAATTCTTGAGTAAACTCTGGCATTTTTCCTTCTGTCCAGATAATTTTTTCTTGTACTGCTCGCTTCTGTTTGAAAGTTTTAGGTCTAGGATTAATTATTTCCTCATCGGAAGTATCGGTATCGAATGGTGGAATAATTAATAGTTTTTTACGTATTTGATTGCGCAAGCGTGAAAGCGGAACATTGTCATCGGAAACAGATATTTAATCATCGTTACTAAGTTACGCCAGAAATAAGTTTAATGCAGTTAGCAGTGCCATAAAAGCGTGAAGGAAGCATTCTGGAAAGATAGAAAAAAGAACAAACTCTGAATGCATGCGAAGCCATTTTAGGCACAAACTGCATACGGAGCCAAAAATGGCTCCCGACGAAAATAGTACAAGTATAAAGAACAAATATTTTGAATAAACTGTGATAGGGATCAGAAACAGAGGCTTTCTAAACCTTATTTACATTTCTGAAAATCAATTTTCTTACTTTTTTCATTTAATTTCCACCAACAAAGCTGCAGTAAACTTCACTAAGAACGACTTTGCGTACGCACCGGAAAAAAGTGAGATTATAATGACATACGACGTTGGCCATAGACAATAAAAATTACGTTTCGTTTCAGTTTGAACTCCCTAATACAACTATAATAAAATTTTATAAATTTTTTAAAAAATTAGGGTAGCAAAAAATTACTAAAGTTTAGCAGCCAAAAATGGCATTGTATGCAATAGATGGTTAACATTTATAAATAAATAATTTTTTTGCAGTACTTGTGTGTATTAACAACATATAAGCATTAATGAACACTTAACTACTTCTATCTTGTCACGAACAACAAAAAACAACACTTTATGTCAGTAATCTAGCACAGAAATATGTTGAACTGGTATGATTTATAGAAAGATGTGACAGCCTGCCGAATTTTGGTTTGTAACTAAATCAGCAATACCAACTGCTTATAGAACACGGTTGGATTCTACTGAAAAAAGTACCAACTTTTGATTCAATAAAAACCTGACGGTGCTAATATTAGTTGAAACATATTAAATAGCAAATATGAGTCACGTGCCAATGACTCTCAACCTGCCAATCATTGTCATCTTTACTCTACTATGCAGTTTTTTACTTGCAGATGTAATGCAGTGTAATTTGAACGAATCCACGTACTAATCTCAAAACTAAAACAAAAGTTCTTTCGACAGAATCTATGTTTATTTATTAACTGTTTTTTTTTCTTAAGAGTATTGTTTATGTGTTGTTATAAATGCAGAAAACTGATCGAATAAGATTCTTTTAATTTAAACCATTTATTTTATTTACCATTCGTGTAGAAACTTACATAGGTATTACAGAACTCTACTTATATTTTAACATGGATGACACAAGACAAATGTATATGCGAATGGCGCGAAAAAGAAACGAAGGTATTTTTAAAAAAAGTTTTCCATTCATTCGAGCGATATACTAAAAGATTGATTGTTTCAACACTTCCCCTCAATCAATACATGGCATTAAAAAAAAACTTAGTATACTAAAACATTAACTAATCCTAAGAATACATAATGTTTTATAAATAATTCTGCGGAGAGACTTTTTGTAAAGATATCGGCAATTTGTTCATTAGTACATATGTATTCAATAGTCAGCTGTTTATTATTGACCAAACTTTTAACGAAATTATATTTGACGTCTACATGCTTGAGCCTCTTATGTTCCCACTTATCTACCAACTTCAAGCAAGACTGATTGTCTTCGAAAATTGTGTAAATTTCAAGTTTGTATTAAAAATCGTTTAAAAGCCGTTGTAGCCATATACCTTCTCGAGCTGCTTCGGAAAGAGATATAAATTCTGATTCCGTTGAAGATAGTGCAACAGCAGATTGCTTTTTGGTATTCCAGCTTACTGGGCAACCAAATGCTTTAAATAAATATCCTGATGTCGATTTTCTGTCCAAGTCATCGCCAGCCCAATCTGCATCAGCATATCCAACAAGAATGTCATTTATATTATTGGGAAAGAACAGCTCCATGTTTACAGTTCCCTTTTGGGTACCTTAAGATTCTTTTTAATAATTTCCACAGTTCATTTGTTGGATAATTTTGAAATCTACTGCATAGGTTTACAGCAAAGCATAGATCCGGAAGAACAGACGATGTCAAATACATTAGACTTCCTATTAGTTCTCTGATCGGCAGATTATAACATGTTTCTGGATTTGAAAGAAGCTTCAAATCTACTTTGGTTTCCATTGGAGTTTTGGCTTCTCTGCAGTCAACCATATCAAACTTTTTTAAGATATTATTAATGTATTTCTTCTGGTTTAGGTAAATTCCATCGTTTGTCGATCTCAAATTTATTCCCAGAAAGGTTTCATTTTTTTCAAGTGCCAAAAGTTCCTCGTTTACAGTGTAATAAAAAATTATTCCGAATAAAGAACGTATAATAAAAAATTTGAAAGTACATTAAGTAAAAGCTCTGGGTGTGAGCTTGAATGAAAATAAATACAAAGATGTGAATTCCTTTAATTTACTAACTATAATATAATTACACTATTTACATTAAAGAAAAATGAACAATATTTGAATTAAACAATATTTGAATTAAACATATTTGGAATAAAATATTAGGGCGCCAACCACCTTTAAATTGGTGATGAATAAAAAGCGTAAAATCTTAAACCTAATAAGTAATTGATATTAAATGCAAATGTAGTAAACGTTTGATTTGTTATCGAGTATGTTTCCCGAAAAGTTTTAATAACACAATTTAATTACTTGAATGTAAAATGTAGTAACTTAATTCCAGTTGACTCACCATATGATATGACGTTATCGTATATCTTCTATTTTGAGCACATCTTGGTTGAAGTGATAAGATTTGTCCAAACGAATGTAAATTTCCAAACACAACAGTAAGCATAAAACCAATGTATAATAAACTCCAATAACGAAAAATCCAGTAATTAAACGACAAAACCAAAATGAAAGATCCAGTAAAAACGAAATACCAGAAAATAAAAAGACCCTAAATATAAGTAATTAGAATGGTTTTTTAAATGACATGATATACTCACGCTGCATTTAGCAACGGCCTTCAAAATAAATTCCTTTGTCTAACTATTGCGTAACATTTTGAAATCACTAAAAATGTTGAATTCGATAGAAAAATTATATCAAAATAAAGGTAAACTCACCAACAATTAGATGGAATGAATAAAAATTAAATTGTATGCGTTTTTACGCCATAATTAAGAAAATGTGCCTTCCTCGCATCACTACGACACGCACGGCCAAGCGTGGCCCAAGCGGAAGTGCCAGCTTAAGCTATTACTCAGTAATTTCGACACCACGCGACGTTGCCAAACTAAATAAATTTACGTGCAATATTAGTTGCAAAAAATAAACGAATGTAAAATTGAATTTTAATGTAATGAACTCTAACGGGACGTTACAACAGCTTCTAACCAACTGCTTTTATCGCTACGACTTTTTATATCATTAATATTTTTTGGTACATCTTCAATGAATGCCTGCACATTTAGAGCCATATGTTCGATTTCATCATCAATAAGATAGTCATTTAGGTACAGAGGTTTTTTCCTCGTTCTTACTTCCTTTTGAGTTATAGGATTATTTAATTCATTTGTATTTTCATTCTCTTCATGTATATTTTCATTTTCCTTCTCCATTTCAACCATAACTTCATTTTGGTTTTGTATTTTATCTTTAGTTTTTGCATTTTTGTTATGATTAACATTTGCTTCTACTTCAATTTCGGTTTCTATGAACACATCGTCCCTTATACTTAATATATTTTTACTTTCATCAAATTTTATGCTTCTACTGAGAACTACTTTTTCTTCTCTTGGATCCCATACTCTATAACCATTTCCAGAGTATCCTATCATAATGTTAACATCGCTTCTTGAGTCCAATTTACTTTGTAGTTTTTCCTGTGGAATGTGACAGTAAGCTAGACATCCAAATGTCTTCAAGTTATTCAAATTTGGTTTTCGTCCATAAAATAGTTCAGCCGGCGTGGTACTTGGCTTAAGACGACTTGTCAGACTTCGGTTTAATAGATAAGTAGCACATAAGATAGCTTCACCCTATAAATCTGTAGATAATTTTGACTATAGTAGCATTGACCGTGATTTTTCTAATAAAGTTCGGTTTAGTCGCTCAGCAGATCTATTCTGTTCAGGATTATATGGAATAGTGTATCTTACATCAATACCATTATTACTACAAAAATTAATAAAATCTTTTGAACGATATTCACCTCCGTTATCGCAACGTATAGATTTTATTTTACAATTCAATGAATTTGTGACATATGCTTCATAATTTTTAAAACATTTCACTCTTTTTGCTTATGAGATAAACAATACAAAAATACAAAAAAAAGTTGCAAAGTAGTTTTTATTATCATACGTAGTTGGTGTTATAGGACCGCAAATATGCTGACATGTGAAGTTTCTTTTAAAAATGGCAATCGTGACAATTTCGATTGAAGACAAATCGAACAATTATTGTTTGTTTCAATTTATGTTTTATTTAAATTTAAGCCCTCAACTGTACTTTCCCTGAACATTTTAACAATACTTTGAGGGTTTAAATGGCATAAACTTAAATTGTTGTTTTCACAAAAATACGCTTCATATTTACTTAGTTTAAGTTCGACAATATATAAGTTATTAATTTGCTTTCCTTTGATAATTAACTTTGATCCATTATAAATAAGTACCTCACTTTTATTGAACATCACCTTTAAACCGGAATTTTGCATTTTCGAAACTGATAATAAATTTTGTCTTAAATACGGTACATACAAGACATCTCTAATTACACCTGTTTCATTTACCGAATTTAAAACAACTCGAATATCACCGATTTTATTTGTTTTAACAGATGCATTATTTTTTGCTACAGAAATATCAAGCGCATTGTTTAAAATTTTTGAACTTACGAAATATTTATCTGAGTTCACCATATGATCGGTTGCCCCACTATCAACGATCCAGCAAATTGAATCTTCTCCAGAAGAAACATATGCCTCAACTTGGCCTGCAACAAACGATATTGGATTGCTATCAGTAACCTCCACTTGATTTGCATTTCTCGACCAACAATTCTTCTTGATATGACCAATTTTTCCACAACCATGACACTTAGGCCTGCTATACTGCTGCTTAAATGGTTTTTAGAAATTAGCTGCTCCGTGGAAAGTAGCTTGACGACCAATATCAGGACCTTCATTCAATATTTTCATTTCAAAGTTTATTAACTTGCCTTTAACAAATTCAAGCGAAACATTTTTCGGATCCATTGTTTCGATCGCTGTTATTAATGAGTCATATGATTTGGGTAATGTTAACAATAGATGACAAACTATATCATTTTCATCCACTCTTGCACCAGCAGATTTTAATTCCCTTATGGTTTCTTCAAATTTAAGCAAATTATTCTCCAGTACTTCTTCTTTAGACCATTTCATTGTTAATAACTTTCGTCTAAGATACAACTGGCTCGCTATTCCTTTTCTTTCGAAGACATTCTGAAGCGACTTCCACATTTCAAAAGCATTGTCTTTTTCTTTTATATACTCTAAGTGTGAATTAGCAACACACTGCACAATGATGGATTTACGCTTTTTATCTTTAGCAATTTCAGCGTCAGATTCACCTGCAGCTGCATTGATACACGATAGGACATGATTTTGATCCAAAATTGTTTCCATACGAAATTTCCAATGGCTGTAGTTCTTACCATCAAACTGCGTGACACCAAATTTTTCACTACTACACTTAGCCATTATTTTTCAAGTAGCAAAAAAAAATTTGCACGCCGTTGTTCTAACCTCAACAACAAAAATTTCTTGCACGAAACAAAAATCTCAACTTATACCAATCAGTATCCAAAGTTATGCTGAGCCCATAACCTGTTGTTATAAATGCAGGAAACTGATCGAATAAGATTCTTTTAATTTAAACCATTTATTTTATTTACCATTCGTGTAGAAACTTACATAGGTATTACAGAACTCTACTTATATTTTAACATGGATGACACAAGACAAATGTATATGCGAATGGCGCGAAAAAGAAACGAAGGTATTTTTAAAAAAAAGTTTTCCATTCATTCGAGCGATATACTAAAAGATTGATTGTTTCAACATTATGTGCATTACTTAATTTTTAATATTACATTTAATGTTGCAGATTAAATTATGTTTTAGTTTTCTGCCATACCAATATGAGGTTTAGTGCAGTTAAAGATTTTCTTAATAAGATTTATATAATAATTACTTAATCTTAGGTATCTTAGAAACGACCAGGAACGAAATAGAATGGAAGCAATTTCTCGTACATTGTGATTACTATCATTACACTCGTTCCATTACATATCGGGACCTAAAATTGTCTTCTTTGTAATTTGACATCACTTTTCACCACAATTGCTTATTGATGCTTATTATCTTTTTAATCATGGAATTAAGCTTATAACTAAATTAGCTTTCAAATAAACAAAATACCAATTAATCTACGCCATAAACTAAAATTAAACGTTACAAGGTAGAAAACAAATTAAATTTTAAATTAAAATTTTGAAAACTGCGATAATGTAAGTTATAAACATCATTTAATCTTTGAAAAATTAAACTGTAACAAAAAAGTGTAAATTGCAAAAACTAATCATAGCAATTTTATAACCAGTTTGCCTATGGGCTTGCAATTTTATTTACGCGAGAACGTATCGGTGAGGTTTGCAAGCAATTTCATACAGTAGGAGTGTAAATTACGTATTGAAATAATTCAATTAAATTTTTTCGCATCGACGTTACCACAACTTCTTGTTTTCTTTAATAGAATACGCAATTCATTTCCTCAAAAACGTACGGTACAAATAATTTTTAATTCAACGGTGTTTACTTGTGAAATTATACAGTAATAAGACCGTACACTGAAATTTTGTGTTAGACAAAAGTAGCAATTGATTTAATGGTACACTACTGCACAATTATTATTTACTGTTACACCCATTGATACAAAAATGTTAGGCATTATTTTGTTGCTTACAATTGCGTAATAAAAATGGGTGTTAGTAGGTAAATAACCTATCTATATATTTGAATATAATGCTTAATTCATAATATGTGGGTTGTGTGCTCTATTATTAGTATTGTTAGTTTATAGTTATTGTAGTTTTTTATTTACCATTACTTCAATTTCTATAGTAAACTATTCTCACATGTCTGTAGTGGGAATTGGCTGATTGTGTTTATTTCAAAACTCTGTTTTCTTTTGTGCTTATTTTTTTATATATTTCATATGCCACGCGAACGATTCTTTCCGAAATACAAAAACCCTAAGAAAACATGCTTTCAACAACTGTACATTCTTATCGAATAAGTTTTCAGATTTTTAGAATTGGTGACATTTAACGCATTTAAAAAAAATAATTAACTTCACAATGAAATCTTGGTTTTATTGAACGTAGTAAACGTAATTAAGAACTGACAAAAATTAAAAACATTTTACAGAAACGAGTACTTGTGATTTTGATTCGAAAGAAATAAAATTTGCATCATTGTCGTAAGTGATTTTTCACGGTGTTTTATTTGTGTTTGTTTTAAGGTTGAACGGAATTTTAATTTTCTGGAAATTGATTTTTTCTACGTTTTAATTTTTACTATTTACCCCAAAATATGAATTACAAAAGTTAAACATAAGAGCTTAAGCGGCGATGTCACCATTGACATAATAGGTAATTTTAGTTTTTTTCTAGGAAATAAAATCACGTTCTTATATGCAATGTTTTCGGATCTATCAGCAACGCCACAGAAATGCAACTTTTGTTACTGTTTGTATTGTATTTTTTCAAATATCTTGCTAAAAATAATGAAACTTTTTGATTCTTGGTGCCTTGTAAGTGTGTTATGTTAAAAAGTTGGTAGATTAAAATTTGTCTAGTATAAAATTTGTCTTCGACACGCCCACTTTTCGTTGGCGATTGTCAAATTTTTATAAGCGCGCATTTATTCATTTTCCGGTAACGTTTGGTGCAACACAGACATCCGTATAGCGGTATCTCTAGGCCCACCAAGGCTTTCGTCATTAAGTTATTTCACGCAATTCCACGTGAATATGCAAATTAATTTTGTGTCTATCTGAGCGAAAGTCTATTTGAGGTGAGTGGTTCCATTTTTTTTATTGGGGGTTTAAATTGATTCTTTCCTAATTGTCTATAGTGGATTTTCATACCCCCCACATGTTTCCTTATTGGTGGAGATAACAAACAGATGGCATATTTGGGGAAAAATTTCCATGGCGTCACGTTGCTGTAATTTATCCATTCACACTGCAAAGGGGTTGGAAACCTTTAAAACTGCGATTTTTTTGGGAGGAACTTCTACTTAAGTAATACAGGTATGGAATTAGCTAATCCCCTACTGGATAAAACCTAACTGTAAGTATTACAATTTCTAGTTTTACGATTAGTACTTTGTTGGTCATGTCGATTGTTAGAACGGCCGTACCTACAAGTTAGGTTAACACAATTAATTATAAGATCATTTTGTGCGTCACAAAGTCGTATGCAGTGCGCGTTGGTCATTCCTTTTTCGAATGTAAAACTTAGACTGACTAGGTTAGTTTACGACGTGTTGCCCAGTATAAGACGTAACTTATATTTTGTCCGACCCATGTATTAGTGTTTGGAAAATTTACGTAATTATACTTATGTAACTTCTTCGTCCTCTTTGGAACTACTCTCTGTGATAAATAAATATATATTCTGTGTTATCACTTCCGTTTGTTCTTTTCAGCTGCGGGTAGATTTAAACGATGTCTCCCTAATTTCTTCTTTTATCGTTTAATTTATAATCTAGCATCACAAAGCCTGCGACTCTCTCTCCGGGAACAACTGTGTTAGCCGTCACTTTTTTGATACACGAAAACCAGCGTAACAAGTAATCGTCCAATGGTGGAAAAATGATTTTTGTTATAAGCGCTAATTTGACAGCTTGTTATCTTTGTGTGAATATAATATAATATTTTGGCTAGTTTTGTTTATTGACGATAAGTGCGATTTATAGATATATTTTCCGTAATTCTTTAAAGACTTTTGTAAATTTATTTTAAATAATCATTTATTGTTCAAATACTACATTTGCAGTTTCTTTATTGTCTTTGTTTATATAGAAATTCCTTTTGGGTAATAAATATTTTTTACATGATGGTGCTTTTGCCAATTTATCCGAGAACGTTTGTGTTTTTCGTTGGATTTATTTGCGTTACGCTTCTTATTGCAATTTTGTTAAATTTATTTCTCTGGCATTTTTTTGATAATTATTGTATCGATATTTAACGGAAGAGATTCCGAGGTGTTAATTAGGTTGAACTTCGCTTTTGTATATTCGGCAATAAATTGGTGGTAGTTACTTGAAATTCATCAAATTTTTGTTATGGAAAAACGGATTTCCCTAGCTAACAAATACAAGCTTTAACTGTTTCTGTATAATAATGTTGTGGAAATTCGGTTTCTTTTAATACTTGATTAAACGTCGCTTTTAAAGCGGATTTTTTGACTGTCTTACGAGCTTTTCAACTGCGTCGCTCTTTGATCACTATTATAGATCTCCGATTAACTACAGCGACGCTGACCGAATACTTTTAGTAAGACCAGGTATTAATTTATGGCCAGTTACCGTTTGTTTTGTTAATAATTGCAAAAAGACTGACTAAATCATATAAGTTTATGAGTTAACGGTTATTACGACTTTACATAACGATAATTTCATTTGTGTTTAATGTAACTACACATTTTGTGAATTGTCAAATAAAGACAATTAACCTGTGTTAAATTATATATTATGAGTTTTGATCAGATGTACCTACTGTTAAACTAATGCAATTATTAAGCAAATTTTTGTTTTTATTTTATTTTTAAGTACTAGGAAAATTAGGTTTTAGATTTTATTTTATTTTGCGTTCAAAGGCCTTTGCATTTAAATTTTACCAATTGCGTTTATTGCGTTATTTTAGTTATATTTCATTAAAATTTGGTGGTATAATTTATTTATTTCCGATTTGTGTTTTGTATTAACATTTTATAACTTATTTTAAATCTTTAGCAATTTTTGTTTTGTTTTAAACTTTGGTTATACATTATAAATTGTTACGTAGACTTAACCGTAACGTAGCGCAGTTGGCAGCTCAGAACACGTCGGCGAAAGGATTGCTGGTGATACTTGGTGTGCTAATCATAAAATAAATAAAAGTGTGCCAAAACACTGGAAAAATTGTTAATTACAGACCCAATTTAAATCTGCCGAACACTGAAAAAAAAACAAGTTGGTAAACAGTTTATAACAACGACTATATTTATTTTCATTATTTCAAACAAGGAAAAAATGACGTAGAACGATAGCAAATAAATAACGATTAGGGATTTATAAACAAATATCACAATAAATAATAGTGATGCAGACTCCTTAGATCAGCCAACACTTTGTACAGCTACTTCTATCCAATGATAACATTCACTACATATAATTTGTAACTTCAAACGTAATTGATTAACTACTTCATTTACATGCAGCCCCGAAACGAATTGGTAATCGACAATTATAATTAATACGAAAGAATAAAATGAGTACTAAAAACTTACTCTTTTGAAATTCCTTGAACGTTCACTACTCCCTTTTATTTTAGTGACGAGACATACGTAGTATGTAAGCTTACATATCGGCATGTTGTGCCTAAATCTGGCCTTGATTACATGCAACTGATTAAAGAAATTTTAATGGTTGAATGTCAGCGTACTCTAGATAAATTGCGTTACATAAGGTTAAAGATGATTAAAAAATTATGACTGAAAATAAAATGAATTAGTATGATCTCCACTTTGATTAGATAGAACAATTAATACGGTGAATTCCAAAAAAACGCATGCTGAAGGCGTAACTGCTAATTGAACTATCAAATATAATTAGCAAATTTTACTATACTAAAAGAAATTTTAAATGAGACGCGAGTCATCTTTTAAGGTGAATTTCCACGGGTGTTAATCCATTGACTTAGATTGTAAGGTTTCTGAACTACTAGCTGAGTATCCTTATCTACGAGGAAACAATTATGATTTCCACAGATTTCTATCTCTGTGAAGGTCGTGCTGTAGTCCTAAGAAACTCGCTGAGAACGCCACGCGATTAACAAACTCGTTTAATCGGATGAGTACATAGAAGAATTTTTCATCAGCATAAAGAATGTAGCGGATAGCGCTTTGTTACGATCAAAGGCTCCCAGCGATGTCAAGTATGTAAATGAATGAGCGAGAGTTCTTTTTCGTTTACGCTCATCCCCCCATCGTAAACGTCGTATACGATACGCGCAAATCAATGAAGGCGTGAATTTTAATTTGATATATTGCTTTCAGCAAATGCATAAATAACGACGTCTAACAAAACGTTTGATTTTTAAATTTTAACGAAGCATTTGATCAGTCACTTTAGTTTTGATTTCAGGAATTACTTAATACACGCTGAAAAATAGGTTCTAATAGTGTGTGCATCGGACAGCGGCCAACTATACACTATTTTTATTTTTGTCTGCCACTCTTATGGATTTTGACAACCCTTATTCAAGTGTCTTTTTGAGTTTTGATTTACAAATTTTATGTTTTTTTGAGAAACCCATTCTCACTTGTTCTAAGTTATTTGAGTAAATATCTTTGTCATTTATTTAAAGCACTACTTTGTTTATATCTTTTTGCATGTAACGAGTTGTCGTGCTGACATTTTTTATTCGTTGAGATTTTGTGGTCTAGTAAAACACATGTCTTGTTTTGTCTCTTGGTGTTATATATTTGTTTAGGCGTTGATATTTAGCTGTCTACTGTTTTTGTATATTGAGTTCTTTATCTCGCCTATGTGTTCTATTCGATTTGCGATTCATATGGTTTTTTACGATAATTTTCTTGTAACTTAAAGGCAAGCGTTCAACTCAGTTTAATTCTGAAAGCGGGTCGCAAGTCTCGGTGTTGTAATCCTATACTAAATTAAGAAAGCGCAAAAAAGAAATAACAACCAATGCAGACCCTGTTTAAATCTGTCGATCACTGAAAGAAACAATTGACAAAACATAGATTCTAACAATAATATATTTATATTAAGCAAGAGAGAGTAGGCGTTAAAATCAAAAGAAAAAGAAGTAGACCAATAACAATTAACTAAAAATTATAAATTTGTCGACGAAATAGTAGTATCACAGCTATAATATCGATCTGGCTCTTTCGTTCAGGCAACACATCCTACAATTCAATTGCTAAGAAACGTTATGAGTGATTGGTTCTAATTTAAATATAAATATTAATCAATTAACTACCTAGTTTACTATGCAGTCGCGAAATAAGTCGACAATTGACAATGATAATAATGAATCGCAAAAAAGTAATATAAGCACCAAAACTTACCCAATCGACAATTTTTCGTCACAAGTAGTAACGTTCACTACGTTTATTTGATTTAAATACAAATATATGCGTGGTATATTTCACTTATGTACGACGGTTAATGTTGATTTGCTTTTGGCTATGATTACGTTCAAATGATCAAAGAAGTGATGAATGTCACTTCAATGTACTCAACGACAATACATAAGGAATATAATATACATCATGAATATATTAAATAAGTTATACGCTGAAGGTTGACGGTTTGTGAATACAATTGAAAACGATAACATAAAAGCAAAATTATACGATACTAGTAGTACGTAGAAGGCTGACATAATTAAAGTAGTAAATATAAATGCTAGAAGGTATATGCTATTTTGGGTACAAAGACAGCGTGGCAACTTTACGAAACTCGCTGGAACGTCGCGTAATTAACCCAATCGCCGAATCGGACTAATACCTGGATTACGTTTTTCTCAGCATTTCGCGCTTACCCCCAATCATAAAAGATATTTGACAATCAGTAGTGGGTTTGGCTTAAATTTGCGTTTTCTATTTTTTGACAAAATATCGACAAGAGACTGCATGCTAACGTTCAATACAGTCTGTCTTGGTAAACCAAAAATTGGCATGCAAACAACTATACCAATAAATTTTCCTGGTTTTGAACGTGTAAGTGTAAGGTCTACCAATTTCAGATTCTGGTTTTTCATTGTCTGTAATAGATGAGAAAGTTGGGGTATAGCAATGGGTTTTATTGTCATTTGTTTTACTCCATTGACTTTTTTTAATTTTTTTTACTGAATGTAATATATGTATAGGTCAATAGAGCATAATCATCTGAGTCTTCTTGATCACTCGCAGATGATAACAAGCTATCCGGTTGTAGCTGAGATGATCATCTGAGTTATTTATTATTTCATCTTGGTTTCGCTAAAAAAATTTGACATAGGCAACTTTCTGCAACATGTATGTCCGAAGTTCCATATGTGGAATACTTACGGTTGCCACCTATTTCGGTAAAACATTCATTCTACTGTTACTAGAGTTTATTATTATTATTATTATTTAACAGTATCTAGAAAGAGCCTAAAAATTTTATTTTGTTATAATACTTACCATTTTACCAACAATTGAAGTAAAGGGACACTATATGCAGTAGTAACCGACAATCAGCCGTTTGCTAGTTACATAAATTCAAATTAGAAGTAAACGTCAACATATGACGCGCTCTACAACTTCTACGTTTTATCTGTTTGTTTTGAATTTGGAACATTGGGATATGATGGAATAATTCTAAGATAGAATGTTTAATAAGTTTTACAGTTACAGTTCTAAATATGAAACAATAGACTTTAAAAGGATAATCTACAAATGTTGTTAGTTTTACTCAGCAAAAAGTTGTTTTTGTAATTGTGCTATTAGTATTGTGACGCTTCAAGATCATTCAAAGCGATTGCCGAAAGGAACAGAATCTTTTAGTAAGAGAATATATATGAGAATATAAAAAAAGTATTGCTGAAACTTGCAAGTTAGTTTTAAATCCTAAAAAAGAATATAAATGAGTTACCACGTGCGCCAGTGATAAATAAAAGTGAAACTTATTCGCAAACATTGTTTATAAATATCCACTTGTCATATATAAATTACTTGTAAGTTGTTAGTTTATTAAAAATGAGTTATGTTTATAGTAATTATATCTAAATTACGTGTACTTAGTTAGCTAAAAATAAATTATTTTTAAAATTCGTTAAAGTATGATTAAAGTAATGTCCAACCTTTCTGTAATTTGAAGAGACAAAGCTTCCAAAGTAGTTTTTGAGTTTTGATGCAAATGTATTTTTAGAATATTAGGATTTCTAATGCGTACTTGAGCTAATGCCATTTTTGATCACTTTAATTTATTCTTTTTGCAATAACATTTTGACTTTTTACTGTCTTGCTGTCTGATTCAAAATCATCGTGGCAGTATTATTTATTTTTGACGGAACATTTCATTAACAAAAAGACTAAAATTTAAACCATTTAAGTCTGTCTTAAATTGTGTTTACAAAATTGTTACAATTCAATTTGTTTTTGAATTTTAAATAATAATGGGACGACATATAAAAACCTTAAGGGAATAAAAGCACATGTTACGATTCATAAACGACGATTAAAGATTATAGTTAAATCCAGAAATTACAAAGGGGACATGAAACGCATAAATATTGATTTTTGAAAAGGTTGTTCGAATACGTTATAACTGGTTTTGCTTAAATAATAAAAAAAAATTATTTAGAATCTGAAAAAATGGAATTTTTTAAAACATTCTGCAATAAACTTTCAGATCA
This sequence comes from Aquatica leii, assembly GCA_035610365.1. NCBI lineage: Eukaryota > Metazoa > Arthropoda > Insecta > Coleoptera > Lampyridae > Aquatica > Aquatica leii. The sequence continues at coordinate 16,846,026 of CM069434.1, read as the reverse complement.
AGTTTTTTCTAACGATTTAAATAAAATTGTTAATTTACTTCCTTTTACTTTTTTGAATTTAAAATTTAATGCATATTTAATGAATAATATTGGTACGCTCGTTTTCAAACCTAAATTACTTTTATTTTACGAAAGTTCAAAATAATTCTGTTTTTGGTTATTGATTTTGTGTAACATAATTATTTTCTTAACTTTGTGGTAACTTTACATTGATTTTTGGGATTGTGTGTGGTTTATGGCTAACAGTGTGTGTAAAATACGTTTGTGAAAACCTTTATCTTACATTATTATTACTTTCAATGTGTGACACACACTTTATAAATTTTTGGTTTTGCAAATTCATAATTTTCGATTTACTTCAACAAATATTGTCTTTCATTTTCTTTTGTCCAAAAATTCTTTAAAAAAAATTATCACGGAAATAAAACAACTTTGTCTTAAACGTACCAGATCAGTACATTGCTTCGTTCGTTTTGAAATGGAAATTTGTAAAATGGCACAATTGTGCCTTCTTTCTCTTGGTTATCAAAGTCTTAATTTGGCCTAGCAAACACGAATAGAATATTTTAATGTTCAAGGATTCGAAACCATTTTTATGTTTTCTGGAATTTTTTTTTTTAATTAGATCTACAGTTGGAACAGAAAAATATACTTTTCTTCCTCTTCTCTTTCTATCTCTTATACCTTACAGCATCTGGTTCTCTATCCATTTCCGGTAAAGTTTTCGATCCTCGGCCATACTGATGTTAGACCTTTCTCTCGTTGTGTCATTTTTCTATGCTTTCTTAAATCTGAAGGCGAACAAAACATTTTTATCAAATACGTAAAGGGAGTTCCCACAATATCTATATCAAAAAACTAACTTCAAAAAAACCAACTTTAACTATTAGCCACCTTAACATCCGTTCTATTAACACTGGATTTGATTATTTTGTTGATATTGTAAATGAACATACTTTTGACATAATCGGCATCTCAGAAACATGGATGAAAGCAGGTGACTCTAATAATTTGGTTGCTATATCTGGCTACCAGTTTATTAGATTAGACCGCCCAACACTTGGTGGTGGTGTAGGAATTTATTTGGCTAATAACTATAAATATCAATTATTATATAAAACAATTAATTTTGACACTGGGCTTGAGCAGTTGTGGATAAAAGTTAAGTTACAACAAAAATCTATCGGAATTGGTGTTATTTATAGATCTCCTAATAGTCCTAATTTTTTATCGGAACTCTACGATGTGTTAGAACGTATTTATTTAGCAGTGGATTCGATTGTCTTAATTGGAGACATAAATCTTAACATGTTAAAAATAAACAGTTATGAGGTGAAACTTTTCAACAATCTGTTAATAACTTTTAGTTTAAAACAAATTGTGGACAAACCTACAAGAATAGATAATAATAGTACAAGTTTAATAGATGTTATTTGTGTAAGTAATGAACTACATGTTGAATTGTGCGAAACAGTTGATATGTGTTGTGTCAGTGATCATGATTTGGCGTACTGTCAGATCGCTCTTGAAAATCCAGTGACTAAAAGTAAGAAACGTTATTATCGTAACTTATTGAATATTGATTTATCTAACTTTGATTTATATGCAAAATCTATGAATTGGAATGAATTAAATTGCATCAAAGATATTAACCATAGAATCGATTGCTTAAACAGTTATATAACTGAAATTTTTGACATATATGCACCTAGAAACCAAGTACTTTTAACAAAACGTAAAAAATTGCCTCCATACATAACGTTCACAATTAAAAAAATTATTAAATTAAAAAACAAAGCGCGTAATGAGTTTTTCAAACACAAAACAGAATCTAAAAGACGTTATTACGTCAGTATAAGAAATTACCTAAAACAAGCTGTCAAACGAGAGAAAACTGCTTATATGAATCACATACTACAAACTAACAACAATTCAAAGTTGGTCTGGAAGAAACTAAGAAGCTGGGGTCTTAATTACACAAGTAAAAATATTATTCAGTTACCTGACGATATAACAGCTAATGATATTAATCACTATTTTATAAAGCTATCCGAAGACATCGAAGTTGACAACAACTTAATACAACAGTACTATAATACTACTCCTTACCCAAGATTTGTGTTTAAAACAGTTGGCACAGAAGAAGTAAATAGAGCAATTAGTTTAATCAAATCCGAAGCAATTGGTAGAGACAACATCAATATAAGAATGTTTCAATTAATATATTCTTATTGCGCAAATACAATTATACAGTTAATAAACGACTCATTAAGTACCGGCGTATTTCCCGATATTTGGAAATCAGCATTAATAATACCATTAGCTAAAACATCAAAAGCAACCTCATTAACAGATCTTAGACCTCTGAGTATTCTACCAACAATGTCAAAAATCATCGAAAAGATTGTCGCTTCTAACCTAAATTTACACTTGCAAAATAACTGCATATTGCCATCACTGCAATCAGGATTTCGTGCTAACCATAGCACACAAACTGCTTTATTAAAAATTATCAATGACATATCCAATGCTATAGATAACGGTAAAATATCAATTATTGTTCTCTTAGATCAAAGCAAAGCATTTGATTTAGTAAATATTCAACTACTACTAGCGAAATTACGTTATATAGGAGTTGTAGATTCTGCATACACGTGGTTTACGAGTTATTTAACGAATCGGACTCAAGCGGTAAAGCACAATGATACAGTTTCAAATTTACAACATTTAAAAGCTGGAGTTCCTCAAGGAAGCATACTTGGTCCTATCCTGTACTCAATATATACTTTTGATTTACCAAAATGTATTAAAAATTGTTCCTACCATCTTTATGCTGATGATATCCAATTATATCTATCTTGTCATCCAAATGAAATTCAAAATACAATAGATAAAATTAACAATGATTTGTTATCTATGGAAGATTATTGTAGAAACAATGGTTTACGTCTTAACCCGCATAAAACAGTGGCGATGTGTGTCGGAAGCCCTAATAATCTTGGTAAAATTGACGTCACAGAATACCAGATTAGAATTAATAATTCTAACATACAGTGGGTTTCATCGATCAAGAATCTTGGTGTTATAATAGATAATAATCTGAGTTTTGAAAAACATTTAAACACAGTTGTTAAGTCTTGTTACTATAAACTTAAAGCTATTTACAAATTTAAACATTCACTCAACGCTAAAACAAAACTTATGCTAGTTAAATGCCTAATTTATCCTATTATAGATTATTGTAATAGCGTTTACTATAATTTTTTAACTAACAACAACAAATACAAATTGCAAAAAATTCAAAATTCTTGCATGAGATATGTTTATTGCTTAAATTATCGTAGTCATATAACTCCATTTTTAAACATTAGTAACGAACTAAATATAGAAAATAGACATAAGTATATGTTAGGCATGTTATTATATAAATTAATAAACGCTCAGAAACCAAATTATTTATATAGTTTGTTATCTTTGCGTTCTGATGTGCACTCTAAAAATGTCAGATTTAATACTTATAACATACCAGCGCACAAAACTGTTAAATATAAAGGTTCGTTTGCGTATTCTGCTCCTAAGTTGTTAAATCAGATTTTAAATTTGTTGCCTCTCTCCAAAAATAGTTTTCGTACTGCACTTAAGCAATTATTATTGTAATAGTAGAAAGTTTTTTTAAAGTCAAGTAAATTAACAACTTAAAATATATATATATGTTCCTGTAAATAAAAAAAAAAAAAAAAAAAACTTTGTATTGTTTTTGTATTATAGATAACTTACGGAATATCATTTTGTTTTTTTTTTTTTTTTGTTATATGTTACATTTTAAGTTTTTCTTTTTGCTTATATTCTTATATGTATAGTTACCTTCTTTTTTTTCTCTCCTAAGTTAATAAGGGAGTGTGGAAGAACGGCTTTTAAGTCGAACACTACCCTTTTGTGTAACTTTGTGAACACAATAAACACATTTATTATTATTTATTATTATTATTATTTCTTCCCACGTCTCACGTGGTTTTCCTCTACTGCATCTTCTTTCTGGTTTTGTTTCTAATGCCTGTCTTGAATATTTTAACTGTTGGTTTTCTATTTGGTGCACTATTGGGTTGATGATTAATTCCTATTGTATTACCATATTTTTCACTAGATCTCTTTTAATTTTTCTTGCTACTCTTCTCAAGTACTTCATTTCTCTGGTTATCTGGCTTCTTATTTTACCTTGCATTGTCCAACTTTCCGATGCGTATGTTAATGTTGGTACGTATATACTATTATACACTCTGAGCTTAGTCGGTATGCTTACTTTTTTATTCCTGTTTTATTCAGTGCGTAATATACTTTAATGGCTTTTGTTTGATTTAATATTTCTTGTACTATTGTCCCAGTCTTATTTATTATTGTTCTCAGGTATTCGTAATTTTGAACCCATTCTAGCTGTTTTCTACTACATTATATTTGTCTATTATTTAATGCTTCCTTCTATGTTATGAACATTACTTTACTTTTGTTTGTGTTGGTTTTTATTCCCTATCTTTTTATAGCTCTGCACCATTTACTGATTACTTGTAATTTTTTTGCTGATACGGCCTGTAGCACTATGTCATCTGCATATATGTACGAGGCTCTGTGTTGATACTGTTTGTAGATTCCAGAAGCAGCTTACTCTTTCATCACTTCTTCAACTTCTTCCCTTTGCTTTTTATCAATATTTGGGTGTAGGAGCTTTTGTATTACAGATGACAAACATATGTCCGTATAGTTGTCGCAGTCATTAGTGTCACCTTTTTTCTGTATGGGTACTATGATGTTTTCTTCCCAATCTTCTGGTGCTTTTTCACCTTTTCAGGTTTGTTGGCATATCTTTTTATTTCTTTCTTTGTCTTTGCTGCGCTACACTTTCTTGTTATTCCCTCTCTGCCTGCTGCTTTTCTTAGCCTTATCTGCTTAATGACCTGTTCCACTTCTTTTTTTCTATGTCTTGTTCTTCTTCTTCTTTTTCTTCTTCTACTGTAGTGCCTCTTCTTTCTCTAATTCTTATATTTTTCCATAATTTTTTCCATGCATTTAGAATTCTTTTTTCTTCTTCTTCTGCGAATACTTTTCATATTTCCCTCGTATTTGGTTTATTGCTATCCAGAACTTTTTTCCACTATTAGTATTACATTACTTCTCAAGATTCTTGCTTCACGTTTTTTGATAGTGTTCTTAGCTTCATTTCTTCGGGATATTCCTCTCTACCATTTTTGCTCCATGCATTCTTTTTATTTTTAACTTTTTGTTTTACTTCCTCATTCCACCAGCTGGTCCGCTTTTGGTTATTTTTAATTATTGTTGATCGACATGCCTTTTCTGCTGGTTCTGTTTTTATTGTTTTTAGTATCTTCCACCTCTTTTCTATACTCCATTTTTGGTTTTCAGCTTCTTCTAGCTCTAATTTTTTTAGGATTTGATTTACTTTAGTTTGATATGTTTCCACTATTTCTGACTTTTTTTGTTTGTTTATCTTTTATGATAATTTTTTTGGTTTTCTTGCATAGAATCTTGTGTCAACGATATCTAGTCTGTGGTCCGCGCAGAGTTCAATTATTACCTTTATTTCTAGTATAGCGTATTTTGTTTATCTATTGTACGTGATGTGGCTGTACGTGCATTCTAATTTCCAATTATGAACACATGTCTGCTTCTATCTATTGCCTTATCGATCTGTATTTGTAATTTATAAGAACCCGTCTTTTCCTTGTTGGTTTGAGTTTTCTGTAGGGGCATATATTTGTATTAATGTTATATTTTCTTTTGTCTTTATGTTCAGGTATATGATTCTTGCATTTACTGCTTCTCAGTGTGTCATTTGACTAGCTAGATTTGAGTTAAGTATAATTCTTACACCATTTTTTTGCTCTACTTTCTGATCCTGAGTATAATAGTTGACATTCTGGTGTTATTAGTTGCCCATTCCCTTTCTTTTTTATTTCATTTATCTCTAGGACATTTATTTTATATTTCAGCATTTCATCAATTATTTCTACTTCTTTTCTGTTCAATTCATACTTCATGTTTCCATTCTAATTATTTTTTCTCGCCGATTTCGTTTTTTTTAATCCGTCTATTTCCGAGGCTTTCATTCGATCTCTGAATCATGATACTTCACGTGGGTGATTAACCTAACGATGAGGGCCCTGTTACCTTGGGATAACTAGTATCAGGTTATACCGCCCAACATTGGGCCAACAAGGCTTTGTTTCTTATTCAGCAGAGGGTACCCCGTACAGGTGAAGTTGGCATTTGAGCAGCTAAATGTTGGTGCCGCCCTTTACCTTTCTACTTACGGTTGTAAATATTTTAGTATGATATGTTTCCCAATTTGTTAGTGATCTTTGACCTTTCTTATTTTCTTACAATTATTGGTCCGTACCTTGATTTTTATAATATCTTAAGGGATTTTAAGTCCATTTTTTGATCAAATGACATTGCAACCAGGTTTGCTAATTATTTCTTGTAAACAACGTTTTTTGAGAATATTGGTGTTATTTTCTTATTACTTATAACAGTTATGACGGTGTTTGATATTTTTGATGTTTTTATGCTTGACCCAAAGGATTTTATCAAACTCATAATTGCTGACGTGTTTTCTTAAAAGCTTTTTTTGGAAAACTTAACATTGCAAACGACAAAAAAATTAATTGTAAAAATAGAATTATTTGGACTATAACGACACTAACTTGTTTTGTTTTTGACACACAACATTAAGATTTTGTTTGTTTTTAAATGTAATGAAACCTTCTGAATAAAACTGCAAATCCCAACAAGCTTGACATAACAACAAAAAAGGAAGAATTTACTGTTATACCGGAAAGATAAGTTGCGTTTTATAGATTTTTTTTAAACAAATGCTTTTACAAATAAGTAAATGAAAGGCAAAATCGTACCAATAAATGAAGAGGAAACTCGTGTCAATTTTCTAAAAAAAATTATAATTAGAAAGTTTATCTGAAACAAAATGAAAAATGAAAATATCGATGTGAATAATATTTTAAGTGAATGTAATGGTTTTTTAATCTAAGAAAAAAGAGCAAAAATCTACTAGAATTAAATTTATTTAAAGAATGTGATGGTTTTTAACTAATTATCACTTAAATTAATTATAATAATTAAATTAGTATGTATTTGTAAATTTATTTCAACCAAATTAATTATTGCAAGTATTTTCTTAGTTATAGGTGTTATATTTACCAAAAAGTATTCATATATATTAATAAGTTATAATAACTGTCTTGTAGTCAATATTCAATCAGTTTTTGTTTGTTAACGGGAATTTCTGTTGAAAAGCTTTCCACACAATTCTAGTTTTGATTTATTAACGTTTGTTTTGATAAGTACCATAAACATTAATTTTTGTAGGTGTATGTCTTTTATTTTTAATTTTGGGCAATTTCAAATTATGCAAATTAGTTTTTTTTTAATTATTAAAGCACGAAATATTTCAACCTAATCGTTTAACAACTTATTTTGAAAGTCATTAATTTAATATTTAATTTTATAATTTTAATGCTTTAATGATTATTTATAAGAGTGTTCATAATTGTTATAAATATTTTTGAATTTACTGTTTTATTACACCGTCTACTTGCTTGAAGCTATCTGCTTTGATGAGTTTTAAAGATACTTTGTAAATTGTTAGACGTTTACGATTAAAGTCGATATCTGTGATTGCTTGTTTTCGATGGGCATAAATTATGTTTTTATTGTAAAAGCTTAATAATAATGTTTTGTTAGATTAGAAAACACGTTAGCGATTAGTGTCGAAGCGATTGCGGTAAATTAAAAGCGTGGATTTTATTAGTATTACAAATTATACACGAAGTTTTGACATATTTTATTATCTTATAACGACATTGTATTTTTATGCAATAATTTTTAATTTTTTAGTCATGATGAAAGTTGTGTTTAAATTATTTGCTTAGAACGCAATTATATTTGTGTTTTTTTATTAGTTGTGTTACTACTATATTAAAATTCTTTAGTTTTTTAGAGATACTACTGCATTTTGTTGAGCTTTACGTGTACATTGTACTGTATGAGGCAATAAGGGATAAAATCTGTTGTGCTTAATTATCTATGTTACATGAAGTAAGTTGTTTATTGTAAGCTTACACTAGAGCTTTGTGTTTCTCAGACGAATAAATAGTAGATTATAAATGTTTTATAGACGATGGTTCTTCTAAGACACAGATTTGTCTTTTTTACAAAAATGCTAAAATTTACTGAAATTCTTTAATAATTAAAACTCTAAAACGGTGGACCTATTAAAAGCAATTAAAAAATGCAACAACATTTATTTAGCTACAACTATGGCATATAAATGTTTTTATCACACAAGCCGAGCTTGCATCACAGGTCGCAGTGGACATTTTCAGAGCCCAGAACAAACTTTGACGAAAACTCAGCTTGATAGTGATAACGACAACACGGGAATTATCCAGAATGGAAAATTGTATTACAAATTTACTCTTATTACAAAATGGTGGATAATACCAAAGCAGGTGAAAATGACCAACAAAATACAATACAATTGTTACTTAATTAACCATTTGTTTGTCTTAAAAAATGGTTAATTTTGATTTGAAGTCTATGGTTTCTTAGAAAAACAAAACCAAATTTTATTATCTGTGAGTTCTAGACAAAAAAGTTACGATTAATACCGATGCGATGATTTCGCTACCATTTTAAAGTTTTGCAGGAAAAAGAATGTAATTTGTCTGTTGAATGTTTTACAAATGGTTTTTGTTAACTCTATTCATTATCAATCAATTTTATTCTAACCCATATCGTTATTTTGATGTTTAAAAATAACTATGTTTTACATATTAATTCATTCATTTATTGCCAAAAAAAATGAATTGTTTATAACAATGTGAAACGCGTGCGAGAAGATGCGTAACTTAATGCAGGCGGCAGCTCAAAACACTTTGAAGAGAGTCGTGGATTGTATTTAGGGTGCTAATTATAAGATAATTAAAAGAGCGTTAAAACGGTAGAAATATTAACTACAGATCCCGTTTACATCTATCAAACACCGAAGTTGCAAAACACAAACATTACAACGAATATATTTATTTTAACAAAGAGTAAGAAGTTAAAAACGATAAATAGCAATTAAGGGTTCGTCAACAAATATCAAAGTTAATAATAATGATAAAAGTCCCTTATCAGGCAACACTTTGTACATATAAACAAATCAGTTGGTTTAGCATTACATTCAAAATAAATTCACGTTGGTGAATACAACACAAATGTCAAATATCACGAGCTTAAACGAAACAGAGCGCATCGTTTAATTTATTACATGCAAGCAAAAGTTTGAGACTTAATCGTGACAACAAACGTAATATGTACGTTTAGTAGTGCGTGCATACAACTGACAAAGTAAAATAAAATTTAAAAAGAAACAATGTAGGTACTTACAATTTCTAGAATATTCAATTAGCTAATGGCACATCCAAAACATTTTTTTTAAAATTGTTGAAAAGTAAACTATCACATATATACAGCGTTACTACAAATAAATGACTCAGTTTGATACGATATGTTAAAAAAGCCCAAATGCGCTAAGTTTCCAAATTGTAGATGTTTCATTAGGTATGTTCTTGAATTTGGTCGTAATGCTATACGCAATCATAGCAATCGAGACGGTGGTTTCAAAGTCCTTATCTAACATAGGCTTGCATAATACGCATCAGTAATAATTTTCATAATCTATGCATGCCGTATTAATTGTTCATAAGAATTTTTCAAGATAAAAGAACATGTGCAAGGAACTAAAGTTAAAAGAACATGAGTAGGTAATTCAAGTTAAAAGAAAATAAATTGGCGCTGTAAAGTGAACATACATCCTTACCCCAGCGAGTTTCTTACATCTTAAACGGCATGTTATTATTCAAAATCAGCGGGGATGATTTGAGATACTTCAAAATGTGAAAATTCACGGACCGGACACTAACACATACGTGTGATTTTCTTAACGTATTAAATGGAAGTGACTTTATTGGTTTCCGGTATGTAAAACGACGTATCATAGAGCAAAATTCCTACAGTACGAAAACCACACCAAAATATTTTTAATACAATAAGTTAGCTATGCAAAACAAATTGTTGTTTATTAAATAGTGCATTCTTCTATCGTTCAATGTTAGTTTAATTTGTGAAATTCGATTGAATAGTGTTCGAGAAACAACTTGATTAAGCTTCTGTTATCAAAAAAAAATATCACGATAGAACTTTTGGTTGATTTAATATGATTTCAAGATATGTTTGAGAAAAGTTTTAAATACTCTTTTGGAGATCTTACACCACTACGGTTACAGATTTACAAAATGCAGAATGTGTAAGAATTTGGTAACAATCATTAGATATGTTAAATGCTGAAGGCGATCAAATTATTTGTAAAATTCTTACTGGCGATGAAACTTACTTACTTACCCTCTTTTGATGTTTCCACTCGCCAAGAAAGCCGACTACGTGTACATGAAGATACGGAAACTCCTACGATAGTAAAAATCAGCGAGCACTCTTAAATGCTGAAAATTGTTTGTGCAGTATTGCATCGTCCTATACAGCAGCTGTAATTCTTCAGTATTTAACTGAAAACAAAATCAAAGTTATAGAACATCTTCTACACTCACCAGATTTGGCAATGTGTGACTTCTAGCTGATGGAATTTTGCTTATGGTTATTAAAGAAAACAAGTTATAGATTTTTTGGTGGCTTTTTTTAAGTTTTAATATCTCGTTGTCCAATGTCGGAAGATCTAAATTTTTGACTTTTGCAAACTCACCAATACTTCTTTTTCTTTAGAGATTTTTTTAACGGCTTAGTTTTTTTGGGGGTATAGACTGCCAACTATCTTTTCGTCTCTTGTATGGTCTTCCCGGTCTACATAAATTTGTTGGTTTTCCTTCTGTTGCTGTATGGGGTAGTCTGATTTGGTCCATTCCGTATGTTGTTTCCGTTTTACATCTTTTTCTAATTCCTCGGTTTATTACTTTGTCTCTTAAAGTTTTCTTTAATATCGTTTACGGTATCTTCACTTCTATTGTTCTTAACTGGTCTTTTGTTTTTGCTTATTATAAAATTTAAATTGTTCTTTTTTATTTGTTATCTGCTTTAAGTCTTAAAACTCTAATTCTTAGGCCGTGTTTTTTGTTTGTCTTTTTAATTGGTGTGTTTATGCTATGATATTATTATTTCCGTGTTGCAGAGTTTTCTAAAATTTTGTTAAAAAATGTCGTGTTCTTTTTCGTCAACGCAGTTTTGTCATACTTTAATGACTCATTGGGTATGTTGTCAATTCCTCGGATTTTTCTATTTTTTAACTTCTTTTTTATGCCTTCTGCTATTTCGGTCGCTTCTATAATTACTTTTTTTTGCACTCACATCTCTTTCTTTAACTTTAGCTTTTTTAGAAATATTTCTTCCATTGTTCTAAGACATTTTTTTTTCAGATTTCAATATGTTTGTTGCGTTTGTAAACATATAAATTGAAAAGTTTTGTTGTTTATTACATATATGTTTACTTTTATCATTTTAATAGATTTTTTTGTAGCGTCTTTGATACTTCTTCAACATTATCTTTTTGTGTCACTTTCTCTTTTCCACTTTTTGGTTAATTTTTTCTTGTAAAAGATTTTGGTAGTTTCATTGCCTAGTGATGTCAGGACACGAACATTCAGTATTTATATTGGTGTAGTTCCTTTATTTCTGATAAGGTGATCAATTATTGATTTTTGGTTTCTGCTGTTGGCAAATGTATATTTTTGTTGCGTCTTGTAGGAAAGTGTTATTTATTTTCAATTCTCTCAAACGAACGTTTAGATCTTGATGTCCAAGTACTGATATTGATTGTTAAGTACTTTAGGAACGTAATCTGATTTTTTATGCTTTTTTCATATTTTCCGTGAATAAAGATTCCAGTTCCGGAGTGACAGTTCGGCTCTAAACCGAACTTGATCCGATAGTCATTCTTACCGGGGTACTCTCGTCCATTTTATGATATTATATTTCAGCATGCCAATCTGGTTACAATTTGTTTCTGTTTTCATTTTTTGGGAGACGTCTTCAATAATGTTCTTTGATTTTCCGAGGTTTTGTTTTCGCTACTATCCATTGTTTTGTACATTATTTCGTTGGATAGTTGTTCAATATTTCTTGTCATGTCTGTTGCATCGGTACTGAAAGTTCTTTTTTTGTCTTATCTCTCAACCCTCCCACTTTATATGAGTTTGAGACCGATAACACCAGTTCTGAACAGCTGAATGTTATCAGTAGCGGTGCAGATACAGTTTAGCAATACATTTATAATGGGTAAGTCCGTTCCAGGTCTCAGAAAAAAAGGCTAATTTCGGGAATTTGTTTCAAGGGTGCAATGAAAGTATTGGAAAATTCAGGTTAGGAGCTTTATTAAACATGTATCTAGATGTAAGAAAAAAAAAAGATTTATTTATTTTTATTTTATAATGGCGGTTTTAGAAACCAAGATTGCAGGGTACTTTTTATGCGAGGTTTTAAACGGACCAAACGCAGATTTCACCCTAGAACAAATAGAACTAAAAAGTATTATATGCCAAAAATCTACTGGATAGCGTACCGGAAATACCGTTTTCTTGAAAAATAATGGTTTATAATTTATTGCAAAATCTGTCCACTATTCAGTATACAGGGTTAGGCATGACTTCGGCCCCGGTTTCTAATGCTTTTGTATAAATATCAGCATAAAATATTTAGTACTGTATTCATTTTTATTAAAAAGCTGCATATTTTAAAAATATTTTTGTTCGTACAGGGTGTTTATTTTTTGCTGTGCAGCATAAAGTCACACTTCTTTAAATAGCAACCTATCAGTTTTTTGCTGTTTGCTGTTTTGCTTAATTTAGATTAAAAAAAAATTTAATTTTTAAAGTTGATTGCGGCGTAGCCATTTTAGAGCAATTTTTAAAAAATGCAGCATCAGAAAGAAATGGTCACAAAACTGGTGTTTTTTGAAATTTTGGAATTTGTTTTTGTAATTACGTAGATGAAAGTCAGAAGTACTTAAATAATCGAAAATATTTTTTTAATTTGCTATACTTATTTTGTATGAGAGAGCAAAATTTTTCAATTCTTCAAATTGCTGAAACTCATTTTTTTAAAATGGTTCTCAACATTTTTTAACTTGTAATGTAGTTTTTAATCTTCTATCTATTTGCATTAGTACTTTTATTTATTTATTTATTTAATAACTTCTACATTGTACTGTACTTAAATCACAACAAGCATTATTTTAATCAGGTAAGTTGTTACAAGTTTTGGTGGTTTTACGAACCTGCACGGCCAACTCTCAATCGTCGGAGAGAGGGGGGGTTCCTAGATACATAAATTGAAGAGATATATAAGGGCGCCAGAGCTTCCCCCAAAGTCACGTCTGCCTGCTCACAACAGAATGGGAAGAAACTTGCAACTAGTTGTTAAGTTCGTAATTCCTCTACTCAGCTGTTCGAGTAGTCAGAAGCAATTAGTTAATACGATAGCCATAGGAAACAGGTATATTGTCATAAAAGAATATTTAACCAACATAACAATTTTAATGTAGAATCACTGAGGTTTATCACAGAATATTATAGCTATTAAATACAAAGAAAATGCCAGTAGTATAGGCAACACACCGTACATAAGTAAACTACCATAAGAATCTATAGCGAAGAATAGTTTGTAGTAAATAACGTTTACATAAGTTAGTATAATAGCATTACTGACAATCCAATACAGACATAAGACCGTACTACGCTAATGTTAACTTATCCTAACACAGCGTATAAACTTAATATAGCATCAACGTTTATCAATCGGTATTACACAGCATGCACAACTTGGCATAAGTAAAATTTATTACTTAACTCGTAAACAACGATAGTGATAATTATAGAATTAATAACAAAAGTCTCGTGAGTGACCCGTTTGACCACGTAAATAAAACAAATAAGATCACTTACCAATAAATACAGGTGTCTCCTTTGGTGTGAAGAAACGTACGTTCCCCCGACACACAACCTGCAAACAATTTGAATCGCAAACCGTGTCAAGCTAATGTCTCACGAAAACACATCTATAACAATTATTAATTAAGATACAAACAAATATAATGAATATAAACCGGTTGTTATATGCTGTGGTACCCCTTTTCTATGATTACGCAGGTATCTGCTGCCTGAGTAGGATCTCGACAGTTCTTAGTTAACATCGATACATTCGATTTTTGCCATAAGTCGTATGCCTCATAGAATATTTGTTTGACGAGATAGTTATTCGAAATGGACTCCTCATTAAGCATTAACAATTAGGAATAAGTATTCGCACGTGGCGGAATGGCTGTCAAAATACAGGAAATTACAACAAAGTTTTAATAAATGATAGTTCCAATCTTACCCGGTGACGACGCAAACAAATTTTAAATGTGTTCCACTTATAGATTGGTCACCATGATGGTGTATAATTGTAGAAAATGTTTACTTATCGATCCGCCGGCCATTTCAAGTAGTTTCCAAGTTGAAGAGCACGTCGTAAATGACAGTCACGCGTAAAAGATAGTTAGCGGGTGTCAAAACTCGAATCTAATTTCACGTCAAAAATCCATAGGCGTACCGAACGAAGATTTCAACCGTAACAACAAAGGCGTACGTAATGAAAATTACCGTAACAAAGTTTATTCTAGTAGGCTTTGCTTCTGTTAAACAAAAAACTAACCTAACCCTAAATGCAGAGGGAGACTATTAAAAAACTAACAAAAATAAAAAAAATAATTTGTTAGTGTTCAAAATTTTGCTCATTTTGTTGTAGGCACGTCTCAAGTCTTTGCTGTAATTTTTCACGCACATTTTGTAACATCTCGTGTGTGACGTTAGAAAATGCGGTTTGTAATGCCTTTTTTCTTATGTCTATTGTAACATTTAGAGTGTTAAAATAGTCAAGTAAGTTTTATCAGTCTGTGGTTTAAGGTAGTGTAAGTGTTGTGCAAAAGTGATAGAAACGGAGAGTGCCCCTTTGCACACGTCAGAGGCTGGACGACACTTATTAAAGAATTAGCGGTGCGGTCCAATCCGAAAAGTATTGCGGCGATACCTTCGATGTCACTTTATTAAGTAAACCTACTAAAGTGTAGTGCCAAAACTGAAGGTTACCAAAGCTTTGGTTTTAATGAACGTATTTAAAATAAATTAAGCAATCCTTTCTGCGTATTTGGATCTACATTCAACGGTGTGTGACGCTAAACTTATTGTGCCTACTACGACAAATTGACTTTCGAGAGCCACGGGTTACAAGTACACCTAAAACGATCAACACAAGTAAAGGTTGAACTTCTATAAGTTATTACGGCAATTTTGATAATAATAGTTATGTAGAACAATTTAGTTTAAATCAGTGCATGATAGTTTTCATTTTTATTTATGTTTGTTAATTAAGGTTTTTAATTGGTTTGAGTACAATATATACATTTTGCCTTGTAATTTTGATTATTATTAATAAGAGGAGTAATATTTGCTCACAAACACCTAGAGAGGAAAGAGCCTTTAGCTCATGTAAAGCTGCGGATTAGATTAACTTCAACAACAGCGTGAAACGCGAGAAGGTGTTACAGGTTCTTATTCTGTTTTTCATTGCCTGTTGTGTAGTAGGGTCTTTTTGGAATACATAATCTTTTACGAACTCGCATAAAATAAAATCCATGACAGTAAGATCTAGAGATGCTGCCGACTATGGCACAAGACCTCCTCGGCCGATCCATCGATCACGATATTGTTCGTTTAAATAATTACGCACATATCTAGCAAAATGACAGGATGCACCTACATGCTGATATCACAGGGTCCTTCTTGTATTTTCAGGAAGATTTTCTAGTAACTGTGGCTAAGAATTATTCAAAAACTCCAAATATCTGTCGGCATTTAAATGACCATTAAAGAAGTAAGGACCTATGATAATATCATTCACAATTCCTGCCTATATATTGACCGTCCATCTATGTTGATGATCCAAAACTCTTAAAATGTGAGGATTTGCATTATCATAGTAATGATAATTATGATTTACTCGGCCATTCCTAAGAAAGGTAGCTTTGTCGGTAAATAAAACAGTGGATATAAAGCCTGGCACCTTAAGTTTAATTAACACTAAACCTACCGACATATTATATATACCTATTTCTACCGATGGCGGTCAAATGACCGCTTTTGAAATAAACATTATAGTCTTTTCCAGTTGATTGTAATTAATACAGAATTTAACATAAACAATAAACACAAAATAATTATCATATAATAATTAAAAAACATTTATTTTTCGGGCTTTAGAAGTACATTTTTAGAAAGAAGGCTCGAAACTGAAAAGTTATATGTTACTTCAGTAATTTACATACATATCCTTATTCAAACTAAAATAAAATTTATTCGTTGTCGCACTTTTTACAGATGGAGGGTCTTTCCCGTAAACATTTTCCACAAACATATTTTTTACATGTAGAACAAATGTTTATGGTTTAATTTTTTTTTGCAATATCCAATTTGACACGTTTCTCGTCTTACAGAAATTGTAGTGGAATCTGCTAAATTTTTCGCCATAATTTCCATTTTTTCTTGTTCATGTATATCGCGGTATTCGGTGGCAAGTTTCTTTACCAACTGAAATAAAAATTCTTGTCGCGATATCCTTTCTCCAGTTGTTTGCTTATATAAAATCCAAATATTTATAGCAGCTAAATCCAGAATGTTGAAAAATACCTGGACAGGCCATCTATTAGATTTAGATTTTGTGCTGTACTTTTTAGCCATTTGATTCGTCATATCCACGCCAAATTTGGTGTTATTATAAAAAGCAATAGTTTCAGGCATACATTTACCTGTTTCTTCAATTTTTACATATTTATGCTTCGAACTTAGTAAGAGAACTTTTTGTTCGGTTTGCTTTTGTAAATTGTTAGAGTACAATTATTTAATTTGTAAATCGGCGTTGAAAAACGTGCCATTTTGTCTTTCTTTTCTTTTGCAGGTTTGGGTAATTCCCTCTTATTTGCCCGAATAGTTCCTACTAAGGTAGTTATTTTTGATAAAAGTTTTGTTGCTAAAGATGTGCTCGTAAAGAAATTATCGGTGGTTATATTTCTTCCGCAGCCTATAACTGGTTCAGTGAGTTTGAAAACAACAAATTTACTAAGTGGTATTGCTGATGGCCTCGTCTCATCTTTTCCCAAATACGGAAATCCATTTACAATATATTTACTTTCAACGTCCGATGCCAACCAGAACTTGATTCCGAACTTATCGGGTTTATTGGGCATATATTGTGTAAATCGGCATCTTGATTTTGTCGCAAATAGCTGTTCATCAACAGTAATATTTGCACCTGGTTTTGTAGCAGTTTTAACTATTTTCTATAAATGCATTCCATACCTTGGAGATGAGAGCAAATTTGTCAGTCTGCAAACGCTGGTTCCGCTCGATTTTTCTATCAAAACGAATAAATCGCATAATTTCTATAAAACAATTTCTGTTCATTGTTCGTGAAAAACGTGCAAGACCCCATTTCTTATTCGATAAATATGAAACGTTCAAGTTTCTTGTTTCATATGCACCACGTGCATATAAAATTGCAATGAAAGCATCTAACTCTTCTAAAGTTATACTCTATTCGTATTCTATAACTCGACGTGCTTCTGATTCTGTGCACATTTTTATATGATTCATAATTCCCTGGTCAAGTATCAACGAAAATCCACTCCTTACTTTGCCCTTCATAATGTTGCGTTTCGCATATCCCGTTGGCCCTGATATTTCTCTGAAAGTTGTATGTAGCGGAGATCTTCCAGGTCTAGAACCTTGGTGTATTTTTTGCCAAACAGTTCCATCAACTGAAGTTTCAATATTCTGATCGTTTTCTTCACATTCATCTTTGGAACTGGAGAAAAATCTCCTTTTTCGTTCCCTACGCGTGTTCACAATGTTCTCTTCCTCATTATCAGTGTCGAATAGCTCAGAGTCAGTGTCTAATGGATTATATATACTACCCTCACTCCCAGAATTTTCTTCTTTATCTACTTCATAGCATAGTTCGCTTATATTATTTATTTCTTCCAGAAATTTCCTTTGCATTGGCATTTTAGAGCTAAATTTTTGAATTTGTATTTGAATAATTCACCAATAATAAAATGGAGAAAGTAGTACTTACTATTTTTATTTGTTTATTATCCAAAGTATGTAGCCTATTTTATTATTACAAATAGAACTAATCACGTCGCAAATATTTGTAATGCCGCGTACAGAGCTAGTAATCTAATTTGAATGATCGCTATTTTGCCTCACCTCGTGAGTTAACAGCAGTCGCTCTGTACCCAGCATAAAACAAACTGTAAGCACATAGCGTTTTCCTAGAACACAATCGAATGACATTTTCTTGGAAAAGTATTGTTTTTGTGTTAAATTTGAGATTTCAATGCAGATAATGTCAAAAATTTCATTACATATTCTAACGGTCAAAAGACCGCTCAGGGTAGATAACTGTAGAGTACATATTATTATCAGGAAAAACGAAGGAAGAAGAGAAATATATATTGAAAAATTAAACAGCTGTAAATTATAGAAAAAGTCGTGCAGTAAGTTCAAGAAAAATAAAAACCTGGAATTAAACAATTTTGATTAAAGTCTCAAAAGCGGTCATTTGACCGCTCTGGTAGGTTTAGTCCACACACACAGAAAGTTCTTCTTTTGATACAGATTAATGTGCTAAGGATGATATTTATGACTTTTTAGTACTCTTCTCACTGAAGTAGCACTAATTGTATCAAGTTCTTCACTAATTTGTTTGGTGCTAGCATTTGGATTTTCAACTACAGCCTGCAATACCATAAATTCTGCCTCTTCGGTTCTGGCAGTTTTTTTTTGAACAAGTGCCTTGTAGTTTACCGATCTTGTTTGTTCGAATGGAACCAGTAATTTTTGTAATCCACGGATACTTGAAGCACGGCGATCAGGATATCTTTGTTTATAAACCCGAGAAGCCAAAAGACAATTATTTTCACATTTAAATAAACACCATGTCCATTAATTCGATTTGTGAAAAATTCATTTTAAACGAAACTTAATGAAGTAGAAAGCAGTAATAGGTAATAATGTGATAACGAAACCCAATAAGTAACTTCTACTGGCTATTTGTTTTTTGTTTAATAGAAGCAAAGTCTGCTAGAACAAACCTACTTGATTAAAATAATTTATTGTGATTTAATTGAACATTTATAAATATCTCCATAACTGTAAATGGTAGGAGAAAAAAGCACTAGTACAAATCAGTTAAGAATTAAAAACTACATTAGAGACAGTTGAAAGAAATCGAGGGTGCCATTTAAAAAAATGAGTTTCAGCAGTCTGAAAAATTTGAAAATCAGCACTCTCATACAAAATAAGTATGGCGAATTAAAAAAATCTTTTAGACTATTTAAGTACTTTTGACTTTCATCTACGAATTTACAAAAACAAATTCCAAAAATTCGAAAAACACCACTTTTGTGACTATTTCTTTGTGAAGTTGCAGTTTTAAAGAAGATGCTCTAAAATGGCAATGCCGCAAACAATTACTAAAGTACTAAATGTTTTATGCTGACATTTATAGAAAAGGACTAACAATCGAAGCCGAGTAATGGGAAATGGGGAACCCTGTATAATATATATATAAACTTTACTATACTTTTAATCTGCAACATAAAATTAACCTTTTAAATTAATACTTTTCTTCCTGTCTGATTTTAAAACAAGCCGAGATGTTTTTGGAGCTTTAGTCAACGATCGATCGAATAATACCATGTAGCGGTTCGCCTCAACGTAGAAGTCATCACCAGTGATACCTATGGTCTTGCTTATAAGTTAAATTCACCATAATTTGCATGATACTGTTTATTCAATCGTTGAAGATGCAGACAGCAAGATTTCCTGCAAAACCAAGGACAGTCTTCTTACTAAATGTTGATTTTGGGGCTATTAACCAAACCGTAGCATTGAAGCTTTCATTGCTGTTCTGTGTGAAGCCACCTAAACACCGTGTAAGAAAGTCATAGTTGCTCAATTCTTCATAAATGGCCCATAGAAAAAAGTACCATGGGCCCAGGCTTGGCTCAGGCTGGGCCCAAGTTTGTAAAAGCCTGGGCCAAGCCTGTAAGCCAAGCTTGGCCCAGCCTTGGCAAAAGTCTGGAATGATAATCATGGCCCAGTCCTGATCGATAGCTCTGGGCCATGCTAAGTTGCCAAGACTGGGCCATGATCGGTTGCCAAGACTGGACCATGCTTAGTTGCCAAGACTGGTACATGCTTAATTGCCAGAACTGGGCCATGCTTAGTTGCCAGTACTGGGCCACGCTTAATTGCTATAACTAGCTCAAAATCAAATGCCAAGAATTAAACATTAATAAAACAATGGAATAAATAATTGTATGAACGTATTTACACTTTATTGTTATTACTTGTATTATGTACTATTTAAATTCATTAACGTCACTCACACAGCTGATGTTTACACTTTGATTATTTAAACTTTGCCGGTTAACATCTAAATGAGTTTTTTTATTCAAAACTTTTTTGGTTTATTTAACGCACGCCATCTTTAAACTTTAGGGTAAGAATCAGACATAATTACTTTTAGCAGCCTCGCCTCGTGATAATTGCGGAGTAAACAAAAGAAATTATATTTGAAGGTTTTTTCCTTCTAGTTAAAAAGTACTAACATTCAATGACTGTATAACTGAAACTCGGAGATTTGATTCATCACCTCTATTACTCTAGCAATGAGAAAAATCTTACATTTAACTAACAGATGATGTAAACAAGGATGGCGGCTGCGCTAAAGGAAAATACCCGAATCTCGCTATACGTAACCGAACGGCTCAAGTTTCAATTCTACACTTTCGATATTATCATAACTCAACTTATTAACCAATTTTTTAAAATTTTTAACATTGAAAAAAAAATTATTGCTATTTTCTTGGATAATCCAGCCTTGGCCAAGGCTGGGTCCACCAGTCATGAACTAAGCTTAGGTCCCTATGGAATAGGAAGGCTGGGTTATCCAGGCTTAAGCCAAACTTGAATTCTCATGGAATGGCCAAGGATGGGTTATACAAGCTTGGGCCAAGCTTGGCTAATAATTTGCATGGCCGAAGCTGGGTCAACCAGTTTTGGCCCAAGCTTGGGTTTCCATGGAATAGCCAAGGATGGGTTATGCAAGCTTGGGTCAAGCTTGGGTAAGAATTGGCATGGCCGAGGATGGGTCAACCATTGTAGGACCAAGCTTGGGTCCCCATAGAATGGCCAAGACTGGGTTATCCAGGCTTGGGCCAAACTTGGATTCTTATGAAATGGTCAAGGATGGGTTATACAAGCTTGGGCCAAGCTTGGCTAATAATTTGCATGGCCGAAGCTGGGTCAACCAGTCTTGGCCTAAGCTTGGGTTTCCATGGAATAGCCAAGGATGGGTTATGTAAGCTTAGGCCAAGTTTGGGTAAAAATTGGCGTGGCCGAGGATGGGTCAACCAGTCTTGGACCAAGTTTCGGTGCCCATGGAATAGCCAAGACTGGGTTATCCAGGGTTGGGTCAAACTTGGATTCTCGTGGAATGGCCAAGGATGGGTTATCCAAGCTTGGGCCAAGCTTGGCTAATAATTTGCATGGCCGAAGCTGGGTCAACCAGTCTAAGCCCAAGCTTGGGTCCTCACGGATTGGCCGAGGCTGAGCTACCCAGTTCTGGGCCAAGTTTGGGCCAATACAGGTACGCCAAACTTAGGTTTCCCAGTACTGGCCCAGGTTTGGCCCCGTTGTCTAACTCTGGGGTTTCCTGTATGGGGACCTTTATGGCTTTAAAAACTGTTTGTGGAAGAGTTTTAACGGTCGATGACGTTACTTACTTGGTTTATTTGCAAAACTTGCTACTCCCTTTGTACATTTGTGGTCACAATATTTTGATGTTTTACTCGTTTTGCATCAGTCACCAATCTAAGTAAAAACAAACGAAATCTATTAGCAAACTGCAACATTGCGCTGGGCGTTCTTCTAGCGGCCAGACAAAAAAATCGTATTTTTTTTTAATTTTGAGAGTGGTCTCTTTTAAGTTCTCCTTTGATTGGCCATTAAATTCTTAACATTTTTTTAAAATCTATTTACATTTTCTACATGTTTATTATCATAAAAATGCTCCACGAAACGTACTAATCGGTTGCATAATATTACAGAATAAATCAGTAAATTTGTACTTTGGAATATTTCAGTATAACGTTTTTTAAAGCAAGTTTTATGCTGTTGGCGACAGTGCAAAAAATTCAAAAAATCTACGTTTGTTTTATAATAATTTTGATGCGTTTTTGATTTAATCATTAAGTACAATTTGTGAAATAATGAAATAAAATCAAAGACTTATATGTTATTGGTGGTTATTAAACTTCATGCTATGTGTACTGTTCTATTTTCAGGAATGTCATCATTGATATCAACTACTGCTAAGCAATAATTTTATCCATTGTTTGATTTACATTATTAGGTATTAAATATGGTGTTGTGTTGTAAGGGGGTGTAACTTTACTGTGAAATGAGTCGTTAACGTTGTATTGACAAGGATCCAGCAGTGTAACTTGTGTGGTCTTGAATTAAAAATACAGGTATGCCGGTAAATTTGTCTTCTAATTAATGACATTATCGTCGTCGTCGTTTCCTTTAACGATTAAGTATTCTAACCCGTTCCGATTCTAACGTATAACCTTTTACGTGATCACTTTTACTGCTTTTTCTCTAGTTTCAGCCAATT
Organism: Aquatica leii; assembly: GCA_035610365.1. Classification (NCBI taxonomy): domain Eukaryota; kingdom Metazoa; phylum Arthropoda; class Insecta; order Coleoptera; family Lampyridae; genus Aquatica; species Aquatica leii. Next base: position 16,823,172 of record CM069434.1, on the reverse strand, counting down.
GTTTCTAATGAAATATTGAATACGTATCTGATACCAACTACTTCAAAAAGTATTTCCTGAAATTTTAACTATGATAAAATTATAAACATTTTTTATTAGTTTAAAAGCGTTACAAAGCGACTTTTATAAGTTTGAGTAACATTTACAGTGATAAATCGACAAAAACGCGTACTTTTTCTTTTGACATTTAAGTCCTTTTTGTAATATTAGTTATATTTGGTTATAACTAATTTATTAAAGTACTATAATAAAACATTTTCTATTATAGTGACGATTTAGCTGATTATTCCTGAGTAATTGTTCATTAATCAAAAAAAAACTTTTTCTTACTTTTCATTGCCACACCTTGCACGGTCTAGGTCAAAGAAGTAGCGATTTATATTTGATTGTTAATTGTAATTTGATTAATAGTCTTATTTGAAATCAGGCAGTGATAAATGTTCCGATTAGTTTATGCTTCAATAAACAAGTGTAATTTGGTAAATAAACTTGCACAAAGCTATAAGTAGAAATTTAAACTGACTTAAATCTACACGTTTTTGATTGCAGTTTATCGAAATACCTGTAAACTCTTCCGTTTACTTCAACGATTGTTATATACTCGGTCTTTGCGTACTTACTGAAACTGGTCTTATATAATGGATTAACATAATTTTATTAAAGGTAAAAATAGTTTAGAAGGGAAAGTGGTTGATCGAAAGCTATAATTTGCATCGAATTACTTCTACAATATTTATTTTTTATAAAAATGTTATCGATTTTGATTATGTAAACTATACTTTTTTTAAATAAAGAATCAGGCAGAGTTTAGCTAAGTTTCTTGGGTTTAATTTTAATAATTTTTGGTAACTGTTTTCAGTCAGTAAATTGATATTTTTTAATTCGATTTTTAATTTATTTATTGTGAAAGTAAATTGACGTCTTCCATCATTTGGGTATCTTTAACGTAGTGATTTTATTATTTGTAGGTTTTGAAAATAAGGCAATGCCTTAAATAAAAATATACACCGACAGACCAAATATAAATTTTTAAAATAAAGATGAAACTGTTTTGTAGTATGTGCGTACATTCTATTCAAATAATGCTAATTTAAATTCTCCACTGACATTGACTGAAATACTGATATCATGCACATTAAAAAGATTACCGTATTCGGAATTCATTGTTGGTAATAAATGAACGACTTTATGTTAATTGAAATACTATTTGCGTTGTATAATTTTAGTACCATTTATTACTTAACGATGGTTAGCGCCGTAGTTAATGCAGCGGTGTAGTTTGCAGGGTAAGTTTCTTTTATAACTTTTAAGTAAATATTAGCATTAACAATACTTACAATTTATAATAATTTTTTTAAAAGTATTTATTATTTAAGACAATAATTATTGATTATATAATACACAAATAAGTATAAGCTAATTCTAACATATCCGTAATTGTTTGATATTTTTCTTCTTTGACGATTTACCGCATGAGATTTTAATTTGTTGAATAGAATTGTAAAGCAAAACGGAAATTGTTTCATTAAGGAAACCAAATAAATTACACGTCTCAAAATCCTGACGATAGCTCATTTGGAATACGATTTATCGTTTGTATAATCATCAATCTTTTTTCTTCTAGGAGTTGATAGCTTTTCGTTGCCGTTTTCGTACACTTTGTTTTTTTTATTGTTTCAAAATGCGGTTCCAGGTTACGGTTTTTTAGATTATTTTTTTTAATCGATTAACGAACTACGTAAAAAGTGCTTTTTTGTTTAAAAAAATTGTTTTTTAATTTGTTGAACATAAGGTCGAAAGTCGACATGGTATTTTTTTGTTGACTGCGTACTAGCCATATTTGGTGTACTTCTTGACTTTTAGCTTGTAAAACTACAACATTTAATTTCTCAAACTGTTACTTAGATTAGTAGTACCTTAAATCACGCTTTTGCATTAAAAAATCACAGAGGAACTTCTCCAGAATTTTAATAATCGAAATAACAATTTCAGAGAGGCTTAAAATTCAATAGTTTAAATCGTTCTCTTTCTGCCTTCTCAATTTTTGTCGCTGTCAATGTTACACATTTAGCAATAATAGACTAATGAGCTTCTTTTTATCTCTCCTTAGATCTTTTACTAAACTTTGCACAGATTTTTTTGACATTTTTTAAACCAACGATTTAAAATTTAGAATTTACTATCAAAATATTTTCAAACAAATAAATTATTTTGTAATTGTCAAGTTTTAATAAATGTTTTTTGTTATCTAACTTGTTGTGGATAAAAACCATGTATCTAACATCGATAGATTTGAGTTTATTTATGTGGCGACAACGTTTGAAGATTAATTTCTAAAAACTTTTTAACAACAGTTTTGAGAAAATTATAAATAATAAACATTATAATGTATTTTGTAAGTGGTAAATGTTAAGAGAGAAAAATTACAAGGAACTTTATATTAACACATGTTTTATTGCGGTTATTAATAAAAATGGTTATTTAATTACTTATATAATTAATAAAGATTTCTCTAAAGGAAATAGTAAGTTCATGTTTTTTATGCTTAGAAATTATCTTTCCTTAATGAGAATTTTAGAACCTCTACGAATTAACGAATTGTCTAAATTTTTTCACGTTTTCTCCGATTGTGTTGTTTAAAATATAGTACTGGTAAAGTATACAGTGCGAGTCTGTTACTTGGAATAGACTCAGTAAATCGAATACTTTTTTTTCGAAAAAAAGTTTGAACACGACGATTAAGCATTTTCAGGTGCAGTTTTTTTCACAGAAGAAAACATTATACGGTGTGACCTAAACCAGAGATATGACGTTATCAATAATTTTTTTTAAATGGCAACCTTGACTTTTTATGACTATTTTTGAAGGGCAAACTAAGTTACCCATAATTACTAAATTAAATTTTTTTTGCTGCTTGCGGTTTTCAAGATAATTTCATAATTTTTTTTCTCTATTTCGACATAAGAATTAGCGATTCTTACAATAAAATCCGTGTAAGAATAAGCGAATTCTTACACGAATTTTAGTAATGTTAGTTTTTTCAAAGTTGGTGTCTCTGCATCGTAAGTAGTTGACGTTACATGAAAAAGAAATCACAATTATTGGAATTTAACAATTGAAATTCAAATTTTGATGCCAAGATAAAATAAAGACGTTTTATTAATTCGAAGTTATTTACTTATAAAGGTATAAAGAGATAATTTTGTATGAGATTTTAGGTTAACACATAAATTTCAATATGTCAATGTGTAAGTGTTGCCAATTCAATAAAATATAAAAGTTTCCCAATGTTGTTTTAAAATTATACGAGAAATATTAAATATTGTATCGAAATAGAAAAAAGTGCAGATAAACAAAAAGTGAAACTTGTCGTGGAAACAGAATTGGTAAATACCAAGTGATAGTAACATATAAATTACTGTAAGTTGATCTTCCTAAATATAGTTAGACTTAATTAGATGTTTTTATGAAAATTAGTTCTAAGTCATGTAAATATTTTGTTTTAATTTAAATTAGATTTAAAATTCGTTATATTGGTGATACAGGTGTGCGGTAATTGAAACCTGTTGATATTGTGTAAATAAATAAAGAACTTATTTGCTTGCGATTCGTGTTAGTTTATAAACATGGTTTATTATATCAGTGCGTTTAATTAGTCATTTAATAATAAAAATTTAGTCGTTCTTAAAATTTTGTGCAAAAAAATAATAACAAATAATGGCGACAAAGAAACTTTGTGATTATGCAGATTTAAAAAGAGAACTAGAAGAACGCAATTTAGAAATAAGTGGTACTAAAATTGTGTTACGACTTCGCGAAAATTTGGAAGAGAATTGAATAGATTTTGGTAACCTTATTAAAAAAAATTGATGATAATTCTCACAAAATGGAAGAAACCCCATTCGAAAATTCTAGCAAAATGAAAGAAAAACCGTTCGAACATTCTTAGAAAATGCAGAGACATTCCAGAAATTTAAAAGAAGAAATACGAACGAGGATTTAAAATAAAATAAAAACTATCGAACCCGTCTAGAAACTAAATTAAAATTGTTCAAGAAGAAACTTAAGCAGGTATGTTTAATTTTAGAAAATAAAAACAATGGAGGACAAATTAGAAGACAGAATGAAACTACTTGAAGCAAGTATAAGTCGAATTAATTGTCACGGCAAAAGAAGCGTTACGACTGAAGATTCCATAATGGACTATCGCGAAGAAACCACTAGGAAGTTTAAAGTTGTACTTTCAAGTTTTGACGAAAAAATTTCTTGGTCAAGATACTAAATGCTTGGTGTAACAAGCAGTTAGTGAGGTTTTTAATAGTGACTTTACGTGGAGAAGCGCTTAAAATTTTCCAGACTGTTTCTAACCACTTGCAAGGGAATTACGAACTCTTAATTTAACATTTAGAAGCCCAAATAAAAAGTAGTGTTCAACAAGCTGCGGAAAGTCTTTAAGACCGACATTGCCACCTTGACACGACTTGCGTATTCTACAGCACCATATGCCTTTCTGGAGCAATTGGCATTTCAAACCTTCGTAGACCGCCTCCAAGACAGCAAAACGCAGCAGAGTATGCTGTTTGCTTGACCTAACTCGCTGAATGACGCTTTATTGCATGCTTTCGAGTTTGAAGCAGCAAAAAAGACATTGCATTGAGACGGTCATAAACACCGCAGTGCTGCGAAGTACCCGTGCAGATTCTAGAAGACATCGAGAAGATAGCGCGACGAGTACTTTGGGAAAGAGGAGTGACGACTCTGAACTGCAGGGAAAAAGGTCATGTACGACGACACCGTACTAAACCTAAGAAGAAGACAAGAAGGGTACTTGAAAGCCTAGAACGAGTTGACCAAAAGAAACAAAAGTTTTAATCTCATCTAGTCAAGTACTGAAGATCACTATTCAAATGCCATCGCCTATTAACTGATTGCACAGCATTTATCTCGATAGCAAGATGAATGGACGAAGTGTTACTGGTTGACACGGGAGGAACGAAAGCCATCATTCGACATATTTTTGAAAAATGAGAAGACATCAACATTTCGACTATCAGCAGCGACGGGCGAAAAAATACCTACTCACGGACAAGCAAAAGTCACCATTGTTTTGGGAAATGGACTAGTAGACCATTAAGTACTGGTAACCGATATCATGGAATGGAAAAAAGTATGGATTTTGTTTGGATATGAAAAACGATGTTATGTAGATTGACGACGAAGAAATTCCTTTTCATTCGTCAGAGAAGGCAACGAGTCTTATTGGGTAAAGACGTGACTCCGTCTGGAACAATTAAAAGTGTGATGATAGCACGCTTGGATAAAAATTTTTGGGAAGGCTACATTTGCGCAATTGGACCAATGGAAGGCAAATTGATGAAAAAGAGACTCCTGGTTTACAGAATATTAGTACGAGTGAAAAACACGGTAAAGTAAAGATCTTGAATATCGAATAATTCTAATGAAGCAACGTCGCCGAGAAAGTGCCTACAACATCTATTGGACTTTCTTGCCTCAAAGTGATGCGGCAGTATTAAGATAATACCGGAGACGCTCGGCCGATATGGCAACATCCACGCCGACTTTTTTTTGGCAAAAATGAGTAGAAGCCGTAGAAATAATTACAGAATTGGCATGATTGAACCTTTAAATAATCTACGGGCGTTAAGTTAAGTTAAGAAGAAAGATGGAACAACATGGTGTTGACTACAGGCAGTATAACGACGTGACCAAAAAAGATTACCTTTTACCAAGAATTAACTATGCGTTAGACACCTGGTCGGGATGTTACTGGTTTTTCACGTTGGGTTTAAAGAGTGACTACTTGCTGGTAGAATTTCAAACCAAGGATTGTGAAAACGCAGTTTTTACGATTGGAACTGGTTTTTGAACAGTCTATTGTGATGCCTTTCGGCCTATGTAACGATCTTGCGACGTTCGAGCGTTTGATGGAGATCATCTTGCGCGGGTTGTCTTCGAAAACATTAGTTTATCTAGATGACGTGATTGCAGTAGGAAGATCGTTTGAAGAGCATTTGAACGACTTAAAATTATGTAGGGCAAATATAAAACTGAAAGCAAAGATGCAATACATTGGCCACGTCGTATCTAAGCTGACCCAGACATAGTTCGAGCAGTGCAAGCATAGCCAAGACCAATCGACAAATATCGGATCCGAAGTTTTCTTGGTTTGTGCACTTATTATAGACGATTTGTACCCGGATATTAGCCAATATTACTAAACATTTGACGAAGTTGACCGAAGAAAGAGCAGATTTTAGATGGAATGAGGAATAGAAAAACGCTTTGCATTAACTAAAACAGGCCCTATTATTTAAGAGAAGATGGAAAATTTGTTTCAGATACCGTCAGTCGTCAAATCCATACAAATATTCGTATGGACAAAATTTTTTATTAAGGAGTATGACTATGACACAGAACACGGTGCCGAAAGCGTTCATCTGAACGTTGATGTCTTGTTCAGAAGACCATTTCTCGCAGACTGCAGCCATTGTTTACGAATTGAGAGGAAGTACAAATGTCTTCGCAAAACTACTATGGTTGATGACAAGTAAGAACTTGAGCAGTTGCGTCGCGAACAAGAAAAATATCTTGAAATAACAGTACTCCTTAACTGGAAAGCAAACAACCGACGACCAGCCTAGGAAGAAGTGAGTGTTTTGGGCAGAAAAATCAAAGTGTACTGGGCGCAGTGGGACTTTTTAAGAGTAGAAGATGGTTTTCTTAAGCGATCCCTAGAGAGTGTTGAGTGCACGGAAGTTAGTGCCGAAGAGACGAGTGTCAGAGGTGTTGCATTATTTGCACAATGGTACATCAGGAGGACACTTTGGGATAAAGATTTTACTGGGTGAACTGGACGTCACGGAAAGGTGCCGTAAGTGTGTGGCCTGCGCATTAGGAAATAGTCCAGCGAAAAAACGCAAAGTACCAATAAAACAGTGTAACGTATGAAGCCTTTTGAAAAGAGTAGCGATTGGCATTGCAAAACCGTTCTCAAAATCTGATACAGGAAACAAATACAATTTAGTGGCGATGTATTATTTTACGAAATAGACGGAGGTTACATCATATCCAATTAAGAAGCCAATGTTAGGAATTAAGAAAACTAGGACGGCGTCTCTCCATCCTCAAATTGATGGCATGGTTGAACGAATGAATTCAACAATGGGAAAGCACTTAGCCAAAGTAGTGTCCGAAACGCGATCCTGTAGTATGCTCGGTCGCGAAATACGACTACCATACGACCTTCAATTTGGACAGAGGCTGGAAGAAGGCTGTTCGTAAAAATAAACAATAGGCCAGCGACAAAATGAAAACCATATAAGACGTCAAGGCACAAAACGGTAGGTTTTAACTTGGCGACACGGTGTAGTTGTATGATTCCTAAAAAAGACGTGGTTTGTCGCCAAAGCTGCAAAAGCAATGGAAAGGCTTTTATGAAGTTATGCAGCACATCAATTACTCCATATATTCCATCCGAAGACTACCCAGAGACAAGCCAAAAGTGATCTACATCGATCGTTTAGTCTCGTTTGCTGGCGACAACAACGTTATGCAAGACCAGGTCAAGGAAACGAGGGTAATAGAACGAATGGAATAGACTTTGATAAGTTTATGAGCATGTACGGAGTTTCTGCAAAGGCTAACTTTGGAGTTACAACCGAGGAACAGCAAGAGCTGTTCCAAACACCGAAAAATTGCGCTATCGCACATTGCGTGAACGAGGACCATGATGTCCAGACGGGTTGCAATCGCATCTAAGAAGAAGTTTGGACTGGATTAAAGTACAAAGACAGCAACCGGAGGTCGGAAAAGTTTTGAAACTACGTGATGACAAACGATTTGTTTTCCATCTGGTCACCAAGAAGTACTCACGTGCAAAGCCGTTATACGAAAATCTGTGGCAAGCATTATTGAATCTTAAGAGTCAAATGGAGTTCTACAACATTAAGAACTAGAATATTTTAAACACATCATGTGCAATAAAAATCGTGAATCATGAATGCAAAACTAAATCGAAGGCAATTTTATAGTTTATTAAACCAAAGAATAATACACTGTACGTAATAGTATTTGGTTCTATTTGAAAAATAAATAATTTTTTTGAAATTGGCAAAGTATGCCGTGAAGTTTGAACGCATCATATTTGCGTATGGAACGAAAGCTTTTGGAGAACAAAAAATTAATGAATAAGAAATTTTGATGAAATTTTTTTATTACCATTCTGTGGTACTATAAAGATGAATAACACTAATTGCAGAAACACCTGGATGTTTTTTTGAGTTGCGCGCCTGTGTATTTGATATATTTTCTTCTTCTATATTTTAAATTGCTTTTTTGTTTTATTTTTTGAGATATAGTGGTGTACGAAACTTTAACTTAATGCCTTAATCGTCGAAAGTAATGACATCTAACCTTATATTCTTTGCTCATATAAATTTTGGCATGTTTCTGCAAGTCCATGACCGAACATTTTTGGATAGATTATCATTTTCCACAACATTTTTAGAAGTTTTTGTGGTCTGATAAATAATTAATAAACTTGTTATTTCTAAAAACTAAATGAAAGTATGCAAAAACGACATTTTGAATAAAGTTTGTACTTTGTTGTAGATATTGTTTTTCTCTGCTTTTATTTTATTGGTTAGAGTAGTGGTGACAACTTTTTAGATAAAATTGTTTTCATTGCGTTTTGAACACAGATTAAAAACCTTTTTTTGGTTTTGTTTATAGTTCACAGATTTTTTTAATAATTTGTATGAAATATTCCTTAAGAATAAAAAAATGTTTACTTTTTTTGTCTCAGTTTTTCTGTAAATATTTTATGTCAGTCAAGCAAAATTAATAACGGAGTTATTTACATTTGGTTTCGTTAAAAAATAATGTATTAAATAAAAGCTACTATCAATAGGAGTTATTTTGAACACACTGATGCATAAGATTGCTCAGAAATCAATGATCTAGTTGACAAATTAACAGTAATGGATTTTTATTGACTTCTTTTTTCTAGTTAAGTATTGAATATTTTACGGACCAATTTTCTTGCTGATGGAGCCGAAATTACTGAAAAAAAACAGGAAGCAATGTGATTAATCTTTTACTTAAAATAGTAATACCCAGTAAACACGGATTGGAACTGTTACAGTCACAAAATTAAAACAATTGTTTCATTACGTTGTTTTGTGTTAGTTCCATTTTTATATCATTTACATGTAACTGACAGTGAATAAATTGAAAGAGTTCCGATTTTTCACAATCAGTTTTAAACCGTTTCAGTACTTGCAATTTTTATCCCATAATCAGTAACCGTCTAAAAACTGATTTATTAAAACCGAATATTTTTTGAATAACTAGAATTGTTTAAAGATCGATTAAATAAGATTGAATTATTTTCAAAACAGTGGAATCGTTCTTGTAAAAACGAGTACTTTGTGATTAGTCAGCATTAGTCGTTGCTATACTTTTGATTACTGTCGTCAACGCTTGCGCTGCAAATTGATAACCTTTTCACTTGTTCGGTTGTAGTTTGATAAGTGAAGCTGTGTGTACAATTATATACATACATGTATATAAATGAAATATTTATTTCTATGTTACAGATGCGATTAAAAGTTGCTACCCAACAGTAACTGATGCAGACCACATCAAAGAAAGTTGCAATATGTAAAAAACTCAATGTGATATTGTATTTAAAAATATTTATTGCGCAATAAAATTTTAAACGTGCATTCGAAAATGTATTATTATATTATTGAAAGAATTGTTTTAGTACATTATTGAAACAAGAAAATCATATATTTATTGATCATTTAGTATCAGTTCAAGAACGAAGCTTTTAAAACGTAAACCGAATGCAACATTTATTTTGCAACAGATTTGAATTTAAAATACCGAAACTATACTGATTCAAATAAGTGAAACAGCGATGGACTTATAGCTATTTTATTGCAGTTAGGTTTCTTTTATGTTTGAAACAAGAGTGAATCATAAATTTTTTGTTTTGAAACTGTTACTAAACAATATCAATTTTGTGTTTACTGGGTGCTAATTAACGTTTACTGATTTTTGTTGTTACTTTCTGCTGTGAAAAATGAAAAGAGAAAAGTTGTGTAATTATAAGAGAATGTTTTGTTATGTAGTATTTTTGTCATCGGGAAGCATAACATTAGTATGTGCCTGTTAATGCAACTATTTCATGACGTTTTAATAACTTGAGGTGAATGTAATGAATTCAAAAATTTCAGTGAACATCATGTAATTTATTGGTTGACACAATAATGGCTTTAGTAACTGCAATATTCCTGTTTTTCTTTTTAAATTAATAACGGCGTACTAGCGACTGATAAATTTAATTTGGTAATTATTTTTGAAGACATTGCGTTTTACTAACGACATATTAATTTATTTTTTTCGCCTTGAACAACTTTAAGCACGAAACAAAGAGATTTTAGCAGAATAATTCTAAAATGATAATACATATGTGGTATTAATCTTGTTATGAAGAATTTTACCTGTCGTTTACAGTTTTTTTTTGTTATGTTACAACACTAAGGTTTATTTACAGGCACATTAGTTTAAATTTGTACGCGAATAAGACAAGTTGTCAAGATTTGAAACAAACAGACGAACGCGGAAGTTTCATATCTGTAACATTAACGATATTTTTACTGCACAAAAAAATAACAATCTTAAAAACCGTCATAGGTGACGTGTGCGTGTCTATTTGTCTTCCGGTGTACTCTAATTATTGCATAATTTTTTCTACTTTTATCTCCATACACGTCAGACAGGTAACGGATTGCAACTCGAGCAAATAAATCATTCCTGATTCAATTTGAAATTAGCTAGACAATTTTCGTATACAAATAAAGACAATAGTTAATTATATTTTACATTGATTCTTACGCTTGAATTTGAAGCAATTTCTTAAGCGTCTTACTGGAACGTAACTTCTAGAATATCTATTACTAAGGTTTCTTGGATTGTGTATACTTTCTTCTTGTAATTGTACACGTTCTTAAGCAGAATGTTAATTTATTAAATAGAAATCATAGAAAAGAATTAAACGTAATTTTTACTCCTGAACGTTTCCTTAAAAGTTTATCTTTTTAATTTATTGCCGATTTACAAATAATTACAAACATAAAAATATTTTAACGATGTATTAAAAAAAATCTTGCAGTAGTGTTAATTACTACGCACCGGAGCTTATAGATTTTCTTCTAGTAAAAGTAGAAAATAGATGAAAGTATCGTTTGCTAGATATTTTAAAATAATACCTTAAATAGTAAAGGATAATTGTGTTTTTTCAAATTTTGTTAAATATTATAGTGTTATTGTTTAAATGATTATTAATTTGGAAATGATCGTAGAGAGTACTGATTTAAATATATAATATATATAATAACAAATTTGAGTAAACGTATGTATTATGTTATATAAAGTACAATATTAAACTAATCTATAAATTTCATCTAATGTACCTTTGGGATTTACTAATCAGATTCTATGTAAAACAGAAAGTGATGTCTCGTCTGCAATGCAATTTAATGAGTTTTTGAAAGTGATTTTTAAATTATTTTATAAATTCCTAAATGTCAACTAATTTTAATTATTAACAAATTCAAGTTAGTTGACGTTTATTAAAACGGTATTTGAATATAATTATGGTTATCTATCTTTTGACACAAATCTTATAATTCATTCTTTTTAAGTATGGCAGTGATCAGTGGTATTCATTAATTTAAACATTAATTAGGTTCTTGTTAGTTAGTTACCTTTACGATTTCCTTTATACATTACACTTAAATAGAAGTAGCGGAGATTTAGGATTATAATGATTGGCATTACCAAGAAAATAAAAACGGCGTATGTATTTCAGGATTAACTCACTTCCTTTACTAATCTTAAACCATAGATCTATTACGACTTGTAAATGTGATTTTGATATTTCAATTATTCTAAAGGCTTTTCTAAATACCTGCTTCCCTTTCGATTGACGCAACTTTTTTAATTAACCGTTTTCTAAGTATTTCCGACTACTAGATTATATCCTCTTCAAACTTCAACTAGGTAATTTGCAAAAGGTTAATGAGGATTTACATATTTAATTTGCAAGGTTAGAGAAAAGTCCAACACAGAGTCCTCAAACATTTCAGAAGGAGGAAAAAGCAACACAATACTTCACGGATGAAGAATAGCTAGCACAAGAGGTCGAGTGAGTAAGAGTACAGAATAAAAAAAAAGAAAACGAATACTTCGCTCACCCTTCTAGAAGACAAGCAAAAGGTCTTAGAAAACAATATAACCAAAGAAAGTTTCATAACCGCTGCCTATAATTGTAGACAGAATTAATAATTTTAATGAAATCGATAAACTCATAAGTAACTTGATTCGTGCTTTTCAAATGAAGATAATAAACAACAAAAATATCAAAATTAACGTTTCTGACAGGGAGAGTTATCAAATTGTTACGAACTCTTTGATTGACAACGAGTACTCCAAAAAAGAGGATACAAAATACTCAAAAGCCACAAAAAATTAAAATGTGTTGTCATTTAGACATGATGAAGACACTAACAATATTTTTGAAATAAAAGCCATCACGGGATTTGCGTAGAAAACCAACCCATCAGAAATAACAAATTAGTGTCACAAACCCAAAATGTGTGAAATGTACGAATAAACATATTACTGCAGAGTGCAAGAAGCAAAAGTAAACTCCCCCAAAATGTGTACATTGTAGGGAAGCGCATTCAGCCGACTAGCAAAGTAAATGCAGAAGTTAAAGTATAAGAAAAAGAAAAAACCCAGTTTGTGTAAGCAGCCAAACAGATACGACCAACAGAAAATAAACTCCATTCCATCAAAACAAGTTCACCATTTTAAACCAAGGACTTATAGCTAGGTGGCAACTAAAAAGCCACAGAAACAGAACGAGAAGACACCAAGTCATCAAAACTCGTCTAAATTTAAAAATGGTTAATAGTAATATTAGAATATAGCAATAGAACACTAATGGACTGCTTCAATATTATCATGAGATATAAGCAGTCCTGGACATAGAAAAAATAGATTTATGTCTTATTTCTGAAACTCATTTTACCAAGAAATCGCACATCAAATTCCGCCAGAAGCTATAGTGCAATAATAATAAGGGAATCCATTACACATTATCTAGAAATGGAATATCGAACAAAGAAAATATAGGCGATAGCTGTTAAAGTAAAAACAAACACCTACGAAGTTCCACTTATTAATAAAAACCAGTACTTAAATTTTCTTGAAAGCCAAGGATGTAGATTTACTATTGGAGGCAATTTCAATGCGAAACACACTCACTGAGGATCGAAGCTAACAACTACCAAAGGTAGAGAACTCCTATCAGCATACAACCAGTTTAACTGCGAGACAAAATCGACTAGGAAGTCTACTTATTGGCTGACCGATTGCAAGATACTTGTTCTTATAAACTTTTTTTATAGTATATGACATATATCCCCCAATTACTTATATGTCGAACAGGCATGGGATATGGATTCTGATCATACTCCCATACTATATAAATTAAGTATCAAGATAATTTATAAAGAAAACCTACCGAGGCTTGTAAACAAATTGACAAATTCCATAGATGAAGAAAAGAACATTTAACAAGCGGTCTGGGATAATATTCCAGAAATGAAACAAAAGGTAAAGGGAAATAATTATCCGAAAGAGATTATGCAACTAGTTACAAAAAAGAAAAAACTAAGATGATGGTAGCATCAAACCAGAGCTTCTATGGATAAAACTGCCCTAAATAATGCTACTTAACACATAAAACGGGAGATCCTACGAATCAAAAATGAATCTATAAGCAATTTCTTGAGTAAATTGACCAATGATAGCAAAATGGATTATTCTCTTTGGGAAGCCACTAAAAATCTAAGACTGACTAATTTCATCAACGCGTCAGTTAGGTATGTTCCTCAGATGTAGTAAAACCTCCACAAAAAGTTTCTTTATACATCTCAGTTTTGCCTGTTATATCAAAAATGTACGAAAAACTACTGAAACCGATAATCGAAGAGAATGATCTCATTCCTGATCACCAACTTGGCTTAGCGAAAGGCACTCAACCATAGATTAAGGGCACATAATCACAAACATTTTCGAAAAATCACTTAAAGAAAAGAAATTTTGCGCTACTGTCTTTTTAGATGTAGCACAGGTTTTTGAGAAAGTATGACACAAAGGTTTATTCCACAAGTTACCTCGTCAATATTAACAAATTTTAAAATTCTACTTGTGAGCAAGCGAATAAAATAAAAAATAGTTATTCCAAATTGAAAGAAATCAATGCTAGGGTGCCACAAGGTAGTGTACTAGCTACTCTATACCACTGATACTCCTGAGTTTGAGTACAAAACGATCGTCACCTTTGCCGATTATACCGTAATTCTTGTAGTTTGAAGTGATCACGAAAAAGCAATCCGTAATATTGCTAAATACCTGGGTATGACAGTCGATACGAGGTTACGCTAGGAGGTCCATATCAAAAAGGAAACAGAAGAACTGGGTTTAAGATACAAAACAATGCATTAGCTAATTGAACGAATCTCCAAGTTGTTCACACATAACAAATTGCCATTTTATAAGCAAATACTAGGGCCCGTTTGGGCATATGGCATCCAGCTCTAAGGTTGTGCCAGCAAAAGCAATATTCTTATCATTTCACAATAAAGTATTAAGGAACATTGAGAATGCACCTTGGTACTGCCGCAACAATGATCTCCATCGGGACCTCGAGGTGAACACTGTAGATTAAGTCATTCCTAGGTTTGTCAGAAGTCACGAATAACGGCTTATTCAACATGTGAACCTAGAGGTCATCCAGCTCCTCGATAAACCAAGCTCTTTGAGTTATTCCAGTGATTTTGCCAAAGCAAAAAATAGTGTGTGTCTAAGTGTATAAGTTAAGGATAGTATACATAGCATTATCAGAATTGTAAGGATGTTAATGAGCAAAATCTTAGAGTTAAGCTTAAGCTTGTTTTAGTTATAATCTTAATTTTTCATAATTGCACCTTTACTTCCATTTATGCAACTAGGCGTTTTCTAGAAATGATTTTGTTTGAAAAATTAACCGTTTGTATGTTGTGCGTCAATATTTTTTTGATGTAAAACGTAACATTTAGGAACTTGAAGTTTTGTGTTCTCTTTGGATCTAACGGAATATTCTTTGCCAAAAACTTAATACTTTTGGTTTTTTTAGGAATGAAACTTTTTTCTAAAAGTCACATCAATGAGTAATCGCTGCAGAATTTTCTTTTAAACAAAATTAAGAATATTTAAATAGAGAGTGTTTCTCTCCTATATTATGACAAATAGAGAAAAAATATCATAAAGCAAAATGATACCATTTCACTCCAGTTATCAAATAATGTTTTGAAAAGTGAACTTTATGTTTCTTTACAGCAGTTATGTTCCTTATCGGTGGACTTACCCACTTTATTTATAAGGATTTTATTCCCAAACATCTAGGCGCCGTTTTTTACCGTCATTTTCAAAAATCAAGTGATCTACATTTTTCCGTACTTTTGCTTTTTTTTTTGATAACATTCCAGCTGATTTTTTCTTTATCTTATCTTTAATTGCCTAAAAACATAATAAACGGAATTTTTTGTTGATTACGCTAAAAAAAATAACAGACACTAAAAACTGATTTTTATAAAGAACTTTACGCTATAATTTCTTATTCTTTTTGTCAATATCATATAAGCTTACGATTGGATTAGTTTTATCTACTCTACCAATCAATTTATTGTAAAATGATCGCTTTAAAAAGTCTTTCTTTTCGCCATTTATCATTTTTTTTTTACTAAAAAGAATAACATCATTTGTATCTTGCTAGTAAAGTATATTTAAGCTTTTAGTAGACCCTATGGTTTCACTTCATGTTCTTTCAGACGTTTTTTGCCTTTTGTAGCAATAAATATGCGTATCGTAGACATATCTTGCTTGGGAATCTGATTGTCGTCACACTTTGATACCGTTTTTGATGGGTTTATTGGGTAGAAATTGTTTTAGGTAGATCTGCTCTTGAATTTGGTCATTGTTTTGTCAGTACTCTGAAAAACACTGTCAGTACAAGCCGAAGTAAATGTTTTTTAGGGAGTCTAAAACCTCTTTTAGGTTTTAGGAAAAAATAACTGAAAACGCATATCGCATTCTTTTAAAAATGTTTGTGTTTCACACATATTTCTATTGGCGTTAGAGAGTATTGTACACTTCTTTTCGACAGGACGACTTTTTTTGTTGGAATGTATCTATATTTAGATTTAGGTAAATTCAATCAGCTCCTGGAGACTGAAAGGGTTTAAACGTATTGATTTCTTATTCTAGGTTTTCATGATTAATTATTTTTGTTGCTAAGCCCCAGTTCCCTTTGAGTGCCCGTTTGTGTGATACCTCTAGGTCCTGGTGCTTAGGAACTTCAGTTAACGATGAACTCGGGATGTGTTTTTGCGGTACTCTACAACAACTACTTGGGGGAAACCTAATGGCGGACGCACTTGATAAAAAGGACACAACAGTGACATATATGGGACCTGAACCCGTTTTCAAAATCGCCTACAAGACCGGAAAACCGATAATTCGCAGCAAACTAGCAGCGGAGCATAAGAAAGTATAGAAAAACTCTTCAGGAATGAGGCACACAAAACTCTTCTTTACAAAGCTATAAACAAACACTCAAACTATACTATCAAGCATGAGTCGACAAAAGTTAAGGAAACTCATGAGACTATCCTGTTAGGTTACTGTCGCCTTAACAAACATATGCAATGTAGGCCTCTATGCCGCGGATGCTTGGAGGACGACGAGACTCCGCAACATCTACTGTGCAAATGCGAAGCGTATCAAATGCAACGCACGATTCTTGGCAAACCAAAACTAACCGATGACGAGTTGAAAAAGGCTCCTTGTAATAAACTTCTGGATTTCATTAATGAAACAGATCTGCTGAGGGAGTAATAAATCAGATGTGCACAAAAAAACCAAGGAGACCGCAGTGCAGGGGTGCTAAACGAACCACTTCTTGAAAACAAATAAATTTATATTTATTGTCTACGTATAATCTTTATTATAAATTTGTGACTTAATTTTTTTCTTGGAACTGGTTACAATTGCTTCAACTCTTTGTGATAGAACTTCATGGATTTCTTCGGATTTGATATCTTTTATTACATTCTTCTCAGTTATACTATGTGATTTACCATCTGATTGGCTAGATTCGTAGTCACAAGACTTCTCCCAAATTCTTATGTAAACTATTTCTCCACTGGTTTTGCTTGGTGGTAATATAACTCAAGCTATATATCATGAATAAGCTAGCTAATCTTTTAAATTTGTCGTTTTCACACCAACTGAGCTTTCGTCACACCTCGCAGTAGACAATTTCAGAGTTCGGAATAAACTAATTGATTTGATGATTAATAAAGTTTATTGCAATTTGGGAATCCATTGAAATAATTCAAAATCCTTTTAATACTAACTGATATTCTAGTTTTCCTTTACCGGATACTTGGAAACTAGTTTTATCTATCGGAGGCTGGTCCATAAAATCGAGACTTTGCGGCGCGGCACAATCAATCAGTTTGTTCTGGGGTTTTAAGATGGCTACTGCAACGTGTGACAAAAGCTCAGCTTGGCCTTGGACCTTTACAGAGACTTTTTTTCAACATGAATACTAAAAAGAATAAGAATCGGCATTTAGGCACCGTTTGATTTGGTTTAGTGAATTAATCGATCAGCATATGTAAATGTACTGCTGGTGGTGTCTTGTATATTCGCACTAATATAATACTTTTTGTTATCGACGAAAAATTAATTTTGTACACGCAGAAAAATTGTTTTTACTACTTCCCTCAGGTACAATTAAAGTTCGGAAATAATAGCGTAAAAGTTATCTTCAAAAATGATTTTTTTTGACACGCTTTTAAAGTTCTGTTTTTGGAAATATGCGAAAATATCTACAATTTAATCTAATTGTACTTGAGATACCAGGTTAGAAAACTATTTTAGTACATTTTTGATTTTTTTATAAGCTAGAAACAATTCAATTTCATTTCTTAGTTTGTATAATCTTTCTAGCATGTTGTCTTTTGGCAGCCATCAGACTATGGTGTAAAAAAGAATCATCTCATGATTGGAGTCTATTTTAGCGCACAGCTTTTTGGATAAAGCACCTTATTTACGATCAATAGTATTGATCCTTTTTCATGTATCAATCAATAATTTCTATTTTATTGTTTTGTAGTTGTTTAAGAAGCAGACAAACTCGAGCAATTGACAACAATTAGAAAGATCGAATTTTTTAAATTTTTGAATAAGTTCTTCGATGTTATTTGAATTATTCCATTACTTTTTTTGGTCTTTAAGGATGTACCATAATTTTTTTCAATTCGTATTATAAACACTTTTGAAATATTTTTTTTATAGCTGGTTTTTAAAGAATTGAAATTTCGCATTTTGCAAACTTAATTGAATTAAATAGAAATGTGTCGATCCAATTTTGCATAACCTAGATGAAGTAAATTAAAACATTAACATTCTTTGTTTTATTGATTGCGGTGAGAGCACCTATGATAACATGCCATAAAATTGCATGTATTATAACCTGACACTTTAACTAATTCGAAAAAATTTTTTAGACCAACATATGGCAATAGAAATAGTTTAAAAAAATTAACTATTTAATTTAGTAAGAAAGCTGCTAACGTGCGTAAAGTTATCAATATAAGTAATTACATGAAATGACAATGACCCGCTTTTTTGTTAGTCTTAATTAAGTTTATTTTTTACTTTTTCAGGTGGTCGTAGATTTGCTGTACTTTCCGGTAAGTTAACGAGTTCTCTTTTTTTTTGTACGTACTATATAATGGTTAAAATGTGAGTTGCAAAATACGCGGGTAAATTTGACAAGCACGACATCGTGTTGAGTAAATTACGAGTACTTTAATGATAATATTATATTAATTATTAGGTCAGTTTGATTATAATTAATGCTTTTTTTAATTAGCTGGAACGGTTGCGGAAAAATAACCGTTTACAGCTATTAGAGGCAATTTATGTTTGTAGTAAAGCGCAAATAAAACCGATTTAAACGAATCAATGTTTACGGATATGTATTTCCATTTGTTATTTTGTTAAGTTAATCTAATTAGAAGAATGACATTAATTTTTAAATTATAACAAACGATTCGTTTATGAGCTTTCATTTAATTTTTTACATTCGTTGATTAGTAGGAGTTGAGATGAGATCGTTGAAGATTTATATTTATTTGTCCAAAATTAACTTTTATAAAAATGAGTATACCAACAATATTTTCTTCAAGACCATTTTTGTGATAGTTGCTTATTTATTTATTTTGTTTATGTTATAAAACGTTTATGTTTATGAAATTGATTTGCTGCTTCTTAATGATCATCCTAATAATCAAATTTACATTACCAAAACTACTGTTACATTTATAAATTGTTAAGGGGATTCATTGTTATTGGTTATTTATTAAAATTATTCAAATTATCAGTCTACCAATAATAAATTTGCTTATTTTCAAAATTTATTTTACATATGTTTTGAGCTTAAAATTATGAAGCTCGTCTTTAGAAAACTACAAAAAATATTAACAACTCATAAAAAGTTAACATAACAAAAAATTTCTAACTTACATTTTTTGAAAAATGTCAAATATGAGAATTTGTAACTAGATAAAAAAATATATGTTTTACAAAATGTTAAATGTAAATTAAAGGAAGATGGTGCAATTTAGAAATAAATCTAAGAAAATTTAAGTTTAAAATCATAATTGAAATTGGTTTGATCGTTCAACAAAAATTTTTTTGTTATCTTTACTTTTTATGAGTTGTTAATATTTTTGTAGTTTTCTGAAGATGAGCTTCATAATTATAAGCTCGAAACATATGTAAAATACATTTTGAAAATCAGCGAATGATTTTTGTGGTCTTATCGTAAAACAATTTAAATGATTATTAGTTTAATTCTTAAATATTTATAATGCTACAAGATGTTTTGGTATTTATTTTCAATGAGATTATTTCAGGATTAAGAAAAATGATAAAACATTATATAAAAGAATTTACAGTTTTACAATATAGATTAAATAAGAAGTTGTTTATAATATATACGTAGCTACACACTTACTTGACATCTTGAGAGTAAGTAATAACTAACTTCAAGCAAAACCTTTAAATATTTTACATAAAGCATTGAATAAATCAAGTCGATGTGGAATCTACTTCGATACCTTATTAAGAAGCGATGATAAATAGATTTCAATTATTTATAAGATTTCCGCAATTTGCACTTCTGCAATTTTTTCTACAATTGTTATAAGTATTTTACTTTGTAAGCAATTTATGCCGACCATCTGGTTTCAGTAATTTGAACTTTTGTAGTAGCAATAATTGTTTAGTGAAATAGTTTATATTGAAAGCTTTTGTAAAACGTTAATCGATTTGGTAAAAACTAAATACAATTGCATGCATGAAGTTGTTTAAAAAGGTAATTAACTAAAACATTTTTTTTAATTCTAATGTTAATAACAGGAAAGCACATTTATAATTAATTGAAGAAATCGGAATTTGAAAATATCAATTGGTTAGTTTCACGTTTAGTTATTTCTTGTTTTGCTCTATACATTGGTTTAATTGGAATTAAAAAAATGGATAAGTTTGTGTAAGACACTGTATGAAAACACTGGAGGGGTGTCTATATTTTACATACTTTTTGAATGTCGAGACACAAAAAAATCAATAGTATAATTATACTAATTGAATCAATTCTTTTAAATCAATAATTGCCAATTTCTGGTAAATTCTATCATTTGTAATTCTACTTATGTAATGTTTTGTAAATGTAAATGGTTTTATGATGAGAGTGTGTTCTGTTAATCAAATAATTATTTTACAAATATAACCATTTTTGTTAGTATAGATAAGTGTCAATTATTTACAAATTATTTTTTATTTGGATGCGATGATTTTTCTTTTTTGGTGAGTAATACCTATCAGGCGCGTAGAAACCGTGGGGTCATATTCGCAACAAAAGGTTTTATTTGTTAGTCTTTCGTTTCGCATGTCTTCGCAATCTTTGCTTAAACTAGCTCAGTATGAAAAAATGTTCATAGAGATCAGTTCAAATGCATTATCTGACAAGGAACAAAAGGATGTGTGTAGCTTAAAAATGAATTTACATTAATCGTAGATGAAACCTCTAATACAACAAATCACGAACAAGGGTCAGTTTGTGTTAGAGTAGTTAATAATAATTTTGAAGCAAAAGAACATTTTTTGTGTCTGTCTACAACAGTTTCAACATAGGGCCAAGTAATCAAAACTTTGATTGTTGATTGCGATTTGGATTATCCTTGTATAACTTGCGGAGTCAATGTTAAGATGATGCCAGCAATAAGGCCGATGTTCAAAAAGGTATCTAAGCCAGCATACTTGAGTGTAAACTTCTAACGACATAATATGTCCTACATAATACGAACTACTCTAACACAAACTGACCCTTGTTTTTGATTTGTTGTATCAGATATGTACTTTGCAGTAACCACCAATTAAGCTTGGCTTTGTAAGATGCAACAAAAAAGGATACTCTTCTGAAGGATATCATGCAGTAGCTGAACAATATAGGGATTGTAACTAAAGATTCGTCAAAAAGGACAGCACACTTCAGAAACCTGCAATTAAAAACATTTAGATTGTGAAAATTCCAGACCACTTTGCTCTACTTGGTAGGCGGTGCTATTGTCACTTTTTTTAGTCGTAACCTATACTATTAGAAATTCTTAAAACGATTTCACATTCAATGAAGCTAGTATCAGCTAAGGCTAACGGGTTATATGACAGGGCACAGAATTCTAACTATTTTGCATTATTAGTATGTGAAAAAATGAGCGTGATTTTGCAACAAAAAAAAGATACGACATTTTCTGGTGCAAGCGGTGCTGTAAGGGTTTTTTGAATTTGAATTGGTGTGTTTATTTTGAAGCATGCCATGTGAAACAGATACCGGAAAAATTGAAAAAAAGATTTGTTCTTGATGAGTACGAGCAGCTGGGAGACATTTTACCTAATGGGTTTCAAGCTGTGAAAAATAAACAATATTAACAAAATACGGAATAGACTATAATAAGTTTACTGTCCAACATGAAGTGATGGAACAAATGAATAACAATGATAACTATCACTCATTCAGTGAAGTTATAATTTTTTCAAAATTTGTCTGTAGAAACATAGAGTTTATTTCCAGAAGTTTGTCATTTAGTAAAACTTTTGATTTCAAATGCATACAAAGAACATGCCGAGAACCTCAGCATTCAAACCAACGACTTCATCTCGGCTTCGACGAGTATAATATTTGTGTTTACACAGATACCGCAATCAAATCTTTAAATGTTTTTAGAATAAAAATTTATTTTTAACCGATTCCTCTACATTTTAGTCGCACTCATTTTTAAATAAAGCAAATGATCACATAAGCTTTTATTTATATTACTCGTAATATTTCTAGACGCTTTTAGAAAGCGGTTTTACACAATATTTCCCCCCTAATAAAAATTATATACCTAGATGTTTGCCACTGGCCCCCATGCCGTTGATATCTATTGTGATATCACGTACAAAAAAAACATTTTGGGTTTGCTTTTTACTTTTTAGTTACCGTATACATATAAACTTTCTACTCTGAAATAAACTATACCAATTTATTCAGTATAGCTGCCAAAACCGTATTAAGGTATTCCTTGTGCTGACGAGTTTTTAGTTGGCAGCACAACTGTGTACTGGCATTTGCTAGCGTTTTTTGCATTTATCTATGCACCAAGTATTACAAATAAGGATTTTATACAACTTTTTATTCAAAACATTTTTGAATTTGCTATTGTAAAATTTACAAACTAATCTAACCCCATATTATCCGTGCTAATGTGGCAACAATTTTGTCAGAAATTGTATAACAATACAAAAATAAAGACTAAAATAATAATTTGACAAAGAAAAAAAATGTTTTTTGCTTATTAAAAAAAAATATTTTGAACAAAAGCATTGGAATGCAATATGAATATATTATGCATTAAAGGAAAATGCTTCAACAAAAAATACAGAAAGAGGTAAGACTAACGTTGAATCTAAAAAAAGTAAGTAATTGTATAATATAATTTATCTGAAACAAACAATTGTTATGAGAAGTTTCTTGCAACTTAATTGCTAGCTAAGCCTCGGTGTGCTAATCCTACACTAAATTAAAAAGGCGGAAAAACAAGTAAATATCACCAAATACAGACCTTGTTTAAATTTTTCGATCACTAAAAGGAACAAATTGACAAAACGTAAGCCCTTTTGTTCAGGTAACACACCATACAACCAATTATATTCAATTGCTAATAAATGTTATAAGTGAATGATTTAAAGTTAATTATAAGTACTAGTCGATCAAACTATTTTGTCTACTATGCAGTCGCGAAACAAGTCGACAATCGACAATAATAAAAATGAATTGCAGAAAAAGTAAAATATGAGTACTAAACTTACCAAGTCTAAACTTATTCGTCAATTGTAGTGACTTCCACTACTCCTATTTATCTGATTTAAAACGGAAACTATGCGTGGTATATAAGCTTATGTATGACGGTTATTGTTGTTTTGTTTTTGGCTATGACTGCGTTCAAATGATTAAAGAAATTTGACGGATGCCACGTTAACGTACTTAACGACAATATATAACGTTACAGATGATATAAAATTTAAATCAGTATGATTTGACGTTATTACATAAAACAGTTTAATGCGCCGAAGGCTGAGGGTTAATTAATGCAATGGAAGCAATTTTCATGACGCAAAATTTTACGTTACTAAAAAAATAGTACAAGCTGACATAAGTAAAGTAATAAATATAAATGCAAGAAGATCTATGCTACACCAAATAATGTGCATAAAGTAATTTAGCGAAGTAATACGATACTGATATAAGTGTAAGTTTTCTCTTGTCTCTGGCAATTACGTTAAACGAGGTGAGTTCAACAGGTTACATACATATTCCGAAAACAGCCGAATATGATAATTTTCCGAAACTTGCTGGGAACGTCGCGTAATTAATCCAAAACGCCGAATATGTTTTCGTTTTCCCTAGCACATCCGATGTCTTAAAATAACACCCACGTACACGACCGTGCACCAGCGATTTCCAACCGGTAAAAGCAAAGTATAAAATAATTTATAATTACAAACAAAATTATTAAATTCAGAGCAATAATATATAATTATAAACAAAATCACTAAATTCAGAGTTAAAAGCGTGGGGTGCATCCGGATACACGGTAGTCTTTCGCGCCAAGTATCTGTTATTTCTTTTTTTTTGTAATTAATTATATCAATCATTGTTTTAACATGTATTCAGTTCGACTATTGCTGCCAATTTGTCATTTGACTGATATACATAATACTGTCACTAAACACGACGTTTGAATACATACGTGACGAGATATTCTACAGCTGCACTGTTTTTGTTAAATCTAATAATTTTTTTGTAAAGATCAGAGGTTTTTATTTTTTTATATTTTGTGTTCACAGAAATAAATTTATCATTGTTTGTAACAATAGTTTAACGTGTGTACTTGGCGAGACATTATACAGTGAAACTGTTATTTGTAGGATTTTTCTATATTTTCATAACTCTCCCCTTATTGATAGCTGCCTTTAGAATAATTGTAACAATGATTATAGATGCACCCCACGCTTTTAACTCTGAATTTAGTGATTTTGTTTATAATTATATATTATTGCTCTGAATTTAATAATTTTGTTTGTAATTATAAATTATTTTCTTCTTTTTAGTTCGGTTATTTATAAAAGCGTGTTTTTTTAGTTTTTTTATAACTATTATTTATTTTCTATTTTTTAGTTCGGGTACCTATAAAAGCGTGTTTTTTCAATTTTCTAAGCTATCAGTTATTTTCCGTATTTTAATTCGATATATCAATAATCAATTTTTGCGGACATGTGATTATGAAATATCTTACGAACTAAAAACGTATTGGAAACAGTAGTTATCGACAGTAAGACCTTATTTCTCGGGGAGGGAACCTGAGAAACAGCTATCACATCCAAGGCAGGCAGCGGGCGCGCAAATTACCTGCTCCGACACGAAGTGGTAATAGTGAAATACACTGGAACGATTTAAACGCGATAGGCTTTGTCGAGATGCACACCTGCGCAGTTCACGCGCTCTGTCTTTGTCACTCTCATGCAGAGGATCCCTAAAGAAATCAATTAATCCTGACGATACGACATGCAACACGATTCACATACTGTAGACACCTAAAGCTTACATAGTCTGTTTTTAGCAATGTAAAACGCATTGTTCTAAGGAAAAACAGAAACACAATCACCAAAATTCAAATTAAAATGCTGAAATACGAAATGGAAACGTAGCTTTTTACAGTTAAAACAATAAAGACGTTTAGTGTTACACAACATCAGGCGATATTATGCTAAACCCTACGAGACAATAAAACACTGCAGTGGATTTACGCAAAGAACAAAAATGGAAGAAATAATTCGCATTTATGCTAGAGAAATGTAGAGTCGGTCAGGAAACGTGGCATGAATGGAACACAATAAGTACACATGCATAACAACGGAGTGGCAGCCATGAGCACAATGGATTGATGATATAGTGGGAAAAACTGGCTGACGTTAGTTTAGAATATCAAAAGAAAAGATACAGCGAAAAAGGTATATGCTCCCACGTCAGATCATGACGACGAAAACGTTGAAAGATTTTACGAAAACATGAAATTGGCACTATCCGAAACGCAAATTTAAAACACACTTACTATAGGCGATTTTAATGCGAAAGTTGGAAAAAAAGAAAGATGAGGCAAAGAAAATAATTGGAAACTATGGTGTTGAGGAAAGAAATAATTGAGGAGAAATGTTAGTAAACATCTTGTTACAGAACAACATATATTTAATGAACACTGTTTTCAAAAAGAAGAAACACCGTAAATGAACATGGAAAAGTCTTGATGGAAAGACCAAAAATGATACAGATTTTATAGCAACTAACAAAAGGCAAGGGCAAAAATGTAACAAATATTCTATAGGTAAAGACCATCGAATGGTGAGAGCCACAGTTACAATTAATATAAAGCTAGAAAGAATAAAAATGATCAGAAAATGATCGAAAAATAAGTTAGATCAACAATAATACAAAACAACTAATGAAGAAAGATATCGACGAAAACCAATACAAAGGGCTCAGTAAACAAATAACAAAGGCTATAGGGAAAGACATCAGGAGATATAATACAGACCATATAATAAAGGAACAAAAGGTTTAAAATTTAAAAAGTAGACTAGAAAACGGTGGAATGGAAATTTTTCAAATGAATAATGATAAAGGACAGTTGGAAACCAACCGTGGAAACTGCTAAAAATAGCCGCAGCATCTTATTAAGAGCTGTATAAAAGCCGTAGCAACGACGAACAAAGGAGCATCTCTCAAGAAAAAGGGATAATGAACCAAGGATCTGAAGACATGCCAAAAATTTATTTAGACGAAATAAAAAATTCATTATCAGAAATGAAAACAGAAAAGCTTTGGTGGGATGATGACATAGTGATTGAGCCTGTAAAAGTAGGAAATGAACTGCTACTTTGCAAAATAGAAAGGCTTTTCAATATGTGCATACAAGAATGTGTAATACCATCAGCATAGAATAACGCCGTTGTAATTTTACTTTACAAAAGGGGCGATAAAACCGTTCTTAAAAACCATAGACCAATTAACTTTTTGACTCACTTATATAAACTTTTTATAAAAATCGTAACAGAAAGGTTGAAAAATATGTTGAATTTCTATCAGACTTAGAAGTAGGCTGCATTTCAAGCAAAATACGACACAAACGACTACCTACAAACAATAAAAACGCTCATAGAGAAATGTGTGGAATATGACAAAACCATTAGTTCTAACATTTATAGATTTTCATAAAGCGTTTGACACGGTTGAACTCTAGGCTATACTAGCTCTACTAAACCAATGTCGTATAGACTTTAGGTATCGAAATTTTATAAAGTATATATATGATAATGCAACGTCAAGTATCAAACTGCACGAGAATACAGATAAAATCAGATTAGAATAAGGAATCCGACAGGGACAATCAATTTCTCCCAAATTGTTCATCACTGTATTGGAGTATGTATTTAAAACATTAGAGTGGAGCTACACGGGTATAAATATAGATGGAGAGAAGTTGAGTAATTTAACAGGTTAAGTGCCGCAATGTTGACAATTTTTACGTCTCTATTGGCCGATCGGTTTTTTTAAATAGCATTTCTATATAATTATTTGTTCAAATTAACTCATACAGCCCGATGTTATTATTATTTTAAATGAGTTCGATATTCATACCAATTCCCAAAAAAACCAAACACGAGAAAATGTGAAGAGCACCGAACTATATCTCTCATGAGCCACACTCTCAAGGTCCTCTTAAAGGTAATTCACAATAGGATCTACAAACGATTGGAAGAAAATATGTCTGATACACAATTTGGATTTCGGAACGGACTCGGCACCAGAGATGCTCTTTTTGCCTTCAACGTACTGACACAAAAAAGCCTGGATGTCAGCAAAGAGGTATATGCTTGCTTCGTGGACTACGAGAAGGCCTTCGATAAAGTACGTCATAATAAACTTGTCGAACTATTAACAGAAAAACAGATAGATAAACGAGACCTACGAATAATCAAAACTTTATATAACAAACAAACAGCCAAGGTCAGACTAGAAGGAGAGTTTACAGAGGAAATCAACATCAAGAGAGGAGTAAGGCAAGGATGTGTCTTGTCACCAATACTTTTTAATGTCTACTCCGAAGCAATCATCCAGGAATCCCTCACAGCAGAAACAGCTGGTATTGCAGTGAATGGAATACCCATTAACAACATCCGATACGCTGACGATACAGTGATAATCACAGACAACATCGAAGATCTTGAGAGGGTGGTCGAGAAGATTAAGGAAAACAGTGAACAATACGGTCTAAAGATGAACTTAAAGAAGACAAAATTCATGATCATCACCAAATTCCCGACAAGTAACAACGTACAGCTTAAAATACATAATGAAAACATCGAGAGGGTGTACCAATATAAATACTTAGGGACTTGGATAAATTCTAAGAATGACAACACACAAGAAGTAAAAACAAGAATCGAAAAAGCAAGAAGCGTATTTTATAGAATGAAGAATTTATTTTGTTCTAAACAACTCAACAAAGAACTAAAAATACGCATGATAAAATGTTACATATATCCGGTACTTCTCTATGGTATTGAAGCCAGTACATTGAACAAAAACACAACAAAACGCATAGAAGCCTTCGAAATGTGGGTGTTTAGAAGAATGTTAAAAATAGCTTGGACGGAGCGAGTCACTAACGTAGAGGTGCTGAGAAGGATGTCAACAAAAAACGAAGTGATAGACATCATCAAGACACGCAAGCTTGAATACTTTGCACATGTGATGAGAGGACAAAAATACGAATTTCTGAGGCTAATAATGCAAGGCAAGATTGAAGGTAGAAGGGGTCCAGGAAGACGCAGGATCTCATGGCTGCGTAACCTACGAGAATGGTTCAACTGCACAACAAACCAGCTATTGAGAGCAGCCGTAAATAAAATACAGATCGTCATGATGGTCGCCAACCTTCGGCAGAAGACGGCACGATAAGAAGAAGAAATGAGTTCGAGCAGCCGCTGGGGAGCTACACAACATGTGTGACTAACATGTGAGTCCAGGTCGGCCTCACGTGGTCAAATATCACTTTCAAGTGTGAGTCCCAGTTGGCTTCTCATGGCACTTAACATGTTAAGATTTGCCGATGATATTGAATTAATAACGGACAACACTGGGGAAGCACAACAAATGATACAAGAACTAAGGTTGGTTTAAAGTTAAACTTTAACAAAACAAAAATAATGACGAATCTTATCCTAAGTAATAATATAAAGGTCGATGACAAAGAAATAGAGGAAGCCTGCTCATACAAATATTTGGGACATGAAACAAAACTAGAAAGAGACAACCAAACCTGCGAATTACAATAACGAATCGGTTCCATATGGGCAGGATTTGGAAGACTACATTATGTTTTTAGAAGTGACTTACATATGTGTTTAAAACGCAAAGTTTATGATTAATGTGTTCTGTCAGTACTAGCATATGGTGCAGAAACATTGACCCTATCAAAAATCTCAGCAAAGAAACTAATGGTAACTTAAAGGGCAATGGAAAGAAGAATGCTTTGGTGAAATTGAGCGATAGATTAACAAACGAGTATATAAGGAAGAAAACAAAGGTTTGTGACATATTAAAGCGCATAACGACAGCGAAATGGAAATGGGCAGAGCATATAGCCAGATTCAAGAATGACAGATGGTCCAAAAAAGTTCTAGAATGAAGACCACGAAAAGAAAAACAAATAGAGGTAGACACCAACCAGGTAGTCATATGATATAAAGCGCACAGCAACTAGGGAATGCCTATGTTCAGCAGTGGACACAAACAATGATATATAAAAGCATGTTTTTTAATCTCTCCACATATCAATTGAAACCTAAGGTTTTGTCAATACAAGCACAATTTCAGTTTGAAGGTCAATGTAAACTATGCCAGTTTTTTTCAAAATCTACATTAATAAGTTTTGTTAAAAACTCCTTTGCTTTAAATGAGATGTTGAAGGTTTAGGAACAATTGTGAACAATTATTTTGTAACGTCCCGTTTGAGTTCATTACAATTAAAATTCAATTTTACATTCGTTTATTTCTGCAACTAATATTGCACGTAAATTTATTCAGTTTGGCAACGTCGCGTTGTTTTCACCGACTTGAGTGTAGCTGAAAACTTTCACTTTCGCTGGGGCCACGCTTGGCGTGCGTGTCGTAGTGATGCGGGAAAGTCAAATTTTCTTGATTATGGCGTAAAAACCTATGTAATTTAATTTTTATTCATTCCATCTAATTATTGGTGAGTTTACCTTTATTTTGATATAATTTTTCTATTGAATTCAACATTTTTAGTGATTTCGCAATGTTGCGCAATAGTTAGACAAAGGAAATTATTTTGAAGACCGTTGTGTAAATGCAGCGTGAGTACATGATGTCATTTAAAAAAACATTCTAATTATTTATATTTAGGGTCTTTTTTTTATTGGATCTTTCTTTTTATTGGAATTTTTTGTTTTGGTTTTGTCGTTTAATTAATGGATTATCAGTTATTGAAGTTTATTATACATTGGTTTATTCCTGCTGTTATTGAAGAATCTTATCACTTCAAGCTAGTATGTGCTAAAAATAGAAGATATACGATAACGTCATATCATGTGGTGAGTCAACTAAAATTAAGATACTGCATTTTATCTTCAAATAATTAAATTGTGTTATTAAAATTTTTCACTCATAACAAATCAAACGTTCAGACATTTGCATTTAAAATCAATAATTAATAATTAGATGTAAGATTTTACGCTTTTTATTCATCACCGATAGGTGATTGGCGTCCAAATATTGTTTTAATCCATATTTTGTTTTATTCAAATACTGTTTTATTCTAAATATGTTTAATTCAAATATTGTTCTTTTATGTAAATAGTATATTAAGTTATAATTAATAAATTTAAGGAGTTCACATGTTTGTAATTATTTCCATTCAACCCATCACCCAGAGGTCTGTGCTTACGATTGCTTGCCGTGGTCAAATTATTATTTTGCATATTAAATGTATTTTACTTTATATTATACGTTCTTTATTCCGTCAATGTATTTTTTTTTACAATTTTATCAATACTATTAGCTTTACTTTGCACTCAAATATTATCCAATGCTTTGAGGCTTATAAACCATCCAAACAAAATTTTATTCGCAATTATTATAGTAATCTACAAATTATTTAAAAGCTAGAAAACTAATAATTTTTTACCGTTCCTATGCCAGCGGTCGGGAAGTGACAGTTTTCACTTTCCGACGACGGTCAGGAAGTGATTTTTGTGCTCCTGACATGTAAACAATAAATCAACATTAACATAATCTTTATGGAAACGTCATTTTTACAGTCATTTGGATTCTTAGTGCTCGCCGTGTGGTAAAAAATGTCCAATAGTTTACGCTTCAATTCTTTTTATTTAAAAGAAAGTTTTTAGCTGTCGAATGGTAAAAAACGTGTTTTGGCAATAGCTTTAATTGGGACCTGGCCATCTCGTGTTTGACAAATTACAGATTACTATAGTACCATTGAGTACAAATATTTTGACAAAGTGGCATTACTGTCACGTGTGATATGATGTAATAAACAATTTATGAATTTTTAATAAATTTGTCGAACAAAAAGTTTAATACATTTCTTGTGAGTTAACTATTTTACATCACTCAGTTATTAAAGCACTCCGCTGAGCGTCGTGTATCAAATTAATTTTGCATTGTACCTAAACTGTGAGTTATCTAATACACATGTTAATAACTATAACAGTAATTTTTTATATAATTATTGACAATTATCTACGCATTTTATTAGTGCCTCGAGCATCAGATAACTTCGACGCTTTGCGTCTCGGTAAGTTATCGTTGCTCTAGGCAGTAATGAAAACTTTTTCACCTTGTTTGTAATATACTATTGCCATCTTTAAAATCTTGTTTATTTTTTAGAGTTTGATAAAATACTAATGCCCTAGTTTGTATAATTGCGACACTTTACTCAACTAGTAATTCAATATGATCTAGAATGCCTTTTTTACGATTTTGGTAAATTTTGTCCTTTAATAATTTTAATTTTTGTTACTAAGAGTTTAATAACGCGATAAGTGGCATTGTGTTTTTACTTAAATATTAACCACAACACTTGTATTATTACACTTGAAATATTTGTATGTTGACATGTTAAATTAATTTGTTATTAAATTTATTTGTTTTTATTCAATACCGTTACTTTTTGCATTGTAATTACTTGGTGTAGCAAATCAACTATAAACTGTATAAACGAAGTGCAAACTGTAACTGAAACAGATACATTTTTAGGATTGACATTTATTTGAGAAATATTGTTTTTAATATTTTGGTTTAGGTAAAGCTTTTTTTTATGCTTAATTTTGCAATAGTAATTCATTTTATTATATTTATGTGATTTTTAATCAAACGTTATTTTAATAAAGCAACGCTGTAAATTTCATTTTATTTTTTACATCTAAAAGTAGCGGTGTTATTTGGAACAGTTTTCAGTCGAGAATTGTTACATTTCAATGTTGTAAATTGTAGCTTTTTTATTGTACCCTAGTGGACAATTGGCATCATTTTGTACTGTTGTTCAGAACGATACTTTTATTTTTATACTATAAATTCGTTCTTGTATTCTTTGAATGGAACTTTTTGCGTTAAATGAAGTTGTTGTTACTACATTGTCACTTATATATAGAAATTCTGCGTATTTTTGTAGGTTAATAGGTATATTTTATATTCTAATTTTTGCTAATTTATTGATTGTTTTGTTTTAAATTTTCTATTTCATATGTTTTAGTATATGAATGTTTATACATCTTCGAAGTTTCTTCTCTATTAATTTTTTTGAGTTTTTTAGGCTATGGTAATTTGTACTCGTCTATTAGTATTATTTATGAATTATTTTTGAAAGTTTTGAATTTTGTCAAACTGTATAGACAATTATAGAGCACAGGCTTCTGATTGCTTGTGTCACTAAAAATTAAATTTTTGTATCTCAAATGTTATTATTAATTTATAGCTTTTTTTTTACTTTTTAATGGTTTTTATTTAACTAAAAATGTCTGTCTCATTTAATTTTTTTTTGTTTTTATGCACATACGCACCTAGTCTATATAAAGAAAAAATATTGAGACATTATTTTACAGGTTTTACTTTGTATGCGATGTGCAAAACGGGACGTTTTAGATATGCTACTTTGAGTCATTCCACATGAAATCATCGAAAAAAAATTGTTGCAGCACTGTCTTGGATTTTGTTTAAGCTTTAGGGTTCCAAAGACCAAGATCTACAAGAATTGAATTTTAGCACGCGCCACTGTTGGTCTACATAAAATAAAGGAATTAAAAAGTCTTATTGTTGTGCTTTGGGGTTTAATTTGTAATTTTTTTTCTATTAGTGATATCTATTTGACCAAAGTGGAATTTTGAAATTGAATGATAGTAGTTTCTAAAAAAAGGTAAAAACATAAAATTCATATACTATATATTCTAATCATTCTAAGATGTCAAAGTACACATATCGTAAGTTAATAAGAAATCAAAACTGTGTTAACTCCTTATAAAAAAAATGTTTGCTTGCAATTTTGAAATTTAGACGTTTCTAATTCGTTTTCTCTTATTGATGTGCAGGCGTTTACAAAAAAGCAAAAAATATACCGATTGATTTTTTAAATTGATTTTATTGATTTATTTGAATTATTAAATTAAAAATACAAGAACATATCACAGTTTTGCTCGTGTTTCTGTTAGTTAATTAATAGCACAAAAGTTTTTATGTTATGATAACTTTGAAATTAAAAAAAGTAAATTAAGATTTAATTACAAAAACGAATAGTTATGAGAATAATACTGGAACTTAATACAACAAAAAATGAAGAAATGAGATTAAGAAAGAACAAAAAAAAATAGAAGAACTTATAGGAACAAATATTTTCAGATTTATAAAAACGGAACTATTACGATGGGCTGTACACATTATTAGAAAAAAACCAAAGCAGATGATAAGAAAGATTAGTGGGCCCTGAAAACAGCAAAGATCAAGGAGAAAATGTCAGAAAAAAACATAAAATCATTGGGAGTTAAAGATGTCCAAGGAAACGAAAATTAAAAAAAACAACAGCGAATGCCAAGACCAACAACAAACAAACGGATTCTAATAACAAGAAGATTGATGCATCTCAATAAAAACATTAATAATCATGATAATAATATACCGGGTGAATGAGACCACCCGTATCAGTATTTTTTTTATAGAACGATGAGTCGTAGAGAGTTAAATTTAAAAAAATTATCACAAAAACCATAATAAAGAATCAAATGGTGATATTATTTCTCGGAAAAGTTAAAATCCCGAGTAGTTCTGTTCAGAATATCCTGAACTCCAAGATTTTAAATTGAAGCTAAAAAGATCGTTAAAAAATAAGAGAAAATATTTTATTACTACAACCCCTTCTTAGTAATATTCAACAATGTTTAAAATGTCTTCCATTTACTGCTAAACACTTTTGAGCTTTTTCAGATACGCTATCAACGGCTCTAACTACTTCTTCAGCGCATAATGATTGGCAAGCATTGCGAATTCTCAGCTCAAACGAAAAAATCTAGAGGACTACAAGCTGGTGATCTTGGCGGCCACGCCTTTGTACTTTCTTTGCCAATATATTTACTGGGAAATAGTTGATTTACCGTGTTTCAGCCCACCAATGAAAAATGAGCGGGGCAGTCTTCTTATTGAAACCACATTTTTGCTTAAATAAAAGAGAGACATTTTTTAATAAGTCAACTAAGTCCTTACGTAAAAACTCAGCGTATCATATCCCTTTCAGAATTTCTTTAAAAAAATAAGAGCATATGATATTTTCTTCAAGTATACTACACTACGTATTAACACTTCAAAGTTTGTAGCCAGTGAGGATTTGTTTCCGATTAGTAATAGACATTGTGAATGAGTTTTCCAGTGTTTTTAAAAGTAGCTGCGTCAGTCCATAAAACTAGTTTAGGAAAGTGGGGACTTTTATTTACTAACCAATTACAAAAAACGACTCGAGCTTGAAAATCATTTTTATTTAATCCTTGGCGGTTATCTACTTGGTTAGATGAAACTTATGATCTTTCAAAATTTAGCAAACAGAGTATTCGCTAATTCCAAAATCCCTTGCAAGTTTTCTCGTTGAAATATGCGGATCAAAAATTGCTGCATTACGTACATGTCGTGCAATTCGTTTTTCGCGATTGTATGTTGGTTACACCTGCCCTGTGGTACAGTTACGTGCTGCCAATCTCCGAAATACATTCAAGGATTGACTGGTACGTTGGGTATATTTTTCAGCATACATTCTTTCAGCTGTAATTTTGTCTACATTCTTCCAAAACCATTTACATGTCGAAAGCTCCTAAATTTGAAAACTGCATATTTTCACTAATTTAAATTAACTTACTTTCTTACGAAATTGAATTTTAACTTTAGTGTGTCCACAAAAATATCAATAAATTATCAATTTGCACAATGGATGTTTTCACGATAGATTAATTACATAAATAATTAACTATAATTATAGACATTAAAACTTGTGTTTGAAATTGTTTAATTCGGCAATTGCCGATTAAATTCGATGGTTTTAAAAGTCGACTTTTCAATTTTGTTTATTATCAACAAATTTCAAGTTTTAAAACTTTAGTCGAACATTACTGAAAAGCGGTTGTAGTAATAAAATAATTTTTCGTATAAAACTTTCTTATTTTTAAACGATGTTTTCAACCACGCCTTTTTTGACTTTTGGTCCTATTTAAAATTTTGGAGTTTGGGACATTCTGAAGAAAACTAGTCGCGATGTTAACTTTTCCGTCAACTCTTTCAGTCAACTCTCTAGGATTCGCTGTTGTATAAAAAAACACTGATACGGGTGGTCTCATTTACCCTGTATATGTCAATCGTTTTAGATTTTATAAAACTAACATGCAATGTAATAATCACATTGCATGTACAAATTGCATTATTTACAACTAATATAAAAATGTAACTTTACACTGACCAAGCCAGGTTCTCTAGAGAGTAGAACTTTAATCTAGTTAGCCACTTTCTTACTTCAGCTCTGAATGATTTTGTACGGAGCGCTCTGATAGTGACAGGGACTAAATTATTAAATTTTATTGCTGAGTAGAAGCAGCTTATATCAGGGG
Organism: Aquatica leii; assembly: GCA_035610365.1. Taxonomy (NCBI): domain Eukaryota; kingdom Metazoa; phylum Arthropoda; class Insecta; order Coleoptera; family Lampyridae; genus Aquatica; species Aquatica leii. The sequence continues at coordinate 16,787,124 of CM069434.1, read as the reverse complement.
AGAATAAACACGTAAGGCATGTTTTTCATAAACATGAGACATTCAAACACATAGAGAACTGAAGCTGTTAAGAATTTCTAAACTTACTGCAGGAAGATCCAAGAGGATGTCCCAACAAGATTGCTACCGGAAGACTTAAAATAGAGCAGATGAGATATCTCAGAACCTTATACTACACTCTAGAAGCAAACAAAGTATTATACAGTGTGAGTAGTCTCGCGAAAAACTACTCTTTACATTCTTCAGAATGCAAATGACTCCAAATTGAGTTTTGGGGCCATTCCGTCCACGTGTTGCTTTCAGGATAAGGAATGATCTAACTGGACTGCAAAAATCTGAACTTTGCAGAACTGGACATGAATATCTCGGAAAGATCTAAGTGAGAGATATTTTGGACAATTATAAGTGAAGTTGGGATCAAACAGGATAACAGTGGTTTTGTCACAGTTTATTTGTAACTTGTAGTGTCTGGTCCAAACAAGAACTGTTTTACATATAGAAGCCCCAGTTTCTATTCAACGATCCAACCATAATAGTAAGATCGTGTGCATAGAAAACTAAAAGAATATCATTTTTTCAAGAAAAAATAATGAAATAGATAAGTTTCTTATTAATAAAGAAATGAATAATATTTCTGTAGTTATCAACTTGAGACTGAAATATAGACGTTCATCATACATCACAACTAAAAAATTATATCCAAAGAATGTTGAAATTAAACAACATTGGAACAAAACTTGGAGATTATTCTTTTCTATGTAAAGTCAACTTTTATCAATCTATGTATGTACCTATTATATGATAATATATATAAGTATGTATCTTTATGCACATCATCATCTTAACATTATGGTTAACGCCAAAGCGTTTCCAATCGGGTTGACCATTTGTTTCTTAGAAACAACACGAAGCCAGTGGGCATCCAGAAATCAACCTCTAAGTGGTTCAAATTATATCTTTCCGATAGATTTTGTAGGGTTGCTTTTACTATTCTTTGTGATACTGTATTGTAGTTTTTTGGCACTAGAATGTAGAGTCTCGCAAGGAAGTATGTTAAGTCCTATATTACTTTTAACTATGATGAACGAATTTACAAGTTTTGTACAATAATCAATTGCGCCTCATGTTGTTCCAGTTTCTGAGTCAAATTTAGTCTTGTCTTGATTTTGTTTGTGCGAGAAAATCAAGGGCAACGCCTAAGTATTTTGGGATGCAATACTGATAATTCTTTTTCTTGTTATTTAGATAAAAAGTTTTATATTTAAATTGAATATTTAAGTACTTATCTTCATTAGTTTTCTTTTTTTTTATTGCTTTATTTAAAACCGCTCTCCTCCCATCCCGAAAATCTGAACGAGGAACAACAAACTTCGGAATATTTTGCATGGAATTTAGATATTGTTGGTTTACCCGTTCTTAGGAATAATTTTCTTCTCCAAGGACAAGAGGTTGCCATAATTCTTACCAGTTCTTCTACCTGAATGTGCTGGCTCGTGAAAGGGATATACGTATACCGGTAGTCGTTGGGTCATTTAGATATGTAGGGTTCATACTTCTATTTATAGAGGTTGTTCCTTATACTAGCTTTTGTTTATCTCGGGTATTTTATTTGTTTGGTGCCCGTTACATCTGGCAAGTTTTCCCTTATCCGCTACTTGAGGAAACGCTCAGTTGAGAATCTAACAACCCTGCCAAATCTCTAGAAAATATTGGATCGGATAGTGGAAATCAATGAAGAAATGAACTTACAATTAAAGACAGCAAACTCATGACCGCTACAAAAACACAAAAAACAGCGAGAGAATGTATGGATTAGAGATACGTAAATAATGACTACACAGTAGAAATAAAGCAAAGACCAAGACAATATTTAATAAAATAAAGATATAGTACGCAGCAAAGGCCTGGACTTACAACTTAGAATTAGAATAGTGAGACGTTAAGTGTTTTCAGTAGCATATTATAGAATGGAAGCATGGACGATAAAAAAACTCATCAATGACATACTACAAGCTTTGAGATGTATGTTTACAAAACAATGCTGAAAATAAGCTGAGTAGAAAAGTGCTCAGAAGAATGATAGATACGTAATTTTACAAAACATTATACAGGAAAAAAGAAATAGAAGAAGAAATCAGATTTTTTGGCTGAGTAACCTGAAAAATGGTAGAATTGCAGTTCCGTCGACCTTTTTGAAATTGCAATATTAAAAATACAAATAACCAGGATAGCAACCAACCTTATAAAAAAGGACTGAATTTGAAAAAGATGATAAAAAGTTAGAGCTCTTAGGCTTGGATTCGGGTCGCATTTATTAAAATAAGTGCTTAGGATTATCAGATTCGTAAAGCTGTATCCTTTAATTTTTAAATTTTGATGTTGAGAGATCAGTGCAAATAAATTTTCTAGATGCAGTTTGTAGAATATTACTCATGTAGATTTTGGAAAATCTACAAGAACGCCGATCATTGCGGTAGTGTCAATCTGAACTTGAAAACAATCGTACATTAAGTATCTTTTTTTTTAAATGCAGCAGTGAGATCAAAAAATGCTCACAATTTCTTTTTTTGAAACTCATTTTCGGTGTAGGTTGTTAGGTTAGTAGTAATTGATTGCAACATCTATTGGGTATTTATTTTTACTCGATTTTCAAAATTTTAAGAAAATATTTTTTTCATAACGGACGATTCTAAAATATTCTATCAGTTTCTAATAATTCAACATCCAAATGGAGTGAAGTAAAAAGTCACCGACCGACGTAAATCATGGCATTAATTTGTGTATTAATCATTATCTAAATATTGCTTTAAAAACGCAATATTTTTCCAATTTTATTAGTTTTGATCCTTTACACTAAAAAATTGTTAATATCACTAAAACGTGCATTTAGCAGTTATTTGATCACATAATTACGCAAAATCCTTTATGACAATCTTGTACTAGATCAATTAAATGTAAGAAATGTAATGATAATTATTACTTGTAAACCTTGAATTAAATGTGAAAAATAGTTGTTTGCGTTTATTGAATTAAGGTTACAAAGTTTTTAAACCAAATGTATATTATAGCAACAATCTACTGCTATTTTAACCAGTTTTATATATATAATAGTTGATATGCTTGAATACCGTGAATTAATTTTATATGAAAACGTTTCGAGTAAATCATCTAATGTTATTTGCACTTAAAATTTTAGTTGTTATTCATAACGTGTAGACTTGAATGGATGAAAAATCCCATGAGGAACGACTCGATTTTATGTTGCCGTTATTGTTGCTATAGTAGAAATATTCTATTTTAGCATGCATACGTTGAACAAATCTTTTAAATTACCTTTGGGATTTTATTTTATTATTTTGTTTTTTTTTGGTAGATGCCAACAAATAGAAAACTAAAAAAATACTATAACAACTATACGATCCTCGTACAAAAAAAGTTTTAAGTTTAATTTAATGAAATTTGGTTTGATTTCTAAATAGTGTCATACTATTGGGTGATGGTTTTGTGCTAACCAATAGTATAACAGAATTTTAAAATTAATCCAAGTTTTGTTGAACCGAAATGGAAGTATTTTTGCTATATTTAGCTAGTTTTTAATAATTTTTATCTCAAAATTTATAACATTGTTTTAGCATTATTTAGCTCTTACAAAAAATATTTAATTTCCTAGAAAATTAACTTTATTACACATGTACACTTAAGGTTTATTTGACACGAACCTGTAAAACAAAGTGTGTTACTATTCTTAATAGTATATAATATAATACATAATGTATTTTATGCTTCTTGTACGAACAGGTTTAGACCAATTTCCTTTGTTTGAATCAGTTTCAAACTCGATGTGGATGTGTCATATTTCCAAGTTAGAACATTCATTTCGCGTTTTTATATAAATACACGCCGCTTAATAGAATCACATTGGGACTTAGAGTTTCTGATAATAATAACCGAATGATAACAAAATGCGATAAATAACATGTTTATTGGTTTGAAAGAAGTAAATTCATAGAGCGTGAATCTAATTAATTTAGAAGGTGAAATTATAGCATCAATTTAAGCAAAAAATGTTAAAATAAAAATTCTAATAAAAGAAAATCTAAATTTTAAACTAAACAAATCGAAAATTACCAATCTGTTGCATTAAATAGTCTCCTAACTTTATTGATACACTAAAAATACAAATAACTCAACGATAACGTATTTACAGATGTTTAAATGAGATAATGGCTACATAGGTCAGTCAAAAGTACTCGAATAAATAAATATACCGCCAACTTATATTGTTATAAAATTTTATTTATTTTTAAATTTTGCTAAGCTCACGTCTCTCTATTGCGTTAATCAATTCAAAGTCTTAAAACAAAACTTATTAAATCAACTAATATAAGTTTGTGAGTGGGTTGACGCGCGGCCATGCTAATTTTGGACGGCATATATATATATATATATAGTCACTACACCGACGATTACTGATAATAAGACTTTAGATCATATCAATTTACAGTGAAAAATAGGTCCGATACAACTTGAGCTTGTAAATAAACAAGAAATGTTATTTTAAAATCGAATTCACATGCACCGAATAAACCTTGATTTAAAAAACAACCTGAGAAAAAAATTAATAAGATAAACCGAAATTGTGATTACTATAAACGATGTTTTTTCTATGTAGTAGCATAGTCCTATCCTTTCTTTAATAAAGTGATTGATAACATTATCAGTGATTACAATAAGCGGCTTGCACTGTATAACATTTATGTGATATGGATTCTGTTTTTGATTTTGGTCGTAGCATCTAAGCATAGGTATAGTGCGAATGAATAAATTATAGTTTATTCTAAACACCTATTTTTATATTGTTTTGAAATTTTGTTACTGGTAGCAAATCGATTTCTAACCGACGAAGAACTGCAAACATTATGTAATGCAGTACTTAATGAATCTATTTTAGAAACAGAAGATTATACTAGTGATAATCAATGTGAAATATCAGAATTAGATGAGGAACTTAGTGACGTAAATAATATCACAACAGACAAAAATTTAAGTGAATGTGATTGCGTCAAAGAATAAAAGTGTCATTTCCGCAACATGGAAGAAGATCTGCGGCAAATGTAATACAGTTGGCTCAACGAGATACAGCATGTCTCAAAATTTCTGGAAAATAAAGCTACCACGTATTATAGAGGTCAAAATAAATCGATTGCACTCTATTTATGTATTCCAACATTAATGAAATTTGGCGAAAGTCCATTTTAGAAGATTATCCTATTCTCAGTATTCAAAAAAATCTGAAAATAATTGAAGAAGGATTAAAAGACTCTTGTTTTTCTTTAAATTATTTCTTTAGGGGTAGTAAAACGGCTCTAAGAGTTTTTTAACGGGAAGGCTTAGTCATTATCTTTTTTTTACACTTGTAAAAACTCCGTTTTGCATAGTTTTGAAAGAAAAGAATGTTTTCTCAAACACTGATAACCGATATTCTTAGTACAAGTACGTGTAAAACAAGACTAATTAGTAAACAAGATATTAGTGTGGAAATGCGTTGTAGACTATTCTGCGCTCTGTGAAAAATTTAAACGTGATGCGTGGTCGAGTGGCAATAATTCTTGCACTGGCTGGATGTGGAATGGACGAAGTAATTGATCTTGAAAGATTCGACAGAGTTTTTTGGAATCCCAGTCGGTTGTTGCAATGTTCTCGTACTGGTTCTTTGAAAAACAGCTTTCTTCGCAATAGGTGTTTAAGCTTGTTGAGGTCTTCTAGCGCTATTTCTGATTGGCTACTTGAAGACGTCTTTCGATTCGAACAAAAGTTTTGTGATTTGGAATTCTCCGGTTTGGATACTTCTTTTGATACACGCGGACAGTTTTGAGGCAGTTGCTTTGACAGAATCCAAGAGCTAATAGCATGTCGACCTGTTTATTAGAAGGTAAATTTATAATGAGTTGCCAAAGTAACAGCAACAACAGCAATATCAATGAAAGCAATAAGGGTGATTGTGATCAAAAAAACAATACAGAAGCAACTAAAGTGAGCAAATTATTAAAATATTTACTGTCAATAATAAACTGTGACGGTTATGTTTACTGTCAAAATCGTGATTTTTGTTCTGTTGGTGTGTTCACAGCCAACTAAATTTTATAATTACAGTTGTACTAAGAAGTTATCAGTGTTTGTAAAAACATGTTTTTTTCGAAAGTATGAAAAACACTGAGTTTTTACAAGAATCAAAAAATGAAGATGATGAGCAAGCTTTCCGTTAAAAAAGTTTTACAACCAAAGGAAATTACTTAAAAAATACAAGGGGATGATGGCGTTTTTTCATCTACAATCACTTTTGTTTTTTTTTTGTTATTACTGAAATACACTTTTGCTAAACATTAAATTTGTTATACATATCTAATTTTTAAGCAGACATTGAACTCTTCTCACAGACAAACGCTACAAATTGGTATAGATATAAATAGGGTCTAATGGCTTTATTTTGAACTCTAAAATACGTGATGGCTTTATTTCCTCGCAATTTTGGGACACCCGGTATAACGTTTCTATGATACAATATATCAAATTTTCGTTTCATGTAATTATGAACTCAACACTCAAAAATAATATCTTCTAGATGACTAATTTAGAAGATTGTAATGTGTTTGGTGATGACTGCACTGTCAACTGTTTGTATCATAGCTATTACTAATCCTTAATTTTTTTAAGAGTAAAACCTGGTACTATTCACACCCATATTGTTTTTTCTGCGTTCTTTGAAACATTTTATCATTTACTATTTTTGTATCAAAGGTCCAACAAAAATACATTCTTTTACTTCTTTTCTGTTGTTTTTTGGAAACTTTTCTGGAAAGCATTTAAGAACAACACTTTTGCGATTCATTGTTTTAACATAATTTTTTCAAGCTTTAGTTTTAGATGAAGATTTGTCTTTTTCTATTAAATAATATAATAATATACAATTGCTCTCTATACTATAGAAGTTAAAGAGATTTTTGTCTTTAGCAAAAAATAGTAATTCGTCTTTCTTTTATTAAGAACTTCCATTATAAACCAAGTAGTTCGGTTTGTGACTTGGATACATTTAAATCCTCTACTAAGGTACATATTTAATTCACACTGAGTGATTAAATGCGTTTTTCATGAAGTAGATGGAATAAAATTAATGTTGCATGATACTTCGGTACCTTGAAAGATACCTTCAGTAATACTTTTACTCTTCTTACTTTTTTTTAATAAACTAGCGGTAGAAGAATTGCATGGCCTTTGTCTTGTTGCGGAGCTACTTGAGCCGACACTGTAAGAAAATATTTATTTATGTACTACTACAATTAATACTTAATTTAAAATTTAGTTTCATCTATGTGATCTCCTCTTGATTGAACAATTGCAGCGCAATAAGTTGAACCAAAGTGATTGGCGTTATTGAGTGCCAGGTGAATTAAAGTTTCACAAATTAGTAATTGATGTTGGAGATGATTACCGTACAGAAACTCGATCCAATTCAAGTCAGGGGTCTCGGAGACCATTCCATAATTTTTATAGTTTCTTGCTCTTGTAATTAGTCAAGATGGCCTTTAGCTAAACTAGATGAATGAAATTATTTTGTTAAAAGAACATTTTGACCCATAAGGCGAATTTCTGAAGATTTTGCGTGGTATTCTAAAATTGCTTGGTATTCTTCTTTTTTTAGTATTCAGTCAATTTTTACAGTATCCCCTACACTATTACCGGCAAAACATCATCACTATACTACTTCCATGCTTTACGGTAGATGCACTTCTTTCTAGCATTTCACTCACAGATCTTCGGATACCGAACTGAATTTCAAATTTGCATTCATCCGTTCATAAAACGTTTTTTCAATCTTCTATCGTCTAATGTTGGTGCTTACAAACTTATTTAAGTGGCTTTTGATTATTTTGCTTGGGTATTAATGATATTTTTCATAGCAACATGGCCATGGAATCTGGTTTTCTGTAGGCTCTGTTTAACCGTAGAAACACTGACTAGTTTTGAGCAACATGTATCTTTGTAGTGATTACCTTACTGGTAACCATTATTGTTACGATCATCGGCGGGTATTGTCGCTCTTGGTTTTCCATCATGGCGTTTATTGAGTCGACCGTAGGCGCGACTTAATTTCATTTTTTGACAATTTGTCGATTACTTATGCCAGTTCTATGGTAAGTTATTATAAGCGTACGTGTTTTACTACTTCTCTTCGAGACATTTTAAATAACAGTTATTGAATATTTTGCTTGGATGTTAAAAATGTAAATCTCTGGTTACAACTGCCACATTTTACTGTAATTTTTTTATAAAACAATTTAAAACATTATTACCAAGAATCTACCAGTGATTAAATATTTTCTGGAAACTTCTGCATGTAGTGGGTGTTAATACAGAATTTCGGATAGCTTTAGATGGAAACAGATTTTTTATTCATGTTAGATGGCGATAGTGAAAACAAGGTAATAATGAAATGCAAAGCCTCAACCTGTTTTTGGTTATTAGAAGATTGCAAGCGATGGCGGCACAAGTAAGCTACTTACACACGCTATTAGTTCCGACATTAGTAGAAAGCAATGTTTTACCAGTTAACTTGCTTTGATTCTTCAAACTCTGAGTTTGCAAAAATAATTCGTACACTTTAATTTCTGTTTATAAACAAAATATAGAATGAATAAAATCCTGCAAAAGTTTCTATAAAATTATAATCGGTTGAGTGGTTTGTTTCATTTACTTTGTTTAATTTTCTTTTCAAGCCGGAAGTCAACGAAGATCTGCTAATTTAATTTTTTTAAAAATTTTTATACTACTCAAAAGGCACATAAAATTTAAATATACAAGCTTATTATCACTTTAGATGCATCTTTAGTAAAAAACACAGGGCGATGTTTTCAAGATTCGGACTTCCGAACCAAATTAATGATTTGATTTTTGGTATAAATTACTATTACAGCGCTCGCCGCATATTGGAATCACGGATAATGTTTTCTATCTGGTAGTGTTATCACTTTACTAAAGTAACAATCCGGACACATCGAAAAAACGCCGCTTATATTAATCATGATTTCGGTTTATGTTATCAATTTATTCTTTGGTTTGTTTCTATGCATGATCAATAACTTATTTTGTATGCATTTTTGAGCTGAATTTTTACAATACGCTTGTTTAGAGTGAAAAATTTTATGATTTTACCCTAAAAATAGTTGTTTTGCATATCTTATTTTTGCAGTGTTATTTATTTATTCAAATAATTTGACTGATTTACGAAACAGTACATTATTTCAACATCTGTAAATACGTTATCTTCGAGAATTAACTTGGAAAGAATGTGCTAATAACAAATTAAATTAACTACGTTTATGTGATAACGTTATTTTGTATTTATTTTTAGTGTCACCAAATTTCTGAGAAGAATTGTGTAGTTCTTAGAACAGTGAATGAAGCATCATAACGTTGTTTTTGATTTTTTTTTATTAACGGTGTCAACAAACTGTTGAATGCTACAGATCCGTTGGCTCAAAATGTTGAAATTTTAACCTCAACCTCAAAAAAAAACCTCAAGTCCCAACGTGATTCTATTAAGCGGTGTGTATTGCATAACTAAAAACGTAGGCATTCGGCTAGAAATTTTATTATGTCAATAAACAGAAACATGTAGAATATTTCTGTTTATTGAGTTAAAAGGGCCACCCTTAGCTAAACATGCCTGCCCACCTAAATTCATAAACTTTTTTAGTCATTTCGTTATTAACATATCTTTTATAATTTTTTATCAGCATGCGTACTTATTAACTAGTTAACTTTAATCTAATTTATATCAAATTTGAATAAAAATTTTGTGAATTTGGTAGTTTATTTTATTGTTTTGATCGCTCGAATACTATAAAAAATGTATACAAATTAGAAACTGTACGTTCAATTATAAAATTGTCTTGTATTAGGGGAATTCTCAGAATACCAGTTGTTTACGTAGACCGAATTTTATAACATAAGTGTTATGGTGCATAGATATAATTTTTTTTCAAATGGAATAAAAAGAACGTATGTCTTTTCCAAAGAATTCCAAGAGAATATATTGATCTGTAACTTAGAAATATGTAATATTAATAAAAGCAGGGGCAGATATACCAATGTTGCGTTTGCATCCAAAACTACTAGCGTTTTGCATCCAAATTATTGTTTTCAATTTTAGCGCAATCATTGTCTAACTATAATGTATATAAACAAGGGTAATACTGAATTCATCATACATGAAAAAATGAGTGTCTAAACACTTATGAGTCGACATTTTAACTTCCATCAGATCCTGTATTAAGGCAGGTATGGATTCGTGCAATTTTTCGAGACAATTGGAGACCTTCCGCTCACACTGCTGTATGTAGCGAACATTTTCTGGATACAGAAATTATTCGTTTTGAAACTTTTCTTAATACAGATGGTAAGGAGATCAAATTACCATTAAGAAGTCCCAAATAAGTTGTAGGGGCAGTTTCACACATTTTTAAAAACTTACCAGCTTACTTGAGTTTACCATCATCATCAACAAAAAGAACCGACCCTGAGAACAGAAAAGAAGTATTCGTCCAGAGACACGGAGAAAAGTGTAATGAATTTTTTAACAGTGATTTAATTAAAGATTTCAAGGACTTTGTGGAAAGAATTAAAGAAAATCTTCAGTTAGAAAAATTGAGTTACAAAGTTGTTTGTAACTGTGTTTATTTTAAACATTGATTTTAAATGACACTTTTGATGGGATGGATTATGGAGTGAAAGTTAACTGCAGTGTGATGATATATAATGACTTATTTGTTACAGCTTTTATACAAGCAAATTTGTTAAGTGCTGAGGATTTGCAATGGATATTACCACAAAATTGAAAATTAAGTAGGTGGTCACAAATCGAATATATTTTAAGTAGGTATAAGAATATAATAGACCTTAAGTCTAATTCCGAAGAATATTTTTTAACACTTGCATGTAAATATGTTGATAAAATCATATGGGTTAACAATAATGCAAACTTAGCAATTTTAAAAAATCAGCTTGAGTTGGTGATATACAATTGATACTATTGTATTTTCACTTTTAATTTACTATGAGTCTCACGCTAGCATTAAAAAAGTTTTTAATTTTTCCAACTAAAAGATACTTGCAACAGATCTCGTCATCTTTGAATATTTCTTCCGAGTGTGACATTAACAACAAACAGTACTTGTCATTTATTGCAAAAACAACATATGATCGGGAGAAGTATGTAGCTCTTTTACTTGATGAAATATACGTCAATAGTGGTCTACACTATAAAAGAAAAAACGTTGCCGGTTATGCTAGCAATAATCCAAATGCAATGGCAAAAACTGTTTAATCATTAATGAAAGTTTTGAATTTTGTTCAGGGGGTTGTGTTTAATCACTTGTATTATAACAGATAATAATCGCATAAATCAAAATCTTTTTAAACTCATTTCACCATCAGAAAGTTTTCAAAATCCTTCATTTTCAGGTATAGTTAATAATTGGATTAACTTACGCAATTATAATCACACATTTGTTTATCCTGATTTTGAAACAAATGTTGGAAGAAGGGCTTCTTTTGAAGACTTACGAAACTTTACACAACAGAAGTTAGTATAATAATCATTTAAAAATTAAATTATAAAACTGTGCACCCTTCAAATTTAGAAAGGCAAAATGTTCTTTTAGTTGACAATATTTTTCATGAATCGACTAAATATTTAATTTAACTTAACCATTTTTATGCAGTCTTGAAATACTTCATAGGACTACCAAATTCAAAAATTCGGTGTTGCCAAGTTTACGTTCATGGCTTGTAACTAAACATGGCTATGATTCTGTGCAATGTGACGTCATGTTCATAAGAAACATATTTTATTATTTATTTGGGAAATATATTTTCATCTTATTTTTATAATGCGTTATTTAATACGTACGTTTAGACAAATAACGTGATACAATTTGTATTACACTTTTTAGATACGCCATAAAAATCTATCTACAGCGATTTTTAATTTTTTGAGAAAAATGTATTTAATGAAACATCATAATGAGATAAGACACTCTTAGTGTTGCTATTATAAAAAGAGGATTTACGATCTAGTACTGAACTATAATAAACATATAACGTTCTTATTACATTGTACTATTCAAGATACAACTTACAACAAGTGGAGCAGGTTAACAACTTTTACGAAAAATGTTGTTGCAAATTCATAGTATTCTAATAAAAGTCTAGGAAATAAATATTCATTTTCTATAGAAAACATAGACGGTAGTGCAATAAATGCCAACTTAAATAATCGCAATAACTTATTAGCTGGACATTGCGGTTGCCCATAGTAATTACATCCAACTTTCTAATATTAAGGATATTGTAACTTAACACCAACATTGTTTTCTACTTTTGCATTTAAAAAATAAAAAAAGACATGGTGATACAAGCAATTTTAAACATCGAAACTCGTTTGAGGCAGATGCAAAACAATTAAAAATATTTAGTTGATTTTTTTTTAAATGTTTTAGTAGAATTGCATTAATAGATAACGTTACATTTTTTACAATTACATTTTTCTTAAGATAGAACATGATAAATAAACTAGTTAAGTTATTTTATTGTATTATTTTCTTTCTTATTATACTGCACTAGTTTTTAAATCAAACAAATTGTTTCGGCGTGTTTAAAAATTAATGACTGGAACATCAATTAAATTAGAAACCGGTTAGACGATTTTTGTAAAAAATATCGATGGAATACAATTACAAGGTGTTGTATATTTATATTAGACAAGATTAAAATCGTTAATTAAAATAGTTTTGTGCATTTTGTATAATAATGTGCTATTTGATTATATTCAAAACCGTTTAATAAAGTGGAACTTTGTTGCATAGAAGCGTCACTTTTCTACATAGCCACTGTAAATAAAACGCAGTTTGATACAAAATATTAGTTTACATATTAACAACATTGTTATGATGTCTCAAATTTGCCGGGAAATACAGCTACCACGTACTGTAGTAGTCAAAATAAGTCGATTGGAGCTTATTTATGTATATACCAAAATGTACGTAGGAAGAGTTTATATTGTGGCGGTGAGTTAACCCATGTGGGATTCGTGTTCCAAGACCATAAACTACTTTTGTGAAAGAAGTAAGAAAAAAATTTGAAAAAGTTTGAAAGCTTGGAAAATTTCAAAAATTTTTATTTTTAAGTTCAAGCCAAGTTTTTACGTCTTAAACCAAGTTACTTGGTGAAAATAATTTATCCTCCTAATTAGTATATTTGAGGTAGGTGGTTAAATCCTTCTAATGTAGGAGATGGCGGAAAGAAAACACAACTTACGGTGTTTTTTGTAGGCTACGTTTCGTGAACCTGTGCGTCCACTTCATCAGGCCTCTGTTTATTAAATAAGAGAAAACAAAATTAACATAACATATATACAACTTAGGTAAAACAACAAACTTTTTAACTGAATAAATAGTTGTAAAAAACAAAACAAATCGTTTGGAGTAACTAACAACATTAACAAAACCAAGTCAAATGTATGAAATAGAACAAGTTACTTACAAAAAACAAAACAAGTAGTGATGGTCCGCCCAACACAGTCGATAAAATTTGAAACGATGAAAACACAACGAGAAACACATAAAAATGTGAAACTTATAAATAACATATACAGAACGAGCTCACTAACATCACATAAGATCAACAGAACAATATTTATAAAGAAAATGTTGGAATGTGAGATAAATTTTCTAGGTCATGACATTTTTGTGATTAAGTTATTGTAGACAGTACTAAGGTTATTAGTGTCTGTGTTAAAATTCACATTGTTGTTATGTTTGGTGATGAAAATCATCTCAGCAATAAGTCTTTTATTAAATTTAGGTTCCACATCTAAGATCGTGGGATTACTAAAGTCAAAATTATGGCCCGTATTAATATGATGTAAAGCCAAAGCCGATTCTGCTTTCTTGTTTTTACAATCATATTGATGATTTTTAATGCGATTGATGGGTTTGTTTAGTTTGACCTATATAACATTTGTTGCATCCTGTGCATTCAATTTTGTATATGACATTGTGTTTGTCGTTTAATTTTATTTTATCTTTTATACTAGTGTAAATGGTGTTGTATATCGTATTGTTATTATAGGTCGCTATTTTTAAGTTGGTCTTTTTTAAAATCGGAATGAGTCTTTTAGTTAATCCAGGTACGTTTATGATTTTAGTGTATACGTAATTAGATGTAGTGTTAGTTTGGGTCGATGGTGATGGTACGATATTTGTATTGTTTGTATGAAATAAAATTTTATTAATTAGGTTGTTAGGGTAATTATTATTTTTTAGAATGTTTTTTAAGATGTTGAGGTTTTTGGAATGAAATTGTGCACTACTTAAACTAATGATTTTGTTTTTCATAGATTTGATAATGTTAAGTTTTTGATGGTGTGCATGTTTTGAAAGATAGTTAATGGTACGGTTAGATGCTATAGGTTTAGTGTACCAGTCCGTTAACAAATAGTTGTTATGTTTAATTAACCTAATATCTAAGAACGGCAAGGAACCATGACTCTCGACCTCGTAAGTAAAACTTAGATGTGGATCAAAACTGTTAAAGATGTTTAAAGTGTTTAGCATCTCGTTCTGAGGTATACAAGCGATGACATCGTCGACATAACAAAACAAAAATGTGGGTTGGAAGGTGAGTTTTTCAAGTACAAACTCCAATAAGTCATGCATGACTAAGTTAGCTAAAGCAGGGGATGCTGGATTGCCCATAGCAGTGCCAAATTTTTGTAAATAAATATTGTCTTTAAACGAAAAATAGCTGGAGTCAAAAATAAATTTAATAATGTCAGTAAACTCTAAGTATTCAAGTAACGTATGACTTTTAAGATCTCTCCAGTATTTATGGATTAATTTTAATACTAGTTCTTTTGTGATGTTAGTGAACAGAGAAGTAACATCGAACGAAATTATACAATTATCAGTTGGAATTATAATGTTTCTAGTTTTATCAACAATTTCATATGAACTAGATATATTGTGATTGAACATATAAGAAATGTTATTAATGATGTTAGAGACAAATTTAGACAGGTGGTAATTCGGTGCACCTATGCACGAAACAATCGGTCTGATAGGATTGTCGTCTTTATGTATTTTGATTAATCCATAAAATTTAGGAGGTGTACTAGTATATGTAACTATTTTTTTGTAAGTAATTAGATCGATACGTCCTTTGTTAAATAAATTTTTAGCTATGTTATTGTTTTTGTTTTGAAATTTAGTTGTCGGATCAAGGTTCGTTTTTCTGTAAGTGTTGTGATCGTTGAGTAACTTGTAAATTTTTCCTTCATATTCGTCTCTTTGTATAATAACCGTAGCGTTGCCTTTATCTGATTTAAGTATTAATAAATCCTTGTGAATTTTTAAGAACCGTTTTGTAGAAGTTACCAAAGATTGAATAAAACGGTCTTGATGAGTATTAAAATTGTTTTTGTTATTTTTGTTTGTGAAATTGGTGATGACATTAACTATTTTGCCTCTTAACCACGATCTTAGATGTGGAACCTAAATTTAATAAAAGACTTATTGCTGAGATGATTTTCATCACCAAACATAACAACAATGTGAATTTTAACACAGACACTAATAACCTTAGTACTGTCTACAATAACTTAATCACAAAAATGTCATGACCTAGAAAATTTATCTCACATTCCAACATTTTCTTTATAAATATTGTTCTGTTGATCTTATGTGATGTTAGTGAGCTCGTTCTGTATATGTTATTTATAAGTTTCACATTTTTATGTGTTTCTCGTTGTGTTTTCATCGTTTCAAATTTTATCGACTGTGTTGGGCGGACCATCACTACTTGTTTTGTTTTTTGTAAGTAACTTGTTCTATTTCATACATTTGACTTGGTTTTGTTAATGTTGTTAGTTACTCCAAACGATTTGTTTTGTTTTTTACAACTATTTATTCAGTTAAAAAGTTTGTTGTTTTACCTAAGTTGTATATATGTTATGTTAATTTTGTTTTCTCTTATTTAATAAACAGAGGCCTGATGAAGTGGACGCACAGGTTCACGAAACGTAGCCTACAAAAAACACCGTAAGTTGTGTTTTCTTTCCGCCATCTCCTACATTAGAAGGATTTAACCACCTACCTCAAGTTACTTGGCTTGGTGAATCTTTATCTTAGATTTTTGCTGTCAGAGTCAGAGTAAAATGTGTTAACAATGATATTGCCGCAATTTTATCTTTTTTTTTTGTTTCTGATTCTATTATTACAGATAATACACCAAGATCAAAAACCAATGGCTTTTAAAAACCAGAATTTGTTTTTAATATTCAGAAATTTTTTTCTATATTTTTAAAACTTTACATTGGTTTAAGTAATATGCACATAAAACACCTAGAAATGTTTTTTGTTTTATTTAGAGAACTACGATGAAAATGCTGCTATAAATATTTTATTTCTTGATTTTTTTATTTTGTGGCTGCGGCGGTAAATGGTTATTTTTAAATTTCTTCAATTTAAAGTCAGTTTTGCCATTCTGTTTTTTTAATAAAAAACAAACGATTAGTTTTCTAGAAATTTTAATTTTTTTTTGGTAAAAATTAAATGATGCGGTATAAGTTACTGTATATAGTAGTAATACTATTTAAATAAAAATTAATTTATTTATTAAATTAATGTATTTTAGATAAATTAAGAAAACCGAACGCATTATAAAAACAGTAAAGTATTTGGAACGTTACGTATACATGAATATTAAAAACCAAATTAAAGAAAGACATTTAAATATTGTTCTATGTAGTTACTACATTTGTTAGAACAATTTATTTTATAGATTTTGCTTAAAAATATGACTGTTGCTTGTATTCCAACACTGTAACTTGTTACACTAGTTACTTTTACTGTTACATTTAACACTAAACTTTAAACAGTGAAACGTAGACAGTTTAGCAGACAGTTGAAGTGATAAGGGTTGATTCGTAATATGTAAAAATAAGAATGTGGCAGTTAAAGGAACAAACATCTGACATATTACCAGAAATAAAAAAATTCATCTGTTAGGATCCATAAAGTTTAAGGTTTATCCCATGTGCAAATTGGTTTGTCATTCTTCTTGTTGTTCAATTCAATTGAAAATACTCCATTATTGTTTTGTTATTGTTTTTAAAAATCACATCTAAAAATACTAATTTTTTTAACTAAATTCTCATTGCCAAAACTGATTTTTAGCTTTTAATTAAATTTTTATATATTGTACAGCTTACTATATAAATTTTCAAATAAATACCTATATGAATATTCATCTATTTGAATATTTAATATTGTTTGAACAAATTAATATATTTGAATTTTGAATTAAAATTTAAGATCAAGATTCTAATAAGTGACAAATTTGCACTGCGACCTTATACAACCTGAGTTTGATTAAATTAGAATTAATTTATATTTTGTTAAAAATTTGACATTTTTACAATTAATTAAATTAATATACATAACAAAACAAGTTTTTTTTTACAGAAACTATATTGAATTGTTTGATGTACAAAAGCAATTCTAATTTTTGATTGGAAGTTTGGTTTTTGGTCTGTTTTATTTGTATTGATAAGTTGTTGTGTTCTTTTATTTTTTTGTACTTTATATTAAATACAATAAAAATTGTATAATAAAATATTATAAAGTTTTTTTATCTTATATGGTACACGCGATAATACTTTAAAAACATAACCGAGCAAAGTTATTTATAAAAGTTTATTTTTTTTATTAATTATTTAAAAAAAGAGTTATTTATATAATCAATATTTGCTTATACAGTGCATGCCGCTTAATAGAATCATGTTCATAGGATTTTTGACAATTTAACAATAACCGAGTCATAACAATACCCGAAGTTTATGAAAAATCAAATAAATGTTGATTGGTTAGAACGCAGTAAATACAATAATAATAATTTAGAAAGTGAAATCATAAATACAAACAGAAAATGTCAAAATAAAAATTGTCATAAATCAAAATTTTGAGTCAAATAAATCGAAAATTACGAACCTGTAGCATTAAATAGTTTTTTGACACCGTTAATAAAAAGATACAAAAGCAACGTTATGGTGTTTATTTCACTGTTCGAAGAACTACACATTTCTTTAATTATTTATTTTTTATATTTACTGAAACTAGAAATAAAAATGAATACAAAATAACGTTATAACATAAGCGACGTAGTTAAATTAAGTTGTTATTCTGAGAAGGCATATGCTTTTTAGGTTAATTCTCAAAGATAATGTATTTAGAGATGTTTAAATGAATAAATAAACAGCACGCAAAAAATAAAACTAAATATGGAAAACAAGCGTATTTTGAAAATTCAACTAAAAAAATTATGCAAAATAGGTTTTTGTTTATGTATAGAAACAAACCTGAGTAGAAAATTGATAACATAAACCGAAATTATGATTACTATAAACGGTGTCTTTTCTATGGAGTAACATACGTCCAGCCCGTTCTATAATAAAGTGATAACATTACCTGATTGATAACATTATTCGCGATTCCAATAAGCGTCGTGCGCTGTATAACGTTTATGTTTCGTGTTAAAACAGATTGCTATAATTAATTTGTGTTTTGCATCTAAGATTGTAGGATTGTTCAAATATAAATTAAAAACAAATAACTTGTGTTTATTTTATCAGGCTTTTGAATTTGTTGATACATAATAGTAAAACTAAAATTTTGTTTGGACGAGAGAGATTCTAAATTTCAAACCTTCTGTTTTACGCACCAAGAAAATCATAAATCTTATCACTAAGATCAACAAGATGTTGTCAATGCTCTATAAGCAGTTTCTAAAAAGATAACATTTTAATTTTTGTTTGTTTGTGCGTTATGTAGATTCTACTATTACTCGAAAATTTAAATCTCGACACTTTAATAAACAGAACGTAGTTTTGAATTATCTAAGATGTTTTTTGCTACAAAAGTAACACTTAAAATGGTTATAGCCGCAGCTTTGTATTTTGTGTTTTTTGAAACTGTATTATATTTTGCCTTTCAGAACTATTAAACTCATTTTTTTAAATCGTTTTTTTGTCATTTCAACGTTGTTTTATACGCCAAACTGGTAACCGTGTTATTGTCGAATGGTTATAGTCATTTACTGCTTTGATTGGACAACAAAAATAGGTCAAATTTTGTGGATGTCGTATTGTCTTCTGTGTATTTATGCTTTTTTTTAAATAATTTTTTTGATTTTTTTTGTTATTGGAAGTTCTTGCTGTTACAAGCGCAATATCTGGAAATTTTGTCTTTTATACACTAAAAATTGTGGACTGTGAGATAAAGTGTAGTTACTGTTTTGACGTCACGTACTTAAATACATTTAATTTCTTTTCTTTAAGAAGAGTCTATGTTCTTCTTTAGTAAGGGAAGCTGTCTTTCTTCTTCGTGGTGCCTTTTTCACTGCAATTATTTGAAATCCTGGATCACTTAATCGTTCCTTGAACAATTTACAAGTTAGATTACCTTTTCTATACTGCAGCCATTTCACTTTAAATCAGTCTAGCCTGCCTCCATTCTGACACTTGTTCTTGTTAGTAATAACTTCAGTAGAAAAACTTTTAAAGTTAAAAAAATCGGAGTTATTTCACTACCTTGTAGAATGTTTTTTTTGTTTTGACTGTTTAAGCAACAGTATACCATCTTTCTGGGATAAAAATGTCAATTCTACTCTTGAGATAGCAGAATGGACACTATCACATTCCATTTCAGAATGTTCTGACTCCATAAATTTTTGGTTAATTATATTTATAGGTAACAGCGTTACAGCGCGTAATAACATAGAAGCATTTATACAGTTACGGTTTTGACCAGATGCTGAATCGGCATAGAAAGTCTCTTGGTGAAGAAGAAGTCCTTCATGCCACATACATTTTACACATTCTCGTGTTGTTGTTATTACACAAGCTGAGCTTTTGTCACACGTTGCAGTGAACATCTTCATCTGAAATGCAACCCGTGAAAACTTGAATTCAGCTTTTTACTTCTGATTTTTTTGTAAAACGTGTATTGTAATTATAGTGACAATGGCACGTAATGTCTCTTACACTTTCACCACTTTTGGTTTTTTTAGTTTTATACAGTTTACCCTTCATTTTTTCTTTCTTTTAAACATTGTGCTTCTATTTTATTGGAGCTTGTGTTATTTTTATTGCTAACTGGCTGTTATTTTGAACATTTTTTCCCCCACTTTTTGAGATTTTTACTTTGTTTTGGTATTTGTAAATCGCACACTTCTCATCTCCCTCTGCTGGATGGTATATTTGATCTTCATCACTAAATAATCTATCATCATTGCTTTCAGAGTCTGGTCCTATAGCAATTTCACTTAAAGTGACGTGGATGAATAGCAACTTAATAATACATTGTCTGAAATCAAGAAATAAAGTAAAGTGAAATGTGACTGCAAATAAAATACTTTTCATTGCAGGGCAGATGCCATAAAAGTCAGTAGACTAAGTATACAATTACATAATAGACATTAGAAACAATTAACAATAAAGGTTTTATCAACTTACCTCGTTAAAGTAGTATTTTTTTTAAACTTCATTGCCAAGTATTCTATTTTTGGGAAATTGCTTCAAAGATTCTTCTAATATTCGTTTGGCTTTAGACGTCACTTTGAACTCATGCACTTATTAATTTCAACTTAATTAAGTTTAACAGTTAAATCTTCAAGGTAATAATGCAAATTAAAATTGGCAATCACTGTCCTCACAAGTCCATACAATAGTTATTTAATTTAAACATTTTATGTGATATAGGTCTCTTCACAGCTCTACAAGTTTTGAGCATCCTCATTCAAATAAAATTTTGTTTTTTCATTACATTTTTAAGTAATTGCATAAAACCTTTAGCTAGTATAAAATTTGGACTTCTTAGATTTTATCAGTGATTATAAGTCAGATTTTAAAATTTTGTGAGATAGGACTCTTCGCCATCAAAACGACGATATTGTAAACAGATTTTTCGCCAGAAAAGCCTCTAGTGCGTTTTATCACTTTTAGCATACGACCAATTAAATCACGAACATTTTTCCTATAAAAGTTCTATTGGGTTGAGATCAGAAGTCTGCGGTGGCCATAATACAACGATGGCTGATTGTATTCTATTGCTAATTTCACACAATTTTCTCATTATTTAAAATATCTTGATTGTAGAAAATTAAGATTAAGATTGTTTGTCAACAATTTCGTACAAGATTATGTAATAAATAAGAAACATTTGTTTTAAGCAGCTTAAACTATCATTATTTGTTTAATGCAAAATAAAAGCAAAATGCTGTGTAGTGATGAAAATTTTAACAACGGTTCTCTTTCGGCAGCCATTGATATTTTAAAACAATGCACATTTATTACACTATCATTTAAGAAGTACACAAAAAATTGATTTTTTAGAAATTTCTTTATAATCAAAGAAAAGATTTTTTTAAAATTATTTATATTTATAACATATTTTGAGTTAATGTACTTTACAAAATTTCAAATTTTTGGCCGCTCTAATTGGCACTCCGGTTGTTACCAACCTTTTTTTCCAGCAAACCTTGCTGGTAACAATCACGACAGCACGATCAGCTAAGATTTCGATGAGTTGGAGTGATTGAGAACGCTACTAAACAAGAAAAGGAAAAAACGGGTGCGATTCCTAGCGTGCGTGGTTAGGAGATGCCAAAGGTACATATGGACCCACTGTCAAGTAGATTAGGTTTCAGTAAAGCAAAGACAAAATGGATCATAGAATTAAGAAATACGCACAGTCTAACTAATCAGATGCGATAAAATTCTCAAGCGTTGAGTTTTTTAAATTGTAATAAGAATAACGTGTCACTTACTTCTTGAACTTGGAGTCTTTTAGTGCAGTGGTAATAAATTAACTACCTTTATAGGATACTTCCAATAATTACAAGAAGTGCAAACTTACATTTGCCGATTAAAGGTAGCCATCATCAGTTTTTATACGTAGTCAAACATTATTTGGGTTACTCGGTTCGGTTCAAGTCACGAACATAAACAGTATATACTCAATTACGATATAAACCGAAGACTAGCTAATTATACTCGACTGAAAATAAAATATTAATAATGATCGTAAATACAACAAAATTAGTTAAAGCCTTAATTTACGAAAATGTAGATAACCAAATAACAAAACCGAAGGTTTAATACTATTTACAAAACAGAAGGTTTTGTATAAAGAAATGCAGATAAGCAAGCATCAAAGCTGAATGCGTAAGGTAAATAAATACGTTTCGAACCTTCATCAACTTGCTGAAATTACTTTAAATTAGCAAAAAGACTATATACTAAATATTTCAGTAAAGAGAATCTTCATTCCATAACCATTCCATTGGTAAAAACGTAAAACAACGTAAACAGCAGGGTCGCACTCGCTTACAGTACTATACTAGGAATTTTCGTTAAATTACGAAATGTGAAAATTTATTAATAAAAACACCTCACAAATTGCTATTTTTTTAATCTTGGCAAGAACATCGGAATATCCTTTTGTTATTGCAGCACCATCAGTACGTACAAAACTTCCAATACAAATTGTGCAATAATATTGTCCCTGATTTTAATATAATTAAATATTAATATAAACGAAAGAATTATAAAAATGAACCTATGTCTATACGGACACAAACTAACCATAATAGGAGTATATGCCGTAAATGATAATGCCCCAGTAAATATCAAGGACGAATTCTATAACACGAAGAAGTATCAAAAGTCGGGAAAATCAGAGAAATCATAATACTCGGAGACCTGAATAGTAGGGCAGAGAAAAAATATAATGACAATATTGTAGGGCAGCATGGAGAGGATACAATCAATGATAACGGAAACAAAAGTAATTACTATGTGCGAACAGAATTAACTACGGATTTAAAATAGATACTTCTCACACTGAGAGATTTAATTACCTGGATACAAAATACGAGAAACCTAAGGTCAGTTATTGATTACACATGAATTAGACAAAAGTCAAATTTAAAACCACAAGATGTCAAAGAGGTGCGAGTTGTGGTAGTGACCACCACCTACTTAGAACAAAAATAGCATTCCCAAACAGTAAGGAAGATGAAAGAATACAAGAAAACAAAGAAAATCCCACAGGACAGGAAAACATAGACGAAAGAAAATTTAATCTAAGTTCCTTAGATCACAGAAATACCAAGAACCTATATAGACAGAGGTTAAATGAAAAACTCAAAAAATAGATCTCAATAATACAGAAGAACACTATGAGGCCTTAAAGGAATGTATATATGCAGCAGCAAATGAAACTCTGGGACGTTACCAACGAAATAGAAAACAACGAAAACCTTATTGGTGGGATGAAGATATACAGAAAAAAATAGAAGATAAAAGACAAGAATATTCTAAATACTTAAACACTAAAAGAAATGCAGATAAAATAATATATAAAAAAGCACAAGCTAAAGTAAGAAAAATGATTTGTATTTATATCAAAGTGACTTTCACTGCAACAAATAAAATAGCCGTCAATTTATCAAAATCAAAGGAAACAAAAGCACCACTCGAGGAACCAGGAGTCGACCACATCTCTTGTTCGTGTGGGCTGGCTTACATAGGACAAACGGGGCGCAACATAGCTACCACATTAAAAGAACATAAGGCGGATACAAAGAAACATAACACAAGATCTGCTGTTGCGGAACACTTCTTAGAAACCGGTCTCACAATAAAATTTGAAGAGGCAACAATGTTGGCTAAATCCCAAAACTTCTGGTCTAGACTATACAAGGAAGCCATCGAAATCCAGAAGTACGACAATTTCAATAGGGATAATGGAATTGATCTAGCGCCAATATGGAAAAACATGTTCCGCAAGACTAATGAATCGAAACCGTCACGTACCATTGACCGGAACGGCGTAATATAAAGGCTTGTCAGGATCCTATACCTTCAGTTTTAGTTTTTTCTGAAGAAGACAGCGACTGTCGAAACGTTAAATATTGTAAATTTTTCAAAGTTTGTAAGTTTTATGAATTTCGTGAAAAGTGTAAATATGGAACGAGGTTCAAAACCCAAAAATATTTATTTGTTTAAAAATCAAGGCCGCGAAAGCCTTAAAAATAATAAAGTATGTACCAACTTAAAAAATGAAAAGGCGACTGGACCAGGAGGTATACCGGCGGAACTAGTAAAACATGGTACAGAGAAATTATACGAACACCTGAGAAAACTATTTGAACAATGCGCAAATGGGACAGAATTACCAGAAGACTGGAAAACCTCTTATATATCTAACATACATTAGAAAGGAAGTAGAGAAAATTGTGATAATTACCGAGGAATTCTGTCAGCAGAATATATGGAAAAATACTAAAAAACAAAATCGAAAACGAACACCACGACATGGACGCCTGAAAGCAAGGAGGTTTTAGAGCACACAGATCAACATTAGACCACATATTTTGTGTAACTCAGTTAATAAAAAAGAAAATTGCAGTCAAACAGGATGTACACCTGCTCTTATGTCGATATACAAAAAACATATGACAGCATACCGCTGACTAAACTTTGGGAAAGCTTAGACGAAACAAATATCCAAGTGAATCTAATAAATGCGGTTAAAACGTTATAGAAAAATAGCAGTACAAAAATAAAAATCGGAAATAAGATCACAGAAGGATTTACCGTAAATAAAGATCTTAAGCAAGGATGCTGTCTATCACCCACACAATTTAAAATTTACTTAGAACAAGCCCTAAAAACTTGGAAAAAGAAATGCAGAAACATGGGAATACCTCTTAATATCGACATGATCTACACGTTATGCTGGCACAAGTATACGATGATTTACAGTATATGATTCGCAAATTAATCGAGGAGTACACAAAATGGGAATTAGAAGTCAACATGAAGAAAACCAAATATATGTGCATCAATGGAGAAACGCAAAATCTTATTCTGGAAAATGGTCAATATATTAGAAGGTGCGATGAATACAAATATTTAGGAATGAAAATCACAAGTGATGGAACTCTAGATGCAGCAATTAAAGAGAAGAACACACAAGGAAGAAAAGCCATTACATTAATGAACGGTATACTCTGGGACACAAACATATCTAAAAACAACAAAAGATTAATATATAATACAATAATAAAGAGTATAATAACTTATAGCTCTGAAGTATGGCAAATTAAAGATAGATGGTAAATGCCACAGAAATTCACTACTGGAGACGAGCCGTAGGAAAATCAAAGAGGAAAAGAGTTACAAATGAAAGAACACGGGGAAAAATTGAGGTATCACACACACTAATGGACGATATAAAAACAATAAAACTAAAATGGTATGGACATGTCCAGCGTATGAACGAAGGAAGACTACCGAGGCTTTTAACATGAGAATTAAAGAAAAAATAATAAGTTCTATACCGTTTAAAAAATGATTTTTTAAATTTTTTTGTTACAACATTTTTTAGCTAATAATAATCTTGCGTTAAGTAACAATATAAATATTTTAATAATGTTTACAAATTCTTTTTTGGTATATAATGAATTTGTTTTAAAAATTTTCAAAACTTAAAAGCAACGTTGTTTAAAAAGGTGTGTTTTACAACTTCTCTAAAAGTATACGTCCACAAAGACTTATTGAGTTATTTATGCTATTTAGAGAACAAATCGTTTCTGTATATAACTTGTGGTAATTTTGTTTGAGTTTAAAGCTACACATTTAACAATGACACCACAATTTTTCAGATTTATTTGTTGTCTACTGGGCAATTAATTACAAACGAATTTTTAGTTTTCAGTTGCTGGTACTTTTCATTAAGTTTAGATTTTATTTGGCAATGTTTATAAACTATTTGTTTTAGTTTACAGGTCAAAATACAGCAAGTATTAGTAAATTCTAGTCAGTAAACGTGCTTGTTATGTAAATAATTTCAATAAAAAATATGTAGTTATTTATGCTGTTATTATATAAATTTGTAGTCATTAACATTTTTTGAGGAACCTGGTCATCATCACAGAGAATTGATTTGTAATTGCAAGTATTGCGATTTTTTGTAAACCATCGAACATTTAGTAGTTCAAGTCCAATTACCAGCAAATTAGGAAATAATGTTTAAAACCTAATTACTTCTACTAAGTTTTTACAAAAAATGAGTAAAATTAATTGTGTTAGGAAATAAGTCGTGAAAGGAAAAAATTAGATTTAATTTATCATGTTTTTATTCAGAACTTAATTAATCGAGTACAAGAATTATTTGCGTAATTAATTTATTAGCCTTAGGCTGTTTTGATTAAGTATTACACATATATACTTTTGTTAATATTAAATCGCATTATTGTGTTTTGAATTGGCAGACTTAATTAGATTGACCATCAAATTAGGAAGTAATTATTTATTATCATTGCTATAATTGAAGGAAAGTTTAATGCAAGGTAGTTATTGGAACTATAACATTGAGAATTACTTTCGTTGTTAAGGAAAAGAGGTTATCGCCTGTAGACTTGAAGGAAACAGCAATATCATCATACAACTGTGAAAATCGTTACATATTCTATTAGCCTTACCTTTTTGATTGATTCTTAGTGCAAAACTCTTTTGCAGTAGCGATTTTAATGCGCGCTCGTCGTTTACGTATTGGTAGCTGTATAACTTTCTTGTCGGCAATTATTATTTACTGCTATAAGCAGATATGGAGAATGTATTGTAATAATAAAGGTAAACTCCCCCACATTAGAAAGTGGAACATACTCCTTAGATGGTTTGCTAAGAAATTTCTCTCTAACTGATCTTTGTCCTTGATAGCTATTCAGCAACCTTGCGTTTAAGAACTACCTGTCGTTTGAGAATGAAGAATTTGGTTTATCTGATTTAATTTATGCTAGTGCACACCTTTTGTATATATAATCGATTTGTTTAAGTTACGATCACCGTTGGGCTGCGTTTATTCTGACGTTTAAAAAAAAGAGGAAGTAGTAAAAATTTGTTGGTGTTATAGTTTTGTTACTGAACTTGTAAAAAATAGTACTCTTTTATGATTAAATATTTTGAGTAGAACCATTTCGGCGTTGTTTTTGTTGTAATTTATTATTAATGTTTGTTTTCAATCTCAATTCGGTGTACATTTATAATTTATTTCAGAAGAATGTCATTAATAAAGTTTAATGGTGTTTAATACTTACGCAATATTTTATGCTATGTTAACTTTTAAATAATTATTCTGAAATTGCACTCGAATTTTTTGTTTTGAAAAAGTTATCAATTGCTTTAATTTCCCTTATGACGTAGTTGTTTATTAAAAGTATGCACATAAAAAGAAGATGCGTTAGGTTATCACCTGGTGTGAATAAAATATTTCTTATCAACGTAAACACTTGTGAAATTGGGAGAGATAAACGACTGGTTTTGCTTCGTAAAAATTAAAATGGTCAGTTTATTACCGGTACTCGTCGCGTAAACGTTAAATTGAATTTCGCTGGAGTGTATTGTGCCTTATGGCCAAAATGGCTATTAGTGAAGATTCCAAAAGGTAGGGTTTTATCATTTTGTTATATTGTGAAACGAGAATATACGCAAATTTAAAGTTGAATACACATTGAAAAATCTACAGCTCGGAAAGTTGGTTAAAACTTGTTTTAATGTTTATGTTCTTCTACTTTATCTTCCTATGGTTAGCATAGACCGGTGGTTCCCAAACTCTTTTGGCCCACGGACCTCTTTTTATAGTGAAAATCCCTGAGTGAAAAAGTTACATAAATGCATAATAAATTACAAATTTAACTTTGATGTCTTGAATGGTAAATGTTGACGTAAAAATAAAATATAAAACAAACATTTTTTTGAAGAAGTATTTATTAAAATTATAATTTTTTTTTAAATACAAAAAAAAATTTAATGACTTGGATGAATCTGATGGGATGTTATGAGTGTATTTATGTCCGGCTCAATCTTTGTGAGTAGCAACCGCAAATAAATCCCCACGAGTACTGATTTCTAGTCGGTTTCTTTTTTTTTTGATGAGGCTCATAATGCCATTGAATGAACAGTTTCTGATCCATAATGCTGGATATAAAATTGGGATCTGTTTTTGTAACCAGAAGTTGTTTAAACATTGGTTTTATTTTCTCATTTGTTGATAATTCAATAAGTTACTCGTGTATTAGTATGTATTTATGTGTATTTGTGCTCTGAGTTTGACTACTTGCAAAAGGGTTCAACACTCAGTCTGGAATATCCAAGTGAAGAATGTCTTCAACTTTTTGGTTAAGGTCCGAATGAAGCGCCGTTAAGTGTTGACAATAAGCAAACAAACATTCTCTATTTTGCAATTTTGAAAGATTTGGATACTGAGAGCATTTTCTTCTTCCCAAGTTTTATTGGTACAGCAAAAGCTTTGCAATAAACGCAGATATTAGACTTTTAGCTTTAATTAAATTTATTGTGTTACCTTGTAATTTCAAATTACCCTTGATAAATTCTGGTAAATCAATCAGTCATATAATCGATGTCAATTTTTGAGATAATTAGATTGTGCAGCAAATCATTGTCTTTACTCTTTAGGAAGTCTAGCACTAAATCAAAAATCGAATAGAAGCGATCTAAACATGCACTTTTAGATAACCAACGTATTTTTGTTAAGTAGTAAACGATTATAGTCATAATCATTTTCCAAACAAAGTTGAACAAATAATTTCTCATTTGAGGCATTTCTTTTGATTTTATTAACATAATGTTGCAAACGTTCAGTAAGATTTTTTGCGACCATGTAATGTCGATGAATGACTCAATGATACATTTGGTATAGCTTGTTTTAGGTATGCCAGAAAGCCTCTGTGTCATCCTACCATTGCCGAAACACCGTCAGTACTAGTCAAAGGTATAGATTTTACATCGAAAACGTTTCACCTTTCATATCAGTTTTTAAAGATTTAGCAAATAACCATTCTTGGAATTTTTTTCCCACAAGCTAAAAGTAAAGTTCGTTTCTTGGTAATGTTGACTCGTCAATCTGTATAAAATATCCAGATGTTTTTAAGTAGTCATATAAAGAGTTTTCTACACTCTGAGCCATTTCGTCGATCCTTTTTCGTACAGTATTATTAGTCAGTGGAATTCTTTTTAGAACATCGAAAGCTGGTAGAATAAGTCCTTCACCAATAGTGTGCGGCTTTCCGCACTTCGCAATATTAAGTACACAGTTCATCGTCATCTCTCTTAGATGCTGTCCCTAAGAGTTCTTGCAATGTCGGTGTTTTCAAATATTTTTCTTTGATTGTTTGAAAAAACGTTAAATCCTTATTCTTTCCGTCTATCTGTTGGTGATGGATATATATTTAACCGAGGGGTTGATCACTGACTAAAATTTGGTACACCATATTTACTAATATTTACCAAATATTTACTAGTATTTACCAAATATTTGATAAATGTTGTAAATATTTAGTCAATATTTGGTAAATATTAGTAATTATAGTATACCAAATTTTAGTCAGTGATCAACCCCTCGGTTAAATATATATCCATCAACTTTTCTAAGGGTTTCAATTTCTTCATATATGGTTTTAGAGACAGGATTAGGATAATTAGAAATGCATTATTGTGAACACAATGTTAGTAAAAAGTCCTGCATTATCCTATAATATTTACGTTTTTCAAAATGATCTGCTGGGCGCGGATACAAGATTTTGTTTAGAGGGGGTTCATTTTTGTGTGATTTTACCTATATTGTTTAGGGGGGAAACAATTTTTGTGTTATTTTATTTGTATTGTTTAGAGGAAGTAGGTAATTTTTCTGTGATTTTACTTATATTTCAGAAACACTCTTGAACAATTTTTGAATTGGTCAAAATAAAGTGCTTCGACCGTAATTAAAAAGTACAAAAACATTTAAAAAATATAAGATGGGGAAACGACAGTGTACTGCATAAGAAGAGTTTGATGGATCGGACTCAAAACGCGACCGATTTGACCAAATTGCGGTGTGAGACCACTTCAACACTGAGAACAGAGAGTTTTGGGCTCAGAGGTTCTCTAGCAACGTCTTTTTCTTCGTCTGAATTGAGCAAAAGAGCATCGTGCTCTAGAACAATGAGAAACGGTACTATACTATAACATTAGAATAACTTCCGGGTTTGGACCGTGTTATTGTCGTTGTAACCGAAGTTGCCAACGTTTCGCCGTGGAAGCCTTCGCTATTACAGAAACGGTACTATTTAGTGATGAGTCTACTTTGACCATAAATAACTACACAAAGAGTTTATAAGTTAGACGTTTTCCATCTGAACAATTTGCTCCAAACTGCATACTCCCAATGATAAAGCATTCAACGCTGTAATGGTATGGGGTTGCATGTCTACTGCACGTGTTGGTTGCTCACGTGATGTATCTGGTATACTAAATGCCGCGAAATACATTGGCAGTTAGAAACTAAAATGTTAATTAGTGAAAAGCATCTATTCGGCAACGAAAAGTGCATGTTCTAGGACGATAATGTTCCATGCCATACGGCTAAAATTGTACAATCTTGGCTAGTTGGGATTGACAAATTTTTTAATTAATTGGTTAATTTCAATTTTTGTTTATGCAACATTAGTAGTTACATTTAGTTTTTGTGAACCTTTCAGCATCTTTAAGGTATTTTAGTAACCAGTATGGGGTTATGCAGCAATTTGTTGAATTTTTTTAATTATGTTTAGTCACAACGAGCCATTATCCGCCGATGAACTGTAAAGGCAATCTAAATGACATCTCTCAGTATCAACATCAATAGAAAGTTTTCTAGAACAAATTGTTTAAATTTTATTCCGAAGTTTTACACCTTTCGTTAGTATATTTTTGGATTTTCTGAAACAAGATAAGTCATTTGGTATAAAATTTAGCAGTGTACTTAATGCTACACTAGCATTTTTAGTCTTTTTTAGAAAAAAAAACTACTCTAGAATTTTCTTACACATTAATTAAAAATTGTCATTGCAGAAAATGGTTACCTACACTTTCTACGTAGCTGAAAAACGAGCGTAGAATAGCATTTATAATAATTATTTTTTATTATTGATATACAGTGTACGCCGCTTAATAGAATCATATTAGGACTTAGGGTTTTTGATAACAATAACCAAATCTAATATTCAAAAAAAGGGAAAAAACATATAAATGCTTATTGGTGAGAAAGCAGTTAAAGTGTATCTGACTACATCTTCTTCAAGGTTTATTCAATTTATTTGTGGATGTATTTCCCCGGTTTCTTTTCATCGTCTTGGGTTCTTCTTTTTTATATTAGGCCCGTATGTTTTTTGACCTTGTTTTCCTATCTTATCTGGCGTTCTTGTTCTCTCTTTTCCAGTTAGGAGCGTCAGTTCAAAATTTGTATAATCCATCACTCATCTTTGTGTCGAGCTGCTTGTTATCTCACATCTTTGACTTTTGTTCTTTATCTTATCCAGCTGTTTCGTTTTTTATCCTTTTGTCTTTCCATTCTTCTACTGCTATTTTTCCTTATTTCGTTTTGTTACAGTCCACGTCTGAGCTCTATGAGCTAGAACGGGCAAGACAAACGTCAAAAACTTTTGTTTTTTAAATATGCCTTAATCTTCCGAATGACGACCCTCCTAATTGTTTTTTTCTAATAATCTCTGTTTCTTGGTTTTCTTTGTTTAGTTTAATACGTTGACCTCAGTTTATGTATTTATCTGCTTTTTCTATTTCTTGGTTATCAATAGTTATGTTTATCTGTATTTGTCATTACTTTCGTTTTTGTGGTGTTTATTTGTAAACGCATTGTTTTGGATTGTTCATTTAGTTTTTGTATCATCGCTTGTAGTTGTTCTTTGACCTCAGCTATCAGCATGATGTCATCCGCATATTCGACCATGTTTACAAATTTTTCATTGATGGTTAATGCCCTTTGTCTCCCAGTAAAATGATTTAAAGAGACCTTCCAATGCTATTATGAATAGTTTTGGGGAACACGGGTGTTTTTGTCTTACTCCTCTTCTTATTGGAATGCTTTCTACATTCTGTTCCTGTAACTTTATGTTATGATAGATATTGTGAATAAGAGTCATGTATCCATGATCAACCCTGATTTCCCATAGTACTTTTTTGATGGTTCATTCTATGATTGTATCAACCACTTTTTGATAATCTATAAGCGGAATAAACAGTGGCAGAAGGCATTTATTCGCTTTCTTTATCATCAGTTCGTTTGTTAAGGAATCATTCAATTTTGTTTTTGCTGTTAATTTGTTTGAATATTATTTTTGAGAAGATTTTGTAGATTTGAGTGTAATTGACCTATAATTTCTGATGTCTTTCTTATTTTTTTATCACCTTTCTTAAATAGTAATATTATATTTGTCTCCTTCTATTCTTTTGGTATTGTTCTTGTTTCTAGACGTATATTGTTTAATGTTTTTATTAACTATTCTTCCCCGTCTCTTAGAAGTTCTTTTGTTACATCGTCTTTCTCGGGTGATTTGATGTTTTTCATTTTTTATGATTGCACTAGTTATTACTTCGATCTCAATTTCCGGTAAGTCCCCTGAGTTTACATTTAAGATTTTATTCTTTAGCATTTGTTCTGTTTGATTTGTAGGGTTTTTGACTCGTATGTTGTTATGTTTTTTAATTATTTTTATTTGTTTCTGTGATAAATTCTTGTTTTTTCTCATTTGGATCGTAGCACCTTCATGTTTTTGTTCTTTTGTATTGCTTCTTTTATCTTTTCTTTTGTTTTCTTAACCTGTTTTATTTTATCAATCTTCTTATTAATTTGTTTAGTTCAACATATTTAATAATTTTTTGTTTGCCTTGTTAGGTCATCTCTGTTCTTTTCTTTAGCGTTTGTTTAATAGTAACCGTAAAAGGTTCTGTTGATTTATTTCCTTGTGTCTAGGTGTGTTGACTTTATAATTATTGTTAGTAGTATATTAATTTTATGTATTTTCATATTTTTTACGTTCTTATCTTCTAGCTGTGTTTTAATTTCGCCTTGATATACGTTTATATTTTTTCTAAATAGAATTCTTGTCTTTTTTGTGTTTTTTTTTGATTTTGTGTTCAGACTAATTCTTGCCCGAATCAGTCTATGGTCGCTTCACACTGTGCATTTATTAAGCACGCTTACATCTTTAATTATCTCTTTGTTTTGTGATATTACGTAAGTAATTTCCTTTTTGACATGACCATTTGTGCTGATCCAGTTTTTTACTTTCTAAAAAATATCCTAGTGTTTCTTCCTTTGCATTTCTGTGTCCGATTCTATATTTTTCTATCTTGTCTTAGTCCTTCTCGGATCATAATTTTATGTTTTGTTTTACAATCTTTTATTGCTATGAATACATTTTTATAAAAAAAATTCTATTTTGTCATCATCGTGCGTTATGATGGAGGCGTATGTTTGTATTATTTGTATTGATATTTTGGGATTTATTTTCAGTATTATCTAGGCTATCCTTGTTCTCATTGCTTTGAACTTTTTTATCATTTCTGTCGTGCTTAGGAAAACAATAAATTTGACTCCACCAGTGCTATTTTCTTCACATTCATTGTAGTATGGTGAGTTTCCTGACTGGGGTTTTATTGCTGCTTCTCCTTTTCTTCGTATCTCCGCTGTATATATATATATATATATATAATCAGATCCTTTTCTACCCCGTAGAGTGTAAAGGTGCCTTACAATCTAGTTACAAAAAATGATAAAATAAAAAGATTCTTAATTTACATTAATAATTTTTCCTTAACTAAACTAGCAACTTATATATGTACCTTTAGTTTAACAATACCTAATTAAAATAAATAATAAATTATATAAAAATATAATACATGTGACAAAATAATAAATATATACTCATTTTCTTTCTATGCTATATACAAATTTTGCCCAATCTCTTTTGTTAGTAGCCAAGGTTACTGCTTGTGCTATGGTGCATCCTCTCTTAGCCAATATTTCGGCTATCTGCTGGTTCCATGTTGTAATTGGTCGTCCTCTTGATTTCTTTTCATTTCTTTGTATTTCCCATACTTTCTTCACAGGTCTCTCTGTATTCATACGGATAAGGTGTCCATACCATCTGAGTTGGCATCTTTCAATATACTCGTGTATTGCTTGTACTTCCAATATTTCCCTGATGTTATCATTTCTGATCTTGTCCTTTCTTGTTACATTTAATATTTTTCTCAAAAATTTCATCTCCATACTCTGAATTTTGCTTCTCACCTTTTTTGTTAGAATCCAACTTTCGCATCCAAACGTCAATATAGGGATAAAAACTGTCTTATATACATTTATCTTGGTTTTTAATGTTACCTCCTTTTTCCCCAAGAAACTGTTTTTAATTGTATGGTACACATTTGCAGCACTTTCTATTCTTGCATTTATTTCTGTGTCTTGATGTCCCTTGCTGTTAACATGCACTCCGAGATACTTATAGGTGATTACCTGTTCTATTGGTTTCCCGTTTATAGATATATTTATAGTAATGTCCGGTTTTCCGCTGACCATAACTTTAGTTTTTTGTTCACTCACTTTTAGTCCTTTTTGTGCCAGTTTTTTAACCCAGATGTCTATATTCCTTTGAAGGTCACTTTCACTTTTAGCAAACACAACTATATCGTCGGCAAAGACACATTCACTAATCCATACCGGTTCCATGTTTCTATGACCTACGTAGAATTTACTTGCTTCTCTTTTTGTTTCTTTAATGACATCATCTAGTACTATATTAAACAACATTGGGCTTATGACTCCTCCTTGCCGTATACCTTCGTTCACCGGAAAATCTTTTGATAGCATGTTGTCTGTTCTAACGAAATTTCTATTGTTCCTGTATAAACTCATAATTGCTTGTGTCAGGTTTGCATCAACTCCTGTTTTTGTTAAGCATTCTTCTACCACTGCTCTCGGTAATCTGTCGAATGCTTTTTCTAAATCTAGAAATCCTAAGTACATTTTTACTTTTGTATTTCTTAGTTTTTCATTTAATTGATGTAATGTAAAGATGTGGTCCTGAATGCTTCGCCCCTTTCTAAATCCGCTTTGTGACTCTTCTAACCGAGATTCTAGTTTTGTTACTAATCGTTTTTCTAGTACCCTTTCATACACTTTTAACACGTTGCTTAACAGAGTTATACCCCTATAATTACTGCAATCTCTTCTATCACCTTTTTTGAATATTGGTACTATTAAACCCACTTCCCAGTCTTTTGGCACAGTTCGTTCATTCCAGGCTTTGTTGCATATTATCCTAAGCAGATGTTGCCCTTTATTACCCATACACCTTAACATTTCCGTAGTTATACAATCAAACCCAGCAGCTTTCCCCTTTTTAAGAGTATAAATACTATCTTGTATCTCTTCTAACTTTATACTATTCTCATTTGTCATCAATTTACATTTTGTTGGTTGTCTTTTCTTTGTGGTTTGTAGAAAGTATAGGTTTTGGAAGTATGTTCTCCATCGTTCCATTATCTTTTCTTTGTCTGTAATGATACTTCCGTTGCCATCTTTTATTTGTTTTATCGCATGTTGTTTGTTTTCAGTTCTCAAATTTTTAAGTATCTTATAGAACAGTTTTTGGTTTGTATGATACTCCGTTTTTATTTTTTGGCCGAAATTTTCCCATGCCCTTTGTTTTGCTTGAGTGACAAGTTCTTTTACTTTTAGTCTTTGGTTTTTGTATTCTCGGTAGTTTAGTTCATTTTTTCTACTTAGATACTTCAATCATTTATCCTTTTTGATTTTAATTTCCTTTTTAATGTTTTTGTTCCACCATGCAGTTTGCTTTTGTTTCCTGTTAATTCTTGTTATACCACAAACGTTTTTGCCGCAGTGAGAAGTATGTTCTTAAAAATTTTCCTCGTTTCTTCTACATCTGCATTTACGTGACTGCCTACTCTGTTGATCATTTCTGTAACTTTGCATCTATATTGATTCGCAATTTCTTTATTGTTCAGTCTGTACGTTTTGATTGCTTCATTACTAATATTTTTCTTGTGTTTAATATTATTTGTACTTACTGGCACTCCAAGTTTGGTTTTGACTGCTAGTAAATAGTGATCGCTAAATATTTCTTGTCCTCTCTTCACCCTAACATCTTTTATTTTTGGTCTTAGACTCTTGCTAACTAACGCGTAATCAATTATTGATTTTTCATTTCTACTGCACACTTCTCTCGTATATTTGTGAATATCCTTATGTTTAAAGAAAGTATTCATTACTAATAAGTTGTTTTGTATACATAAATCTATGATTCTGTCCCCATTGTTATTCCGAAACGTTTCACCATATAGTCCTAGTACATTTCTTGATGCACTGTCTTTGACCCCCACTCTTCCATTTAAGTCACCTAGAATAATAGTGTTTCCATTATCGCAGTCTATTACTGATGTGACTGTATCCCAAAACGTCTC
Source organism: Aquatica leii (assembly GCA_035610365.1). Taxonomy (NCBI): domain Eukaryota; kingdom Metazoa; phylum Arthropoda; class Insecta; order Coleoptera; family Lampyridae; genus Aquatica; species Aquatica leii. The sequence goes on along the minus strand of CM069434.1, from coordinate 16,750,622 downwards.
TTTTGTTAAGTTATTGTCATCTTCATTTGGTCCATAGAGTGTAATTATGTTTAACTTATCATGCATATTAAATGTCAGCTCAATCTTTAGTATTCTTTCCGAGACACAATCCCATTTAGTTAAATATTTTGCCACTTTCTTCTTGAGTATACACCCTACCCCTCCTTTAGCTCTTATTTGTTTATCTACTCCGCTCAAAATCATTATGTGTCCATTTTTTAGTTCTATAACTTCCTCTCCTTTCTTTTTAGTTTCCGTAATTGTCAATATATCTATATTCATTTGTTCAAAATTGTTTATAAGTTCATTTTCTTTACAATTAAGTCTTCTAATGTTCCACGTAGCTAAATTTAAACCTTTGTGTTTTTCTTGTTTGTTTATTTTTGTTATCATTCTAGTTCTGCTCCTTTCCTTAGTTGTCATCATTTGTCCGTCCGGTTTATTTTCTTTTACCCGTTTTTTGAATCGTGGATCTTTATCATCTCTTTTCCTTCGTCTCATATGTGTATTACGTTATTAATGATAAGTTTTTTATATCCTATTTTTACCCTTTTGCCTTCTTCTTTTAACTTAGCAGCAATTTCTTTTAACTTTATTTGCGTTGCCCTCTCTTTTAACGTTAAATCATTTTCAATGTATACTTTCGTTCCATATAATCTTTTCTTTTGTTGCATAATTTCTTTCTTTGCTTCCCAATTATGCATTTTTACAATTACTGCTTGTTTGTTTTTATCTTTTCCTACTGTGAAAACTTGTTCTATTTTTGTTTGTATTTCTAGTTTTTCTTCAATCCATTTTTGAACTGTTTCCTTGTTTTCTTTATTTGCATCATCCACTTCTTTAATGACAATGTTCAGTTTTTTCGTTTCTTTTTCTTGTCTCTCTAAATTTTCTTCCAGTTTAGTGATTCTGTTTTACAGGTGTGTTTTTTTTTCTTCCCATATATTTGCCATTGCATCCCACTCTTTATTTAATAGTCTAAATTTTTCTCTCATTGTCTTATGATTTTTATTTATTTCTTGTTTCAATTTTGTTTTTGATTCTTCTATCTTGCTTAGAATGACATCCATTTGTAACAGTATATCTTCTTCTTTTTGTTTTATTTTTATGTTAGTATTTATGTGATACGTGCTCTCTGCTGTTGGCGATCTTTGCGTTTTCTTACTTTTTATAAATATTTCTTGTTCTTTAGTCTTATCCTCTCTTTTCCTTTTGAAATATTGTTCTAGTTGTCCTACGCTATTTGTTCTATGCCTACTATCACTGTTACCATTCATTAGTATTATTTAATACGTTATTAATAACTATTTATTTATATTACAGCTTTATTGTTGTATTGATATAAATACGAATTTTACTTCGAAATTTCAACAATTTGATTGTCTTGTTATCTATGACCTCGCACTCGTAACGTGTAAATTCCGTAATTTTATTAATATCTTGATTCTCGATTTACTTATATACGTAATTAAATTAAATTTTCTTACCAATATTTACATTAACTTTATACACTGTTATTTACACAAATTTTAAATTAGTTTGCTTTTATTACACTAATTATAACAACTCAATGAAGCAGAGTCGCGCTTGCGATATTCACGCTGTCACTTACGTTTACAACACTGTGCCAATTATATTAATTGTATGTTCTTCAGTTCTTCTAATTTTTGGGTTCTATCTGTATTACTCAGGGTTCTGACATTGTATATTCCAATAAATAATTTTATGTTGTTTTGTTTAGTCTTCTTTCTGATTCCTTTTGACAGTTTTTTTTTCAATTTAAATTTTTTTTTGTGTTATCTGCTCGTATTGTACTCATATAAATTATTACAACATTCCACATTATTGATTATTGTTTTTTTATGTTTAATATACAATGTTACACAGCTAGGTTTTGAGAAAGCTTATATAATAATTTGTAATAAACGTGTTAAGTGTTACACTAAAAGTTAATTTATAAAAAATGTTAATATAAAACAAACCTCACGAAAATCGTAGTGTATACGGAGTATTTTTATTGTAAGTTAATAAATGAGAATACGTAGAAATGACGTGTGCACCAAATATTTTATAGTATCTGCTGTAATTATTTGTAAAACGTTTTGGTATTTATTCCATTTTCATATCTTTTTTATCGAAATAAATACGAAAGACTTCAGTTTAAACTAGCTAGCTAGTGCTAGCCAGCGCTCGTTTTTTCCGCTACGTGGAAAGTGTAATTAATTTTTTAGCATTGTAGCAAATTTGTAATTAATGTGAAAAAAATTCTAACATAGTTTTTTTGGAGTAGATTATAATTCTATAAGATAGTCACGATATATCGTCAACAACAATAATAAAATAAATATTGCAGTAACGTTGTTGTTTTTGTTTAAAATTAATGTTGAAGACACAACACCAAGTTATTTTGCCAAACATTTATCGCTGTGTCGATCAATTTGCTATGCTATTAGAATTGTATATTATCATTTTTTTTGACATGATTAATTTTTCTAACTAAAAAAAAGTAATATAAAAAGAAAGCACCTAAACTTATACTTTTTATTGGTTCTTTTAAAGCAAATTTAAAAATAACTTCGCAAAGAACTAAAAGTTTTACCTGGGCTTTTGCTAACAATAAGCTTAGAGAGATTTAAATACCGGTTCCTTAAACTGTCTAATATTGGATTATTTACTAGAGGTTCAATACACATGGGTATGTTTCTTTATTCTTCTAACTGTACAAGTTTTACAGTTTTTCGTCTTTGGGCAATTTATTATAAAAACATTTTCTGTAGAAAGAAAAGAGACTCTAAAAATAGTTAACGCACAAACTTTGAACAGTTTTCTTTATTTGCGCGTACGCACTTTAATATTTTGTACGTTTATTTTTTGCTTTACGGTTTTGTTTATTACATACAGAACTACATCATAATCTTAATAATTAAAGCACCAACCTTTATCTAGGTAAATAGTTAAATCTAATTGAAGATTAAATTGCTTAAGTAATTGAAGTAAATTACTTTGGCGACGTTTACTGCATTTATTATGTGCATATCAGTTACGTTTGATAAATGTGGAAATGTCTATTTATTTGCAATCCTTTACAGTCTTGTTGTTATTCCTACATTAATTATAAATGATTATCTAATTGTGTATTCATATTACTATAATACCAGCATACCGTCAAAAAAGGAGAAAGAGGAAATTAGATAATAATGCGGAGTGATCATAAATATTTATCTGACAGTACGATGTACACAAATACATAAATTATTATTTTTGTTCTTAACATTTACAAATTCAAACAAAATATTACAATTAAACTGGTTGTATAATTAGTGATATTATAATTAATAACAAAAACTTCTAGGTTGGTGTAACGTTTTTTTGCACTTGCAAAACAAAAAGAAATTGGCATTGTTTATAATCATAAGATAATTATTTTTGATTGAATTCGTGACTTCTGGAAATTGAATTTTGAGCAAAAAGTTTCTTCATTTCTAAACATTTTATTACAGTAATGCTTAATTCGCATCTAAAAAGTACTTTGCTTGTTGCAAATTAAACGTAAAACAGTTCTTAAGTATTACAGTAAAGCGTGTTTTCTTTAGTCTTTTATTTCTTGTTTGTCGTTGGATAACAAATGTTGATGTAGGCAGTTAGTGCGTGTTTTAGTATCAACAGAAGATTACTATGATGCGGATTGAATGCCATTAGAAGTACATATTTAGTTTGTATTTTTTTATAACTTTGTTTAATTTGCCTTTACCATAGTATTGATCCTAAAATATTGCAAAACATTTTTTAATGTTAAACGCCAAACTTCGAAATAAATATTTAACATTTTTTTGGCGATGTTTTTTACCAACCAATCATGGATAAACTTCTTGTTCTAAGTAAACGAGTCAAAATGAACTCGTTTTTTGAAGTGAAATCATTTATAAACGTAAAGAGATTATTGTACTGATAACTGTGATATGTAATTGTTTAATCAATTTAAAAGAGAGTATAACTTTGCTTAAATAAATTTGAATTAAAAAGAGATATCAATTTTATTCAATATACTTACGTAACAAATGATCGCTATTGCGTAACAATAGAAAACATTATACTTTTTCTTGTCCAAGACTAGGAAAATTTGTTGTATGCACTACACATCACACATAACGCAGAACTAAATTGTTGATTAGATGCACGATTTTTTATAGTTTATATTACAGACTAGTTAGGTCAGATATTGGCTTTATTGCGTTCCTGTATAAACCTGTATGCACTTGTCTTTATTTATATTTTATTTAGGACGTAAAAATTGCTAATAAATTATTTATTGTTGTTTATTTTAGTTTCCATATTATTAAAAATGTATCACAATCTTTTAATTGTATATTAAACCTTGCTCGGACCACCTGACGTTGTTCAGGGATCTTCAAATCAATTTTAATTTTGTTACGGACTCTTTGAATGATCCCTGGGATCTCTGGGTTTTTGTAGGGACCACTTTGGGAACCACTGTCTTAGCATATTTAGCGCAATTATTTTTGAGGATATTTGTTGTAATAGTTTCGTACAATCAGAAGAATCAGATAAAAGTTGTTTGTAATTTTGTTTTATTACTGGTTCTGTAGCAAATATCAAAGTAAAGCAGCAAGAATTCAGGATGAAAGGGTGCAAATAGAAATTTTGTGTCAACTCGCTATGTATCCAACAACGTTGCTTCCCAAAGATGCAGAATTAACCGGAGTGTCACATGAATCAGTTGGAAATGTCTTAAAAGCACATAAGTTTTTTTCTTACAAAATGCACATGCTTCAAGAACTAGGGGACCATGATTCTGATAGACGAATTCAGTTTGTTTTTTTTTTTAAAAAAACATCTGCTTTTCTGATGAATGTACATTTGTTTTAAACGGGCAGGTCAACAAACAAAATTGTTATTGGGATAATGAAAATTCGCGTGTTGTACGAGACGATCACACCCAATATCCTCAGAAACTAAATGTTTGAAGTGGTATTATGGGAGATAAAATTTTTGTGACTTTTGTTTCTGAATGGACACCTTACAGGTGATATTTTCGTGAATTTGCTTGAAAACTCAATAGAGCCCTGATTGTTCAAAATTTGGAAAATCAAATACATGACGAGCCGCGATTAGATTCAAATTTGCTTTACTTTTAACTGAATGGTGCTCTACGTCTCTAAACAGTGGTTAGATGAACATTATCCAGGAAAATAGATTGGTCGTAGAGGAGCAATCGAGTGGCTATTGCGATCGCCTGATTTGACAGTGCTAGATTTTCTTATGGGGTCACATCAAATCAATTGTTTATAAGAACCCAGCAGATCTACAAGAATTGGAATTGGAATTTATCAACGTTTATCGTGCCTTCACTCATGAGACAAAAAGTGAAGCAAGAAGTTGAATTTTATCTATTTTTCTGTGAACATTTTGTACAGTTTTTGTAATTACTTTTCCAAATAAGATTTTACAAACTACATTTTTTTCTAAATAGTATTTAACTGGTATCTTATTTTGGTATTTTTGTATAGCATTTTAAAAAACCTTTTCAATGATTTATCATAAATGAGGGGTTAAATCTTATATTTTTGAAGTTGGGGTGAAAGGGTAGGTGGGTGACCATGTCAATTTGGTTCCTTCTCCGTATTGTCGAAACGGGTTTTTGTATTCTTTATATTATTTTTTGTTGTGAATATATTCTTATCCAATGTCCAATCCAAAGTTTTCGAATTGGCACACTGTGTACGTTGATAATACAATATTTTATTAAACTATATATTATGTTTCTATGTGGCCACTGTACGGACTGATATAGTACAGTAGTCACCAAGATGTGGTGCAGTGGTCATTATCTAACAAAGTTTAATTTCTAGTAAATTCATAACTTTCATACAAAATGGTGTGGTATATAAACTAAAATAATAACAAATTCTACACAAGGATAATAATAATAGTAAAAACTATTCAGCAACTATTGTAGTATAATAGATTTATTGCAAATTGAGTTTCTACTTTGTTCCTCCATTGTCTTTTGGTTGTAGCAAGCAAAAAACCAAATTATCCTTTGACACTAAAGCACAGTGCGGTCCATTTGGATAAGTTGCAAGTTTCTCTGGCTTTCGCCACATAAACCTTGGAACTTTTATTGTGTTAAATTTTACTAGAACGAAAGACTTTATTTGGATATTTCTTTGTAATTAAGTAGAAGGTAAAGCATCTAACTCAGATGCTTTGCTCGACGAATGATTATTATGAAATTTATTATTGCTTTTCTCGGGTGTTTGATCTATCTGAAAGGAAGTAGATTGTAAAATTTCTAACTCAGACGTTTCTGTATATGATGTTTCATCACGTGCTGCTGCCCGTTACACTTGCCGTCATTAAGTCATTGTCATTAAAGATTCGGCATTAAACGAAATATTTGTAGCCCTAAATGCAAGAATAGAATTTTTCGGACAAAATAATAAATAAAATTTCGGCTTTGCCATAAATGGTTGTTCGTTGGCCTGGATGTTTTTAAAGCCACATTTGGCATGCGTGACTATAGTATTTATTTAATGGATCATACACTCTTTTATCTTCGGGGTTGCAAGCGGTGGCTAGTGTGTGGTGGCAGGGTTAATAAAATGATATTGTATTCTTTTCCAAACGTTATTGTTTTTAACGAAACGCAACTTTCAATGGTTATCCAAGAAAATACGGTTAGCATTTGTAGGACAGACAAGTCTCATCTATTGTACAAATAATTAAGCCCCCCTAAACCCGGATGGTGATGCAACTTCCGCCGTCCCTGGTGTTGCATTCTTGATCATAAAGTCTATTAAAATGTTTTCTAAGAGACACTAGAAACGGTGGCACCAAATTACTAATTGCTTTTATGGTACCGCACATAGTTACTAAAGTTCGTTGTTCATTAGATACAATGTTGCCCTACTTGCTCTTGGTTTCTTCTTGCTAATATCTTTCCGGTTTTCTTGAACGGTTGTTATTGACGTTTTGTCGATGTTGTAGATCTGACTTTGTGTTTAGTTAAACGCTGATAAATATCCTTGAGTTTATTGAAGAACCTAGTTACCACTGGATGATTGAAACCTGAGTTGATCTTAGTTGCGTTTAATGAATTTTGTAAATCAAAATTTTTCAGCGGTCAGAGTCCATGCCATCGGTTTTTTCTTGTTTATTAACTCCAAGTCGCATGCTAGGTTTCTGGATTTTTTTGGATTGAATCAATGGTGGAGGTTAGTCATTATTTGAAGATATTTACTAAGCTCTCTTTCTTCATCTGGTGTAATAATTTGATTAACGCTATTTATGAAAATGTCACACATTTTATAGAAAAATTACTAAATAACTACCGTTTTGATACGTAGAAGTAATTTTGACCGTGTTTTGATATGCGTCATCTTATAGGAAATTTGGGAACTATCTCAAAACATACATAAATGTACTATACATTTGCTGCAATAAGCATGTGTTTTTATTTGTAATTTTTAGATTTGCATCTTGTGTTTTCTTTTGCTTCATCGTATTTTGCTAGATGGTTAAAACCATCATCATCTAGAATTAGTTCTAGATGCTGACATTTTTTGGGTATCTTCTCGGGCTGTTATGTCTACCAAATGCATCGCGTTTTGCAATTTAAAAACTTGGTTAAATGGCATATTGTCTTTTATCATAGGAACTCATCTGTGCATCTCAATAAATTGGTTCTCTTGTAATTGGAATTTCGTTATTATGCATATCCCTAAAAATATATTTATTTCTGCGAGATTTGGGGAAGCAACTGATTAAAATTTTGTTGCGTTGCATAAAGATTGTTCAATCCAGCCAAAAGATATTTCTGAAAAAAAAGTTGTGGTAGCTTCTAGTTCATGAATTTGTTACATGTCGTTGTTTTGTATTTTTCTAAAATATTTATTGTTAATTAAACTTAACGGCTGCACTGGTTTACACGTTGTTACTGATTTTCCTTTACCGTTTCGAAATGGCTGTTGAACGTCGTATCGCAAGGCCAGTCCGCTTATGTAAGTAGTTTTTCTTTCTGCTGAATTTTTCTCATTAGATATTTTGATTACGCTTATAGCGGGTGTGATGGGAAAGTATTTGTTGATTGCTTGACGTTGCAAGTATGAAGGTAATGAAAATGGATTGGCAACTAAATAGTAAAGGTTGTTACGTGCATAAATTTAAATAATGCATTCCCCTGTATATTGATTTAATTAAAAATTACTTTTATATTTCTCGACGCCATCTATCGGGTTCGTTGGTCTCTTCGTATTGAGTAGGCGTCGTGCATGTGTTAACCTATGTCTGCGTGAATTAAAAATCGTTTTCTAAAATCATCCACGTGTTGGGACCCGATGGAAAAATAGAAGTCTTCTGAATTAACTGATTTAATCCACGCAGAGTAAGTGGTTTTGTTCTTTCTTTGATTAAAGGTAATTTTTATGTCTTTTTGTTAGCGCCATGTGCTACCTCCTAAATATGAGTATTCTTATCGTCATCTAAAATCCTCAAGGGAAAATTATAATCGGAAGCTGTAGAGCTAAGAACGCTGCGATACGAGTGCAGAATTTCGATTCGGAGGCAATTAATTACCTTAATGAATATCACCTGGTTCGGAAGATCCTAAGTACTGGATACGATTAAATTCTCCTCGGAGGCAATTAATTACCTTAATGAATGTCACCTGGTTCGGAAGATCCTAAGTACTGGATACGATTAAATTCTCTTCGGGGGCAATAAATTAATACCACCATAGACGGAAAATTTAGTGTAGCAGTATACGATAAGTGTCGGTTCGATTACTTTCCTTTAAATGTTTCTTTTACTTATAGTTTGTGAGTCGCCAGGTAGACACGATTATTTTCAGGAAGTTTAATTCCAGGAAGCCAATAGGAAAAACGTTTTTCTGAAGGTAACCCTGAATTTGGTAAGTCAATTTTTACTTAATTATTCGTTGTCGCTACGGTGAATACTCACGACTTATTATCATTACTAATCGTACGTTCGATTTGATTTGTTGCTTATTATTGTTACTCAATTAGTCTAAGTAAATGACTTATCGCTTGCTGATTATATCAACAGTTAATTATCATTATTAATGTTATTTATTGATGAAGATTTATATATGTTATGGTGGTTACACTTTTGTTTGACGTGTAGTGTAAGTTGCCGATCCTGCTGATATTCTATTTTCTATATTCTCTCTAGTACCTGCTTAGATTTGGCTATTTAACTTTTAATCTATTTATCTTGATAGAGTAATTAAAGTACAATTGTTGTTAACGACTTAGTTTCTTTTTTTCGTTTCTTTCAGCCTTACGAACCTTAAATTGAGTTACAAGTTTATACCGTCTGTCTTGAGCGGGACAGAAATGACTTTGGATAAGCTCTGGCGCCCTTAAGCACATTTTCTATACGATCTGTGAACCCCCCCTCTCCCGACTATTGTGAGTTGGCCGTGCAGGTTCGTAAAACACCCAAAAAGCTTGTAACAAGGTATACATCGAGTTTCCCTCTACAAAAGCTTAACAATGTCAAAAATTGGAATCAACTGTTTTGGTCGTATTGGACGCCTGGTGCTTCGTGCAGCCCTTGAAAAGGGTACCGAAGTAGTTGCTGTTAATGACCCCTTCATCGGTCTCGACTTCATGGTTTATCTTTTCAAATACGACTCTACCCATGATTGCTACAAAGGTGATATTAAAGCAGTCGATGATCATCTCGTAGTCAATGGACACAAAATTGCCATGTTCCAAGAACGCGACCTAAAAGCGGTACTGTGAGGAAAATCTGTAGCTGAATACGTCTTCGAATCAACCGTCGTCTTCACAATTATTGAAAAAGCTTCAGCTCATTTAGAGGGAGGTGCTAAAAAGGTCATTATCTTAGCACCTTTTGCCGATGCACCTATGTTTGTAGTCAGTGTTAATCTTGATGCTTACAACCCTAGCTTCAAGATTATCTCCAATGCTTCTTGAAACACCAATTGCTTAGCCCCACTTGCCAAAGTAATCCACGACAACTTTGAAATTGTAGAAGGTCTCATGACGACAGTACATGCTACTACGGCCACACAAAAAACCGTCGACGGCCTATCTGGTAAATTATAGCGCGACGGACGCGGCGCTGGTCAAAACATCATTCCAGCAGCAACTGGCGCCGCCAAAGCAGTCGGTAAAGTCATCCCAGTACTTAATGGAAAATTAACCGGAATGGCCTTCCGTACTCAATGTCTCTGTAGTCGATTTAACTCTCTCTTTAGAAAAATCTGCCGGTTATCATCAAATCAAAGCTAAAGTAAAGGAAGCTGCCGAAGATCCCCTTAAGAGTATCTTAGGATACACCGATGAAGAAGTCGTCTCATCAGATTTTATGGGTGACATACAATCCTCGATTTTTGATGCGGCTGCCGGTATTCCCTTAACTCAAAACTTTGTCAAGCCTATTTCTTGGTACGATAACGAATATGGCTATTCCAACAGGGTTGTCGATTTAATCAAATATATCCAGACTAATGATGCTTAAACGGTTGAGAAATTTTGTTGTAAAACGTTTGAGCGATTAGCAGTTAGGTCATTTTGCGACTTGTTAGATCAGCTGCACGAAACAGTTAATTAAAACAAATAATAATTACTGATTACGTTATCTTTTAGCGATTTCTGAGAGACTACTATTTTATCTCAATACACGGCTGTTGTATCGAAGTAACATGTGCAGGCCACCTTTTTCAATAAATCTCTCGTGCGCAGATATGACTCACACTTTTGTTTGACGTGTCACGATTGCATAATTTTAATTGCCATATAGTTAATCAGTCAGTTTCATGCACTTTTTTAGCATAGAGTATTTTTTATTGCGGTGCATTCGTTAATTAATCATGTCAGCTACTACTTAATAGTATCGTATAAGGATATTTCTTTTTTTTTCGTAATTGTATCAAGCTTATCAGTTAACCGTCAGCCTTAAGCAAAACAGTTATTGTATGTTATTCTAACATAGATCATACTGATTTAATTTTGCTTTTAGTAGCAAACTTTAATTGATTTTTAACTTTATGTATCGTCATATTAGTACATTGACGTGACATCCGTCTTCGAATCATATGAATACAGTCAAGGTCAATTCGGGCATAAAAACGTCGTAAATAAGCATATATACCACGCAGATTTTGTTTGTAATCAAATAAAAAGAAAGTAAGAAACCTTACTACTAGTGTTGAAGAATTTTTTGGTTAGGTAGGTTTTTGTGCTTTTATCTTGTTTTGCAACTCAGTATCATAATTGTCGATTATCGACTCGTTTCGCGACTGCAGAGTAGAACTAATCGTTTGACTTCTAGTTAACCTTGATTAAAATCAATTACTTAGAATTTTTGTTAGTAATTGCATTTAATTAGTGGCAAGGTGTTGCCTGGTCGATAGGGTTATAATTGCTATATTAATTCACTAATGTTGTTTAATTTGTTAATGGTCTACCTTTTTCTCTTTTATTTTAACGCGTATCCTCTCTTGTTAGAAATAAATATATTGTTGTTAGAATTTGTGTTTTGCCAGTTTGTTCCTTTCAGTAATCGATTCAAACAAAGTATAGGATTAGCTTAGATTTAGTCGCTTGCCTTCAAGTTACGATAAAATTCTTGGAACAAAATTTCACGAGACATATATTGGAAATTTTTTATACATCATATTTTTTTTCAGTGAGATGATGTTCTTAGAAAAATTGTCGAAATTGAGGTTCTCCATCATTGGCGATGGGTTCTGGTTCTAGTATTTCTTCTATTTCAATAGCTCCAGTGTTATCGTCATAATTTTCTCGTTATTATTTTACTCGACGCTTTTATATTTACCTGTTTCGTCATCGTCGTCTTTGTGTTTGTGTGTATTTGTTTACGACGTCATATAATGGATTTATGAATGAAAACTAATAAAAATAGTTATCAAGCACTTTTTAAGTTATTATTTATTAATGGTTACAGCACCGATTGTGTCTTTTTTAACCGTTAAATTCAGAACAAGCACACATATTCTTTTACCCATTTTCAACAACACGAATGTCCGTTTACGGTACAATGATCGCTGACATTACTTCAATGCCTCAATATAACTATTTGCTCGTGCAATTTTAAATCAATTACATACTTAATTATCCATTTAGGTATATACAATCCTTAATATAACATGTAATCTACATTGCTTTAAAAGTGCACGATAAATAAAGGAGTAACCAAGATAATACTTATACAACAGTTATAAAAGCAATCAACAAGTTGTAATATCATAGAAAAATAGGATTTATTTATACGTTGTTCTAGAAACAATGGAACCAAGTGTAAGAATAATTAAGTGTGTAATTTTATACCGAAACTTGTTATTAAGTAGTTGTGATTAGGTAATCGGCGTGTTATTGCATATAACGTAGAATTAAATTATTGTATTACTACTATAATAGTATTTCTAAAGTATTAAGTATAGTACGAGTCGTGCACTGAACTTTTGTACAACTTTATACAATGTAGGTGTAAATGATTGTAATCAACTTTAAATAACATTTATTTTTATTGCATTACACAATTTCTTACTTTAATGTAAAATTGTTATTGTCTGCATGAAGAATACATTTTTTTTATAAGAGGTTTGTCAATATCAAGGTAATCATTGTGTAGTCGAAAGATACTGTTGTTATGAAATTTCTTCACCACCTTAATCGACTAATGTTTTACGCGTTTATTAGTATGGTTTCTCTGTCTAATTTTTCTCGTATTCTTGTGCACAGTATATCCAATACAATGTATTACATTTTTCATTTTGAATTAATATGTAGATAACAACTTTTTCGTACATTTTTTTGAGTTTATTTTATTTTATACATTTTCAATAATTTGGCAATGAACAGTTTTTTGTGTTCTTTTTTAGTTTTTTTGTAGCCGACTTGGTAGTTCAGTCTGATTTTAATTTAGATTCATTCTCACCGAGGGGTGGTTAACTTCTCCAAAATGTGTACACAGATTTAAAATCTCTCCAGATTTTTAGGGATTTTTTGGGTTTAAAAATGTTTTTGAAGATTTTTGAAAATCTTCAAAAATTTTTGGTGATTTCTGAAAATCTTTGTAGATTTTTGGGGATTCTTAAATATGTTTGAAGATTTTTGTGAAATCTACAAGGATTTTCAGGAATTTTTCAAATACTTAAAGATTTTTAAAAATCTTCAAAAATTTTTGAATATTTTTACGTTCTGAAAAAGATTTTTTAAAGATTACAGGAGATTTGGCGGGAATTTAAGTGGCTTTAAGAGATTTTTTTATGTTTAAAAGCTGGTTGCCCTATTTTTGACAACCCTTAATAAAAGGTTTTTTTTTGTTTTGGAGTGCAATTACGTTAACAGATAACTGGACTGTAAATCTAATTTTAAATGGGGCTTACCTTGGTAAATTTAAACATTTACTATTTCAAGAACGATTTCTGTAAAGCAATTTAGTTCATTGAAAATAGAAATTTCAATTAAATTAGGAGTCCATGTCAAATCAACACAAGGATTTTTTTCACTATTTCAGGTTTGGTTGAAATTTTGCACACTTGTAGCCTTTGTCAAAACTAAGAAAAATACAAAATCTTGTTAAAAAATATTTACCCGTTTATGATTTAAAGCTATGTAAAGTTCTCAAAAAACGCAATAAATGCGCGGCCGACTTTTTGAAAATTATAATTGTAGCTCTCCTAGTTGACTTAGAGAGATGGGAGTGGTGTCATTTTGTTGCTATTTTTATGCCCTTTGATTTGATATACAACACAATATATATTAAGAGAAAATATTTTTTTTAAATTCGAACTGAAAATTTTATTTTGAAATTTTAAAAAATGTGTATTTTTGAAAATTTTTAAAAAAATATGTTTTTCATTTTGTTTTTATAAGTGGATTCTCAAAATATCATTATGGGGTTTCAATGGGTTCACTTGCATTTAAATTACATTGTGAACCCAGTTTTTACGAAAATGCACAAACGATTGGGTTTTTAGTCAAAATATACTGTTTTTTTTTTTATAAAACTAACTAAAATTTAAAAGCAATTCAGACAAGCTTAAATAAGTTTTCATATACTAATACAAATTATAATTTGATTGATTAATTAATTGATTTTGTCAATTTTTTGTTGAACGTGTATGTCCTACGTTATATTAAAATTTTAAACTTTGACCATTGTATGTTTAATGTTGTTTTTATTATTAATTACTAGCTCGTAAAGTTGCCAATGTCCTTGGTCTGTGGATTGATCCACTTGATTTTATTCTTTGGCCTGATGAAGTGCTAACCTTCAGAACGAAACGTTGTCACAAAAATAAATTAAAGTGGTTTTATATGCCCCTCCTAAACGAAGAAGATTGAATTAATTAGTATAAATTATAATATTAAACTTACGTAAAAGATATAGACGTCTTTCAGAATCTCGTGCACTGTAGTTCTGTAGTCCGTATACGTCAAAATGTTGCTAGCATGCGTCTTACAAACATTCGCAGGTACATTTTTCCTAACTTATCTTGATTTTGTTATTAATAAGTCTTTAGGTATTATTATAAGTAAACAAATTTTTCTTCAATATATAAATATGTGATTGTTTTTATTTTTATTGGTATGAGTGCTTTTTAAATAGATTAACGTTTTTGAGATTCACATAGACTTGTCAAATAATTAATTTTTAGTTTATTAATTCCGATTTTCAACTCAAGGTCACAGTTCACGACATAATGAAACGCCTCTACCTTACTTTTTACTAAAGTTTGTATACAATTATTTCATATTATTCAATAAATTACCTGAAGTTTTAGATTTTCTCAATATCTCGAATAAATTGTATGAAATTCAGTTAGTCCTGAAAAATAACAGCAAAACATTTTAATAAGCAGCATTTAATAATATTACTTGCCTTAAAAACTTTGACTTGGATTTGGATCATGTCTTTAATTGGTAAAAAAGCATTAAAACTGTTGAGTTCTTGTTATAGTCTGTGCTTTATCAAACCGGTTACTCAAAAACTGTTCAGTTTCTATGTATTCTTCTTGCTTGACAAGCTCAAAGTTAACAGTTTTAATACTTTGGATCGACCAATCAAGTAGAGGCGTGAGGATTTAATTTTCATAAGGTCTCTGTAAACTCGCTTTTACAGTTAACCTTTCAACTGTACCACCAACTCCGTCACACGGCTCTTTGCCATGAGCTGTAGCCGAAAAGTGCCACTCTGCTTCTATTTCAAAATCTTGGTTATGAAAACACAGATTAGAAGAATTATTTTTATTTTTAAGTTGAGCTGCATTTCCATCGCAAAAGTAATATATTTTCATCAAACAGAAAGTAATTTTTCAAAAACTGCATGAGCTTTTTTGAAAGCAATAGACAGCTGTTGTATTATGCTCCAGACATTCAGATATAATAACATAGCTGACATGTTTTACTTTATCATCTTGTTTATAATAAACTACAAAAGAGTGTATTGTTACATAGTCACTTGACCAGTGGTAGCTTTGGGCTTCGTCTTTAACTACAAAAGCATAGTTTTTTTAGAAGTCTAATGTGACTGCACATTCATTTTTTTTCAATGCTTCTTTTACTTCATTCATAAACGAGCTTTGTTGATTCGTTATAAAATCAAGGCGAACTAACTGATCAACTGTCACGTAGCATCTCAACGAACTCAGTTGAGCTTTTTTCTATTGTCTCATGATTACACCGATCCAACTGCTATCTATTGCCGAAAAGTTATATTCTCATATCGTATTTTTCTCAAAAACATTGTCTAAAGTTTCTGTTATTTGATTAGTTTCTGAATGGCAATTTCCCATGATACAATCAATGGAAGGAGGGTTGCATAACATTTGAGACAGAAAATGTTTGTTGCAAATTCTCCATTAATTAATGTTCCTAAACGGCCATTTTCAATCAAGTTTGACGTTTTGCTGAGTTGTACAAACACAAACTTAGTATGTACTACTTTTTTCCACCAAAATACACTGTTTTGGTCTTAACTCCGCAAACTTTGAAAATCCTACTTTCATCTCAGGATATTTGGAAAAGAATGTATGTTTCCTGCCGGTTACACAAAATCAATCTTTTATTAACTGTAATTTTGGATCCATTTCCATTTTTCACTGAAATACAGTTTCTTTTGCCTGGCATTACTCTGCTTACGTCATCGCTTTTGTAGAACCATCACACTGTTTCTGCTACCCGGTTTTTAATCAGGACTTGCCAGTATTTCCTTTTGTTTTACAAGTTTTTTTGCTTGCCTTACCATATAGTTAGACGCATTAAATTTTCGCACTATTTTACGTACACTCCATGTCTCTGGTAAACAAGTTAATATCATGACTTCTTTTCTATGTGCACTTGAAAAATTTGCATTTAGATTACTGAGTACAGAAAATTCCAATTTTTCTGGCTTATAATCAGAAGACTCTTGAGAATGCGCAAACAATGTTCGCCTCATTGAAGATTCTATCTTTTTTATTTTATTACCAGAGTAATGCTTTGATTTTTTTTACATCAATGAGTTATTCTCCAAGTTCTTTTAAGGATGTATTAAGAGTTTCTACAATATGTGAGGACGTAGTTGGGACATCAAAAGTGGGATCATTATCACAGTCTGCGTCAGGTACTTCTTTCGCGTTTTGTTCTTTTAAAGCAGTTATTCCCTTTCGGCAGGCATCACACATTTTAGAAGTTTTAGGGAAATCACGAACTAAATAATGCATCCATTCAGCAGCATGTTTTAGTTTTCTATGATTTTGTTCATTGCGGTTGTAAAAAGAACCCTTCCACTTTGTATGCAATGGAGACATTTGCGGTAGCTGGCAGAAATTATTGACCTCGACTCTATGACTTTGTCCGACAACAAATTTGAACTGGTCCAGTCCAAACTTTCAGGCCAACATTCGCTTGTTTCTTTTTATTTGAAACTAAAACCGATTGAGTATTTTCACTTCGATTTACACCTTTAGTTTCATGAATTCTCCGAGCACTCTTCAATTACAACGATATCTGGACCTGCAGTGGGTACTGAACTATGATTGGTAGATTCGATAGTTTGTTTGCTATTCTGAAGGAACGATTCAATTGAATAGCTCCATAACTTTTTTAATTTGTCATTTTGTAAGCTTGGCAAGGATATTATGGGGTTTCTAAAGATTTTACGGATTCCCAAAGATTTTACGGGGTTTTTAAAGATTTTACGGGATTTTATAAGATCTTATGAATTTCAAGAGATTTTAAGCGATTTTAAGAAGATTTCTGAAGATTTTATGGGATTTCAAGCAAGTTGTACACGGATTTCTAGGAGTTAACCACCCCTCGATTCTCACATTCTATCAATATTTCAGATTTTTTTTTAATAAGAATTATATATTTTTCATTTTAGTTTGTTAGTTTCTAATTGTAAAATAAATAATTTAACATTGTTTTCTGTTTTAATAACAAGTTTTTTTTGCTGTGGATGTAGTTAAAAAACACAAATTGTTTTTTTAGCAGCAACATACTCTCAAAATTCTAATTGACATTATGGTTTGTTTCCAAGTTTTTTTAATAATTTCTAAAACAGTAAGGCACTTATTTTTTTGTCTTTTACTTGACCATAGTCCTCGTCCACACTAAACTTTTTTTATTATTTTTTTTAGAGGTTTCATCTGTTTGTACCAGTACCAACAAATTTGTTGAGAATTATATTCCTGGTTTTTACTTGATAGTCTTTGTTTTAAATTCAGAATTAGACAACAGTACAAGATCCGCTGTGGCACAACATTTATTTTATTAAAAACAACATTGTGGTAATTGGTTTAGTTTTTTCAAATTCTTTGGTGTTGTTTCCACATTTCATAAGTCTCGATTTTTTTTCAATTTCTGTATTGTTAAGTTTTGTGATGATTTTGTTTTTTGGAACTGTTTTTCAAACTTTTGTAAGTTTCAAATTGAGTTTTATTGTCAATCAGGTAACGGTCTGATTGCGTGTCTGCATCATGGTAATTTTTTTAACTTTTAATGCCATTTCTAAAACAGTTGTTTACCAGTTTGTAGTTTATTTGATGTATTTAAATTCTGGTGTATGTTGTGAAAACGACCACGTCTACAGTCTTTGCTCAGGCAAATTTTACCACGTATTAGTTTTTGACAAAATTTTACTAAGCGTTTACTTCTCTTGTTCATTTTTTTAAAGATATACTTTTCCACTATATATAAAATCTTCCTTTTTCCGAATTATTATTATTATTTACATCACTTTTATCAGTTGTAGGAGTGTAGAACATTGATATTTATAGGATTTCTTTTATAAAGGGAAAATTTAATTACAGATTTTTGCAATGACTCATCTACGTTTTTATGTTTGTTATCTTTTTTTTGAAACACTAGGTGATTCTTTTATCAGAATTGCACATTCTCGTTTTATGTCACCGTGCCTCACTTATACCTAATAATTAGGTTTTATTCCTTTTTGCTTCTTTTATTTCATTAGCCTGTTTTATTGCTTGAAATAGTGTTTTCACATTGCATGTTCCGATTTTTATGGTATTTTTGATACTATCGAAATGCGCCCGATCTATTTTCGGCTCATTTATACCTCAGAAAAATAACAGCAGAAGTAATTTGCGCACAAAGCTGTAGCTCATTAGTATATAATTGATGGCTTTAATAATTTTCCGTTAGGTTCCTCTAACTTCAATGTGTTTTTGTAAGTACTTTGTTTTTTGAATTTATTGGAAATTTATTTTTAATCTTTATGTGTTTTATTGCGGTGTTAATTCTTTTTATAATAGTTTTACATTACCGTGTGGAACAACTCAGTTTGTTTGGAGCAATAATTAAGTTGAATGATAAGTTTCTTGCAGACTTTATCCATGCTTAAGATTAGCAGCTAGCAAAGAATTTTCTGTTATGCTGGTATATTTAAAAGTTGCGAAACAGCAAATCTTATTTTTGTCTTGTTGCGTTAATTTTTTTATGTATGTTTTTGTTTTTGGCATTTTGAAATGATATTTACACTTGTGACGTGCCCCTGGCTTAGAGGGTAACAGTTTTTGGCATGGGTTCCAGTGGTTCATTTTCTCTTGAGGTGTTGCATCCCAGTCACTCTGTAATTTGTGCCGGGGAGTTTTTAGTGTTTGTGGAGGATTAGCTAATTGCTTGAGTATTCTACCTATCACGTTCCACGCATTTTTGATAGGCGAAAGGTCGGGACATCTGGGTAGCCACGGCAAGATATTGGCGTTAACTACTTCAAAGCGTTCCATAGAATGCCTTGCAACGTAGGGACGGTTATTATCGTGTTGGAAAATCGGATCCTCCAGCTCCTGGAAGGATATGGGGTTCTACTACTTCATCAACATATCGGCGGGTATTTATATTGCCTCGGATGAATACCAATTGCGACTTGTTTCTATAAACAATAACACCTCATACTATAACCCCCGTAGTATGGTGAACATGCCGTTCAACAGAAAACTGCACATTGCGACGTTCTTTACGTCTACGTCTGACCATCATGCGATTGTGTATTTCCAAATAAAATCAGGATTTGTCACTGAAGACTACCTTATGCCATTCCACGTTCCAATCTAGTTGCAAAGTACACCACTCTAAACGTTGCTGTCGATGACGATCCGTCAAGCGAAAGCACAAGATCTAGTCGATAGGACTGCAAGCCAAAAGCTCTGATTCGACACTAAACTGTACGAAGGGTTACAGGATGTATTTCATTTCAAAACTATTGATCGGTTACTGATCTTGTGGTTGAGAATAGGTCTTTTGCCATTAATCGAAGGTGGCCGCCCTGGGCCACATTTGTCTTTGTCGTCCATTTTCTCGTCTACGACGTTTTTAACCTTCTCTCAACCATCCTTGATAACACCGTGCTATAAAAGATTGGTTACGGTTAAGACGGTTAGCAATTTCTCTGAATGAAAAACCACCTTCACGTAAGCCAATAATGCGACCTCTGTCGAATTCACTCAGTTGTCGATGATTTTTACGTTGCCGCATTGTAGGCATAATCACAGCTTTAAAACGCAAAGAAGAACAGAAAAACAGAATAATTGCAACCAAAAACAATACCGAAATGTACTTAACTTTTAAAAAATATACCCGGTAATTTCGATTGTAACAACAAGTGAAACGTCAAATTTTCCATCTCCACTAGATTATTTTGTATGAAATTTAAATCAATTACTACTATTCACTAGTTAAACATTTGTGCAAAGTTTGGTCCAAAAATGCTAACGCCTTCTTGGTGTTGCATTTTTTTTATATCACAGAGTATAGAATTTTGTGCGCCAGAGCAACTTGGTTTGCAGTCATGCGTTGGCTTGCAGCGATGAACGCCCGCACCACTTGAGTAGAAGAATAACGAGGAAAAAAATAATCAATACATCCAAATCGTTTTAGACGCGACTAAGAACGACAACGAATAATATAGACAAATAGGTGAAGGTACTAACGACGATACTACTTCAATTAGATATAAACAATGGGTTCGGCCTATAAGTAAAGCTGAAATTTGAGGAGGATCCACCAACCAGTACTTGCGCTGTAGCTAGAAAACATTCATTTAAATTACAAAAAGTTAAATCAGTGGGTAGAGCATTGCTAGCGATATTGTCAGTGGTTTTTGCGACAGATTTTAACACACCTGACTTGCTCAACCATGTCTTGCTCACTGATGAGGTCGCATTCACAAGAGAAGGAATTTTTAATTTGAAAAATTTCCATGTTTGGGCCACAGAGAATCTACACGTGACAAAAGCACGCAACAATCTCTATAAATGTGTGGAGAAGGGGTGTGGGAACTTGTTTAATTGAGCATTACATTCTTCCTCGACGCTTAAATTAACACATTTATGGAGAATTTCTAAGTGCTTCTAAAACTGTTTAAAGAAGTTTTACTAAAAGTAGGAAGAGGAATATTTTACCAACATGACGGGGCTCTCACACATTCTACTCTAGCCGTTAGAGAGTGGTTGCACATGCAATTCCCTGATACATTCATTGGACGTGGTGGACATGTTCATTAGCCGGCGCGGTCCTCCAACTTGCCTCCTCTCGATTTGTTTCTCTGGGAACACACAAAAAATTCAATTTACGAAACACCTATTAAAGACGTAGAAGATTTGACAGCTAAGATTGCAGTTACTGCCGGAATATTCTAAAATAATTCATACATGTTGCAAAACTCAATGGAATCTACAGGTCGAAGCAAACGTTTATGTAATGAACTAAATAGACAGCTTCTCGAACACATGCTTTGAGTTCATAACAAAAACACATCAGCAACAGTAAGATGAGTTTAAAAATCCTGAAAAACTAGCAAAATGACAATTATTTGATCAATGCTTACTTAATTTCATCAACGCATTTCTCTAAAAGTGACACATGCGCAGTAATTCAAGTTGCACCTATTTCTTCTCATTGCTACGGACTCGGTTTCTAATATCACGTACTAAGTCTTACATTTGTGCCGCCATTTTAACGTTACCCAGTATTTACATAAGAAGTTTACAGTCAAGTTTAAGTGTTGCTTATCGTAAACAAACTTCATGTATTCTGCTTTATTCTTCAAAGTCTTTACGACTTCAAAGATACTTGGATTTCGTTTCAATAGTTGGTTCAACCTGTTTTTCCGAGTTTCGCGGGCATCGTTATTCTGTGACTGTGACAGTTCCACATTTCTCTCACTACGGTGTAATCGTACAACGCCGTCAATTTATGATTTTTTTGGAACGTTTTCCATTATGTAGAATTATCGTCAGTATAATTTAATGACAACTATTACAATGCTGCACACATAGTACGTATGTGCAACCGTATGTCGTCACTCTTTATGTATTTTGTCGCAACCTTTGCTACAATGCTTAATTAAAACAAAAATTTTATTATCAAGAAACACGTTTTAAGGCGGAGATGGAAGCTTATTTGAAATCAATCTTTGCTATGATTGGATTCTATCTGGATTGAGTTTTTAATATGGAAAGTGCCTATGTAGGACTGTTTTTCGGGTGTTGCCGCGTCACAAAACTTTTACTTAACGTTTTGCTGATCATGCTGTCAACTTCTTCAGAAGATTTCTAAAGACTGATGTTATCGCTTTGCGTTCCTCGTTATATACCGTCTTTCGGTTCCGCTTTGCTGATCCGTGTCCGTTTGTTTGTTTGTTGAAATGCGTTGATAGACGTCTGGTAACTTCTTGCATGTTCTTTACGTAGCGTAGATCTCTATGTGTTGCTTAATCTGTATCCATCTTCTCTACTGTGTTACAACGTGTAGTAATGTTCTTCTTTTCTAGAACCCTCTTTAGTCTGTCAGTGACTCCGGCAACGTAGGAAAAGTAAGCATATGTTTCTGTCGGTATCTCCGCAGAAGTCTCAGCTTGCTTCTCCTTCTTCTTCTGTGGTCTTATTAATTTTTTATTGTAGCCATTTTTTATAAGAGCGTCCTTGATGTGCTTGATTTCCTCCGGCTTGTGTTTTTCATCACTAATTTTCGCTGCTCTTCTTAGAAGTGTGTTGATGAGGGATCTCGTCTGTTGTGGATGGTGATGAGAGGACGCGTGTAGACACCGGTCTGTATGTGTTTTCTTGCGGTATACGCTATGACTTAGTCTGTTGTTGTCCGTGCGTGTTACCAGAACGTCTAGAAAAGGCAACGTTTTGTTCTTTTCGATCTACATGGTGAATTTGATACTGTTGTAGTCCCCATTGATGTGTTGAAGAAAACTTTGTATATAACGAGAAACGCAAGACGATAACATCAGTCGCTAGAAATCTTCTAAACAAGCTGACAGCAGGATCAGCAAAACGTTAAGTAAACGTTTGTGACGCGGCAACACCCGAAAAACAGTGTTACATTAAACAACGGCCGTGAAAGCTTGCATTCTACTATGTTTCCTGTGTTTTATTTGACAGCAAAACGTATATAACTAGAATTGTGTAGGTTTCTAGAGAAGTACTTCCAAGGTTGTCATGAATGATATAAATCTGGTAAAATTGCTTATTACAGCTTATAATGTTCCATCTTTAAAACAATGGTCTCTTTTGATAATTCCTTTTTACCTTTTTGACATATCCAAAATAAAGAACCTGTGTTTTTCCCCATCGTCAGCGAAAAAAAAGTTAACTCATTTCTCATTCTCAAAATATCTTCATGAAAATGAACATCCTAAGCAGTTTCAGGGTTTTGAACCACGCCTTGTTAATCGTTCGGTATTCCATTTTTGTTGATTTTACTGAGGAGAAACTTCTTTCTTGTAAATCTTGGACATTGTAGAAAAATCGTCGTTTTTCTTGGCTCTCTTTTTGGCGCCCACGATGCACCCACAGCAACGTCGTGTTTACACACGTGTTCTATTATTTATAAGATTTGACTTTGAGCTTTCTTAAGTCACCAAAATGGCTCTACTTTTTTTCTTTTTTTCACAATTAAGTTACAATCCTGTTTTTCTTCCTTTTGAC
Organism: Aquatica leii; assembly: GCA_035610365.1. Classification (NCBI taxonomy): domain Eukaryota; kingdom Metazoa; phylum Arthropoda; class Insecta; order Coleoptera; family Lampyridae; genus Aquatica; species Aquatica leii. The sequence continues at coordinate 16,727,146 of CM069434.1, read as the reverse complement.
ATCATCCTGGAATACTCGAAAAAGTTTTTGTTTCCGTAATCTCTATATTTAAATTCACTACACTCACGGCGTTATCAAAATATCGAAAAATCTTAATTTATACACGTAATTTTCACTTTAACTGTTTAAGGACAACGAAAAATTATTTGGTAATATGCACCCATATATTATGATATTCTTCCTTCTTTGTAGTGGAATATTCAATAGAAACAGGAAAATAATTATACGGTATTTCAGAAATGTTAAAATGCTTATTAAACAACGTGGTTTTTTGTTGGTTTTTAAGGACCGCCTATTTATTTATATTAATTTATTTAAAAATGTTTTCAAACAGAATCGGATTGGAGCTTTCGTAAAGTAAAGTAAATTACATTTAAGGCAAGTATACTCTTCTGGAGTTCATGCATTTCTTTCCTTTTCTCGTTTTAAAAAGTGTTTTAATGTACATTTTTTATAATCTTGAAAAAATCTATATAGAACTGTTGAACCATGTAAGACCGATACTATTTAAATTTTTTTTTCAGGCTCACTAAATAGGTTTAGAAAACACTAAAAATTATAGTCCCCAATTATAATTGCGTTTTAATAATTATATAATTTTGTAAAAAGTTTTTTAACGTTTTTTGTTTCAAAAATCTCGGAATTCCTTTTAAAAATTTAAGTTTCTTTTGTAGTATTTGCACAATTTATAAAAAAATGTAGATTGCTACTATAGTTTTTATGTATACAAGTAGATTCATATAATTATTGTTGTGAAAAAACAAATTTTTGGTAAAAACAAAACGGTTGATTTTGTTTGTCCGGTTTTAAAAATTCTGACTTACTTAGTTTATTTAATATACTATGTTTAAAAGTGGGTTTGTAGCTTACTCTTGCGTTAAATTTTTATTGATAAAAGTTTTTAGAATGTATTTTATTTAATGAAGTGATATTTTTTATTATTTATTTTTAGTATATCGTTATATTATGTAGTTCTACAAAAATTGAATTGAAATTATTGATTATTTAGAAAAAAAAATACAAACTGGCAAGTTTACGTTTTCATCTTTAAACATGTCAAATTTATTTTGTTAATAATTAATTTTTGTAACATTGTGCGTTGTTATTTAATCTCTAATTTTCGAGATATCTATTAGTCACTTAGTTTAATTAAATTACGTAATTATTAATAATTCTTAAAGTTATTGTATTTTAAATTTATGTAATGTTTACAAATTGAAACTTAATAGAATTAGCGTCTGTTAACTAAAGATTACACTCATCACTGTCATCACCAATCGTTAAAATTTAGAAAACCTGTTAGTGATGATGAAATTCATAGCTAAATATTGTTTCGCATAGAAATACACACAATTGTTGAAATTTGATTACTCTAATAAATTTTATAGAGTTTATAGTCAAAATATAACTGTTGCATTAGCATACCAAACTATTATAGATAAAGTAATTAAATCTTATTCGGCTTTGATAGAAAAGTATTTAGATCCGTTTCGTAACTGTTGGTTTCGATTAATTAAAGAAGAGAAATTGAATAGGCGATGTACGTTTGCGGCGGAAATTCTTATTTGTCTACAAAATTTTTAAATTACCTTGCACCGTTAGTTAATTATATGTAAAAATGGCGAATTTGGAACAAAGTTGCTATATCAGTTTTTAGAATCTATTTAGAATAACGATATGAAAGAAGGGTAATTATTTTACGTTGTCAAAATTATAGAGTACCCGTCTGTTACTACTCACCGAATTGGTATGATTCTTATCCTTGGTTTATGAGACAGTGTGAATTCAAATTAGACCATAGAAGATTGAGTCTTTTTTAGTTTTACATTACAGTAAGTAAATTTTGTAAGCAGTTTTAGGCATTCTTGTAAAATTTGAACAAATTTGTTACCGTTTTCAAATCCGACCTGAACTGATGAAGTATACGGAACGTAGACGTTTTGATCATTACTTTGCAAATAATTTTCATATTTTTATACTGATAATTTGAAGCATTTATAGTAGTGTAGGCGTTCTGCTTATCGCGTTGCAATTTTGCGATTAAAAAAATGTTGCAGTTTTGTAATTTTTCGTTTGTAGATTCCGTTCTGCTCTATTAAAAATTGCAATAAAGTATAGTCGATTTATTAATCTATAAAATGTTTATAGTTATAAGGTTGTAAAAAAATAAACTTAATAGCGACATTTCGCATAATACTCTCTTTACGCATCATATAAACTATGGAATAATAAGCAGAATTAATTATTAATATTTTTTTAAATTATTTCAGTAGTAGAAGTTTAGTGCAAATTAAACCGCACAATAAAATGTTCAATGAACATTGTTATTATACGATTGACTTACAGTACAGTTTTTAATTTCATTGTTTTGTTATATATTTCGTTACAGTTCTAAAAAATTTTAGAAGACACACAATTATCAAATTAATATATTTGTTTATTAATTGTTTATTTTGTCACTTTTTTTTTATTAATTACTGGATTTTTGTTTTATTATTTTAACGCGAGTTTTTACATTAAAAAAAATATAAATAGAAGCATTTGTTGTAATGTATTTTTTTTAATTATATAAGATAAACATTACAGTTTTTGTTCTCTTAAGCGTTGTGATGTTTGAATTGACAAATCATTAATTTTTTTTTCATTGGCAAACGGAATAAAATTTCCTAAAAACTACAGTTATTGGCACTTTCGTCATAGTTATCTATATAGTCTCATAAAGTTATTCGCCTCAAAACTGAATTGTGTATTAAGTACTCAAATGGTAAATTTTTAAAACTATTGGAACCAGTAATAATTGTTATCAACATACACATAATTTTTTTTGCAGCTTCGGTTCATTATGTCTCTTAACGCACCTAGCTCCCAATACGTAATGTGCATTTTATCCCAATCCTAGAAGTTCTTATGCAGGGTGTATCTAAAATCCGACTACAAACTCAAGGAGTAGTTTCTTTGTGGCGTTAAATGTGAACTTTTCCTTTAACGATTTGGTCTAAAGTGGCCCAGTTTTGAGATATGCAATTAAAGTTTTTAGGCCGGTCCTGACTATCTAAACAAATGGAAATTGTTTGTTGATTGTAACTATGGGCCAAATGATGGGTTTAAATGCTGTAAAATTCGTAAAACGTATTTATGTATTGTGTTAATTATTGTTTTCTTTAATTTTCCATCATCTCCAAAATAAATTGTTAATGAAATAATTGAAGCAGATAGTAATGTTTATTTCTTAGCATTATTACTGACCTAGCATAACAAAACGTACTTTGTGTACACGATCACGTTTATCTTTGGGTGTAACCAAAATAAGACTTCAGATAATTGAATGCAAAATTTAGCTTTCTTAGAACTGATTTCGACAATGTGATTTATTTCTGTCTCAATATTTTAATGGATTTGTTTAATTGATGCTCAGTGATTCGTGTAAACGTACTCATATTTAATTTGAATTTGCTTTATTAGATACGTCATTGATACTGTTTTAATGCACGGTGAGTGTAATTATAACCTCCACACCACACGTAAATTGTGGGTTGAGCAATAAACTTTATTTTGGCGTATGTGCAAGAACTTAGAGAAACTGGAGGTGTCTTTTCTACCTTGCGAAGCCCGTGGTTCACAAACACCACCCTATGTATTAGCAACGGAAGAAGAATAAATCTTTTAAATAAAATCAAAACTTTTATATTTGTTTTTCTTCATTGTTTGTGCAGATATTGTAAATTATAAAAGATCGGACACGAAGTAGTACTAGAGAAATAAATCGCGTAGCTAACATTGTACGCTACATCGTGTTTTAAGTAATTTTTCTTTTTATCCTTACCATGTTCAACGAGTCCAACAGTTAACCTACGTTGATTTTGAACCGCGATTTAAGTTTTGTCAGTGGTTGCGGCAACAAAAAACTTTTGCCAAAATATTCTCAGATGAGCGTAGGAGGAGTGCTCAATTTTCACAACACGCATGTTTGGAATGAAGAAAATCGTCGTGAGATTCAACATAGCAATTTTCAGTGGCGGTTTTCTATTAATGTTTGGGCGGGTATTTTAAGAAATAGTTTAATTGGACCGTTTATTTTACCAAAAAGACTTACGGACGACTTGTACTTTTACAAGAAACTTTTGCGCAAGAATTTGATGACTTGCCCCTTGAAGTTCGCAGAACAATGTGGTTTATGGACGGTAAAGTTTCGTATGTAAGTTGCCTGGTTTGTAATTTCTTAAATATAATTTTTACCGGTCGTTGAATTGGAAGAAACGGCACTGCTCAGCTCGTAGGCCACATATTAAGCCCGAATGACTTTATTTTTCACAGTAATTTAATTACGCGTTATCCGATAACATTATTTTGCACTGATTTTTATTTTAGTATCAGCAAATTGCTGAAAAGAAATTTGCACTTTTAGGTTCGTAATTTACGATATATTTTACTAAAAATGTTGTTCTTTTTAAAGTTTTTTAATGGAACTCTTATTTTGACATTTTTTGCTTGTATTTTCATCCTCTTCAAACAATAGTTTGTAATTTGATCAATGTTGGTTTTGGTTATCAATGATAAATTATCGTCTAAATTTTGACAAGATTTTTTTATTGAAAATTACTGGTTTACTCTTTCTTTAGTGGAAGCAGTGGCGTAAACAGGAAAAAGCTTTGGAGGAGGTTTAAAGAAAAAGTGATATTGCCAAGTTGCGCCAATTTGTAGAAACTTCCAGAAGCGTCAATAAAGTTGGACGATCTTTTTTACTTTTGGCATGTTCAGATGCTTGAAAGAAGTGATTTGATTTTAAATCAGATTATGATAACTCAACTACATTACCTACGTCCCATCACAAATTCGGCTACAAACTGTTCTTTTGTCTCGACAAAATCAATAGACCGTTTTACCTCTATTGTCTCTACTGTTTTATGCAGAGCTAGAAAAGTCGATGCACTTTATCGGTAAAAGAAAAGCTACGTAGATATACCGTAGGTTTCTGGATCTCTTTTATAATTGTTTCTATTTTGTTACATGTAGGTATATACGACGAGGTGGAATCAAGGCGATTCCAATTGTATCTGCAGTTTTGACCCACGAATTGAAATTTTTAGCATACTGAACACATCTACTCAAATCGCAGTTTCTTTTTGTGAGAAAAGATTTGAATATCTTTAAATAAAATATTGGCTTCATGACTTTAAGCAAAATGATGAAATGAATTTCGGTTTGATTACGGCTAACAAAGCTTCCGGTCTTAATTTTACCGAGTTGACAGCCTTCATTCCATTTGCTTCTTGTAATGTTAAGCAACCGAATTCTTAACATTCAAGAATTAGACTCAAGAAATCTAGATGCTGTACTTTTGCAGAACAAAAAAAAACGTGTTTGATTTTTCTCGATTTTCTCGAGACAGTTCTAAGATAATTTTTTTTAGAATCAGGTGCTGTTTTATTGGAACTTTGGAATAAATACATTGCGTCTTTGATTATCCTAATGATATTTCTTATAGATTAAATGTTGCACTAGTGCATTATAATCAAATTAAGACTATGGTTTGCAAATAGAGTGCAAATACACAGCTTGTGAACACGATTTATTTACACATCTGTTATATTTATCACTAATGGCACGAGCAGCATCATATCCTGTGGAAACGAGAAGCTTGATATTAAACATAAAATGAATAACTATTTATAGGTACCTTGTCCTCTCATAAAGTTTATGGCAATGGTAGCGTCAGTAATAACGTTTTTGGGATGCTACAAGCTTATAGGTCTTACGAACCTTGCACGGCCAACTCACACAGTCGGAGATAGGGGAGGTTCAAGTGAATAATAATTAAGGGCGCCAGATCATTTATAATTAACACTTCTGCTTCGATCAAGACAGACGGCTCAAGCTTGTAACGAATTTTTCGGTTCGTAAGGTTGGAGGGAATACAGAAAGAAACCAAATCATTAACAACAACTGCACTTCAATTACTCTAGAAGGATAAATAGATTAAGATTTGAATCAATAACAGTTACACGATAAGTAGATAGCATTACAGTGAATAATTTTAGTTCGAGTACAAATATATGTAGTTAGTAAAATAACAGAAGTATCGGAAACTTACACTTAAAGCAAAAGTGTAATCATCAGAACATATAAAAAAATCTTCGTCAGTAAATTATATTAATAATAGTAATAATTGACAGTTGACGTAATCAGCATGCAATAGTAATTTACTTAAACTAATTGAGTAACAATAATAAGAAGCAAATCAAGTCGGACGTTTCCACACGATTAATAAATATGATTATGAGTAGCACCGTAGCGACAGTGAATAATTAAAATCAAAAATTGACTTACCAAGATTCAGGGGTAGTGCATTTTTAAATTTATGCACGTAAAAGGGAGTTCCTTCCCTGTAACATTTCCTACCGCAAACAACAAAGAAAATCTTCTCGAATGACAAATCTACATATCGACAGATAGAAAAATGTTCGATTCCACGTATATCTGTGGTTTCGTCGGCTATCGCTATATAGCATCTACTTTTGTTGATGCGCTGAACAATATTTTTCAGTATGATGTCTCCAGCAATGTCAATAGTTTTGTTTTGTATATCAGGGTAAGTGGTGTTTGCTGAAGCAGATCTTCCAATACTTGATTACCATTTTCTACAGTATACCCGAAAATGTTCGTCATTTTTAACGGGCACCTTCAACGCTAAGGGCACGGTATCAAAATGCCATCTAAGCGATTAGCCTTGCCTACCACGCAATAAAATCGCTCTAATTATGGGTAGTAATTTGTTTCTATTTTCAATCTGTTTTCGCTTACGTCCAGTGTCAAGGTTAGATAATACATCGTTTGCTAGATTTTCAAAAATTTGTTTGAAATTTTGAGCTTTCTCCCAATGTTCTAACGAGTTAAACGCTTTTTAATCTATGAAATCAAAGCATAGGCATAGGGGTAGATTGTATTCTCGTGTTTTTTTCTATCAAGTTTTGTACTTTTTGTAGATGATCTTGAGTATTACAGCCACTACGAAAACTTGCCAGTTTTGGAGGTTGATATTTTTTGTTGCCGTTTTAACCTATAAGGTTCGTGTCATTGTGGGGCTTCTTTAAAACAACGTTAGCATTCAACAACTTCGCATGAAGAACTCCTAGCCTTATATTGTAGGACCACTTAGAAAGCAACGTGATGATTTGACATGAATGTTTTAAAAATTAAATTCGAGTTTATTTATTTTTAATAGCGACACGATATGGTTAAATATAACCTTATTCTTTTTGAAAATTCTTTTCACTTGCACGTAACCAATTGCATATTTTTGTGATTAAATTAGTTACGCAAATTCATCGCGTGACAATAATGACATTGTAATAATAAATGCCTTATTCAACATCATGACAAACGTTAAGAAATATCATGTGCAAAATTTTTTAATTAACACGTTTGGGGTCAGCGCACTGTCGTGCACGGGAATTAGTTCTCTTATTCTTTTTATCAGATCTCTATGAGCATTCATAAAAATAAATTTTCTGTGGTACGTATTTATAGTTTTTCTATAGTAATCTGATGATTGACCTGGTTTATGTTACTATTTTCTACGGCAATTTTTTAACAATACCACATAAATTTACCGTTTGTTAATTAACTTTATAACTTGATATGATAAATGAATATTTAATATTGCTTTTATACGTTACTCTTTTTATGTTGTTGTGGTTAAATGATTTTTATTAACTGTTCTTATCTGTACTACGGATGATAAACATTGTACTAGTTTGAATCTAATTGAAAGAAACGTAGTAAAGTACATCATAAAAGTAAAAGTGTGTAGGTAAGTATTCATTAAAAATTGTAGATTTCTTTACGTGCGTATTGTGGTAGCTAGGATTTGGTTTCTAATCAGAATACGTTATCGTTATTTACAAAACGTAGAATCATTAATAAATAATACGATCTATAAGGCTTTTTTTGCCCACTTCTAAAATACATTAAAAAAGCTTAAATACGAATCTCACCTACATTTTTTTTAAATTAAAGGGAAAGCATAAATTAACCGCCGTGTAGTATAAACGGTAGTTTTAATAATAATAAAATGTAAACGACCTACGAAAGTGCCAGAAGGTAGTAGTTGAAATCTTTATTAAGTACGAATATAATTAAAATTGGCAATAAATCAGTTGAATTCTATATATGGAATGTATGAAAATACATCAGAACACTAAATCTAACATTTTTTTAAGTCCGTGTTATATGCCAATGGTGTTATTGATAAAATTTCATTATATGTATAATGTTATAAACCGATAAGTAACAGAAAAAATTAAGAAGTGGGTAATAACTTGCATTTTTACGCACTGAAAAAATATAAAAAGAAAATTCTTAAGTATATAAATAAATCTGTCTAATTTTTTATCTTGACTGCACTCGAGTAAAAATGTTAATTAGACAATTTCCAAACGGTTTTTTTTTGTTTACTGCTCCTTGATGTTGTGGTGTATTTTGGTAGAGGATTTAATTAACCATAACAAACGGAAGTAAAATAAATTACGCAATCGAAATAACTGAATGGATGTAAATCAAGGATTTTCAAGAGCAGCTGTGAGATTTCTTCATATTTAAGTGCTGTGAAATGCCGCAATTACTTTTTTAAATTGTGAATATTGGATTTATGTAATTATAAAAACAAACGATATAAGTAAATAGGTAACGTGTATGCCAGAAACGAACTACAACTTAAAAACAAATAAGAAAAATTTGGTTATACTTAGTGTTAAATAATGCCCAAATATTGGAAAAATAAATAAATTTGTTACGTACAGTGAGATTGAGATTACTCTCAAACCACGTGATCCTACCGTATAGGTAAATATTCCTAAAAAAATTAACCAAGTCACATGCCTCGCGCATAATATAAAAATTTAACTTAAAACGAGCGTTAGTTACAAAACTTTAAAAATTGTTGTTTTGTTTTAGTTTTTGGAATCTTTTTTTCTGGAAGTAATCCAAATTTGAACTAAACCATCTTTTGATTTTGTTTCACTTACTAAAGTAGAGGCTTCGGGGACTGCATTGTTCAACGGTGTTATCTTAAACCTCAACATTCAGTTTATGGACTTTAAATACTCAGATATTTTTTTCTCTGAAGACCTGCTGCCTTAAATTTAAGAATCCTCTTTATTGCAAATTTTCTAATATGCTTTAGATCAGTGGTGGCCAAACTCTTTTGCCCACGGTCCGCTTTCCATAGTCAAAACTTGAGTGAAAAAACTACATAAATGCATAATAAAAAAATTTGATGTCTTGGTAAATGGTGACGTAAAAATAAAATATAAATAAAACATTTTGTTGAAGTATTAATTAAAATTATAAATTTTATTTTAAAATACAAAACAGAATTTATTGACTTGGATGAACCTGATGGGATGTTATGAGTGTATTTATGTCCGGTTCAATTTTTGTGAGTAGAAACCGCAAATTCCCACTAAGTACTATTTTTTAGTCGATTTTCTTTATCGGCGTTGGAAAAAAATTTACCGTCACATTTTACGCGTCACGTCACATTTTTTATCGTCACATTTTTCCTTTACGCGCCATCTTTTTTTTTTCTGAAACGCAATAGCGACGAGATAAATAATATATCAATACTAAAGTGATCAACAAAATCAAAGGCTTTATTTTAATTCTAATTCCAGTGGATTTTTAACAAAATAAAGTAAGTAATTATATCTATTTTTCTAATACTTGTTAAGGTTAACCTCAAATTCTGAATGAACGATGACATTTTAAATTTAAGATATTTAAGGTTAACCTCAGTTTCTGATTGAACGATGACAATGACAGTAATAATTCTATTTCAATTAATGAAATGCTGTAATAACCTTAGTAGCAAAAGTTAAAGTGAAATAATTGTATTATTTGTATTCATGTCTATTATAATAAAATCCTTTTGTTTAAAATTTATCTAATTTTAAATTTAAGATATTTAAGGTTAACCTCAGTTTCTTATTGTAACTATCGGTCAATGTATATGATTTCATTAAAATAGTATTTATTAATTAATACGACTGCTAATTTAATGAATATCAATTAATTGGCATAGAGTATAAATTCTGAAATATGTTATTAATTTTTGTAAATCAATTAACTAATTTTTGTAGATTAAATTTCATATTTCAGTTACCATAAGCCATTAATTATTAAATTTAAGATATTTAAGGTTAACCTCAATTTCTGATTGAACGATGACAATGATAGTAATAATTCTACTTCAATTAATGAAATGCTGTAATAATCTTAGTAGCAAAAAGTTAAAGTGAAACACGGTTGGTTCAGACGAAGAGTAGTTTCAGTTTCTCCAACGCAGTAGGGATAGCATGTCGCTTATTTCGTTACGCGTCACATTTTTAATTAATACGACTGCTAATTTAATGAACATCAATTAATTGGCATAGAGTATAAATTCTGAAATATGTTATTAATTTTTGTAAATCAATTAACTAATTTTTGTAGATTCAATTTCATATTTCAGTTACCATAAGCCATTAATTACAAAAATATATAATAACGATGACAATGATAGTAATAATTCTATTACAATTAATGAAATGCTGTAATAATCTTAGTAGCAAAAAGTTAAAGTGAAATAATTGTATTATTTGTATTCATGTCTATGATAATAAAATCCTTTTGTTTAAACTTTATCTAATTTAACTTTATTTAACCAATTTCTGAAAAGTTGCATGTAGATCATTTTGCGAAAAATAAGGCCATAAAGAAGTTTCACTTCTTACATGTGTACACTAGTACACGCCCTAATTTTTTTTGTGATAAGTTTTATAACGCTGAATCCACGTTATACCAAATCGGAAAACGAATAAGCAATCAACAGTTTCTGTACATTAACCCATAATGTTGGATATCAAATTGGGATCTGTTTTTGTAACCAGAAGTTGTCGTATCCTTGTTTAAACATTGATTTTGGTTTCTCACTTGTAGATCCCAGTCCCAATCCAAGCGAAGAATGTTTTAAAATTTTTGTTAAGGTCTGAACAAAGCGCCGTTAAGTGTTGATAATAATCAAGCAAATCTTTATCTCTATTTAGCAATTTTGAAAGATTCTGAAACTGAGAACATTCTCCTCTTCTCATGTTTTGTTTGAAAAACAAAATTTTTGCAACAAGCTGAGATATTACAGTTTTAGCTTGGAATAAATTTAATGTGTCACCTTCTAATTTTAAATTGGTCTCGTTAAATTTGGCTGGATAATTAAATTGTGCCACAAATCATTGCTTTACTCTCCATGAGTTCCAACACTGAATCAAAGAGCAAATAACTGCGATCCAAACATGCACTTTTAGATAACCAACATAATTTTGTGTTAAGTAGTAGACGATTACAGTCATCATAATTTTCTAAACAAAGTTGGCTAAATAATATCTCTTTTAAGGCATTCTTTTTGATTTTATGAATTGCTGTAATGCCATAATGTAGTGATTCATGCAAACGTTCACTAAGATTTTTTGGGACCAAATGATGTTGATGAGTGACACATTGCACCGATAATACATTTGGTATAGCTTGTTCTAAGAATGCCAGAAAACCTTGGTGTCGTCTTACCATTGCCGGAGCACCGTTAGTAGCAAAGGAGATAATATTAGTCAAGGGTATAGCTTTCATATTGAAAAATCTTTTTAATTCAGTAAGTAACGTTTTCCCTTTCGTATCAGTTTCCAGACATTTAGCAAACAACAATTCTTGGGAAAACTTCTTCTTTTACAATTCTCACATTAGCTAAAGGATTCCACGACATAACGGCGCAGACAAAAACTGCGCCGATATAATGGCGCTGACAATAGGAAGCGGACAGCAAGGGCGCTACGACAAAACGGCGCTTCGACAGAACAGCGTGGAAAAAACGGCGCAGACCAAAAAGGGCGCTTCGACAAAACAGCGCCGCGTTTTATATAAATGATATATACTGGCAATGCAAAACCAACATCTTCTGTATATCTTTGCAGGAGATCGCGACTTACTTGAATTTTTCTGTAAATACACTGTAAAAATTGGAAGAAACAACCTTGTATTTGACACTGGGGGAACACTTCTTCGAATGCACCGTAAGCTGCTGGTTCGAAATCGGTCATCACCGAAGTAGGGTGTAATTCCGCCTGCAAACTTTTTAGCGTTTCCAACAGGTGTATATAGGTTGCCTTTCTTTTTATTTAGAAATAACGCATATACAGTTGGAAGAACATTGTTGTTTCGAAATCGATGAATGGTATACAGTTGACAAAAAAGAGGTGGAGTTGTTTTAAAAGTGCCATCGGCATACCAATGCTCACATTGAGACATTAATCTTAAATTATCTTCAGTCAAAAAAACTAGAAATCGATCTATGTCTTCAGCTCCACTATCGAAAAGTAAAAAATTTTAGTTTCTAAATGTTTTTCGATAATCACCAAATATTTGCAGATTTCGAAGCAAATTTGGTACTGGGATGCCTGTACCACCAGCAATTCTCATTCTTTGAATGATCCGTTTTAATGCATTGACTGGGGGCAACTTACAGTTAACTGCTGTCGGCACATTCTGCAACTCTTCTCTCAGTATTTGTCTTGGAGTGTCAGTGTGCGTGGAAGCCCTCTCTTTAATTTCACAAATAAGTTTTCTTCCAATATTTTCATCGTTGTGGGCAATATGATTATGATTTTCTGACTTCCATATGACGTCGTCGCCTTTCGTCCAACATCTTCCTTTACATCCTGTACTGTGCTGTTTTACGCATCGCCATATTACTTTTTCGTTAGCCCCATTCTAAAAGAAAAAAAACACATAAGCACAGTTACCTACTACTTCAAAATAAAAATTACTTATTGACATTTAATCTTCGTTGTCATTCATTGTTTATTAAGTTAATGTTAAATAAATAAAATTTCGAAGGTATACATTGTTTTAAAAGATTTTCATGCATAATATGCCATTAAATGGAATATTTCCATTATAATCATAATAATAAATAGGAATAAGTTATCTTACGTACCCTTTCCTTTTGATATAGAAAACCATCGTCAACAAGAAGTTTTGCACCTTTTTGACTGTCCACGAATTCCAACATTGTGTTCACCAATTTTGTGGAAAGACTGAAGGAATATTAAATTTCTTACCTTTATATACCGTGTTTCCTTTTCCAAAAAAGAATTTTTTTTCTAATAGCAGTATTTATCTTAATATACTATGCATAAGGAACTCATTTTTATCTACTAATGATGGTATTCTAATTACAACATGGTAGTTAATAGTAGATTATGTAGATTATGAATTATGGCTGGACGATAATTTTGGTTGGGATAGGTAGGTACCACAGGATAGAAAAAAAAGAACGGAAAACAAACAAACAAAAAACGATAAATACTATTACAGTACATACAGAAAAATATGCGCCGTTTTGACGTATCGCCGTTTTGTCGCAGCGCCCTTTTTGCCGGCGCCGTTTCTGTCTGCGCTGTTCTGTCGTAGCGCCGTTTCGTCGTAACGCCCTTTTTGTCCGCGCCTTTTTGTCAGCGCCGTTATGTCGGCGCCGGGTTTGTCTGCGCCGTTATGTCGTGATAGGGCTAAAAGTAGTTCGTTCTGGTATTGTTGATTCATTAAACTGTATAGAGAATTCAGATGTTTTTAAGTAGTCACATAAAGAGTTTTTTACACACTGAGCCATTTCGACGATTCTTTTTTGTACAGTATTATTACTCAGTGAAATTTATAATATCGAAAGCTGGTTTGTGCAACACGGTGCTTAATACCTCACTTACAGCTGATAGAATAAGTTCATCACTAATAGTGTGCGGCTTTACTTTAATATTATAAGAAGCAAGCAGTCCATCGTCATCTCTTTTAGATGTTGTCCCTATGAGTTTCTGCAATGTTGGTGTTTTTAAATAATTGATTGAAAAAACGTTAAATTTTTATCTTTTTTGTTAGTATAGATTTTTATTAAATGTTCATTAAACTTAGTAGGTTTTATTGAACCGTTTGACATCGTTTTATTATAAAGAAGACACATATGTAGGTAAAGTACTATTTTCTAGTGACGGAATAAAGCCATATTTCATATATTCATTGTATTGTATTGTCTGCATTTTTTCTTCTGCTCAATCATACTGGACCAAAAAGATTTAGGAAAAAATATATCTCAAAATTTTCTATTTGCAACAAACGACTGTCAATTATACTATTTTTTTTAAATGTGTAATTACTGTGATATCTAATTTAAATTAAAAAGAGGCATCAACTTTATTCAAATATACTTACGTAACGAAAGTACGCTATCTGCATAACAATACAAAAAATTATACTTCTTTTTGTCTAAGACTAGAAAAATTTGTTGTATGCACTTCACATCCCGTATAACAAAAAACTAAATTGTTGATTAGATGCACGACTCCTTTATAGTTCATATTTCACGAGTTGGTGCAGGTGTCGTCTCTATTGCGTTCCTGTATAAACTTGTATAGATAGGGCTGACACACAGCGATGCCAGTTGTTACTTGTATTTTATGCATCTGTCTATGTTTATATTTTACTTAGGACGCAAAATTTGCTAATATTTTATTTATTGTTATTTATTTTAATATTTCATATTAGTAAAAATGTGTCACATTTTTTAAATTTTATATTAAATTACGCGCGGATTCTTTGACGTTCTTCAGGGACCCCCAAATCAATTTTAATTTTTCACTCCTTGAATGATCCCGGGGATCTCTGAGGGTCCGTAGGAACCACTAAGGGAACCATTGCTTTTGATCATCTTTAATCATTGGCAACAAAGAATTTTTTGGATTAGCAAAAGATGGATTCTTTTGAATGACTGGTCCAATTTCTTTTATAACCGCGCTTGGTATTTGGATCTTGTTATTAGAGAAAATAAATACCAGCAGTCTTTAGTACACGATGATTTAATTTTAATATCAAATCAAACAATGTAAATTTAGTTAACATTTTCAATTCGTTTGTGTTACTTTTTCAGTATCACGGTTAGATAAATTTGAGTGTATATCGCTTTTTGCCACTTTGCATTGGCATACAGTAGTCAAACTAGGCATTGTAACAAGTGTCCAATTGCTACTTCAAATTGCTTTACTATTTAATTCTTAAAGCTTGCGTTTTCAATGTTTTAACGTATAGAACAACGAAGTCGGATTTTTGTTCTTATAATTATTTGAACTTTAAATAAATTTGTTATTAATTTAGAGGTCGACTCGACTATCTGGTTTTTAATGTTAGTATTGTAAGTATACTTCAAAAAAACTCATTAGTAGCTGCCGAGATTAATAAAACTAAACAGGCGAGTTTCTTGTAACGTGTAAATAAATGAAATGCGCATAGTCAGTAACACGAATTCTTTACCGGCGAGGCGAACGGCGGGAGAACGACTATGCAACACAAATTATGTCTTGCTCTGTCGCCGGCGAAACCTCCAGCGAATCGTTGGCGAGTCGCCAGCGTACCGCCAGCGATTCGCTATAAATACGGCTGTTAGTGTCTTACTAATCAGTTTTAGAGTCTCGTGGACTTAGAATTAAAATTGAATAAATCGTTTCTTTGATTTTCCTTGTCAGTGTGGATTTACAATATTCATATACATACGAACTACATAAAACATTTTTAATCTTTAAGCATAACATAAGCATCAAATGTTCACAATAATGAATGAAATGAACAATTGTTGCTGTTGTTAGGCAAAAAAATCGATAACAAAGAAGAAACGAAAATGACACAAACGCTGTTAGAAATTGGGCTGCAATTGATCTCTGCAATCTAATAAAATGCAGAATGAAAAAGGTAGTAATTTATTGGATGAAAAAGTAGTTTAAAAATTATTTTTTGATCAATCATCTATAATAATTAATCGTTTGTTGAACAATCTTGAACGAATGAATATAATTTTCAACACCGGGTTAGTTTGTATTATTTGTTTTGCTTATAAGTTAATCTGATTTGCTAATATACGATTAACGGAAAAACTTTCTTGTTTGTTAATTTCGACAATATTAACGCGTTCCCTCGTTACACTTGCTCACGGCGTTAAAATGTATGGATTATTAACCGCCGTCATTAACAACGTCGTTTGTTAAATAACTATAAACATATTAAATAGGCAAATCAATAGTGAGATGTTTTGCCAGGCATAGTTTTAATTCCTCCAAATAAAGAGAAATTTACTTAAATTGCAACGAAATTCACACATAAGTGAAATATGCCTTTAGGTGTAAGCAGCAATTCTAAACATTATTTTACCATAATATTATTAGGCATTTATGATGCTAATTACAACTTTATATATGCCACTAGAGTAAACTACTGGAGGTCCGCTTTGACCTTTTGGGGCTCATCGGCAGTAAGAGATACACTGTAATGTAATTCCCACAATTGCATTGACAACGCTATAGCTTTAGATTCATGTATGACAAAAGTAACGATTAGTAAGCGTGTGATGACAGAGTCATCTCATAGTGTGATTTACTATGTAACAAAGATAACTGTAATTAGCCATAAGGGCGGTAACACGTTCAAATTGATTTAACACCCGCGAAATCCAAATAGTTTTGAATAAATCTGCGGGATAAAACCACAACGTAAAAGCACATTGGATGTACAGTGACATTGAAGTGCTATTTTATTTTGTCGGAGATTGACACATTTCCGCTTTAAAAAAATTAATGTGTACCTATACAGGTTGCAATTTATGCATTGTCAATGCAGTTTTTAATTATAGACTGTTTAGTGTCAAGCATATTATAAAAATACGTTTGACATTTTAGTGGCAAGGTTTTTAGAACAATCAATACAGCATCTGAGAAAACAGACAATATTGTAAAGGTAACAGTTTGTTTTTACAATTGAATTCTATTATAAAATCAAAAGCTGCCAGGGAGAAATATTGCCGAGCAAATGACATAGGTAGTGATGATGTGATTGGTAAATGGCGAACTGACGTTGAAAATTGTCAGCTGCACTCTCTTACACAGTTTGGCAGTAATAATGGAACTAGAAAACCAATGTCAAAGAAAAGTATTTTTTAACTAAAGCTGGATTTAAAGAGGGCCAAATTGTATATGCGAAAACAAAAACCAATATTAAGATAGTCTAGTCTTTTATTCATTTAAAAAAAGTACAAACATATATTTAAAATTGCCTTGCGTTTTGTTAATTTTTTGCAGTTCGTCACCAACCAAATTACCAAAGGAAATATCTTTATTACGTTTTCTATTTACTTGTTGTAATGTTTCTAGAACTATAACAATAATTAGAACAAATCTGCTTGGCTGTTATTTTGGCTTTGAATCTTTTCTTTTTTGTTAAGGATGTAGATCCAAATAGTACTGCAATTGCTTGTCTTTTTAACGAACCTAATGAACTTTTTTTTAGCTTTTTTTGTAGTTGGCGCATGTGAAGTTATTGGTGATGAATTTATAGTAGTAATAGTCAACCTTCATCGTCAATAATTCTCTTGGCCATCTTCCAAAACACATTTATCTTCAATTTCATTATTAGTGTTTGCAACTATCGAGTCCTTTTGCAAATTTGCAAAAACTCGTCATGGTAGGAATATGCAATATGATAAACAAAATATTCTTATGGCTTTGTTGGTTTATTTAAGAATTCCATACCTTTATACCACGTCCATTTATTAATTAGGTCCGGCGCTCCATTACCACTTTGCGTGTTGTTCATATTTTTCTTTTCTCGGATAAATATATTTAATTTACATACTTATTTTTTCATAATATTTATAATTATATTGTACGTTAAAAATATTTTGGTGTAGTTTTTGTACTGTATGAGTTTTGTCCCGGGGCGTAGATTTTTTAACATATAGATATGTTAGGCTGACATATGGTTACAGATTAAACCGTCTACTTCTATTTTGTGCAGAACGAAAGGTAGACATATGAGCTAGTGTAAAGCCTGCTAGTTTTTACTGTATTAAATATTGCTGATTTTGAATACTGAATGACGGTTCAAGATGTGGTTTTTATGAGGAATTCATTGGGAGCTTTGGCTTATAGCACGTATATACCTGCACACGTTCTCTTAACTTTGGGATACTCGCACCTGTTCTTTTATGTCCGAAAATTCCTATTATTTGAGTGTTCCGCATATGTATTCAACCTACGTTAATTGAAGATATCAAAATTATCTTTTCAATTGCTACGATTACGAAGGCACACTTACCAAAATAAAATATCTATACTAATTTAGGGAAACTTAGCACACTTGGTTTTCTTATCAGATCGTATGAAACTAAGAAATTGAATTGTGATATATCTGAAATAATTTACTTTTCAGCAATTTTAAGAAATCGTGTGATAGGTGCCGTTAGCTATCACAATTCTTCGGGTCAAAAATTGTGAGTATTTCGTTTCTTATTTTGTCTACGTTCTCCGTTGTTTGCACGCGCGACCTTACATACATATTATGATTGTTGTTGTTTATGTAATACGTATATTAAATGGTGCGCTCTGTTTCGCTTAAGCGCGAGTTATTTTTCAGGTATTTACTAATCTGAATTTGTTCTTTTTGAATGTAAAAGTTAAGCCAATGAATTTAATTATATGTGCGAAATGTTGCCAAACCTAAAGGCGCTTGCATTAACGTTATTGTCTGTGATATTTATCGACAAACTCTTAATTGATAACATCTGTATAATTTAGGTTTATTTAGATAGATTTAAACGGTATCTGCAAATATAATTTTCCGACCGTTTTGGTGCCTTTTTGATTACTTTAGGATTAGCACACTAAACATTACTTGCGATTCTCTTGCCGAATTGTATTGAGCTAGCCGCTTGCTTTAAGTTGTAATATTATAATTTGGAAATATCTATTATATATTAATAAATATCCAAATAAATCTATTGATGGGCACTGAAAAAGACTTTAAAGTAGTTATTTTAACCTAATATATGATATTTTGAATACAGTGTTACTAGGATTTACTAGTAAATTAGTTGTTGGCGACTGACTCAGTTGAATCGGCATGCGGGTTGCAGGTCTCTATGTGTTAATTATAAAGCAAGAATAAAAAGGCGCCAAAACGGTTGGAAACTAGAATGGAAGACACCGTTTAAATTTTATCTAAGGGTGAAAGAGAACAAAGGACAACACAAAACTTGTAACACAAATATATTTTTATTTTATCACAGAAAAAGAGGTTAGAAAAGAGAAGCGAGGTAGAATTACATAAATGCAATCGATTGCTGGTACGTAGCTATAGATCACAGACAATATTGTTGATGCAAGCGTTGTACATACAATTAAACTTGTTTACCTAACTTTTATATTCAAATGTACATTTGTAAATATAATACGAATAATAATGTACAAATAACATAACAGCATAAAGGGAATCCCGATTTACAATCAGCTGACAACGGCTTTGATTTGCTTCGTGCAACTGAAATAAAATCTAACAAGTTTTTATCAAACTATGCCTCAAATTAAACAATTTTCAAAATTGATTGTTCAATCTATTGTCTTTTACAACATTGCTTCCAATAAGTGTTCACCGTTGAGATTTGACAGAAATGTAGCGAAATATGGTATATTACTTTAAATAGTCAATGTATTTAAAATTAATAATTCACGCAATTAAATTGTATTCCAGGCTGTTTTTTTTAATTATTATTGCATTACAGCAGCTGTAAGTTTTTATTTTTTAACATCGGCTGTTTTTAACTTTTCTCGATAAAAATTGTAATTTTACAAATACAACACAAAAATATTGATTGATTCTGGTTGAAAGTTTTATAAACATACCTCACTCTTATGCAGCGCCGGGTTTAACTATGTTTTCCTCAATTCAATCGATTTTTTTTTCTACTTTTTTGCTCTGATATGAAGCATTATATAACACTAGTACAACACTTTCTTCTAAGCTACTTAGCAGCGACTCAAACCAGTTTTTGAATACTTCAGAATTTATTTATTCATGGTAGTCAACAGTTTTTTCGATTCGAAAATAAACAAACCATTTTTCACAAATTCTTTATTTATATGTAACACAATTAATCGTTTGCCTTTACCAGAAGGAGTTTGATGTTTGACGTTTGACGAACTTAAACCCAATTTATTTCAATAATGTTCGTAACGTAGTTGCTTTAATGTTTGGACAATTGTCATCTTCGGTAATACAAGTTATAACTTTTTGTACGGTTGGTGGTTCATTACGTAAAAAGAACGAATGCACAATACGTCTTAGGGCGTTTTTCATTCCATTCGTAACATTGTCTATTATTGACTTTGACCTACGATACACTTTCGGAGAATGCAGTAGATACGTGATCTGTGTTATATTCAGTAAGCACCTATATAAACAAGTAAAATTAACATAAATATCTACATGTAAGTATATAAAAAAAGTGTTACGTTACTTGCCGCTGTAGCTGTAAATTAACTATGATTTGTTTTTGAACTACTTGGTTGAGTTTGTTCGCAAGTTTTATAAATATTTAGAATACTTTCTTTATCAGATACTAATAAATGTTTCAATTTAAGTTTTTTTATTGGCAAAAGATCCATCATAATGTATTAGATAACCTATAAAAATGTTTTGTCAGTTGGTAGGTATTTTAAAAGAAGTTATTTTTTATCTTGATGTCAACAACGTCAGATGCCCCAAGTAACAATTTTATAATTTATAACGTTTGAGAGAACGTTTACAAAACAATATTTATAAAACACCTTTTGGCTTAAGAACGTAACTAAAAGGTTCTTACAGTAGTTATAAATGCAAAATGGGTACATATTTATAAAACATATTTGTTTTTTAACGTGTTTTATAAAGCCAACAAAACACTGTTATGGGATAGTTACGTAAACGTTATATATCAATTACAAAACAGTTTCGTGAAGATTTTATAGTTAGTTGGGTCTTTATTACAATAGTTTTGATGAAGTTACAAAACAGTTTTGTAGTGTAGAGCAGCTTCAATAAAATTAAACAGTTATTAAGTACTACTTTTCGGAACTTAATCATATTCCTATTATTTACTTAAACTAAAACTGATGGCTATTTCATAAAAAATGGCAACGTATAAAAGTATATATTATTTACACGAAATTTATTGAGATAGATCTACACGGGCGTCGGTTTTTGCTACAAAGGAAATTTTACTGTCAATTATGAGGTAGATAGGTCGCAGATTTTAAGTGCGCCGCAGGTTTAATGAGTATTTTAAAGAAAATTAAAAAATCAGATAAAAAACAAAAGGTTTACATTTCAATTTTTTATCATAAAACCACAGTAGTAGATAGATACTAGTATAAGAAGCTTTAACTGATGTGTTTTTGTCGTCAAAGTAGTAAAATATAAGTTAATTTTACGTTCCTCGAGAATGGCGGACATGTAAATATATGCGAGTACATTTTCAACATGGTTTCTTTTTAATAGAACAATTTTATTACCAAATTTACTCTTATACAACAATTATGATGCATACAGAATATTTATAAAACGTTCAAATTTAATTACCTTAGTTTATGTAAAAGTTAATACGACGGATCATATTTTACAAATGTGATTATATTTTGATCAATTTAATCGCGTATTCAGTAATAAAAAGTTAATGAAAATGATCGAGCAGGCGAATTACATATAAAGCAAGGTAACTTAACAATAAGCTGCGATCTATTCATTATTAATCCTTCTGAAAGAATTATTTTAGCTTCTTCGACAAACGGTTGTAGATATGTTGCCAAATCAGATGGTTGTTTCTTAGGCTAGCATATCCGAATTGTTTTATAACTATATTTAACACAATTATTTTGCGCTTTAATAGCAGTATTGCTCTATAACTGCTTTTCTCTTATTTTTATAACTGAGGCTTTGTGTCTTTTTAATTAACAGTTATATTGGAACTTCCGTTGTGAGTAATCTGATGCAGAAAGCAAAATTGTTATATAATATTACTAATACAACAATTATATCACGTAGTCACATACTTTATTAAAACAGTTGTATAAAACAGTTCTAAAGTGATAAATGACATAACTACATAGCTATTATAAATCAATTAATATTTGTAAAGGGCGAATGTCTTATAACCAATATTATGTAAAACTTTTATACTTATCTCATAAGCAGTTTTATAATTTTGTTGTAAGAACGTTCTAAACATCGATTTAAAAAACAATTTTGAATAGATAACAAAATAATCTTCAACAACTTTAACAGAACCATTTTACATTTAGAGAGCAACAACATTACTACAATAAAATTGAAAAGCTTTTTAACTTAAGAATTATAAAACTACTTTGTTACTTGAGTGGTCTTTCAAAAAAATTTTGAAGCAATAAATTGTGTACACAAGAAAATATTGATAAAAGTTAACGAAACGCTGAAACACCAAGATTATTAGTACACAATAATTTTTTGAAGTGATTTAGACTTTTCATGTAATTTTACCGCATACTTTGAATTAACCGTTAACAAAAACATTTGTGGGAGGGATTTTTTTCCATCTGTTCAGCGTGTTTAGTATAGTAATAAACATTGTGAAATAAGTTTTTTTTATTAAGACTATTATAAATAGTCGTAAAATAAAAAAATAATAGACAAATAAATTTGTAATCAATAAACTAAACCATAAATATATAGATGAATTTGATCAATCGATTATTTTCTAAATGATCGACCGATTAAACAATTTTAATTATTATACTAAAATTTGGTTAGTACATTAAACATCGACACTCAAACAGTAATATATTTCATTTGGCATTGTTTAATTATTAATTGGGAAATAAAAACATATTGCTACTTATAGCACGTAGATACAGGTTTATTAATTTAAAGTAACAGGCGTATTATCTACATTTTAGTAACTTTAGACAAAGTCGAATTAGAATTTAAAAAACATTAGTTAAAAAACATAGCTCAAAAAGCTTAACATTTTTTATTAAATGTAACTTTCTGTCTACAGAAAAGGACTTGTCAGCATTGAGAATACTTTCATGCGGTTTTTACAACTATAACATTAAGGTGAAATATTTATTAGAAAATGAGACAAACGCCATCTTCTGTTAATTATTACCACGTGTGAAATTACGAACGTAATCTATTGAGAACTACAAAGTTGTTAGTTAATTGCAAAATTTATTTAATTGTTTATAAACTTTACGTATGCTTGTACTACTTTATCTTTTAACATCGAAACTACAGCAATTCAATGTAAAAATTCTTGTCGGAATTTTTATATTTCCTCCACAATTTTTTTAAAAACTTTCTATCAAGTTTTGTATAAAAAAAATTTAACCAGTTTAATTCTATTTTAAGTTTATTTCAAATTTAAAATAAAAATGTATTAAATGAGAGTTAAACTCATATAAACCATCATTATTAGGATTTTAAAAAGAAAATAAAAATTAGTTGTAATGTGTGAACTCGTAAACATTTATTATTAGAACTGAAATTAAAAGTAGCTAATAAAAAAACTGAAAGCACACTATAAAATAAATAAAATTTTTGAATATAAAATAATTCACTTTAAAGCTAGATATAAAATGAAAGTAATTTTACGATATTAAATTATAACAATTCCATTTTCTATGACTATGATTAAAGTAAAATCGAATTTTCTGCTAATATTCTAATCATCTATATGTAAATACATAATTCCATCAGCCCTAGGAAAAATCTCTCTCAATTCGTGGGAAGCCTACGGAGGCAACAATACGTACCTACAATCATAGTCATTGCCAGTGGGAAGGCTATTTTTTACGTGTTAAAGTAAAAAAAGTTATACGTGCAATTAGTTGTTATTCATAAAGAAATCCTCACGATTTATGCTAAGCACAATTTTTCAAAACTGCAACGCAATTATAGAAAACTATTTACTTTATTTGTACATACGTCGGTCTACGAGTGCAATCTATTGATCTCAAAAAAAGAAACGCAAATAAAATGCATGCGTAACACCATAATAAACATTGCATATATTTAAGCTTATAAATTATTCATACGAAAACATCATCTGTTTTACGAGAAGAAAAAAAAAGGTAAACGCTCAAAGGTATTTGCTAATAAGTACATTCTTCAGCTTTCTTTCTATTGTAAAAATATTGAACTGTGAGATTTTTTATACGAATAGAAATCCCGCGATGCAAAGAAAATTATCCCAGAAGGATCAAAGAGTCAATCTCACGAATTATCTGTTAGTACAGTTTATTCAACGATTAACGCCAATTGATGTTTTGACCCGTTCGGTATAAATTTCTATATAATTGTCTTCTACGATCACGAATTCATAATATTTGGAAGTAGAATCATTTGTCCGATTAAATAATAAGTGGGTTACGAACGATTTAAACTTTTTAACTTGAGCTTTAATACGTGACAATATTTAGACAAAAATAGTTGTTTAGAAAGTAAACGTATAAATCAAAATAAGTGATTTGTAAATTAAGGTGGAAGTTTAAAATAAACAGCGTTTGTAAGAATAAATTAAATAATTAGGGTGTAGCTATTGTTTTGAGTTCTTGCTTCACATTCACATGTTGTGCGTTGCAAATTATTTTAGTGTCTAGTTTCAAACGAATTAATCTTATTTAGAACAGGGGGAAAGATAATTTAATATAATTAAGTCAATTATTGTAAGTTCACATGGTAATGTAAGTGTCGGTTTTGCATATAAATTGGAAGATGCATTCAATTCGTCAAAACAAACACCACAAATTTTAATTGACAAAACGCTTTAAGTACTTAAAAAAAATTCTAATTAAGTAATTCTGTTTAACCTATTAGTGGTTTAATAACATAAAACACAATTGTAGATTACGAGATCAAATTTAGAAAACGATTCGTCACTACTTCAAACGCTAATTGGTTATGATATTCTTTGTCTTCTTTAAAATTTTTTTTTGCTTTTATCGTTATCCTATTATAGTGATTCCAACGTATTTGCTTATGTTAATTAATGTTTTTTATTGCTGCATATTTATTTGATTCATTTGTTCATATCAAATACTTTTTAATTAAAAACATCATTGTTTCTTTGTTCCAATTGCTCAAAATAGTTCAGTCTGGTACTAAGTTTAAGATCATTTAAAAACCAATTGTGAAACTGTATTTTTCTATTAGTTTAGGAAGCCTTAACGTTTCAGTTTGAAAACGTGTAATACAGTAAGGCCACGTCTGGTAAACGCCTTAGATGATGTACTTTTTGTACCACGATCAACAGAAAATGAAAGGAAAATAGCATTGAGAGTAAGAGAGATATCATTGCTAAGCATGAAAAGTAGCAAAATATAAGAATTTACAAAACCAACATTGGAACTATCTTGAAGAAGAAAGGAATTAAAAATATTACGATAGCAAAGAGAGTTCCCAGTAAACACAAAATTGATATTGTTTAGTAACAGTTTCAAAACAAAAAATTTATGATTCACTCTTGTTTCAAACATAAAAGAAACCTAACTGCAATAAAATAACTATAAGTCGATCGCTGTTTCACTTATTTGAGTCAGTATAGTTTCGGTATTTTAAATTGAAATCTGTTGCAAAATAAATATTGCATTCGGTTTACGTTTTAAAAGCTTCGTTCTTGAACTGATACTAAATGATCAATAAATATATGATTTTCTTGTTTCAATAATGTACTTAAACAGTTTCAATAATATAATAATACATTTTCGAATGCACGTTTCAAATTTTGTTGCACAATAAATATTTTTAAATACAATATCACATTGAGTTTTTACATATTGCAACTTTCTTGGATGTGGTCTTTTCACAGAAGTCTCGAAAACTGCATCAGTTACTGTTGGGTAGCAACTTTTAATCGCATCTGTAACATAGAAATAAATATTTAATTTATATACATACATAATCATAGAGTTACACAAAATTAATTACATTTTTTTAATCAAAAACAACACAAACTTAATATAAATATCAATTTACCAATCATAAGAAAGTTATAAAAACACTGTGAATACCTTTAGCTGTACATAATCGTATAGAAAACTTGAAGAATTGAACTGTAATTATAAATCCTAAAGTATCATCAGATTAATGCAATAATCTACCTTAACGCAACCATGTGTGTTAATTTACATTTTTTTAATACAAATTAAAACATGATACATAAAGAACAGAAATGATAATAATATTGATTACATTTATGGATTATAATAAAATATTTTGACTTACCGCTTATTGTTCCATTTCGTAATTGTACACACAGCATCACTTATCAAACTACAACCGAACAAGTGAAAAGATATCAATTTGCAGCGCAAGCGTTGACGACAGTAATCAAAAGTATAGCAACGACTAATGCTGACTAATCACAAAGTATTCGTTTTTACAAGAACGATTCCACTGTTTTGAAAATATTTCAATCTTATTAAATCGATCTTCAAACAATTCTAGTTATTCAAAAAATATTCGGTTTTCAGTTTTTAGACGGTTGCTGATTATGGGAAAAAAATTGCAAGTACTGAAACGGTTTAAAACTCATTGTGGAAAATCGGAACTCTTTCAATTTATTCACTGTCAGTTACATGTAAATGATATAAAAATGGAACTAACACGAAACAACGTAATGAAACAACTGTTTTAATTTTGTGACTGTGACAGTTTCAATCCGTGTTTACTGGGTTCCTAGATTAAGTGCCCTGAGAAACCCTGTGATTAAAAAAAATGAAATCTGCTGTTGATTGGAATCCATCAAAGACAAACAGCATGTGATACCATAAGTAAAAATGTAGTTACGTGAATTTACCCGTAACTTAAAAGCAGACGACTAGCTCAATACACACTGGAAGAAAACAAATGGCAAAGCACAGATTATAAAAACGAATATATTTATTTTTAACAACGAAAAAGAGAGGTTAAAGAAAGAAACTAGGTATAATTGCATGTATAGTAACAATTAAGAGTTTGTCGATAAATATCACAGTCAATAATGTTGATGCAAGTCCTGGAGGGTAAGCAACATTTTGTACATAAAATTATTGTAGTACAGTATGACTAGTGATTTTACAACCACAAGCAAATGGCACGTAGAATAAATTCAAACCCTAATAATACAAAAAAACTTGCGTTCGTTAGTCGTGATAACATCTATACCTACATTGCACGTCTTTTACGTTTGACCAATACAGAAATTAATAGAAAGTAAAGAAATTATACTCACAATTATCTAGTAATGCTCATAGTTATCGGCATGCTTGAATCATCCTCTAATATCGTTAAAAGTGTAAGGAATGAAATTAGAAATAAGATGATCAATTCCTTGTAAGATTTGCAGTATTCCTATCGCAGGTGTGCCTCCAACTTTGGTAGAACATCACACAAAATACGTCAACAATTTGACCTCAAATAACATTAATAAATTAGTGGTAGTAAAGAATGTTTCCCGTAGTACGTGCTCTAAGTTATCGATTCTAGGTATTGAATTGACATGTACTACATTAGAGGGACAAACACGTGGCGTTAACCCAAGCCGCTATTATAACAGGAAAAATCAAGTTATGGCACAAAAATAGAAATTAATTCTTACCCTAAAGAACCCTCACATATGAAGTAAAAGTAATGCACCCATTAATTACGTGGATGAAAACGAATATATAAAAATGGAGGTCTCACTGGACGCGCACGTTAGATTTTTTTATTAAGCCCAATTTTTAACGCTCTCAGCGTTTTGTACAGTCAAATCTCAAATGTATTTTCATTTACCATTACACAAAGTAATACGGTAACAAATTTAGTATCACCTGCTTCATTTTTTATCGTAAATTATAAACAAACTGTGCAAAAAAATGTTTAATTCAATTGGATCATCAAAAAATAATTTACTTGTTTCATTTGCTTTATAGACAGATTATCAATTGAAGAGTACATTAGAAGAAGGGGAAATGTAACGAAGCTGACAAAATTAAATTTAAATTATATAAACCGTTAATACAGAAATGGATAGTTCAAAAAATATTTTATTATATTGTTACAAGCTTTATGTCTTACGAACCTTGCACGGCCAACTCACACAGTCGGAGATAGGGGAGGTTCACAGGAAGTATGTTTAAGGGCGCCAGATCTGATCCAAGATAACACTTCTGCCTCGATCACGACAGACGGTCCAAACTTGTAACTACATTTGAGGTTCGTAATCCTTATTACTCTGATGTTCGAGTAGCCAAAGTTTGTTACTAGGTAACGACGATCAAAAGAGAAAGGTATGTTGCCATAAAAGAAAGATTAACCAGTATAACAACTTTAATTTATTAACGTCGATGATTAAGACAAAGATATCGGATTTTCAGTACATAAATGCCAGCAGTATCGGCAACACACAATACATAGATAAGTTAAGTTGAAGCGAACAGCGAAGAATAGTGTGTAGTAAATATTGTTTGTACACAGCATGCGAAACACACAAAATAATTAATGATACTACCTTAATGGTAATAAACCAGTGATAGTAATTACTGAATTAACACTAAACTTTCGTAGTAAATATTGGTTGTACGCAGCATGCGAAACACAAAATAATTAAGGTTACTACCTTAATGGTAATAAAGCAATGACAGTAATTACGGAATTAACACTAGCTAAAGTTTTGTGAGCGACCTTTCTGACAGCGATCAAATAAATAAATAAACTTACCCACAATCCAGCACTCTTACTTGGTCGAAAAAAACGTTTTCCCCGGCAAGTGAGCCTGAAATAAATTTGAGTAGCAAATCGTGTCAAACCAATGCCTTACGAAATCAAGATCTACAAAAATGGTTAATTATTGCTAAAGAAAGTACACATAACATAACCCGATTGTCGAATGCTGGTGTACACCTTCAATGAAAGTTGGTTTCGCAGGTGTTTGCCGCACGAGTAGGATCTCGCAGAAACGTGATTGTCTTCGGTTTATTTAGTTTTAACCGTAGGCCTTATAGATAGAGTTATACTCGTCCCATGAAAGTATTTGTCGATGTTAATCCCTCATAATTCGTTATCGAATAGAAACATGTGCCAGAACGTAGTGGAACGGCTATCAAATTAACGAGAAATTACAACAGAATTCTAATAAAACGGAAGCACTTATCTTACCCGGTGACGACTCAAATACTTTACGATCGTAATGAAATTATAATTTGATTCCCATTATTAAGGATGTTCTTTGAAAATTATTCTTAAGCCACACCGGCCATTTTATGCAGTTGACAGCTTAACGATTTCGTCGTAAAATGACAGTCACACGAAAAACAATATGCTTCAAACCAGTGGCGGCTGGTGGTCAATCGTACAAGAGGGTCATTTAAAAAACACAATTATCGTAAAGTCTAAAAAAACATTCTTACATTGGCTGAATTTATATTTAAGATTAAGATTTAAGATATTCGTCAATTAAGAAATGCGTTTTAGACATCCTAATGCTTGAGTAAACTAACATCGGTAAACCTTTTATTTTGTAGGAAACTAACTTTATATGTTTTCTTAGGGCGACGTTTCGTGGTACTGTTGTGTCCACTTCTTTAGGCCAAGGAAAACAAAAACAAAGTAGAATGGTCCGCAAACAACGTCATTACTACAAAATAATAAATAACGAAAAACAATTAATGTAAAAATACACCAAAAATCACTGCAGACTAAATCACTAACATTACAATTTTATGGTCGTCTGATATAAAAATATAATTTATAGCCTCTCCTACAAAATAAAGGGTTTACCGATCTTAGTTTAATATTGGTCTATCTTTACAATTACCAAAATGATCAATAAAAATTTACAGTTTTTAATGCTTAGCATGGAAATACGTACGACTTTCTTATCCCATAGTATTGCCGATTGCGTAGAAATGGTTTAATTTTATTTACGTAGAGGAACATCGCCCACTTTCCACGGTAGTCGCAGGTAAAGTCAATTAGTCAATTCTATTTGTAAGCGAATATTAACGCGACCAAGAGTAGCATTATTTCATGTAACGAGTGCTTTTTCACTGTTTCTTTTATATTCTATAATTGGTACTTTTCACACCATAATGAATCATGTGAAAACAGTAAACCTACAAAACAATAAAATCTATATTACTTCAAATTTACAAATCCAATCTGATGAATCATACATAGATTTTTTAAAATTACTATGGATTTCATTATTTTTATGTTTACTGGTCTTACGAATTTGAAGTAAAGACTAAACTAATATTAGCTATTAATTTTTTAATGTCTTGGACTACCGTCATTATGAAACAAAAACGATAAGTCGTCTATTACAAATGAACATTATAGATCATCTAACAAAAACGAATTTAAAGTTTGTCATATGTGATAAGAAATGTGCATTCTAGCATCTGTGCTTTAAGCACACGTGCTGCAAAGATAATGATAAATGACGTAAGTCACGTAAGCATTGCACTGCCAGTGAGCAGGCGGAATGACCTCTGTGCTCAAGACCGTAAGCAAGCACTTAAGCGTTTACTAACTTCTTTTCTAACTCGCATAAAATTGTATTATGTGTGTCTCACTATTGACTACAATAACTAAATCATTTACGATTTGGCTTCAATATTATGTACGCGGTCAAACGTAAATATGAGCCTCCGGTAAATTCGGGTTTTCGTATCTCGTTTCTCAATTTAAACAGATGAAATTCAAGCTCTGATTATTTGATTTAAACGCGACTTTTCTGTAATTTTAAAGTAAATAAAATATTCTTATTCATTTTTCTGGAGGGTCATTGACCAAATGACCTAATAGAGAAGCCGCCCCTGTTTCAAACGTTTATCCTTATTTAGACAAAAAAACTAAAACAACTAATTAAAGTTGCAAAGAAAAACTAAGCAAATTTTTGTGTAAATTTTTCTACTCAGGAGGGGGATTATCTAAGGTAAATTTCATCATCAACATCACTATCTACGCGGTTATTGCGTCGTATTGAAATATGTATGTGATTGCTTCTGGTTCACAAAATCTTGTTAATTCTTGAAAATTTTGTATTTTAAGAGGGGCACTGGAATAAAGTCTAACAATTAAACAAAACTGAAAATAAATTTTCTAAAAGATTCTAGATTAACTTCCTATTGTATACTTGATGAGAAAACATGAATGTTTTTGATGTGTTTACCTTCTTTTTCTGAATTAAAGCGCTTGAAGTTAAGTAGTTTTACCACAGACGTTTTAAGAAAACCATTATAGGAATTTCTGTGTATGAGAAACTGCAAACGGTATTTTGAAGTCTAACTTCTTTTACTTTACGAATGGCTATTAAAGACGATGATGCACGTCCGGAGTGTTCTATAATCTATCGCAAATAATAAAGCAAATCTTAATTTCTGTTCCGGGTTCCCGTTACAAGGTAGGTGGAGTATACTGTACTCTTAGTTAGATATCGGCAGTTCTTTGCTTAACTCAGAGTGGTTTCTCCTCTTTTAACTCTCTATTTCTGGACGATCTTTGCTAACCAGTTCAGTATGTTGATACCAGCTCTTGGACGCACAGCTAGAGGAGGTAGCAGTGTGAATCGAAGCGCGGATAGAGTGCCTAAGCACCCCCTCACTCTAATATAAGGGATTCTAATGACGCACGTTGGAATAAGTCAACGTGTGTCTAAGCTAGTGGAATGACTATTATTATAAGGGCAGCAGCCACATGGTAAACAGCTCCTTCCCGTATAGATCGTACAGAATTAAGTCTACAACCCACGGACGTTATACCGCCGTAGACACGAGCTTTTAAAAATATTATCGTCAACACGACTACTATCACGTTAGGATAAGGTACCTGGAATTGGGTGAAAACGTATCCGTTTTAAGGACAACAATAGTACATGGTCGAATGTAGGCCTGTATCTGACATTTAGTTTACGTCTGCACTAGAAAATCTAGCACAGGCACTATTCAGAGTGTACCGCGAGAAGGCGACTAACATTACTCTTTTAAGCGTTTTTAAATATATCATATTCTTGCGACATTCCAAATAGGAATGCTTGCGTTTGATGGATACTATAATGTAGGTATCTAAAAATTGTATAGGTTTCATTTTGGCCAGGACAAAAATCGCAGAATATTTAGAAATAACCAATTGTAGGATTTAAAATCGATGTAAAGAAGTAATGAAGCATTGAAAATTCTTCGTCTGTTCCAGTGGAGAGGATGTGAATATTATAATGCTACAACAATAATTGACGTTTATAATACACTTCGCTTGTGAATATGTTTGGGATAGGTAAGTTTGGTTAGTAATCTATGGTAATTGTCTGAAGTTTGAGCTTTTCTACGCGACTGCTTTTTTCTTTAATAGGATGTTTGTCTCTTATGGAATTTATTCTCAACAGTTAATCTGTTTTTCTCATTTTTAATTTTACAGTAAAGTTTATTGTTTCGTGGGTTTTTTCTCTAGTTTTTTAATTTTTCTGAAAAGTTTGTTGTTTGTGTTGCACTCCTGGGATATCCAAATGAGTTATTTCTTATTATTATTTCGTATGTGCATCTTTTATAAATTAAGTTCCTCTAATAAGTAATTTTTTTTTATCATTTCGTAACTGTAACAATAATAGTAATAATAATAATAACCAAATAAAAAAAGATAGGCGCAAGAACGCATTTATGTATAATCTCGCCTCTTGGGCCGCGATTAGACTACAGTAGCGTACGATTATACGTATTAGAGGCTTTACGCCACTTTTTTAATGTGCGGTTGTTTATTTAAATAATAAGTAGGTACAATAAGTAATAAATTTGCGGTAAAAGTACATTTTTAGATAACTTGTAAACAGCTTTGTTTAAAACATATTTTTATCTAAATTGTCACTTGTAATTTTTTGCTTTTCGGTATTACAAACATTTATAAAACATTTTAGGCTTAGGCATTTGCAATCATTGCTTTGGTAGCCTAACCTGAAGTCTTAGGTAGCCTAACCTGAAGCCTTGGGTAGCTTAACCAAAAGCTTTGAGTAGCCTAACCTGAAGCTTTGGGTAGCCTAACCTGAAGCTTTGGGTAGCCTAAATTGAAGCTTTGGTTAGCTTAATGTGAAGTTTTGGGTAATTTAATTTGAACCCTTAGGTATTCTAACTTGAACCCTTGAGTAGCTTAACCTGAAGCTTTGGGTAGCCTAACCTGAAGCCTTGGGTAGCTTAACATAAAATTTTGAGTAACTTAATTTGAATCTTTAGGTATTCTAACTTGAACTCTTGAGTAACTTAATCTTAACCTTTGGCTAGTCTAACTTGAATCATTAGGTAGCCTAATATAAACCCTTGGGTAGCTTAACCTAAACTCTTGGGTAGTCTAAAATGAACTTTAGGATATGTTGAACTGAAAGGCAAAAACCGAACAATCCAAATTAAGATTTGAACATACCTTTTTTTTACATCAGAGCCAGTAGACATTATTTCTTTTTGCCGTGAACATAAATGTTTATTGCTATTGTAACATATCTTCTTTTTTCTGTGCACTCTTCAACTGTAAATTTGGAGGTACAATTATTGTTAAACTTTTTCTACGTTTTCAATTTATAAGAAGTATTTGAGATAACTTCGTTAAAGAACAACTTTTACAATAAAGTGATCCGGAATTTGACAAATTAGTAATGAACGCGTTAGTTTAGAAGCGTCAAAATTAGATAGTAAAGACTTGTTATCGAACATTATTGCCGTTTCAAGTGAGTTTACGCTGTTGTAGTAATCATAAATGAAACGATTGCCGAAGATATTTTGATAAATTACATAGTGACTCAGGTAGTGAAGGTTATGTTATGTTTTGCCTTTTTTAACTATTTATTTTTCTGTGTGTGTAGATTGTTTGCTTATATTTTTAACGAAAAAACTGGAAATAACACAAAACAAAGTTTAAGTGTCGTTTGTTTGGGATATGCTTCAATGGATTTATTGTTTTTTTAATCGGCATTATTACATACTGTTTTGACACACAAATTTGTGCATAAAAACGGCAATGATTGTTTGATTTATTATGTGAACACTAATCGTTCTTACTTATCAACTTATATTTTTTAGATAATACTGAAAATCGACAAGACACGATCAAGTGAATAAATAAAGTATTTCGCGTTTTGTTTCTTTTCTGATGCTAAAACCAAAAAATTGTTTATTGCTCTTGAATCCAAATGTCAAATTAACAAACGCGCTTTTGTCTGAAGTTAGAAATTAAAAATTAATTTTATAAAATGAAAACATCTGTTATTCTTTGGATATTCTTTGGAAACCTTTTTCAAATACCTTCTGCACTGTATAACGGTAAACATCTATTGCAAATATATCAAATGTAACCCTATTCGAAACTTAAAAATTTACGCATTTAATTGTCGTTCTCTCTCATTCTCGTCACATGACAATCTTGAGTTTCAGTTGCTCGCTGAATAAATGAATTGTTATCAATCGTTTGTAGAATTTGATACCTTGCCGTGCGATTACTGAAAAAATAATATAAATATGTCAGAGATATAAGAATAATAACAGGCTTTCGCTGAGCATTCGTATTCGGTTAGACTTCTAAATTCTTACATAAGTTAGATCTGTGTATCGCATTACATGCTTCTATTTTGCACGTATTTGTTTACACGTTTCACGCATGTAGATAAAATAAAAACTAAAATTACAACGACAATTTCATTTTAAAAAAATTAAAGGAATACAATAAATACGTGACATAATATTTTGTTTTAAGTAATATTTCACTAAGATCTTTGCTTTCAGAAACATAACACATCCTTCGTTAAAAAATCATCAAATGTTTATTATTACTATTATTGTTTTTTATAATGTAAATTGTTTGCACAAGCGAAGAAATTTGTCTGAATAGAACGAATTTAAACCGAATACGTAAAGAATACGAATAATTTCTTAAGAATACAAATTATTTGAAGGCATTATGAGGTATCAGTTTTAAAAATTTAAATATTCTTTAGAATCCATTATTTTTAAGCAATAATCATATTCTTTGTTATACTAAAAGTTTATTATGATATAAATAATTACGAATTTAAACTAATTGAGTTGTATTTGTTTTAGGTAGATCGGTGTCTGACAAAAGCATATTAATTATCTGTAGGTAAGTCTAAATCTGTATAAAATAAATATATTTTATGGTTCAATGTCATGAAAATCGAAGGTCGATATTACAATAAAAAATTTAATTTACAATTACGCGGTTTAAAACAATTACGTTTCAATTAATTTTATATTTGTTTTGATTATCTGTTTATTTAAATCGTACACGATGGTTACATTTAAAGAATTGGAATTTTCGATTGGTTACTTGCAAAGATTTATTTATACTAAATTTGCAATAAGTTAGTTATATACATACTCCTACACTGTTACTTATTTATTTACTTATTTGCTTATTGCTTTGTAGTTGAAATAATGTATAATTAATAATACACTTAGGTTACAATTAAAAACATTTTTATCCAAATTACTATTTTACTGCTTTTTGCAAATTTCCGTTTAGTAATGCTACAATTATTTTGTGATAGTTTCGATAAGATCAAGAACACTATCACCAACTTAAATGAAGTTTTTTACACACTGTTTTGATTTTTGACCTTAACTTGTCAGAACCGTAGTTAAAAACACAGTTTTAAGTGTAAATATTATTGCATAATTTTGTTTTTATTTGTGTACTTGTTCAATGAATTTCGTATTTAATCTGAAACTATTAAACATGTATTCATTTTTATTGTGATTTGTGTAAAATAACAATAATTCATTGATAACTGAAGTTGCTTGTAATTAACTAAAAATGACAAAAAAAGTTTATTACATTTGGTAATAATTATTAAAGTTTGTTTTTAAAAACTGCAAAATAGCAAACTAAATTTGATCGTACTATTGACCTGTACAACTTTTATTTTTAAATGATTTTCATTATTTTTTACGTATTTATAGATTTAATATGTTACAGATTGCTTTTAATATTTTTTTTATGTAATTATTAATCATAATTCAGTATAATAGCAAATTCTTCCACAACCAGAGTTTATACTAAGATGAGATCCTCTTCCAGCTTTAAACCGTGTCGTTGTAACTGAAGTTGCCAATGTTTCGCCCATTTCATCTTCATCAAAGCGAGAGAGAAAAATCGAAGAACTAAAACAAGCAACCGAAATCTAAACTAAAAATCTTTAAAAAGTGAGATAATCAACCTGTACATCAAGCCAGATACTAAACTCTATAAAAGGATAAGAAAGAACACGATGAACGATAGAAATCATCAAACATCCGAATAACTCTAATCGTGGTCATGGTTTTGAACTATTTCCTCTTTGGTTATTATTTCTTTATCAAAGACACGCCTCTTTTAGACCGTAACTCAATTAGAGCCGTGATTAACTAACCGCGACAATACTTTTTTATATACGAAAACTACTTCTTCTTTATCATTTCCATGAAGTTTAGAATCTGGCTTGGTTCATAATTTGATTATCTAACTTTTTAGATTTTTTTGTTTTATTGTTTGAGTTTTTTGATTTCTCTCACGTCCTGATGAAATCATTTACAAAAGTGAGCAAAACGTTGGAAACTTTGGTTACATTAATAACAACATTCTCAAGGATGTGGGATTAGATGAACGACATTCGTATAATCGCAAGCTTGCAATAGAATCAGACTGCTGCAGTTCGTGTCGAAAGTGATATTACTAAGATGTCAAAAACCTTAAAAGGCACCAGACAGGGTTGCGTGCTCCTCTTCAATTTATATTCAGAAAGTATCTTCTGTAAAATCATGAAAGACATTGACATTGGCGTCAAAATTTCCAATCAATAATCTGAGATACGCAGACGATACTGCTTTGATAGCTGCTAGACAAGCTGTTAAAAGTTCTGAAATCGGACTGAATCTGAACGTAAAGAAGACGAAATGGATGGTAATTAGCAAAGACAACAAACCCAATCATTCGTATGGTACTATAAGGGTAGGTAACGACATCATTGAAAAAGTATCAACATACAAATACCTTGGTTGTTGTTTAAACGAAAATTTGGACAACAGCCAAGAAATTAAATGCAGAATTCAATAGGCTAGGCAAGCATTCTTAAAACTGAGAAGAGTACTCACCAAGCGAGACATGACAATTTCACTTCGTGTACGACTATTACGCTGTTACATGTTTAGCATTTTACTATATGGCATGGAAACATGGACACTGACCGAAGCTATGTATAAAAATTTCAAAGCCTTTGAAATGTGGACGTACAGAAGAATCTTGAAAATTTCATGGACCGCCAAAAAATCAAACGAATATGTGCTGACCTAAATGAACAAAGAAACAGAAATTATCAATACCATCAAACAGCGGAAATTGAAATATTTGGGTCACATGCGTAATGAAAAATACGACCTACTACAACTGATCATATAAGGTAAAATTAAAGGAAAAAGATCTAGGGGTAGGAGAAGAACATCGTGGTTGAAAAACCTACGACAATGGTTCGGACTCAGCACAAGGACAATATTCAGAACTGTAGCAGATAAAATTATTAAATGGTCACCAACGTTCTCGGAGGACATGGTAAAGAAAAAGAACAATAACACGATCTAAACTCGAAAGACTTCATCTTAGCATAATTCAGTAATTCAATTAACGTTTGAGGATTTATTTTTATACGTCGATTTCTTAGATACGACCCTTAATTTAATAACATTTCGTGGTCGATTTAAGTGTTTTGCTACGTTATTTTTATTTTTTTGAGTGAGTACTAAATCTTTATAAAATTAAATGTTTTTATGCTCACTGTGTATATACCAAGTGTTTTTGAAATAGGAATCGGTTTTAAGATATTATTATACGGTATCTATTGTTTCAAAACGAACACCAAAACTTTATTCCGACAATAACCTACCATACTACTAAATAAAATTGTTGAGATTTGTTAATATGGAATCTAAAGAATCGCAAAAAACTTATATTTACATAGACGTCATGCGGCGCATACGTTACAGTTGGTTTTCGAAACTATCTATCGATTTTATCCTAATGGCCTTCATCAGGTGACAATTAATCTTAATAAATACAAAACTAAGATAACTAAAAAGCAAATGGTTGGGGAGTTTTATAAATGGCGTTTTTTTAGCTACAGCTAATCATAAACGTCATTCCTCATTTATTGCAAATTATTTTATGAAGCAAACTAAAACTGTGGCTCAAATATGTTGATGATGTTTTTGTAATCTGGTCGCATGGTGAACATGAACTATAAATTTCATATTTGTCATTATTAATTGTCACTTAATGAATAATGTAGACTACGTTTAAAAGCTTGTAAGTTCTTAATTAAATAAATACATTATTTACCCAAAAACTATTGGGTATGTTAAAAGTGTTTTGATAAAAATTGTGTACTGTTCAAGTTTCGTTTTGGAACGCTTTCTTGCTACATTCAGAGTGTTGGCTGTCATTTTGTTGTTTTTTTTTGAATGATGGAATTATTCAAAAAAAAATATATTGTCGGTGGCTTCGAGACGGGTTGTAGATGGTCATCTAACGTGCGCGCCCAGTGAGGCTTTTAATTCTAAATATTTGCATTAATCCACGTTATAAATGAATGTATTAGCTTTGCTTCTTATGTGAAGGTCTTTCTAGGCTAAAAATTAATTTGACGTAAAGTATGCCTGACGTAGGTATATATGTTTATTCACACTCAGTTAGTAACGTACAGTTTTCCGAACCTCTTAAAGGTTGGTAAGTGAGCGGTTTCCATGGTTAAAAAAAACGAGTATGTAATGAAACCTCGCGGTCAGTAATGTACACTTTCCGAACCTGTAATTCGTGTGTGTTATGTTTTAACTAATTTGATAAAATGACAATCATAAATTAAATACGTATATGTCAATTGTGAAGTGTGCCTACTACGTTTTAATATTTTACCGAAATAAACGATATTTTGGAAGTAGGTTTTAATTCATTTTTTATTAGTTTTATGTTATTTATTTTATTTAATGGCTGATTGTGAATAAAATTGTATACAAACCTTGGCAAAAGTGTTCCATTTGTCTCGAGAACTAGTTCACCTCGAGGCTATGCCTCTCGGTAAACTATAGTTCTCTCGACAGAAATGGAATATTTTCCGCCTCGGTATGTAATCTACTATATCACGACTAATGAGCGCACATTTTTTTGTATAATTACGGTTTCAATTTATGCGATTTGTTTCGGGTTGTGAATTTACTAGTTTTGCCTCCAATCAAGTTTTAACTCTTCGATTACATATTAACTTGGATTGTCATACTAACTTTATGTATGTAGTGTTGCGGACCCTCCAGGGCTATTAACGGTTTGGCGCCTTTTTAATTTACTGTAAGACTAGCACGCCGAGACTTGCAACGCGCTTGCCGAATCATATCGAGCTAGCCGCCAGCAATTAAGTGACGAGAAAATTGTCGTAACATATCTTTAATTATTTTATTTTTATTCTTTCGTTAAATTCTACTAACATTAATTTAAATAGCTTTTGTTATTAGCTTCTTAACAAATTCATTGTTATCGAGCGATTGTAGCACTTTGCAAACGGTTCTATTTCTTTACCGACTGCAGGCTCTTTTAGGTCTTTGTGAAGATCTAAAGTTTTCAGCTACCAGATTAAAAATAATTTCATGCAAGTTTTTTACGTTTTTTCTTTACTTTTTTTTTATTTAAGCTTGGCGTTGAGTGTTATGCCTACGTATTTTACTGTGTTAACGCGAAGGATTACTTGATGACTGATCTTAAATTATATATTCTTTTATAGATGAAGTTTATATGGTTTATTTCGCAATTCTTAGTCTCACTGGTGACGTAGTTAACGGTCGTTTCTACCTATTTCTTTGTTGTTGTTTCTGGTTAATAAAGCTAAGGATGTTTATTCTTACTACCTAATATACTGGATCAGTAACTTGACTATCAGCTGTATATAAAGAAGTAAAGCCAAAATCGGCTATTTGTAAAAGCAAACAAAATGTTATTGTTGGTCAGATTGAATGTGATTGTGTTAGCAACATATACGCAACATATAATGATGGCTATCATCTTGTGGGTATTTGAGACTAGCTCTAAGAAAAACTGTTTTTCTTAATAGTAGGTACGAGATACCTACAGATGATAACCATTAATCTATCTCGTTGTACTGTCGTTAACTAATTACATAACAATGTTTTGTCTATCTTGCAAATAGCTAATTTTGGCTTTATTGCTAATTTATTGGTTAACTATCTATCAAATTTGATTGTCATTTCTAATATAAATGTTGCTGGTACAAAGCATGTAGGGAAACTGGTTTAACGACATTTCCTTTTACATTTACAGCTATTGATTTAATTTAGGGAATTTTGCTATATCTCAATTTTAGTTTACAGTGAGATATGTGTGATTTTAAAATGCAACTTATCTACCTATGCAGTGTTTTAATTATCTTGTACTTTAAGCTCTCGTACCATATTTTGTTAATAAGAAATTAAGGAACATCTAAAAATATCGTCTATACACTACGAAGTTTATATAAACAGTAATTATAAAAATTTAAACGATCTGATAAAAAATCTGAGGATTTGCAGAATTTTGTTAATAGCAAAAATAATTATTAGTAATCATCGCAACTTCAAATTTGATTGATCAACTTATTAACTTACGTACATTCGTCATACATTACGAATTGATGATTACAATAAATAACACCGCGTAAAAAAATATACAAAAACTTACCCCACCGAAATTCTTTGAAATTATAATTATAATATTAACACTACAAGAGATAAGATAGGGAGGCGAAGGGAGTAGACAAAGCAAAATACTCAATATTCTGTGGAGGAAATGAAAAACTGGGTCAAATTGGACGGCATAAAAAGATTATGAACAAACTAATACAATTTAGAAAAATAGACTAAGGAATATCATATCTCAGAATTAAAAGTATAATAGCTAACATATCCATAATAAATGCGTATGCACTCACAGAAAGAGCAGCAATAGAAGAGAAAGAAGTTTTCTATAACAAACTACCAGAAAGTTGTGAAAAAATGCCCAAACACAAGACATTAATAGTATTAGGAGACTACAATGCAAAAATAGGGAGAGAAGATTTCATAAAAGACGTGGCTGGGAAAGAAACTATCCACGAAATAACAACAAAAGGTTATGTCACCAAGCAACACAAATGGACTTATATATCATATTTTAATTAAAAGGAAAAGAGAGAACATGATTTAGGATGTAAGATCATACAAAGGAACTAGCGTAGAAAGAGATTACAACCTGGTAATAACAAAAATGAAAGTAAGAATGGATAAAAAAACATAGACTACAAGGTAAAAAGAAATGGGACATAGAAAAACTAGAAATAGAATAAGAGAATAAGACATACGAAAATGAGATAAACAACCTACTACAAAAAGAGAACATAAAAGAAAGTATAGAGGAAGAGTAGAATTCAATTAAAACAATTATAAAATCGGCAGAAAAGATAATTAGGACAAAAGTTAAAAATAAAAAGGATGGGTTGATGAACAATGCGAAAAGATAATGAGAAAGAGAGGAGCAAAAATAAAATGTATAGGAACTAGCAAGCAAGAGCATTACGAGAATTACAAGAGAATAAGAAAAGAGGGTGCAAAATTAATGACAAAAAAAACGCGAGTACGTCAACAAAATAATGGACGAAATAAGGAATGATAATAAGAATAATACTAAACTATACCAACAGTTAAGAACGCAAAAAAAAAGAAAAAAAAACATAACCGCAAATATAGACAGGAAGACCTATGAAAATTGTTTACTTGAAAAAGCAAAAATAAGAAGAAAAAAAACAAGAAGAAAAATCACAAGATGGAGATGAGGAGGACAATATAGAGATAAGATCACCACAAAAACAAGAAATACAAGAACAGATAATGTATGTAACTAAATGTTGTAAGGGAAAGAACTGAGATAACTATTATACGAATATATAATTAAAGCATGGGATACGGAAACAATAACGCAAGAATGGAAAACAAGAATTATTAGACCAATACCCACAAAAGGAGATTTAATGAATTGTGATAACTACAGGCAAATAACACTACTGACCACAACGTACAATATACTAACTACAATTACACAAAAAAGATTAAACGAATACACCAGCTCTGTTAAGTTGTGAAGAGAAAATTTTAATAGTTTTGATTGTGGCAGATAATGATAAGACTCATCGAGAAGCAGCAGCTATTTATAACAACAGACATTCGAATAGAAATATTCAGCATTCGACAGTTACCAAATAATTTCAATAAAAAATCCAGAAGCGGGTTGCCAGTGCGGACACGGAATTACAAGTGATGCTATCTGTAGTAGAACATCCTTAAATGTCATTGAGAAACAGAATCTATTTGATCCAAAATGAAGTAAGTAGAGGTACAATGGCAAATATTTTAAAAAGTATCATCCATATAAACCCCAGTTTGTTCATACATTGAAAGAAAGGGATTATAACAGAAGGCTTGAACTTTGCTCGTTAATACAAGAAGAATTAGAAGAGTATATTTTTTCATTAAGAAATTTAATTTTTACCTCCTCGCTTTACCATAAAAACTTGCGACCAATGTTTATTCAAGACCAACGTATGGTGCGGTATTTATAAAAATAAAGTAATAGGACTATATTTTTTTCGACATTCCATGAATGCTCAACTTTATCTAACTTTTTTACAAAATGAATTATACAACAATTTATTAGCAAATTATCTTTAATAGATCATCAACGTATATGGTCTCAACTAGACGGTGCTACATGCTATACCACAGTAGCTGTGAGGAAATACCTAACTACTTAAATTACAAAGTAATACATAGATATTCGTACATTTTGTTATCAGCTAGATCTCTAGATTTAATCCCTCTGGGTTATTTTTTAAGAGGCTACTTAAAATATAAGGTTTACCAGCAAAGGCCTTTTCAAAATACTGATCATTTGGAAAGGACAATTACAGAATCATGTCAGGAAATTACTGCAGATATGATCAAAAATGTAGTATGGGAAATTGATATATGAACCATTAAATGTTTAGAAAAAGATGGTGGATATATTGAGGCTTTAGCCAATTGAAACAAAAAACAAGTTATTTTATTTTCAATATATTGCTATGAATAAAAAACGGATAGTAAGTAAAAAAAAATACCAAAAAAGGTTGAATAAAAGGCATATTAAACCTGTCAAAACGGCAATAAAAAAGGCACAAATATCTATTAAAATTTACAGTTTATTTTTTT
Organism: Aquatica leii; assembly: GCA_035610365.1. Taxonomy (NCBI): domain Eukaryota; kingdom Metazoa; phylum Arthropoda; class Insecta; order Coleoptera; family Lampyridae; genus Aquatica; species Aquatica leii. The sequence continues at coordinate 16,683,944 of CM069434.1, read as the reverse complement.
GTTTTACAATGTTTATTAAGTGCTATTATTTTCCCAAGCACAAATCAAATATTTTTCAATATTTTGACCAAGAAGCTGTTGCCTTTTATCATTTAAAATATTTTTATAGAAGGAAAAAGTTTTTTCGACATAACAAGATGATAGTGGAGCAAATTTTAATGCCGATATTTCCGTTATTGTTAAAGATATTTTCTGTTGATGCTTCATGACCACTCCTTTTTGAATTTCAGTCAGTTGTTTAAAGAGGTCAAAGGAAGGGTTTTTTGATGTGACGGAATCCAATTTTTGATTAATTTTTCTTCCTATAGTCCCTGGACATGCTCTTATAATTGCTCCTATTCTTTCGAATGTAGCGAAAGATTTGGTCATTGCGGTTTCGCTTTTTTCTAGCTTCTATTTCTAGTTTTAGATCATGCATTTTTTTATAAAAAACTTTTTTTCATAAAACTAAGAATAAAAAAGTTTCCCATATGGTAGCGACTTAATTGGACACAGTGTATATGTTTTTATTTTCCATATGCAATTTAATTGACAATTGCTGAAGGAAAAAACAACGATTGTTTTGCGTAATTAAATAATTAAAAAAAAAATTCAATTGAAAAAATCTGAAGATAATTTCTTTCACTGTTCCTAATTATTTACAGACAAACATAATGAAACTGGAATAAAAGACTAATCTAATTTTACTTGATAGCAAATGTAACAAATTGTTGACTGGGTTTGTTTACAAAATGATACTAACATTTTTTTTCTTGGTCAAATTTATGAAGTATAAGACCTGTTATTCTAAGATTATTATACGATTTAAGTTCAAGAACTAATTTGTCTTATTTTTAGATAATTATATTGATTGGTCTATTTTTAAAATATGTATCTTGAAAAAAAAAACGTTTGAGTACTTTATAATAGCTGTATTTTCTTCATTAAATATGATGAACTTTGACAAGAATATCAAAATATGTACTACATTGTTTAGTTACATCTATATATTTAACTTTCTATGTACGAATATTTACTTTTGTAACTACCATCTTTTATTAAGTCTGTACTGCTGTAACAGCTCTTCAATATTGAAAGGATTTCCGGTTACCTCAAGTACAATACAAGTACTTCAAGTATTAAGATTTTTGATTGATCGATTCAAGATTTATGACTTTTTTCAACATAACAAGTTTCATCATGAGGGTCTTGTTCGGATAATTGAAGATGCGACTGTTTAATGTTTATGATGATTATTCCTACTGTATTATCTTAATACTTATAGAACGGAAATGATGTAATTTGTGTAAGTATGAATTCCACTCAGTATTTCGACTTTTGTCGTTAAAGTTTATTAAGCGGAGTGTCACTGACATTTGGCTGGAATAAAAGTAATCGAAATTAACCGGAGGTGATGCCTATCACGATTTAACTTTTTTCCTGTACACGATCGTGATGGAAACGCACCTTACAGTTATAATGCAATTTGCGCTGATTTATAAAATAATTTTGATATTTACTAGTTTAATGCACTTGTAAAGAAAGTAGTTTCAGCTTTAAAGCTAACTTATTCATGTACGGATTAGTGTTTTGATAAATCAAATTTATAACCGATTATTATTATTGAAAAGGTTTAATAATTACCCGCAATTATCAAAATGTAGGGTAAATAATAATTAGTGTCTGCTCATTTAATAATAATTGTAGAGTACGTTTCATTCATATGTAGACCACAAAATTTGCAAAAATAAAAGTAGTTGGTTTAATAAGGACTTTTACTGATGCTTTGGTATCGAGTAAAGAGAAGGTTTTCCGACAAATATTGAGGAAGTATTTTTTTTAATGCACGGTTTATGGGTTTTTGATTTTGGGAAAGTTAATTAAAGCAAACGCGATCTAATATTTTAGTGTTTTATTTAATACGAAGTCGGCAATTAATTTATTATTGACCTTTCACAAATACACACGATAAAATTTCGTTTAAAAATTGTTTTGAAACTTGGAACGTTTTGGTTCGGACGTGTTACTACTTATTCAAGTTTTATACCGCTACTTTCAAAGATATCTTGCGTTTATATTCGTACGTGGTTCTCTTTTGTGACGACATTTATTTAATACCGATAACCATTTAAAGTATTTTACAGGTTTTCTTAAGCCGAAAAAATAATATTCATACAGTACGTTCCCATTGCTGTGTTAACATCAATTTCTAGTTTTTCACAAATTCGTTTTGTTATTTGTGTTTTATGGCGTTTTAGTATTTATATATTTTATAGGTTGGTAATACTGTTCTTATTATTTGAAATGTTCTTGCTTAAAGTATAATTAAACAATGCATTGTAAATCAATTAAATGGAACAACCAGTAAGTAAGTGGAAATAATGCAATAGCTCATTACATAACTTTTCTAATTTGATTTAGTTTATTACATGTTTACATTAACATTATAAATGTTTGGTTATTTTGATCGTTTACATAAGTAGGGACATAAGTTTTACGCACTTTTCTTATCGTTACAATGCTTTAGAGCAGCGATGCCTAACATTTTCAAACGAGGATCGACTTTGATTTTCAGATAATCACCGAAACCGACTCTTCGTTTCTACAAATAACTGAAAATAAGCTATATTAAGTGCGTTATCTGATTAAAAAGGTGAACATCTGGTAATTCATTTGTTCTCAGGTATCCAACGTTTTCTTTTCAGAAATCAAAATTTTTCATTAAAATATTGATTAAAAAAAATTGAAAACTTTGAAAGTTTTTACAAGAAAATCTGACTTCTTAAGTTGGGCAGCCAAATTTGTTACGTGGTTTCCTTGTAACAAAAAAAGAAGCCACGGTTAGCACAGTTTTCCTGGAAAGGGAGTCGCAGGCTTTGTGATGCTCAATTATAAATTAAAGCTAAAAAAGGCGCCAAGACAATGAAAGATTAAATTAGGGAGATCGTTTAATTCTACCCGTAGCTGGAAAAGAACAAATAACACAACAGAAGTGATAACACAGAATATACATTTATTTTATCACAGACAATAATTCCAAAGAGGACGAAGAAAGTCCATAACTATAATAATACATGGGTCGGACCAAATATAAGTTGCGCCCTATACTGGGCAACACGTCTTACAGTAAACTGACCTTGTCGGTCTAAACTTTTACATACGAAGAAGGAATGACTTTATATTCGCAAATTTAAAATTGCAAAAGTATATAACAAAAACAATTTAAGCCTTAGAGACTCAACGCGCACTGCATACGACTTTGTGAAGCACAAAATGATCTTATTATTAATTGTGTTAACTTAATATGTACGTACGGTCAACAATTGACATGACCACCGAAATACAAATCGTAAAATTTGAAATTGTAATACTTACAGTTAGGTTTTATCCAGTAGGGGATTAGCTAATTCCGTACTTGTGTTACCTAAAACGTAATATTAAATCTAACACAAAACGGACATACAGCGTTAACACAAATAAATTTCCTTTTCAAAGCATTCAATCATTTCCTTTCAACATAAGCAATTTGTGTTAGCAGCTCCTCTTAAAAGAAATCGTAATTTTGAAGGTTTCCAACCCCTTAACGGTGTGAATAGTTACGTTTTAGTAACGTGACGTTATGGAAATTTTTCCTAAATATGCCACCTATTCGTTAACTACACCGATAACGGAGGCGCGTGGTGAGCATGGAAATCCGTTATAGAAAATTAGGAAAGAAATCAAATTAAACCTCCAATCCAGAATATCTAACAACTTACCCCGACTAAGCTTTCACTAAGTACCCACAAAATTAATTCGCATATTCACGTAAAATAATCTAATGGTGAAAGCCTCGTTAGGCGTAAAAATACCGCTAAGAACGGTCCGTATTATACCAAACGTTAACAGGAAATAAATTTGTTTTACAGTCGTTTACGCAAGTAGGCGTGTCGAGGGACAAATTTTATACGCAACAAAATGTTTATACTTGAAAAATTTTCAGCTACCAACTTTTGAATACAACAAAGTACAAAATAATATTACTGATTCGGTGAGAGCGATGCCTTTGCATATCTTTCATAAGTTTATCATAGTCTGGTGAATACGACGATAATGTAAATCGTAGGCACTGTTCTGTGTATCGATCCATCTAAGAGCAAGTGTATGTCAATGCTTCTTCTTTATTTGACATGACTTTTAGTGTTATATCGTAGATTTCCAATACTTTTAACTTGTAATACATAATAGGTTCATAAATAATTCAACGTTTTTCAGCTGTAGGTTTTTTTTATAAATTAGAGCGTTGGTCTGTCGCGGCTAGATTAAGTGGTTCTATTCACGGTCAGTCATAGCAAGTGGGACACCATTGGTTTTCTTCATCCTGTCATGACCTGCAAATTTGTTCTCTTACTATGGTTACGACCTCTTGTTGAATTATCCCAAGCTGCACCATTAAAGGACTCGTTTCCTGTGCCTGCTGAATATTAAGATTACGCAATTAGGTGTCGTGGTACCACTAGTAAATTAAAACACTATTACTATAGACTTGACTAGTTCCCAATAAATTTTGTCATTAGGGCACTTGTAACTGTACGGTTAACTAGACAAACGAGTTTTCTTCCTTTTTTAACGACAGGACATCCTATTACTTATAAAATTGTGTGTAAAGATAAAATAAAGTTTATACAGGACGCTACAACACCTATCAACTAATTACTAGCGGGTGTAAGTTTTGCATATGCCATCTCTTCCGTTCTTCCTCTTTTACTTTTAATATCTTTGTTATGAAGGCGCTCGTTTCCTACCACGCATCTTCGCTGCTTAACATTATCTTTATAATGTTAGTCTAGTCAATTTTATACTTTTTATATAGCTTTTTTTCTCAATGGCCCATCTTTTTCACATGAATACGGTATGCGACGCGTCGTTTATTTCCTCCCCACACATAAAGCAAGATGGATTTTATTTTATTTTGATCCTTGCAATGTAAACTTTAAAACATCCAAGGCTTGTAAAAGCTTGAGTAGAGTAGTAATTTAGGTTACCGTGTTTTCTGTTGGTCCATTCTTTAATGTCCGGTATTAATTTTTCAAATTTTTTTGCCATTTCTCCAGGGTCAGCTCTTACCTGGTCGTTTTGTTAATTCCAACTCTTGCGTTCGCTCTTTCCTCACTCATTAAGTCTATGGGTGTGGTCCCAGCCAAGACTTACTGCCTCTAAGGAAATCGTCTTGTACGCCGATTCTAATCGCAACCTTCCTTTGCGTTTTTTCGGCTAGTTGCCTTACAATTCCCTATTTTCATGATTTTGTGCAGCATATAAAATATAGCAAGCGTTGAGCTTTTTACGTTTGCCATAAGTCTGTACAAGGCTGTTGCTCTCTTGTCTGCTTTCATTTTTACGTTTCCAATATGTGGTTCAAATGACATGTTCTTATGCAGTGTCACACCCAAATATTTTATTGTTTTTTTTACGTTCATAATGGCGCCCCTGAAGAGAAACTGGAAAGGCACAATCTTCATTCTTCTTGAGAACGATATCGCTTCTGATTTGTTATAAAACACTTTTAGTCTGTTTGCTACCATCCAGGAATCCACCCTTTCTAATTCTAAGTTTACTGTTCGCACTAATTTCTCAACGGTGTTCCCTTGACCGAAAAGTGCCAAGTCATCTGCAAATGCAGTTAAAGCTAACTGGGCTGGCAGACGTGTTGACAGTAGGTTGTCATAAAGGATGAATAGATACTTACGGTACACCGCACGTCATCTGGTATTTAATGGCAACGTCTTGGCCATCCAGGTAGGTAATGCACCTGTTAGTTAGATAATTTGTTATCACCTTAATCAGATGTGGGTCAATTCATTTCTTTCTCATTTTTTCCACTAGTAGAACCCACCGCAGCGAATTAAAAGTATTTCGAATGCCAATCGAGAATAAAGCTCCGATATTTCTTTTTTTGGCACGTACTCTCTTTGGCTGCCGCTGCTAGCGATCGAGTACGGTCGAGAGCATCTATACTGGGATTGCCTTTTCTACATGCATATTGAAACGGGGACATATCTCCAAGTTTTTCTACCTTGATTTTAATCTTACTGAGGAGCAGTGTTTTGTATAACTTTGCCAGGTTATTTAATAAGCAAATAGGCCTGAAACTTTGACCAACTTTATCATCATTTGGGACTTTGGGGATGAGTATCAGATTAGTTTCTTTCCACGGATCTGGTAAATTCTCCTATGCCAGGTCCGCAATGAAAATCTTTAGTAAAAGGTCCGGATGTTCCATTGATGCAATCTACTACTTCATTCGGTATTTCTTTAGGTACACGGTGCCTTCTTAAGAGCAAGGTTAAAGGTAGCTTCTATCAGATCTTCTTTTGTAAAAAGCGGAGGGCATGTGGTGTCTCCAATATACAACTTATTAATTGGCTGCTCCGGAAAGAGCTTTCTAATCAGTTGGTTTGCTTTTCATCATTAGGTTCTTCATAGCTATTTCCCAGTTTGAACTTTTTGTTTACAATTTTAAATCTCGTACCCCACGTATTGTTTTCTAACTCCGCGCACATATTCTCCCAAGCCTTATTCTTTACTCCACTAATGGCTAAGCGATATTCTTTTTTTTGATTATTTATATGTCTTTTAGCTCGACTTTTGTTATGTTGTTGTTACTACGTAGCAATTTGCAACACTTCCTGATGCACTCTTTCCTCAAAAGTTGTAGCTTTCCAGACTACCAGTACAGCGAGTTCCTGTCTTTTCGTTGAAGTGTGCGTGGCATACTCCCATTACACGCGTAGGTAATTGCATTAGTAATTTCCCTGAGGTTTACGGAGTCCTTATCGATCGCACTCTAGTTGCTTCCTTAATGTCTTGAATTTAATTGCGTCTATTTTATTAAGGTTCCACCTACGCTTTGTTGAATGCTTTTTTAGGCAGTTGTTGGTTGTTTTTTTGAATTTTGTAGTATATGTAGCGGTGATCGCTTAGACTCTGCTCTTCCAGAGCTTCCCACTTGAGAATCCTTTGTGCCACTTCTTCAGAACCAAGAGTAAGATTGATAAACGATTTTCTGCCCCCGTATCGGAACGTTAGGTCCTTGCCCGTGTTCAATACCAGCATGTTTTCCATGGCCAATCATTCCAAAAGCATATCTCCTTTTTTATTTCTTCTAGCCGACCCTTATTTGGATGCCTTGGCGTTAAAATCGCCATATAGTATTACCTGACTTCTTACGTTTTTTTTCTCACTCCCGATTTCAATATCTTATCTAATTCATTATCGTCCACGTTTGGTGAATCATAACTGTTATAGAAGGTGATACCATAGAATTGTAGAATCGTGTACCATAAATATAATTTCAATCTGCCCTCTTACAAGTTACATTTTTGGCCGGTGTCGTCCCGTTCGCATGAAATTGTAATTTTTCACGCGTTCTTATGGCCATATAAGGCATATTACAAAATATCCAACCATTATTGGTTGATTCTAGGTTATTAAGTTACAAAAACTAAACATTTTAAACATAATTTATGGCAACACAAACAAATTAGTGCACGTGTACTCATTTCATAGCCATAGGCAGGCTTAGATTCGGTGCTGCTGACATATATATTGTGGTGCGATGTTCGCTGTCCATAATGGTATTTTGTTTGAAGAGATTTTTTTCAAATTTCTTAGCTCACCATTCAGTGTGAAATCAATTTCAAATTTAGTATAAAGCGATTTATGGTGACGTTTTAAATTGCTTTTTTAAGGATGGCAATCTTTGATTAAACTAACAAAATCCTGAAGTTATATTTTTCATGAAAATAATTTTGATTTTATCAGAGCACTTATTTTATAAATTTAATAATGTTCAACAACGTCACAAACTATAACAAACAAAAGAACAACTGTCTTATTGTAAGGAATACAAGACAATAAATATTACATCTATTCCTCGAGCCTTAAATTGAAACAGCAGTCTGAAACAATACTTTGAGAATATAACATGCAAAGAATACACACAGCGCATAGTGGATTCAGTTCACTAATCACGTTTGTGGATTAATTTCATTAATGGCTTTACGAATCAATTTAAGAATTATTCCAAAAATACTGATAAGCGTTCAAATTTAGCGCGCAGTTGTTTTGGTGCTTTTAGAATTGGAGTGTTGTACCAAGTAAGTTGTCAGTTAGGTCAGTAGCGTAGTAGTTTCATCGTTTATTGTTTTTAGTTTCTCGTCTGTGTAAATCTCATTTCTTATTTAACAGAAGTAGCGTAATAACAGTTGTTCACTTAGTTAAGATTCGGGTAATTCATACATAGTGAATTCCAATTCTAATACAGTGCACGCCGCTTATTGGAATCAATAATTTTAACAGTCGGATTATTAAAAAAACAGGCCAGACGTATGCTACTACATAGAAATGTGTAGTTTTTAGAACAATTAATTAAACATCATAACCTTGTTTTTCATTTTTTTTTGTTAACGGTGTCAACAAACTACCTAATGCTACATGTCCGTAACTTTTGGTTTATTTGGCTCAAAATTTTGATTTTTTAAACGTTTTATGAAAACTTTTATTTTGACATTTTTTGCTTGTATTGAAACTATGATTTTACCTTCTAAATTACTTGACTTGACTTTTCATTTTCCAATTTTGGACATAAGCCTCTTCTTTGTGCATCCAGTTTTTTCTATACATATATTCCTTCTCTCATCCATGCTGCGGCGGTTTTGATTAATTATTTTTACAGCTTTCGTCTGAATTGTTCTTATTTAGTTTTTCGATTAGATATTTAAGCATTTTAATATAAAATTATTTTAATAATTAAATTTAATTAAACTGTAAAATTAATATATTAAAAACAATGCGTTGCAATAACTATTGCTGAAATTGTATGTTGATTCGACTATCAAATGCAATTGCTTTAAAACAATACAAAAATGATTTTAAGTAATTAAAGTTAATGCTGTAAAAACCTGATATAATAAAAAACCAAAAATGATCGCATAAACAATATTTTGTATTATATAAATGCAATATAAATGCATAATATAGAAATAATTCTTATCTGCGAAGAAATCAAAACCAGTTTTAAATTATGCCATCTTATTATAATATAATTTGATCTAATTTGCTCAACATAGAAGCAAATTATCAATAATTACACATATAAAGTTTCTTTTTGCCGAACTAATAGTAAGCTAATACTATAAACACGGTAATTAAAAGTGTAAAATTAGAGGACACGATCATATTTTGATAATATCTTATTCCGTTTGATTGTGTCCTAATTTTTCGTTTGTTTTTGTACTAGATACTTCTTATTGTTCTACTTACTACCAATTAATGCATGGTTAATTAAAATTTTCAATCAATAGTAATTGGAAATTACAAAACGTTTTGCATTTATTGTGGGTATATGATAGGATAACATCAATTAACTGTGTTTATACGAATGCAATGCACTAAAAAATTAACGTTTTTACTTTTAGTGTATGATTGACCTTATATTTGAGAAAGTTGTTTGTTTTAATTGCATTAATGAAAGGAGTTTACTCTTACACCTAAACAAAATAATTAAAATTTAAAGTTGAGAGCTTTTTGTAAGTGTTTAAACAATGAGTTTGCGGTAATTAACGCATATAACATATTTTACTTAAACATCTCTTATGGATGATATAAAGAATATGTAAATTTGTTTAATTATTTATAACACGGAATTTTTATGCGTTAAAGGATACATAAATTGAACGGAAACTGTGTAAAATTGTGTGTGATCATGGAATTGTTTTTTGCGTGTAAGTAGCATATTCTAAGTGTTGTTTTCTTTGAGTACATGCAATTATCATGTTTTATTGTAGTGTGATAGATTTTTATTACCTTTGCATCTAATTTTTGTTCTACTTTACTGTACCTCAAGTATTTTATTTACGCAATATGGTTTATTTTCGTGTGATTTTTAACGATTTTTTTTGTGATAATTTGTTTAAAATTGAAATAATGAGCAAGAACTGTGAACTTTTAGATCTTTTAAGTAAACTTAAGTCAAAACGTCAAAATTAAATTGCAGTATATGTATTCTGTTACGGGTTTTATATAATTTTTTAGTTTGTATAAAAATGAATATTTTTAAGACACTATTCTCTATGTCAAAAAGGTTCACCGCTAGTGATGTCGATTTTATCAGATAAATTTTATTTTATAAAAATAAAGTTAACTGTAAGTCATTTTTCGAGAAGAGCTGAAATGAATTAACTACGAGGCGGAGAGTGATTATTACTTTTGTAGTTCTTTGAGTCAACTTTCGCAAATGAAGACAAAACAAAAGTTATTCAGATGAAATCGACCATCACGTGTGGTATTTGAATAGACTATACAACGAAAAAACATTATACAGGTGAACCAATTAATCAAATTTAGGAATTTGATTTTATTGACAATTTTTCAGTTTTACCAGTTCTGCGTGTCTATGAAGTTAGCACGATACATTCTATAAATACAAAGTTCCAATAGCACTTTTCATAGTTCTACAGTTCCTGATAAAAATTAAAAAAAGTTCCACATTTCTTGTAAAATGTCGTGCTAACTTCGCAAATCTAGTACACCTTCCTCTCTAAAGTACTAAAACGCGTTGAAATTTACTATTTTTGACAAGTTTTGAATAGTTTTGGTCAAGTTAAGTATATATGTGTAATTTTAGTTCACTATTTTAACAATTACCAATTTTTAACACATTTTTAACATTCACGCTCAGCACGACGTTTTGTAAAAATTTTTGCAAAAAAATTAATTAGAGTTCTAAAAGCACTTTTCATAGTTCTACAGTTCCTGATGAAAATTTAAAAAAAATTCGCATTTCTTCGCAAATCTAGCACGACAATCTTTTCTCTATAGTACTAAAACGCGTTGAATATTACTGTTTTTGACAAGAGTCCTGAATAGTTCTGATCAAGTTCAATATATATGTGTAATTTTAGATCACTATTTTAACAATTAACAATTTTTAATAAATTTCTTTAATTCACTCTCAGCACATCTTGTAAAAAAATAAAAAAAAAAAGTAATAAGAGTTCTAATAGCACTTTTCATAGTTCTACAGTTCCTGATAAAAATTTAAAAAAAATCGCATTCCTTACGTTAAAAAAACGAAATTGTAAAAATGTCATGCTAACTTCGCAAATTTAGCACGACAAACGTTCTTATTATTAAAACGCGTTGAATATTACTGTTTTTGACAAGAATTCTGAATTGTTCTGTTCAAGTTAAGTATATATATGTGTAATTTTAGACCGCTATTTTAACAATTAACAATATTTAATAAATTTCTAATATTCAGGCTCAGCACGACATTTTGTAAAAATGTGTCGTGCTGATGATTTTCCGAAGTTTTATTGGTAATTTTAAACTGTTCTATAAGAGATCTATGCTTTAGAAACATTTTAACCAAGAGTTTCAACTGATTATTATTTTTTAAACAATTTTCAAAAATTAGGTCTGGCACGAGATTTTGTGAAAATGTGTCGTGCTGATAATTTTCCGCACTATTAATAGTAATTTTACACAAATCTATAAGATTTCTATGCTTTAGAGACATTTTAAGGAAGAGGTCTAACTGATTACTATTTTTCAAACAATTAAAAAAAATTACGTCTGACACCACATTTTGTGAAAATGTGTCGTGCTAATGATTTTTCTTAGTTTTAATAGAAATTTTACACAGTTCTATAAGAGTTCTATCTATTAGAAACATTTTAGAGAAAAGTTCCAACTGATTACTATTTTTTAAACAATTTTCAAAAATTACGCCTGGCACGACATTTTGTAAAAATGTGTCATGCTGATGATTTTCCGCAGCTTTAATGGTAATTTTAAACAGTTCTCTAAGAGTTCTATGCTTTAGAAACATTTTCTGAAAAGTTCTAACTGATTTCTATTTTTTAAACAATTTTCACAAATTACGTCTGGCACGACATTTTGTGAAAATGTGTCGTGCTGATGATTTTCCACAGTTTTAATAGTAATTTTAACAGTTCTATAGGCGTTCTATATTTTAAATAAATTTTAACGAAAAGTTTCAACTAATTACTATTTTTCAAAGAATTTTCAAAAACACGTCTGGCACATTTTATGAAAATGTGTAGTACTGATAATTTTCCGCACTTTTAATGGCAATTTTAAACAGTTCTATAATAGTTCCATGCTTTAGAAACATTTTAAGAAAAGTTTCAACTGATTTCTATTTTTTAAACAATTCTCACAAATAACGTCTGGCACGACATTTTGTGAAAATGTGTCGTGCTGATGATTTTCTACAATTTTAATAGTAATTTTACACAGTTTTGTAGGCGTTCTATATTTTAAATAAATTTTAACGAAAAGTTTCGACTAATTACTATTTTTTAAAGAATTTTCAAAAACACGTCTGGCACATTTTGTGAAAATGTGTAGTACTGATAATTTTCCGCGCTTTTAATGGCAATTTTAAACAGTTCTATAATAGTTCTATGCTTTAGAAACGTTTTAAAGAAAAGTTCCAACTGATTTCTATTTTTTAAACACTTCAAAAATTACGTCTGGCACGACATTTTGTGAAAATGTGTCGTGCTGATGATTTTCCGATGTTTTCATGGTAATTCTAAACAGTTCTTAAGAGTCATATGCTTTAGAAACATTTTAATGAAAAGTTCCAACTGAATTTTATTTTTTAAAGAATTTTCAAAAATTACGACACGACATTTTAGAAAATGTGTCCTGCTGATGATTTTCCGCAGTTTTAATAGTACTTTTACACAGTTTTATAGGCGTTCTATATTTTAAATAAATTTTAACGAAAAGTTTCGACTAATTACTATTTTTTAAAGAATTTTCAAAAACACGTCTGGCACAGTTTGTGAAAATGTGTAGTACTGATAATTTTCCGCGTTTTTAATGGCAATTTTAAACAGTTCTATAATAGTTCTATGCTTTAGAAACATTTTAAAGAAAAGTTCCAACTGATTTCTATTTTTTAAACAATTTTCACAAATAACGTCTGGCACGACACTTTGTGAAAATGTGTCGTGCTGATGATTTTCTACAGTTTTAATAGTAATTTTACACAGTTTTGTAGCCGTTCTATATTTTAAATAAATTTTAACGAAAAGTTTCGACTAATTACTATTTTTTAAAGAATTTTAAAAAACACGTCTGGCACATTTTGTGAAAATGTGTAGTACTGATAATTTTCCGCGCTTTTAACGGCAATTTTAAACAGTTCTATAATAGTTCTATGCTTTAGAAACGTTTTAAAGAAAAGTTCCAACTGATTTCTATTTTTTAAACACTTCAAAAATTACGTCTGGCACGACATTTTGTGAAAATGTGTCGTGCTGATGATTTTCCGATGTTTTAATGGTAATTCTAAACAGTTCTTAAGAGTCATATGCTTTAGAAACATTTTAATGAAAAGTTCCAACTGGTTTTTATTGTTTAAACAATTTTCAAAAATTACGTCTGGCACGACATTTTAGAAAATGTGTCCTGCTGATGATTTTCCGCAGTTTTAATAGTAATTTTACACAGTTTTGTAGGCGTTCTATATTTTAAATAAATTTTAACGAAAAGTTTCGACTAATTACTATTTTTTAAAGAATTTTCAAAAATACGTCTAGCACATTTTGTGAAAATGTGTAGTACTGATAATTTTCCGCGCTTTTAATGGCAATTTTAAACAGTTCTATAATAGTTCTATGCTTTAGAAACGTTTTAAAGAAAAGTTCCAACTGATTTCTATTTTTTAAACACTTCAAAAATTACGTCTGGCACGACATTTTGTGAAAATGTGTCGTGCTGATGATTTTCCGATGTTTTAATGGTAATTCTAAACAGTTCTTAAGAGTCATAAGCTTTAGAAACATTTTAATGAAAAGTTCCAAATGATTTTTATTTTTTAAACAATTTTCAAAAATTACGTCTGGCACGACATTTTAGAAAATGTGTCCTGCTGATGATTTTCCGCAGGTTTAATAGTAATTTTACACAGTTTTATAGGCGTTCTATATTTTAATTAAATTTTAACGAAAAGTTTCGACTAATTACTATTTTTTAAAGAATTTTCAAAAACACGTCTGGCACATTTTGTGAAAATGTGTAGTACTGATAATTTTCCGCGCTTTTAACGGCAATTTTAAACAGTTCTATAATAGTTCTATGCTTTAGAAACGTTTTAAAGAAAAGTTCCAACTGATTTCTATTTTTTAAACACTTCAAAAATTACGTCTGGCACGACATTTTGTGAAAATGTGTCGTGCTGATGATTTTTCGATGTTTTAATGGTAATTTTAAACAGTTCTATACGACTTTTATGCTTTAGAAACATTTTAAAGAAAAGTTCCAACTGATTTCTATTTTTTAAACACTTCAAAAATTACGTCTGGCACGACATTTTAGAAAATGTGTTCTGCTGATGATTTTCCGCAGTTTTAATAGTAATTTTACACAGTTTAGGCGTTCTATATTTTAAATTAATTTTTACGAAAAGTTTCGACTAATTACTATTTTTTAAAGAATTTTCAAAAACACGTCTGGCACATTTTGTGAAAATGTGTAATACTGATAATTTTTCCGCGCTTTTAATGGCAATTTTAAACAGTTCTATAATAGTTCTATGCTTTAGAAACGTTTTAAAGAAAAGTTCCAACTGATTTCTATTTTTTAAACACTTTAAAAATTACGTCTGGCACGACATTTTGTGAAAATGTGTCATGCTGATGATTTTCCGATGTTTTAATGGTAATTCTAAACAGTTCTTAAGAGTCATATGCTTTAGAAACATTTTAATAAAAAGTTCCAACTGATTTTTATTTTTTAAACAATTTTCAAAAATTACGTCTGGCACGACATTTTAGAAAATGTGTCCTGCTGATGATTTTCCGCAGTTTTAATAGTAATTTTACACAGTTCTATAAGAGTTCTATGCTTTAGAAATTTTTTAACGAATAGTTCCAACTGATTTGTATTTGTTAAACAATTTTCAAAAATTACGTCTGGCACGTCACTTTGTGAAAATGTGTCGTGCTGATGATTTTTCGCAACTTTAATAGTAATTTTAAACAGTTATATAAGAGTTCTATGGATTAGAAACATTTTAACGAAAAGTTTTAACTAATTACTATTTTTAATCAATTTTCATCTATAAGAGTTCTGTTTTAGAGACATTTTAACGAAAACTTTCAAATAATTACTATTTTTAAACAATTTTCAAAAATTACGTCTGGCACATTTTGTAAAAATATGTCGTGCTGATATTTCTCCGCAGTTTTTATAGTAATTTTAAACAATTTTATAAGAGTTCTATGCTTTAGAAACATTTTAAAGAAAAGTTCTAACTGATTTCTATTTTTTAAACAATTTTCAAAAATTACGTTTGGTACGACATTTTGTGAAAATATGTCGACATTTTGTGAAAATATGTCGTACTGATGATTTTCCGCCGTGCTGTATCTGTATATTAGAAATTTATTAAAAATTGTAAATTGTTAAAATAGCGATCTAGTGTTAGATTTGCACATTTTTACAATTTCGTTTTTTAAGGCAAGAAATGAGAAAATTTTTTTTATTTTCGTTAGGAACTGTAGAACTATGAAAAGTGCTGTTAGGACTCTTATTAATCAAAAAAAAAAAAATTTTTTTTTACGAAATGTGCTGAGCGTGAATGTTAGAAATTTATTAAAAATTGTTAAAAAAGTGATCTAAAATTACACATATATATTTAACTTGGCCAGAACTATTCAGAACTTTTGTCGAAAATACTAATATTCAACGCGTTTTAGTACTTTAGAGAGGATGGAGTGGTGCTAAAATTGCGAAGTTAGCGCGACATTTTGACAATTTCGTTTTTTTAAGGTAAGAAATGCGGGACTTTTTTTTAAATTTTTATAAGGAACTGGAGAATTATGAAAAGTGCTATTGCAACTCTTATTATTATTTTTTGTATATATAGAATGTCGTGCTAACTTCAAAGACACTTCAAAATTTGTCGACTACAAACTGACGTGATTGGTTGAATTATTGGTCATTTAGTAAATGAGTAGTATACCAAATCCTGAAAATATGCACTAATATCCCTGTTGCATATTTTTAACAGATGACACATACAATTAAAATTGATAACGTTTTGTATCGTACGTTTTAGTATTATTTGAAAAACAGATTCCAATTACACCTAACTGTAAAAGACAAAAGTTAATAATGGAATAAAAATGTTTTCTTGAAACTTTATTTTTTAGCTGTTAACGACCATTGTTTGCTTAAAAGCAGAATTCCGGGCAGAGTAATGGATCAACATAAATAATTTTAACGAGATTGTCATGTTTGCTTTTTATATTAACGTTGTATAGACAAAACCAAGAAGACCGCGACTAGACAATTTTTTTTTGCATAATAAAAGTTTAACAAGAACTAAAGGGTTTAATAAGATATTACAAGTCATCGATTTGCTGAACTAAAAAAATTACTCAAATTTTGTTTGTGAAATAGGAAGGAATAATGAAAATTAATATGCAGTACTGTTTACTAACGAAAGAACAACCCCTTGTGCATTATTTTACTGTATAAGGACGTCCTAAAAGTGAAAAGATAATCAATGGCAATTAAATAAATTAACTATTTGATTTATTTCTAATTACATAGCTATAAATATTTATAACTTGTAAGTTACTTTAATTAGATTTTTTAAGTACCTACTTTTTTTACTTCCGGCAACACTTTTGGAAAGTCTTGTTTTTGTTTTTATCTTTTTTACGTAATGACATTTTTAGCTTCAAACGTAAGTTTTTAATCAAATTAATTATATTTATTCATGCTAAATAAAAAAAAAACAAAAACCAGACAAAAATTATCTACTAGTTTTAAAATATTAATTCAAAAAAGCACACCGATCTCTCAAATGCCCAAAAACTAAATAATTAATTATTTTCAAAAAAACCTTGAAATGAATTTAAGAAAAAGTTTTTTTAAAAGTTGTTTCTCTTGCTTTGGATGGGTAAATCAAAATAAATAACCACAATTCTCAAAAATATTATATTAGAACGACTTATGTTATATGAAATGATTAGAATTGAATTTAGACTTGAATCGTTTTTTTTCAAATAAAATGTTTTTATTTTCAATCGAAATATGCACTCTCATTATCAACACTTTTGTTATTTTATTGGAAATTCATGTATTCTCCTGCTGTAAAAGCTGACAGGTCGGGAGTCGATAAATTCTTAGAATGCAGTTTTAACAGCTTTGTCAGAATTGAATTCAAAGCCTATCAAGAAGTTATCCAGATTTTGAAAAAAAAGTAGTCAGTGGAGACTAAGTCCGGCAAATATGGTAGAAGACGGAAACCTTAACCAAGGTGACTTGTGTGGTGGAGCGTTGTTGTGCAACAGTAACGGAGTGCTGCGATTGACTTATTTTGGCTGCTTAATCGTCAAGTTGTTGACAGTAGACATCGGTCGTGATAGATTCGGCAGGTTTCATGAAGCTGTAATGTATTACACCTGAGCTGGATCACCAAAACCCTAACCATAATTTTTTTTATGAATATTTCTTTTCCGTAATATTTTGGTGGTTGATCGTGATCCAAATACCGAAATGAAAATTTGATGTTATTATAAAGGATCCATTTCTCATAACAGATATCAATCCGATTCAAAAATGGATTGTTGTTGTAGCGACACAACAACGAAACAAAGACTTTGAGACGTCGTTCTTTCTGTACATCGCTCAACCCATGCCTAGTGATCCAGCTTTTTCACCTTGACATTTTCAGCCCATCGATTCACTATTATTTTCATGGTTACATCGAACATTAATAATAACTCAAACGCGCTTTGACCGGTATTGGTTTCCACCGCGGCTTTCAGTTGATCGTTATCCATTTGAGTCTTAGGTCGTCCACGTGGCTTATTGGCCAGGTTGAAATTGCTAGAATAAAAAAAAGTTATTAATATTTTTTCAATATTTAAATTTTTGTGCAAAGGTGACTACTGTACTGTTCCAACAAAAAAAGATTATTTTTGAATTCCTGAAACTTTTGTCGAAAAGATTATCTTATATACACAATTGTTGTTCTGAAATAGCAAATGCCAATTACTGAATTGCTTGTTTGACAAAATTATATGTAGATAGAAATATTTTTTTTTTGAATGAAATAAATTTTTCTGACATTGAAAAAATAGTTTTTTTTTCTTCGATAATTTACGAGTTAGCTAATTGAGATGAAACGTTTACCAAAAAATAAAATTTTTGGGTTTACTGATTGTCCGTTAATTCTGGATAGTAAACATAATTTTCATGAAGAAATGTTTTAATTTCTGTCAATAAAGAATTAAAATGTTTCTTTTTGAAACTCTTGGTGAATGATTAAAGTTGAAACAAAATATTTTGTCACGTTGGTTTTTGTCTCCATTTCATCAAATGGAATATACCTGTTTTCCATGTATTTAATGTAATGCACACTGTGCCAAATGCATTTCAAACTTGCAAAAGCTGCGGTGAGTCATTTTTCTTGTTTGTCAAAATTTATTGCTATAGCATATCTTATACCTGGAAACTGTGGGTTTCAATCAATATTTTCTTCTATGGAATAATTATCAAAACTAAATTTAGAAACAACGTTTTAGAAAGACAACTGTTAAATGTGGAATACGCCACTGAAAGCTAAAAGAAATTAAAAAATAACTACAAAATATTTATTAGTTACGAATTGTTTTATTACACTAGCCTACAATTTTAAACTGTTTTTGAATAATTTTTATGTTAATGATCTTTTATATTCTATATAAATTTTCTTGTACTACAGTACAACGCTTCATAAATTCGTGGATTGTGACGAAATTAAAGGTTAGAATAGCAATAGAAACGTCAGTAATGTAAATGAAAAAATATGGTTTGCTGCAACTGTGCTGCCTTCTTTTTCGTTACGGTGCAACACTACAAAATCTCAGATTTACTCTCGCTAAAAAAGTTTCACTTAAAAAAAAATAATTTGAAGTACAAAAATCTTGACATACAAATACTAAAATACTTAAAAACACTCAATTTTACACTAAGGAAAATTGTTGGCATCAAAGTTTTGCATAAATATAGTTATTTTTTTTCATGTTAGCTGTTGCTTTTTTTAATGAGAAACTAGCAATAATTTTTTATTATGACGAGATTCTACCTATCTTACTATCGTTTTTTCCATTTTTGAAATATTTTGATGAAATCTTCTCCCCTGTTCATCACTGATTTTTTTTAATTACGAGAAAAGAAATTCAAATGTTACTGCAAAAAATAAACTTTGAGCGACATTCGGCACAGTAAATTCTTATATTTTTTTGGTTAGCAGAATATATTGATACTTTTCTTTCTTTTGATTTCTCAGAAAATGTTTGAAAATATTTTTAAAAGAAGTCTTTGCTGCCAGCTCTAAATCGTTTATTAATTGTTCAAAATTTTTATCTTTAAAAAGCTTCTTAATTTGTGGGTCAACAATATTTTTCGCAAATTTTTGCATCAGGCAGCTTTGGAAACATTCCTAAAGTATTTAGTTGCTTTTCTTTTTTAATGGTTTTACAAACTGTTAAATCGATTCTAATTTAATGCGTAGAATCAACAAATTAGAATCTACTTCAAATTTTGTATTAAATTTTCTAGGATAAATGTTAGTCCGTGGGTGCAATTTTTTTATTTGGTAATTTGTTCGGCTATTAAGAGCGTGATCGGGATTACTCGCAGTCTGTAAAACACGACGTCTTAATTTATATTTTTGCGTTATAGTGATTATAGCGAAGAAATAAAGAAAGTAAAAAATACTGGAGTGGAAGTGGGGAGACGAGGTAATAGAAAGTGTAAATGAAGTGACATTTGGGGTATCGAATCAGATACGACAATAAAGATGAGGCTCATATAAAGTGGTAAATGTAATAGAATGGTTTGGGAAGCAAATAGAAGCAAAAAGACGGTTGTTTAACAAATTAATGAAGAGTGCTATGATGTACGGGGAAGAAATATGGTAGTGGAAGGAATGAGAGGAATTGGAGAAAGTACAAGAAAAATACTGGAAATAGACGTTAGAATTAGAAAAGGAGACGCTACGGTACATAGTAGAGGAGGAAATAATATCAGAAAGGATAAGAGTACAGATGGGGAAAAGAGCAATGTGTTACAAAGAACAAATGAAAAAAAGAGAAGAATGTAAATTGCTTCAAATGTGCTAGAGAGAGAGGTGAATAATGAAAAAAATCATTATAAACAAGAAGGAAGAATAAGGTATTATAAAAGAGTTGGATATGCGAGAGAAGAGGTAGAGCAAATAAGGGAGACAGGAAGGGAAATAACGGATAAAATAATAAGAAGAGATATAGATATAAGGAGACAAAAAACAAGAGCAAAAATAAGAGAGGGGAAAGACAATGAGAGATATACAAACATAGTGATAGACAATATTCCAAGGTGGTAGCAAGGTTTAGATGCGGGAATGAAGAGCAAGAGAATAAGTATTGGAAGGATGATAAAGATAGGAAAGGTAGACTATGTGGGGAGGGGTGGGAAAATATAGGGCACATGTTAAAGGAAAGCATAGAACTAAGAGAAGAGGAGAGATGAAGGTTGGAGATTTTGGGAGAAAGGGAAAAATGAGTGGGATGGATGGAAAGGAGAAGAAGATTACAAGTAGTGTAAACATGGATATTGTATATAGAGAATTGGTTAACGGTGCAGGGTTTAGGATTATATTTGTTATGTAGTAAGATAATTTTAGGTTTAGTTTAGAATACGAATTATTTGTTAAAAAAATATTTTTTATTACAAATCAATGCTCTTAATTAATATATTTTTGCGTTATAAAGAAAGTGTCTTTTACTGTTTGGTTTGTGTTGGAATAAACGATTTATATAATGAGTACGCATCTCGCTTCGAAGCGACTCATTCCGCTGCCGCCAAATATACGAGGAAATTGTTTAGAAGTGTGTGCAACGTTATTTGTTGCCAGATTATGGAGCAAAGCCAACCTACACTGACTAAAACGTAAAAACAGTCACGTGCCTGTTTGAAAGCAGTAGCACGTTGTCATTGCAAAAAGGACAAACTAAATTACGTTAAAAAAGATTAAGAATTCCCAGTGAAACTTTTTGACGTTATCTGCGTGCTGATGATATATATAATGGCGCATATACCGTTAACACCATTTTTAATCGACAAAACACGTCAGGGCGCGGCTTGCTTGGGCACGAAAATAAAGATTGCAATTGGAGTAACAGAATCTTTACAAACGAATTTTTTTTGGCAAGTTGTGTATTGAAGCGATCTTGGTGTACTTCCATCAATAGACTTATCCAACGGATTGTTAAACATGCGGTAAAGGTGAATGTTTGCAAGGATTTGGTCGACTTCATCTCTTTACTGACAACCTGAATGCCGAGAAAATGTTAAAAATATATCAAAAAGCTTTAATACTATCTGCTCAACGATGTTTTATCAGTAAAGATTGGATACTGCAAGAAGATAACGATTCCAAACATCGAAGCCGACTGTGGACATTGTGGAAAAAGGAATATGACATTGAGACGCTGACTTGTTTTTGATGAGTCGATAAACAATTGCTATTTTGCAGAGATTCTTATAGTAGAATGTAAAAGATTCCAAGCTTGTGATTTTTTTTTGGTTAAACCCAAATCTCGTATCAATTCATTGAGATCTGATTGAGTAATGAGATGTGGTTCGTTAGAAGGAACATATGTACGTCAGATTGCTTAAAAATGATAAATTCAAAGCATCGTTTAAACCTTCTTTGACTGTAGAATTTGCAAAAGAGTTTGAATGCTTTGGCGTTGGAAGCTCAAAATTAGTTCATTTCAATTTTTACAAGACAAAAAAAACAGTCCGTGACGTGATTTGTTGGTTCACGCCAAATCATCGGATTTTAGAAGAATTCTTGTATTTGTTCCACCGAATTAATTTGACATAACGCGAGATACAGCATATATGTGGTATCCAAGTTTTTCTTGATTTTTAATTTTGAATCCAAAATATTATTTATAACACCTCTGAATTAATTCACTTAAAGGGTTCTTTTGCAATTTTGTAAAATAGAATCTACAAACATAACTTAATTTTTACATTTTCTTGCACGGGTTTTTATTCTGAAAATTAAACATAACACAACTTGCGGAACACTGTTTCAAACTTTCTTAACTAAATGACAGTTCAGTGACTTTTTATTTGTCTCTTGCCAGACCGCAATAAATAAACAATAAATGAATCATTCTGTCGACTGCAACCTTTAGTTTTACACGTATCGATTCCAGAAGTTTACATTTTAGTATACAGGGTTACTACAAAAGAATAATCGGGTTTGACATAGCTATGTTTTAGAAAGTATTACGGATATAATCGACATCGACAGAGAAAATAGTCAAGTTTGTCCACATCTCACTGCAAATGTTCAAATTAAACGACAGTCGTCCAAACGATAGTCTAGTTTAGGTTATACCTTCTGCAATACCGGTGTGCAAGTTTAAAATGTTTTTTTTTTGTTTTTCCATCTGTCGTTCGTTCGTGGAACCCATTTTGGAACTTTTTGAAACTTTCCCATGGCTCTTAGGCGATCGGAAATAGCTTGTCGAGTAACATTCAACTGCTCCGCTATCATTTGTTGTGTTTGTGTATCGTTTTCGTTCAATAATGTTTGTAATTCGTCGTCTTAAAACTTTTTTGGACGATATTCGCGTTCTTTGTAAATAACATTGAAATCGCCATTTTTGAAACATTGATACCAGCGTTCACAAGTCTTAACAGTTGGAGCAAGATCGCCTTAAGTCTCTACAAGAGTTCGATGACTTTCCGATGCCTTTTTCGTTTGATTGAACAAGAAAATCATTACATACCGCAAATGCTCTTTATTTGGCTCAAAATTCATGTTTAACATGAAAAAGAAGCATGCTACTAACTCGTTTCGACGTTTTGTAGCGGACTGTCTTATCAACAAAATGGCGCTTTGGGTTCGACATATACTTCAATAGGTTTTATGTGCCGTCTCTTGACAAGAAAACGACGTTTTAAGCTTGCGCGTTTATCTCGCTTGATACTATTAACGGGAGCAGTAAAACGTTTTTGTGTATCCAATGTGGTAGGTAGTGGTGGTACAAAATTCCGATCTTTACAGTAACAAAAATAAGATAATCGCAGGGTGTAATAACCGGGAAACTGAGAGACCACGCTAACAATGCCAAATCTGCTTCAGCAAAACGACGTATCCAACGGTGAGAAAGTTTGTTGTAATAACGGGAAATTGAGAGACCACGCTAACAATGCCAAATCTGCTTCAGCAAAACGACGTATCCAACGGTAAGAAAGTTTGTTGTTTAGATACAGACGCACCTCATATATCAGTGAAACGGAACTATCTTGTTGGGATACAACGTTGTTGGAATTATCTGTCAGTTGTAGAAACAACCACAATTCCAACATATCGAGGTACACTTTTGTGTTCGATACAGGACAGAAGACATTTAAGTTAGTAGAATTTGTGTTTCATAATGGCATGGCGTTTTTTCGTCGTTTGGATGGAACACCAGATGGCTAGCAAATTCGTTCTTCTCCATTGCTTTCTGCATGTTTGTACAAAACTTGGTACGCTTAACTTAGTGGTCTGGTCGTAATCCTTGCACCATCTGTATAGGGTACAGCTATATTACAATCGTTTCAGCAAAACTTTCCATACATTTTGCTGCGGAATACGAACTTCACGGCTTGCCCGATTGGTGGACTGTTTTGGCGAACGTACGTTTAACCGCATCTACTGTTGCGTCAGGCACTCGTAATATTCAGGTGCTTTTACCTTTTATTAATAGAACCTGTGGTCTAGAATTGTTGATACGATCGTAGAATGCTCAGACGATTTGAAAGATCAATTTTGTGTTTCAGTCGAAATGCACGTTGCACCGTAACAACCGAGAAACATCGTGCGTTGCCTGGGCGTGCGCTTGGACAGCAGCGTCTGCAGGCGCGCGTTTTAAACTCAAAGTTTGTCGCTATCTATAGACATGTCATTTATTATTCTATCTGAGATACTTTCTGAAATATAGCTCAAACCCAATGATTCTTTTGTAGTATGTATTTTAGCATATTTTGTATAACAAATGGTGTTACCACAGGTGGACACACCATTTGTTATTCATATATGCTTACGAGATATAACTGTAGTAGTTCTCAGTAATGGTTGTGAAAACACATTGGAATTATCACGGTGCTGAGGAGTCCCGAAAGGACGAAACAGCTATCCATCGTTTTTTTATTGCTGTTTTTCACAATTATACTGACTACTTACTACGTTTACAATTGGTGGTTCTTATACGGCAGGTTGATCAATGCTTAATTGACAACAGTCGTTATGTGAACTCACAAATACCAACTAATTTTACCTGCAGTATACTTCTTTCTTTTATATTTAGTATCTTTAGTATAAGGTCGCCGCCCTTCACGGTATAGCCGCGAACATGCTCGTGCTTGTAACAATACTTTTTTATTTTAAATTTTACGTTAATCAGCTAAAAAATACTAAAATTTCAGATTGCTAAGTCATTTATAACAATCCTGTCTGTTAATGTTTTTGGAAATTATGGTAATAAAAGTGGTTTTTTGTTAAGAGAAAATCATATTATTTAGAATAAACACAAATTAACACAATTTATGTTAAACATCTATGACATACTTTAATTTGTAATTTACTGATTAATAATTTAACTAGAAATGTTAAACCTAATTAATTTAAAAAATAAATGTCGTTCTAACTAATTTTGAAGCTTTATAAATAATGAAATAGTCGATAATTTACTAATAACGAACACTTTAACGACATAAGGAACTTATTTCTATTAACATAAATGTCAAAATTAGTTTATTTGGTATAATATTTGCGCGTGTTGAAAAATCTTATTTTGCCAGTTCTTTAAATTATTGTTTTAAAATTGAAATGAGAAATTAATTAAAATTTTTGAAACTTACGAATTGTGTATAATAGTGAACAACTCAAAAGAAATCTAAATTTGTATTATATATACACTAAAATTGTGGAAATTATTAAAAATAACAATATTATAAGTACAGATAAATGTTTGGCGGAGAAAAGTGCATAAAGAAAAGACAGATAAGAATCATGTTAATTAAATAAAACAATAATTAGAAAATTTTTTAGTTTATCGTGTGCTTGTCACTATAAATATACTATAAAAATAATTAAAAAAATACTTATGATACAGACGCATGTATTTTAGTAGAAAGCTTTTTTAAAATACAAGATCTTCAGTAATATTTATAACATTTTTATATTATTACCTACACGATTTATCATGTAGAAAACAACGATTATTATATTTGAAATTTTACCGCTTTTAATCTCAGATCAGATATTTTTAATTTAAAATGAAGTTAATAGTTCTCATTTATTTTGAACCAAATGTGTTACATACACGAACCTCATTTAAAGCTAGTTTACATCTCACTTGCCTTATTAGCTATGCATGGCATAATTACTGTAAAGATCGGATATCCGGTTCTTATATGGAATCACATAAAATCACAGGTGTCGATTATTAACTTGGGAAAAACAAACACCAGTAGGACATGGAACGACGTTTTAGACGTGGAAAGCAGATAATTAAGTATCTTAATTGTTTTAAATAAACAAATTTAGAAGATTTACTACTTGTCAAAACTTATAATTAAGAAAGGTTATTATTCCGACAGACGACAAAATACCTTTTTTTTAATTTTAATTTTTGTTGATCTAAAATACTCGTGTATTTTATAGTTTAGTGTAATTATGTAAATGTGCATCAATGTTAACGTTGAAAAATATAAACGTTTAACTGCATGCTGATTAGTGTTTGACCTTTTGTCCGCTTAATTAATTTTAACATGCGTTTTATATTTCATAGTGGATTTTTATCTACTCAAAGCGGAAGCTCTTGAAACTTTAATTTAAAAGTTTTAATTTATTTCATTACTTTTAATGTTAGTTAATTTAGTACAAAGCACAACTAATATTTATTGTTTTGTAATCAAAAAAAAGCATAAATATATTACGTATTTGTTAGTTTAATTGTTTAATTTCTTATTGAATAAGTAGACTACGGATAATAACATGTAATCTGGAGCAAATTCGACAGTATTGCTAGGCAAACTACCAAATCAAAGCTTTTATTTAGTTTTTAAATTAATAGTACTGTTATTTGAAGCCAAACTAGTTATATCAATCTATAATGAAGTGTTATTAAAGTATAGAGTTCAAGAAACTTGTGTGCAGCGAAATTATTAAATATTAAAAAAGTAAAAGTTTTATTAAATAAAACTCGATGCAGGAAGTTGTAACAGTTTAATTAGATTCAACGTAATTTCGTTCATAGCTACAATAGCTTCGGTTCAAAGAATTAACGTTTTTGTAAGAATTGGGCATATAAATGTTTTTGAACAAAATTAAGGACTTAAAACAATTTAAAAATGCATTTTGAAAATATCATTTACAAGAAAGATGTGTCAAGATATGTAATTTAAATATGTCGTGCTAAAGCTGTTAATAGTTACAAAAAAACGTTTCTTTTTTTGTTATTACGTGAACGTTTATATCGAATTTTTCTATTCTTTGTTTTTTCATTGTATTTACTAGTACTAATTTTAAATATTAATTTATTAAGTAGATTGTTTATTACTATATATTAATAATTAGGCTTGAGATAGCTATGCATTTTGGACATTTTACAATAGATAATTAAGTCTATGCTTTTAAGAGTTTTTTACATAATTTTTAGTAGTTGTATAAACAATATGTTATTATTCGAAGTTTATTGTTGTTACTAATCGATGTCATATTACAATATTTAAATAACTTTGTATAATTAATTAAATATTAAAAAAGAATAAGTAAATGACAATGATCAGATCAGGAATGAATAAAGAAAGACTCACTTTTCTTTAAAGAAATAGTACACTTATTTTGCAAGTATTGTCCTAGGGTCTTGTGTTGCTTCTTGTGATTGCAGTTGTAAAATTAAATTTTCATCCTCTAAACATAAGTAAGAATAATTAATTACGCGGTGGTCAACAACACCCAAAAAATGCCATTGATTTAAATGGTTTCAACAAAGGACGAAAAGAGAAAAAACATAAGAAAGACTAACTATATTCGCCTACTTTGTTTTTTGACGGTTATTTTAGTTTCTGGTTTGTTATTGACGCAAAAACTTTTTAATTGTGTGTTGTGCTTTTAAGTTATTTTGTTGTTTTTTTTAACATAAGCAGTTTATTAGATATTTGATTTATAATTGAAATTGAATTCGATATATGATCCTAGGTTCGAATCCAGCCTACGACAATTTATGACCACACTAAGCCTGAAGGCGGGATTGGGATTCTTCAGGCCGTGTAAGACAACACAAAAAAATTTCTCGGGGCGAGGTCGTAAAAAATCACAAATTTCTAACAAATTGTGAGTGTATTGAGTACTAATATTAAAAGCCGACTCACTGTGTATAATGTATATATTGAACGAACCCAAAAGCACGTGCGCGTGGAGCCACAGCCAACGCGTCATAAACCACACGCAGTTTGAAACACCGGCTTCGCGACTTAACCTAAAGGACAAACAAACTTACGTATATTTTGGCCAAAATGCGCGTAATTCTTATTAAAATAAACTTATTATGTTCACTAATTACCGTCACGCACATTGAGGTGAGCTATTAATACGCTTCGTTATAGCCGCGTCCTAAAACAGTAAGTTCAACCTTTATATTTAACCAAATTTATAATATATATAAAAATATATATATACTTAAAGTACGGTGACAACTCAGGAACCCTAACAACTAACTTAGATGGTACCTGAGTATAGTTGTCTCGGCTCACCCTCAACATAGGATGCTACTGATGCAGGGACTACCTTATGAACCGACCAGGGCTTCCAATCTAGGGTCTCAGCCTAGTTAGCTGTCAAGCAATTTTGATGGTGGTCACAGAAACGAGCCTAAAACAATTGCGAAGTGCCAACTGTGTTAACGATAACATTTAAGACGCCACAGGTGAGGTACGACTAAGTAACAACCACAAAAAAGGAGAAAAACACTACAATAACTTATTAATCATAGACACAAGACTCAGGACAAACATTCAGGTGACAATTACTTTCAGATGGTGTGCAGGCTCAGAGGTAATGGTGGATGAAATTAGCCAACGATTTACCATGCGAAATGTAATGAGGAAAACCATATAAAGTTAATAATACGTGGACATTTGATACATTGGTGCTTCATTAATAAATTCACATATATAGTCGCAGGTTTGTAATTATTAATACCTGGTGGATGCAATTTATGCACCTTCTGTTTTCGGTGGTCACGCAGCAGGTGCCCTCCTTCTTTAAAAATCCCAAAATGGATTCCTTCTTTTTGAAAAAACCCGGCAGGAAAGGTGGGGACGACAAATCTCATTCAGAAAATTTTCCAAAACTTAAAAATTTATTTTCAAAATTTTTCCGGAATATAAATTAAAATTGTTACAAATTTTTTTTAAAGAAAATGTTATATCTCGAAAGAAAAGTAAGATACGTTTATATAAGGAGTGCTGCATCTTATTTAAATTATCTTTGGATGTACCCACGATAACTCTCGAACCAAAAGTCCTAATTACTTGAAGTTTGGTATGAAGCTGGCTTTTCATATTGTCTCGGCTCTATCAAAAGATGTGTTTGATAAAGAAACCGGAATTGGATGTATCCGCCATTTCTAACAGTTTTTCTTATATAATTTTGTACGTATGTAAATTATGAATTAATAATTAAAATGATAAAGTCATTTGAATTACTTTGCAAATGTGGTCAGCTTAAACAGATAACTGAACTATATTTCAATTATATATCTAAGTTAGTTAAAATAATCGATTTGTTGTCTAAAAAAATGCATTCTACTAAAAGAAATTAAATCTGGCGCTACAACACTATTGTCAAAATGCCCGAAGGTCACTCATTTTCCGGACTTTAATATCAAAGGTGCCGACAGAAGTGTTGTTATTATGTGTCTAAGATGCTGAAACAGAAACTCCAATCGAATTTGCCAAAGACTATAATGATTTTACAACAGATAAAAGCTTGTTTATTTTGCAAACTTTGGGAAAAGCTTGTGAATGCGATCAAAAACTTGCAACTGAACACTGGAAAACAAATGAATAATAAAAATTAAAAAACCAAAGTAAAACACAAAACTGTCCAAAACGTTCAGAATTTACTGAAGAATTTTTATTAGTGCCGACAAACCGTTAGCCAAAATTAAGTAATAAAATATTATATAAGTTTTCAGAAAAGTAGACCAAATAGAATATTTCTGAGAAATTTAAAATAAGAAAAAATTACGTTTCGAAACTGTTTAACAGGATCTTGGAAACAAAAAGTGGCAAACCATGTGATTGAGACTAGAACAAAGATATGAAATTTTTGAAATTCTATGGGTTGATGAAAATCGTATTTGTTTAATTTAAAAGTGAACTATAATATAATTGCTGCGTTTATCAATTATCAATTTGTGACTGTAATGTATTATATACGAAAATGTTTTACTCGCTGCGCCGTAAAGTATGCAATAAATTTATTATTTCTTAAATGATAAATGTTAAAGCTTGAGGAAATTTTCTCGGACACGTGTTTTCTTTCCGAGTTAACGACGTTTTTTTTAACGGTATTCGAGTTTACTTTCTCAATACAAAAATACCAAAAAAGTGTCACCTTTAAGAAAAAATTATTCGAGATATTCGGTTTTAAAATTTGAAAAATGTAAGTTAAAATGATTTGGCAAATCGAGCATTTTAGTGTTTTAATTTAGTACGCTACTTATTTTTCTACTAAATATTGAGCAGTCTAAAAAGATTTAGAATCAAATTATTTGTTTAAAAAAAACAACAAAATGTATTGAACTCAATATCAACAATCAACGACTAACAAAATTTATTGAAATCAATGTTGCCGATGGTATTTGGTCAATCGAGATAGATTTTGTTGAAGTAAATTAGGGAGGCGAGATCAGGAGGTTTAGGAGGTCATTTGATAGATCCATTACGATCGATCTATGGGTGGCGCACCATCATGTTGGTACTATATCATGTTATTGTACAGATCTGGATCTTTTTTATTTGCGTAAAGTACTGTAAGTGCAGGGACTAATCCGTCTCTTAAAAGTCAAAGTATCTTTCACTTGCCAACGCCTTTCCAAAGAAAAATGGATATGGTTACCTACAGCACCAGCACAGACGTTAACTTTTTGTGAAAACTGACTCTGACTCCATATTTCAGTGTTTACTTGTGAGGCCAATATCTATAGTGTTGCCAATTTACTGTGCCGTCGAGATAAAATGTAGCCTCGTTGGAAACATTCCGCAAACATTTTTTATGGTTATCCAAGCGTCGAAACGTGGTTTTGCAAAACTTTAACTTGCGGTCAATATCATCTTGATTTGGTTCTTGGACCAAAAGCATTTTTTTACGGGTACCATTTTCAAATATTTTAAAACGGAACTTTGAACTATTTCTGATAAATGGGGATTTTCTTGAAACTAAAGTAGAACGCTTAGTTTAACATATTCCTGGACTGTTGGACAACTCATATTGTCCGTTTCCAAAATGTTTTACTTGATCTTGCTAACGGTGAATTGCGTAATTGGTTCTATGTTAGGATATTTCTTATTAAATAAACGGCGAACTTTAACTTTTGTGCAAATTCTGTTTCCTTAACTGATTATCATCAAAATTTCTTTTATTTCTCTTTCACTTAAACGGTGGACCAATTTCAAAGAGTTCAGGAAAGAAAAATGAATCTGAAATACTATTAAGCAATTATTATTCAGCAAAATACAATATGCAGTTTTGTAGAGGAAGTGCAAAATCCTAACAATTGTCAAAATCATTTGTTTTTTCCAGTGTTTCCTTGATAATTAATCTTATCGTATTACTTTTAATTATCTCCATTTTTAAACTTTGGAACCGTATATCTCGGAAACTTTTTTCTTTAATATCACGCTTTTTTGATATTTTGGTACTCAGAAAAATGATCTTTATCAAAATCGGTTGAAAAAAATGTTAATGGCGGGAATAAGTAACAATTAAACAAACAAAAGCGATTTCTCCGAGAATATTTCCTTAATTTATTTTATACTCTACGAGCTCACTGCATGTAAACCAAGGTCTAAGGGCATATTTTTAGGCATATTTCAAGCGTTTTTAGTACATAACTATCTGAAGCCTATAAATAATTAAAATAACTAAATGCCGTTACTGCAATCTGCATTATTATCGTTATTGTTTGCAAATATAATTATAGCGGTAAATTGAAGTTAAATCGTTGAAATTCATAGTCGAAGAATCGATATACAGTGAAGCTTGGGTTTAACGTTATTGAAGGTACTAACAACTTATAAGTTATGTCCGAGTGACGTTATAAAAGAGAAGCTATAAAAAATCCATTTTTTTATTTTGGCACTCTAACAAGTACTTTAAATAACTCTTTTGAGTTATTGTCTAAAGTTACACTTTATAGCACCGGAACTATGGTTTTGTTAGATTGGCAATGCTGGTATTTGACAATTGAAATACACCAATCGAACTATCCACCATGTCAAATTTGAAATGTTACCAACTTATTATTAAAAAAAATATTTTCCCGAAACAAAATAAATTTTGTAAATATGTAATTTAAATTTATTTTTTCATATAATTTCCAAAATAGAAAAAATAGTATAAAGTATACGTTTCATAAGACATTTTCGTGCACTCGACCATTAGAAAACTTCCTGCTTTCCCGG
The DNA here is from genome assembly GCA_035610365.1 of Aquatica leii. Lineage (NCBI taxonomy): Eukaryota > Metazoa > Arthropoda > Insecta > Coleoptera > Lampyridae > Aquatica > Aquatica leii. The sequence goes on along the minus strand of CM069434.1, from coordinate 16,652,147 downwards.
TTGTTTTTTAAACTTTGGTCTCGTACGCTAAAATGATCCTTTAATATACTATTTTGTAAAGAAGAAATAATAAACTATTTCTGCAGTACTGTATTAATTTTATTTTAAAAAAAGTCAATGTTCAAATTTTTTTAGAGGGTTTGTTAATTGCCTATCAACTGAGTGTAAAGTTTCACCCCAATTGGATAACGTTAACCCGTTTATCATCAAAGCTGACTTGAATTACATCTGTTCTCAATATTTTGCTGTTTATTTCTTCAAAATTATGAGAAAAATGCTACAGAATCCAAATTAAAAGTAAAGGAATTAAAATACAGATGCAAACGCATTTTATTATTTAAAGTTGAGCTATAAAAATCTATTAGAAAGGAACTAAGTTACTATTATTATTGTTATTATTATTGTTATTATTATTATTATTATTATTATTTACATTTAAAGTTAATTTATTATTTACATTTAGATATAGTTTTTTACATTCTTGTCATAGAAACTGCATTTGTTCATCGTCAATTATTAAACAAGAATTTTTAGCTGAGTCATTGACAATCTTAAAAATTTTTGTGACTTTAATTAAAGTGGATGTTTACACCACACATCAAAAAAATTAATTTTTGCACTACTAAACCATTTCTTCCTAGTTACTACGCTTCTTTTTAAGACGGTATGTTTGATTTACTAGTTATTAGGCGTAACTCGCCGGTAAGTGATTTATTTACCGTTCTAGAACGGTAAGTACAGGACAAGTAACGTGACAACGCTAGTTTAAACAAAAATAAAAAATAAATCACGTCATTATGACGTTTAATAAGATAATGTAATAAGATTAAGAAAAAAACATTTCTATTGTGCAAAAAATAGCATAATCATTACGAACATTAAGGGCTCTACCGGTCTCAGACAATATACAATAAACATTGTTTTCGACCGGTAAAAAGCCCTTACTTTTCTTAATACTTAATATACTATTTTTTTGAGACTGAGCTCAATACTACACAGACTTTACAACTATGCTTATTTGATATTTTTTCTAAAGGTTTGGCAAAAAAATGCGACATCTCTGTAAGTTTTTTTTATCAATTTTTCTGTAACTTACATAAGATTTTAACAATTACATATTTTCTAAACGAGTTAATGAAAATTGAATCTTGAAAAGATATATTTTAAGCGAAAAAATAGTTTTCGTCGTACATTTGGCGTGATGAATAGCACCAGGTACTCTAGAGAAGTACGTTCTAAAAGAATAATACAAAATATACTAATATAATCATTTTTTGGCTATTGGTTCTTTAACTGTTTAATAAGAAAATTTGACGTTTGATTACTTTAGCAAGCCGAAAGTTTTTTTGGGGCGACGAGTATTTATTGCCTAAATTTTTTCAACTGTTCAATTGGCGAAAATATAGTTTTTGCTGAAGAACTCCTATCAACTATTCTTTAACCTCAGAGCAGATCAAAACCGTTACACTATTTAAGTTTTCTTTATTCAAGATATCTGTAAGCAATTAATATATGTGAGTCAAAACTTTACGATTTTGCAGTAGCTGATATTGTTCGAACTGAGTTTAATATTTTTGGTAATTTCTTCACTTCCTCTATAGTGCTTCTTTTTTTATTTGTGTTTATCTCTACCTTTTTTTGCTCCTCATCCTTTGATGTACTTTTTGATGTGATTCTAGTTGCGGAATTACATTTTTATTCTCCAAGAAAAAGTATAAAAATCATTAAAATTTGCGTAATTTGTAAAGGACCTGTGCGGAACTTTTCTGCACGCCTTTGTAGCGTATTGAAAAGCCAATCATTGTATTACGACAAAAACAATGCCATAACATTAAAGTGTTTAATTTAGCTTAAAATCATGTCTCTTAAATATAATTGCTTTGCTAACAGCTGGAAGTCAATCTTTAGTTTTATATTTTTTGTTATTTAATTTAGTGGTTGTTAGTTTAGTTATTTATAAATGAAATGGATTTTGTTTGCTTACACTTTAATTTGAGATTGTGTAATCAGTAAATTCAATTGCTTCAAATCATTAATAAAGTATAATTCTCAATCAAATCTAAATTAAACATTAAACACAAATTTTCGTAAATTGACTATTAGATCAGAATGGTTTCATTGTGTCAATTTCGTGCACACGTGATAGGTACTTTACAAATAACGTGAACTCTACGCCTCGAGCACTAGTCAGGTAAACAACACCATTAAGGATTGTTTACCGACAATGGAATAATGAGTTCTGTTTTTGTTAAAATATAAAGTTTTAAGTCAGAGGTTCTAAACCATTTATTTGTTATACTCGATACGAACAAACAAGGGATACATTATAAATTAGTTAGGTGCATCTAGGACGGTAGGATATTACATATGAAAATATCTATCCTTAGTCTTCTTATTACCACATTCTTCGTCGTTTTCACTATCACTATCATCGTTTTGGCTGTCATTTTCATCATGTTCTGATTTTTTACTACATTAGACTATATGACCAGTGTTACTTGCTGCAGAGCCAGTTTCCATGTTTTTTTCAACGTTGTTGTCTGTATAACCGTTTTTATCAATACTGCTTACAAATACCTCAAATTTGATCAATTGGGTCTAATCATTTTCAATCATTTTGTCGATAGCGTGTACGTTTGGCTTTCGGTGTTGTTACGCCAAATCTAGTAAATCTTTTTTAAAGAAAGTATCGGAAAATACAATATTATTCTTCGGTAGCCACTCTCTTATTTCTTGTTTTTCTAACAGAAGACTGTTTTTTATGGCAAAGCGCTTTGTCCATAATAATTATTAAGTTTGGATGTAAATAAGGTAATCATTCCTGTACTGCCAAACAAACGATGTCGACGTCCATTTCTTGCCCAGTCTCTTCTTCAACACTATTTTTGTTTTTTTTTTGTTATCGAAAAAAGAGTTCGCCTCTTGGTAATAAATTTGCATCAATTTAATGATCCCTTCTTTTAGGAGGATACACGGAAACAACGAGTTCAGTTTATTTGCGACGTTTCGTGCTAATGAACCAGCACTTTTTTGTGTTTTTGTACTTTGTGTTTTACTTTTCTAAATTTTATCTAAGAATTGCATTGCATTTAAAACTTTAAACTTTTACGGGTTGCGCTTTGTATACAGAAATAATTTTGAAATTTATTTTAAGCTTCTAAAGACACTTCAATTTATAGGTTGAAGGACATTTGTGCACTTAGGCGGTAAAACACATAAATAAATATTTGTCAAATTTAGCTTTAGATGAGCTGTCAACTAGCAGTAGATTTTTTCAGTTTTTTTATGGCTATATTTTAGTTTTTCTTTAAAAACTATTGGAATCATTGACATTTTTTTAACCAGTGAAATTTTTAATTTATAATAATTTCAATCATATACATTTAATTAAATCTATTAAACAAAAAATTATTGATAACAACAAAATTATTACTAAAGCAGATAAAGGAAAGTGTACAGTAATTTTAAATAGATTAAAATACATTAATAAAACTTAAAATTTTTTAGACTGTAGTGATTTTGAAAAATTAAAACTTTAACTAAATTTGTTACTAGTACTATTCGTGTTTTACTGAAAACACTTTCAATTATTTTAATGTTCATATTTCTAGTTTAAAAGTATTTAATCCTTCTATCCCTTTACTTTATTATTTACCAAAAACTCATATACCCAATTTCCTTATTCGACCAGTTGTAAATTTTATTAATTTACTTACCTATAAAATTAACAAATATTTAAGTAAAATATTAAATTTTGAAATTAATTTTATTTCTACTTTCTCAATAAAAAACACTAATGAACTAATAAATTCTTTAAATAATTTAATTTTTTCATCTGATACAAGTTTAAATCTTAATATTGTTTCTTTTGATGTTAAAAATCTTTATTTTCTAGTTCCTCCTACAGATGTTTTACTTATAATTTCTGATCTTCTTTCACTTTCTAATTTTCCTGATTTTGCAACAAACGATTTATATAATATTATTAGATTTTGTTTAAATAGCGTTTTCTTCCAATTCAATAATCAATTTTTCAAACAAATTCGTCTTCCAATGGGTTTTCCTTTACCACCTATTTTAGCTGAAATTTTCTTAACTTATTTAAAAAACAAATATATTTCTAAACACCCAATCACAAAAAATAATATTTTGGAAAAGATATGTTGACGACATTTTTTGTACTTTTGATAGTTCTAATAAGAAAATCAACTTTTTTTTAGATTTTTTTTAGAATATTCATAATATAATAGAACTTACCGTTGAATATTCAGAAAATAATAAGTTACCATTTTTTGACGTATTAATTTTTTTAAATAAAAATAATACTTTGGCATATAAAATTTATAGGAAACTTATCACTACTAACGACTTTATACCGTTTGACTCAAATTACCATATTTCTCATAAATTAGCTTCATTTAATTATTTTTTCAATAGACTTCTTACTACTCCTTTATCAAATAAAAATTATAAAAATGAATTTGATATTATTTTTTATTTAGCTTATACTTATTATTTTCCTCTCCTCCTCTCTCCAGAATTTTTTTTCTTATAATAATTTTAATAATAATAATTTAAATAAAAGTGAAGTTTACAAATTAATTTGTTCTTGTAATACATTTTATATTGGTATGACACAAAGATCTTTTCAAACTAGACTTAATGAACATCTTAGATATTTAAAAAATCGATCAATAATCCAAATTCTGTTAAATCTACATTTGCACAACATGTTTTAGATAGTAATTATTCTCTTATTTTTTCTAAATTGTTTCATCTTTTTAATAACTTTAACAACAAACAAATTTTAGAATTGTTAGAATTAATTTATATTAAAATATCAAATAAAATTTTTTTGTTAAACGACCAAACTAATTCAGTTTATGATTTAAAACTCAAATTTTCTTAGAATTGTTTCTAAATTACATTATCCTAGTTTATAACTTTATTATTTGTAAAAATTACATTTTTTTTATTTATCTAGTTATATAATTTTGACTTTTAAATTCTATTTTTCAAAAAATTGTAAGTTGATTTTTTTAAATCTTATATTTTTAGAACATTCTGAAGATGAGCTTACTTTGTGAACATGCTTCAAAACATGTTAATATATATATAATACAATAATTGATTAATTTATATGGGTTGATACAATAATAATTTTATTAAATTGATAACCAATAAGAATTAATTCTCTCAACAATTTAATAAAAATATGTTTGTAAAAATCTGAATTTTTAGTACTGTGTGTTATAAAAAGATTTAATTCAAATCGAGAGAAAACTTACGGTAACCCAATGTTATACAAATAGAATTTGACAGAATCAGATACTAAAACTGGAAATCATACTAAGCTAAAGCAGCTTCTGTTTCGGAACTTGTATCAGCTGTATTTCAAAACAAAAAAATTACATTTATGTGACAAACAAGTTATGTAAAACTTTCTAGTGAAGAAATTGAGTTTTTTAGTTAGTTTAAATTAAGTGTATAGATTTACATTCAAGGCAGAAGCTTTGGAATCATGGGAACGAACCTAAGTACGAGGCTGTTCTAAATATGGACAGGACTTTGTGTCCTTAAACTTTTATTTATGACATAATCAAACTTTATTACGTACTGCTTTTTTTTTTAGTTTAAATTCATTAGTTTTATTATTTTATCGATTCCTCAAAACTTTAAAAATGCATTTATGTTGCAATGCGAAAGGTCTTAAGTTATTAAGGTTTTACTTCAAACAGATTCTAACTTACACGCACGTTATGGTAAATTATAATATTTTGAAATCTGTCTTTTGACGGTTGTGTAGTTTGATTTTATTTTACTAAAATTATTCAAATTATCAGTCTACCAATAATAAATTCGCTGATTTTCAAAATGTATTTTACATATGTTTCAAGCTTAAAATTATGAAGCTCATCTTCAAGAAACTACAAAAAATATTAACTACTCATAAAAAGTTAAATTACAAAAAAATTTTAACTTACATTTTTTGAAAAATGTCAAATATGACAATTTGTAACTAGATATTAAAAAAAATTAAAAAATGTGTTTTACAAAATGTTAAATGTAAATTAAGAGAAGATGGTGCAATTTAGAAACAAATCTAAGAAAATTTAAGTTTAAAATGATAATTGAAATTGGTTTTATCAAAAAACAAAAAAAAATATTTGATATTTTAATATAAATCAACTAGAGCAATTCAAGAATTTGTTTGTTATTTATGTTATTAAAAAGATGAAATAATTTGTAAGAAAAAAATGACGATTATCTAAAACATTTTGCGCAAATGTAGATTTCACTGAATTTGGATTATCAATATATTTTGAAGTATTTTTTAAACATCTTAAATGTTCATTAAGTCTAGTTTGAAAAGATCTTTGTGTCATACCACTATAAATTTTTTTACAAGAACAAATTAATTTGTAAACTCCACTTTTATTTAAATTATTATTATTGAGAATATTACAAGAAAAAAGATTCCGAAGAGATATTTCATTAGAAAAAGAAATCTTGAAATCGTTACCTTTACTTAATTTCTTAAAAAAAATAAGAAAATCTGGTATAAAAGGAACCGAAAAAATTAGTTAGTAGAATTTGTTGAAATTGGTATTAATTTAGTGTAAGATTTTTAATATCTAGTTACAAATTCTCATATTTAACATTTTTCAAAAAATGTAAGTTAAAAATTTTTTGTAATCTTAACTTTTTGTGAGTTTTTTGTAGTTTTCTGAAGATGAGCTTCATAATTTTAAGCTCTAAACATATATAAAATACATTTTGAAAATCAGCGAAATTATTATTGGTAGATTAATAATTTGAATAATTCTAATAAATAACTAATAACAATGAATCCCCTTAATAATTTATTTTAGTAAACTCCAAAACAATGTTCTTTTTTGACATTGCTTTTTAAGCAAGTTTTTATATTGTATTCTCGGTAGAAAATATGTCATTTTCCTTAAAAAAACTTCTTGGAGTTTTCAGTCAATAGGTTGAGTCTTAAACAATTCGGTTTCGTTTCTAATTTTATCTGGGCAAAGATTTTACTAAATGTGTATTTTTGTTACTTTACTAACGTCACAATTCTTTTTTTTTTGTTTAAAACATTTATTTTATTTCTTTATAAATCTGCATCATAAAAATTAAATGTTTTCTTCTGTTAAAACCGTGTTATTTTTAAACGAAATTTGGTTTTGGTTGTTTTTAAACGTATCTGTGAGTTTGTAATAAAAGATTTATAGCATGTCGTTATAAATAACAATAATAATGACTAATTTATATTTTCTTTAAGGAACGTATGTGTATGTTAGGTTTTACTACATGTAAACTAATACATTAACAATCTGGAATTACACAATAAAACGAAGTATGCAAGTAGTAATATTGCAATGTCAGTGCCCTTCCGGTGAGAAAGAATGTCGGTCGGATACAAACGCGTGGTAACCGATGAAGATAGTTCTGCTTCTTAAATTCCATACGATGTTTAGTTTTTTTTACCTTTCTTTATTAAAGAAATCGGATATAAATTTTTCTGTTTTTGCAAAAACTATATGTACTAATTAACACAAGAATTATTTGTGTTTGCTTAATTCTGCATTTCACAACAATAGCAAAAAAACACTTTGATGTACCGAGTACAGTAATAAATAATATTATTTTCTTGTATTTTAATCACAACCAACAAACTTTGTAGTGAGTTCAATGGTTTTTTATGTATTTATTGTAAGTAGTTTTCTACAAAATGGTAAATATGCTTTTTCTTATTAAAAAAACGCTAATAATGAAGTATATTTGACAATAAATTACATTTGTCGTGTTTATATAAAAAGTACTGTATAATCATTAACTTTCTTTCATTTTTATTTCATTTGCATTAGTAATGAAAATAATTTAATAATAAGTAAGTAAAAAAATTAAGATTATAATACATCTATAAAATAACGGAAGTAATTATTTTTATGTAAAATGTATGTAAATAAGAACAATTAACGAAAATATATGTACATTGTAAACAATTAGAAATGGACATTATTCGAATCATAATTAATAAATTTAAATAAAAAATAAATTTTATAATTATTTTACAAACATAAACTAAAAGTAAAAACATAATTGTGATTGGCTACTATTATTTAGGTTATTTTGAGTGACAAACCAAAATTCAATTGTTATTTTACTAACTCTGAGTGATAAACAAAGTTTTTTAATTGAATTATGTTCAGTGACAAATGAAATAAATTCGTAGAGGTCTGTAAAAAAGACATACATGAAAACGAATAAATTAAACAAGGATACGAAAGAAGTCATGACGTAATAATACTGAAAAAATCAACAAAAATCGCTTCTAACCAGAAACTTAAATTCGACAAATGATTAATTTAATAGCATTAAGATACACAGTATAACCAAAATATCTTTACCTTTATTTCAAAAACTAAATATAAACGACAGTTGAAAGTAATAAATTAAGAAATGTTCTCAAAACGTATGACAATAAAATTGACCTAAATGACTCAAAAAGGTTAAATAACTTTAACATTATAAAACGAAATAAAAGCGCTACAATGTCAGAAAAGAGATGAAATGTATGTTAATCAATATAACAAAACTAAATACCAGATCTTTCACAATTGAATACAGCCAGATATCAAACGACGGTTACAACACAGTAATGCAATGTTGAAAGACCAAATCTATAGGCTGAGTTAATTAAAGCGTAGATATTTGGTCTTCTAGACCTAAAACAACTTCTCTCGTTTTGCTGGAGTTTCCATAGTAAACTCAATTACATTGGACGACAGTATCTGTTGGACGAAGCTGCTGGATATTATTCTATTATTTTTAGCATCAACTAACTTTAACGGAATTAAAGAATCAGTAAAAAGTTATGCGACTAAAATGAATTCACTTTCTTCAGATAAAATTTGTTTTTGCCTGCCCCGATGATCTATCACACTCCCATTTTACTTATGATATCATGTGTATGATATTTTTTTTATTGTGTGATTTAGATATCTTGAATTGTAACACTTGTTTTTATATCTGTAACAGTTATTCCATCAGGATAACATTCCGTTTTGGTTTCAACTAATCTTTTATAAGATGGTAGTATCGTACACATTTTCTGCTCTAGGACATTCTTTAATACTTGATATTAGTCTCTAGGTATGTTTAAATTTATGTGAATGGTCAAAACTTTTTTTATCTTGAAAGTGTAGATACTTCTTGTGTAGACCCTTCCGTATTATGAAGATCAATGACAAACTCCGTCTTTAACCAATATTGGTTATTGGATATAAATTGATCTTTCTTTCTTGGTGCTTTAGTTCATTTTGATTTGAATGTAGGCAATATTATTTGTTGTATTAGCTTTGACACAAGCAAATTGTATTTCGGTTAGATTGTAATTATATATATATATATATATATATATATATATATATATATATATATATATATATATATATATATATATATATCTATCTAATTGCGAGTGGAACTACACCATGCGGCGTCTCTCGCATCCAAGCTTCCATCCATCGTCTTGATATACTCCATCATTCCAAGAAAGTCGAGGCTTTCCTCTCTTTCTGCGACGTGGTGGTTGCCAATTCCATATTTTTAATGGCCATCTCTCTTCCGGCATTCTCCTTAGGTGTCCGTACCAATTTAAACGTTTACCTTCGATAGTGTCAAGAATATTTAATGTTATCCCCATCCTTTCTCTGATATTCTGGTTATTAACTTTATCCAGTTTTGTTATTATATATTATATATTATATTATTGTAATTATTGTTTAAAAATGTCAGCAGTTGATATATGTTTTTCATGTTCAATCAATGCGATACACATATCGATCAATTTAATTTTTATTACAGACATTTAATTTCACGTTCAATTATATTACACACACCACTACTAATGGCAATATGTTGCTAATGTATTTTGCGTTCTTTTATACCTTGTGTCCCACGCTAGTGGTACTCCATGGGATTTAACATGGGAAAATTGAAATTATTTTTTTCCTGCTTACCAAATTAAAAAATCGCAAAAATTTTGCTGCAGATTTAAAGTGGCACTTAAAACGTTTCTAAAAACAATTATTTATATTTGATTATAATTTGATAGTTAATAAATTAATTACATGCATTTGAAATTCGAAATTTTGAAGTATTTTCGTGCATGCGATTCGGATCGGCTATCTTCAGTTTTTAAAGTAATATGGATGCTAAAGTTAAATTGTAGCCCGTCAAATCAACATTACGCAACTTCATTTTTGAGGAAATGGAAATTTGAAGAACAAAGACTAGAAAAATTACATTTGAAAATGTTTTGTAGCAGACCAGAAAAAAAAAAATGAAACATAAATTTACATTTACATAGGTATCTACGAACACTCATGGTGGTACCAATAGGTCGAACGCAGGAAGATTGCTCGAATAATCGTTGTGCAGAAAAATTCATTTCAATCGAGAATTTGTGGCCCTGTAAAGGGCCTTTTTAACATTGTCGATCCGTTGCTTGGCCGAACGACCACGGCGAATCGCCTATTTGGGCATGAGGTGTTCAAAAATGCCTCCTGCTTGAACTGTACAATAAGTTAACCGTTCAACAAATATTTTTCGTGTTTCGGCTAATTTACGAATGGTAATAGCTCGGCATATCACTTAAATTTCATCTTTTAATGCGTCCCTATTTTCATACCGTTTTCCTCTTTTGAATAATTTTTCTATTATGTAACTCCAAAAAAAAAAATCGCACGGGTTTAAATCAGGTGACCTAGCAGGCCATGTAATGGGACCATTTTTGCCTATCCATTGATTTGGAAAAGCTTCATTTAGAAGCCCAGTGTTTAGTCTAGCAGTATGGGCTGGAGCACCATCCTGCATAAAACAAACTTGGCGATTTTCACCCGCAACATCATTTAGTTGTGGAAACACTTCTTCTAGTAGAAGGTAATGATATTTTATGGAAGTAAGTGTACCTTCAATGAAAAAAGGACCAATAACATGACTTCCCAGCAAACCCATCCAAACATTGACAGTTTGTCGCCATTGACTTGGTCCATTTACTGATTTGTGTAGATTTTCGAGAGACCATCTACGATTATTTTGTCGATTTGGTCTTTCATCAAGCCCAAATGAACATTCATCCGAAAAACAAATGTTTTTTACAAAATCGCGATTGGTATTATTCATTTCGGTGATTATTTCACAAAATTTCATACGAGCATAATAATCGTGTGGTAATAATTCTTGATGGCATTGCCAACGGTAACTTTTAAAGCCCTCTTGCTTGAGGTACCTGAATGCTGACGACCGAGGAACACCTACATTAATTTCAATTTCTCGCAAATTAACATCAGGACCTTGGTCTACAGCTGCAGGAACTGCCAACTTCTGAGGGTTGTTTTCATGATCGTGTAAGGGTGGTGGACGCTGACATTTACATGGTGGATTTACGGAGCCAGTGGTTTCAAATAACTGTATCGTTTTTTTGATACTCTTTAAAGAGGGTATCGGTCTGTCTGAGAAAAAACCAGAAAAGTCTTCTCGAATTTGGACCTTTGAAACACCTCGAAAATATTGTTTTACCACAAGAATTTTTTCTTCTACATTCATTTTTGAAGCTTGTAAAACAATTCTATCAAAACTGTCAACATTTCAAATGTTTTATAACAAATCAATGCTAACTTGATTTTTAATACCTATTTACTTGAACATAATTCAAGTTTATTGCATTTTGGAATCATAAACTCGTTTATTAGCACGCAAATGCGGGCGCAATTTGGTTTTTTTAGCCTACAGAAAATTTTCAAATGTAATTTTTCTAGTCTTTGTTCTTCAAATTTAAATTTCCTCAAAAATAAAGTTGCATAATGTTGATTTGACGGGCTACAATTTAATTTTAGCATCCATATTACTTTAAAAACCGAAGATAACCGATCTGAATCGCATGCGCGAAAAACCTTCAAAATTTCGAATTTCAAATGTCTGTAATTAATTAATTAATTATCCAATTATAATCAAAAAATTGTTTTTAGAAACGTTTTAAGTGCCACTTTAAATCTGCGTGAAAATTTTTGCGATTTTTTAATTTGGGAAGCAGGAAAAAATAATTTCAATATTCCCATGTTAAATCCCATGGGGTACTCCTAGCGTAGGACACAACGTATATTATTTGAAATGATAAATATAAAAAGAAACAAATGCCAAACATGATGATAAACTAATTGGGGATATTATTGAGGTTAACACCTTACTACAGTTAATAATTTTGATAGGTTATATTAAGTAAAGTAATTGTTTACATAAGTCTATAGTCTAGATTATATCATTTAAAAATTACTATAGTTCAAAGTATAGTTTATAATATCGCTAACGATGTGTTGCTTACAACGTTATAACAAATTAACCGAAATACCTACAGAATATATCACTTATAATGAAATTATAGGTTTTAATGATACTTAATCAATTGATTTTAGTAATATGATAAATTTCAGAAACTTGAATTGTAAGGTGAGAATTACCTGTTCGCCCCATAGTGCGCCGTTCATCATACAGCATATTTTATGACTGAATACTGTCCAAAAAGATACCTGGTATATTAATGGTAATTTACGTAACATGGGTCGAAAGTAAGGCATAGACCAAGTGTTGCATTTGAGTGAGTTATGCTATGATACTTACGAGAGTAACGTACATAATTTTTTGTGTTGCCTTTTATAAAATTACACTTTTTCTTGAAAAAAAAAATCACCAGAAGTGTAATGTTGGTACTACATTTACTACTGAATCTGTGAAATTTGACATCAACTTTATCATTCTTTTTTTCCAATTTTAACTGAATTTCAAGATTTTTTTAATGACACTTCCACCTATCGCATACTCGTTCTAATATAATAATTGACTTTGGACACTTAGTTTTATGTGCATTTCTAGTTTTCATTTTTCTACCTTAGAGCTTTTTTAGCCCATTACGTAACTACACTAACGAACGAATATTGACGTTTGCGATGTTGGCAGCACAAAAAAAGTTTTTTTCAAAAAACAAAAATGTATGAATCCTATATAACCATCAAAACTTTTTTAATAATTAAAATAAATGTACTGGATCTCTGAATTGAAATTTTTTGCTTATGATAATATATTATAAAACACAATTAAGTTAACATTTTTAGGTTATGTTAAAAAGAAAAAAAGCTTGACTGAAGCAATGAATTCGTTTAAAAAACGTCACGGTTTGGATTCTTGCATTTGTAAATGTAAATTAGATTTGTTTATTAACAAACTTATTCAGTGTTTGTAGACTAATATTTTAAATAATTCAAACTGTTTTTGCACAAGATTTCTATTGAATTCTTTGTTATTCGTATATTTTTTTCAGAATTGGCTTCAAATGATGATAAGTATGTAAATTCATCTACAGTTTGTGAAATTTTCTAATTATCGTGTGGTACCTAAGATAGTATTCTGATAAACATGTTTTGACTTTATATTTTAATTACATTTATTTTAAAATAATTCTAATAAATTGTGTTTAGAACGCCGTAAAAAATTGAAATACATTTCTTGAAACCCTGACATTGCTAACTCTAAAATTCGCACACCGGTTTTTTACTGTCTAGACACGCAATTCTAACAAATCCTTTCTAATACGTTTTAGGGCATCATTTTTTTAATTAGTCTTTAAAACTGATTGTTGTAATTAAGTGTTCACAAATTGATGCGATTTTTTTACTTAGAGAAAATTAGCAACTTTGCTTCGGGTAAGTACACTCCTTTACGTACAATAACTTGTTAATGAATCGAGTCTATTATTACAAAGATAATGATTACTTTCATTAATAGTTAAAGGAAATTACATGGTTAATGCGTTTCTTTTACAATTGCAAATTCGACATATTTATGTTACTAGACGTGTGCGTGGCACTTCTCACACTTTCCAATAAAAATCAACTTCTAGCTTTGTGTTCTCTTAATTGAATACGTAAGACAAGGAGATAATATTTCTGGTTTTCTTAGTAAACGGTTGAAGCGATGTATGCGATTATTATAATTACAAAAATTACTACTTAGCACTTTACTAGTTGGTGTAGCTACGCTATATGCTACTAGTGCTGCAATTTAGCATATTTCAACGGTTAGAAATAATTTTATTGCTAACATTGTTTTAAACAAAAACAAATACGCTTTTTACTTTAGCACTAATTTCATGTTCTGGTGTATTTTTCGTTTATTTATAACAATTTGATAGTCAATTCGAACAAATAATGAAATCAGTTCTGAGTTTGTTTACATTTTAAGCCTAAAGCTTTCTATAAGAAAACGCTAGTCGTCTTCAGTAAGAAACATAATAAAACGATGTTAGACAAATTACAATAATATTAAATGTAATAAAAATAAGATTAACAACAATTTTTATTTTCCTATAAGCAGGCCCGCGCCTAGCACTTTTGGCACCCTTGTGCAAATTTAAAATAACGCCCCCAATTTGTATTACGTTTATATGTGAGTAGAGATACGGGTTAAGTTAGGTATTATTATCCACTATTGAAAAATAATTTTAAAAAGTATTTTCATAAATTAATTTTCATTTTTATATTTTACAAGTACGAGCCATAAGCCGTAAAAGTATTTTTTCATTGAGGTACATAACATAATTATAAACTTATAGAAAACAGAAATATATTCTAACAGTATTACAACTCAAAATTTTTGTATTTTAGTTTCAAATGTAATATATGATGCAAAAGCATAAGAAATAAAAAAACTATTTAAAACATTAAAAATACTCGTTTATATATCACAAGACGAAACTGATCAACAAATAAAAACAAAGCAATATATTATTTTAATAATGGAACATGTCTCCTTTTAAAGGTTAATATCCAGGTGTTAGGTATTGTTATTAATATTTTAGCTAAGTGAATTGAGCTTTTCGTGCTTTAATTTTTGCAAATTGTTTAATTAAATCTTAGGTGTCTAATTCTTTTAGCTAGTCCGTTTCTATTGAAATGATAGCAAGATTAATTGGTCGGTTTTGCCCGATGGTCGATCTAAAATAATTTTTTATTATTTTGAGTTTTGAAAAAGATCGCTCTGCGGTAACAACAGAAACCGGCATTGTTAATAAAATACGAAGTATTATTTATGCTCGTATTAGGAAAAGAATCCACTAAGTTGTTAATTGTTATATAATTAAAAGTTTCTTCTGGAGACGTAATAACTTTTTCATCAAAATTATGTAAATATTGCAATTCTTTAACAAGTTCCACGGCAGTTATGTCTCGTTTATTGCGAGTTATGTCGTTTAATATATTTTCAACTTTTTGACATAATTCTAATTGTTCGTTTTTAGAATGATTTTTAAATTTATCAATATTCCATAAAAACTCGAAATTATTAGAGTAAGAAGAAAGTAATTGGAATCTCTCATTTACTGATGTTATGATTACATCTAGAGCATTAAAAAAACAATCAACTTTGAACTTTAAAGTTTCGTGTCTAAGCTGGATGCTATTTCTTTAGCATCAATAAAAAAATTGAATGATTACAACATTGAGCAACATCAAAATTCGGTTTTTGAATAATTTTACTAACAATGTTAACTTTACTTAAAGTATTTCCTTTCTTATTTCAAACAGAGCATCATAGATCTCCTCAAGTTGGTACCTTAAAGGAGTTATTGCATCTATTCTACTAGACCATCGAGTATTCGATAAAGGTTTTAAAGTAAAATTTGTTACATTAGATAAATTATATTTCAGAATTGACCAGCGTTTAGTAGAAGCTGAAAAAAATAGAAACGGTTCTTGAACTAAAGAAAAAAAATTGATGCTCAAAGTATTTGATTTTGCGGCATCGTTGACGACTAAATTTAGGGTATGATTGCAACAATAAATTTTAGATGAACTCACCTTAATTCACAACACAACACAACAAAACACATCACTATAAAGTCTGTAAAACTACAAGTAACTAAAGTTTCAAAAGCAGATATGTTTTATCCCAAGCAACTTTTCACTTCGCTAAGTTAATTATCGATCGGGCATCAGGCAATAAATGAAATCGCGACTGATGCAGCGCTTAAATATATAAAGTTTTGTACATTGCAAGCTCAGACAGGAAAAAAATGCTTGTTCGCTCGTTGGCTCGTTGCAAGCCAAATTTCAAGCTCAAACATGAATAAAATCAGATTTGTTTGAGTTCACACAAAAGGTCTAGTTTTTTGCGATAAATTTTTATTTTGGTTTTTAAAAAACTACCATCATTACTATTATTTCTACTACATAGGAAGATTGTTCAATGGAAACACTTTTAGGTGTTCGACATTGTTTATTTAATAAATTCAAAAATAATTTTTGTTAACTAGGCTCTAGTTCTATTGGTTGTTCAATTTATAAATTGCCGATAAAACATTTTTCTGTTTGTTGCACCAACCCCATCTTTACCTGTGCGCCCGAATTATTTTAATATTATTTATAAAATATCTGGGTTTCTTTTGCATTACAAAGATTTTCTGTATGCTGTCAAATTATATTTGAATAAGAAACGATTTAAAAATTAAAGTTTTTCGTATACTTGATAGAAAAGTGACAATTGTTTAACCAAAGATCGCGAAGAAAAGTAGGACTTTTCGTTATTAACACTTTTTTTCATTCATTTTATTTATTAGCGTAAATTGCACATAAACAATTTGTTAAATTATTACACCATTGGTTTGGTTGATTTGTGCACTTGCCCTGTCTGTGAAACATAAATAGTCTGCAATGGTTCACATTTTTTGTTTCAAATTTAAATACTTTTTGTAAAGCTCAATTCCGTTTGCTCATTCTTCCGATGTAACTGTAAAGACTCGTTTTTTCTTTGCTTTCGTGTAATGTAATGTTATAACCAAAATATGCTAGCAATCTTCTACATCATCTACTTTTACTAAACCTAATTTTTTCGCCCGATATTTTTTCACCACCACTATTATCATAACCAGACAAGTGGTATCAGGAGATTTTTCTAGAAACTGCTTCACATTATCCATCGATAGAGCTTGAGATTTTTTGCCGCATATACGTCATTTTGACGTTTCAACTAAGCAATTTCTTATTTACAAAAATATCCACCTTTTCATTTATTTGTAAAGACTTATCAGCATCGACTACACTGACTTTAATGTTGAAGCTTTATAGATTATTATTATAACCGCCGTGTTTCTTTAAAACTTGGATGTCAGTTCCACTGCCGACCAAAAAAGTCGCTGATGTTCTTTGAAACAATGACTTGGGAAGCTGTTTGGTTTCTGTACTCCTAAGTACGCAGCAATTTTTTTTGTTAATTGTAGAAGGTGTTTATACCAATTGGTTGTTTTGTGCACTTGTCCTGTCTATAAAATATAAATAGTCTGCGATGGTCCACGTTTATTGGTCTTAAATTTAAATACTTTTTCTAAAGCACAATTTTTTGTACTCCAGCTTCTGATGTAAGTGTAAATTTGTCCATAATTAGAAACGTACTGAAATCTGTGGTGGGTTCTTCAGTACAGGTGAACTAAATGACTGACACGAGTCTACATTGCACCATGTGGTGTTGTTGCCTTTAAAACGAATACGTTACCGCTCAATTCCGGTTCTGAGCATCAGCTTGGGCTTGGTTCACCGTCGAATACCGTATCCTAACATAGTAGTAGTCGTGTTGACGCAAATATTTTAATAAGTTTTTTTCTACGGCGGTGGGTTGTGCACTTAATTGTATAGGATCTATACGTGAAGGAGCGGTTTGCCACATGCTGCTGCTCTTAGAGTAATAGTCACTCCACTAAATTCTGAGAGTCGGTCTTAGACAAGAACTAGAGACACGGCTGGGTCATCGTGGTCCTATGTCCGTAAGTACGGACCTAGTTCCAATTCCGAAGCTTAGTTATATCTGCAGACAGGAACCCGAGGCACGGCTTGGGCCCGATGGTTTTACCAGTGCCGGTAAATTGGGATCTAGAGGAAAGGCCGAGTCCTATTGCACGAAACCATGGCATGAAGGACTGGGTCGCAGAACACACATCAATATACTCTATTCGAGTATCCCCAGTACACTCGTGCGTTTATGTGAAAAAGGCGAGGATTGTTTGAACATTGCGAGGTAGCAGAGGAATCTCTTTTGTAGGATGGAGGAGATTACGACGGTGACTCGCAAAACATGGCTCGGCAGCAACACGATATAGAAAGCCCCACCGGGGACCTCGTTATCTGATGATCTATCTATTGGTGTTGGTCTCTTAGGAGGCGAGGGTGTACTTAGGTACTCTATCTCCGCACAGATACACACTGCTACCACCCTTAGCTGGGCGTGCCAGAGATGGTATCGAGGTATTGAACTGGTTAGCCAGGACCGTTTAGAAATAAAGTTAGAAAGGAGGAGCCACTCCGAGTTTAGCACTCAAATGCCAATTAGTTATTAACAGACTGGGTCAAAAAGCCGCGGTAGGGGCATACGGGATACTGCGCTTACCGTGTAACGGGAACCCGGGATGCAAGGGCAAGATTTGCTTTAGTTTTTGCGATAGATTGCATAGCACTCCGACACTGCATATCTCCCGGTGTGGTTATAACTATGACTCGCAATTTCCATTAAATTAACAAAACAAGTCGTTTACTCATACGTGCTACTTTTAATGCTTTTTCAATGTAAAGCAATGATTCAATAATTATTATTTTTTACTATTCGACTTTATTTGCATACTGTTAATTGATATTTAACAATGATATAAAATTATATCACAATATGCTGAAGACTACTCAGTAACATACTTCTTATAAAACAGGTTTTTCTGCATTGTGTGACCTGGGATAATTATATGTACAAGGCTTACCAATAAAACGGGAAGATTTCCTGAATAATTTTATTGTAATCAATTTTTTATAGTAACGTATTAATTAAAAGTAAAAGAGTACCAATTTGTTTAATAATATGAAAAAATTAGATATTGTCGCGTTGCGAATCCGTTGTTTGAGGGCTGGGATTTTCCTGGGTGGATTAGTTTCGAACACTTTAGTTTTTACGTATCTTCATAAAAAGAAGTCGCAATCTGTTAGGTCAGGAAACTGAAGGGAGTAATTGGTATCTTTGTTAAGCTAAACGACACAGCCGTCCAACGGTTTATTGTAAACACAACGACAGACTATGCAGGTCATAACCTGTTGACAATTGACGTCCCCACTACTTCGTTACGAGTTTCTAACCTCACTTTAAATCTTCCCGTATTTAATTGGCGAATCTTGTGCTTATATACTAAACTTATCACTAGCTTACTTAAATATGACTAAATTTTTTTAGGTAGTTTGTTGGGCGTATGTCTTAGAGTGAACGCGTTATTGTTTGATCCCAAGCTGCGCGAGAACGATCAGCTGATTTGCTACAATCCACTCTGAAAAAGTTAGTCTCTTTTTATTTTTGACTTTTATACATGGTGCGTGTATGCTTTAATTTATACAAGGTAACTAAAATAAATAGAATTAAATTTGTACTTGTGTTAATACTTCGTTGTTATTTATATTAAAGTAATACCAACAAAAATTAAGTCCAAATAAGTGAAAAATATGAACAGAAGCTCCGAACTTACTTTTTGCATTTACCAAGTGAACTAGCTGCATCGACACATTGTGGACAAAGTACTTAATGCTTGAATCAATTTTTAAGTTATAAAAAAACCTATACATATTAGAGAATGTAGAAAACAGTACTTTTTTTAAATGAAACCTAAACTAAGAAACGAACAATTAAAAGCTCGTAATCTTAATAAAATTTTGAACGAATGAATGCAGTTACTATGAACTCATTAATTGGTCGATTGATGTTAAAAAGGACTCACTTGTGTGACTATACCAAATGAAAAGAAAGAATAAATTTGAAAGTTTTATCATGCAAGAATGTTTTTTTTAATTTTGAAAAAATAAGCAAAAAGCACATACTTCAAGACTTCATTCATTCACCATAAAAAAATAATAATGCAGTTAAATATATTTCAACCAAATTTAAAATTTTTATAACATATCATTTATATACTTATAATAATAAAATAAGTAAAACATTTTAAACCAAATACATCACATAATTTTATATTTATTTATTTAAATCGATCAAATATTGGTCTTCGTTTATTCCGGTAATGACTTGTGAAATGCACAGTAAAGATGAGAACGACATTAATCTTGCTTTTCCTCATCCTCATCAGACCAGCCACATGAGTCTTCATCTGATGAGTCGTTGACATCAAAGGTTAACGATTCACAATAAGTGTCTATTATATGTTTTTTTGTATATACCCTTCTTCAATTTCTTGGACGTGCCGACATACTTGTGACCATTCCTGTGCACCTACACTTGCAATTTTTTCTTTTAACAAAGACTCCACCTCATTTAACTTAAACGTGACGTTTCTAGTTCCAACCTAATTCTTAAAAATACCCCAAATTTTTTCTATAGGGTTTAATTCTGGGTGATAAGGTGGTAAGCGACATACAGTATGTCCATGTTTAGCAAATAATGAATCAACCGTGTATTGCTTATTGATCGGCTTATTTATCAGTATTAAATTATACAGTTCTGCTTTTGTAGATGTTTCTTCGTACGTAATACTACGGTCATTTAACCACAATTTCATGTCTGCTTTTCGATTATTAAAATTGGGAGTTTTGACTGCCAAAACATTATGGTAACTGGCATTATCCATAACCACTACAGAATTTTTGGGAAGATTGGGAATTAATTGATGTTCCAACCAACGATTATAATTGTTAAAATTCATTTTGTCATGGTAGTCTCCACTTTTCTGACCAGATTTAAATATCAATAGTGCATTATTGACAAAACCATCATTACCACCAGCATGTACGATAATTAACCGTTTACCCTTAGATATTGGGCATTTCAGTCCTTGATTTGATTTATCAGTCCATTGGTAAGAAGTTGTATGGGAAGCGTGAATGTAAGTTTCATCGGTATAAATGATGGGACGTCTTTCTTTACGATACTTAGTTATTGCTCGTATGTATGATACTTGTAAATTTTGCACATCATGACGTTCCATCAACATAGGACGATTATCAGTGGTTTTTTGCCATCTAAAAGAAATATATATTTAACCTTCAATTCAAGTTCAAGAATTACGATTTTTTTTACAAAACATAACCAAATTATTTATTTCAGTAAAAGTAGAACATCGAGTAAATTAAAGAAATAAATTATTATACCTGAATCCTAGTTTTTTTAAGATTTTTCTTAATGAAGTTTCTTTGCCAGAAAAGCCAATGGTATCGTCATCCTTGATTTTCTCGTAAATAGCCTTTAAAGTAGGCGTTCGTCCATCAATAAGATGGAAATTGTAAACAATTCTTCATATAATTTGTTCAGCACAATTGTCTACGGTTGATTTAGGAGATGCCTTATGAAATTCTTTTCTCGGTGATTTAAATGTAGTTTGTTCGCCAGTTTCAATTAACTTGCCTTCTCGCACAATACGTACTACAGTAGCTCGTGAAACTCCTGTTGCTTGAACAACCGTATCGATAAGATTGCCTTTACAAAATAAAAGTAAATTATTGAATGTATGTAATGTATAACCTAACAATTACCTTTCTCGTTTCTTTCTTTAAAATACGAATCAACATTCCATACTATTGTCCTGGATTCTTTAGGATATGTGCCTCTTTTCGTAGCCGAAAATGTAGCAGCACTAATTTCGCGTTCATCAGACATGCTGTAATCAAACTTGAATCGTAACAAAATTGGTAACAAGAAATTTTTTACTTACTTGTAACTCAATAATACAGACAGCGGAGTTTTAAAAAAAAACTGGTTATAGTTTTATAAATAGACTTGAGAAACGATAATAAGAACAAATATGTAAACGGAAAGAAGCAATCAAAACAATTAAAATGGAGAATACTGGTCGACGTTTTTAGTTCGATCTATAAATCGTTTCATCGCATAAAATATCTATCTATCGCACTTGCACGTACGAATTTTGAGATCTGCGCAAGAATCATCAAATAACGCATTTGGTCTAAGAATATTTTGTTATTTGTTGGCTGGTTCATGAGATTTCTTACTAAATCGTTTAGGTGTATGCTGAATCAAATTCTAAATTACCGATCATAAGATCGTGTCGGATAATTGCATTTGATACATACCAAGGCACATCTATAGTTATACGTAGCACTTTAGACGGAAAACGTTCTAGGATTTCTAGGTTTCAGCGGTGCTTAAAAGTTGGATCTTATAAGTCTAAATTGGTTTGATTATGAGTTTATAAACAAGTGACATCTAAACATAGTTGTTTTCTTTTTGTAAAGATGTGTTTCTTGTCGAGACGAAGATCAAGGTACCTCACTTCTTCTTGTTGTAAATCTTAAGTGTATCGATTTGGTTTAATTGGCTTTAATTCTTCATTGTTTTAACCAAGTTTGTATATAATTAAAGTAGTAGTTTTTGTGTAGCAACAACTGGACTTTCGTTAGTGGTTAGAACGGCAGTATAGTCAGCAAACGTTATAGTTAACATATAAAAGTGTTGTGGCTGTCGCCATCTCGTGATTAACGAGCCCACGTATAAAATATAAACAAATTGGTGCTATAGAGATCTTAGCATGTAGGTAGTTGGATTTGCTAACCGCGAAAATTCGAAAATCGTATCGAATATTAACACGGTTGCAATCCATCAACGAATATAGTGAAAAGTAACTATATCAGTACAATTGCAAAAATTACCACCAGAGAAAACCAGTGTACGGCCGATTCACCCCTTTGGCGATCATCAGCACTGAGAAATACTCTCTGAAGTATTTCCACAATAATACTGATATATTTCTATAGCTTATATTCACGTTTCGTTCTAATAACATATAAAAGTGTTGTGACTGTCGCCATCTCGTGGTTAACGAGCCCACGTATAAAATATAAACAAATTGGTGCTATAGAGATCTTAGCATGTTGGTAGTTATTATTATATTCGCTAGTGGATTGCAACCGTGTTAATATTCGATACGATTTTCGAATTTTCGCGATTAGCAAATCCAACTACCAACATGCTAAGATCTCTATAGCACCAATTTGGTTATAGTTAACACTTCTGGTGTGGTCAAAAGATTTGAAGTGTATACTAGATATAACAATAGCCCAAAAATCCTGCTAGTGTTTATTGTATTGAGTTTCGTAAGCGAAATGCCAATTTTAGCTAGGAAGTGTCTATTTTGCAAGTAAGATTCTAGAAGCAGCAAATGGTTTAAAGAAAAGATTAAACGTAACTTGGATAATAGAGCGATGGGCTAAACCTAGCCGAATGCCTGAGTTAGGAACTGGGAAAGAGTTGTGTTTGTTTTCAAAGGATTTATTGATTTTTTTGACTACTTGATGGACTTTTTGGAATCTGAATTGGTAGTTTGGTATTGTTTTGGCGTTCTCTAAAATTTTATAAATTCTTATATGATGAGTTTGTAATCTCTCTTTACCTTAACATCAAGGTATTAATAAGTACGCTGTATATTTATCCACGGCGGTGGTAGGGTGGTTGGTATCTTCGAGTTTGCGATCACAAAAAAAATAATCATACCATTTAAAGATTTAATTAAGGCACATATATACAAAGATATGTACAATGTTGCAACGGCAACTTCTACATTTAATCTTTAGGCAGCTATTTGGATTAACCGCTATAATGGTACTACTCATGCAACTCTAAAATCTTTTCTTTCCCCTTATTTTAAAATCCTCGACACGCCCAGATCGAATTCAAAGCTGGCACATATATAAATATCGAAATATATATATACCGAGACTTACAAAATAAACTTAAAAATAGATTATTAATTATTACTAATAATAAGAAAAAATTACAGATAACGACAAAACACTCGCCCCCCTTGAAATCATTCAGATTTCAACAGAAACATAAAAATAAACAAATTTTATAAAACCTATTAATTATAATTAGAATTTGCATCAATGAGTAAAATTTCAAAAATAAAACAAAAAAAAATTCAGTCAATAATAAGATGATGCATGATTATGATAATCGGTAAACACTTGTCACTAAACACTTGTCAGGTGTTGAAATGCTAAACTTAGTATATTTAACTCAAAGGCAGCACGCACATTTTATGAACAGACCGACGCACTACACTTCCGTTAGTCAGACGCAAGGATGCCGCCCGTGTGACGTTATCAGAACCGGGATGTAGCTGTATTACACGCCCAAGTCGCCATTGTAAAGGCGGAACATCATCTTCTTGGAGTAAAACAACAGAATCTAGCTTTAATAGCTCAGGTAGTCGCTGAAACCACTTTTGCCTTTGTTGGAGTTTGGGAACCACTTCACGACTCCATCGGCGCCAAAAATGTTGAAACATCTGTTGCGCTCTCCGAAATGCAGATAAGCGATTTTTCAGGGTTTGAGTTAAATCTGCTTCAGGGATGGAGGTCAAAGGACGACCAATTAAAAAATGACCTGGAGTTAACGGAATAAGGTCTTCAGGCTCAGAGGATATGTAAGATAACGGCCTTGAGTTTAACACCGCTTCTATCATTGTCAGAGAAGTATACAGCTCTTCAAATGTTAAATTCGCGTTGCCAAGTACACGCCTTAAATGCATTTTAACAGACTTAACCGAACTTTCCCATAAGCCACCTTCATGAGGAGCTCTAGGATTAATAAAATTCCATTGTATGGATTTAGAATGCAGATAATTAACAATTCTATTATGCGACTCCTGCTCGTGCAAAATTTTGAATAAAGATTCTAATTTTGATTTGGCGCCGCGAAAATTCGTAGCGTTATCGCTTGATATAGAACCAGGTAGTCCTCTACGGGCAATAAACCGTTTTAAGGTGTTTAAAAAAGCGTCGGTAGATAAAGACGTTACAAGTTCTAAATGTATAGCACACGTAGCCATGCAAACAAACAAGCATATATATGCCTTTAAACTACGTGCTCCCCTCGTTCGTCTATCTTTAATTAATATTGGACCTGCGTAGTCAAGTCCAACGTTATAAAAAGGATAAGTCAATTTTACACGATTACTGGGTAAATTTCCCATTAAAGGATGTCGAATAATTGGATTTGCCTTAAAGCAATTAATACATTTTTTAATAATTCCTTTTACGTAGCTCAATCCTCCGATGGGCCAAAATTTTTCTCTAATAGAAGAAAGAAGCGACTGCGCACCACAATGAAGTAAATCCGTATGATAGTGTTGTACTATTAATTCTGTAAGCTTGTGACCTTTAGGGAGTATCAAAGGATACTTTTTTTCAAACGAAAAAGTAGACTGTGACAACCGCCCTCCAACACGGAGACACCCATCGGCGTCCAAAAAAGGATTTAGAGATTGGATACGTAACAGTTTAATAGTTTTTCCGTTTTTAATAGATTTGATTTCAGTATGAAAAACAGATTGTTGGCACAATTTTACCAACGTGTTCAAAGAATTATTTAATTCACCTACGCTGAGTACATTTTTTAACTTATTAGAGTTTCGACAGTTCCGAACAAACCTTAAAACGTAAGCAAAAACTCGTTGAAGTTTCTTTAACGTAGAATATTTACAAAAAATTGAATTGATATATTCAGTTTCAGTAGATGTAAAATTAGCTAGTACAGTCAATGTCTTAAGCTCTTCAATCTCATTCGTTTCTCTCACGTAATTAGTATAAAACGGTAAATCGTTTTCTAAAAGGAATTTGGGGCCGTGGAACCAAAAAACATTGTTTTTTAAATTTGTAATGTTTGATCCACGTGAAATTAAATCAGCGGGGTTATTAGAAGTAGCGACATGGCGCCATCTTTGAATATTAGTAAATTCTTGAATCGTAGCGATACGGTTTGCCACAAAGGTCTTGTATTTATTGGGAACAGAATTAATCCAGTTCAAAACAATCTTGGAGTCTGTCCATAAATAAACTTGAGTAGGCTCAAGGTTAAAAATGCTAAGAACCTTGGGACACCATTCCGCAAGTAAAACTGCAGCGCACAGTTCCAAACGGGGGATAGAAATAGTGCGCAAAGGTGAGACGCGAGATTTTGAAATCAAAAGATTTGAAATAATCTTGCCGGTAAAAGTACGGCAACGCAAGAAAAAACAACAACCATACGCGACGCTGCTAGCGTCGCAAAATCCGTGTAATTGGATATCTGTACATTGCGAAGGAATAACACAACGATTAACCTTTATCGTGCCTAGCTCTGACAATTGAGCTCTGAAGGCAATCCATTTAGAAACAAGATCGGTAGAGATAGGATCGTCCCAGTCTAGGCCACTCTGCCATAGTGCTTGCATCATTAATTTTCCTTGTACAATGAGAGGTGAAAAAAGACCAAGAGGATCAAACACCTTGGCGATAGCAGAAAGAAGTTCTCTTTTCGTAGGGATGGCATCGTCGTCAGATACTTCAACCTTGCAAAATAAGCAATCGTTTTCCGAATCCCAATGCAAACCTAACGTTTTAGAATCAGATCGTTCACCTAGAGGAACGGTAGCGAGGTCGACAGCTGTTGTATCAGCAGAATTAAGAACTTCGAGTTTATTAGACAAAAACTTTCTCACGACAAGTCCAACAGAGGCAAGAATAGAAGAAACTTCATTCTTAAGGCGGATGGCCTTCTCAACTGAAGTAGTTGATAGGAGAAGGTCGTCCATATAAAAATTTTTTGATATAACTTGCGCTGCTTCGGGAAACGCTTTCTTATTCAATTCGGCAAGATAAATTAGACAACGAGTAGCCAAGAAGCTGGCGGATGCAGTGCCGTACGTAATTGTATTTAAGCGAAATATAGAAAGCGGTTTGTCCGGAGTTTCTCTCCAGAGAATATGCTGAAATTTTCTAAAATTAGGCTCTACGTTAACCATGCGGTACATTTTTGCAATGTCCCCAGAAATGGCGACCTTGTGCGCGCGAAAGCGTAATAAAATGTCAAGTAAGTTATCTTGAACTTGAGGTCCCACCAGCTGAGCGTCATTAACTGAAAAACCACTGGCAGATTTAGCACTTGCATCAAATACAACACGTAATTTTGTCGTTAAAGATGCCTGCTTTAGAACAGCATGATGAGGAAAAAATTGAGGTGGTACAAGACCAACATTAAAAGATCCATCAGCCGTTTCAACAAAAGAGTCAGATAGCGAAAAGCATTCCTTTTCGGTAATTTTGGTCATATGTCCAAGTCTTTCATAATCGGACATAAACTTGGAGTATTCTTTAAGAAGCTTAGGATCCTTATGGAGACGCTTCTCTAAGTGTTTAAAACGTATTTCCGCCATATGGCGAGAATCGCCTAACAATGTTATTTTTGAGCAGTACGGAATGCGTACTGAAAAATGACCACTCTCATCTACACGAATTGAGTCCAAAAATTGGTGTTCACAGAACCTTTCTTGTGGAGAAAGCAAAGATAACCTTGAAACAGGTTTATGATTGTCTAAGTCCCAAAATTTAGTCAATGACTGATGTAGATCAAAATTAGATTTATTGATCTGACTTGTCGAATAGCAACAAATAGTAACGTCACTAATATTGTCCGCCTTTGAAGAACCGCTTATCAAGCTCTTAGGTAAGTCACCAGAAACGACCCATCCAAGCAATGTATTTTGCAAAATAGGCATAGATGCACCTAGAGATACTTGATCAGATAATAATAATTTATAAAAAATAGATGAACCAATTAATAGATCAATATCTCCGGGTTCATGATATAAGCTGTCCGCTAGACGCAAGTGAGGAGGTATGTCAAGAAGATCCTTGTTGAAACGGACTTTAGGTAATTTATCTGTGATTGTAGGAACTATTAAACAATCAATATTTAAATTGAATCTTCCAGTTGTAGATTGTAACTGAATAGATGTGTACTTTGAACAAGTAGAAATAACGCTATTAATTCCTTTTAGAGTTAAATTAATAGGATTGAATGGAATATTCAATCTTTTATAAACCTTTTCTGAGATAAGGTTGTTTTGAGACCCCGAATCTAATAAACCTCGAACTCTTAAACATTTATCACCGTTAACAATATTAACCTGAACAGTAGACAATAAGACTTCGGAAGCTCTAGAAAAGCCACAAACGGAAGACTCTGTGTTGCCAGATACAAATGTATTATTTTCTGTCGAGTCTAAAGAGCCGCCGGCAGAATCAGTTAGAGCTTCAACCTGTATGGTAGAATTCGTATTAGGTTGAGCAGGACTCTTGAGACAGAGCAGATGATTATGACGCTGCTTACAAAATTTGCAATTTAAAGTAGACGTGCATTTTGATTTATTGTTGTGGCGAAGACAAATGGTACAGAACTTAAAAGCTCTCACTTTATTAAAACGAGCTCGAGTCGACAAAGTCAAGAATGATGGACAATTGCTTAAAAAATGTTCTTCTTTACAAAGAAAGCAAGAACTAGACGATTGTGCCAAAGTGTATGAAAAATTCTTGGCTTCAGAAATAAATTTTTTGCTACCAAAATGCGACTTACTTGGATTTCCTGGCGGGCCTTTCAGAACAGTGCCGCAAGTTTCTTCAATTATATTGCACCTATCAGATAAAAATTTAGAAATTTCTTGTACGGAAGGAATTCTTTTTGGGAATAATTTCGCAAATTCTTCAGCAGTTCGGCTGTCAATTTTTGCTTTAGTTATATAAGCTAACACCGCATTTTTATATTCAACGGGATCAATTTTTCATTGTCAATAACTCTAATATGAGTAATAAAGTTATCATAATACGACCTTAATTGTGATTCTTTGTCAATTTAGGCGAATCTAATAGTAAATCAAAATGTTTAAAAATAAGAAATTTTTTATTGTCGTAGCGTTCTTTCAGTAACTCAATTGCTACGTGATAATTAATCTCGCTGGTTTTTAACTCACCAATAATTTGTCTAGCAGGACCCTTTAAACAGTTTTTTAAATATAAAAACTTTTCTGTATCGTTTAGATTTCCATTGTTTCCTACTAGGGCTTCAAAAACTTCGAAAAAACTTCGGAAAGCTTGATGACTTCCATCGAAATTTGGTAAAGATATAACGGGAAGTTTCACTCGGTCTTGCGAGTGAAACCCGGTTGAAGTAAATGAATTATTTGAATTTATTACCGCGCTATTTTCAGTAACATTATTTTCTAAAAGAATTTCTGCTTTAACTTTTAATTCGGTATAACCTTTCCTAAACTCAGCAAGCGTTGGAAATTGATCAAGTTCAAGGTTCGTCGCAATGCTTTCTACTAGAAAATTTGAATATTGTTCCAGTAGAGGATTGAAAATATTAAGTTCGACGCGAATCTGCCTTTTACTTAAATCAGTAATGCATTCGTCAGTTAAGGAATCTAAAAAACTACGAAAATAATCACATTCTTCAATTAGACTTTTACCCTTCGTAAACAAAAGTTTATCACTAGAGGCTTTCTTATCTTTATGTGCCATTTTACCGAATGTATAATCAAAATAAAAACGCGTACTAAAAACAGTATACTTATTTAAAATCAAATAAGTTAAAAATAGACCAACGAATAAGGGTGGTTTTCACACGCTTAACGCTTGACTTAAAATTTAAATCGCCCGTGACAAATATGTCTAGAAACCGACGTTAAGAACGTTAAAATAATTATAGGCGTATACAGTTCTACCAAAAGTATTTATAAAAACATACAAACACAAACGTATTTAAATAATTAAATTAAATACATATTACACAAAGCCGTTGTAATACAAAAATCAAAAGGAAACGGGTTGTAAAGGAGGATTGAAAATCACTCACCGATTCCACAGGTGCGAAGGGGTATACCTTACGCTATAATGTTTCCATCAATTAAAAATTGTGTCGCAAAATGTAGATAATTCGAAGAATCCCATTCGAAGGACCAAATGATGAATTTGTAATCTCTCTTTACCTTAACATCAAGGTATTAATAAGTACGCTGTATATTTATCCACGGCGGTGGTAGGGTGGTTGGTATCTTCGAGTTTGCGATCACAAAAAAAAATAATCATACCATTTAAAGATTTAATTAAGGCACATATATACAAAGATATGTACAATGTTGCAACGGCAACTTCTACATTTAATCTTTAGGCAGCTATTTGGATTAACCGCTATAATGGTACTACTCATGCAACTCTAAAATCTTTTCTTTCCCCTTATTTTAAAATCCTCGACACGCCCAGATCGAATTCAAAGCTGGCACATATATAAATATCGAAATATATATATACCGAGACTTACAAAATAAACTTAAAAATAGATTATTAATTATTACTAATAATAAGAAAAAATTACAGATAACGACAAAACATTATATGTAGTAGTTTTTCAAACGTTTGACAGCTACAGTTAGTAGATTTATTGCTCGGTATTACTGTATTTCATTTACGGGTTTTTTTAGGTTGAGAATTAAAACGATCTGTGGAACTTTCCACTAGTTTGGAAAACATTCGATGTGCAATATTGCGTTGAATAGTTAAGTGAGATACTTGATTTTATTATAGGGTAACTTTTTAAAAAAATTTTCAGTGACATTGGTGATTTTGATGCGTTAGAGTGGTGGCTCAAGTTAGTATGTAGTTTCTAATAGACGAGTTTTCTGCTGGGTTTAATATTTTTGTTTGTTTCTTTGATGGGAGTAAGTCCACGCAGAAAGGTTTGCATCCATGTGTTTTTATTATTGTTTAGAGGTTTTTTACTTCTTGAGCTGCTGCATAAAGCAGTCGTTTGCTTTGGTGCGTTCTAAATTTCTGCTATTGTTTTTTTTTCGCAGAAATTTTGGTTTTATTGTTGGAGGACAAAGATAGGTTGTGTTGGCTTTGACTCTTGAAGGTGTTGCATTCCAAGTGTAATAAAAAATACATATTGAGTAAAAAAAAATCTAAAATGTCCAAACGTAAAAGACAAGGTGAATATTATTCAGTGTGTAAAAAACAATGAATCTGGCAGTAAGTTGGCGCAAACTTATGGATTAGGAACTTCTACGATATCAGAAATTAAAAAAAAATCTGAATCCATAATGAAATTTGCATGCACGCTTGAGAACGAATATGAAAACTTACAACGTAAAGTCATGAAAAAAGCCCTAGACGTTTCAAAAATGTTTAAATCCTTTTAACTTACGCTAATCAACAAAAGTTGTGGATAAACACAGATGTTTTTCTAGTTTGGTACGAAAATACATTTATTTCTGAAGTGGAGAAATTTCAAAAAAGTATTGGAAAGGAAGGCAATGCGTTGCTGTTGCTAGATAATGCTCCAGTTGAAACATGAAGTCGAGAAAACGTGATGTTTACAGTTAAATTTTTGCACTCTAATGTAAGATCGATATTGCAACCCATGGATCAAAGTGTCATTTAAACTTTAAAACGTTTGTATAGAAAGCAAATACTACGTTGTATTTTGTTAGTTGATGATAATGACACTGAGACCATGTTAACGTTTTTTTAAGCAAATCAACCTAAAACATTGCTGTTAAATGCTGCTAGAAGCGTGGAATTATGTGGAAACGCAAACATTAAAAAGGGCTTAGATTAAATTAATAAAATTAACTCCGTTGAATTCTTGAAATGAGTCACACGACGATGAGATAACAAAACAATAAATTTTCTTAGCATTGGTGAAGGCTGCGACGAAGAGAATATTAAAGAGTGACTGAACTGCGATAGTAATGATCCAGCTTTCCATCTGATGAAGAAATCATTGATGAGTTAAATGGTACCGAGAGAGAAGAGAAACAAGAAGAAGAAACCGGGATTGTACCATGTCATGCAAAAGTTTTGAAGCTCTAGTGGTTTGAAAGAGAATATGAATATATGATGATTTGACTATGAAATGGATTATTTGGATTTTTGATTATCCTTTAGTTTGTATGTATGGAATTTTGTTTTCTTTTTATCTAGTTCTTTTATTATTGTTCTGTATCTGTTATTTTTGGTTCTACTTTTACCTGACCATTTGAATGGGTTTTAATTTCGTATTGTTGCTTCGCGTTGTTCTTTAGTAATTCTACACCGGGGGGTTTTGAAATTTTTTTGTAATGGTGTCAGCACTACTATGTTGTTGATATTTTGTATTTTCTTCTGGTACAGCTGAGAAACGGCTAGGGAATTAATCCAGTATCCTTTTGCTTTTGTTTGTTTGGATTTCTGTTTGCTTTTATTTAGAACGTTTTTGCTTCTTTTGTGTGACAGTAACTCAGTTACTTGGTTCTTTTTGTTGTCAGTTACCAATATTTTTAAAGAATTAATTAACTTTAAAACCGTGAATATCAATTTATTTATTAATCAAAAAACATCTACATGCTGGTTCAGCATCTTATGGTAGTTACACCTGTCGTCCCAACCAACTTAATTGATGTGTATACCAAATATTCACTGTTAGCATAAGCACTTTCATATTTTCTTTGACGCAAGTGAGCAACTGCTGATTGTGTCTTTGATCATTGGAACTTTATCGTGTAACGAAGATGTAATGACGAAACTATTTATTTATCAGAAAATATGATTGCCGATTACTTTCTGTTTAAATTACTAACACAACAGTTTAGTTAAGTCGAAGCGTGTTTTCAGCGAAGTGTATAATTTTTCTGTTTGGCGTTTTTGAGTTGCTTTTGTTTTTATGTGATGGTTTGGATATGGCCTTGGATCTGCTAACGATTTGCAAACGTAAAAGTTCAAGTGAGTATTAAAAAAAATATGTAAATTATATGGGTCTAATTAGAATTGTAATTTACAATTTGATCTTTAAGATGAACAACAAGACACGTACGTAATTTACAATTAAAGGATTATTATTTTTAAACGTTCTATTTCTTGTAAAATAAATCTTTGAATTTCTGACTAATAATGTGTTTAGAGTTTAATAAGTGTTTTGATGTAATCTACAATTAGTAGCTATTAATATGAATCATACTTCAAGTAGATTAAATTGGATTTTCTAATTCACGATTGCTTTCATAATTTAAAATTTGATCTCAGTAAAAAAAAGCGTCTATTTAGAAATGAACGTTTTTTCAACTTCCAACTGTGAATTTATCTTTTCAATTTACACAATTTTAACGGTATTTATTATTTTTGGAAATTTTTATGTATTAGCAAAATAATAATTTTCGAGATCAAAAGCAACGCCGCCATTATTTTATAATAAAAGCATAATTTTGTGTTGGTTATAAATATCTTTTTCCACACTACTATTATAACAGTTGATTTAATGAACCATAACAAACGTATTGATTATTGCCATTCTTATCTTACTACGTTCAGTCTTAAGAATGTAGTTCTACGCTATTCATTCATTCTTTCGTTTTTTATCATTTTGATTCATCGTGTATAATCACGTAAAAACACCGTCATTTCATAACGAGATTATTACCGTTCACTTTTTGTTTTTGTTTGCAATAACTGTAATTTTTAAGTTTCTGACACGTACTCTATCTAAATAGGTTCTAATAAGATTGTAGGATCATACATGATTAAAAATAACTCTTCTTACAAGATGTCGATTTTGACGTTACGTAACAAAACGATTGTTAATAAAAAAATTATAATGGATTGATTTAAAATCATACATAAGAATTATGTTTAATTAATCATTGCATTTTATTAGCTTCATTGATTCTCGCATCCACTTTTTTGCTGTCTACAACAGTTAGGCGCAAATGTTTCTGGCCGTCTTTTTCGGGATAGGAATGTTTAGGCGCTGCTTTTTTTGGCGCATCGATAATATGCTTAAAATAGTAGTTTTCATAATTTCTACAATCAAAACAAATTTGTTTCACTGGTATTTGTATATTACTGACACTTTTATATTTAAATTGTAATACCCACATAAGGTGCGCAAAGGTGGGTCTAACTGTCTCCGTTTGGCTTTTTTGTATTTTGGCAATTTTTACGAGATGGTTATTACGATTCAACTTAATTTCATCCGAAATTCTTGTTTAAGATGATGTTGTTGGTCGTGTGAGATTATTTTATTGTTTTGGCATATATTTGTGAGTCAAAAGTTGAATTCTTTATGTCAGGTTTCTGTAAATCCACTAGGGTGTGTTTTATTTAATAATTATGCCCCTGTTTTGATAAGGATAAACTATATTTATTATTTTAGTTACGAAAATTTAGCTGTAACTGCAACGATCTCAGTATAATTTGGCGAGAGGGTCTCAAGTCTCGATGTGCTAATCACACAGTAAAGTTAAAAAAGCGTTAAGACGAGTAAATATTATTAAGTACAGA
Source organism: Aquatica leii (assembly GCA_035610365.1). Classification (NCBI taxonomy): domain Eukaryota; kingdom Metazoa; phylum Arthropoda; class Insecta; order Coleoptera; family Lampyridae; genus Aquatica; species Aquatica leii. The sequence continues at coordinate 16,617,912 of CM069434.1, read as the reverse complement.
TCTCGGCAAAACACAGGTTCTAACAAGATTATATTTGTTTCCAACAAGAGGATAGGAGTTAAAAAAGAAGTAAGAGGCAGAACAATTATAATCAAACATCGATTACAGACTCATCGACAAACAACGTAATTTACAATATTGATGCAGGACCCTATTATCCAGCAAAACTCCGTACAAGTAATTGTCTTCTGTACTAAGATGCCCAACATATAATTGATTCTAATATGATAATAAAATTTAAATAGTACTTTGTTTAATATACAGTTGCAAAACGACTTGATAAACGAGAATGTTAGGTATAATTAAATGAGTACAAAAACTTACCCCAACATTTTCTTGTCACAAGTAGCAATGTTCACTACTTTTTTTAGGTTTAAGAACGAAAGTATGCGTGATACGTAAGCTTATGATAGTTATTTTATGTGCCTAACTTTGGTTTTGACTGCGTTCAAATCATCGAAGCAACTTGACGGCTGTCACGTCAACGTACTCAAGACAATTATGTTACATTAAGTTAAAGATGATATAAGTATTGCTAATGAAAGTAAAATGAATCGGTATGATCTACATTATGATTCAATCAAATAAATAAAACGCTTAAGGTTAACTGTTATAAAGTTGAATACAATTTAATACAAAAAATAAAAATTATACGATACTATGAGTAGTACGCATAAGACTAACTGTTAATAGTAGAATTAAATACAATTAAGAAAAATTATACGATACTAACAGTAGTACGCGACTGTTACTACTGAATTAAACACAATTAAAGAACTATACGATACTATAAAGTTTTACAAGAAGGTGCAAGTTATCTTTTGATCCTTTGGTTTATACAAAAAATGGACACCACAGGTGTCATTTTATATCTCTGAGATAGCCGTGTGCAAAAACCGTGTGGTAGCTTTGCGAAACTTGCTAAAAATAATTAACGAGGAAACTGAAAAAAAAACTACTTACATGTTGTGGAATAACGCCCTAATACAACAACGTTTGCAACGGTTCGAATAGGTAAAACAATGAAAAACGGACGTGCCTTTCTGGTTCGCGCTTCTCCTCATTCGTAAAGGTAGCACACGATACGTCTTTATAAGAATCAGTGTCGACGCACAAACCAGTACAGTCGTGAATTTTAATTAGAAACAATATTTTTGACAAAAACATAACATGTAACACTTTGGCTGTTCATCTTTGGATGAATCATCCAAAGTGATAAGTCTAAAATCTCTTATATTTTTCTTTTACTAAGTGCTAAATAAGAACGATGAAGGATTTTTTTGTGTATTCTCTTAGCGTCGTTTACGAAGCTTCCATATTTTTTGTTGTTGAAATTCATGGTTTTACAGACCAACATCTTTGAACGCAATAAGTGGTATATGATATTGAGTTTAGTTCATGTGAGTAAACCAATTCCAAAATTTTCTATAACCCCAAATGGGCAAAATTGAGTGAAAGGTGCATGTTTTTCCATACCTATGGAGCTATCTGAGAATGTTATTTTTGTGTTTTAAAACTAACTAAATTCCAAACAAAATATCTGAAGTTTCTAAATCCATATTATTAGTTACATTATTTTACTTTCTTTGAGAATACTGGTAAAGTAAAAGCTGCTAATTGCTGCGTATGTAGAAAAAACAGCTGCTCACTGTGTTTGTGTACAGTATTAGAAATGGATGCTTTAAAACAAGAGGTGTTACAGGTTGCGCAAATCTAAGAAAACCTCTGCAAATTGTGGTAGAAAAAAACGTAAAAACATAGACACATGAGTTAAGAATGTACAAAAAAGTTTTGTGAATAATACTGTATCTGTTACCAAAATATAGACATAAAGAAGTACGTATTAAGGAGCATGACTTTTATTGCTTTAAGTTGAACATACTAGATATACGAAGGTTTCACCAACCAAGATTGCAAGATAGTTTTCTTTTTTCCAAAAGGCGTCGTTTAACTAAAGAAGGAGGAGCAAAGAGAAGGATACATAGAATATACCATGCCGCAGTACAAACAGGAAAACTAAAGTACTTTGGGAAAGGTATGCCAAAATGTTTTTTCTTAAGTCTTAAGCTTTCGCAATTTCGCGTTCAAAATCTGTTTGTGCACAGTTGTTGGAAAGTGGCAATCCAAAAGAAAATTGCAGTGGAGATACGAAACTCAAGAAACTTGAAGACAAACGAAAATCAGATGAAACTTTCATAGAATTGTTCAAACCGATAGAATCACATGAATTAAATTAATTAAATTACTTTTTTTGTTGTGTTTCTTTTTATATTTAAACGATTTATTTGATTTTTTCCAACTCATATTTTCTGACAGAACTTTTGGAAATATTGAAAGAAGGTTACGCAAAAAAAGAGGAAATGCTGTACCCAAATGAATATTTTTAAGTTTTGTCGTAGTTTGCAACTGTTTTAAGACTAAAGGTTTATTCTAAGCCAAACTGCTTGTGATAAACCAAGTTTAGTAACTGGACAAATATTTTACTATAAAAATATCGGAGGGGGCAGAGCTGTTGTAAAGCGAGAAAAATAATACAAATGAGTCTAGTCTAGAGAGTAAACCTCTTGGAGTTCTAGCTTTTCCCAATAAAGTGAAAGATGGTGCTCTTTTACTAAATAACCATTTTGGGCGTGATTGGAGAAAAGTACATTATTCCAGAGACGTTTATCCGTTTACCATGCAATTATTTGTATCTATATTACCAGAATTCATTTTTTTTAACATTTTTTGAACGTTTTGCCATTTTAATTTACTCTTTTTACATTTTTTTGAAATTGTTCGTCATGTGTGTTGAGGCGCCTGAATCGATAATTCAATGTGTACTCTGAGAGTTTTTCTATTGACAACAATTTTTCGTTAGCAAAAAATGGCGCGCTTAATTTTTTTTTAGATTGATGTTGGCATACTTGCGGAACAGTAGTCTTGAGAAATGATTATTCTTCTTACACCAGATACTTCTCAAATTTTTTTTTGGTTCATGAACTTCTTATCTACATTTCTTTCGAAAATGACCTAAAGATCCGCTATTAATTCTTCTAAGCGTTGCACTTTCACATACTTCCACAAACGAGCACTTAGTTTTTTGATGGTTCTCGCTTTCTATTGATTCTCAAGCATTTACATGTTCATCTGCATCAAACAGTTAAAAAAATTGTGTGTGTCAGCTCCGACGCACGACTGGAGTTTACTCCTTAAGTTCGATAGTCTAACCAGACGCAAAAAGGGTTTATTTAACTTAAAAAAGATTGATACTGTATGAACGTAAAAAATAACTTTTCGAAAGAAAATTTTATGAAAACATTATTATAATGAAAAAATATTGTCGATTTTTCTGATAATATTATCGAATTATTGACTAGCATTGTTAATATTTAAAAATTATTTATAAAATAAATCATAATAACCTGGTAGAATTTATAGACATCGAATTTTTGGTTAGGTTAGAAATTTTCTATTTTATGTGGATGCGCTCGATAATTCATATTGGGTTAATTATTATCTAATTTTATGTGTTGTTCTCAAATATATATTTATATGAACTACATCGATAATTATTAAAATATTTAATAAATACAAATTGCACATGCTCATACATATAATACATGAATTATAACGCAGCCACGTGTTTGTTAGATGTTCCGGCAATATCATCTACACCTCTTTCTGCCATAGTTATTTGAAAATACTTTCAGTTCACTTTAGCGGAACACAATGATAAAGATTAAAACTTCACAATAACAATATTAATTATTGATATTTATAATAAAAACAGCAATATAAGTAAAATTAGAAAGTTGCGCGACATAGGATGCGCACCAAAAACGTAACGAGGTCATTCATCGATAAATTTTACTCCTCAGATTTTTCTCATACCGGGCCCCTTATATATGCAAATCGATTCTTAAGGAGTAAACTCCAAAAATTTTTGTAATAATTTACGGTTCTGTCCTTTTGTATCCGGTTGCTAGATCTTTGGATTATAGTTTTAATTAGTTTTTGAACTTGGTTCTCTTCTGCCGATTTAGCATATCTTCTACTATCGATTTCAAATAATGAGTTTGCTTTGAAAACGATGGCCTACCTGGAATGTTCATTATTTATTTCTTTACCTCTCAGTTTTTCAAAACGCAGATTCTTATCAGTTGTTTGAATTTTCACAATTATATTAACTAACATGTTACTATTAGCCTTTTACGTGTACTTTTTTACCTGATGCTTTTTACGTATTTTAGTACAAAATACGAGATACCGTTAAAACATGTTAAAGTTGGTGATTGCCTCTAAATTATTTATGTTTTAAGTAAAATTATTTTAGTTTTTACAAACAAACATTTTTTATTATTTTACTGTAGTTAACCTTACAACTTCTGCAATGATTTTACACATATAGAGTAATTTAACGAAAATGTAACGCATTGTAAGCATTTAAGCTTTTAATATTAAATTCTACAAAACTTACATAGGAAAAATTTGACGTATTTGATTGTGCAGAAAAAAATCTGCAGGAGCAAAACATTACAAAATGAGATTTCCGAACCGTCAAAGTTTAAATGTGCAATATTGTTTGAAATTACACGAACAATTCAGAAACAATGAAGCTACATTATAAAGAAAACAAGAAGCATGATAAACAAACTGAAATGTAATAGCGTAGTTTATAGTATTTCACAAAACAACGTAATACAAAATCATAATTAGATATCTTACATCTCTATGTAAATAAATGTTCAAAAGCATCGGCTTCTTGTTCAATACATTTTTGAGCTCGCCCGGTAACACTTCTTGTCACTTTGAGAAGAGTTCTTCCATCAATGTTATGTGTGTTTGTAGTTGCGTCCTCTAACTCGTCTACATTTCAATACGGTTGTTTGTAGATTTCATCTTTGAAGAAACCCCAAAGATAAAAAAAACTAGAGGCGTTAAATCCGGCGACCATGCAGGTCAACAAATTGACCCGTTTATACCTATCTATTGACTGCCAAATATTATTGTCAATAAGTTAACCCTCTCAAAATAATTATGAGCAGGTGCTCCATTCTGTTGAAAGTAAACATGTGGGTGAGCAATCAACGGAATGTTCTCCAGATAATTATTAATAATAGCTTTTAATAACGCGGCATATCTCTCTCCACTGAAATTCTCGCAATAGATAACGGGACCAATAATTCGCGATCCTATTAAACCGCACCAAACATTTAAGCTAAAGCGGTGTTGGGGATTACGTGAATCCGTTATAAGAAAATTTGCTCTGATGCAGTAATGTTGATTGTGTTTGTTGCACGTGCCTACCTGATTTTGAAAGTTAGATTCGTTAGACCATAAAATAAATTTGAAGTTATCTTGACGTTGATTACACAAATTTAGTAACCAGTTACAAAAAATATTCTTTTTGTCAGAAAATCAGGTTTCTTAAGTTGGGCAGCCAAATTTGTTACGTGGATTTCTTGTAACAAAAAAAAGCAACAGCTAGCACAGTTTTCCCGGAGAGGGAGTCGCAGGCTTTGTGATGCTAAATTACAACTTAATTCTAAAAAAAGGCGCCAAGACGATGAATTAGAGAGATATCGTCTAACTCTACCCGTAGCTGGAAAAGAACAAATAAGACGACAGAAGTAATAACACAAAATATATATTTATTTTATCACAGACAATAATTCCAAATAGGACAAAGAAGGTACATAAGTATAAATTAGCCAAACATTACTACATAGGTCGAATCAAATATAAGTTGCGCCCTATACTGGACAATACGCCGTACAATAAACTTACCTTGTCGGTCTAAACTTTTACATACGAAGAAGGAATGACTTCATATTTGCAAATTTAAAATCTCAAAAGTATATAACAAAACAAATTAAACCTCCGAGACTTAACGCGCACTTCATACGACGGTCAACAATCGACATGACCATCAAAATACAAATAGTAAAATTTGAATTTGTAATACTCACAGTTAGGTTTTATCCAGTAGGGGATTAGCTAATTCCGTACTTGCATTACCTAAAACGTAATATTAAATCTAACATAAAACGTGCATACGGCGATCACAAGTAAATTTAGTTTCTACAGCATACGCTCATTTGAGATAGCAAATGCGCAGCGTTTCTCTTCGACTTAACGTAATAATTTATGGTAACAGTTCCTCTCAAAAGAAGTACAATCCTGAAAGTTTCTAACCCCTTGACGCTGTGAATAGTAATGTTTTATTAACAGGACGTAATGGAAATTTTCTCAAATATGCCACCTGTTAATTATCTTCACTGATAACGGTGAACGTGTGGTGGGTACGGAAATCCGCCCTACTCAGTTTCCACTAAGTAGCCACAAAATTAATTTGCATATTCACGTGAAATAATCTAATGCTGAAAGCCTTGTTGGGCGTAAAAATACAGAGCTCGTCGGAGATCTTACAGGAAGTGAATAAAATATGCTGTTATAAAATTTGACATTGCCGACGAAAAACATAAGGGGTGTCGAGGGACAAATTTTATACTCGAAAATTGATCTACCAACTTTTTAACATAACATCTTCTTGTTGTATCTCCCTCCAGATGTTAAAAGTGTGCACCCTTTTCAGTTTATAGGGATGGAGTTTATGTTTGTTTAAATTGTGTTCTTTTGTGCATCCAACTCGACAGTACCGATTTTCTAGGAAATGCTTTAAAATAGGCCAGCACATTCGTTCTCGTTTGTTCAGCAATTATAAAAAGTTTGCTTCTTAAATGTAGCTTTATTCTTTCAAAATTGTCTGTATAATTTCAGAAAATACTGTACATTTAGTGCTTGAAAATTTGTAAATTTTATGTGGTAATGGTGTAGTGCATTTGCAGAATTCTTTCTGCACAGCTTCAAACATGTCACATTTTTGTAAATGTGAGAAAGGCATTTTAAAGTTGTCACAAACGAAAATATTGAAAAACAACTATTGACAGATTTATCCATAGTCTTTAATTGCTTATTATTTGTTTATTTTTAAGTTTAGGGTGATAATAAGGTATTAACAATTTTTTGATCAAAATTTAATTTTTTTTTGAAATGTATAAATTTTGTTTTTGTGAATATTTTGTAAACAGGGACGTTCAATTGTTGTTCTGTCGTCACTAGTGTAATCAGCGGAAAAAATGATATTGGTTTGCCCATTTAAGCGACTTTGTAGCTTTAGTAATGAAACCTTCGCGAAGTTGGCGTCTAGAACGTTTATGAAAGGATATAGTAAATTCTTGAAAGAGAAATGAAAATGAGAGAAATGTGTAAAGCGGTACAAACCAATCATAGGTCAGTTATTCAAAGCAGGCAGTGTTAAAAGGATGTTTAAATAAATAAACGAATAACGCGTGTGTTAGAGTTAAATATAACGGAATATAAACGTACGTGCCTTTAATGTAAACAAGTGTCAGTTTTAAGATAAACAGAAGTTATGCGCAGACATTATTTTTCAAGTGATTGTAATACATAAATTAGTGCAAGTGTTTTTCTTAAAATTTAATTAGTTCGTGTAGTTATAAACGTGTAAATGTTTTGTGTAGAAATAAATTAAATTAAAAATTCGTTACAATAATAATGGAGATGGCAATGGTACATGTTTAACTTTGAACACGGTGTATATATTTTTGCGGTAATTGTCATAACATATTTTTTCTGTTATTTGAATTGTTGAATAAAAATAGATTATCTACTACACTAGTGCCGTCGAATTAATTTAATTTAGTTAGTAATTCATTTTGTAAATAAATTAAGCTTCTGGTTAAGTTTGTGTTTATAGGATTTACTAGGTCAATAAAAAGGTCTAAATTTGTGTATTGGAAATTGGATAGTCAGAAATTGGAACAATATGTCCCTTGGACTAATAGTGATAAAAAGATCAGTGTCACAGATGGTGTGTTGATGAAAGTAATAGGGCAGTCACGTCGCGTCGTTCTCGAAAAAGTCAGTCTCATTAATTTAATCTACAACCTCGTATTGCCAAGTAAATATTTGATCAATTCACATTGTTTGGTTAGATAATTTGTCGAATTAAGCATTAATAACCGATATATACTATCAATAATTTCTAACGAATAAATATCTAGATAGATGCGTTACTTAAATACTAAGATCTATATAATCGAATGTTGAATGAAAGTAAACGTTTTAAAAAAAAAATTGTTTAATAAAAAAAACCTATAAAACTAAGAAATGTAACACGGCAATTTTCGCGTTACGGTTACATCAACGCCATACCGAATTGCATTAGCTTCACATTTGCCGCTTTGTGATTATGAATTACCGACTTATAAATATACGAGAGATGTTTACCATAAATACATTCCAAACAATTTTAATTAAAAATTACAACTACAAATATGCGTATACAAAAAATATTGTTTTTAAAGAAATAAGGGCCATACTATTTAAAATCAACTAAATTAGTAAGTAGACAATCTTTTTCGTATTTTTTTATTGTTTTTATGTATTAAAAATTGTGCTTTTTTTAATAATTAAAAGTTTTAGATAACCCAATTTGTGTTTATTAGAATGTAGGTACAAAAATAGTCGTATTTTTAAATATACATATTAAACTAAAAGGGTGCGAACATATCAAAGATCTATCGATGAGGTTTATGTAAAACAAACCTATACTTTTTTATGAGATCGAGCACACCGAGCGTGTTTATTGTCGTACTACCTGGTTTACAGCAATGTCGAGGTGTACGAACATACCAAAGGTGCTTGGATGAGCACGGTTTATATCGCGGTTACTACCTCGATCTGACATCTATGTAAAACAAACTTTTATTTTCTTATGAGACCGCGCATACCAAAGACGTTTTTCTGGTCATTTACATCGACAAAACAGTTTTTATCGCGGTATCCAGGTAACTTGCAACCTTAAGCTACATTTCAAACCACGTGACATTTACTTACTAATTAAAGAAACAAATATTGGAACGAAGTAACGTGTGAAGGTCGTTGCGGCTTTTTGTATATAAACACAATCATTAACATTTAATAAACACGAACTTCTGGTTAGCGTAAAGACATCAGACATATTTTACAGGTAACAATGTTGGCTGCTATTTATCACAATGTAAACTGGAACTTAAACCGCGATGTAGTAAACCGCGATCATGCTTTTTTGGTATGTTGGTACTCTTAGTATTATTGATTCTGTAGTTGAATAACTATTTCTTTGAAAACATCTGTGCTTCTGTTCACTTTGTATTATTTTTTTGTTTTTTTCATTTTTTTGTTCTTTTCTACCATCTATCTATTAGCTTTTATGTTGACTTATTCCGAATTTTTCTTTTATTGTTAAGTCTGTTATTTTTGTTTCTACTTAATTTATTCATTTTTTTTTGTTTGAGATACATCTACAAGAAAAAGACAGCAATTATAAAAGAGTGTTAGTACCGTAAGATGTGGCGACTTTGATCAATTAGAATTTCATTTTGCCGATATCAGTTTTGTTTGTTTACAAATTCAAAGTTAAAAAATGCCACATGGTGGGTCTTTACATGTGTTATGTGTCTACATACTTGAAAAATGTTAATTTTGTAAAATACGAGTAAAATAAATAAAAATATGCTGATCAACTTCACACGCGAAGTGGGGCCATTTTGATCACCGCCTATATACGTATACTGTAAAGATTACTAAAACTAATTTATTATACTAAAAAAATGTACACGTTTATAACTAGCCTAGCTAATTAAATTTAAGGATATTCAATAAAAGCACTTGCATTAATTTATATAGCACTATCACTGGAAAGATAATGTCCGCGGATAACTTCTATTTACTTAAACAACTAACTCTTGTTTACATTAAAGTCACGTACAAAGTTATACTCCGTTATATTTATCTTGACAAGCGTTAATCATTTATTTATTTAAACTTGAATAATGACACTGCCGACTTTGAATTGCTATAATAACTGACCTATCATTTGTTTGTACCGCATTTATAGATTTTGGCTATCTTTCGCAAATTTTCTATATATTTCGGTAAACGTTCTGGAAATGGATAACAACTTTGTGAAGGCTCTCGAACTTGAGAATAATTTCTTAAACGTTTCATTACGTTTAAAATGCACTGCACATATATAAAGTGTATTTTACGTGTTCTGAAAATTGCGCCTGATTTTTACTCACATATCTATTTTTATACGTTACTATTTTTTTTACATTAAAACTGACCAAAACAAAACGTCCTGACACTAAAAGTTTGGGTTGCAAATATTCTTCTTACTTTAATTCCACAGGTGGAGTAAAATCTTAATTTTGATAGCATTCGTTATCATTAGATGTATCTAAGGTTTCTTCGATTTCCTCTGAGGTCTCCTCCTTTGTTGTACTCTTTGAATGTTTGTTCCTAAACGATTTTTTTATAACAATTCGGAAAGAACATTGTCAAAAATATACCTTGGATCTTGATGATGGGAAATTTTTGGAATTTCGTAAAATTGGTTTAAATCGGCATAGTTGCATTATGTTTCGTTTTCTTGCTGATTCTTGTAGGTAATTTAGTTTAGAGTCGGATTGGACGCTCATTGGGTCTATTTTTTTTTGAGCGCGTGATAGAAGTAATGGAAAATCTTGCTTTGGAATTCGTGATGCAGTTACGCCTCTGAGTTTGTAATTTGAAGCCACATTCAGAGGTTGTCAGATATGCGTTAAGTGTGGCACGAAGAAAATGAAAGAAATATAATTTTTTTATATAAAAGAATTACGGAATTGGTTGAATGCGTTGAGAGGTTATCGCCGATGAAAACTTTCTGTTCATCTAAATGTTTTGTACGTGGCATGAAGCATGTATTATACCAATCCTAAAATATGTTGGTGTCTATTCATCTATGAGAGGTCTTATTATTTCTGCAATCTTCAGTGCAACAGGGTTTGTCATAACACGGTTTCCCACGAATACTCCCCTCTCTCCAGGTATTATATAACAGTTTGCTCTTATACATTATGTAAAGCGGTAGCAATGTTCTGTCCGCAGCTTCACAAATCATAATTTTGATGTTGCATTTAGAATGATTTTCTGTGTATTTAACACCCTTCCGATATATATAGCACGAGCCTTTTCGGGATCACCACTGACGTTGGTCTTGTCGTAGTTAAAAATATTGACAACATTTATGCTTTCCAACGTTGGTCTAAGTTGGCAAAATACATTTTTTACATTTAATTAAAAAAAGTAACCAGAATTACATATTCTATAGGTTATTTGGTTGACTTCACTTAAAAATACTGAATTCACTAATGTCGTGATGAAGTCTTCTTCAACAATCAGGCCCCTACTACCTTACTTAAGGTCGATTGGCCAGTTTTGATTTAACCTTCTGTTGTTTTGGTCTTGCAATAGTGGTTGTATGAGTGGATTTGTATGAATTTCTAGTATGGCGTGGTGTTTATTACTTCTCTCTTGTATGACTTCCTTGATGAACGGTATTCTTAAATCTTTGTGTAATGTTTGGTTACTCACATACCACGGTGCGTCAACCATGGTTCTGAGGATTTTCGACTGTGATCTTTGGATTATGGCGGTGTTGGATTTACTGGCGCATTCCCATATGTCCAGGTTGGCTTGATAACAACTTTATAATACAGTATTTTGTTCTCTAATAACAGTTTAGATCTCCTTCTAATGAGCCAGTGTAACTCTCTGAGACGCATGTCTATTTGCATCCTTTTCTTCTGTATATGTTCTCTCCATATAAGTTTTGAGTCTAGATAGATTCCAAGATATTTTACATTTGTTGATACCGTGAGTTGTATATTGCCGATGGAGACTCGTGGGCATTGTTGCTTACGTATGGTGAAAGTTACTTGTATAGAATTTGTTTCATTAATTTTAACTTTTTATTTATCCAGCAATTCTTGGAGTAACTTAAGGTGGACCTGTAGACCCGCTGTTGCTATTAAGGGATTTTTATTTTCAGTCATAATAACTGTGTCGTCTGCAAATGTTTCCATGGTTGTGCTGGTAGTTGTGGGAAGGTTGAACGTATATATTAAGTATAGATAGGGTCCAATGGGGGAACACCTGCTTTAATTTCGTGAAAAGTAAAATTTTTTCCATTTACTCTAGTTCTGAGTTTCCTATTTTTGCAATATGATTTCAATAACTTATGGTAAGTTTCCGGTAGATTGCATTTACTTTTATATAGAAGGCCTGCATGCCAGACCCTGTCAAACGCTTGGTTGACAGCGAGGAATGATGTTGTACAGCATTTTTTATTGTCCGAAGTTTCTTAATAGTGTTAGCTATCAGATTACACTGTTGTGTAGTGGAGTGCTCGGCTCGAAACTCAAATTGACGGCTTGACTCAAAATTACGTCTTGTAGAGGTATATGATGAAGTAGTAGTCGCTCTAGTAGTTTTGATATCGTTGAGAGCAAGCTTATCGGTCTGTACGAGGTAACATTCTTTGGGTCTTTTTCAGGTTTTGGTATTAAAATTATCTCTGATAATTTCAGTGCGTGTGGTCAATATTGTAGCCTAAGTACGGCATTAAATATGTAAGTTAACATAACTATTTTTTGGGAAGTTCTTTGAGCATCTTAGAAGTGACTTGGTCAACCCCTAGAGCTTTCTTTTTGTTAAGGAGAACTATTTCTTTTTGTATTTTATTAGGGGCGAAGTAGTGTATTCTACTCACAGAATCAACAGACGTATTAGCGTTTAAGAAATCTAAATCCCTTTCTGGTTTATCATTATTTAGAGTAAATACTACTTTCAATTGTTTTGCAAAGAGATCAGCTTTTTGTCGGTTCTCGGATTCAACTCGTATTGGTGGTATTATTCTTATTGGTTTTATTGAAACTTTATCCGGTTTATGGGTTTGATGCCATACCTATCTAGTTCTTCTTTTTATGGAGATTCGTTTTTTTATTTTAAGCGGTATATTACATTTCCTGGTGGATATATTTCAGGTGTAGCTTTTTTTTGCAGCTTGATGTATAATTGCGATTAACGTGTTGACTTCTTCTTCTAATTCAGTAAGTGTCTTCAATCTTATTTTTAAGTTAATTTTAGCTGCTAACTCATTCTTATATATGCTCTAGTCTGTTTTTGTTGTGCTTGATTTTGGTGTACGTTTGATGTTTATTACCGTTGAGCTGACTGTAGCTATGATTGGAGTGTGGTAAGAAAATAAGTTGTAATTTGCTACTACCTGTGTATAAAGTGAAGAAATACCGCAAGTCAAAAAAAAATCAAGAAGGTCTGGACTTTCGTTTGAGTCAGTAGGCCAATATGTAGGGGTTCCAGTTGATAAAAAGAGTAGTATTTGTCATTCATTACTTTTAAAAGTTCTCTTCCGTTTGTTGTAGTGTTGTAGGTGTTTTTACTATTAAAGTCTCCTTCTGCTATGAAGTTATGACTTAATGTATCAAAAAACTCTTGAAAATGTTTTTTTTTTCAGATTGTGACGAGGTGGACAATATACTGCAGAGAGTCTTAGGTCATACGATAGTAGTTGTATTTTAATGTTAGTTGCTTGTAGATAGGATTTTTCAAATTTTTGTTGTTCGTAGTGGCTTATCGATAATTTGATTAGAATTACTGTTCCAAAGTGGCCAGTGTGATCAGGATGTATCGTATAATAGAGATGGTAGTGGGGTATTTTAAAATACGTTCTACTATAATTTTTCATTTTGGATAATTCCCGTGTTGTTATTATAACACAAACTGAGCTTTTGTCACATGTTGCAGTGGACATCTTTAGAGTTCGGCATAAACTGATTGACTGCGCTATTAATTTTCGTCTTTATAGACCGGCCTCCGATTGATATAACTAGTTTTCAAATGTCCGGTAAAGGAAAACTAGATTCTGGGTTAATATGTTACAAGCTTATAGGTCTTACGAACCTTGCACGGTCAACTCACACAGTCGGAGGTAGGGGAGGTTCAAGTGAATAATAATTAAGGGCGCCAGATCTTTTATAATTAACACTTCTGCCTCGATCAAGACAGACGGCCCAAGCTCGTAACGAATTTTTAGATTTGTAATCCTTGTTACTCTGATGTTCGGGTAACCACAATAAAAGAGAAAAGTATGTTACCATAAAAGAAAGATTAAACAGGTATAAAAACTTTAATTGAGTAACGTAGATTATATCCAAGAGTATATCTAATTCTCAATCCATAAATGCCAGAAATATTGGCAACACACAATACATAAGTTGAGTCGAAGTGAATAGCGAAGAAAATTTCGTAATAGATATCGTTTATACACTGCATGCAATACACACAAAATAATTAATAAAACTACCTTAATGGTATTGAGACAATGATCGTAATTACGGAAATTAGCATAAACAAAAGTTCCGTGAATGACTTTTCTGACAGCGACAAAATAATTAAATAAACTTACCCACAATCCAGCACCTACTTGATCGAAGAAAACGTTTTCCCCGGTGAGTGAGCTTGGAACAAATTTGAATATCAAATCGTGTCAACACAATGACTCACGAAAGCAAGATCTACAAAATTGTTAATTACTGCTCAAAGAAAGTACACATAACAGAACCCGATTATCGAATGCTGTTGTACACATTCGATGAAATACTGTTTCGCAGGTGTTTGCCGCATGAGTAGGATCTCAAAAAAAAGTTCTTGTCTCTGGTTTTTTTTTTAGTTTTAAACGTAGGCCTTATAGAGTTATACTCGTCCCCTGAAGGTATTTATCGATATTAATCCCTCATTATTCTTTATTGAATAGAAATATGTGGCCAAAGCGTGGCGGAACGGCTATCAAATTAACAAATAAATTACAAAAGAATCCTAACAAAACGGATGTAAATATCTTATCCTGTGACGAATAAATTACTGCAAACACGCCATGAATTCAGAATTTGATGTCCATTACAGAGGATGTTATTAGAAAACTTGCAGTCTCTACCCGAAACAGCCTATTTTATGCAGTTGCCAGCTTAACGACTTTGTCGTAAAAATCTGCTTTTAATTCAATATACAGAGTATTACGTTATACAAATTTTGCACGTAACAAATATTAAGAGGATTTATTGCTTATCTACCCTATGTCAAAGCTACCACGGACTGTACAGGAAAAATACAGCATTAGTAATCGGTTTTCTACTGTTCCTTAATTGGGTCAACTCTTAAATCCGGCGAAGGACGTTATTCCTTTTTAATTTGCCCGCGTTTATACATAGGACAAACGGGTAAAAACAGGGGAATTTGTATTAAGGAGCATCAAAAATGTAGTCGTCGTAAACAATCTGTTAAGTCAGCAGTGGCGAAACAAGTTCCAGAAACAGGTCATCAAATTTTGTTTAAAAACACTGAAGTTTTGGGTGATGTTCCTTATTACTATCATCGAAAAATTAGAGAATCCATTGAAATAATCAAAAATTCTTTTTAATATATTAACCAAAATTTTAGTTTTTACCGGAGATTTGGAAACCAGTTTTATCGATCGGAGGCCGGTCTATAAAAGCAAAACTTCAGGCTTCAGGCTCTGAAGATGATAACGTGTGACAAAAACGCGTGTGTAATAACGACAACATGGGAATTATCTAGTATGGAAAATACCAATGCAACCCGTGGAAACATGAATTCTACTATACGTTTCTAGAATTTTCCTACAAATCGCTGCATTACACTTGCTTATGTTACTGGCAAGGCGTTGGGCTATTTTTCTTTTGTGTTTTTAGAAGGTTTAGTGACTTGAGATGTTATTTTTAAATGTGGTTACACAAGATATTCACCTATTCAAATACAATTTTGCAAGCGTTCTTAAATCGAAACAGTTGATATCATTTATGAGGGCAAGTTCTTCTGCAGCTAATGTTTATATTGTTCATCAGCATTACGTATATGTCTGCCATGAAATTTATTATTGAATGTTCTAAAAGGGATTTTATTTACATTGTTAATTACGCATCAGTAATCTTTTGAACAGTTTCATCAAGTTGAGTTTCCGTGTAACTTCTATAATTTCGAGTACCGGGTATCTTGTTATACGTCCGTACCGTTATCAAAATTAACTTAAAAAGGCAGAAAAAATAAAAATGCGAACTAAGAGATGACTTTGATCACTCTACCAACTGAGATCAAACGCATTGTCAGAATGTTGAAATGCATAATATTTTTCAGTGGGATATTAATTTAAGGTTATGTTTTTTCAATACATGCCTTACTTAATATATACTTAAGTAGAATCTAAAATAACCACTCACATTTGTGCATTCAAACTTATTTACGCTGCGCAGTACATTTGAAGGTATCTAACTACTTGATGCAATCTCATCGAGAATTTTAAAATGTACTGGCGCGACGTTAAGATGATTTTATTTTGCATTGTGGACCCCCATCTTACAGTACTTTTTTTAAGATATGCGCGAGATTATTTGTTTTGCTGTGTTTTGTATGTTTGTCTGTCTGTGTTTGTACCTATATTTAAAAACAAATATAAATATGTATTAAGATAAAATTTTGATTGAATACCTCTGATTTTAATGAACATTTTTCTATTCACTGTGAATGCAAATCATTCTGCGCAACGCGATTACGTAATGCACATGCGTTTGTGGACATTTTTTAAAGTTTTTTTTTGGAGGACGGCTTGTCGCAAAAGGACGTTTTTTGTCCAGTTGTGACAGCTCGCCACATATAAAGGTTTAAAATGTGGTGAACTGTTTTTGTTGTTATGCTAACGGTTCGTTTTTGTTGTCCCTTTTATGCGCGTTAGTTGTAATTACGGAAAAGCCCGTAATTTGTAGGGCTAAGTTTTTTCTTTGTTTTTTACTAATAATATAATTTTTTAAAGTTTTGTTATAACTTTTTTCTTACTACTACAATTTTTCTTACGGCTACGTTACTGAATTTCTACGATGCTTTTTTTGTACGTATGATTGCGTTTATGAATACAAAAATGTCTTTATGATACGTACGTGTCATTATGTTTTTTTGACTTTGATTTTTAAAATTCGATTACAACATGTGCGTTAGATGTTTGTCTGCACGTCACATTTCTAGAGAATTTCTGTTATGTGTTTACGATTTGATATGATTACGGAAACGATGATTATTTAAAGATTATCATACGTTTACGACATCCTGGTTTTGGATCCGTATGAATAAGAGATCAATCATATTAAAATACGAAAAATTTTGAAGTTTTAACACGCATTGCGAAAATTACGCAATAACACGTCATTCTATGAATTATGACTACAATCAAATTGTATTTCTGCGACGACGCCGAATAAGGTAAAATTTAATCGTTAATGTACCTGAATTTCTGTATTTAAACTTGTAAATACGTTTCTTAATTAGATACGTTTTTTAATTAGATTTTATTCTGATGCTTGTGTTTTATAAAATTTTGGTTTTATTATTTATTCCAATTAAATAGTATAAAAATACTGTGGCGTTTAAACTTAAATAGTTTTCAAATTGAAATGAAATTTAAAAGTAGGATAAAATTCCTACGAACCTACTTATAAATTTGTAATTAAATATGTTTCATTGCTTATGTTTTTTTTTATATTTTGTTTGTTAATAAATTATGGATTATTTGCATTTATTTGAGTTATCATTATGTATTTTGAAGTAATCTACAGTTTTTAAAAAATGGTTATAAGTATTTTTTAAACCTAGGATTATTTCTATGTAATTTATTTACTCTAACAATGTTATACCTGTTCACTATAAGGACCAGTATTACAACTGGTTTAATTATTTTTGTAAATGCGTAGTTTTTCTAACAAAGCAAATTAGTAAAGCTTTCATGAATTTGTCCCCTATTTCCTCTATATTGTACTTAAATCGTTTAAATCTTTAACACCATGTGTTTTTGGTATTACTTCCTTTTCCCTCTTTGTTTTTTGATACCTGATCACGTTGTGATAAAAACGTTTAAATTATAAACCTGAATCTACTATTAGAAGCCTGATTTTTATTTTTAAATTGAAAAATACATTCTGTTTGAAAGTTTAATTCAATTTCATACTTTGAGGGCATGTTAAAACTGATTACAAAAGGAAACGAACCCGGATAAGAACATATTTCTTTGTTTGAACTCACTGAACAAATTCAATTAAAGTAAAATATAATAAAACCGAGGTTTTGTTCTAGAAAATCTCACGATTTATCATTACGACAAGGCACCCGTATTTAAAAATGTGAAAATACCGGTTAAATTGAATTCTTCTTTTATCGCGACACATAGTAAATAGACTGTTTTATAACAATTTTAGATGTATGTTTACAAGTAATTTGAAAGTGGTTAAAAGATTTTTCAATTTATTGTAATTTTGTAGATAATTGTGGTGTTACTATAAGCCTTTTTTTGTGTTGAAATAGATTGACACTTTTCATTAAATACAATGCACAATTAGTCGTTAATTAGCATCATCTGAATTAATTGTTTAAATAGATAACTATAACTGTTAATTTCTCATAATGTTTTCCTGAGGATTCTATTATGTTATTCCATAAGTCAACATATATGTGTATACATTAGTAAGAAATATAACAATGGAAGTGATATGAATGGAATATTATGTTATTTCGTAATGCATTAGTATAAATTTAAAGAAATTTAAAAGTAAAATAAGTATGGAAAGAAAGTGAAATTTTGTAATAGTGAGGATGTATGTACACTGAAATAAATAAACAAGAGTAAAATTAAAGTTTTAGTGGTGTAAACCAGGTTTGTTAATAAGAAAAAACGCCGGTTTTTGCTGTACATTAATAAACTCATAAAATTATTCTTAGTAAAAATTTGCATCCGAACTGGAAAAATTATGTGACAATATAAGTAAAAAATTGCAAAAATTGGCTCTTTGTTGAAACCTGTCAATGTCATTAGGTATGCTACGGCCTATCTGCCCATCTCTATCGTATTTTTCTGTTTTATTTGTTTTGCTTGTCTTTATTTGTCAAGACTGACACATTGGCTTAGGTGTATGTATTATTCTACTTCTTGTAATATTTTTCTCTCTATGTATATAGGGTTGATAGGTATGTTATAGTTAGTGATACTTTTTTTTCAATATTCATATGGAGTCGTCACCTCATTCAGTTGGTTTAGCATTTCTGTTAGTTCTTCAGGAGTATGTGCTATTATGACAACATCATCCGTAAACCGAAGATGAGAGAGGCGTTCACCGTTTATGTTAATTTCTTTCTCATTCCAATGCAGTAGTATGAAAGCGTCTTCTAGTACATTTGTAAATAATTTTGGGGACAATGTTTTTCCCTATCTTATTCTGCGTTCGATGCTAATAGATTATCAAATGTTCTAATGATCATAGTTGCATTTTCGTATATTGCTTTCACTAACTGAATATATCTATAGTCAATCCTGCTGCGTTGTAGAGCGTCGATTATAGCCCATGTTTCCACGGTATCGAACACTTTCTCATAATCCACAAAGGCCAAGCATAGGGGTAAGTTGTATTCGTTCACCTTTTGTATTAATTGTCTGACTGTGTGAATCCTTTAGGTCTGTGAAGTTAGCACCGCCAAGTGTGAATTTTGGAAAACAATATGGCATACGTTTGCTCATCGTTAGCCCATGTTGGCCTAGGGAAAAGTTTTGTTTGCCCACCTTCGAAAAATTTTTTATGTGAAAAAAACATTCTTTGGTAAAAAACAAAAATCAAAAAACCAACTCTTTTCACGCTATATCGTTTGCCCATCGTTTGCCCATGTTTGCCCAGGAAAAAATTTTGTTTGCCCACCCACCGAAAAATTTTTATGTGCAAAAAAAAATGTTTTGGTAAAAAATTCAACTTTTTTCACGCTAAATCGTTTGGAAAAATTTTCACTTGCCCACCCATCAAAAAATTTTTGTTTGCCGAAAAACCAAAAATCAAGAAATGAACATTTTCACGCTATATCGTTTGCCCATCTCTCAAATTGGATTTCCCACCCTTCATTTTCATTCTAAAAATATTTAAACAATAATAAAATAGAAAAAACGATGTAGGTATAGGTGAATATATAAGAGGCAATCAAATTTGAGAGATGGGCTAACAAAATAGCCATTTTAACTTTAAAAATTATTATTTGTTATAAACATATTGACTCTTATATATTCACCTATACATCGCGAATGGGTTTTTCCATTTTATTATTATTTAA
The DNA here is from genome assembly GCA_035610365.1 of Aquatica leii. NCBI lineage: Eukaryota > Metazoa > Arthropoda > Insecta > Coleoptera > Lampyridae > Aquatica > Aquatica leii. The sequence goes on along the minus strand of CM069434.1, from coordinate 16,597,815 downwards.
ATATTTTTAGAATGAAAATGAATGGTGGGCAATCAAATTTGAGAGATGGGCAAACAAAATAGCCATTTTAACTTTAAAAATTATTATTTGTTATAAACATATGGACTCTTATATATTCACCTATACTTCGCGAATGGGTTTTTTCCATTTTATTATTGTTTAAATATTTTTAGAATGAAAATGAAGGGTGGGCAATCAAATTTGAGAGATGGGCAAACAAAATAGCCATTTTAACTTTAAAAATTATTATTTGTTATAAACATATGGACTCTTATATATTCACCTATACATCGCGAATGGGTTTTTTCCCTTTTATTATTGTTTAAATATTTTTAGAATGAAAATGAAGGGTGGGCAATCAAATTTGAGAGATGGGCAAACAAAATAGCCATTTTAACTTTAAAAATTATTATTTGTTATAAACATATGGACTCTTATATATTCAGCTATACATCGCGAATGGGGTTTTCCATTTTATTATTGTTTAAATATTTTTAGAATGAAAATGAAGGGTGGGCAATCAAATTTGAGAGATGGGCAAACAAAATAGCCATTTTAACTTTAAAAATTATTATTTGTTATAAACATATGGACTCTTATATATTCAGCTATACATCGCGAATGGGTTTTTCCATTTTATTATTGTTTAAATATTTTTAGAATGAAAATGAAGGGTGGGCAATCAAATTTGAGAGATGGGCAAACAAAATAGCCATTTTAACTTTAAAAATTATTATTTGTTATGAACATATGGACTCTTATATATTCACCTATACATCGCGAATGGGTTTTTCCATTTTATTGTTGTTTAAATATTTTTAGAATGAAAATGAAGGGTGGGCAATCAAATTTGAGAGATGGGCAAGCAAAATAGCCATTTTAACTTTAAAAATTATTATTTGTTATAAACATATGGACTCTTATATATTCACCTATACATCGCGAATGGGTTTCTTCTATTTTATTATTGTTTAATTTTTTTTAGAATAAAAATGAAGGGTGGGCAATCAAATTTGAGAGATGGGCAAATGATATAGCGTGAAAAATGTTCATTTTTTGATTTTTGTTTTTTCCGTAAAAAAAATTTGATATCCATTTTTGTCGTTCTTTATTCATTAATGTTTTTCGTTCCCGTTTTATGGGTATATTTATTTTTGCCCGAACCATTATGTGATCACTACCTATACGACAATTATTGAGCACCGTAACATCTCCCACCATACGCTTTTTGTTAGAATTTATAAAGTCTATCTCATTCCTCGTTTTGCCACTCGAGCTTTGCCTTGTTCCTGTTTGTTGTCCTCTGTTGTTTTTTTTCCTAGGCCATACTTTCTAATGTGTTCTTTGTCATTGTTTTCTTTCCCAAGTTTTGCATTGAAATCGCCTATTATAATCATTAAGTGTCATCAATCTCTTCTTCTGAATGGTCTTCGGTTCGGGCGTATACTTGAATTATTTTCAATTCATATGTCTTTGATAACGTTATATTTGTATATAACACTCTAGCACTTATTGAGTTAATTGTTGTTATATAAGAAGCTATTCTGCGGTTTATGAGTTCTACTCCGTTTATGTGAATATTTTCTTTTCTGCAGTATAGTATGTTTCTGGATTTCAGTGTCACGAGTTGCTCACCGTTTCTCCTTAAGGTACTAATTTCTACTATATGTCATTTTAAACTTGATACTTCTTTTCTTAATTCTATTAATTTACTTTTGGATAAGAGTGTTTTCATATTTAATGTTGTTATAGTTAGTTTGGTATGACAGCCTAACGTAACCCGGGGATTCTTAACACTCCTATTACACCGTAGAGTAATATACAGGGCCTTTATAAATGATTGGATCCCACATGACACATATGTTAGGCAACCAACATTGCTTGGATTGGTATAACGAAAATAAAATTACTAAATGAAAAATTTGATTTGTAACCTCTAAATTAAGGTTAAGTAAAGGTAACACATTAATAACAATACCTGTTTATTTGAAATAAAAATAGGTAATAACATTTATTTAAATTTATAACCGATGTTAAATATGATGTTCTTTAGCTGGGATACATGTGTTAATTCTTCTTTTTAAATTTTGGGAATCATTGATAAACCATAACCTTGTACAGAGTCATCAAAAAGTTCTTTTTTAGTGCTTTGTGGCAAGTTTCTACTGATAATCTTAAAAAATTGAATGCTTATAACTCACAAATCAAATTAAAGTGACTTTATACCTGTTGCCCGCAAATGATTTTGCCACCGTTTTATTAGGACTTTGTTTCATGCGATTGCGAATTTCTTTGATAACAGGTGCAGTGAGTACAGTAGACTTTCCTGTAAGTTTCCCATTGCAAATGCTATTCTCATTTAAAAATCTATTAATTAAAACTTGTTTAGGTCGTTGAATAGCATCGTACGTAAAGTTTCCTTCTGGAAAATATTCATTGAATTTATCGATGCAACCTTGAAGAGAATACGACCAAGTTTCATCACGATTGCGAGCATCACTTCTCAGTTTGAAAATGCGTCACAATGACGGTGACTTGTTCAATTGTAAACATCGTGAAATGTTATTATCTAATATAAAATTAAAAAATTAGACCTCAAAATTACAGCTGTTTTTCAGTACTTACCAACAAAAACACAAAAAGTGCTGAATAGTTATGATTACAACTATTTTAGAATATAAAAAATAGAGAATAAGGAAAACGACGAAAAATAATACCCGATGTCAACAAAACGTCAAACGAGAATGTCAAAAAATGTTACTAAACGGTAACACCTGTGGTAACACTACCAACCTAAAACTATGTTGATGCTCAACTCATAGATCACGTGGGAAATGGGTTTTAATGAAGGCCATGTACCACCTGTGGTGGTCGCCTCACTTAGTTTTGCCTGTGTGTCAACAAAGTCATATTATATAATCTAATTTGGTTAAAATAATTAAAGGTTATTATAATAGTTGTCTTTGCTTGCGGTATTTAAAAGGAAAAACATAATTGAATCCTGGTTGCCTAGTCAGCACTATCTTGTTGATAAAGATTGGATGAACTCAGAACTATTTCATAAATGCTTTCAGAATAGTATATTAAAACACAAGTTACAGAATGAACGCGCTTCAATCACGAGACCGAGTTTCATACACGAGCCGCGCAGCGGCGAGTTTATGAAGCGGTAGAGTGATTGAAACGTATTCTATGACGTGTGTTTTATACTATTTTCTCTATTTTGATACAATAATTAGTATTTTTTGTGCAATTTTAATTTTAAAACAACATTGGGAAACTTTAATATTTTATTGAATTGGCAACAGTTATACTTTGACATATTGAAATTTATGTGTTAACCTGAAATCTCATACAAAATTATCTCTTTATACCTTTATAAGTAAATAACTTTGAATTAATAAAACGTCTTTATTTTATCTTGGCATCAAAATTTGAATTTCAATTGTTAAATTCCAATAATTTTGATTTCTATTTCATGTAACGTCAACTTACGATGCAGAGATACCAACTTTGAAAAAACTAACATTACTAAAATTCGTGTAAGAATTTGCTTATTTCTACACGGATTTTAGTGTAAGAATCGCTAATTCTCATGTCGAAATAGAGAAATATTTTTTATCAAGTATTCCAAATGATCCTCTAGTATTACACATTCCAGTTGGCGTTATAAAATTAGCAATTTACGTAAAAAGCTATCATATGATAAATTCTTTCAGTTGCTGGTTTTAAAATATCAACAAATAGCCAGTAATAACATTGTAAATCGATTCAAAATAATTGCTATACAATATCAAAAGTAAACACGCAAGCAACAAAAAAATTAAGCCAAAAAGAAAACTATGGCCAAATCGCAAATGTTTCATACACTCAAGAACAATCAGAAGCTGACGTGTAAATCATTGATAAAAACATCATCAGCAATCGATAAGAGAAAACCTGTAAGTAACAACATCAAAAGAAGATAAATACTTTGCAGTTTCTGTTCAAAAAAATGGAATGCTGATGAATCAATGGCAACCTAAAGATATTGGAGGATTTTCAAATTCTAAGGCTGATGACATTTCGAGTACAAGGAAACAATCATTTGCAACGCCTTTTTTTCAATTTTATAAAAATTCAAAAAGAATATTAACTGTTGATGCCAGACCAAAGAAGAAAACGAGCTTTCTCGTAACATTAACCGAATATTTTGAGAAAAAGGAAGATATTCAAGAAAAAGAATTGAGGGAAAGGCAGGCACAGAATACATGAAAAGAAAAATCAAAAGCAAATCGTAGAAATGTCAAAGTTATGTGATATTAGTATTAGTTTTGAGTATGATACAAAACTGTGGCAGTCGTGGAAAGATACCTATTGATTCCAAACAGCGACTGTCAGTTTTGTTTTGGTCAAGTATTGTCACTTGCAGAAAGTAAGGTTTAAATCAGTCATGTAAGGAAAAGTTGACCATTTGCTTTTCGTTGGTCTGAAAAATTTGATGTTTTGCATTACAATGAGTCGAAAATCTTAAAAACACTCGCACTGCCTGAGCTGCTCAACAAAAAAGAGTCACATTCTGTTCTAAAAATAGGCGTATCTTTTGTTTTACTTAGATGTGAACAAACTTTTGCATTACTTTTGACAAGGGTTTATTACATTCCCTGTAGCATTTAAATTTATTAAAATAACAACATAAACAATATAGTGAATGACTCGGTTATCTTGAAAGATTTTTAATGCTTTCAAGTTAGAAAATACACCAGGGTGGTCCAGTTACTTCAAAATTAGGGTAACGGGCCCACGACGATCTAAAGAAAACTATATAACCAATTCTTGTGGAATTGAGTAAACTGTTAGATGAGACACCCATTTACATCTAACCAGAAACCCACATGACAGAATCAGTTGTAGCTCTAGGATTAATTAAATGAAGAGTTATATAGAATGCGGTTCTGCTACCCACATCCACCTTACTTTTTATATCTTGAATAACTGCAAAAAACAAAAAAAAACAATAACAAGAATGCCCTGATAATTGTTTTTTTTCAGTATGTCACTAGATGAAAAAGTTGGAGAACTACTGATTAAATTAGTTATCTTTAAAAAACGCATTACTGTTACACTTATTTATTGACGAATTTCTTACACTAAAAAGTAATTTTTAGATTTAACTTAATCTTTCATAAACGTTTTTACTATTAATTATTCTATTAAAATATGTATGTCACAATTAAAAAATTTCTCTAAACTTTTATTCTTGATTATGTTTTTTAAATTTTTTTATAATAGTAATTGTTTTTTTTCTTATTTTTCAGATCTGTAAGTACGTACTGCTTATTTATTGATTTTTTGGAATTTTTGAGTAAGTACAAACTATATTTTTAAACTATCACTATCACTGTTTAGTGTTAGCATATGATTTTTGGAAAATAGATTTTAGATGTAGTTGATTTTATGTTATTATACACATTAGCAATAATTATAATAGTAATATACAAACAAAAATGTTTAAAATATTACTGCTAAAATATTAGTTTGCTCGTACTGCAAACGCCATCTTCTGGGAACAGTATCACCTATAATAATTAAAAACTCTTGTATCTAAATGATTCTTACAAAATTTTTAGCATTAAGATCATAATGCATTTTGATCGAAAATTGTCAAAATACGCAAAAGTATTGATTTTTATTAACTACTAGCCTAGGTACCAGCCTAGAATAGCTGGTTCCATATGCGGTCTACCACTTATACTGTGGTCTACTATAGAGTATCTGGTTCAATGCGCGGTTTAGAAAACAGTATTTACCTAACAGCGCCATCTGTTCACATGTTTACGATAATACATAGTTTTTAAACATCCCGCTTCTCTCATTTTTTTTTTGTTTTCTCCATATAGCCTATGTGTTATTTTGATGTATAAGCTACATATATTACTGTATCAAAACCTGATTTGTAGTTATTGCGTGAAAGGGTAACAAAGATCCGCTAACACTATTACGGACACGTAAGTATGGTGCGTATCACCCGACCACGCTACTGAGCCGCGCGACTATGTGCTTTGCAGACGAACGCGTTTTACTCTTCGGTATTCTCTATATAAATTTTTTTTTGATAATAAGCACATGTATATTAATAAGTATTTAAGATTGCTTACTTCCTCGTGATAGATTAAAAATAATTTTAAATATAAGTTTTACTCACATTTTATTTTGTTGTGCATTAACCGTAACATATAAATGTGTATATGTGTTAGAAACTAACCGTAACTAAGGATTTTTTTTTTAAATTAACATTATGAATCGAGTATACTTTTCTCCACTTAAATGTGTACTTACCAGATAAGCTAATGTGTGCAACGATAGGGAATACGCACTGTCAGCCGCTCGAACGGGAAAATGAAAAAAATTCGACGAGTGACAATTTATTTTATTTTTGAATATAATAAAAGAAAAGAAAGAAAAATGTAAAAGACTAAAAGAAAACTATTTATATTTTAATATAATTAGCCACGCCATCAGCCGGACGGATTTACGTTGTTTCCGGGTCTCTGAAACAATTAAACAAAATCTCAGGCGGTGAGCCACGCGAAAAGAAATACTAAAGGAGAAAAATGGCACACTCAGCGCATTATGACAATTAATTGACAATTTGGTTGACACACGGTTCAGACCGATTTGTTGTTGATAACACTAAGCACAACAATTATATGGTGGCGCTAAGCTCAAATTAATTAGTTGATAACACTAAGCACAACTAATTATATAAATAAGGTGTCATATCAATTTACCCCAAGTATTAATTTCATGCGACTCACCCCTTTCTGTATAAATTTTGTTTCTTTTTTTTCTCGCACTAAAACAAATCTAATAACACTAATAACCAACTTAAGCACGCAGAGTGACGCTGCTTCAACAGTCGGCTTTGCGTCCCTCCGTCTCACCACTTAAGACAAGGGGATCCCCAACTACACTCGCTAAACGTCACCTCGTGACGTATAATACTTCCCCTATTTAAAAATTTAAGGGTCTCTCCTCTCTCTCTAACAGTATACGTTTTTATTTTATTTTATTTTATTTTATTTTTTTTAACTTAAAATATTATTTACCTAACATATGTAAAATAGGTGACCACGAAAAGTCTCTTTATTTTAACAAAATAATATATAGTCTACCTTGAAAATTCATTCTAAATATTGGACAAAAAAAATTTTAAATTGGATGAGTAGGTTACAAACTTTACCTCTTTATATATTATAGTAGAGATTGCTCAAAAATTGCTTTAATCCTCTTCACTTCATTTATTGGGAAGAAATTCTGGAGGGATTTCTCCCTTGTTTCCCATGACTGTGCCAGGGATTGTAAGTCTTCTCTAAATCAATTGCTCTGCTAAAGGAATTGATGTGAAGAAGTTATCCGTAGTGACTTCTTCACAAGAGTGAAAATAGGTTCTCACGATATCCAACACGATTCTCTGACCTTGATTAATTTCCTTTTGATTCTTCACCATACCTGTATACACTTGAAAATTTAAAATGTAAAAACTTTTTTAATTTGGGCAAACCGATATCTTTCTGGTTTAGATTTTATATAGACCCAAAATGCATAATTTCCTCCAAATTTAGCCTACCTCTCGTGTACCGGAAAGTTATTACTTGGTGAATAATTCGCTGTACTATTTTTCACAAATTGATCATAAATACTTTGAATAGGTTCGAATTTATCGTCAGTTATTCTTATTCTTTCTGATCTAGTAGAAGTGTCATCAAATCTGATATGTCTGAATATTTGGTAAAGCCGATTGCGAAACATGACTGCAGTGAAAACTGGTTGAACAAAAAGTCCGGTTTCTGACCACATTTCAGAGAGATAAAGTTGTCTTGTGTGGTTTCTACCACTAGCGATCAGAATTGCAATAAATGCATATATCTTTTAATTGGTAACATCCTTCTACTTCTTTTGATCAATAATATCATTCCATTTTTCTGCGCAGGTTTGACTGTGCTTGTTGGCATTATCCCATATTTCTGACATATCTTCTGTTATAAAAACTAAGAGCATCTTGAACCATGTTTATCGCCACGCTAGAGATTCAGGTTTTATATTTATCGTTTTTTTTTTACAAAATAAAGCTAACTTTGCGTTTTGGTGTTTTCTACTATTTGTAATATTATGTTGTCGACGCACGGGGCGGTACAGCTTTCCATTGTTGACCATGTTTTAAAATAAACATTTGGTCAGAACTACGTCTTCGTCGTCATCGACATCTTGTTTCTCATCATCCGATTGTTCTGTTATATTTGTGACAGCTATTTCGTCCAACATTTCCACTGTCTTTTCAACATCACCTTCTACCTGTGATTTATATTCGCTTATTTCCAATTCAATGTCACTTTTCTCACCCTCACTGTCTTCCTCCTAAAGATGACGTAATTCCTCATCAGTCAAATATCTTTTCGCCATGTTTATAGTTAGATTCAACTAACAATGCTTACAATGAATGTAAAATGATATTTCAGCGTAATTCACGCATGCTCAGTATCTTCAATCTACGTAAATCATACCTGCGCTTTGTTTCGCATTTGTAACGAGAGTTACCATGTGGGGTAATTTAGGTACCCCAAGCATAATTTTCAAATTTGTGAAAACATACACCACAAATAACACCGAATACTTGTTGCAAATAAATTGTAGCTATATTTTTGAAGATTAGCTAAATACAAAATCTAAACACAGGAATGATGCAAGATTAAAAAATAATTTTAATTATTCATAAATGACAATTGTTTATTTACGTTTTCAGTTGCTCAAAAACACAAGAAACAATATTTATCTACTGAAAATATATTACGAGATTCTAAAATGGTTTAAGAAACACAAAACTCATAGAATAATATGTTAATACTTAATCACAAAAAATCACTAACTATTAAAATTTTATTTTAGTTTAGTCGAATGCCAAATACGTTTTTATTTGTCACTTAGAATGATTTGAATAACGATTAAATTTTTATTTGTTATTAAAAAATCATCTTCAATTATCAAAATCAAGTAATTAATATCAAAAACAATTTCAAACAATGTTGTTAAAGTATTGATTTTCTTTTCTGTTAAAACCGTGCACACGCTTAATAATTATTAAAGTTTTATCTAAATGTTGTTTTGGACGAAAAGCAATATCAACGACAGCTATGATTATCCGATTGACTTCAAATGTTAATCAACTAATTGTACGGATTTTATTCATATTTCAAAGATTAGATGTACCTTACCAAAACTTGTTTTTTAGGCACGCGCATTTTATTTAAACAAAAAATAAATCAATTTCTATCGTTATCAATCGACTTTCACCTATCAACTTATATTTATTATAGAAAAATTAGAATAGAAGAAAAAATAAATTACTATTTCGTTATTGGGTTAATAGAATTGCTGATTATAAAATGATTTACGTTTTTTTGTTTTGACTTCTATAATCTAAGCGATTATAAAAGTTTGGTACTTAGCGAGTAGAACATTATTTATGTTTAAACAATAATGTTGTAATAACGCATCTGTTCGTCAAAATATTTTCTCGATTGCATGCAATATAATTTTATTGTTGTTTGTGTATTCGAAAGTGAAATATGTTTATAAGTTGTCTTCGACGGCATAGTTATCTTTATGATTTTTTTAAATTAATTGCTTTAGTAGTCACGTATTGTGGTATCATAGGAAATTAAAGAAATTGAGACAGACGAAGGACGTCTGTATTTATTGCTTTACAACTAGGAAATTGTTGAAAGTGCTTTATTATTTAGATTGCGTCAAAAATAGAAGTTATAAGCTGTTTTTATTATTTGTGTCATAATTATGTTTATACATATTAGTTTTAATCACGATTCTCAAGTATTTTATGTATATTTCATATTTTAATGTAGGCGTACATTATTTTCTGTACGATTTTGCCTATTGTTTATTTATCGTTTATGTTAGAATTTAAGAATAAAGTTGGCAATACTATTAAGGTTGTAAAACATGAAGTTTCTACTAGTTCCGTCAATAATTTAAATTTGTGCTAATATCATTTTGAGTTGTGCTTATTTCTAAAATGATACAAAAGTCACAACAAAGCCGGAGATTAACTTGACGGCCATTTGTTATGTGAACAATTTTCTTTTATCGGATTGTTGTAGTATATTAAATCCATTAAGGTAATTAACTTTATCTTGCATTTTTTAAACTAACTATTTATTATAAAAAGATTACAATAATAGTTTTTAGTTCAAAACAGTGGTATTGAAACCACAAATTCTTCAATTGCAATTTTCAGATTACTTTTTTAGTTCCTAAAGCCCCATTTTTAATAATAACTCCCATTAACTACAAATTATCCTTAAACATTTGCAAATACGCCTTATTTGCTCTGTAAATTAAATCCACATGTTATTTTGCGGCTTCTAAGAAAAACACTCATATACCAACATCGAATTTGTCGGAAGAACTACATTTTTAACGATTTAGGCTTTGGTATGAATAAATTTCTTTTATTTTCTGTTCCAGCTCATTCATATTAAGTTTAACTTGAAATTAGTGTATTAAAAAAATTAAAGTACTAAATGATTTGAGGTTAACTAAAATTCCATGTATTTAAAGCACGTAAATAAATAAAGAATAGTTAAAAGTTATAGATTAAAAAATAGTAACACATAACTTCTAATATACAAACGTAAACAAATTGACATAATAAGCGCTAAGTTTTGACATAAATTTTTTATTATCATTTAAGGTGTTACCAACACAAGTTCTTAAATTTGTTTTGGTAATACGAACACAAGGTTTTAAATTTAGGTTATGTATTTTCCGCGTTATTTGTTCTTGTAAACAATTTTAATTTCTATTTGATTGATAACTAATTGAATATATAGTTGTAGAAAAAAAATATGGTGTATAATCCGTAAGGAGTGTGCATTGTCAACTCGTATAAATTGCAGCCTCGCTTTCGACTTGGCTGCAAATTTTTATACTTGTTGAAAATGATTATCATTTCTTGCTTGTTATACATTATACTACTAAATGTGTTTTATTTTAAATAGTTAAAAAATTTGAACAAAGACTTAGTACCAATTGCTCGCCCGCATCCTATTTTATAAATTTCTTTACAGCTTGTTTTGTTTAATTTATTGTGTTTGTTTTGTGTTGAATTGTGCTAATATTAGTTTGGGTTTTATTCTAAAATTAAAAAATTAGAAAAAAATCAGATACCAACTTTTGACCGCCAGAACCTTGCTTTTTTTTAACAATGTACAATTTTTTTTTTGTTTATTTAACTGTGCTTGTTTTGTGATCAGTTTTGCCATTATTTTTAACTGTGCTCACTTTTAAAATGATCAAAAAATAAAACAAGTTGGGAAGTTAACTTAACCCCAACCCTATATTTTCACTTTCAATTTATATATAGTTGTTTCGGTGTTGTGCTAAAAATAACTTGATTGTGCTCATTTTTTAATTTTTTCACCTTTGTAGCTTTTTTAGTTATGTTTGTTGTCATAATTCAATTGCTTGTATTCCATTTAAGAAAGTATTAAAAAAAACGTAGAGAAGCTAAACACTGATGGTCATTTGTCAATATTTAAACAGATAATATGTACTACGATGTGCGACATTAGCTCAGCTTTTAGCACAAGTCAGCAAGCCCTTTGTGACGGTACGGCATAATAAGTGAACAAAATACCTGAATCTCTACTTGCCGGGCTCCTGCCTATTTGAGTGAGTCAGTGCGCTGCGATCCTCAGAGTTAAGTAGTCGTATTTTTTTGACGTCATCAAAAAACACAATGAGTAAAATATTAGGGACTTACTATTTTAATAACGTGCGGGAAGAACCTAAAGAATCTAAAAAGGCGCCAAAACGATGAAAGATTAAATTAGGGAGGCATCGTTTAAATCTACCCGCAGCTGGAAAAGAACAAATAACACGACAGAAGTGATAACTCAGTATATGTATTTATTTTATCACAGACAGTAGTTCCAAAGAGGACGAAGAAGGTACATAAATATAATTATATAAATTTTCCAAGCACTAATTTATGGGTCGACAAAATATAAGTTACGCCCTATACTGGGCAATACGTCGTACAGTAAAATGATCTAGTCGGTCTAACTTTTACATTCGAAGAAGGAATGACTTTATATTCGTAAATTCAAAATCACAAAAGTATATAAGCAATTGAAGAGTTAGAGAGTCAACGCGCACTGCATACGATTTTGTGACGCACAAAATAATCTTATAATTAATTGTGTTAACAACCTAACATGTATATACGGTCATTCTAACACAATTTTAAAAAAACGTACATACGGCGTTATCACAAGTAAACAATCATGGAAGATAGCGAATGTGTATTGTTTCCCCTCGACTTAAAGTAGTAATTGATGGTAAAAGTTCCTTCCAAAAGAAATCTCAATCGTACAGGCCTCTAACGCCTTGACGGTGGGAATGGTTCAACAACATGATGTCATGGAAATTTCTCCCCAAATATGCTGTGTTTGTTATCTCCACCGATAAAGGAAACGTGTGGGGGGTACGTAAATCCGCTATAGACCATTATAAAAAAGGCAATGTAAACCCCCAATACAAAAAAGTTATAACCATATACCCCAAATAAGCTTTTACTCAGGTAGACACGAAACTCAATTGCATGTTCACGTGGAATTGCGTGAAATAACTTAATAATGAAAGCCTGTGTTGGCCCGAGATACCGTTAAACGGAGGTTTGTGTTGCACCAAACGTTACCGGAAGAAGAATGAATTCTGCTTTCACAAATTTGACAATCGTTCACGAAAAGTGGGCGTGCCGAGGGCAAATTTTATACTCGAAAAATTTTAATCTACCAACTTTTTAACATAACAAATTACATTGAAAAACATTGAAAAGAAATCTAACAAAACGACAAACTGTTTTTACCAGGCCAGTTCAATTATCGAAAAGTGCTACTATTGCGCCTTTAAAGGTTTTTCTTTTCTGGGTAAAAAAAAACCTTTTGTAGACGGGGAAATAATAAAGAAAGTCTTTTTAACAGCTAAAATTATTACGGTTATTGAAGCGATACTACTGTCACCCAGAACAGTGTCGAGAAGAATTGGAGTTATCGCTACTGATCTGAAATTGGTGTTAAAAAGTCTCTTCAACTCGACGAGTCTACTGACACTTCCGATACTGCACAGCTATGTGTAATTATTAAAAGTATTTAATGATTTTACCACAAAGGAAGATTTTTAAACTTTACAGAAAAAATCAGAAATCATTATAAAAGTTAGCTACCATAGTTACTGATGGTGCATTATCCACCAAGAGGCGCTGTGTGCTAAAATTCTTTGTTTTGATCACGTAATGAAGATTGTCATAACGATAATTAACTCTATTAGAGCTGCGGTAATGCAACACCGTTTATTTTGGCAGTTTTTACAAGATGAAGATGCTGAGTACGCGAACTTGACATTGCATACGGAAGTTTGATGGCCGAGCAGAAGCCAAGTGCTTGTACGCTTTCTCAGTTTCTCGTCTCCAACAATTTAAAAATGTTAGAGTTCATAATTCACCTAGAAGGTGATTTTTTGAAAAAGATCAAAAACTATTTTGAAATAGAAAATTACGATATATTAGAGTTTGAAATAATAACCATGCAGAACGACTTGAGCTTGAAATTATACAGGAGATACGAAAACTTTTGGAATATTGTTATATAGTGCTTCAACGTACGCATGCGAACCCATATTTTTAACAATGTAGCACTTAAAATCAAAATGTAGAAGCAGAATGACAGATGTAAATTTCAACTATTGGATTAGCTACTGCGTGTCTAATAAACGTCTTGTTTTGTCCTTGTATAATTTTTTTTGCGTCAACTATCTATGCGCCCTTCAGAAGCAAATTATTTTAGAATGAACCTTTAGGCTTGATAAGGTTGTCGACCGCTAAAACTACAACGTGTAACATTGAGAGCAATATTATTGAAATTGTGAAAAAACTAACAGAGTGAACGACCAGACGGTTGTTTCGTCCTTTTAGGGCTCATCAGCAGTGAGGGGTAAACTCGGATATATTTCTACAACTGTAACTAAATTGCTCCACATAAGTCAAGGATATATCTCCATTTTTGAATTTTCAAATTTTTGTCATGTTTGACACTTTATTAAAGTTGCTAGTTATCATACTTGTGCGATACGGATAAATGTAGCATTATACTGCAAGTAGAGGGCTGTAGAGAGTTATTCTTTTTTAAACCCGTTCTAACGACTCAATTGTTTGTTTGGTTTACTTGTCAATTTATTGACTTATTGTGCAAATTTGGTATCAAAATTTGTTTGCTAATTCCCAATGTCTAGACGTAAATTAACATCTGACTAAGCAAATAGAACATTTGGTTTGCTACAGGGTGGTCAACGACAAAGTGACGTAGCAACTTTTTTTCAAGTTAGCCAAAGTGTCATTTCTAGACTTTTTAACCGTTTCCAAGAAACTGGATCTGTAAAAAAAAGATTTTGATTTGGGGCCCATCAATAGCTACTCTTGCTGAAGATCGATATGTCACCATTTCTGCAAGCCGCGAACCTTTGAGCACATGTCTAATGTTGAGTAGGAGGCTTGCAGAAGCCACAGAAACAGCAATATCAGCTGAAACTGTCAAAAGACATTTATGGGATGTCAATTTACGTTCTATACGACTTTTTAGAGGTGTACTATTGACTTGCGAACATAGGCGACTAAGATTAGAATGGACAAGAGAGCGTGTCAATTGGACAGAAAAGTGGAAGTTGGTACTGTTTATTGATGAATCGCGATATGGTCGTTTTTCGGATAGTCGTTAAATGCGTGTCTGGTTTCAACCTTTGGTGTCAAGACACCGGCGATCAGTAAAAGAAGTTTACCTTTTCAAAGGCGGCACTGTTTGTTATGGTGGCTGTACCGATTTGTTGGTTATTCCGACAAAAATTAATTTAGAAGTATACTTGAATGAAGTGATCAACAACATTGTGCCAGAGTTTCATACTGCTGTGGGTTCTAGTTTTCTCTTTTTGGACGATAACGCTCGTCTACACAGATCCATGGCAGTTATGGATGCAATTGAAACTAATGAAATTCCTCACTTACCTTTACTTGCTCTATCGACTGATTTAAATCTAATAGAGCATGCTTGTGATCAGTTGCAGAGAGCCTTGGATCATCATAATCCCAAACCACAAACAATAGAACAATTGAGAAATTTGCTTCCACAACTCTGGTAACAGATTCCGCAAGAAAACTTTAATGATTTCATAACCAGCATGCAAAGACGTTGCGAAGCTGTCATTGAATCTCACAGAGGACATACTCGTTATTGCTGAAAGGGAAATTAAGAAGAAATTTGTGTTCATTTTCTTTTCTTTTATTAATTTGAAATCAAGTTATTAGTCACTTTCACCTAATTTTCATTTTTTCTTGTCTTTTTCTGTTTAAGAAAAAACAAGCATTTAAAAACTAAATAGCTTAAAATTGTCTTTGAAAAAAAATTTTTTTTTAAATCAAATTTTTCATAATATCCCTAACTTATGTGGAGCAGTTTATTTGTGTGGAATTTGTTTTACATAGGGCTGTTGCTTCTTCATTTGTTTACTGTCTGTTACCACATGGTAAATTACCTGCACAAGATATTACTTCTAGAGTGAATTTTTTAGAATTGTTAGTGTTTGATTATTTGATTTAATTTATATGCAGTTTTTATAATCTTTGTTCTGTATAACGTTTTACTGGTGCAAGTGTTAAATACATGTATTTTAAAAGCAAAAAAGTAGATTAAACTAAGAATTGAATACCGCTAGTACGTAAGAATGCTTATTAAGCTCATAGTTACAATGCAATTCAAATTGTGCTAGCATCGTATAATCAAAGGAAATAAACTACTTAACACTTCAACAATCAACATTATTCTTGAGAACGGTTTGAGAAACAAGAATTACCTTTCTTTTGGATATGTTCGTGTAACTTATAATTAAATGATATAATTTTATATTTAAAACACCGTAATATAAAGCATCGTTTTTTAGTACAGCAACTGTTAATTTCCGTACTTTTTTAAAAAAAAGTTTTGCGTTATTAAATATTATTGTGGTAGAATAATGACTGACAATGTTATTTACAGTTTGTTAGTTTCCCACAATTCATTTGAAAATAAAAGTAGAAATTTCTTACGGTGGTATATTTCGTTTCTTTTACTAATTAGGAAACTAACTTAAATCTAATTAATTAAAAGTGTAGAATTTTTTTAACAAAGAATTAGTAAAATATTTTCGTAAATTTATTATTTCCTAAATGAAATCGAAAGTTTATAGAAATACTATAGAGTTATGACACTTTTTGATTTATTTAAGCAATTTTTTTCTCCGTAATTTTAATTCTGTTTTTTATCTAATTTGTCTGTTACATTAATTTAAATTAATAATTAAAATAAAAAACATTGCTTTTGAAATACGACTTTCAGTTTCGTTTCCAGGTGATTAAAGAGTTTTTAATTTTTTTTTTGAATTAACTAGTCTTTAGACTAAAATATCATTTTTAGACTACTAAACACAAAACTTACTCGAAAAAAGGTAGTTTTTTTTTTCAGTCAGTGTTTTGACATCCGCTTCTGGATATATGCCTCCATTCTCCATTTCTACTCATATCCGTTCAGTGCCAGTTTCGGTCTGTAACCTCTCTAATGTCGTCCATTCATCTTTTGAGGGGTCGCCTAACACTTTTCTTATACAGCCTTGTAGCTAATTTAAAAATTTAAAACGTGATTTAGTTCAAAATAATTTAAATAATGTACCAAGCTAACTCACAAATTTATTTATATATAAAAAAACAAAAATATAAGTATAGAACAAGAGCAATGAGACATATTTATAAATTTATAATTAGGGTCGTAGGAATTCTACTGTATTCTTAAATTTTGTTTTAGTTTGAAAACTCACAAATTTGCAATTTGGACGCCACAATATATTTATTTAGATAAATATAGCAATTCAACAAAAATCTTAAACTAATAATTATAAGTTGTTTACGAATGTGTCATTGAAAGTTAGTTATCACTTGCTTTGAACATTGCTACTTCAGACGTGGTCATCACGGAACTTAATTGAATGACGTAATAATATGAAATCTTTTTAATTCGTAAATTATTAGTTTCTTATAATAATTTGATTGATTCTGTTAAGTGGATAAATTTAAAAATGCACTACCTTGTGTATTGTTTGAATTACAGTTACTTTTCCATTTCTCGACGTCATCTATCGAGCATCGTGATAAACATTTACAGTTTTTGCTACGATGTAACTATAACACAACTCTCGTTAATTAAAATAGTTTGAGTAAAAAAAATATTGTTTTTTTTCCAAACTGGACGACTGTACCCCAGACCATATGTCGGGGCACAGTGGCCCTTGTGTTAAGTAATGTAAATACAGCTTGATTTGTTTTTTTATTAGAAATTATTAGAACGTTTGTGAGGAATAATCTTTGTAATACGTTAAAACCAAATACTTAGATAATAATTATACAAAATACAGATATCATTATCCCATATTGTAATGGGAAAGATCTATGTCAAAATGAAAACGATTTTGAGTTGTTGCCATGCCACCTGATTGAAGCGGATTGGGTATATGATAGATGATATTTTTTTCTTCCACGATTGACTCATCTGAAACGGAGGGAAATACAAAACTGTATTGAGCTCTTCTTAGAAAGCTGACTTGAAACTCATTATTGAGCAATGTAGCCAAAACTTTTCCAACAAAATATTTGACACTTTTCTTGCCTTCAAACTTCACCAGGGCGAAACTGTTTACTTGAATATCTGACAAGTCGAGGTAGTTGCGATGCAAGTCAATTTGTTCTTCTTCCTCACGATCATCGTCGATATCATCCTCTGAATCTACCAAACTGATAATTCCTTCACTTTCATCACTGCTGCTCTCAATTTTGTTCTTCTTCTGCACTGCCGGAAATTTATCAGAATCTTTCATCAACTTTTTTTTAACGTTGGCCACTTTAGCCTCATTTCTCTGATTAAATTCTTCCTCTATTGTTTTTAGCACAGGAGTGTCTGTTAAAATAGCACTTTTCTTTTCTTTTCTTGGCTTTCTTGCCGACTTTGAAGTCCCGGAAGATTTTGGATAGGGTCGAAGCATGGCAGGTGTAACAACGGTGTGTGGTTCCACCTGTGTTGGCTCAGGTTCAGAGGTGACTTTTCTTAAAGATTTCTGACTAGTGTTTGGCGGAGGCGTGACTTCTCAGAAATTTGCTTGATCGACGTCTGCTACCGCAGTACGTTCTCGGGGGTTTTCATGGCTAGGACCGGCTACAACTCCAAGATAGGAATTCATGTTCACATCAGTGACAGTCGCAGCCATGAATTCATCCTCTGAAAACATGTCACGGTTGAATGGGTAAATTCCGGTAACCCTGAATCCGGAAATGATGTTCTTTGGAGTAGCTGCTTGAGGATAACATTTTCTCAACATCTCTAGAATATCATATATGGTGATTCTTACTAATTCTGCTCGGCAGGCATTATTGTAATAGGTTTTTAGAGTACCATAGAAAGATCGGTCTAAAGGCTGCAGACGGTGACTGGTATGTGGGGGCAATGTTAATAAAATAACGTTAGTTTCCTTTGCTAACTTTACAGGCTATATGAGACATGACTTTCGTGATTGTCTATGATGACAAGCACTGGTGTTTGCTCAGTCGGTTTAGTAAATCTTATAAAATGCTTCAGCCAGTCGACAAATATTACATTTGTTATCCATCTCGATGAATTAGCATAGCCCACAGTACTAGGTGGAGCTTCCTTGATCATGTGTGGCTGAAATTTCACGCGGGGGAAAATCATCATAGGTGGAATCGAATTTCCAAGAGCATTAATAGCACAACAAACTGTTTCTAATGAACCTTGTTCTGCGGATGTGATTTGGCCAACTTGTTTGGTACCTTTTGGAGCTACAATTTTGACAGGTTTTTGGACAGTTGTGAGCCCAGTTTCGTCAACGTTGTAAATTTGTTCAGGGCCCAAATTATATTTGTCATAAATTTTCTCAAGGTTGTCAAAAAAAGCGCTCACCACAACTTTGTTAAAGCCATCCATGATGCAAATGAGCGCAGGATTGTAAAGAATCAGCGAGCATTTGTCCTTCTTCGCGCGTGAAAATCTGTCGCGCATTATATTTGAGAGACATTTTTGGTACGTCTTCCAAAATAGCGTTCTTCCAATTGATTTGTTTGTTTTTACACATACCGATGTATCTTCTAAGAGTTGTCAGGCTTATATTGAAGCCACTAGCTGCTTTCCTGATTGACAAACCGCCGCTTAAAGTGCTTTTCACAGCCTCAAACATGATGTGTTTATCAGTTTGAACTATTGTTGTCTTTCGAACTCGGTTTCGAACCATCTATAATAATTACAACAAATTAAAAAAGCACCTACACTACTTACACATTATTTTTTCTAATATGGGGCACACTGGCCATGTGGCCACTGTATCTCGAACAAAGCGGACTACTGTGCCCCAAATCACATGTTTTCATTTTAGCTCCAACAAAAAAAAAAACAACGTGCATGTAATAACATGAAACACTGATGCCGTTATTTGTCAGTATTGGTTTAATGACCGAGATACAAGCAATCAACTAATTCCACATTATTTTGCTACTAAATACAAAATTACTACTTACAATGATATTCGCTTTGCACCCACTAAAATCAACAAGTCTGCTCGTTGGAAATGGCCGACTGCAGTTGCGTATAAACACAACCGGTAATGTAGAGTACTGTCAGCTTTCTTCATGTGAAATTGCGCGGCTAAATGATGCTTTGTTATTTAAATGTTGTAGACTGGACCACTGTCTGTGTTTCCTTGTCTGTACAAGTTTAACGTCTACAATGAAAAAGTTTCGAAAGAAAGGATTGGACTTACGAAAACTGCGATACAAGGCCAGATACGATTGATATTTCTATTCGGAAACAATTGACATTTAACTACACCACCTTGGACGAAAGTGCATATGCAACAGTATATTATGTCGGTTCTTTTACCTTTTATAAATGTTACTTTTTACTTGTTGTAGAGTTTGTGATTCACCGATTATTTTCAGGTAGTTCCATTATAAGATACCAGTAGGAAAACGTTTTTTGAAAGTACTCCTGAATCTTGATAAGTCAATTTTTGATTTTAACTATAATATTTACTAATCGTGTCGAAACGTTTAAAATGATTTGTTTCTTTTTACTATTAGTCAATTAGTTTAAATTAAATTGCTATCGCATGCTGATTACGTCAACTGTCAATTATTATTATTAATGTAATTTACTTACAAAGATTTTTGTATGTGCTGGCTGTTACACTTATGATTCGAGTGTGTTGTGAGTTGCCAATATTTCCGGTGGTTTAGTACCTACGTATACTTGTACTCGAACTAAATTTACTTACTGTGATGCTATCCAATTATCTCTAATTGTTATTGATTCAAATTTTAATCTAAGTTATCCTTCTAACATTAATTAAAGTACAATTGTTGTTAACGATTTGGTTTCTTTCTTCAATTCCTCTAGCTTTACGAACCTTAAAAATTTTATACAAGCTTTGGGTTTTTTGTGCTGATATAGCAGGGGCTATATCTGCAAAAAGAGATCTGGCGCCCATTAAAATATAGTTATCACATGAATCTCTCTTCTCTCCGATAGGTATTGTTTCAATCCTACAGCGAGTTGGCCGTGCAGGGTTCGTAAATTACTAGAAGCTTGGAACAATTCTTTTCACATTACATCGATGATCAATAATCACAACGTCGTAAATCGTAACGTAACGTACGTATCATAAATCTCCAGAATCATAATATACAGAAAATCCTATCGTATGAGACATCAATTGTTTGTACGTAAAAAATAAATTAGAATGCAAATTGTAAAGGTTACACTATTAAGCGTAAAAAACAAAGAAAAAACTTCTTTTTTTAAGCCTTAAGTGTCTGATCCACTCGTTTCTCTTTTTATGCTTTAGTGTGATACCTAGCATTAATTATTCCAACTTTCACTGTGTAGTTTCCAGTTTGTATATCGTTTGTTTCGTAAGTGTCCATGTCTGGGCTCCGTATATCCAGACCGGTAACACACATTCGTCAAATATCTTAGATTTAATGTGCTGGGGAATTCTTTTGTTTTTAAACAGTTTGATAATTTTTCGAAAGATGCCCATCCCAATCGCTTTCTTTTCTCTATTTCTATATCTTTATTTTCTTTCCCAATTGTATCATTTAGCCTAGATATACATACGTATATATCAGTGACGTTTTCTATTTGTGCTTCATTTATTTTCACTTGGATGTTTTGGGGACTTAGTTTTTGTTTTATTATTTGAATTCATTTTTAAACCAATTTTTTGCGATTTTCTTTTCAGTTCAGTTATCATTTTCTGTAGGTCCGTGCGTTATCTAATTCTATCATAATTTCCCAGTGTTCTTTTTTTATACATTTATTAAACAGTTCCTTTAATCGTGGTATGATTATTTGACCATTTCTATTAATATATTTTCCTTTTCTAACGCTTTATTATTTTTCATCTGTTGTAGAGCAATCGCTATTTCTTATTCATTTATTTCGGACAAATTTTTAGAACTAACATTTGTTGCTTGTATCTCTAATACATTTTTAGGCTTTGTTGTTTTAGAGGAATATAGATCTTCGTAATCTTTTTCAGTTAATTTCACTATTTCTGTTTGTTATTTTTCTTTTATCTTACCCTTAAGTAATTACGGAGTTTTCTTAAATAACAACAAACGCACTTATATTACAACAAAAGCTGATAGTCAAGGTAACAACAAAAGCAGCAAACCACAAGTTCAAATTTGCCATGTGGATATTTTCTGCAATTGTTTGAAAGGACGTCCGCTCTTTACGGAAGTGCAACGGAAGACGATTATAAAAATGGCTACAAATCACGCATAAGTATATATATATATATATAAAGTGTGCTGTGCATCATTAATTGCGCACGCAGTGAATCCAAAAATGTTAAATTAAATCAGATGCATTCGATCGATGCATGTTGTTCTACCAATTTTATTTGATGTCTTAATTAGATATACTGTCCAACTCTTTCAATCACATTTCCCACTTATATTTACGTTTAGTCTGTAGTTAAAGTATTGTTCTTTGATGGATTCTCTACCAAACTTATTTTGTTTTTGACGTTGATTTGATATCATTTCTTCTATATCTTCTAGGTTGTTGCTAATTAACATAATGTGATTCGCAAAGGGGAAGTGATTTAAATATCGGCTATTGATATTGATACCTTTGTGACCCCATCCTCTAGTGCTAGCGTAAAGAGTCTCAGAGGAACCTTATCTTGCTTCACATCTTGTTTAACAGCTATTGGTTTGGTTCCTAAATTCTCGTCTAATTTTACTTGTAATGTTGTTTGTTCGTATTATTTTTATTCAGGTTTCTATTTTGGAATGTGATCTATAATTCAAAAGAGCCAAACGTTTTATGGAAGTCAATAAATGCTAGATGTATTGATATATTATATTTGTTGTATTATTCTATTACACTATTAGTGTTTCTATGTTTTGTATTTATTCAACTGAGATATATTCTTTGCCAAATTTCTTTTATTCTAGGGATTGATATCTGTCAAATTGATAATCTATTATTTATAATTTTTGTGAGTAACTGATATGAGAGGATTATGGGTCAGTAGTTTTCTACGTTCAATTGATCGATGTTTGTGTATAGGAATAGCCGTTGGAAATTGTTTTATTTTGAAGGCATTTATCCAGAATTACATTAATTGATTTACTGGTCATTAGAGTCGCGACTGTTTTTTATTTGAGAAAGTGCAAGTTTAATTTTTTTATTTGTGATTTCGGGTATACCTTCCGAGCGAACATTGAAAACGTCGATAGGTTGCAAGACGCTTGGTCTTGGGTTTAGTGTAATGTAAAGATTTGCGTAGAAGCTTTTCTCTAAATGTATGAGTTTATTTATTTTTTGTATAGGTCCTCCGTTTTCGTTTTTTAACTTGTGTATTTGTGTTTTTCTTATAGAGTTGAAGGATCTGATCATTTTCTTATTTTGATTAGTTTCTATAATTGTTTTTGCAAGTTCTGTGTTATGGTTTCTGATTTTGTTAAACTTCTTCTGATTTTTTCGTTTATTTCAATGTGTTCGAATGTGAATTTTATCATATTTCATCGTTCTTCTATTAAACCTTGTTATAAAAAAAAAATATTATGGTTTCTCGTATACATTTTGCACAGTTTTAACTATATACGGCGATATAGTTATTATTTATCTTTTTGGGATGCTTATAACGTTGCTAGCGCTAGCAAGAGTTTGAACTGTAAGTACTCTTTTACTTTTTAATAAAATTTAGTATCGATCGTATATAGGACGTCTTATTTATCGTTCTAATAATTCAAGCTCGAGGCTTGCTTGGTTGTGCGCATTTTTTTTCAATTTATATAATTTTTTTACTGTTAACGTTCAATTCTGTGCTGCAAAAAGCAGTATTCTTACATACATTTAATGATCGCTCAAAAATCATCTATATCGAGGAGATGTTTTATGATTGCTAAATTTTGTTTTTGAAATAATTTTATACAACAGTGAAATTTATATGCATTTATTTTGGTTGAGTTTTTTTTAATTTAAGGCTACAAGCCTTAAATTAAAAAAAAATTAATTTAAGGCTTGTAAACGAGCGAATTTATCTACGCCAGAAAGTTTTTTTTTAAAAATAGGCTTCTATATTCTCTATATCAGTAATAAATAAATCCATTGAGTAAAGAAAGTTACATTAATATATTTTGAAATTCCTTCTTCTTTGTATTACTATTATTTGTATTTACTATTTTCTAATTACAAATTGAAAGTAAGTAATATTTCATTTAGCTTGAACAATTTACGTAATTATTTAATTATATCACAGATGTATGATGTCTAAATTGACAATTTATCATTATTTATTATTCATTGTATATATAATTATAAACCGATGAACTTTTAAAATGTTTGTAGTAAAGTCGTAATTGACGAGAATTGGTTAAGAGCTTAACTGCATTTTTATTATGTAATTTGAGTACTTTTTAAAGAACTGAAATTATTCTATAAGTAGTAATACTCCTTTTACTTTTTGTATTTGTTTTGTGTTCCTGTATACTTAAGCATCGTTTTGAAATTAGCATGTATGTAGGTGTATTGTAAAAGTTTGTTGCTAAAACAGTCACTTAAGTGAGTATCTACAATGGTTTAATGCATTTACTGAAATTTTATTGAAAAACCATTTTTACTACTAAACCTGGAAGTAATCTTAACTCAGTGAACATCTTGATTTATGTAATTTAAGAAATTCACTTCTACTCTTCCTAATTAAAAAACATAGTATAGTACTTTCTTCATTTATTTATTGACAATAAATTAGATTAACGTCTTATGAACATATGCATTAAAAAAAAATTAAATTGTCTCAACAGTTCTGAATGTTTTTAAACTGCCACATAGAATACTATTATTTTAAAGATGATCTGTTGATTCTTAGCCACGATTTATTGGCTTTTACTTTTTGTGGAAAGCTTTTAATGTTAGTCTTAAGTTTTGAAACAGTTTGTTTGCTTTTTAATCTATACGTGTTTTGAAATGTTAATTGTTTAACAACCAAAGGATTTGTCAATAAATAATTATCGGCTAGTATTAAAAACTTAATTTATTATTTTTTTTTAATTAGACACGTTTTTTTGTTTGGTAGCTTAGCGTTACAATTCTTATACGAAAACTACGTTTTAAATTTTTTTCGTTTTGTTCTAATTAATTAATTTGTCTCACCCCATAGCGAAAAGTCAGAATATGTACCATCGTAAGTTTTTACACAATTTTTTAAATGAACGTAAAATTAGTACAAAGCACATGTTTTTGAGATAACTTCTATTTTTTATTTCAGAATTTTGAAATTTTATGGAGTTTAAAATCTGGCTTGAGTCACAAGCTGATTACCTAACTCTTTATTGATTCTTGATTAGATTGTCGTTTGCCTTTGTAAGTTTATCGGGTTTTTTTCTTACTTTTTTTAGAGTTTATAATTGGTTTACAAGTTGATTCGTAGTTAGACTCCGGCTACTTGTTTGAGTTCTTCGATTTCTCTTACGCTCTGAACAATCTCCTTGCGAGATCGTACGAAACTTGGACGACGTAATCATCTCAGTATAATTTGAGTGCTGGTTTTTGGAGTGTTTTTGAGTTTTAAATTAAAAAAAAAAAACTAGAAAGATAAAGTGTCTTGCAAAATACTTTGTTGTTTGTTCAATGCTTTTCTTTTAAGATTGTTTCTTTAGCAGTAGTATTTGGATTCTCAAAGTTAAATTATTTTTTTTATTATAATGCGATTACTAAGCCAGAGAACTGTGGATTTCAAGTATTTACCAAGCACAATAGTGTTTTTGTATAAAATTTATACTAAAATTCAATTCTTTTCTAAAAAATTATTTTGGTTGTCATATTACAGTCATTCTAAAATCATTTCATTGATACTATTGCTTGGATCAAACTTGAATAAGTTGCTCTGGAATTTCATTTATAATTTTTTCTAGGGCGAAAAAATAGTAAACTGCTTTTAAAAGACTATGTGGGGTAGTTTTGTAACCTTAATAATGATTTTTAATCTACAACCGGAAAGAAACTGAGTGAAAATATTGTCTATACGAGGTGTTTTTCAGCTACTTTAACCCATCGATTCTTAACCTTTTAGTAGTCGCACCCCTTTAAATTTCTAATATATTTTTCAGTCAATTACCAGAAAGTTATAATAACATTTTCGTGCCTTCTTAGAAAACGACTAAAGCCTCTTAAGGGATCCCGGACTCCCGGTTAAAAATCGCTGGTTTAACTTTTTAGTGTCTGACGATATTTTTAGTTGCCAATGAAGATTTAAACCTAGTAATATAAAATCTGAAACGCAGTGTCCTTAGATGCCTGACGGTAATCGAAAGTACCTATTTTTATCCTATCAGAACTATTGCGCAATCCGAGAATGAATTTATTGCATATGTTTTTGTCATTCTTGCAATAGGTGTGTGGCCGTGTCACAAGATGTTGTTTTAGGTATTCACTAAATTTTTAAAGCTTAGATTTGTCGTTACCATATTGTTTCAGTTTTAACCGAAAACCCAGAATATATAATGAAACGTTCTCAAATTCAAGAGCCTTCTCGAAGATAAATGAACAGAGTATAACCTTGTACGTGACTTTAGTGTAAACAAACGTTAGTGTTTAAATAAATAAAAGTTATCCGAGGACTTATCTTACACGCGTTAACGACTTATGTATTTAGACTTGAATAAACTTCTTTACACTGTCGTCTTTGAATTACGGAAATAACTGCCCTACGATTTGTTTGTTCTGTATTTATACACATTTTAGAAACCCTTCTCGAGTGTTCCATATCTTTCGGTATACGTTCTAGAAGATGGATAGCAACTTCGAGAAGGCTCTTGAATTTGAGAACGTTTCAATAATAGTGGTTTCTTGAAATTTGATGATGCGGTTTGAAACAGTATTATCAGAAATGAAAACGCGAAGATAAAGTGGTGCTACAATAGAGCACTTTCAAAAAAGATTTTGTAAACGTAGAGAATATTATAAAACAAGAAAAGAACAGCGTAATAATGATATTTCAAACTGGCAAAATCGAATGAATCCAAAAACATAAATTAGCGAAAAATCATTTCTTTATGCATATGAATGCATTTCAGTATTAAGAAGAGGATGACTAAGTGTCAGTACAGAAAAAAATTAAATTTTAACGTTTTTTTTCTACTGAGCTTCGAATTGCTTCTCCAAAAGGTTTGTTAACGACTTACACTTCTTACAGGGTATACCCATCTGCAAAATTTGTTTTGTCCGTACCACCCAGTATTTTCACTTTTCCATGTTTTCTTGTTTTCTTTTCTTTGTTTTAAAGGTTAACGTGGGATTTATTTTCAAATTCTTTTCAGCACGACCGAAGACTCTGTCTACCGGTAAAAAAGAATGCCCCCGAACGGGAAAGGTTAAGCGGATTTCCAAATCACTTGGGGGCTTTCTAAATTTAACCAATAATATAGAACGTGAATTATGTGGGAACTTTGATTCTGCCCTACTTAGCAATCGCAGAATAATCAAGTAGTTAAAATATCATAACAAAAAAGACTATCCAGATGATACAGTAACGCAAAGAACAAATTTCTTCAGAACATTTTCCTGTCTGATTTTCAGTAAAAGTATAGAATGTTGGTGCCTTGGCTTCCCTGCTTTTTTTGCCTGTCCTCTTTTTGTCTTTTCCGTGATCTCTCATTGTTTTCTTACACAACTGAATCCAGTTTTAGCATCCATTAATATCTACGAAGTTTATTTCACCTTACACATGCATATAATATGGTTTTTTTTTCAAATTTCAGTTGCATTTTGATTCTAGTTAATCTGCTTTCATCATTGTGTCGTTTGTAGAAAACATTGAGTCTAATTAATTATTTTGATCCCAAATCTAGATTAATTGGGTTATGCTCTAAAACCTCAACTTAGACGTTACATTTAAGGGCGATTTAGCGGGATTTGCTTTATAGGTGTCATGGATTTTTACAGACTTGAACCAAATTGTATAAAAATCTTTAAGAACTGAAAAATGATGGGAAGTGGATTTATCGGGTTTTGCACGCGAGCTCCACAGAAGTTTCTGCTAAATGAATTAAAAAAAAAATAAGAAAAAGATAGCAATAGAGTATAAATGAGGAGAAAAAAACTAAATAAAAGTAGAAAAAAGAAAATAAATCGAAATTAATGCCAGAGTTCAATTTGTCTTCTGGTCTTATAGAAAAAGAATTTTGGAATTGTTCAAGCCCTACTTGAGATGCTGTAGATGGATTAGATTTCCATAGTAATCTCTATACAAGAAAACGTAAGATATAAAACCAATTGGTGCTATAGATATTATCGTAAGTTGGTAGATTTAATAACCTCGTAGTTCAAAAAATTGTATCAAAAAGACACGAATATAATCCACCAACGTTAACCACGAGATGGCGTCGACCATAACACTTTTATATGTAAAAAATAAATAAACAATAATAAACGTAAGAAAAAATGAACTTTCATACATTGGCATTAATTTTCTTGTCTTGATTTAGGACTACCAGGCGTAGTCAAGGAATAGATTTGAATGATAATAATTTGATTCCAAAACATAGCATTGGCAAAACATTAAATGCAAATTTTTGAAATGCCGACCAAGCAAAGATATAAACAATGGTGCTAAGCAAATAAAAACTTTCGGACTTCTAAGTATACCAAGGTAAGAATTCTAAAGTTTGGCTAAATTAACGACTTCTTCTTTTAGGAGATTGGACAGAAGCAACTACGTTCTTCAAAGTGCACGATGTTACGTGAAAATCATGATTTTTATTTATATCACAAATTACTTGACTCAGTGTGAGCGAGCCTGATGAAGTGTTCATCCTGAGCACGAAACGTCGCAAAATTAATGAAGTAGTTACTTTTGTCCAACCTCCTAAAAGAAGGGGTCATTAATTTGGTCAAATTTTAAAATAACCGTTACCAGGAGGCGAACCGTTCTATCAAGGTAAGAATGAAGAAATCGATTATGAATTCAAAAATTTTGGATTTAGCGAACGTGTTGTGTTGTCTCTAAGAAAGTCAGATTCGGAGAAGCATAAAATTGTTTATGGTGACAATTACTTTATACATAGAACAACTTTGACTTTTAGCGTGTGGTACTATATATATAAGTGGTTCCTGAAGTTTGTGCCTAAAACATTTTTCGATAATAGGTATTATGTCGCTTGAAATATTGTTCTTG
This sequence comes from Aquatica leii, assembly GCA_035610365.1. Lineage (NCBI taxonomy): Eukaryota > Metazoa > Arthropoda > Insecta > Coleoptera > Lampyridae > Aquatica > Aquatica leii. The sequence continues at coordinate 16,568,931 of CM069434.1, read as the reverse complement.
CTAAATAAAGTTCTAATAATGTTAATTAACATAAGCACCGGCAAATTAGACTCTAGATCAAAACTAATCAGAATGTCAGTCGGTTGCAAACGAAAATTATGCAACTTCTGAACATATTTCACTTTTCGAGTAAAGTTTTCAAACACCGGCTGTTGCTAATATTTTTATAAAAGATTGCGAGAAAAAAGCTTTATCCTCATTTTATGTAAAATCCACGTGTTGGTACAGATACGTTGATGACACTTTTGTCATTTGACAACATGGTCCTTTTAAGCTCAACGAGTTTTTATGTCATTTAAACTCAATGCATCAAAACACTCGTTTTACTTTGTAATTTTAAAGGAACTCCTTTTTACCATTTTTGGACATTTTAGTTAATCGAAATGAAGATGGTTTATTATTACATTCAGCTTATCGAAAACCTACCCAGATATATATTTAAATGGATTGTTATTATCACCTTTCTGAAAAATTATCAGTAGCGAATTCTTTAGTGTACAGAGCTGTTTCCTTAAATCAACCCCAAACTCTTCGAAAAGAGTTAAATTGTCTAACCAAGGTTTTTCTCACAAATAAGTGTTAAACAATTTATTACAAAGTTTACTTCAGCAAAATTAAGAGTAACAGCGGAATCTATGTCTCAGCCAGTGTCTATCGCTTAAGTATCCTATGTCAAAGGTACTCTTGTGGTTGTGCATACATAAGAGAAACAGGTAGAAGAATCAAACATGTAGTCGTCTTAAACAGTCTTCGAAGTCAGCGGTGGCGGAACACGTGCTAGAAACAAGTAATCGAATTATATTTAAAAACACTAATGTTTCTAATTACTATCAGCGAAAAATTAGGGAATACACTGAAAAAATCCTTTTAATATTAGAGATTCTAGTTTTTTTTCACCGGAGATTTGGAAACTAATTTTATCGATTAGTGGCCGGTCTATAAAATCGAGATTTGAAGGCGCAAATTATCAGTTTTTTTAGGGTTCTGAAGATGTCTACGTGACGTGTGATAAAAGCTTAGCTTGTGTGATAATGACAACACGGGAATTATCTAAAATGGAAAATTATATTACAAATTCACACATTGTTTGTACTTAGGCTTAAATCCGTTGCCAGAACAAGCATACACAGCTTCTCATGGACTATTTTTTTTTTAATTTAAGGCATCATGTACCGTGCGTAAATAAACTGGGCAGTGCATATGTATATTTTTTGTCGTTTTCCTTTGTGTTGAAGTTTCGGGTCGCGTACTTCATCTTAAACTTGCTTTTGTCTTACGTTATTATTAAAGAGCGGATAGTAAGGCAAGAAAAAATACCAAAAAAGGTGGTATAAAAGGCATATTAAACCTGCCAAAAAGTCAATAAAAAAGGCACAAATATCTATTAAAATTTACAGTTTATTTTTTGTTTTACAATGTTTATTAAGTGCTATTATTTTCACAAGCACAAATCAAATATTTTTTTTTATTTCGACCAAGAAGCTGTTGCCTTGTATCATTTAGAAAAATTTTTATAGAAGGAAAAAGTTCTTTCGACATCACAAGATGTTTAGTGGTGCAAATTTTAATGCCGATGTTTCTGTTATTGTTAAAGATATTTTCTGTTGATCTTCTTCTCCACTACCCAAGTGTTGCTTTACATGGTACTTTTTTATACATATATATAGTAGCGAGGATCCTACGGCTTCTGCCGCATCTCGCATTTCGCTCGCCAAACCTTTCTGTTTTCCCATTCATTTTCCTGGATCGTCCTATCTCTCATTGTGTCCACTATCCCGCTCATCCAAGTTTGAGCTGGTCTTCCTCTTCTTCTCCTACTAGGGGGAATATATTCTAGAGCTCTCTTTGGCCACCTATCATCGGACATTCTTTTTACATGACCATACCAGACTAGCTGCCTAGTTTCTACTCTTTCTACTGTTGTGTGAACTCTTCGTGTCCTTCTTCTTATTTGTTCATTTTGGATGTGCTCCTGTCTTGATATTCTGCACGACCGTTTCAAATAATCCATTTCCACCGCATTTATTTTTCGTTTATCTTTTTCTTTCAATTGCCAACATTCTGCTCCGTACGTCAATATTGGTTCTACAATTGTTTTGTAGATTGTCATTTTTGTTTGAATTCTTATATTGTTGGACCATAGTAAAGGATTTAACATTCCGATGCATTTCTTCCCCTGTTGAGTCCTATACGCTATATCTTTCTCTGATGATCCTTTATTTGAAATTATACTTCCCAGGTATTTAAACTCCTCACATTGTGCTATATTCTTTAATTCCAAATCTGGATCATCCTCTCCTTCATCCCTAACTCTAAGATATTCTGTTTTCTTCATGTTGATGTTCAAGCCCCATGTTTCATATGCTTCTTTCAGTTTTCTCAGCATATAATCTAGGTCTTCTTTGCAGTTTGCAATGAGTACTTGATCATCCGCGAAGAATAGAGTTGTTAGGCATCTCTCATCAATTTTTATACCCATCCCTGCACACTTTCTCGTCCATTCTAATAATGCTTCTTGCAAATATATTTTAAATAGTGTAGGTGATAGACAACATCCCTGTTTTAAACCTTTAGTTATTTGAAAAGGTGGTGATATTTCGCTGCCAGTCTTTATCGCGCTTTGTGCATTTTTGTAGATGTTATATATTGCTCTAACATATTTATTACTAAGGCCAACTTTGGTCAATATATTAAACATACTTTTCAAGGGCACTGAATCGTAGGCTTTTTCTAGGTCTATGAAAAGAAGATGGGTAGGTAGATTTCGGGCTTTTCGTTTTTCTAATATTTGCTGAAGAGTAAATGTGTTATCCGTACAGGTTCGTCCTGCTCTAAAGCCATTTTGTTCTTCAATATCTTCATACTGCATTTCAATCCTCTTTTTTATTATTCTGCCATACAACCTCCCCAACGAGCTAGTGACACTGATTCCTCTATAGTTTCCACACACCTTTCTATTTCCTTTTTTATAAATTGAACTGATGTGTGCCAAATTCCAATCTGATGGGATATCCTTTCACTCAATCAGACAATCGTTAAAAAGGTCTGCTAGCTTTTCCAATAGAATCGTTGGACCACTTTTCACTAACTCGATGGGAATGTCTCCCGGCCCTGCAGCTTTTCCATTTTTCATGTCTTTGAGTGTTTTATTAATTTCCTCTAAACTTATTTTTTCCACTTCTAGACCCGTACTTGGAATGATCTCGTCAATATCTCCCTTAAACTCCTCTCTGTTTTCTGTTAACAACGTCAGGTAATGATTTTCCATTCTTCATAACTAATTAAGTTTATTTTCTTTCGTCTCTTCGTTCTTTTCTTACACCTTTGATGACTTTCCATGCTTCTGTAACTCTAGTCCCTCCTAAACATCTATCTACCCTCTCACATTTTTCTTCCCAGATTTCATTCTTTCTCTTACTAATTAATCGTTTTACGTTTTTATTTTGTGTTGTGTATACTTTTCTATCTTCTGGATCTCCTGTAAGCAGCTATGTTTGGTAGGCTTTCTTTTTGGCTGATATTTTTTTTCCAGTTCAACCGACCACCATTCAGGACGTTTATTTTTTATTCCTTTTTTATACCCTAATGCTTCTATAGCTGATTGATGTATACAATCTCTTAATTGTTGGTACTTATCTTCAGTGTTTTTAACAATGTTATTGGGTATACCTTGAAGTTTTGTAGCTAGTCGTAGTTTATATAGAAATTTCACTGAATCGTGCTTTAGACTCTCTAGATTGTATTTCCTATGTGTTACTTTTGTACCTTCTTTCCGTTGTTTATTTTCTCCTTTTTTAAAGTTTATCACAACCTTTGCTAAAATCATATGGTGGTCGGATCCACATTCCGCACCACGAAGAACCCTTACGTCAGTAGTTTTTAACGTAGATGTTTGTCTTTGTATAAAATAATCAATAATCGATTGCAGTTGTTTTGTCGGCTGTATCCACGTGTATTTATGTATATCTTTGTGTGGGAAAAAACCATTCATTATACGTAGAGATGAACCCTTGCAAACATCTATAAGACGTTGCCCATTGTCATTTATTCTGTTTTCTCCGTATCTTCCCACTACTAAATCATTGTTCTTTTTACCAATTCTAGCATTAAAATCTCCCAACAGACATACTTCTTTGTTGTTCTTAAAACTTTCCAATAAACCTGTCAAATTTTCATAAAACTGATCTTTAATAGTTACATCCGTATCGTCACTTGGGGCATATACGCCTATTATTACAATTTGTTCGCTATTTAGTTTCAGTTCAACGATTATTATTTGTTCATCTATTTCTTCCCAACTTTTAATATGGTTTCTATATTTCTTGTGGACTGCTATTGAAACACCTCTTTTTGCACGTGTACTCTTGCACACCCCACTGTAGAAATGGATATAGTTTCCCACTGTCTCGCTTCCTTTTCCTTTTTTCTTCGTTTCAGTTAGAACACAAAGGTCTATTTTGTTTTGTTCGAGTTCATTAAACACTTCATTTTGTTTTGTCCTTAAACCTTGCACATTCCATGTAGCCAAGCGCATAGTCCGTTTTTGTTGCATTCGTCGTAATTTGTTTCCGTCCTGGTTCCGAGGCTTCGAGTCGAAATTTTTAGCATGTTTGGGTTTTTACGAAAGATGGGGTGCTGGCCCATCGTTTCAACCCTCCTCCTTTACCCGGGCTTGGGACCGGCAACAGAGCAACTAGGCTACTCAATCCACCCAGCCACTCTGCAGGCGGAGTTTTTTTTTATACAGCAGATCTAAAATAATACATATACTAGTAATTAAAATCATTTAAATTAAGATAATACAAACTTATGATTTTGAATAAACTTGACAAAAAAGGTTTTCCTCGTCGGTTGTTAAATTATAGTCCATTTTACTGCACTTGTAATTATTTTCAAATTTTGAATGTTTATAAGATGGCATTTTTTAAAACTTACTCACAGCACAACAGCAATAGACTATCACAGTGTGACAATATCACAGGTATTTATAATAAACAAAGAATAATTTAGTCATGTGTTTCAGTCATTAAAGGAATCCCACCGGACAGAATTAAAATTATCTATATTTGTTTGCTTTACTGAGGTACTGAATAGACCTATAAAATATGATTCATTCCGAAATCGTTACGGTTGTGTAAATAGTGTTCTGTTAAGCCTGTTATTGTACATAATCCTAGTATAAACTCTTAAAATAGTTCTTCTCTATCAGCGGCATTTGTATTTAATGTTTTCTGGAAACCATTGTCTAACAATTTATGAAAATCCCTGTTGTTATTTATAGGTTCGTGGTAAGACCTTTTGAGCAAAAAATGTTAATTATATTAATTTACGTAATTTAAGTAAAATTTGGTAATGCGTTATTGTCATCTATCTATTAAAACACCGTTTACACAAACTTTTCAAAATTTAGATGTAAAAAAGCAATATAAAAGAATACTCTTTAAAAAGGCAAAAAAGATAAAAAGTTTCACAAAAAGGCAAAATAGGCAGGCTCTAGGCATTTGCCTGACTGTCCGCGCTTTAGTTATTATAAAGTCAACTTTTTTTGTAAAACGTTACACTATTTACACTCGTTGGTTCTGATTTTTGTAGTTTAATGATTGTGCTTAAGAAAGTGATTTTAAGAAACCTTACTTTTATGTTCTAACATTTAGTAGATTTGTAAATTTTTAAATCGTGTCGTTTCTACGGGATCTTGCACAGATTTTTTATCTTGAAACAAATTGCATCTTTGCTATCTACATATTAGTAATTTATGCTTATACTTTTATGCTTTACTATTAATGCTATTACTATTTATGCTTTATACTTTTGAAGAAAGTTTTATTCATTATTTTTTGATGACATGACATGACAAACTTAATGTTGCTACTACATTTACTATTAGTAAAAGCTGTCAACTTTGACAATTAGTTTAAAATTTTAGGTTAGTTACTATACGTAACATATGCAGTAACCGAGGCAGCAACAAATACTACTCCGAAATTTGAATTTATAACATTTTTAAAACTTTTTTTATTTTTATCAAAATTTTAGCGGTTTTTAAATGTATTTTTCGCTAGACAGACGTCTACTTAAATAATGATTGATTTTTAAAACACAGTTTTACATAGATTTTGATGTATCACTTTGCGGCTTTAGAGCTTTAGAACTAGTGAACAAATATTGATGTTTGCAATAAGTGAAGCACTTACTTTAAATGCTTTATATTGTTGGTAAGAAGGCTATGAAAAGTATTTATGCTTATAACAGAATTAAGCTATTAAAATATAAACACGGTAATTCTATTACTTACTAATAAGTAATATTTAGAATTATTGTGTGCGGTACTGCGATATTACGGATATTTTCTAAGACAATTGGTGGACGGCGTTCCTTTAAAGGCTGGCATTTCTCTAGTTTTTTACTTACATTCACATTAGAGCTTATTTTCTTACATATTTGAAAAACTATAACAATTTTTCAAGTAGTTTTAGGTCTGATTTAAGAATAAAATTGAAGCGTTTTTAAATGCGTTGATGCAAGTTTAAAATTTTATTTTTAATAATAAAATGTGTTGAATAAAAATGAAACCGTTGGTAATAGTGACGATGTGTTGATAAATTCTAAAAAGATTTTATATAAATGAGAATAGACAGATGTTTGGAAGCGAAGTACTTGAAAACGCAAACGTTTCTCAGATTCAATTACGCGATTTATCTGTATCAACTCGGAAACTCCCTTAAGGGAATTTTCCTGAACGCAAAAAGAAACTTTTAGGGTAGTATTAGATGTGCCATCTGGTGTTGAAATCGTAGACTAGTTTATTCACTTAGACGTACTATAATAAATAACTTTAAGATTAAATAATTGTACAGGATTTAGGTCAATTTAACAAAAAGAAAATTTTTGAAAATTGCTGAAACTGATTAAAGATATTTATTCGCATTTATTCAGGTGTAACTTAGCTTTGAGTTAACTCGATGATAAATGTATCGTAATCTGACATAATTACGTTTTATGTTATTAATGGTTTCTTAAGAATGTTGTAAATCGTTGTTCTTGTAAAGAATTCATTAAATAGGTTTTTGGGATAACTATTTTGCACAAACTGAATTTGCTGAATAATAACTTACGTGGAACAATATAAAGGTCAAGTATGTTCCGTTCAAATTGTGCAAAGATCAAATCTATATAATGTACGAATTAGACAGAACGTGAGTACCCAAATTTTACAAGAAAAATCCGGTAAAAATTGTTACAATGAAACCATGATTGAAATTCGAAATAATTGATTTATGAAAAGAAACACAGCCACGGAAAATTGATTTTTATCAGATACGTCAATCTTTTCCTTTTTGAAAGCGAATCTTAACAAGCGGCCGGTAAAGTAAGAAATAATCAGATTAGATCCGTGTGAACTCTAATTTTGCACTATTGTAATTTTTTTAAGGATAACCTATAACAACATGAACACGATTTAGTTAAAACCCATTATTCCTTAAACGATATTTTTCTCATTATAGCTATCTATTCATCACAAGTTCAATAAATCAACCGTTGTTAATGTTCGATTGACCCGATTTTTCCATTAAAACTACAACGTCCCCAATGTGAATTGGATTTTCTTTATTGTAATAATATACTAAACGGTGTGAACCAAGTATATAAAAGTTACACCCAATAATACAATACCGAAACACGCCGTTAATGATTATGTCAATATGTTTCTTAATGCTTGATCACCTTTGAATTAAACGAGATTATCATCGACTCAACAGCGATCTTTAACCTCTGGACGGTACCCACTTTAAGATGAGATCATTTTTCGTTTGCAAAAAAGCTGGTACTTTCACTTAGATTCCCACTGAAAAATTAAATGTTTACATCGTTGCAAGTGGTGCAGTTACTTTATACAGATTTGCGTGTTTAAACTCGTTTAAGTGTATTCGCATTGTCGCAGTTAATTTTACAAAAACTAACCTTCTTTGTGTTCAGTGTTATAATTTTAATGATAATTGCATAATAATTGCAATGATGGCTATTTTAATCTCCGGATCAAGGTTTTTCCTACAATGACTTACTATAAATAATATTTAAGTTTTTTTTTAAGGTAAGATTATACTAAATTATAATGTAATAAATTATTTGTGTACATATTTAAAACATTAACATAAAAAATATAATTATATGCAATTACGTAGGAAGGAAGGATTAAAAATAGTTTTACTTCCTTATGTCATCTTTATTCTTTTAAGTAATTTTTATGAAAGGTTTATATTTTCTTTAAACTAAAAGTGTTTGTTAGTTGACATCAAACAGAATATTTTTATGCTATAATTTGGTATTTATCTCTTTGGTGCTTTATTGGAAATTTTAGTTTTTTGTTGAAATAATATACAGGACAAAGTACATAATATTAAATTTTTTTTTCAAATTCTTCAAACACAATTTGTGTTTATTACATGATGCATTAACTCTTTAGTGTCTATTACAAACAATATGGTAGTTTCTTATACTTTTTTACAGTTTAAGGGTGCAGCTACTATTTTAACATACCTATAAGGAATGTATTTTTTTTTAAATTTTTTGTATAATTTTACGTTTCAAGGTCTTCTGAATCAGAAAATTTTTTACAGTTTCTTAAAAAAAATTTTTCCTAACAATTTATACAAATAAATTTTTTTTCTAACATTAACAGTTTATTATTTGATTTATGATTTAAAGTGAATTCCATATATAATCTAGGTTCGAATCCTGACGATTTTTTTTAAATTCCAAATCTTGAAGTGAAAGCAAAATACGTTAAAAATAATATTTTTTTCTATATTCTTGTGACTTGTTTATACACGGAGTGCTGCATATTCCTTACATTATCTTTGGATGGGCTCACGATAACTCTCAAACCAAAAGTCCTAGTAAATTGAAAATTGGCAAGGAGCTGACTTTTCATATTCTCTCGGTTTTATTAAAAGATGGACCTGATAAAAAAACCGGAAGCGGGTGTATCCGCCATTTTTAGTTATTATTGGAATCTTGGCAGATCTCAAAATTATAACAAAACCATCAGCATGAACAGTTTAAAACTCCACTTATTTGGTTTCATGGGATTGTATTGTTTCAAATGGTGCCCAGTTTTTGTAGCACAAATTTGCTCATTTATACACAATTTGTGTTCTAAAGGAACTGAAGCAAATGGCTGACAAAGTTCCTCAATGAGGGGTCTGAAAGTTATCGAATTTTTCTTCGCTGCGATCTCACATCGTTTCGTTATCATTGAAATGTAAATTTGCCTTTATGGCTTCAAACCGATTGATAGTCATGGTTTATATTAGGTATACCAATATCATGTCTCCAATAGCAACGTGTTCGTAGATACAGACATGTATAAACATATACCTAAAAATTTTGAAACGTCTTGTACAGAAATATTTAGGGGTTTATTTGGATGTTTTTGCACACTATAGAGATTACTTTGCCCTACTGTTTTTCTAAAAATTTATCAATGAAGAAATATTTGAAACATGTATATGGAGTATCCAAGTCCAGCAATTCCTTTGAGAGATTAGATTTGCCTCAAAATAATACTGCATCATTGTCTAGTACCAAATGTGGTTTTCTCCAATTAATCCGGTTTGGCAATTTCTTTGTAATGCCTGTAGATATTGAACATTGTATATTCCCTTGCTTAACGTGCTCAGTCTTTACTACCTCAATGTTATATTGATCACAATCGCCTATTTCAACATTTTCCAAATTAGCAGCACTTTCAATAACTGGGTTTTGTTCATCATCGTCGTCGGCTTCTGGGACACATTCTGGGTCAGGAATAGTATCAGTATCAGAAAAGTCTTCGTATTCATCTTTGCTTGCATCTAAATTATCAATAATTTGCTGCACTTCTGCTTCCGACAAACGCTTTCTGTCATTCCACATCTAACAACACAACGATTACATTACTACTAATATCCATAATGCTGCAAACATGCAACACGTTGTTTTAGCACCTAACGTATTTACTATAAAGTGTAAAACTACTGTATTATTTATTGAAAATGTAAATATATACTTTTACAATCCTTTTGTCTAACTTTTTTAGCAATAAATTGGATAATTTTAGTAAAAAGCTGTATATTTGCAAACCACACTTTGAAGGTTATCCACCTGTCAAAACTGAGCACACAATTATTTCAATTTTCTACAACTTTTCGCATAGCATCGCCACCTATGGATGAAATATCAAATTATGAATGCTGCATAGTTTGTTAGCTACACCATGATTAGTTGCATAATATCGAAACTTATGGGAGGTAAAATGTTTGTAGCAAATCTGCAACAACATGAAACGAAGAGTTAACAGTTTTTCTTATATATTTTTGTACGTATGTAAATTAGTCGAATTATTTTTACAGATATTTCTTTCTAAAAATTTAGTCAAATAAAAAATTTTTCTAACGTTAACAGTTTATTAGATATTTTATATATAATTTAAAATAAATTCACAAATATAATCAAGGTTCGAATCCTGCCTGCGACGATTTTTTTAAGAAACAAATTCCACATCCTTAAGAGAAAGCAAGATACGTTAAAAATAATCATTTTTACTGGTTTACTAAAAGGAAAAGCAATATCGTGGCGCACAAATATAGGAATTAGTCAATATGACAACATAAACTTAATTTGCCATATTTCGGTTATATATTTAATGAAATCTAAGAGACAAATTTCAAAAAGATTATAGCATGCTAGGAAATCAATACAAACGTGTACATATCACTTCAAAGTGATTTTATGACAACATAACCTAAAAAAATATGTAGACATTTGTTCATCATTCTTTACAGGAAAGTCGTGTAGTGACCACACCAGTTTTTTTTAAAATTTTATCAGTTTTATTGTTTTTAAAAAATTTGTTTTTTTTTGTTGGAACATAAGAATATTCCACCCACGGATAATTTACTGTAGGGTCTAGACTCAATGCACTTAATACTACACATTTCCCATCTTATCTTATTTTTTCAAAAATAACCCAGTACAACCCTTATTTTCCAAGACGAATATTGTCAGGAAATTTGTAATTGTGTCTTTGACGGACATAATTTCGAAAATTGCTTTTTGTTGTATGTGCCATAAATTCTATAGCAATTAATCTTCTAAACTCAAAGTTAGATGTTTAAAAAAAAAGTTTATTATAGAATGCCCAGAACAATCGGTGCCACTATTATCGACAGCTACGGTTCATACCATATGTTCGTCTTAATTAATCAGATGAACATTTGATTTCAAGACGTGATCCATCGTTTTTGGTTCGTTTACTTTCGTAAAAATTTGATGCAAAGTGTACAACTTTAACTCTAATATTTGTTGCGGAGGTACGATAGTCAAAATTACCTTTGTTGGTAGACTTACCTTCAATAATTTTTTTTGACTTTCTACTCTATGTAGTTGCATGCTATACGTGCTAGAACTTTGTTGAGGCAAAATTGTTCTATGAGATTTATATATATATACTTTTTTAAATCAGGCTTTGTTCGCCAAGTTCAAAATTTTTGAATTCGTGCTCGAACATTTGTGTCGATACTGCAGATTTTTTTTAAATTTTTTTGATTCAAAAGCTTCTTGGAGTTGTTTTTGCGAAATACTTTTTCTTGTTTCCACTTGCAGTTTTTTTAACTTTTTTTTCGAGTTTCATTCATTATATTAGCTTGTTCGTTTTTTTTGCGTCTTTGACAGTTTGTCTTAGTGTCTATTCACTGGGACTAAAGTAGTTGCTTCAAAACCAGATTTTATGTTCTTATGGATGCTCTGGCTTTATTTGAGGCTTAATTGAACATTCGTTGGATGCATTCATCAGATGCACTAACATTTAAAATATCGCGCTCGAATAACTATGTCGCACTTTACTTGGAATTTTACGTATACAATTGGATTTATAGAAGATTTATTCCAACGAATGAAAGATGTCAGAAGGGCTTGATTAGTTGCTAAATTGTTCTACTTTCCACTTTCGTTTAGCTTTCTTCTTATTACTTACAGTATACTCTTGCGTTCTTTAATTTTATTTTTTGTGTTAGTTTTAGCAAAAGCATCTCTTTAAGTTTTATTAATAACATCTGCTGTAATAGTTTTCGGTTGCAACCTAAATGAACAGCGATCATTTTCTTCATTTGTTGATGAAGATAGAACTGGTGATTGGTTTTCTTCATTTTGAAATATTATTATTATTACACTGTTATGTTCATTTTTTTATAATATTTACTACGTTTATAGAATCTGAAGCTGTATGCATATCTCAAACAATTTTTAAAAAAATTCTGAATATTGTCATCATGATTATCATCATCGTCATTCTTCATCTGTTAGATTGTTATTATCTAAAGATAAATCTTCAAATAAAATTTGATCTACAGTTCTTTTTTTTTAAACTATTATAACACACTTTATCTTATTATAGAACATGGTGCTGTTGCCAATTCGTACTTTTGGGACTCTTCAGCAGTGGGAAAACTCTATGTACGTTTTTTTTATAACGTAATTGTGAAAAAATTTAACTATCAGAAGTGGGTTTTTTTGTGATCATGAACAGAGTTTCAATACGATAAAGTTTTGTTTCAGTATTCATAAATCGTTTAACCATCGTATACAGTTTCTATTATTTTTTGTTTTGTTGGCGTTTGAGTCGGTTAATGTTAAAATATTTCAGGAGCGAAACGAAGGCGCTGAAATTTAATATATCTGGTTTAATTGTTGTTTAAGTAAAGTTTTAGTAAAATAGAACAAACCTTTTGTATTCTATAGGATGAATAAATAGTAATTTACGTAGCAAGGGTCGAAAGTAACGTTAATGCGACGCGAGGCCGCATGATTGAGTGTTGTATGTGCGTAAGTTATGCTATGATACTGTCGATAAGAGTAACGTACATTATTTTTCGTGTTGCCTTTTGTAAAATTGCATTTTTGAAAAAATAAAAAAAAAACACCAAAAATATAATGTTGATATATTTACTACTAAATTTGTCAAATTTTACATTAATTTTAACATCAAATATAAGCCACTTTTGGCTTAGACCGCATCCTAGTTGAACACCCAGACTTTTTAGATTTTGTCCTAGTCTTTCCTCAAGAGCCAAAACAAGAAGTAGACTTGGCCTTTGCCACTGCCACTGAAGGAAAGTGTAAGTGACGTTATTTATATTATTAAGGATTAGCGTCATTAACTTTCCGTTACCGCTTGACTGACTACGGACAGCTAAGATTTGATGAGTTATAAACCGTCTTCCCGGTTCATATTATATGGATGTTTTTCTATTTCATCAGTTAGTCTGGGAAAGAAGAAAGGAGTTCTAGCCAAAACTTTTGTTTGGTCAATGTTTAGCCTGTGTCCTTGGTTTCACACGTGTTTATTCACTGCTGATTTCGTAACTCTACGGTGGTTGCAATCAGCCATATGTTCTTTTACTATAACTTTAATAGAGCGTCCCGTCTGTCCTATATAACTTGTTCCACAGAAACAAGGAATTTTGTAAACTCCGCCATGTTTTAAAGCCCATTGTTTGTTTTTAGCAGATGTAAACCAATAGTCTTAGTCGTAAAGACAGTTTTGATATGTTTCTTGTTGCACTCGGGATTAAAAATACCCTCTTGGGGAAAAAACGTTCAATTTACAGTACTTTTTCAAACAGGGACAATTTTCCAAAGCTCAATATTCGTGAATGAGCGTTTCTATTTATTTTGATTTTAAAGCAAATACGTAATTAAATCGAATGCTTAACTTTATTATATTTTGATTTAATTATTTTTTTCATATATTTTCTGTTTTAATATTAAACGAGTTTCTTTTCTTAAATTTAATGTTAAATTGACAAATGTGGTAGAATGAGATGTCATACAGATATATTATTTATCTCCTAATTAGTCACTTTCTTTAAATTTCTATGTATTTTTAAGTTCAAGCTTAAATGTTATTTGTTCAATTGTTTTGGTTATTTTATTTGTATTATTCATATGTTTATTTCTATTCCAATGGAAAAATTAGTTGGTATTTTACATTGGATACTTATTCCAACTTGGTGTGTTATTTTTTATGTGTCTTAAGAAAATTCGAATATTTTTTGACTTGTTTCTAGATTAAAATTCTTAAGACTATTTGCTTTTTTATATTCTTCTACATTTTCTTTATTTATTTCTTTTATATTTTTCTGGTTAGTAACATTTTTTTTGCCTGCTTCCAGTCTAAGTTTTTTGACAATCTGTGTTTCCAAAGGTTTTTTTAGATCATTTTATATGCCGCTGTGTCTCACAATTTAAAATTTTTTTAAAGTATTATTGTTGTTCTTAGTTTTTCTTCGTCTTGTTTCTCTTTTTTTTTCTAATTGTTAATAAGCTCTTTTGGGTTTCGGATGGCGGTCTCTAGTCTTGTATTCGTGTTTTCTATGTTTTTCTGTCTTTCGCTATTTTGTCCATTGTTACTCACATTGTTCCATTAATTTTATCCTGGGCGCACCTCTTTGTTTTTTCATTAGTTTTTTTGCTTTCATTATTCTTCTCGTTATTCTGCTGGGTTCCACTGTTACTATGTGTTCATACTAGTTTAGTTGCTTTTTTCCATTATTGGTTCTTGCATAGTTATTTTTCTTATGTCTTTATTTTTTATTCTGGTTCACTTAGTTTTTCCAGCCATTTTCATTTCCATAGCAACTATTTTATTTTCATAGTTTTTTCTAATTGTCTAAATTTTTCAGGCATAAATTATTGTTAGTAACGTAATCATATTATGTATTCTCTTCTCTCCTCTGTATCAATGTCGTTGTAGTCTACTATAGTTTTGTTGATGGTAGATTTTTGTGGATTTGTACTGTTCTATCTTCATTTTTCCTTCTTCTGTTGTGTCATACATTTGTACGTCAGTACTTTTACCAATTTTTTGTTGTTGCATTTTATGTTTTTATTGTTAAGGTTTTTATTCTTGATGTTTGATGTTAATACTATGTCATCTGCGTACTAAATGTTACTTAGTTTTATTGCTTGTAGGTTCTTGTATTTTATTACTGTTTCCAACTGATTGTATTTTCTTTATTTGTTTGATTATCTTGTGCATTATAGTTATAAAAAGCAAAGGACTTAAGCTATTGTCTTGCTTAATTATTTTCTTTATTTTAAATTCATATAATGTTTGCCCTGCCAATTGTGTTTTAACTCTGTTTAATGTACTTTTTATTGCAGTTATGATTGTATATATGTTGTCATTTGTTTCTCTAGTGAGTCTAAATGCTGCTTTGTTCTTCTCCTAGTTTTAGCTGTATTTGATTTCTGAGTTTCTTTTTGGAACACAATTTTTTCTTACGTTTTTTAGACTTTCAGTTCTTTATTATCATCATGTCATTGCATTTTTGTATTTTTCGTATTCGTATTTTGTAGTTTTTTGTAAATATTAGGTTTGTTTATAGCTTTTGTTTTGTACTGTCAGTCAACATGTTTTTATCACTTTTTTTATTTTCTATTACGTTTGTTTTTTTATGCATAAACTTTTTATCTTACTTGCATGTTTTTTACTTCTATTCTTATTTTGGCTGTGATTTTTTAACTGCTATTAGGCATCTTTTAGTGCAGAATCCAAAATAGCTACAAAATTTGATTCATTAGATCTAGTTGTTGAGATACGCTATACTAGGTTTCTTTTGAATAAAATTGTATTACTTTTTAACTTATGTACATTTTACGTTATCATTAATACTATTTGATTCAACTGTCAGTGCATAAATATACACTCATAATCACTAAAAACATATCTCATTTTTGAAAATTTGAAAATTACTGGTTTTACATAGTAAATCATATTTAGCTATACTTTTGACATTTATAATGTACCAAATAAATATTGTTAAAGTGAAAAAGCTAAACTTGACGGCGCACAACAATGATAAGGATTATAAATATAATCTAAAAGACACAAAAACAAAAATACAAGATATTTCGAAGAATATCCAAAATATTTATTCATAAATCTCGTTTTTTTTAGAGAGTTATTTTTGTTATTTATTCTTAAGATTTAATTGATGTGTTTTTTCTTAGATATTATGTATGTTATATCATGTCTGAGTTTTTGTTATTTTTTAAGGCTTCAAGTGAGGTTCCAATTTTCTTAAATTGCATTTACGTCGCGTCATAGGTGTTAAAATAACTTCTATAAATTACTCAAATTAATTATCGATACATCACAGAATTGCCTTGCTTACTTTTTATCGTCATTAATTAAAAGCGTGAGAATTCAACTTAAAATTCCCGTTTGGTTAAGATTTGCACCTTCCCAAAATGCCTGGTCCTTTAAAATTTGCAATGAAAGCAAAACTGTTCTTAATAATACAAAAGAATTTCACATCACTTTAGAAACGTTGGCGATCTTTTCTAAAAAAGAATTAATGGATGTTAACTTTTGTTTAATTGCATATATCTAAATTTTCCCACATCTCGTTTCTTCAACCTTTTGCACGTAGATCAACTTATAATACTGCGATTGTTATCCATACAATGATATTGCTTAATTGCGTGTACCAGAAGTAAACGTTAAGTTGAAAAAATGCTATAGGAATTTAAGAAACTTCTTTTTTTGTAATTGTTTATTGGTGTTTGGTTAAATTTAATGACTCAGAAAATTAATTTGGATTTGTAAGTAAACTTGTAATTAATATTTTTATATAATAATACTTTTGTTGTAGTTTCTATATAGACAAATTTTGCTTTGAATCTTTTGGTGCCGTTTTCTTCTATACATTTTACAGTAAATGCAATTTTTTTATTTTTTTGTGTTGGAAACAGTTTTACACTGTCGCATTATTATTATTTTCTTAAAATTGTTTGCATATTTTTGTTAATAATTTTGATTTTACGGAATAGCATCTATGCCGTTGTTACTGATAATTTTTGTATTATGAAATTTTTCTTTATGGATTTGTTTGCTTACGTTTATTACTTTTGTAGCTCACAGTTTGTACTCGTACTTTTCAATAATTTTTGACCCGGAAGGTATTCGTTGTACTTTTGCATCCTTAGCTTGTCGCGTTTAGGCGATTTTCTTTCTTTCGTTTACATGTTACAAAATTTTTAATTTTTTAGCCCTTTTTTTGCTTTTTTATTTAATTTTAATTTTCTTTTAAAAAGCTATTTATATGAAAGGTGTTTTTTAAGCATGTAAGTTTGTATGTAAGAGATAATCTCCGAAACTACTGATCCGATTTTAAAAAATTTTTGCTAATATTTAGAATGGATTTTTAGGGTCCATATAGTAGATGCGATCGTGTTTTTCAAAAACAAAATAAAATACGCTTAGGTGTAAGCGGGTGGCGAGGAAAACGAGAGACAACGTGCGTTTGTCTACGAGATATTTAATACGCACCGTACGTAGGAATAGTGATATTGTTGACAAAGTGGTTAAAGCGGGAAATTTAAAATGATGTACTATCGTAAATATGTCGACAGATGCTGCTGTTAGTTAAATACTGTTTTCGCTAATAAGATTGTTTGAACTATATCGCCTTCAGCACAATAATCAAGTGACAAGAGTTTAATTTTTTCTGCAAATAGACGCGGGAAAAATAAGGAAATGGACAAAAACTTATTAAACGGAAAATTTTTTTGAGAGATTGAGTTGCCAATGCTTTAAAATTGTATCTACTAAATCTCAATTAGATAGTCTGGTGCTAACTTTCAACTACCTATGGTACTTTATTATTCTTATTGTGTTTTAATTTAATTTCAGTTTGAGTGATGACGTAAACAGTATGGTTTAAATAATCAATAAATGTTTTAAGTTGTAAGTACTGTGTTATCGAATTAGACTTTTTTTATATTTATTAAAAAGATGTATATTTATAAATATAACAGTAAACGTAACTTTTTAACACCAATTTCTAACTTTGATGTTTGATTCATAATTTATTAGAATCTATTTAGATTTGTACTGGAATGTTAAAAGTCACACGAATGTTGATAGAAACTGTAACATAAAAACCAAGATTGTTGAAAAACCACTAAATGCAGATATGCAAAAAGATATTTATAACGTGGTATTTATTAAGCATGTAATGAATTTGTGCCAATTATAAAGGTGAAATTTTTGTCTCCTATTCAAAAATATTTTAATCAATTACTTACATTTATAAATTAGTACGGAAGGTAGAAAAGTTGTCATTTAATTTAATAGATCATTGACTTTCGCTGTCATTAAATCCAATGATAACTTTTCTACCTTCCGTGCTAATTTATAGTTTTCTATATTATCATACGTGGTATTTTTACCACAGGATGGCGTTCCAAAAAAATTTTAAATACTTACATCTATTTTTAGACACAATTTTGTTTTTAATATTTAAAATTAATAAAATATTAATATTTTTTTAAAACTAGCTAATTTTAAACATTGTTTTTTGTTTTTATTTATGTTGTTGCAAATTATTTTTGTAATTTTTGAATAGAAGTTGATTTGTCTACCCAATACTTTTGATCTTATGTCTAAAACTTATTGATTTTCAAAATATAAGAATTTTGAATATCAGCGTACAATTAAATTATTTTATTTTCTTTCTGACTAAACATTGGTAACATTTGTTGAAAATTTTAACAGATTAAGTATTTGCTGTCAATAACACAATTCTGCGAATTTATTATAGTATAACCTACTATACCATTGATTTGCTCAGTAAAGTTTTTTTTGGTATATGTTAAAGTTCGTGTTGTTTACCTGACAACGAAATATTTCATGCACGAGATCGTCAAACACTTACACGATAGCAAGGTAACACTAATTAATTTACTTTTGTCAGTTGTAAGTAGCATGGATACTGATGTTGATATTGTTTAAAAATGACAAGGGCGCCAGATTCTGTTGCTATCAATTTATTTCCGAACGAAGAGGTAGGCAATGTAGTCTCAACTAACAGTTATCACACAAAATGACCGACAAAATGAAGTGTAGACTAAAATGTAAAGTTTAATCACAGACTAGAAAACTAAAAAATGACACATACAAACCATCAATTAGAAATCGTCACTTTCGCCCACAACGTCACGCACCAATCCTAACGTTCATTCAACTGAACGCGTACTCACATCAAGCGTTCGACAATAACACGAAAAACAAGTAATACGTAATTACTCAATCTAGATTAGCAGAAGAGCGTTTAACACAAACTCGAAGATTACTCAGAGGTAATTAATACAAGGAAGAGAAAACCCGAATTCAATTTTTCACATATCCACATCATTTCATATTATACGTAGCAGTCGACTAGAAAGTGACACAAACAATTTAAACTAAGTCCAAAAAGGAGTCGAACTTAATGTAAGTTTTTTAAATGGTTAAAAAAAGGTATATCGTTGTTGCTAATCGTAAAATATTTATCCCAAGAATGGCAACAGAAAATAGGTGCGGTTTTTGTCAAAAATTGGCGCTTGTACTTAATCAGCGAGTTACTGGCAATATACATGACACAACTAAAATTAAACAAGAGAATAACTGTCAAAAGCTCTTGAAACAATGTTTATCCCATGTCAACTAATTTATTCGTACTCGTAAAATGCAACGTTGCGACACCCATATAAAGATGATATAGATGATGCACACGCTACTGAAAAATAAACGTTACGATGTTTACTTGCAACATTAATAGGGTCTTTTAGTCAGATACTTTTGGCAGAATGTTGGTGGAACATTGTTTTGATATCGAGTATTTTAACTATTAAACGTTTACTAGCACTCTCTACGTTTATATTTACAAGTTTGTCTCTGTGACGTGCATCTGCAACGCTTATGAGCAGTACAACCTAAAAGTTTTATGTTTTAAAAAGTTAATAATTTTCTTTATTATCAGATAATGTTTATTGGTTTTTGCAGAAAAGAGCAAATAGAACAACAAGAAATAAAGAGGGAAGAAATCGAGAAGATAATACAAAATATTAAATTTGGGAAAGATGGCATAGTATCGGAAATGATTAAATAACTGGGACGAAAAGGAATAACTTAGATATGGACTATACTAAGATAAGAATGTCTTCCGGGTTTGGATCGTGTAATTGTTGTTTTAATTATTGGAATCTGAGGATCATAAAGTTTCATCCACTGCTAACTCCTTAAAGACGGTTGTCAATTTATCTAGTTTGACCCTCACTGCAGAACAGGAATCGCTGCTATCTAAGGGTTTGAATTTTGCTGTTGCTTCCAAACGTATTCCTAAAGAAGATTTTTTATGTGCTGTTGAGTCTTGTATAAGACATCTTTCTCGCCACATCTCGGTTCTCATGCGTATTAACACTGGCAAAATCCTTGAATCATTTAAAATTCCTAAATCCATCATTTCTAAGTCGGAAGAGTTAGCTCTAAAAAGTCTTTGTAAGAACCCTGATATTATTGTTCTTCCAGTCGACAAAGGGAACGCTACTGTCGTTTCGAACCGAATTGATTATGTTGTGAAAATTAATTCTATTTTGTCTGACGAAACGCAAGCTCTTCTAACTTGTAATCCCAATTCGACGATTGAACATGAAGTCAGCCAAATCATCAAACTTTCTAATCTACCTCCTGAAACGAAACGTCGACTTACCCCTTCAGATTCTAAACCACCTCGTCTATACGGACTTCCCAAAGTTCACAAACAAGGTTTTCCCTTTCGACCTCAATAACTTCAATTGCTACCATGGTTTCGAGCTATCCCCTCTTTGGTTAATGGTTATTAGTTCTTTATCGAAAACACGCCCCTTTTCAACTATAACCCAATCAGAGTCGAGGTTAACCATCCGTTTCTTTTTTATATAGACTATTTCTTCTTAAGTCGCTTCTATGGAGTTTAGAATCTGGCTTGGTTCACAAGTTGATTACCTAACTCTGTAGTCGTTTTTTGTTAGATTTTCGTTTGCTTTTTCGAGTTTATTGTTTTTTTTCAGAGTTTAGAATCTGGCTTGGTTCACAAGCTGATTACCTAACTTTTAAGAAATTCTTAGTTAGATTTCGGTTGCTTGTTTCAGTTTTTCGATTTATCTCACGCCCTTATGAAGCCCCTTACGAAATTGCGCGAAGCGTTGGCAACTTTGGTTACAACAATGACACGGTTCAAACTCGGAAGACATTCTTATCTTAGTATAGACTCCGGCCGGCCCGGATGGGAAATGCCATGAGAAAATTATAGATCAATTTGCCTAGCCCTAACAAGTTATAAACTATAGACCAAAATATTAGAGAAATGATTTAGAGAATACGTGAAACCAAAACTAGAAGAAAAACAAGCAGCACTCAAACCAGAAAGACATACGATAACATATACGTAGTAAGAAATATAATGGAAAGGAATATAGTGGAAGCAGAGGAACTATTTTTATTATTTTTGGATCTGAAAGCGGTGTTTGAAACAATGGACAAGAGAAAGATATGTTACACATTGAGAGAAATGAAAATACCAAACAGGTTAATAAATGCGATTAGAAACACACATGAAACAGTAAGAGCGAAGATACAAATAGCGGGACTTAGTTTAAAAGAATTTACAATAAATTAAGGAATAAAGTAAGGAGAGAGTTTAATTCGTTATTAACATGAAAAATATTACCAACAACAAAAGGAGCTGAGTACAGTAGTAGGGCATAGAAACCTAGAAGCAGTCAAATTGAGTAATCTTTTATATGCCGATGATGTCGTTTTAATAGCAAATGCAAAGGTTAATGCCTGCACTGAAGAATTCGAAGACATGGAAATGAATACAAATCAGACGCCGAATTAACGAACAGAGCGAATAAATCAACAAAAATCTATTATACCTTAAACAAAACAATACTAAAACACAAAAACATAGGTACAGAAGTAAAAATGCAAATCTATAACAGTATAACAATTCCAATAATAGCTTATGCAGCAGAAAATTGGAAATTAGGGAAAAAAAACAAAACCAAATTAAATGCAATCGAAAGTAAGCATCTTAGAAAAATAGAAGGAAAAACCAAGTGCGGCAGGATCAAGAACGTAACCAAGTGCCAATAATATGTATGTAGTAAGAAAGGAACCATATAAAATAAAAAAATGATGGGATTGAGAAGACCAACTAAGATGCAGTGAGGAAGACCCAGAATAAAATGGATAGACCAAATCTAAGAAATGAGAGACTTAGCAAGGAATAAAATGATCTGGAAAAAATGAGTACAGGAACTGGAACCGACGCCTGCAAAGTCAAACAGGGGAAGAGAAGAAGAAGAAGTTTATTGGTTTTTGTTATAAATTCATTATATTGGTTTTGCCGTCAAAATGTTTTACTTTCTTGTCGGGTCTCTTACTGATTCTTTTTTTAAATATAGCGTTACCTTCAAAGTCTCAAAGTTTTATATAGTTATTAATTTTTTTTTTAATCGAAAACTTTGACTTTACTTTGATTGCGGAAAAAATGATACACAGACAAAGATCGAAAAATAAATTATGACGCATTAAATATACGGCTGTAGTAGTAAAGCAGACGAGACATAGTTTTTTTGCAAAATTACTTAATCTCACTTAGTGTAAGTGTCTTTGGTATTGACGACTTCAACACCGAAAAAACTTACTATTGCGTTATTATAAAAGTTTAGCTAGTAAAACACTAGACGAAAAAATAATGACTTAGATTGTAGGAAGTTCTTCACTAGGAGGGGAAATTAAACCACTCTAGATTTTATTATGGCGACGTTTCGTGCACAAGGCGTGCACTTATTCAGGCCAACTAAAAGGTTAGAGTGGAGTAATCCTTAACTCCAAACGGCAAGTACAAGTTTCATGCCGTTTGGAGAAAAAGCAAAAAAAGCAAAAATTGGAAACAACGAGAAACAGTAATTAGAAGGGCGCCAAAAAGGTACCAAAAAAGAGTTAAGTTCTTTAAATTATGCTATGGATTTTCTAGATAATATTGTAAATCAGATAAAATTGGTCGACGATCTGTCCGATTCTCTGGACGAGTTTCAAGACAATGACGACGTACTCTTGCTATTGAATGGCGACGTAATCAATTGTAATGATTGTTTGCTTTTGAAATTGTCGACCAACAAAAAAACACTTCATCAGCAGTGTAGAATCTTACAACAATAATCATTTTTAGTCTTAAATTTTTTGAGAAGGTACTAAAGCGGTACCGGTTTTTGGGATATCCGACTGCTTCTAGAGAATCTCGAAGTAGCACCAGGAACTTCCAGGATGTGTTTGCTTTTTAAATTTAATGTCGATTCAATTATAATGTTGTTTTTAATATACAATCTTTTATTTATCTTAAAAATGAATATGTTCTTACATTTTTTTGTTTGGAAAATGCCAAAATATTAGAAATAAAAAATAAATGGCTATAGAGATGGAAACATTGAAAGCTGATTTTATACCCGCGTAATTCAAATAAGTTTTGAATAAACCGCACACTAAAATCTTTAGCACTCTACTATACTTTTACACATTCATTATTTATTCAAAACTTATTTGAAATACGCGAGTATAAAATCAGTTTTCAACGTTTCGATCTCTATAGCCATTTACTTACTACTAATCATGCATAGTAAATTGTACTATGAGATGGCTCTGCCATCGTATTTCACTCATCATGATTACTACATTTGTTAATATATAAGCTATAGGACTGTTAATGCTTTTGTGGAATTACAGTAGAGTGTTCTCCTACTGCTGAAGAGCCCCAAAAGGGCGAAACGGCCGTTCAGTGGTTTACTTTAGTGGCATTTTTACAGTTGCATTGACATTGTTACTTTACAATGTTTATACGTTGTGATTTTAGCTTGCAGTTTATTCAAAACTATTTAAATAACACGGATATAAAATCAGCTTTCAACGTTTCCATCTCTGTAGCCATTTACTTGTTATTATTCAATGCATAGTAATTTATACTATGAGATGGCTCTGCCATCGTATTTCACTCATTAGAAATAGACTAAGGTCACTGAAATATTTATGTATAAAGGTATCTAAACCCGCCCCGTTCTACTCTGCTGGTTCCTTAAAAAGAACTGTGTTCAGAACCCAAAAATTAAATTTTTTAACCTTGATATATAATTTTAGACATACGCTTGGAGTTGTTCTGAGCACTTTCAATAGCCGATTAAGTAGGTGAGAAAGAAATAGAATAGAAAAAATATTATTGGCACAATTTTAGCAATCTGTAAACGGTTTTAGTTCTTTTGGAAAGTCTGGTTTATTTTGCTTTAGTGCGCCGACAACTGTTATGTTCTCTTTTAACAAATAGATAGCTAATGAAACACTTATGAATAAATTATCTATTGCATGGTTCAGTAAAGAATTATGAACACTACGTACTAATGTCTGAACAACTTCAAGTCCTAAATTCCTATGCGGTAGTTCATCAGGTTGCCGTCCCATATAAATCATGCCATCGATAGAGTATCCGGAACTGGATTTACATCCAAAATAACTTGAAGCTATATTTTGCAAGTTTACTGGGCATATACTATATAAATCTGCAACGTCGCAGTTTTGTTCTTGCTTGAATAAATAAACTTCCAAAAGCACTAATTTCTTAGAAATTAACATCTTTCTATTTTTTTGATTTTTTACGTCAGTTTGTAGAATTTCCAATTTTTCGTAGAATTACATCAGTCTTAAACACTGCAAAGCTTCTCTAGGTTATTTCTCATCAATCCAGGAGGGCGATAAATAATATTGTATTTTGGTACTTTGCTCGCTGCTGGCCAAAAAATAGTTGAATTTTATCTTGCGGATGTTCTAAGAGGAACGCCCAAACCATCAGAAGAATCATATGTAGCACTTAATAGCTCTCGAAATAGTAAGTATTAGATTTCTCCAAGAATTTCATCAACGTCTGTATTATCTTCTGGCTCATTTTTGTTTTTACTGGATGGCTTCTTATCTGCTTCATTGACCCATGCTAACAAAGTTTTTTCAAAGTCATCATCACCAAACCTGACTCCAACACAACACTTTACAAACTGAGAGCAACTAAATGCATCTTTCTGAACAAACTCTTGTATATCATTCTGAATATGCAAGTTACGATCTGAAGATGCAGACTAATACATTGCTACTCACACGTACACAAGTTGAGGCTGAACCTTAGAGGCCCGTGTTATATAAAAGCGGGGTAACTGTAGAACACATTTTTTTAGAAAACTGCTTTGCATCTAAGTTTGTCTGTAGAAAAAATGTGTTAATATATCCACAAAGCATTTTTCAAACCACGATAAGGAAATTACAAAATTAGAAGATATAAAAGCACCTGCTAAGCTCATGCCATGCATCCAAAGGTTAAAGAATTCTTAGTCGAATAACAAAATTTCCATATTTATGAAAAAATACTTTTGTTGTCCGAGGTTTTTCTCAAAACTTAAAACAACTTAGAATTTTTTTAATAACAAGCAGTTTAATTATATAAAAACGTAGTCAAAAATAGAATAAAAAAACGTTTGGGTACTTTTTTCGATAGTCCTCACTTTCAGAAGTATTCCAACTATGCGAATTAACGCAACAATAAATGCAATCGACTACTGCATATTATTCAAATACATAAGCCTATGTATGTATGTATATTTCGAAAGTTGCTTACATTTCCAACCTTGACATAGACTTACAATTCTTAATACCAACATTGTTTTTACTAAATAATTTCAAGTATTTTTTTAAAAATGATTTTGCACTTTTATGAAACATCTTAAACGCGTAACATCAAATCGTGTAAAAATTAATGCTGCCAGTAAAACACAAGAACATTTTCATGATAATGAACTTGACATCCATGAGAAAATTGTTAAGGTGATTTAATAACATTCAATTACAATCTAGGAAATAAGGATCCGGTACACAAAAAAAAATTAGCAATTTTGGTGTCAACAATTATGCTATTCTCCCACAGCGTAGGACATTTAAACAACTTGATGAACACTGTTATGATGCTGTAGGTTATTCCTTACGATAATCAACTATAATTTTCCGTTATGTCTAGTAATAACATTTTCTCTTCGTACTTTGCGTGAATATTTCATTTATAGATAATGCTATAATATTACAGTATGAAAACTAAATTAATAATTTCTAACAAAAACGTGTCATTTATTTCATAGTTTTTTTTTGCGAAATTTATTACAGGCAATCTTCTGCAATTATACTAATGTCTAAATTTTTCAAACATTGCACAATATCGATTAATTTGTATTAAAATGCATTAGTAAACAATTTCAATTTGTGTCTGTAGACGAGTGAATGTCTTATGCGATTGAAAATTTTACAAAAGATTTCACCTTTTGATAACATAACAATAAGCAATTGTTTAAATAGTTAACTTTATTGCAAAAGTGAAGATATACTTTCGATTAAGTAATTTTTAAGCAGTAGGTACTCATTAAAAAAATACTATTTGCTACATTCTATGGCGAATATTAAATGCTTGTAGACAACAAAGTTTAATTCAATAACCGTTTAAGGATTTAAATGTTTATTATTAGTTTATAGTAGTTAAATAATTTAAATAAAGTATTGGGAATCTTTGATTTGGAAATAACTTAATGGACTCGATTATGACTCACACAAAAGTAAAAGTTTTTTTAAGTACTTAAATTTATTTTTATTATTTTATATTTGGCTGATTTTTAGTACTCGATGATCTATTTATGTGTGTTGTTTTTTTGTCTTTAATTGCTGGGTAAGTTACTACAATTCTTATAATGAGTTTGTAAATTATTTTAGTATGCTTGTTTAGTTGGTCTATTCCAGAAACATAAAAGTAAGAAAAAAAATTGCAATTAGAACTATGCTGAAACAAGTTATTTATAAACTTATACAATTGCTGTTATTTTATAAACCGTTTTTTCTGAGGTGTTTATATCTATTCAACATTTCAAGTTTATTTAACGTTTATTTCTACGTTACTTTAAATGTTTTTAGGTTTTTCTCACTGTATTTAACTTTATGATTTGTATCATTTTTTTTGCTTTTTGTTACATCTTCCAATGGATTTAGAATAATTTATACACGACCAAAATGTTACAAATCAATAATTTTTTTATGAATTTAAATTTCGTAGTGTATAATTAATTAATTAATTGTTAGTACACTATTGTTTTTTTCTGAGATTACAAATAATATCAACGTTATTTTGGTAGTATAATAATAACGCATTGTAGGTATTAAAATGTTTTTTTTGTAGTTTTTACATTGCGTTGTAAAAAACAATAATCAGCAGTATTGATGCAGCCAGGAGAAGCATACAATTTTTACAAAACTATGCGCAATTAAGTGCAATTTGTTCTAAATTGTTTTTTATGTAGTTCACTTTTACTGCACTATTTGAAAGTTTAATATATAATAAAACAAAGACGTATTGTTCTTCTAAAATAAATTAATTTGTTAAACAATTAAATTAATGTATGTTAAAAAAGTACGTTTAAGTAATTTTGCGATTGAAACCTTAACTACAAAATCCTGGATGTTTTAAATGACGCGTCAAATAATTTAATATGTAATTATTCAATTAAACATAGTTTTTGTGGTGCTCATCGCAAACATCAATGTTTGTTCGTTAGTGTAATGACAAAAAACTCTAGAACGGCAAAGTGATAAATCGAAATCTACGTAAAACTATGCTTTAAAATTTGCAATTATTATTTAAATAGAAGTTTGTGTCTGATAGAAAATCTGTTAAAAAATGCTGAAATTTAGTTAAAATTAGGAGAAAAACGATTGAGTGCGGCTCTCAAATTTATCTCAAAAAGTATTTGGTCTAGCAATGTGAGAAAAAAATTTTATAGACTAAGGTTCGGTTTCACCAACTAAAATTTAACTGTAGATTAACTAACCTACGATTAAATTTAAAATCCTGTCATATCATTGGTTAGTGGTTTTAAGCTAACCAATGATATGACAGGATTTTAAATTTAATCGTAGGTTAGTTAATCTACAGTTAAATTTTAGTTGGTGAAACCGGACCTTAATCACATATAAACAGTTTACTGAAAATATTTTCACTTTTGAAAACTCTTTGGAGTAGGCGCAATCAGGAGGTGATTACAAAAAATCGTAATTTTCTCAATGGTTTTAAATGTAAAGATATTCATTAACCTATCGAAAGCTTATTTAATACAACATTAAAATTGTCTATTACGAAATTTCTAAATCTCCATGCTAAACTGTTAGGCGAAGACATCACCTTCATAGACAAAAATGAACGTATTGTCAATTAAAAATGTTTTATTTCAAATAGTTTGTAACGTTCGTATAGTATGGAAGATTCTAGATTAGAAACACCATATGGCACTTTTTTTGAAATTTATTTGTTAATTTTTTTTAAAACATTAAATGTAAAGGCATAGTGGGCTTAGTATAGTTGTAAAGTACATGAATTGGCAAATCTATCATAAAAAATTTGAACTTTCTGCCATTGGAGGAACCGCAGATATGACACAAAATGTAGTTAGTTCTAGTTTTTTATCTTCTTTAGGAGGGGCAATAAAAACCACTCTAAACTGTTTTTATGGCTACGTTTCGTGCCTCTAGTGTGCACTTCTAGAGGCACGAAACGTAGCCATAAAAACAGTTTAGAGTGGTTTTTATTGCCCCTCCTAAAGAAGATAAAAAACTAGAACTAACTACAACTTGACAACAGGAGGACAAACTACTTTACCATTAACATGACACAAAATGTTTAGTAATGAAGAATTTCGGTTGCTTGATTTGCTTTTTGCTTTTTTGTATTCTATAGAAGAGATGATCAATCAATTTAAAAAAGTATTATATTTTATGATCATCTATATTGACAAGATATGACACGTTCACAATCAATCCCCCAGTCTTACCACCGTATTGCATACATAACATTTCCCCTTTTATTAAATATCACAAAACATAGTCTTTAAATTTTACAGCAAGGCCTCTGTAACTCTAACTTAAAATTACTTTCGCTTACTACGTTATCCTCCTCTTTAACATTTATTTGCTTATCGCTTACATTATGCTCATTGCTGTTGTTTACAAAGTTATGCTTGATAGTTTGGATTAAAAAGATTCTGAGATTTCTGAGATGGTAACTATTCCGTCTAAAGATGTACCACTCTGATCTTTTACAATGTATGACCTTGGACACTCTGTTCTTTCTAAGACTTTAGCCAGTTCCTAAATGTTCCTTTTGGCATAGTAATGTTCTCACAAATGTCAAAATTATCCCTGCTTTTTGTTTAGATCAGCGGTCGGCAACGCTGTGACCGCGAGCGCACGTGCGCCCGCGGGGCTTTCTCATGCGCCCTCTACAAAAACACGTAACATGCCGTTTATTGGAATAAGCCAACGCAGCCCTTTGAAACGACACGCCGCTTAATAAAGCGTGCAAACTACCTGAGCTTCTTCCTGCCGGGCTGCCGCCCACTCGAGTGAGTCAGAACTCAGTACGCTGCGATACTTCGAGTTAAGTAGCCGCATTTTTGTCGTCAGTTTTAGCTATATACTTGTCAAAAAATATCATGGGTAAAAGATCAAGGACTTACTATTTTAATAAAGAGTGGGAATAAGAGTTCTTTTTTTATTTAACGGAAAAAGTATTTGTTTATTATGCAACGCAAGTGTAGCAGTGCCTAAAAAAAGTAACATTAAAAGACACTTCAATACCCTGCATGTGTCGTGTAACAGTAGTTTTCCCCAAAATACTGAAATCCGGAAGAAACATGTCGGCAAATTGAAGACAAAAAAACAAAATGTTTTCACCAGGCCAGTTAAAATTTCGAAAAGTGCTACTATTGCATCTTTGAAGGTTTCTTATTTGTTTGCTAAGAAGAAAAAGCTTTTTGTAGACGGGGAAATAATAAAGGAAGCCTTCTTAACAGCTGCTGATTCTGTCTTTCAGAATTTTAAAAATAAAACTGAAATTATTGCGGCTATTGAAGCGATACCATTGTCAGCAAGAAGAGTGTCGAGAAGAATCGAAGTTATCGCTACTGATATGAAATCGGAGTTGGAAAGTGATATTAAAAAGTGCAAGTTTTTTTCTCTTCAACTCGACGAGTCTACCGACATTTCTAACACTGCACAGCTATGTGTTATTATTAAAATGGTATTTCATGATTTTTCATGAATTTTTAAAATTGTTGTCGCTGAAGGGTCGCACATAAAGTAAAAATATTTACGATGCATTTATAAACTTTGCTGAAGAAAGTCAGTTACCATTACAAAAGTCATAGTGACTGATGGTGCGCCTGCAATGATAGGTAATAAAAATGGCTTCGTTGCACTTTGTATGGCAAATGATGTGTTTCCTCAGTTCGCTCATTACCACTGCATTATCCACCAATAGGCGTTGTGTGTCAAAAGTATTCGTTTTGAACACGCCATGAAGATTGTGGTAAAGATAATCAACTCCATTAGGGGTGCGGCAATGCAACACCGTTTGTTTCGGCAGCTTTTGCCAGATGAAGATGCTGAGTACGCCGACTTGTACGTTTTCTTAGTTTGATAAATGAAATCAAACAATTCTTGTTAACGAGAAACGAAGATTATCCACAGTTGAGTGATCCCTCATGGCTTGCAGATTTGGGGTTTCTCACTGATATAACAATAAAACTGAATGAACTGAACCTGGAAAGGCAAAGAAAAAATCGTCATGTTGCGAAAATGGTTGGATCGGTGAATACATTCAAAGTCAAATTGACACTATGGAAATCCAATTTACTGAGAAATTCAAATTCACACTTCCCAAACTTGAAGAAAATGTTTGATCACATGAGTGTATGTGAAAAAGATATTGATACCAGTTTTTTGCCACACAATTAAATACACTTTTGGACGAATTTAATTCTCGTTCCTAACAGTTTAAGAATCTTGAACCTATATTAGAGTTCATAATTAACCCATTCGCAGAAGGTGATGTTTTGGAGAAGATCAAAAACTATTTTGACATAGAAAATTACGATGAATTAAAGCTGGAAATAATAATCATGAAGAACGACTTAAGCCTGAACTCATACATAAGCGACGAAAACTTTTGGAATATTGTTGATTGAAATAAATATCCCATTTTAAGAACATTATCTCTTAAGATACACGCGTATAGTGCTTCAAGGTACGCATGCGAATTCATATTTTCAACAATGAAGTAGTTGAAATCAAAATATAGAAGCAGAATGAAAAATATCAAGTTGGAACATTGTACGAGGACCGTTACATCAAATTATGAGCCAGATTTCAACAAGCTGTCGGAAGAAATGCAAGGTCAAGGATCACACTAATTGTTGAAATAACTAGCAACTGCTACTTACTTATGTATTATCTATACCTCATGTAGGTGCCAAATAAACATCTGTTTTATCCTTGTCTAGCATTTTATTTGCGTCAACCATTCATGTGCCCTTCAGGAGTAAATTATTTTGGAATGAGCCTTTAGGCTGGATAAGGTTGCCGACCGCTGGTTTAGATCATAATTTTTTGCTAAATTTTGTTTGACCATTAGTTTATCTAGAATTGTGTGATTTCTAACCTAGTCTCGTCCCTTTTTCAACAACTGGCAGTTTAGTACGTAATTTCCTACCCAATAGCAATTGTGCTAGAGACAATCCAACCCTGTCTAATGCTGCATATTTATAATTTAACAGAGCAATATGTACGTCTCCGTTTTTTTAAAATGTTTTTCCTGGATTTAAATCCCGCTTTCAGCAATCTCGTTGCTTCTGGTATGCCTAGGACTACTAGTTTTTGATTCAATGCCAAACTATTTTGCAAAATTTTCAAATGAAAGTGACCCATAGGGCTTGTTATCTGAAAGTATGAAATTTGGTATACTATGAGTGAAAAAACAAATTTTAAAATGGCGAATTAACTCTTCGGCTGTTTTATTATTAACCTGTATCATTACAAGCCCCTTAGAAAAATAGTCAAAAATAACTAAATAGTTTCTATTGTTAAATTCTATCACTTCTGATACGATTTTTTCAAACAATCTATTAGAAATTTCATGCGGAATCAATGGTTCTGTCACATTTGACGGTCTAAATGTTTCACAGATTTCACATTTTGAATGTTCAATGACTACGTTTAGTAATGGCCAACATAAAGATTTTCTAGCCCTATCGTTCATTTTGTCAACCCCAAAATGATCTTTATGCAATAAGTTTACCATTGGTACTCTCAACGATGCCGGAACTACTAACCTGTCGTTAAAAAGCAACAAATCTTCTACTACATGTAATTCATTCTTTAATTTATTATGTTTACAAACTTCAATATCTGAACAATTTATATTAACAGGTCATTCTGTAAGACAATATTGTTTTACTCTGGATAATACATTTGTTTCTTTTTGAATTAGTAATTTTTTGGTCTCTGATATATTGACCAAATATCTAACATCAAGTACTACCTCACAGAATAAGTTTTCCCCGCTGTAATCATTTAACAAATTACGAGGCACAAGATCTGCAACATGCATTTCTTTGCCAGGTTTGTAGACTATATCGAATTTATAATTTAAAAGTTTTAATTTAATTCTTGGAAGTCTAGGCGATTTAATTTCTGATATATTTTTCCCCATTATTGCAACCAATGGATTATGATCAGTCCAAACTGTTACATCCTTCCCATAAATGTAATTCTGAAATTTGTCGACAGCAAAGACAATTGCTAAAAAATCTTTCTCTACTTGAGAATAATTAGTTTCAGATTTTGACAACTGCGCGAAGCAAATAAAATTGGATTTCGGTTCTGTAGACCAACCATCCTTCGAAGCATCTGTTGGTATTCTAACAGGCTTTGAAACATTTTTAGTACCGGATTTTTACTTAACACAGTTTTTAATTCTTGGAACCCGTCTTCTTAAGCAATTCGCTAAGGGGTGCTATAACTTTGCAAAATTCAGAATAAATTAATTCAACATACTGTTACAAGCTTTAGGTCTTACGAACCTTGCACGGCCAACTCACACAGTTGGAAATAGGGGAGGTTCAAGGGAATTATGCTTAAGGGCGCCAGAACTTCGGTTTATTTAGTTTTAATCGTAGGCCTTATAGATAGAGTTATACTCGTCCCATGAAAGTATTTGTCGATGTTAATCCCTCATAATTCGTTATCGAATAGAAACATGTGGGCCAGAACGTGGTGGAACGGCTATCAAATTAACGAGAAATTACAACAGAATTTTAATAAACGGAAGAAATCATCTCACCCTGTGACGACTCAAATATTTTACGATCGTAATGAAATTATAATTTGATTTCCATTATTAAGGATGTCCTTAGAAATTACTTTAAGCCGTACGAATTTTAATTCATATACAGGGTATTCCGTTAGAAAAATTTTGCACGTAACAATACTTAAAACAAATTGCAATTCTTTTTTGTTTGCTGGCGACTTTAGCTCAACTACAGCTTTTACCCTATCTCTATTCAATTGCATAAATATTTTACTTCTCTAACTTTATATTGAACTTTTTTCGGGTTAAATTTAACATTTATACACTTATCTCTTTTAAGAACTTTGTTTAAAATTAAAGTGTGTACAGCCTCATCCTTTCCCGCAATTAGGATGTCATCAAAATATATTACAATTCCTTTAATGTCCCTAAAATTCTGTGTATTATATCTTTAAAAAATTATACGCGCGATACCCAACTCCAGTCGCAATCTTTTAAGTTGATAAAATTCATAGATAGTGCTGAAGGTCTTTCATAGCAAGAGGTACCCGTCTAGGAGGTCTAACAACTGGTTTTACATATGTCAATAAATTTATTTTAAGCTTTATTATTAATTTTCCTTGTGCCTAAAAAGCATATCAATTACAATTTCAATTCTTTTTAATAAATTTAATTCTATGCGTGAATTCAGCCCTAAAATTAGAGTTGTACAATTCTTAACAATTATAAATTTGAGCATTTTTGTAAAATTTCCCTGCTGACATTTTAAATTTACACAACCAGTAGGTTCAATTCTAGAGCCTCCAAAAACTTATTCTAGAACCACACAACTAGTTAACAATTTTTTATTACATTTAATAAATTTCAAAGTGTTCTTTGACAAGATATTTGCCTGAGCGCCTGTGTCTAACTTAAAAATTATGCTGACATTGTTGATTAATAGAGGCTCTCTCCAGTTTGCATGGATCATAGATACGTCTTTTACTTTCATCATAAAATATAATGCTTTTTGTAAATGATTGATCATCTCTTTCATACAAAACATGGCGCAACCGGGAAAAGAACAATATTGATTAAAGGAAAGTGTGTGTATAAATATAAAATCTATTTTTTCTGAAAAACTGAGATTAAGCACGTGCAATTATGTAATCAAAATTACCAGCAGCGCCAGCGGTAGAGTCTGAAGGAAATTTGAGTGGAAATTTTAAGAAATCTAAGCAGAAGTTTGAAATTTATCTGTAGGTTATTGGAGCATCGGAAAAGGAAGACCAAGTAAAAGTAGCTATGTTATTGAATGTGATTGGTGAAGAAGGTCTCGATATATACATATAATAATTTTAAATTAGCGACAGAAGACGAACAGAAATATGACAAAGTTATCAATGAATTTGTAATTTATATGAATTCAAGGAAAAATATGATACACGAAAGGTATATGTTCAAAAAGCGCATCTAATTAGAAGGTGAAACTGTTGATGTTTTTGTAAATGAGCTCCGCACATTAGTAAAAACTTGTGCATATAAATATGAAGCCAACAATATGGTGAGAGAGAGAATTGTTTAGGGTATCAGGGACTTAAGAGTGCAAGAAAGATTGTTAACAGCTGAAAATTTAACTTTAAAGAATGCAGTGCATACTTGTGCAGATGGGGAAGAAGAAGAAGAAAGGAACAATTTAGAGAAATTAGCATTGAAATGTTATTGGAAATATCACAAAGAACAATCATAAAAATTATAAAAGCTAATCGCTTTCATTCCTATTCACTCGTGTTACACCAAGCACTTAGCGATATCTACTTGGTAATAAGACAAAACTATTGTTATTGGTTGCAAAGAATGTTAAAAAAACACTTTTTTAAATAAAATTTTATGGATAGATGGAGTGACATTTAAGAACAACGGAAATATAAATCGGCATATCATTCATTGTTATGCCAAGGAAAACCCTCATTGGATGCGAGTTGTGGATAATCAACATCGATGCTTTGTAAATGTTTTGTGTGGAATACTTGACAGACAGATTGTTGGTCCTTAAATTTTTTTTAGAGTTCATAACAAATACATGGTCAGATTTATTGGATGACTAACCTTTGAATAGTCGTCAAAATATGTGGTTGCAATTAGATGGTTGCCCTGCTCATTACGCAGATGGAGTTCGGAACCATCTCAACGATAAATTCCCCAATCCATGGATTGAGAAGGGAACTGGGTTTCCTTGGCTATTCAGGTCTCCGGACCTTACATGTCTAGACTTTTTTCTTTGGGGACGTGTAAAAGATTTAGTCTACCAAGATTCTGCTACTACGCGCGAGAACATAAATATACTAAGCTTATTAGGCCTTTCCATTTAATTTTTTTAAGAAATATGCAAAAATCTGCGAGTCTTCACTAAAATTTAACAAGAAAATTACAAGAAAAGTGCCATACGGTATTTCTAATGTAGAATTTTCGCCTTCGAGATTTAGAAATTTTGTAATAGATAAATCACAAACTTTAATATTTGGTTGTTAGTGTAGTTACATAATAACAACAAAACTAGAGAATCGAAATCTACGTAAAACTATGTTTTCAAAGTAAATTACGTGAAAAAATGTGTGTTTGGTGGCAAATATATTTCAAAGTGTCTGACTAGTATAGTAACTATTAAAAAAAAATTCTTAAGAATAAAATCATAAATCCTTACATTTTTTGGTAAAGCTTGGATCGGAACAAAAATTGAACAAAACCCAGAAACAAAAAAAATATCGTACATCGTATATCTTTACAGTTTTAATTCATAAAGGACAACATGCACAAAATGAATAATATAATTATAGTGTTGCAGATAGGTAGGTGTTGGGTAAGATCTGGCAATTGCGCATCTAGATCTAGATAAATTTCGAAATTAAGATCTAGGTCCAGATCCAAGTTTTTTACTTATATACGGATCTAGATGAAGATTTTTGAAGGTTTTTCAAGTTGGATCTAGATCCTTTATAGATCAGTTTTGGAAATTTTGTTTGATGCACTAAATTTCAAGCAAGATTCAAAATTTTTAGCTATTTTACATCATTATAAAATAATGAAAGGCTAGGATTAACTATGTATTTATTAAAATAATGATATAAATAATAACTAAACTTAATTACCTACCTTATACAATTTGGGGCAGATTGTTGTAAATACCTACCTGCTTTGATACTTTTTTTGGAAAGTATTTTTTCAAACAATGGCTTAAGTACGTACTTTCACAAATGCCGCCAAAATGTTTTTAAGATAAAAGAATAAATCTATATATTTTGTCAAGCGATTTAATTAAAAAAAAATGTAAATTAATATGATATAGATCCGTATCCAAAATCATTGCATCAATAGATTTAGATCCAGATATTAGTCCCCTATTTGCCATATGAGAGATAATTGTTAGATGACTTGCATGGTACATTATTCTTGTTTTTTTCACATGTAATCTAACTTTTACAGAAGAGGTACGTTTCCATTTGGCAAACTTATTTTTTCCAATTGCATAGTTTTTGTACCAAAAAAATGTATTGGTTGCAATATGTTTTCCCCGTTTTCTAAAAAATTTTTGTATAGTATCACAGGACATTTGTCTGGGATTTGGAGGACCGGCGTAAGCCATTTACTAGTTGCACATTCTTTGTAAGGAGCTGAATTCTTTTAAATTTATTACCATTACGAATAAAGTTACTTTGAAAGTAATCGATTAAACCATGTACTTTAGACGCTAGTGACGTAAATTACTATTGTTTTTAAAAACGATTTAAAATAATATAATTTGTGGTTGAGTCGCTTTAAGTATCTTGCCAAAATGCTGAGACATGTATAATTTCTTGTTACTGGCAAAAATATAATTTAAGATAATTTAAGTTTTAAAATCAGTAGATTTGTATAATACTGATGGTAATATTTTGACTAATACAACTGTTATACCAAGTTTTGTCAATAATGCAAAAAACAAATATTGACATGAATCGTTATGAAAATTTTTTGAAACGACCAGTGCATATGAGAAACAAGCTAATAGGATTATTTTTGAAAGTTAAAAACCCAGAGCTGTGTGCTTTTAAGAACCTTAGACATATCGGTCGAGTTGAGAACAAATTTTCTTTACGATTTTAGAAATGCTTGGATGTATTTTTATGATTTAGTCAATGTTCATTTTTATCTCACTTTAAAACGGTCTTGCGATTGTTTTTTTTTTCAGATATAACCTATTTACATTTTCTAAGTTTTAGGAAACCACGGAAACTTAAATAAGCACAAAGAACGGCAAGGACGATTAACGATTGACTCTTGACGAGCCATAAACTAATTTTTTTAGCAAAATTGCCAACAAAAATATGTATTTTGTAACTCGTTTGGAATTTGAACGAAAGTAGGATACGTACATGTCTGGCAAGAGATAAACAATAGCTTGTCATTGTAGTTAGACAAGAGTTAATTTTTTGGTTTTAAAAGCTAAATTGTTCGAAATCAAAAACATTTTGACGTTTTGAAAATTTGTGATCTTCTATATCTAGTGTACAATATTAACAAATCAATCCGTTTTCTTTATTCTTACAGACAATGCGACTGTTTAATAATAGACTACTACACAGTTTTTATCTAAATTCAGTTTAAAAAATATTTAAAAATCTGGCGAAAGCTTTATTCTTCCTTTATATAAAATTTAACCCATCACAGATTTTTTTGCCAATAGTGTTATTTTTTGACAAAATTACTGCTTACATCAAAATTGGCATAATTTTTGGCGAACATTGCATCAAGTGCAATGATTAAAAAAAACTTTCAATTGCCGAAGGGATGGAGCTGGGAAAAATGTATACAGTATTTATGGATTTTATATTAGTTGCAACTATGTAAAACGAGTTTATTCATACTTGCAAAGTAAATATTTTTTAAACTTTGTTGTCAAATTGATATTTAAAAATTAATTGACCACTCTTATAGAAACTATTGTTAGTTTTTACGTGACAGGATTCAGTTTCTAACAAAAGATTCAAATCTGAGTGATTATTTATATGATAAAATTTATATAAGCAATTACAGATGCTAGTTATAGTACAATTTGATGATTAATATATGTTTTTTTATTTTTAGGAACATTGGAATTTGTTTGGCTACTTACATCAGGTAAGAAAATGAAATAAACATATTTTAATAATCTATGGAAAAAAATGTTTACTGAGCAATTTTAAAATGTTGAGTTGATTCTAAATATACTACTAAAGATATTTGGATTAGCAAGTATTTACCAGTTTGTCTCCGCTTGGTTAAATCTTCTAAAAGTTTTGTAAGTTTTGGTCTTTCTTTCGAGTCGTTCTGCTTATGGTGGCGTGATTTTGCAATTTTGGCAAAACTAA
Source organism: Aquatica leii (assembly GCA_035610365.1). Taxonomy (NCBI): domain Eukaryota; kingdom Metazoa; phylum Arthropoda; class Insecta; order Coleoptera; family Lampyridae; genus Aquatica; species Aquatica leii. Next base: position 16,530,452 of record CM069434.1, on the reverse strand, counting down.
TACCAATTTTGTTTATGACAGCTTAAATTATACTTGAACATTCGTATTATTATACGAAAAAGTTTCTAAGTATGTGTCTTTTTATTAGATTTGTATCAGTTTTTCTACGAAAGCAATGACTTTGAAGTTTTTTAAACCAATTTTTTTTCACACAAACATAGCAACGTCAGTGGGTCTTTTAAATTCATATTGTTTAAAATTCTCATGCGCAAAAAAATTACTTAAAAAATTACAAAAATATGCAATCATTATTTATTTAAAATACTTAACTTTAATATTTACGCAGTCATATATTCACAGACAAAAAAATATGTTGACGGCAAATTCTTAGATGTGTTTTTCAGATATAACTTGGGCAAAATTTATATTATATATTTGTTGCTCAAAACTTCGTTAAAGAAAACGTATGAACATTGACTTATAGTTTTATTTTTCTGCAAAAATTGTTTGTAGTTTGTTATTTATTCCGCGTACAAACATGTTTAGTAATTTTTTTGAAATCCAAAAAGTAGTGGAAGTTCCAAAGTTGGAGTGACTTAAAAAATAATCAGTAGTTTAAAATCTAACTCTTAGTAAAAAATGAATTTTTATTTGTATAACTGTACTATTTTTGATAGGAAGAATTTAAGGACAGACAACAAAAACCAAACTGGAAAAAGCTGTAGGGTAAAATTGTCTTTTAGACCAGAATGATCATGACAGTATATTTAGTTTCAAACAAAAAATTGACAATATATTGTCAGAGAGTAGAAGTGTTTATGTGTTCTTCGTCGACTAAAAAATAACATATGGTAGGGCAGCCATCAGCCAGCAATCGTCTATTAAATATAATTAAAATTTATTAAATTATTAGAACTTAATAAGGATGTTCGACAGGGGTGCTGATTGTCACCCAATTTGTATGTAGGGGAGACCGTGGAGATTTTGGGAAATTTTATTATTTCAGTTTATTTCAAGGTTAAGTTAGGCTTTTCAAAAATGTAATTTATTTCAAAATGAAGGTACACGTTTTGGTTTTAATATATAACTTATTTATGAAACTTGGTTGGTAATAACTAATAACAAATACTACATTAAACAATTAATAGCATATTGTTTGTCCAAAGTCTCCCTTGCCATGGGGTGACTTTGGACACATACGAATAAGCCAAGAAATTCACTTTGAATTTCGCTGAGATGAGAAGTACTTGGTAACTTGGCTGCTAGATGTTTTCCTTTAACAGTAGATATATCAGCAACATCTGGGAGATGTAATTTGTTGCCTTCACTCCTTTAGAAACAAACTTCATACTCAGAAACGTGGACTTTTTGTTGTTAAATTCACAATAAACTATCTGAGTTTTCGTTGTGAATCTTACTAAGACAAAATCCGCCACAATTATTTTTTCATCTTCATTCAATTCACAGATTTCATTTTCTTCGTTTATTTTATCGTTAGATTCAATCCAGTCATCCGATTCATCTACATATGGCACATACTTTTCATCCTTATTTGAAACAATGATGATTTTTTTTCTTGCGAGATCTTTTTTGCTTTGCGGACCCTAACTTTGCCTATTAGAATTTATTTTCTTCTTCTGTCTTTCTTCACTTTATAGCTGTTTTGGAGTGTTTGTGGCTATCATACATTTCCCCTTTGCCTGTTTTTACGTTGTGTTGATTTGGGCACAGTCTTAGGGAAAGGTCGGATTTCTTCAGGAGTAGCGAACTGTAAGTGGTTTTTAAGTGATTGAAGACAATCTAATGGTGGTAGAGTTTTTTTCCAGTAACGATGTTGTTGAATTTGTGCATATACTAGTAGATGCAATTGGTGAATTTGCTGTTGAAGAGGAGGGCGGTGGTTTATTAGTGACATAATTTTGCAAAAAGTCATCTGAAAATATGATTCTGTCAAATGGTTCAATACCAGTGCATTTAAATCCGGATTTTACATTAATTGGTGTTGCTGTCCTATCCCAGGCCTTTGTGCAAATTTCAAGAAGGTCATAAATAATCAAAGTCTTCCCTGAATGATCCATTAAACAAGCATTCATTGCTTGAGATACAAAAGACTTGAATGGCCTTAATCTGTCCAATGGTTAAAGTTTATTGGATGTACGTGTAGGCAAAGTAAACAACACAATGTGGATTTTTTGATGCAGCACACATGGAGAACAACAAATTTTAAAACTTCTTCAAAGCCAGTCATCCACCCTCTCTTGCCGACCAATCTCAATGATGTGTTAGGCTTATGTTAGAACCCCTGCACTTGCACGAATTATGCTTACATTAGTAACCATTTTTTCTCTCTCTCTCTCGTGCAGTGACTTGTCCAACTTGATGAAGACCTTTTTTTCTAATCATTTTTGGAACTCTTTGGAACGCCAATCTGAAACACAAATATCAGATTATGCCTAAATCTCACAGATAAAACTTTCAGCAAAGCAAAGTTGTATTTACCTCAACTAGGTTGAAGATCTTGTCTGGTGTAAAGCAATATTTTTCTTTGACACTTTCAAGTTTTTCTATAAATTCACAAACAGTTGTTTGGTTGAAGGAAGACATCTCTGACACTCGTAGCTTCTGTAGTTCTTATGCTCAGTCTTTCATGGCGCTTCATAAAGCCAGTTAGCCAATCCGGCTCAGCGCATGGTGTTTCCCAAGAAATTAGAACTTCCACATTATTTTAAGATGAAAACTCATATGCTAGACGCCGAAATGATTCTGCTGTAAGACCATAGAACATAGCTGAAACAAAACATAAATTAATCATTTTATAAAAGATAAAGGCAAAACACACGTATCTTATAAATGACAATATTACATTCAATGAGTAAAAAAACAAAAATCATGAATAGCACTTTTTCTTTCAATTGAGTTTTTGCTGCACAAACAATATAGCGGTCAGTTCATGTCATTTGAATTGTATTCTCTATGTCGGCAGCACGGGTGGGCAATATGAAGGTGTCCAAAGTGTCTCCGGTCTCGCTTATATGATAAGTGTTTGTATCACTGAATATACAAAGTAGGTCTTAAAAATTAATATGCAAAGTTTTTGGTTGTCAGGGTTTAAACCGTGTAACTAAAGTTGGCTTTTTGTTAAGATCGTTTATTGGGGAATGAAGAACATAGCACAAGCAACTGAAAACCTAACCAATAAGAACCTTTAAAAAGTTAGATAATAAGCTTGTGAAATTCCCAACTGTGAAAAAGTAAGGAATAAATGAACGATGAGTTATTGACAATGAAGTCGTAAGGTGTCTATGTTAAGCTGCCTAAGAAACACTGAAATAAGGAACGAAGTAAACTTAACAAAAATCATAACGGATAATAGAAGGAAGAAGCTAATATGATATGAGCATTTGAAACTATGCCAGCATATAGATAATCTTCAAAAATTGACTTCTCCGGAAATATACTTAAAAGAACGTCGCAGAGTTAAATGGAAAAGCGCAGTAGAACGAAGAGAAAATCGAACGATGAAATGTGTAGAAATCACATTATTTGCTGACTGTGCTACAAGAAACGACTACTCACTGTGCTATATAAGGTAACAAAATCTGAAACAATTTTGTCTATTAAGTTAAATATAAGTTTTCTTCCATTTTTACAAAAACGTTTTCCAGTGTAATGTAGATTAAAAAAGGCAATTTTGGATAACAGTAAGAAGTAAAAATGAACAAAACCATTTTTCTCTCTATTACGTAGAAGTTTTTTTTAGAAAGAAACGGATACATTTTAAAAATAGCAAACAAAATCCATGGAATGGAATGCATATTTTATTTTAAGCCTATATTTTTGAAACTTATCAATATATGTGCCATTATGGCCTTGTACTCAGGATCTTTTTTATTCTAAAAAAACTAGTGATAACAAGTTTAGAAGATACATATGCTTTTTTTGGATCCATTTTTGTCTCAAAGTTGTCATCCTTTATAAGTTTTTGGTTGTCAGGGTTCGTCAAATACTTCGATTCAGATAAACCATAAAACGACTAGCAAAGATAAGTATTCTTCTTTTTTTGATAAGGTTTTAACGAATTTTAACGAATCAGGCCCAATTTGATGTGAAGTGGAGGAAATAAAACATTTTTTAGATCTACATGACATACTTTCTCAATATTCTGTGTACCGACTGATTTTTTTCTGACTTGCTTTTCTTTTTTAATGTAATACTGGTTTTTGTCAATAATAATTAAGTTTGTTGAGGACCACCTCAAGGTTTTGGTATGTTTCCTTTAAGTGACCTAATAACCAACAGGCATTGAAGTATACTTGTTACCGTTATGTAGAAGCTTTCAAGCTTCTTTTTTGAGAGGTTATCTTCACCGGTACACAGTTGAGGCAATATGCCCGTCTCTTCTAAAACGTTAGCTAGCCTGACTAGTAGAGAACGTATTAGGCTATTAGGCCCATCCATACTGAACAGAGCGAATTTCTAATGGTACTTTAGGGTACGATATATTCTTCTCATTTTTTAAAATTAAAACTTTGCACATTGCAAAAGCAAAAATAGCAGTGGTTTTTTTATTCTTTCTACAGCGTGGGAATGCCAAAAGGAACCGATTGTTTTTTGTCTTGACTTTACTGCCTCAATTCTTTAACGCTTTGTTATCTATTGGTTTCACGTAAAAACCACATAGAAAATAATTTTTGTTTAGTATCCGCACTGTTTCGCCGCAACACCAATGGGCTTATACATTTTTAATTAGATTTAAACTCATAAACATTTTTCTATGCCAGTTGCAAGAGTGCCAAGTGTTCTCTAATTTATTGTGTTTATTAGTTATGCTAAAAAGTTGGTATGTTAAAATTTGAGTACAAAATTTGTCCTCGACACGACCACTTTTTGTGGTTCACTGTCGAATTTTGGAAGCGCGATTTCTTTTTCTTCTGGTGATGTTTGTGCAGCACGGAGCTCCGTTTGGCGGTGTCTGCGCCCGGCAAAGCTTTTATTGTTGAGTTGTTTTACGCAATTCCGCGTAAATGTGCGATCGAGTTTTGTGTCTATTTGTGCGAGGGCTTATTTGGGGTATGTGGTTGTAATTTTTTTGTATACTGATTGTCTATGGCGGATTTTCATAGCCCCCACACTTTTCCTTTATCAGTGGAGATAACAAGCAGATGGCATATTTTGGAAAATTTCTATGACGTCGAGTTGCTGTAATTAAACTATTCACACCGTCAAGCTGTTTACGATTTCGATTTTTTCAGGAAGGAACTTTTATCACCAATTACTATATCAAGTCGAAGGAAAATGCTGCGCATTTGCTATTTTTAATGATTGTATTATTTAAAAACGGAATTTACTTGTTAACACCGTATGTACGTTTTTGTGTTTGATTTCATATTGGGTTTTAGGTAATACAGGTACGGAATTAGATAATCCCCTACTGGATAAAATATGACTATAAGTATTACAATTACTATTTTTCTGAGTAGTACTTCGTTGGTCATGCCGATTGTTAGAATGACCGTAGGTACATGTTAAATTGTTAACACAATTAATTATTAGATCATTTTGTGCGTCCAGTCTTATGCAGTGCGGGTTAGGTCTCTATATCTTCATTTTTTATATACTTTGGTGATTTTGAATTTACGAATATAAAGTCGTTCTTTCTTTGAATGTGAAAGTTAGACCAGCTAGATCGTTTTGCTGTACGACGTGTTGCTCAGTATAGAGCGTAACTTATATTCTGCCCGACTCATGTATTAGTGTTTGGAAAATTTATATAATTATACTTATGTACCTACTTCGTCCTCTTTGAACTACTGTCTGTGGAAAAATAAATATATATTCTATGTTATCACTTCTGTCATGTTATTTGTTCTTCTTCAGCTGCGGATAGATTTAAACGACGTCTCCCTAATTTAGTCTTTCGTTGTTTTGGCGCTTTATTAGATTTAGTTTATAATCTAGCATCACGAAGAGAACAACTGTGTTAGCCGTCGCTTACCTTTTTTTGTTACACGAAAACCAGCGTAACATAGTGTTTATATAATGTTTTGTAGGTTTATTAATTCTTTTATTATAACCCAGGAAGTTATTTGTCATGCAACTAATACTTTTATTGTGAAATTTTACATTGGGGCCATATTTTTTAATAACACTATGTTTGAGTTTTATCGTGAAACTGGTAGTCAGTAATGGTTTTTTTCCAAGCCGACAAAAACGACGGTCACTTCTAAACTTAGAGTCAATGAGTACTACAGATTTTTTTACACTACTAGATGAGATTTCAAGTGACATTGGCTTGGACTCAGATGGGGGATGAGCCTGAACAAGTTGATAATGTGTTTGATATAGAAAATATCCACACGGATTTAGTTTTTTGATATTCTAAATGGGCGAGCGAAGAGGAGCTTTCTTTGTCTACTATAAGGCTTGAAGAACTTTCAAAAAACAAACTTGTTTAGACAAGTTTCAGAATAAATTGTCTTCACAACATGAAATAATTCGCTGAAAACTATGGACGAAACTTAATTACTGAATCAGAGTCTCCAACTGATGTTTTTTTGTATTTATTTCCGGAGACCTTAGTTGATATAGTTCTTCAAACAAATTTATTTGCTCTTCACGAACATGGAAATCCAAGTCCATTTAAACACACTTGCTCAAAGGAATTAAAAACTTTTATAGCAGTAAATCTTTTGACGGTAATTAAGAAACTCGCCAGCTACAGAGACTATTGGTTTTGGCGTTCAGAACTAAGAAACAATTTTATATGCCTAGAACTCGGTTCACATGGTTACTAAAACACTTACATACATCTAAACAATAACATTGTAATGCCAACAAGAAATTTATCTAATAATGACAATACAAAATAATACCTCTCGTTGATAAATTATCAGAAACTTTTTTAAACTTTTATAAACTATTGAAACATCAGTCTATTGATAAATCTATGATTAGATTTAAAATGCGTAGCTCCATAAAACAATATATGCTTCAGAAACTTGGGTACCAGCTGATGAAGCGGACTACGTGTGCTAGTTTCAAATTTATACAGGAAAAGTCGGAATTAATACTGAGAAAGATATGTGTTCGGGTGGTTACTGATCTAACGCAAACCGTAGTTGCTAAAGGTTGCCCTATATATATTTTAATTCCGTCGTTTTTTAAAAACAACACTGAAGGGAATGAATTTATTATTGTAGAACTCTGAAGTGTTCTAGAAAGGATGTTTCTGAAGGCAAAGTTTATCTTGATGTCAAAGTTGGTTAAGGAAGTAAACTTTTTTGTCAAAATTAGAAATATTTCTTTGTTGTTTTTTACTACATAAGTACTACAAACGTAGCAGAAACAATGGAGTGAAGTAAGTCATCTTCTAGAAGCCATCGTTCAACAAAACTAAGAAAACACATATGTACAGCACAGATTACAAAGACACACTGTATGAAGAAAGCAAAAAAAGATTTGACAGCTACGTATTCAGTGTTTGTTTGAATGAGGTAGACAATGTCGCTTTTGACAAAATAGTACAATTCTGGATTTCGATTGTCTTTATTTCTATTTCTTCAAAATAAATGAATATACATTGGAATGGCAGTGGAATTTCAGAATTGGGCTATCTAAGTCTTCATTTTTTGTTATATACTTTTGCGATTTTAAATTTACGAATATAAAGTTTCTTCTTTAAATGTAAAAGTTTAGACCGACTAGGTCAGTTTAGTGTACGATGTGTTGGCCAGTATAAGGCGCAACTTATATTTTCTCCGACTCATGTATTAGCGTTTGGAAAATTTACGTAATTATATTTATGTACCTTCTTCGTCCTCTTTGGAATTTTTGTCTGTGATAAAATAAATATATATTCTGTGTTATTACTTCTGTCGTGTTATTTTGTTCTTTTACAGCTACGGGTAGAGTTAAACGATATCTCCCTAATTTCGTCTTTCATCGTTTTGGTGCCTTTTTAGATTTACTTTATAATCTAGCATCACGAAGCCTGCGACTCACTCTCCGGGAACAACTGTGTTAGCCGTTGCTTATTTCTTTTGTTACACAAAAACCAGCGTAACATCTGTTAATCAATCGGACACAAAAATTAGATTTTATAGACGAGGTGGCATTACTGAAGGTTTTTGAGATGAATTTCAGTGGTTAGTCATAGAGACTGCTGGTAAGTAATGTTGTTAAAGAGATTCCAATCAGCGGGGATAGAATGTTTGCCAACTCAAGATGAAGATAAAAGAGTTGTTTCGAAATATTGTCTAACTCTCGTATGGTTTGCTTACCTAATTCTGTACTAGTAGTAGTTCTTTGTTACATTGTCGTTTTTCCAGTTCATCGTTTCTTTTTTTACTTTTTTAGAGTTAGAGTTAAGAATCTGGCTTGGTTCACAAGTTGATTACCTAACTCTATAGAGATTCTTAGTTAGGTTTTGGTTATGTGGTTGAGTGGGCGAAACGTCGATTACAATAATGATACGGTCCAAACCCGGAAGACGTTTTCATCTTAGTATAGACTCAAGTCGTGGAAGCTTTCACTATTACATAAAGGTGTGTTAGTTTAAATAATTTATGCAATGCGTAATAAACGAGATTAACAAACAACACAAATCATTAAATTTCAGCCAAAAAAATAAGAAACTAAGCTATTGTTCTTTGACTTTTTATTTTAAATCAGATTAAAAAGTTATAAACATAAAAATTTGACAGAATACAATAAATACCAATCGTAATTATGTAGTTGTTTTTAAGATATCCGTCAATGAATAAACTAAATCTAACGTTTGTCAAAGACATCTATATTATAACTTATAACAGCGGTGTAATTTTAAATCAATCTTGTTTTAGTTCCAAAAATTACCGCCAGACCAATTTTAATTCTAGTCTTAAGTCGATTTGGGAGGCTGTTACAATTACTCTCAAATTTTAATTTGGAAATGTTAAATTTAAAACTTTATAGGATTCAAAAATGTTGCTATTGTGAATTGCAATGTTAATAATGTTGTATGACAAAGTACGTCAAATATTCTTTAGGAACAACAAAAAAAGTTCATGACTTTGGAATCAATTTTTGTCAAACTAGAGAAATTGATCACAGTTTAGAAAAACCAGTTGTAGAAGAGATATTGAAATTCAGCAATAAACTTTTTTGAAATGACTTTTAGTAGTTATAGTTTCTATTTATGAGATGAGAGTGTTAGGTAACTTAAGTTAAAAATGAAAGAGTTGTTTAGAAATTCCATTTACTTCATGTTTTTATTTATGTCTTTTATCTATTTGTTTTAAATATTTAAATGTGTTTTAAGTCTTTGTCTTTAAGTTCTTGAACTTTTTGTTTTGAACTTCTTACTTTTTTTAAGTTCTTACGTGATTTTACAGATTTTTTTGCTGTTGTATTATTTTGGTTTGATTTTTTTGGATCCACTATGATTTTTAACTTTAATTTAGTTTTTCTAGTTTTCGGTTTATCCTTTTAACATAAATACATATTATTTTTTTTTTTCAGCGCGTTTTTCGTTTTCAGTGTTTTTAATATATTTGTAAAGTCTTATTTTATACGTTGTCTTTACTACTGCACTTATATCTGGTTAAAGTAATTTTACCTGTTTTCCCTTGTATTATAAATCTGATTAAAAATAAAGTTGAAGATTTATTATGTTGTCAGCGACATTAATGAACCGCGTTTCCATGAGTTTCAAGTCAATTTAATAAAATAACGTGACATCATTTGTAAAAAAATCTAGTTTATACTATTATGTTTACTATATTATATCGTAGTACGCTAATGCACTTGACATGGTTTCGTAATGAAATTAATAACTTAATTTTATGCATAGTACCGAGTACCTTGAAATTCTCCAAAAAAAAGTTGATGTGGTCATTGAGTAAAATTATTCTGCTCAATTCATAGTAATGATGATTATATTTAAATTTAACGTGTCGATAATGCTTATATAAAGTAATTTTATCAAATTACACAATACGTGTAATTTTAAGTAAAAAATTAGTGTTGATTATTGTTCTATGTATGTTTTTGTTGTGCATCGTAATTTGTTGTTTCGTATCGACTTGAGCAACAATAAATCTGTCGGATTTTTCGAGTTCATTGCTATTTCCCTGACTTAATTAATGAAATACTGTACAGCTTGTACGTTTAGATTAATGTTAGATTATTTTTAGTAAGTGTATGAATCCTAATGTTAAGGTTAGGTTAGAAAGGGATTTTATAATTGTACACTCCTTTACAATAAATTAATTTTATTATCGAATATGGAACGTTGGTATAGTAGTTGAAGTAGTAACGCGCCACATCCTTGAATATTAATTTTAATATTTTTAACAAATTGATTGATTGAAGTCTGCATTAAGGCAATTTTGTGTTTTATTACTTCTAACAAAACTAATAGAGAACAAACGATATGATAGAATTAAATAGAATTTGTTTTGAAATATAAAAATATCAGTTTTAGTTATGATGAAAATATAAAAATACAAGTTTCAGAATTTAAGTTTGGATATTTGCATATTACAAAACGATTTGGATCTAATATCTTATTGGCACACTTTAAAAAAAAACGACTTTAATTTTTTTTATGTACTTCTTCATCTTCCAGTTTTGGATACCTAATGTAATGATAATAAATTACCGAATTAATCAAATACCTAAAGTTGTTTGTCATAGTGGAAAGTATATTAGGACACATTTTAATTAATTTTAATTTAAAATCAGCTTTAATGTTTAAATTTTATTTACTGCTCATTTCAGTAAAAAAAAATGTTTAAAATATAGTTGATGTTAATTGGTATTAAA